>CM035144.1:85632325-88052325 GCA_020205605.1 Panax ginseng
GTTTCTGGGTTGCCCAAAAACTTCAAAGGCGATGCTAAGGTCTAATTTTGGGCTTTAATAACTTAGATTCCATGCTTTGATTGTGTGTTAAAGTGTAACACTAATGAAGTAGGTATGTCAAGGTACAAAAGTAATACACTTTTGTAGCTTAATAACATCACAACTTGAAGATCTAAGTCAATCAAACTGATGTCAGAAGATGTTCTTGAAAAATCTGGGTTTTCTATAAATCTTCATCTGGCAGTTGGTCAACCCATATTTGACCATCATTATCTTTGATTCTGTTCATGATTTAAGTGTTCTGGTGTAATGGTTGTGTAGTCTATATGTCAGAGTATATCAATGATACACTCTTATGGCCTAAAACCTTAACAACAGCAATATCTAAGGCCTTCAAAACCTTGTCATGCGTTTCGAAATCAGGTGTAGAGACATCGAAATTTTGCATTCCTGTTACTAACATTGCAGGAAGGCAGAATCATCTTCCAGAGATAACCCTGGAGGTCAAATCAGCTCAATCCCGGAGATAACCCCTGGATATTCAGTTTTTCCATCTCGAAGACAACCCCGAGAAATTCAGTTCCAATCCCGGAGACAACCCTAGGAAATTCAGTTTTAACCTCGGAGACAACCCCGAGGAATGCAGTTCCATTTCCAGAGATAACACCGAAGAAGTCAGTTCCATCTCGGAGATAACCCCGAGATACTTAGTTCTAGTCCCGGAGACAACCCCGGGAGTTTCAGTTCCAACCTCGGAGACAACCCCAAGGAATGCAGTTGCAGTTCCGGAGATAACCCCGAAAAAGCTCGTTTTAATCCCCGTGAAGTCGGCCTTCAACCCGGAGATAACCTCGAGGCACTTAGTCCCAACCTCAGACATAACCTTGGGAGGTCAGGCCCACCTCAGAGACAACCCTGAGGACATTCAAGACTCTGACAAGAACCCAATCTCGTAGAGATAACCCCGAGCAACGACTACTAAATCATCCCGTAATCGGAGGTAACCCGGTGAGGGGCAAAATTGTCATATTTCCAACTCGATCCCACATTCATGCCATCTCAACAACTTTTCAACCCACATTCTACATAGAAGTGTCCCTACAAGAACCATAGCTCAAATCCGAGTGACTACTACACAAGACAAAGACATCGGATAGAATTTGAAGACCGAAGATCTCGGTCACAGACACTCCATCTTTCCCGGCCAGATAACCTCTTATCCCATGTCATTGTGTAGCTATTGACAAAAACATTCCAGAAAGGTATTACACACCTCAATCGGATGCCTGAATTGAAAGTTATGAAGGTTCGAGTGGACAACACTTTGCACGAGTGCACGTACTTCGAGACGGTAGGGCCCACAGAGCCCGGGGCACCTCGGGTAGCCGCAAGTGGACATGCGGCTGCTGCAGGTACACCTGCGGCTCCCCCTCTATAAATATAGGGCTTGGGTGGCCATTTTCAAGAGACAAAAGGTGAGGAAGCCCTGTCCATTTTGCTTTGTACACACTTTAAACTGAGTGTTTTCTCTTTCCAAACACCTATGAGCTTGTGTTTTGCTATATTTTACCGATGGAAACCGAGTATTCATTCATTTAAAGATATCTGAAGTCTTCTTGGCAGCCCACTGTAAGACATCTCACATTTCTTAAAGCCTTTCTCCACTTTCATTCACACACAGTTATTCACGTTGAGAGTCGTGTTGTTGTGCGTATGCCCCAAACTGGCTTCCGTGACTTTTATTGCGCTTATATATATATATATATATATATATATATATAATTGTGAATATCGATTGAGCCTATATCGACATATCCGGTGCGTTTACTGTTTTTATATATATATACTCTCGAATTATCGATTGAGCTGGATCGACATATATATTGTGTTTATCGCTTTTATATATATATATATATATATATATATATATATAAGCATGTATACATATTAAAAGATCATATTTATATATAACTGTTTATAGCATTTATACATATTAAAAGATCATGTGAGCCTAGGAATCAGTGATCACGTGATTGATTCGAATCTAGATTAGGTTCCGTGATGGACATTTTCAACTGCAACCAACTTGTAAATTATTCATGGTGTTTGAATTTCCTTAGATTCCTTTCATGCACCCAAGGAGTTTGGCACTGCCATGTATCTTATTTTCTTGAACATGCTTCGCATCTCGAAAATAAAAGCAACCAATAGGACATATAATAAAATGGAAGTATCAAAGGCCTCAATTACTATTGAGTACAAGGGTTTGAAAAACACATTTTACAAAACATCATTGCCATATCTCATTAAAATTGAACTTTTATACAAAATTCAAACCCTTTGTATATAGGTGCAAAAGAGGCATAACACTACTTCCGAGATAATTGCATGTTGACCTACACACACACACATTCAGATAAATATTTAAATTAAAAGTGGTGTAGCTGTGTCACCGAGAAGTCGGGGGTGCCTAACACCTTCCCTCTGCTTAATCAAGCCCCCGGACCCTAACGAATTTTGGTTTCACATACCAGTTAAGCAGTGTTACATCACTAGGTCAATGTGCAAACCTTTTCTCGGTTGAGTTGTTGCAACCATTTAAAAATACCAACTGGCGAATCTTACAGTCCAATTGTCGACATATACATGTTGGACCTTTTCAAAATTGTTTTCTCAAACAAATCTCACCTAACATGAGAACACCAAAAGACAAGAATAGAAAGGGACAAATAAAAATCCCGATGTCGACAGGTGGAGACTCTGCAAGGGAAATCCAGTAAGAGGGCTTAAGCCGCTATTAAAAGCTTTTCAAAACTTTTATCTGTTTGTGTGTGGATGTTGCATTTACATTTGAATGAATGTGTACTAATGCATTTACTTACTGCACTTAGTGTTTCGCACTATATCTGCCTATGGTATTAGTGCTTCACACATGTCATCATTTCCATACAGTGAGACACGATGTATGTCAATGTATGTTGTGTGGTCCCTCCACTGGGGAGGGCTATCTGTCGGTGTTTGATTCTTTGGACTCGTAAGGAGACTAATTCCAACGATGCTCAACAAAGGCACCACCAGATTCGCTCCGGTTGAAAGACCGGATTAACTTCCCGTCGAGTAAATAGCGATGATCTGGGAACCTTCATGCCAAAAAGCCACGAGAGTAGCCTAAGATAGGTCAGCCTCTGATACACCAAATGCGGAGGGAAGTTTCTTCATACTTTCCCATTTTAATTACTTGTAATTTTAATTACTTGTAATTTCATTTCCGTGTCAATCTCAATGTAATGGAAAGTATTAAGGAATATGTGTACATGCATTCCCTTTCATATCAAAACCTGTCATTTAAACAACTGACATCCGTTTTAAAAGATAATACTCCTAAAAAGGACACATTACATAGCATATAAAATTTCTACATTCCCTAAGACTAAACTACATAAGACTTTTTATAGGGAAACAATTGGTCATATTACCGTGCTCAAAGTCCAAAAGGCAATAAGCCTCTGACCAAACATGGCTACATTTTGGCGATCTAATCCTACTTACCTCTCTCTCATGAGGAGTTTGAAGGATTAAGCAACCAAATTATAGAGTTGGTTGTTCTGCTCAAAGAACTACACAAGTCCACTCAGGGTCCACAAATACCCATACATACAGGATCCTCTACACATGGAGGAACCCAGGGTCCGAACAAAGAAGTTCCAAGACTGAGTCTTAGTTGGATAAAACCAACAAAACCCACGAAATCACCCATCTCGAGAAGATCCGGACCTTGGGGTGATATTAGGAAGAAAGTCCTACAAATGGAAGAGACCATTCTGATCTATCAAGGGATTGGAGCACACGGAGTGTTTCATATTTAGACCTTTGCATCTTCCCTAGGGTTCATTATCCAAAAAAATTCAAGACTCCAGATTTTGAAAAGTATGATGGATTGGGAGATCTTTACACACATTTGAAAGTATTCATTGGAGAGTTCGGATCTTATGCCGAGGATGAAAAGATCGAGAATGTAGTTGTTTTAGAAAAGTTTGATTTGGAGAAAGAGGGCGTGGCACACCAGATTAGACAACTCCAAGATTTATAGTTGGGAGGAGCTAGCTCATGCCTTCCTCAGTCAGTACTATTTCCAATCTTAGATGGCTCCAGACCGGTACCAAATTACTAAGGTCAAGAAATAAGCCAATGAGTCTTTCAGAAAGTATGCCCAAAGATGGAGGCGTCTGGCTGCTCAAGTTATTCCCTCTATGACTGAGTCTGAAATGGTGATGACCATCATAGACATTCAAGAAGCTCCCTTTTATGAGAAGGTCTTAGCTGGCATAGGCAAGCCATTCTCTGAAATGATAAAACATGGAGAAATGGCCAAGATGGGATTGAAGTCAGGGAAGATTCAAGACCTTGCCGCTCTAAAAGATGTAGCTGAGCACATCTAGTCTGGAAGTTATGGAAACAACTCCCAGAGGGTCCATAAGAAGAAAGAGGAGGATGTTTCCTTGATACTACAAGGACAAAAAGGCAGGCAAAACATGCCTATTCAGAGGAGAACTATTCCCCTTTCCAAGCATAGTCTTCAAACCCTCCATTACCAAAAAGTGGAGAAGTTAGACATACTCGAGTGTTCACACCCTCAGGGGACTCACTCGAGAACATTCTCAATCTTCTAACAGCTCAAAAGAAAATTACCCATCTTCTTCCACCAGCCAACCCGAGTGGAAAGGGTTTTAATGCTAGCAGGAAGTGTGCTTATCATGCTGGAGCTCCAGGCCATGACACTCAGTATTGTTGGGCCTTGAAGCATAAGATCCAAGATTTAATTGACAATGGTGAGACCATGGTTAACATGATTAATTGGAGTAGTTGACAGAGTTCCCATTATAGTGGTAGATCCTCCTAAACCAGCAAGGATAGTCTTTGATAAATGGTCTTACTGCAGTTCGGTTTATGATGGAGCGAAAAATTAAGGCTCTACGAATAAGTCAACCAATTTGGCGTAAGCGGTGGTTCATCAAACACCAAGTCACACGTCAATTATTGACTTAGAGCATGCTAACCTCATTCCTCTTGTTACAAGTACTCCACCACTTACTCCAGAAAGTGAAACACTGGAGGATAAGATTGCAAAAAAAGCAAAAGCCAAAGCCCATCGAGATTTAGCCAACAAAAGGGAATTAACCTATTTAGGCCAACCGATGGAAGAGATATTACATATCTTTGATCAATGAGGGAAGAATCACACACTCTGCTTACCCCAATTAGCCCACGCTCAAGGCGATTCAATTTTAATGGAGTATGTCAATATCACTCCCACTCTCGCGCGGTCACAACAACAGAAGAATGTTGGGCACTCGCCACTTTATTCAAAACCTAATTGACAATGATTGTCTCACCTGTAGATGGCGAACAATGACGTTGCATTACTTGAGAGTGGGGACCCATTTCCTACAAAATGGAAGGAAGTCGTAGTGGTTATATCCTCTGAGGATGATTTGGCTGTCACACCACTTACAATACAACCAATTCAGCTCAAAGGTGTTGAAAATCCTTTAAAAGTGGTTGCGCCAAAGCCAATCATATTGTCATCTAGGCCACAATATCCTGTTGTCAGCCTACAGAAAGTGCCATGGAATTATGGAAAGGCTGAAGGATCCACATCTAATATAATTGCTATAGTGTCGAAGGAAAATCCACAGTATCTTCTCCAACGGGTGATGAAGCCTACCATCAGATCAAAGGGAAAAGTTCCCATGGAGAAGATTGAAGAATTCCTCTGTACTATGGGACACAATGAAGCCAAGGTGGTTTTAAGCTTGAAAGAAGCTCCACAACAGATTTCCATACTGGACTTGGTTTTCTCTTCAGAAGGTCATAGGAAGGTCTTAATATGAGTTTTAGAAGAAGCCCATTTACCAAAATTAGTGGATGTTGAAAAGTTTAATCATCGGTTGATCACATCTTTTAACAAAGAATGTGATATCCTTCATCGATGATGACATACCTCCGAAGGGATGGGTCATTACAAACTATTGCACATAGCGGTTATGTCCTCCGGATATATGGTGGGAGGAGTTACGATAGATGGGGATCGTCCTTAAACATCCATACCTTACGCCACCTTAGAGAAAATGAATATCAATCTCAACAGGATCGAAGCGCCCATACAATTATCAAAGCTTTTGATGGATCCCTGACGAAATGGTGTTTGGGAGAGATTGAACTACACCGTGGAGATTGGTCCACATACATTACTGTGTATCCTTTCATGTGCTCAAAATAGCTATAGGATACAATCTACTCTTGGGAAGACCATGGATTCATATGGCTAGAGCAATCCCTTCCACCCTTCATCAGCAGCTTAAATACATTATTAACAGTAGTCTGGTTACTACTAATGCTGAGCCAGATCCTGAATAAGGTGACATACCACTCATCAATTTCAATCCAGAAGTTGAGCCTGTCAGCTTCCAAGCCTTTGAGGTGAGCAACACTTTCTATCAACCCATTGGGGCGCCACCTCTGATACCCAGAATTTCTGTCGAGGTAATGTCGGCAAGTCAAAAGATGATATCCTTGGGTTATCAACCTAGACAGGGGTTAGGAAAGGATCATCAGGGCATCAAGTGCCCAATTTAAGTTCCCAATCAAACAGGGACAACCGAATTAGACTACTCTTCTGGGTCCACTCACAGGAAACCACACAAGTACAAACAGGTTCCTTCATCTTCAGCCACACAACGATTGCCTAAGCTTATAGAGGCTGAGCTTGTACGACCTCTATTAAAGGATCCTGCCCATATGGTAGCTATGTTTTTTCCTAAACCGGTCAAAGGAAAGGAAGTCTTGATTCCAGATCCTGAGGTAGAGGAAAATGATCAAAGACGTAAACAAGACATTGCAAGGCAGTTATCAAACATGCGCGTTGTGAGACCCCAGATTTTATGAATAAATATTTAAATTTCTCAAAATATTTTTTTTAATATTATGGTGTGGATTTGATATAATGTTATAGTTGTGGGTAGTATTTATAAATTTTTCAAAGTATGCAAGTTGTTGTATTATATTCGATTGGTTGGGGAATATTCGTTTTAGCAGGGAATATTCATACAAATATAGCAATCATTAGTGGACCCTAACGAAATTATTCATTCGGATTGAGAAAGCGACAAAAAATATTTTTATTGGAAATAACGGCGGAAGTTTTACCGTTAATACTATTGAACTACTCGGTAGTAAAAGTACAGTAATACACGTGGTTGCATAGTAGCACACGGTATTGATTATTGATGTTTACGTGAGAAGTCACTCGTTTTGCTTATTTTATAGACCCCCATTTACCTATTTTTTCAAAATAATTGGTAGAAATTATTTAAAGGTGGGGCCCATATGTGGGGGCCACATGTGAAACCCATATGTGTTGAAAAACTAATTTTAGAAATGGGGGTTACGATATGGGGAAGGAGTTAATATATATAAGTATGTGATGTGTGTGTGTGTGTGTATATATATATATATATATATATATATATATATATATATATATGTGTGTGTGAGTGGGAAATGGTGGAAAAGAAGTGAGAATGATGTGTGTGGATGTGGATGTGTGTGATGTGGACATGTTGGTGGGAAAGTAAGAAATGTGTATGTGAGTGGTGGAGTGTGTGAATTTATATATATATAATCTAGTATAATGATATATATATATATATATATATATAGAATGAGTGAGTGGATGTTGGTGGGAGGGGAACACGTGGGGCCCACGGGTGTTGAAAATGAATTTGGAGAAAAGAAATCTAGCAAATTGTTCGGGTGATGGAGTTATTTTTAAAGAAGTGATTGGTATTATATATATATGTTTATAACATGTGGGTTTATATATATATATATATATATATATATATATATATATATGTGTGTGTGTGTGTGTGTGTGTGTATTATGTTTTGTCTTGCTTTGATATTATTGGTTGAAGGTTTGACAATTGCTTTGATGTTATTGGTTGGAGGTTTGAAATTTTGCATGTTGAGTATCAAAGTTTTCAATTGTGGTTTGTATAATTATTGAGTCTGTGAGAAAAAAAAATCCTTACACAGTGCCTCTCCATTTTCCTATAAATAGAAGCTCATTCCTTCATTATTTCTTACGAATTCACTGAAACTCTAGGAGAGAAATTATAGAGAAACTATAGAAAAGTATTCTTGTACTTCCCTACTCTTATATCCAGTTTCTTTTACGGTAAGGGATATTATTTGTTGTACCCGTAAGGGGTATCATTCTTTCTTATTCATGAAGAGAACTGTTGTTATTCCATTTCTTATTATTCTGTTGGAATAACCAGTATACGCGATCTACCCTATACTTGGTGACATTCTTCTATTATTCTGTCTTTATTATTCTGTTGGAACATCCTGTCTGTGTATTTTACACTGCACTGTTTAAAATCTTTGTTATTATTACATTGGAATATCCATCTGTGTGTTTTACACCGGACACGGTTTAAAATCTTTGTTATTATTCATTGGAATATCCTATATCGTGTGTTTTTTACCGGACACGGGTTCCGTCTTTATTTATTATTACGTCGAAATATCTTGTGCATGCGTTTCACATGGGATTCGGTTCCATTATTTATTATTCCGCATTTATTATTCTGTTGGGACATCTTGTTGGTGTGAATTTCACCTGACCGGGTTCCGTTTTTTATTAATTCATTGGAATAACTTTGCTCATGCCAAGTACCGCATGCATGGTGATTTCTTTTGTTATTCCATTCTTTATTATACTCAGTTGATTAAAGTTTTGACTTCTATACCCCATGAAATTAGTGGAATATCCTTGATATTTGCGCTTCATCCAGTATTTTTCATGGAAATATTCTTCTGAGCATTCTTGAATTTTACTACAAAGCGAAGATCATGTTGACAATTTGGACGTTATTAGTTCTGAATAAATTAATTCGTGAACTTGTTTTATTGAACTCTTATATCATTGTCATCATCCTCATGTTTATATTTTTTGAAAGTCATCGTGGTTCAGAAAGTGCATAGATGGACTTGGTATGATTATGACCAGGGATTATTCGGTGTAATCATGACCGTAATGTTACAAATGATGTGATAAAAGTCCTCATTGGCCCGTAGTGCATTGATGGATAGTTGTTGGCATGATCATGACCATTGATGAATACACGAATATCCTTGGCCCGTAGTGCATGGATAATTTGTGGTCGTGACCCTGATGAATATCATTGGCCATAGTGCAGGGATGATGTGGATTATTTAATAAGCTGAGTCTCAGCGATAAAAGTGATGAAAAACCTTTTAAATCATAAAAGATAGTAGATTTTATTCTCTACTTGACTCTTTTAATGGATTGCATGTCCGCTGCAGTTAAACTTGATGTCTATTGTATATTATCAGTTTAACATTGTTGAAGACTAATGATAATTTATTCTGCATTATCTTAGTCATAATATTTCTTACTGGGCTAGTTGAGCTCACCCTTTCTTTCACTGTTTCTCTCTGTGAAATGAGAATGTAGGCGAGATTTAGTTCTGGGGAGCGGAGTGATGGTGGGATGATAGTATTAGCTAGTAGTCCTCACTATTCATTAAATAGTGTGATAATAAATGTAATGAGGACTTATTCGAGAGTGGATATTGTCTAGAAGATGATTTGTATTTAAACTCACAGCTCTCTTGTTGTATAATTAAGATTGTATTTTTATTATGTACCATGTATTTGGCGACTCAGAATAGGTGATGTATTCCTATTTTGGGGGCGTCACAGTTGGTATCAAAGCTTAAGGATATGATCCCTGGCTGAGATGTGAGACAAGAACTAGGAGGGGAGAGACGGGGAATTCCTTCGCTAGTATGACCTACCTAAGTTTACTTGTTATTTAATTGGTTGGTCAAAGTATATTGATAATATGTGACATGTTAATTAACCCTTGTTTTGTGGCAGTATCTGAAAATGGCAGCTGAAAATGTCAACAATGGAGTGAATGAGACCGTGGAGACACCTCAAATCACCAACCAAGATATTGTAATATCAGGCGAAGAAGGAATTAGAGATATCCATGTGGTGAGGGAAGAATTAATAGTTGCACCCGAGCTAGTCGCAGAGGTAGTAGCTGAGAGTGAGGAAGAAGAGGAACCTGAGGAGATTTATTAGAAGAAATTTTTGATCAAAATATATAGAATCATGAGATCGTGATTCGTGAGCTAGAAGAAACGGAGTTAAAAGAACTGACAAGCTTGTCGTGGAGCAAGGGATGCAACAATTCAAAATTGTGTTACCCGATATGTGATGCTCGAACAAAATCACGCTTTGGCAGGGTGTAAGATATTAAAGTTGGAATCTGAGAATTCAAATATCAAAGATCAGCTGAAAGAAGAAACAACTGAACGAGTGAGAATGAAGGATGCGTGGGTAAAAGCCGCATACGACATGTTGATATTGTAGAAAGAGACGTCCAGATCCAAAAAAGGCTAAAATAGATTATATACATTTCTCTTTTTGGATGAAGAATTAGAAGAACCCAACATCGAGTTTTGAATTACCCTGTACAGAGTGGTCAATCTCAATTCGATATGGATCGAAGATTGATGATTCAGATCATGAATCAGGAGTACGATGAAGCAGTTGAGGGTGGAATATGCCCTATAGAAAAGTCAATTCCAACGATAGTGATGACACCAAATGCTACCCTAGACAAGTCAAAGCCGGGTAGTTCAAAGGAGAGCGGTTGTCATGACTTCCCAATAAGTGAAGAACCCAAATGAAGTTATCACGAGTAAGCTTATCATAAACTCTAGCGAAGTCTATACTGTAGTGTTAGATCTGGTTTCTACTCACTCTTTTATTTCACCTAGTTGTGTTCAATGTTTGAAGTTAACTCCGGAGAAGTTAGACTTTGATATATCTGTTTAAACTCAGTTGGGAGAAACCTTCATTACCTCCACTATTTATAAATCTTTTTCAAATCAACACTTCCACGTTACCTGTCAATCTTATCTCTTTGAAAATACTTGCCTTTGATGTGATTTTTTTGAAACGATTGGTTAACTACTCATCATGTTTTTTGTAAGGTTGTTAGCTTTCATACTCCTAACCAACCTGTTATGTGAATTCAAAGTAAGCAAACCACTAAAGTCAATCGTTGTTATATCAAGCCATAAGTAAAGAGCCCGATCCTTTCGTTATTGACTTCCTTGTGTGGAATGCACCGAAGCCAGACTTTTCGTAGGAGATGTCGTGAATGACGATGGCAAGTTGATAGGTATTAATGTGACGTACTATCCAAGTGTTGGATGAGAGTCACAGTTTTGAATGATATTTCTATCGTTAATAAATTTCCTGACGTATTCTTGAAGACTTCCTAGTCTACCCCTAGAGCGTGAAATCGAATTTTGTACTGACCCCAGTACAAAACCTCATTTCTTAAACCCTCAAATATTTCTTCAACTAAAACGAACGTATCATGCGCCAAAGACGTTGGCTCGAGCTATTGAAGATTACGATCATACCATTCAATATCATCGTGGAAGTGCAAATGTGGTTGCTGACGCATTGAGTAGAAGATCGTATGCGAGTGCGATGTTGTTAACACAAAGACCCATTTCGTATAACTTACAAATGATGAAGATAGAGTTAAAGACTCTAGGAATCCACGTGAAGATAACGAATATACGATTAGAATCGACTTTAATCGATAAAGTCAAAGCCGCTCAAGCTACACACCCAGAGCTGATGAATGTGAAGAAGAAGGTTCAAGAGGGCATTATTTTAAAAGCAACAGTTGCAGAAGAGAGGAAATCTCAACCCTTAATTTAATTGGCCCATTTGAAATCCTCGATCGAGTAGGAACTGTGGCTTATAGACTCGTTTTACAGCCAAGTGTGTCGCGTGTTCATAACGTTTTTAACGTATCAATGTTACGTAAATATGTGGATGACCCGAACCACATTATTAATTTAGAACCGGACGAGATTGCGGATGATTTAACGTTAGAGGAAATACATGTTAAAATCTTAGATAAGAAGAATCATATTAAACACTCAAAGGATATACCTCAAGAGTTAGAATCTGTCGAGGTATCCTCACCTGTTCAGCACACCAAGTACGTACGTAAATTTTGAGGGCGAAATTCCATAAGGAGGGGAGATTGTGAGACCCCAAATTTTATGAATAAATATTTAAATTTCTCAAAATATTTTTTTTAATATTATGGTGTGGATTTGATATAATGTTATAGTTGTGGGTAGTATTTATAAATTTTGCAAAGTATGCAAGTTGTTGTATTATATTCGATTGGTTGGGGAATATTCGTTTTAGTAGGGAATATTCGTACAACGGCGCAATCATTGGTGGACCCCACAATAAAATTATTGTCGGATTGAGAAAACGACAAAAATATTTTTATTGGAAATAACGGCGGAAGTTTTACCGTTAATACTATTGAACTACTCGGTAGTAAAAGTACAGTAATACACGTGGTTGTATAGTAGCACACGGTATTGATTATTGATGTTTACGTGAGAAGTCACTCAGTTTTGCTTATTTTATAGACCCCCATTTACCTATTTTTTAAAATAATCGGTAGAAATTATTTAAAGGTGGGGCCCACATGTGGGGGTCACATATGGGGCCATATGTGGGGGCCACATGTGGGGCCCATATGTGTTGAAAAACTGATTTTAGAAATGGGGGTTACGTATAGGGGAGGGAGTTAATATATATAAGTATGTGATGTGTGTGTGTGTGTGTGTATATATATATATGTTGTGTGTGTGAGTGGGAAATGGTGGAAAAGAAGTGAGAATGATGTGTGTGTGATGTAGACATGTTGGTGGGAAAGTAAGAAATGTGTATGTGAGTGGTGGAGTGTGTGAATTTATATATATATAATCTAGTATAATGATATATATATATATATATTGAATGAGTGAGTGGATGTTGGTGGGAGGAGAACACGTGGGGCCCACGGGGGTTGAAAATGAATTTGGAGAAAAGAAATCTAGCAAATTGTTCGGGTGATGGAGTTATTTTTAAAGAGGTGATTGGTATTATATATATATGTTTATAACATGTGGGTTTATATATATATATATATATATATATATATATATATATATATATATATATGTATCATGTTTTGTCTTGCTTTGATATTATTGGTTGAAGGTTTGACAATTACTTTGATGTTATTGGTTGGAGGTTTGAAATTTTGCATGTTGAGTATCAAAGTTTTCAATTGTGGTTTGTATAATTATTGAGTTCGTGAGAAAAAAAAATCCTTAGACAGTGCCTCTCCATTTTCCTATAAATAGAAGCTCATTCCTTCATTATTTCTTACGAATTCAATGTAACTCCAGAGAGAGAAATTATAGAGAAACTATAGAAAAATATTCTGCTACTTCCCTACTCTTATATCTAGTTTCTTTTACGATAAGGGATATTATTTGTTGTACCCGTAAGGGCTATCATTCTTTCTTATTCATGAAGAGAACTGTTGTTATTCCATTTCTTATTATTACATTGGAATAACTCGATACGCTGTGATCACCCTATACTTGGTGACATTCTTCTATTATTCTATCTTTATTATTACATTGGAACATCACCGTCTGCAGTGTGTTTTACACCAAACCTGGTTTAAATCTTTTGTTATTATTCATTGGAATATCACATGCGTGTGTTTTACAGGACTGGTTAAAATCTTTGTTATTATTACATTGGAATATCCTATCGTGTGTTTTACACTGACTGGTTAAAATCTTTATTTATTATTCGTCGAAATATCACGCCTCATGCATTTGTGGGAATTGGTTCCATTATTTATTATTCCGCATTTATTATTCTGTTGGGACATCCTGTCGGTGTGAATTTCACCTGACCTAGTTCCGTTATTTATTATTCTATTGGAATAACATGTCTATGCGAATTACCGCATGCATGGTGATTTCTTTTGTTATTCCATTCTTTATTATACTCAGTTGATTAAAGTTTTGACTTCTATACTCCATGAAATTAGTGGAATATCCTTGATATTTGCGTTTCATCCAGTATTTTTCATGGAAATATTCTTCTGAGCATTCTTGAATTTTACTCTACAAAGCAGTATCATGTTGACAATTTGGACATTATTAGTTCCTGAATAAATTAATTCGTGAACTTGTTTTATTGAACTCTTATATCATTGTCATCATCCTCGTGTTTATATTTTTTTGAAAGTCATCTGTGGCCTGTAGTGTATAGATGGACTTGGTATGATTATGACCAGGGATTATTCGATGTGATCATGACCGTAATGTTACAAATGATGTGATAAAAGTCCTCATTGGCCCGTAGTGCATTGATGGACAGTTGTTGGCATGATCATGACCATTAATGAATACACGAATATCTTTGGCCCGTAGTGCATGGATAATTCGTGGTCGTGACCCTGATGAATATCCTTGGTCGTAGTGCAGGGATGATGTGGATATTTAATAAGCTGAGTCTCAGCGATAAAAGTGATGAAAAACCTTTTAAATCATAAAAGATAGTAGATTTTATTCTCTACTTGACTCTTTTAATGGATTGCATGTCCGCTGCAGTTAAACTTGATGTCTATTGTATATTATCAGTTTAATATTGTTAAAGACTAATGATAATTTATTCTGCATTATCTTAGTCATAATATTTCTTACTGGGCTAGTTGAGCTCACCTTTCTTTCACCTTTCTCTTCGTGAAATGAGAACGTGAAATTTGGGACGAGTCGGGGAGCGGAGTGATGGTTGGGATGATAGTATTAGCTAGTAGTCCTCACTATTACGTTAAATAGTGTGACAATAAATGTAATGAGGACTTATTCTGAAAGTGGATATTGTCTAAAAGACAGTATTTGTATTTAAACTTACAGCTCTCTTGTTGTATAATTAAGATTGTATTTTTATTTTGTACCATGTATTTGACGACTCAGAATATGTGATGTATTCCTATTTTGGGGGCGTCACACACGTCATAGTCCATACGGAGCGTATAAACAAAGACATTCTAGATGATGATTTTCCAGACATCAAGGTCATCATTCAAGAGAAGGAGGACGACAACAACCCCTTCATCACTGCTGTCCATCAGGACTTCACCCTGGGCAATTGGAGCAGCACTTTTTGCATTTGCCAACGAGGGTAAAAAGGGCAGAAACTCCATTTGCCCTATAGATAGCAATAACTGCTTACTTTTTCTGTACAGTATTAGCAGTTGCTTTTGTCATTACATGCTAACACTTTGTATGATTGAACATTTTCATATATTAAGTAAAAGCATTTTGTGTCAGGACTCTAAAGTTAGATGTGCCTAAACTTGCTTATGAGGTGCCTATTCTCCACAAGGACTGTAACTTTGATGCAAAGTTAGACTCAGACTTGATGGAAATACAAGAGGACTATGAGATACCTCAGGAGATCAAAGAATGGGTCGAAGATAAACCCAAACCAAATCTTGATCAAACCACCTCTTTTAACCTCGGAACCTCAAAAAACCCCAAACAAATCCAGATTGGTATGGACCTCATTCATAACCAAATGAATGACATGGTTACTCTATTGACCCAATTTCAGGATGTGTTTGCATGGTCTCATGAAGACATGGTCGATTTGTCCACTGATATTGTCATTCATCGCATTCCCATCAAAGAGGGATTCAAGCTAGTCAGGCAGAAACTCGAGTGATTAAAACCTGAGTGGAGTTTAAAAGTTAAGGAAGAAATTATGAAACAATTTCAAGCTGGCCCACCTCTACAAAATAGTAAATAGATAACATGTAAAAAAATTTGTGGTTACTATCCCAGAAATGTCGTGGTTAAGGGTGTCATCTATTTGACACCCTTTATACAACGTTTTTAAAACGTTGTAATTTGACACATTGTACAACATTTTTTTCTTAAAAAATATTATAAATTTATTTTCTATAAATTATTAGATGCTTGAAAACGTTGTAGATGGTATGATTCCACAACATTTTCTGGCTTAAAATGTTGTAGTTTAATATATCAGACAACGTTATGACACATTTACACAATGTTTAGAATGTGTCATCTATTTAGTGTCACTTATATTACTAGTGCACCTGCAATATGCTAATGCCATGATATATAGCTAAAAAGATCTAAATTCTCATTTAAATTTAAAGCCAAAATGTATCAACCATTTAAAATACATCCCAATAATACCATTCGTTTACATTTTTAAATTACTACATCCACAAAATATATACCAAACTATCCATATATACATCTCAAATTCACTTTTTAATATAAATTACTACTATATTGAATTGTGAATTTGATTACATCCATAAAATAAACCAAACTATCCATAAAATTAAGGTACTACCTAAGCATGTGTAAAAAAGTCAAGGTTCTCCCAAAATACGTACATTCATCTAACCTTGTACATATCCACCATTAACTCGAGGCTCTACATGTAGCTGCTCACATATGCTGCCCAATCATCCCGTACTTCGTCAATTTATTCTTGTGTGTACGTTAATCCATTTTCCTTATCCCACTGAAATAAAAGAACAACAAATTTAGGTAGAAGTAGTACAACTTTAGATGCTGGTTGTTGATACTCCATATAAATTAGTTAGAAACCAAATACTAATATGTAACATAAGATCTTTCTGTATAAAATGCTTGTACATGATTCACTGTAATTATGTTAGATAAAGGTTTCATCTGAAGGATGATACTGAAGCATCCAAGTGTACTACTACATAAGGCTACATCACACAGGTGCCCCTATAAGGTGATTTTGTAGCCTGGACAGTGTGCAAAAGTCAATTAACACATGTACACGTAGACCAAAAACCACACCACACAGCTGAGCATCTTTTGAGCTATATAATGAAGCATATCGCTCAAACAAACCCCGTCGTAACTATACTTATAGCAAATTAAATACACCATGGAAAGAGGTTAACCCATCAAAAATACCAAGATCCTCTGTTTGGTTTCTTTTTTGAGATATTTTTTTCAAAATTAAAATAAAATAGAAGAAATACTCTTTTTTTATTAGTAGATGTGGTACTAAGAGCAACAATGGACGAAACATATCTACATGATAGAGTACTCTTTGTTGCATGTTAAGTTAAAATAAGGCACTAAGGTATCAACAATATTGCACTGTTTAACAGACGGTAATAATAAATGTGCAGAAGAAAAAGAATGACCTGTAAGGTAGCATCGGGTCCTTGTGTCCACCAACTTGCACAAGCATCAAATTGCTGAGTTATGTAATCATGATTTCGAACCTATATTAAAATTAATGTCAATATTATAGTGAAATGTGACAGCAACTATAACGCACGATCAAAATTCCTCACAAGACAGTCCAGAAATTTATGTAAGAAATTTAAATGAAATACAAAAGGCAAGAAAAGTCGAATAATTTGAACCAAAAAGAGTTTCAACAGTAACTCCTAGTAGGAAAGACATAGCATTGCAACAGTATAACATATGACCTGTATAGCTACAACTGTATGTTACACCGCATACCTTGTGAACTGAAAAGTTCTCACCACAACGAGAATCTATTACTATTACAGTTTCTTCAGGTACAAGTTTGTGCTGAGTAAATGGCCACCAAAAAATCTCACATTCTTTCTTTGGCATATCATGTAATCTCTGAAAAGCATTTTAAGAATCTATTGTAGTGTTTTCTTTGTGCTGACCAAGGATCCTACAGACACTTTTTGCAAAGACATAAATATTCAATACTGAAAAGGAAAAACCAATACCAATACCAATACCAATGATCGAGCAACTTCAATTAAAAATGTACCATGAGAAAGACATTAGAAGCTGAAGTTAAATTCAAGCCACTCCACCAACTCTCAATGACATTAACATCACCTGAAAATATGAAGAAAACTGGACTTAACACATTTTTGTCATTAATTGTCTGTAGTAAAGAACTAAGAACTGCACTCGCTACTACTGTTGCTTAGTACTTTTTCATTGCTCTCACTATACTCCTTCAAAACCTTCTCTCTTTGATTTTGTGCCAATTTTCCGTCGAACCTCAAGAACCCAATTTTTCTCCTCTGTAGTGGAATCTCCAAGAGGTCCAAAAAGGAGGTCCACTGGCTAAAGACAATGCTCCCAGTTATCAACATCAATTCGGTAGTGGGGTTTAGATGGACATGTAATGAGATCATTTTGGTTAAGCAGTTACTGGCATATTGGGCATGGCCCAGTTGCTGGTGTCTGCCAGCTTGAGAGAAGGCATTCCCTACACATCCGGTGTGCACATAGCGTGAACACAGGGTCATATGCAGACTCCAGGCATATGGGACACTGTGTTTTCACCCCGCCTAATACCCTCGACAACCTCTTCAACATATGCCCTACTGGGAATTTTCTTGCTTGAACTGTAAAAATCTGCATTAGTTTCGAGGAATCTCCTAGAAAGTTTGTTCAAGTCTGCGTATTCGTGTGAATCACTTCCACGTTTGTTCAACCCTGCATATTCTTGTGAATCACTTTGGCTGTAGGTTTAGAACCAAAGAATGTCACGAAACAAAATTAGTAAAAACAGAAGGAGATTTAACTGTTTACTGCCGGTTCTAAAAATTGTGACTCCGCTCCCACCTCATAACAAGATATGGATGGTTGCAACACTGTCTCAATCGGAGTAACAGTTCAAGAATATTTGCATAGTTGTGAAGAACTTTTCCTTGTGCCACAAACTGGTCAAATTGAACCTGTTTTTGATAATAAAAAAAGAGAGAGAGACAAATTTAATCACTAAGAGTACCTAAATGTTTTCCAAGCAAACTAGCTAAGCATTTTGAAAACTAGAATGTTTAAACATCTAAATAACTTCAAACCATCTGACTTGTTAATAAAAAACTTTAAACTAAACATCCTTATTTATACAACAATTTGTTATCAGAGCAGGTAGATTCTCATACATGGGAAAAACGTGTTCATTAAGAGCTTACTTTGGATCTTCTAAAGAGGGCACTATAAAAATGATACTCAGCTTCTGACTGGTCGCATTCAATGACTTGGATGTCAGTTGGTGGGAGAACAAGAATAGATCTGGTTTGACATACATTAAACATCAGTTTGATAACAAAGGTTTTTAACATAAATTAGAATTATAAAAAGTAGGAGTCTTTCACCTTCCATGTCTATCCCTAGTATCTTTTGTTCTCCTCAACATCAGTAGCCTCAAGATAGCCTTGATCAGTTTCAGCCCTCGTTGATCACATAAGGCCTCTGAATTAATTTGTGCCACCTACATAAAATGAAACTACATTGAGGAAAAGATACTTCAAACTAGTCCAACCTTGAGTTTTATAAAATGCCCTGTTGTTTAGTTCCACCAATTTATTTTTGTACATTGTAATAAATTGTACATGTTTCATGTTACTGAATGCATACCAAACCCGGTTGCACCATGGTTCAACATGCAAAAAGCACAAGAGACTGTAGAGGTCTTCTAAATTATTCTGCATAAACAAATGTCTATACCTGTTAGCGTTATTTAGACTATCAAATGAATTCTATCCTTTAAAAATAACAGCCATGGAATTCATAACAATTGACCATAATTACCATTGTAAAGAACTATTGCTATTATATTTTTCTCAAAAATCATGATAAACCCGAAGTAGATATACCAGAATAGCTTCAGGTTTTGTATCCACGGCTATATGATGCTATATAGCAAATACACTTGAAAGATAACAAATACCTGAAGAGGTGTGCCGGTAAGACACCACCTGCAATATGATGACAATGAGAAGGAAGCTTGTGCACTTTGGGTCCTCGAATATTCATAAACATAACATAAATCAAACACTTATTGCACATGTGTATATATAAAATATAACCCAAATTGATACATTCAATATGTTCATATCAAGTAGAATATATAACCCAAATTGATACATAACATGTTGCAATTGAACCTCATACTCAAAGCCTAATACACCTACTAATGAACGTGTGTGTGTGTGTGTGTGTGTATATATATATATATATATATATATATATATATATATATATATATATATATATATATATATATATATATATATTCATCTCCTCAATATCAGATTATGGACATTATACAAGTAATTGCACAAATCAAACACTAATTTAAAGGGTATAATACACTAAATATCAAACCCAAATTGAACAATTAATGCCTCAACATCTGTTTTATAGACCTAAATTGAGTAATGTCTCAATATCGGTTTTATATACCCAAATTGAACAAATCAAACCCAAACTGAACAAATTAAAATATAAATTAAGCCCCAAAATCAGTTGCATATACCCTAATATTCAAACCCTAACACCACAACTTAAGTAAAGCTAAACATTTTGTACCTTAGTTGATTTGAATGCTAGAGAGAGAAAATTTTGCCTCCAGTTTCTGTCCCTACCACGACGTTGTAGGAAAGTCAAAGTGCACTATGACAGAGAGAGGAGATTTGAAGGTTTGAGCCTTATCGATCTACTGTAAGAGAGCAAGAGAGAGAGAGATAAAGGAAGAGGAAGAGGAGGAGGTCGCTGGCGAGGGAGCGACGAAGGGATGAGGTTGCCGAAAAGAGGAGTGAGAGGAGGAAGGTTTGTCGCCGCTGCTACTAGAGAGAGAAAATGGGAGAGAAAGAATGAGAGGAAGAAACGAGAGAGAAGAAAGTAGTCCTTATTTTAATTTCAAATTTTCACTTTCGCGTTTTTTACATGGATAACATTTTTTTTTTAAATGTTATCTATTTAAAAACAAAAATTTCCCTTATAAATACATAACATTTTTTCATATGTATCTACAACATTTTGTTAAAAAAAACACCACAACATTTTTTATAAAAATGTCCTCTTTTAAGTGTTGTCTATTTATGGTTTTATACTAGTGCGCATCATCATGGTGTCAACATACCCTGAGTGGCTATCCAACATAGTCCCCGTACCTAATCTCAGAGGAAAGGTGCGAGTTTGCGTGAATTACATGGAACTGAATAAAGCTTGTCTCAAAGGCAGCTTTCTCGTGCCATTCATCCACATACACATTGACAATACAACTCAATATGATATATACTCCTTTGCAGATTATTTTACAGGGTACCATCAAATTATGGTTTCTAAAGAGAATCATGAGAAAACAACATTCATCACTCCTTGAGGAACCTTTTACTACAGGCGGTTGTAATTCGACCTCATTAATGCCGAAACTACCTATCAACGAGCCATGATGGCTCTTTTCCACGATCTAATGCACAAAGAAATGGAAATCTATATGGATGACATCATTGTCAAGTCCCGAAGGGAGGAAGACCACCTAGATTATTTCAAAAAGCTCTTCCACAGGTTGCGTAAGTACAACTTGAAGTTGAACCTGGCCAAGTGTGCCTTTGGTGTTAAATTAGACAAGTTGCTAGGATTCCTAGTCAGCCACAAAGGGATTGAGCTGGATCCCACAAAAATCCAGGACATCGCAAAAATGCCCATACCTCAGACAAAGAAGGAAATACAGGGATTTTTGGGAAGAATCAACTTCATCAGCCGATTCATCTCCCAACTCACAGCAACCTGTGAGCCTATCTTCAAGTTGTTAAGGAAGAACTCCTCCATGAAATGGATTGATGAGTGTCAGAAAGTCTTCCTTACAATCAAAGAGTAGCTAGTCAAAGCTCCTATTTTGATACCTCCCAGGGATGGTGTTCCCCTATTCATGTACCTATCCATCAATGACAACGCCATGGGCTGCATGCTAGGACAGAAAGATGATAGAGGCCAAGAACGAGCCATTTATTACCTCAACAAAAGATTCAGCAGCAGTGAACACAAGTACACTCTGATTGAGAAAACTTGTTGTGCTTTAGCATGGGCTTCCACGAGATTACAACATTATCTCCATGGTCACACAACCCATCTCTTATCTCGCGTGGAACCTCTCAAGTACGTATTCAGCAAACCCATGTTGAATTGTTGACTGTCCAAATGGCAGTTGATCCTACAACAATTTGACATCATCTATGTGACGCAAAAGTCTATCAAAGGTCAAGGAATTTCGGATCAACTAGCTGTCGCACCTTCAAGGGATTTCAAACCCTTGGAAACATACTTCCCTGATGAAGGGGTAATGATAGTTCAACAACACCATCAGGACGATACACACCAATCATGGAAGATGTATTTTGATGGAGCCGTAAACATGGAATGTTCTGGGGCTGGATCATTTCTAGTATCCATTACGGGGGAGCAGTATCCTGTCACTGTCAAATTACAGTTTGTCAGCACCAACAACACAGCTGAGTATGAAGGATGTATCATGGGGTTGAAACTTGCTCAATCAATAAGCATGAAACGATTAACTGTCTTTGGATATTCCAAATTGGTAATCAGACAAACCACTGGGATCTATCACACCAAAGAGCTACATTTGTTGCCTTACCATCGGCAGGTTATACAGATGGCTTTGGAGTTTAAAAAAATATCCTTCCTCCATATTCCTCGGAATAGGAATGACTTTGCGGATGCGCTAGCAAATTTGGCCTCCTTGATCAACATACCTAACAAAGAAGACATGCCAAACATCATTGTTACCCTGCAAAAGGCTCCAGCCTATGGGAATTACATTAAACAAGTATCAAATGAGCTACCTCCCGTCTAAGACCCTTGGTATCAGCATATCAAGGAGTATATGCGAGATAGATCTACACCCGCTGAGGCGAGTCAGGCTGAAAGGAAGCGGATCCATTGAATGGCTATGAAATTCTACCTGAGCGGAGACGCACTCTACAAAAGAGATGAAGAACTAGGTCTCCTCAGATGTCTGGACAAAGACCAAGCTGAAGGGCTCATGGATGAAATCCATGGTGGAGTATGTGGCCCACACATAAGCGACCCTCTACTTGTTAATAAAATCCTAAGAACAGAGCATTACTGGCTCTCTCTCTCAAGGTTGACTGTGATGATCACGTCAAGAGATGTTACCAAAGCCAAATTCGGTAATGCTATCTATGCCCCTCCAAGGGAGCTCCAAAATATGAGTTAGCCCTAGCCCTTCTTAATGTGGGGAATGGATGTGATCGGGCCCATCGAGCCCAAAGCCAGCAATGGGCATCGGTTTATTTTCACCATGATCGACTACTTCACCAAGTGGGTAGAAGCAGCCTCCTTCCCCAGCGTTACTAAAGAAGTTATCATTGGTTTCATCAGAAACAATGTCATTTGTCGATATGGACAACCAGAGGTGATTGTGTCAGATAATGCTAAAAACCTTAACAACCAAATGATGGAGGAGTTATGTAGTAAATTCCACATCAAACATCTCAACTCCGTCATCTATCGTACAAAGATGAATGGTGTTGTTGAAGCGGCTAATAAGAATATCAAAAAGATCATGAAAAAGATGTCCGCCAATCACAAAGGATGGCCTGACTTATTTCCTCTACCTCTATTAGCCTACAGAACATCAATGCGTATTTCCAATGGGGCAACCCCCTACTCATTAACCTATGGGATGGAAGCAGTCCTCCCCATAGAAGTGAAAATGGAATCCCTCAGAGTGTTGATAGACGCTCAACTGGATGAAGACCAATGGTTACAAGATAGGTACCACCAATTGTCTCTAATAGATGAAAGTTGAACCGCTGCCATCTTCCATGGTTAGTTATACCAACAGAGGATCGCCCGATCCTACAACAGAAAACTCCGGCTATGGCAATTCAAAGAGCATAACTTGGTCTTGAAGAAAATTATTGACAACCAAGATCAATCCAATGGAAAATTCACCCCAAACTGGGAAGGCCCGTTTATTGTCAAGGAGGTATTGATAGGAGGAGCTCTCAGATTACAGGAAATGGATGGTGATGAATTTCCACAACTCATTAACTCGGACACCGTGAAACGATACTATGTCTGAAGTTACCAGCAAGCTAACATCCTGGTTTTGGATCACCAGATCCCCAGTCAGCTCAGGTTTTCAAAACCCTTCACTACATACAACCTTTTCTTCATATCCATTTGCCCCATCAGGGATAAACATACCTTCTAACCAGCAGCCTGGTTTCGGATCATCAGATCCTTCAATCAACTCAGGTTTTTTTAAACCTTTCACACCTTCAGTTTGTCCAACTCGAGATAAACATTTTACACCTTTAGTTTTGTCCCACCAGGGATAAAACTTTTCACACTTTCAGTTTATCCTATACATGGGATCAAACTTTTCATCTACAGTCTGTCCTATACACGGGGTGAACTACGCAGACCTGATCTCCCCAATACACGGGAGTACATAGGCAGCCACTTTTATGGTCCGGTCTCACCACAGAAAAAAATAGAAAAAAAATAAAAACACATTTCTACACCCTTTTCACATAAAACTTTGAACCTTTCACACCTGGTTCGAACTACGCAAACCTGATCTTTTCTTCAATAGGAGTACGTAGGCAGCCATTCATGGTTCGGTCTTACCCCCTACCAAAACACAAAAACTTGTCAAACGGTACTAAGATCATCCTTCAATCCATCACACTTCATCGGCTTAGACCAAAGGGATGGAACTACCTGACCTCCCCACACTAATGGGAGAATCGACGACCATCTAAGCTGCAGTTGAGTCCTCAAAGAGAAACACCAATCCATAATAGATGGAACTACCTGGGCTCCCCTATACAAAGGAGTATTGGTGACCATCTGTGGTGCGGTCAGCTTGAGAGAGGAAAGCCATACTCCTCTCCACAACCACATACAAAAACCAGTCCCAAGACACCGAAAAGGTAGGGAATATACACAGATCAACGATCCATTCTGAAAGATCCTGAGACATCTCAATGTCCATCCATCAAGGGGGAGTTCAGAATACATTAAGATCAAAAGTCCTAGAGAAACATGCAAATATCAAGTAAGTAACAAGGCATAACTAAAAGGGAAGTGAATCAAAATATATTTCCCTGCCATATATAATATTGTTTGATATATAAAATGTGTACTATAAATGATAAAATGGCTAAGCTAGTCTATGCAGGAAAATCTAAGTCCATCTACAAGTCACTGTATATGCGCACTATCAAGTCCAACATGGCATCCCTCTCAGAAAAAGGAGGTAACGCTGTGAGCTCCTGCCCAAGGGTATCTACACGAGCTAACAGATCCACAGCCAACTGCATGGTGACACTATACTCATCAATATACGTGATCATCTCTGCAATGATATCAGTAGTATGAGACTTCACTGCAGTACTATCTATAACAGCGACATCTCGGGCAGATATAGCGCCATCCCGCTCAATAATCAATGCATCTATGGATGATCTAGCCTCATCCCGCTCAGCAATAGCGGTGTCTCTATGAGCTAAGGCATCATCTCTCACCAATATAACGGCATCTCTCCTAGTAAGAGTTGTCAACATCAAGGCCCTAGCCTGATCTCTCTCAAATGTCATTAGATGCAAACTTTGCTCTAAATACTCTACCGAATGCGGGGTCACAGTAGCAGCCATACTAGGAGAATCAACAAGAGTTGTTGTCAACCCAACGAATAGCTCCTCTTCAGTGGGAGAATCAGTGTCCTCTATGGGCTCCCCACTGTCAAAATTAATCCCCGGGACGGTGGATACAACCCCAGCTGATGTACTCTCTGCCTCTATCCATGCAGAATACTCTATAAAATGACCCGGATGACTAACGGAAAACTCAGCCCTCTCACGCTGAGCCCAACAGGCATACACTCTGGATCTATCCTCTGCTGATAAATGCCGAGAAGACAAATGCTGACCTAATGCCCCCTCAAAAGGATGAACATCCTGAAACTAGTTGAATTGTGCCATCACCGTCAGTGGGTGATACGTGGTCATACCCCTCAAACCAACCAGAGGGAGATAATCCATGTTAGGTGCATGAGTAATGAAGCTGTAGGGAGAACTAAGCCCTATACACAACAAAATGTCAAATAGATCCTCGATCCCTGCCAAGAACATCGAGCAGGATGTAACGTCTATACACTCCACTGGCTGAAAGGAGTAAGACATGGCTATTTCATAGGAAAAGCAGTACCCATGCCCTTGGAAGGTGCCAATCGGTCTCAGGTGAAACATGACCCACACATACAACAAGACCAAGCTGCCTGTAAATACCCCTGTAGAGTGGGTGTGGCAATACATGGTTGACCTCAATGTCTATGCCACAATCATCACTACAATGGTATAACCCTCCCTTAGAGCTCTCACTGCTATAACGACACTGATATCCAAATGATCCATGTACAGTGGCATGTACAAATAAGCCACTACACACATCATGAGTACGTCTACTCTGGAAACACACCACTGATCCTCCAACGTGGTGAAATCCCCGGAGTGTTGTGCATAACTGTCCAATGAGCCAAATCTGTCTATCAGAAAATGCTGGGACACTACATTCCCGGATGTAATCTCATCCTGTGCTACTCTACGCCTCAACCCGGTGAGGGTCATGAACTACCGGCTCATATCATCGATAGTCATCCGAGCGCAAGGCCTGTCCAGTGGCAAAGCCATCAACCGCTCATACTCCTCTAAGGTGGGAGTCAACTCCTGGGTCTCAAATCGGAATACATGACTATTCAATACCCAATACTCCAACATACCCTCTACAAAACTCGTAGGAACCTGGAACATCAAGTGGGTCACAGAGTGTTGTAATAGCTGATCTACAGTCACCCTATCTAGAGGTGACAAACTATCATACCATGATCTTAGACATGAGGCTACCAATACTGGTGGGGTATGATCAATGCGGCTAACTGTCGAGGAAGACATTTGTGTGGGCCGTATTATAAAACCATCCAGGGGTCGATGCTGAACATCTCTGGACATACATATGCATAACAGATACATGCATGATAAATAATAGATGGAAATATGATGTAGGGAATTGAAAATAGCATACATACATTCCTAAGTACATCATCATCTAATACATCATCTCTATACATCTGGAAAATATAGGGAAATGGGGCACAATTGCCCAACAACTAACAGAGGCCTATTAAAAATATAACGAGAATGGGGCACAACCACCCAGTATCTAACAGAGGCCTATTAAAAGATAAAGTGAGAAATACATTAGAAGAAATCAATGGTGTTGATGTCTACATCATCTATCCTGTCCACCTGATGTAACTCCTCCTGAGTCACTAGATCTCCGCCAAGAGGGATGTCAGGCCTATACAATGGGGGATCTATATCAACAAAACCATATGGGTCACCTGAAGGGCCAGCCCCTGAGCTGGAGGGATCAAAAGTATCCGCCTCAAAAGGATCTCTGCCAAATACTGGATGAAAAAATGTGTCTGGTCCAACTGCCAGGTCAAGCTGCCAATCTGCGTCAAATGAGTTGGATCTCGGACGCAGGCCATCCAATCTGTCATCATCACAGATCCAGGAACTATATCCCCCATGAACTGAGTGGCGCGGGTCTGGGCTCCAATGGTACAAGGGGTCCACCAGTGGTAGAATAGGAAAAAGTGAAGCCGATGGTAAATGAACCCTCTGACAAAGTGAAGCCGTCAACGCCCATCAACGGGATATCACTGACAGGCGACTGTGATACAGGCCAATAACGCCTGGCAGGAGGCAAGATTGGTACACGAATCTCTCCTGTGGTGCTCCAAATAGCACGCTCTCCCAAATAGAGCTCCCATCCTCCATCTGTGAAGAGAAGAATCCGATGGGTGGATATCACGTACTCAACATCAGTCGAGAACCCATCCTCAAAACCAACGATCAAATGGTCCCTAGAATAGGGAACCCAAGTGATGGCATCAGCTATCAATAACTCCAACTGTAGGCGATAATGGGTGAAACCCTCAGCTACAGGAACCTCCGCCAACGTGGAGTGATGCCATCGTCATCCTCATGGATAAGTATCTGGACCTAATAGACTAATGGGACGCAGACATGGGAGCCTCTTATAGGCCCAAAACTACCAACACAAATGCAAACATTTGAGGTCAGTCAACACTCTTAACTTGTACATGGGAAATCAAAAGCAAAATACTCACCAGCAGAAACGGGTAAAATCCTAGTCAAGCCTCTATCATGCCCTATGAACGCATGCGCATTCGCCTGAGGAAATAGGCGAAGGTATAGGAGCCCTAATCATACTCTCCAATACAGTCCTTATCTCGTGTGGTGCTAACCAAAGTGAATGACACCATAGAAGAGTTATCCGCTATGAAGCAACCCCTGATAATAACCAGGAACAATCGCCGAAGAATGAAATCCCTAACACTCACATCAGCGGGTATGAGCTAACTTAAACCCCCACTTATAGCATCTACGCTCAAAGGACCTGCACGGACTGTCCTACCCTTAAGTGCCTTAGTCGAGACTCCTAGCAAGGATCTAGCGGCAGTTGGGGTAATGTTCGTCGTACAAGGCACTGACGCCCCTCCAAACTTCATACGGGTGATAAATTGTCAATCCATCGATGTCATCATCACCTCACAATCCAACAAATAGAGAGACTGAGTCTGGTAAAACCAGCGCTCAGAAAATGCCCAGAGATAACCTCAGGGACAGATGGGGGAGGATTGAAAAGAACGCCTCAAAGCCCCAACCATGCATAATCTCTCGATACTCTGGATGAAGAGCCTAATAGAGAGAATGTATGTTGAACCAGTTCCCTCGAGGCTGCGTAAAGCCGGGAACCTACATCACAAAAGCAAATCAACATCAGAATCCTTGCTCCTCATCAATAGGAAAAAGGAAGATCAAATCTATCTTTTACCTCATTTTCATACAAGTAGACCGAGGGGTGGCGACTCAAATCATCCAGAAGCTCTGGAATCGTCACATTAATGCATGGGAAATCCCTGCGGGGAGCATGAGCAGCAGGAGCGGGAGCCGTAACCGGTACATCCTCTTTCTCGCCCTTAACATTTGGTACCTCAACCCGAATAGGACAAATCACCCCCTCCACCAAACGACGAGGTTGTCTGACTGAACGGGGTCGAGGCGCATCAGAAGCCCTCCTCCACACACTTGAAGTGGTCCTGCAGGAACTACTTGGTTGATCCGGATCCATATATCTGGACAAAAGTCTCCAAATGACCTCAGAAAGGGTGTGGTAAATTCTAACCTAGAGCCTTTCAAATGCATTTTATGACTATATGCATGCATGCATTACTTTAACATACACATAGGCATGACTAGGTGGCCATTCAGTAGCACACCTACCCACAGTCATAAACATCTTATATGCATAAAAATATCAAAGTCATAATTCGTACGGGTAGCCTAATTACCAGGATTACTTTGATGTACAACCTTTACTCATTTGTCCTCAAATAGAATAAGAAATAGCAGAAAAATGTGCCAATTTGACTGTGTCAAAAGTTAAATTTTTTCACATCATTATGTTCAGCATGGTTAAATACTAACATTTACTAGGTTGAATATTTTTTATCAAGTTATATGAGCATGCATATTCGTTACTATGTGTTTATAAGCATTTCATGTGATAACTCATTTTGCAATGGACAAAAATTGGAAAAGAAGACATGCATACGTTACCAGGACAGTGTAGAACACTTGTACGGTGATGGATTTTGCAGAAAGCAGCCTGAACTTAGCAAATCTAAAGAAGAACTCTCGGATTCTCTGTGTGGCGCAACGTGAAAATGATTTATGAAAGGAAAATAACCTACAAGTACACCCATAGATGGCCGAAGGTGTACCTACAGCTATCCTAGGTGGGTCCCACCCCTCCATCTCGGTCAAATTTGAGTTGCAAAGGAGGTCTCACAAGTTGAAAAAGTGAAATCAAGAAAAAAGACGCTACGTGATTGAGCGAAAAAGCCTGAAATCCTGGTTTTCAAAGACCAAACTGCGGGTCTACATATCACTCATTGGTATTCACCCAAACACAGGGTCAACTACACCGATGATCACAACTGTTGCAAACTACACTCGACAATACACCACAAAGGTCTGATGCCATCAGTTCAGGGTCTTAACTCCAAAAACATATCCGCAGTGGATATTTCATACAACTTCAGTCGTTGATGTACATTTCAACGAAGGTCAAGCAACCTTGATGTTATCATCAGCCGTTGGCAATTTAATCCAGTGAAACATCGAATGTCATCCGATGATCTCAGCGTTGATGTACATTTCAACGAAGGTCAAGTAACCTTGACATTATTATCAGCTGTTGGCAAGTAAATCCAGCGAAGCATCAGAAGTCATCCGATGAACTCAGTCGTTAATGCACATTTCAACGAGGGTCAAGCAACCTTGACGTTATCATCAGCCGTTGGCAAGTAAATCCAGCGAAGTATCAGAAGTCATCCGATGATTTCATCCATTAATGAACATTTCAACGAAGATCAAGCAGCCTTGACATCACCAGCCATTGGCAATTAAACCCAGTGAAGCATCGAAAATGGTTCGATGGATGTATTTGTTTAAGTACATTTAAGCAAGGGTGAGGTAACCTTAATAACACAGACTGTTGGCAGTAACTCTGATAAAGTATTGGAAAGACCTGGCGATACAAACCAGGGAAAACTATCGTCATCGAGGAGGACCAATGATTGAATATGATATACAAGTCTTCATCAAATAGAACACAAATCCCCATGAGTCTCTCGTACATGAGAGATACATCCTCAGTGGGAAATCTGCAACAAGGATTAAAGACTTTGGTGATAACCCCAACGTCAACATCCTAGAAGTTCTTGAGAGCATTGAAGTACACATCCAAATAGTTCATCAGTGATGGCTTCATTCCCCAAAAGAAGTCGTGGGAGCAGACAGTCATCATATCATGTTGGAAAATAGTCCAACAAACCACATTCATCATACATTTGCATCATGCTGCATTACACTGCATCATGATTATCTTATCTCATTTTAAGTGTCTAGTATTCTTTATCCTATCCACGCCATTACCTTACATGAATATGATAAACAAGGGCATCTGTAGACACTCGAAATTTTATATTCATGTTACTAACATTACAGGAGGGCAGAATCATCTTCTAGAGATAACCATGGAGGTCAAATCAGCTTAATCCTGGAGACAACCCTGGGATATTCATTTTTTCCATCTCAGAGACAACCCCGAGATATTCAGTTCTAGTCTCGGAGACAACCCTGGAAAATTCAGTTTCAACCTCGGAGACAACCCCAAGGAATGTAGTTCCAATTCCAGAGATAACACCGGAGAAGTCAGTTTCATCTCGGAGACAACCTTGAGATACTCAGTTCCAGTCCTGGAGAAAACCCCAGGAGTTTCAATTCTAACCTCAAAGACAACCGCGAGGAATGTAGTTGCAGTTTCGTAGATAACCCCGGAAAAGCTCGTTTTAACCCTCAGAAGTCAACTTTAACCTCAGAGATAACCCCGAGGCACTCAGTCCCAACCCCGGAGATAACCCTGGGAGGTCAGGCCCACCTCAGAGACAATCCTGAGGACATTCAGTACCTACAGTAGCCCAATCTCAGAGATAACCCTGAGCAACAACTGCTAAATCAGCCCAGAATCGGAGGTAACCTCGATGAGGGGCAAAATCATCATTTTGCCACCTCGATCACACATTCACACCATTTCAACAACATTTCAACCCACATTATACATAGAAGTGTCCTACAAGAACCATAGCTCAAATCCTGAGTGACTACTACACAAGACAGCACACCGGATAGAATTTAAAGACCTGAAGATCTGGTCATGGCCCCATTTTCCCAACTTTGTACAACCTCTTATCCCATGTCATTGTGTATCTATCGACAACAGCATTCTAGAAAGGTATTATACGTCTCAATCAGATGCCCAGATTGAAAGTTATGAAGGTTCGAGTGGACAGCGCGTTGCACGAGTGCACATACTTTAAGACAGCAGGGCCCACGGACCCTGGGACACCCCGGGTAGCTGCAGGTGGACCTGAGGCTCCCCCTCTATAAATAGAGGGCTTGGGGTTGTCATTTTTAAGAGAGAAAAGGCGAGGAAGCCCTGTCCATTTTGCTTTGTACACACTTTAAACTTAGTTCTTTCTCTTTCCAAACACCTGTGAGGTTGTGTTTTGCTATATTTTACCGGTGGAAACCGAGTATTCATTCATTCAAAGATATTTGAAGTCTTATTGGTAGCCCACTGTAAGATATCTTACATTTCTTAAAGCCTTTCTCCACTTCTTTCACTCACACACAGTTATTCACGTTGAGAGTCGTGTTGTGTGTGTATGCCCGGATCGTCGGTCTGTGAATTTTATTGCGTTTATATATATATATATATATATATATATATATATATATATATATATATATATATATATATATAGGAGTCAGGATCTTAAGCTCATCCTTATCTAGCTCACCTTGCTCACCCCTTTAGCGATTTTGAATAAGGCGACAATTTGTTAAAATAAGCTTTATGTTAGGTCTGTCACTATATGTTTAGTCCGTAGCTATAGTTTTTAGCGATGGACAACATATAGCGATGGACCGAATTTTCTCATTAAAAGTAGTTAAAGGGGGTAAGCAAGGTGAGCTAGACAAAGGTGAGCTTAAGATCCGACTGCAAAATATATATATATATCCTTGAATTATTGATTGAGCCTGGATTGATACATATCTGGTGGATTTCTGACTTTTTATATATATATATATATATATATATATATATATATATATATATATATATATATATATATATATATATATATATATACTGCCCCGCTGGAGTTTACTTGCCGTGGCGATTGATAAATATATATATATATTTACATTCCACGTCATGCCTGGAGTTTACTTCGTGGCAGTTGATCGTATATATATATATATATATATATATATATATATTTACATTCCACGTCATGCCTGGAGTTTACTTCGTGGCGGTTGATTGTTCATATATATATATATATATATATATATATATATCTGACTTTTATATATATATAGCTATTTTATGACTTTTATATACATCTTGCAACATCATGTGAGCCTAGGAATCATGTGATCACTGATTCAGTTCCTAAATCTAGATTCAGTTCCTGCGATGGACATTTTCAGTTGCAACCAGCTTATAAATTATTCACGGTGTTTGAATTTCCATACATGGCTTTCATGCTTCCAAGGAGTTCGGCACTGCTATTTATCTAATTTTCTCGAAGATGCTTCACATCTCGAAAATAAAAGCAACCAAGCCGGACATATAATAAAAAAGAAGTATCAAAGGCCTCAATTACTATTGAGCACAAGCGTTTGAAAAACTTGTTTTACAAAACATCACTACCATATCTCATTAAAATTGAACTTTAATACAAAATTCAAACCCTTTGTATATAGGTGCAAACGAGGCATAACACTACTTCCAGATAATTGCACGTTGAACTACACACACACACATTCAGATAAAAGTTTAAATTAAAAAGTGGCGGTAACCGTGTCACCATAGAAGTTGGGGGGTGCCTAACACCTTCCCTCCACTTAATCAATCCCCCGGACCCTAACAAATTTCGGTTTCACAGACCAGTTAAGCAATGTTATATCACCAGGTCAATGTGCAAACCTTTTCTCGGTTGAGTTGATGCAACCATTTAAAAATACCAACTGGCGACTCTTACAGTCCAATCGTCGACATATACATGTCGGACCTTTTCAAACTTGTTTTTTTAAACAAATCTCACCTAACATGAGAACACCAAAAGATAAGAACAGAAATGGACAAATAAAAATCCCGACGTCGACACTGGGTTTTCCAGATTCCAGATTATGTGACTGGTCAACCATGTTTGACCATGAATAACTTAAGATCTAGAACTGATATGGACTTGATTCTGCTTCCAGCCTATTCTCCTCATGACATAGAATATCAATGATACACTTAGCCATCCTAACATCTAACAGATTAAGATCTAGAGCCCTGACATATATATGGCTGTCAAGCCATAGTTTTAGGGTTCATAGACAGTTTCTAAAATCCTATTTTCATGCACTTAGATGTTATGGATCCATGATGTAACATCATAGATCACTAAATAACATCTTAAAACACATATCTAAACAACAAATCACATCATTAATAGAAATTTTAAGGATTTAGTAAGATTTAGGGTTTATACCTTTAATGCTCAAAACTTTAATTCTGATCTTGGCTTGCTAAGAGTTTATCTTGGCTTAACATAACACTTATTTTCACTCCCAAATTCAAAAGTTAGAGAGAGAGAGAGAGAGAAAGGTCTTGGCTTATGAAAAACTATAGTGAGATATTTTCTTACTTTTAATCTTTTAATATTTGATTCATTGAACCCAAAGGTGGCAAGGAAATCTGATTTGGTAAGATTTTAAGCACATGGGATAATATTAAAGGGTGACTCACCAAGATTTACATATCTTTTGCTTAAAACATAAGATAAAGGACATTTTAGTCATTTCGCACCTACTAAGGGTATTTTGGTCATTTCTCCCATAATTTGAAGGGTAATTTGGTCTTTTCACATTACTTTTAACCCTTAAGTCTTAATACTTAACATTAGGGTTCCTAAATTATGGTTTTGAAATTCTTGATTAGGGTTTAAGATTTTTAGAAATGAAATTAGGGTTTCCAAACCAATCACTAGGGTTTCTTAACTGAATGTTGAAGTTCTTAACATAACATTAGGGTTTGTCAATGATATAACTTATCTGATTAATCATTGACCCTTAACCACATATTGTACACACATATAATCACAATGCGCAATATCATATACACTCATACACTTAGCCCTATAATTTCTTCACAAAATTTTTAAATCCATAAAAATCCTTCACATAATTCTTATTCAATATTCTATTTCCCAGTCTAGGTCTTATTATTGAACCTTAATTTAATCAATTAAGATTTTATAAATCCTATAAATTCTTGGGTTGTCACAATACACACACACACACACACACATATATATATATATTATAAATTTTGTTGTTAAGAGATCTGTCAATCTACTACAACTATTGTAAAAATATTTTCAGCCAAGAATATCGTGAAAAATCTCCGTAACCAAATGAGAGATGAATAGATAATGATTGTTTAGGAACATACATTGAGCTTGATATTTGTGTAACTATTAAAAATGAGGCTATCACGCAACAATTTCAAGCCATGAAATTTCAAAAAATATTATTATAAACAATATTTGAGAATTATTTAGTTTTGTGATTCATTTTATTAAATTTTTATTGTTAAGAATTTTTTTTTTAATTTGACCCCACTGAACTTTCAGGCTGGATCCGTCCCTGCACCCCGGACAAAACTTTCAAAACAGACTTATATATGTGGTCAGTGATGTTATTTTGAGCGAGAGTCGAACTCAATAACATAAATATTACTATAAAAGAAAAAATTAATCGATTAGTTGCAAAATCCTTTGATGATGACGTAATAGATGTTTTTAATTTGAGATTTAGACCACATTTTGACTTCAATTAGACCAATATCTTTATCAAACTTGCTAGGTTTTTCTTTCTTTAGGGAGAAGTAACAGATGAGATACCTAGTGTAAAGAGGCTTTATGCTTGCTGGTGTGGGTAGCGCTGAGCAAGGAACCAAATTGGATTCGAAATCGCACCAAAAATCGAACAAACCGCACCAACGGTTCTGGCGTATGTGACGATTTTAGGTAGGTTGAAAAACCAATTTTACGTTTTTGGTTTGGTTACTAGTCAAAACTGCACGCATAAAACTGAAATCGCACCAAATAATCATCATGTTTTCTCAAATTTGCTACAAGTATATATAATTTCTCTACTATAAAATATTCTCCTCATTTTATTTTAGAAGACATATATTGCAGGGTTGAATGAAAAATAAATAGTATCAATTATGTTTGCAAATCAAGAGTGACTTGGGATTTCCTAAATCAAATATGATAACATAGTATTAATTAACCATATAATTGTTGATGCTTGGAACTATTTTGCTAAATTAGCTCCATGATTGTGTTCACTCGTAATACGTTTGCGTGAATGATTTTGCTAACTATTTTACGGGTTTGTTATATCAATTGGTTTTGGAACCGAAATAGCACCAAATGAAACCAAACCTCACGGTTCAAAACCGCACCGTACCAATCACAAATGGTTTCATGTGCGGTTTTGTATTTTTCAAACCACACCTAAGCGGTTTCATATGCGGTTTGAGCTTCAACCCACACCAAACCACACCATGCTCACCCCTAGGTGTGGGTGTTAAAGGACTTCCGCTGGTGGAAAGAATAAAAGATATAAAAACCACTTTCTGAGGTCATTCCGTTCATGTTATGTTTGCGGGTTTGGAGGGATGAGATCGGAAGAGAAAGTATATGACGGGAATGAATGAGAAGATATGTTTTGTTTAAAAAAATTTAGTCCCAAATGGTGGGATTATAATGTGACACCCCCAAAATAGGTATACATCACCCATCTTGGGTCGCCAGATACAAGGTACAAAATACAAATACAAACTAATTATACAACAGTCGTGTAAAATACGATAAAAAATAAATTAAGAGTTTTAATAAGAATATTGTCATCTAGACAATATCCACACTCAAAGGAGTCCTCAATACATTTATTGTCACACTATTTAACAGAATAGTGAGGACTATTACTACTATCATCTGGACCGTCACTCCGTTCCCCGACTAGTTCCGGTTACGTTCTCATTTCCTAAAGAGAACAGTGAAAGAAAGGGGTGAGCTCAACTAGCCCAATAAGAAATATTATGACTAAGATAATGCAGAATAAATTATCATTAGTCTTCAACAATGTTAAACTGATAAAATACAATAGACATCAAGTTTAACTACAACGGAAAAAGCAATCCATTAGAAGAGTCAAGCAGAGCATGATATCTATTATCTTCTATGATTTAAAATGTTTTCATCAATTTTTATCGTTGAGACTCAGCTTAATAAATAAACCACATCATCGAGTCATCCCTGTTTTACGGGGCAAGGATATTCATTAAATTATCAATGGTCATGACTATACCGACAATAATTCTGGTCATAATCATACAAAAAGCGTAAAAATCGTCAATACACTATGTGCCAATCGAGGACTTTTACCACATCATTTATAAAATTACAGGTCATGATTATACCGAATAATCTCTGGTCATAATCATACCAACTCCATCTATACACGTAAGCCAAATATGACTTTCATCACAATATAAGCATGAGGATGATGAAAGTGACATAATAATTTAATAAAACAAGTTCAAGAATAAATTTTAAAGATTTATAAGTTAATTTATCCTGAACTTAATAATGTCCGAATTGTCCACATGATACTGCTTTGTGGAGTAAAATTCAAGAATGTTCAGAAGAATATTTCCATGAAAATATACTGGATGAAGCGCAAATATCAAGGATATTCTACTAATTTCATGGAGTATAGAAGCCAAAATTTTAACCAAATGAGTATCATAGAATATATGAAATTGCAATAGATTTTCACCCGCCATGCGGTAATCCAAGTAGACAGATCATTTCCATAATTTAATAAGAAATGAATACGAAGGGTCATTCACCATCCATGTGGTAATCCACATAGACAGGTTATTCCAACAGAATAATAAAAAATGGAATAACAGAAGAATTTCACCATGAATGCGATAGACCGCACGCATGAGTTATTCAATATAATAATAAATAATGGAACGGTGTCACGCGTAACGCACGCATGTGGATATTCCAATGAATAATAAATAATGGAACCGGTCATGCGTAAGCGCTTACGCATGAGGATATTCCAATGAGAATAATAGAGAATGGAATAAAAAATACTTCACCGGTATGCGATAGATCGCATGCATGAGTTATTCAATAGAATAATAAATAATGGAACCAGTCAATGCGTAATATGTATGTATGCAGGATATTCCAAATGAATAATAAAGAATGGAATAATGAAGAATTTCACCTTGTATGCGGTACTTCACATATACAAAGTTATTCCAAATGAATAATAAGGAATGGAATAATGAAGAATTTCACCATGTATGCGATTGCCCAGATATATCTGAGTTATTCAACAAAATAATAAAGAATGGAATAACATAAGTTCTCTTCATGAATACAAAAGAAATAATACCCCTTACGAGTACAACAAATAATATCCCTTACCTTATAAAGAAGAGTACTCCGACGGGTAGGGCGGAGATATACTTGAAGAAAACTTGCACTACGCTCAAAGCTTCTTAAAACTCTAAAGAAATATGCTCAAGATTATAGAAGAGAATAATCTGAATTTCTGGTGTGATTTCAATTCTAACTAAGCATCCTATTTATAAGAAAATAGAAAGGATACTATGCAATATAATATAATATAATATAATATATATACATGTTATTTAAAATCTAATAAAATAATTAACTTTATAAAAGTATTCTGTTTTATATAAAAGATTTTACTATCAAAACTACTATCGCAGTCTTATGCAAACACTATGCATAATAAAATATATTATATTTTAATTATTGTCTAATAAAATAAATAACTTTATAAAAGTATTCTTTTATATAAAAAGATTTTACTATTAAAAACACTATGCATAATAAAATATATTATATTCTAATTATTGTCTAATAAAACAAATAACTTTATAAAAGCATTACATTTTATATAAAAAGCTTTTTCGCATTTTATTACATTACTAATACTAATAAAACAAAATTTATATATATATATATATATATATATATATATATATATAAACTTAGTGACTTCATAAAAAGACACCTCAATATATTTAACAACTTTTATCATTTTTATTATAATTCACAATATTAATCGACTAGGTCGTTCTCAGGAAAGAGGGGGCTTTCCAATAAGGATTTCTCCCTATTGGCGCGCAATTAGGTGATCAAACCTCTCCTTGGCAGAACTTCTAGACATCGTTAATATTGCAAATAATATTATTAATAACTTTGTTATCTCAATTATTGATTTAATAATATATAAAATATCGACAATAATTGAATCAAATAACGTGAGATACTATGCAATAATTCATGTAGCAATAATTGAACAAAAGCGAGTGACTTCTCACGTAAGCATCAATAATCAATACCATGTGCTACTTATGCGACCACGCCAGATATTCTTTTACTTTTAACACGGGTGTTTCAGCAGTTAATGGTAAAACTTCCATTTGTTATTTTCATAAAAATATTTTTGTCATTTTTTCAATTCGACAATAATTAGTTGTGGGGTCCACTAATGATTTTTTGTCGTCGTAGGAATATTCCTGTTAAAGCGAATATTCCTGAACCAATCGAATATTATATAACAACTTGCATACTTTTCAAATTTTCTAAATATTACCCACAACTATAACATTATATCAAATTTACTCCATAATATTCAAAAATGATATTTATTGAAAATTTATCTTTATTCATAAAAGTTGGGTCTTACAACCTCCCCTTCTTATGAAATTTCGCCCTCGAAATTAGGGTACATACCTAGTATGTCGAAGAGGTAAGGATACCTTGATTTTATTTCAGATTCTAACTCCCAGGTTATTTCCTCAACATCGTGGTTTCTCCACAAAACCTTGACTTGAGGTATAACCTTGGAGCGTAGAATATGTTCCTTCTTATCTAAGATTTGAACAGGAATCTCTTCATACGTTAAATCTTCCGCTATTTCATCCGGTTCTAACTCAATAATGTATTTTGGGTCTTGCACATATTTACGTAACATGGATATATGAAAAATGTTATGAACACGAGACATACTTGGCGGTAAAAGCGAGTCTATAGGCCACAGTTCCTACTCGATCGAGGATTAAAATGGGCCAATGAATCGAGGATTGAGCTTTTCTCTCTTTCCAAATCTCGTAACTCCTTTCCATGGAGCAACACGTAACAACACATGATCTCCAATATCGAATTCCACGTCCTTTCGATGAAGATCAGCATAACTCTTTTGTCGATCTTGTGAGGTTTTTATATGTTATCGGATCATTTGAATCTTTTCTGTAGTCGTACGTATTAACTCCGGTCCCAACAACGTTGCTTCACCCACCTCACCCTAGCAAACTGGAGAACAACACTTTCTTCCATACAATGCTTCGAATGGAGCCATGCCAATACTTGCTTGATAGTTATTGTTGTAGGAAAACTCCACCAACGGTAAGAACTTGTCCCAACTTCCCTTGAAGTCAAGGACACAGAGTCTTAATAAATCTTCAAGAGTTTGAATAGTCCTCTCGATTGTCCGTCTGGTTTGAGGATGATATCTTAGAACTAAATCGTAAATCCTTGCCCATAGCTTTTTGCAAACTAACCCAAAATCTTGAAGTGAATCTTGGGTCTCGATCAGAAACTATGGATACTGGCATACCATGCAGTCTTATAATCTCATTTATGTACATAAGAGCAAGACGTTCAAGTGTATAAGTTTCTCGTATTGGTAAGAAGTGAGCAGACTTGGTTAATCTATCAACAATGACCCAAATTGCATCTATGCCTTGAGAAACCTTGGGAAGACCAGTAACGAAATCCATGGTAATGTGCTCCCACTTCCATTCTAGAATTTCAAGTGGTTTCAATGGACCTTTTGGCACTTGATGCTCCGCCTTGACTCGTTGACAAGTTAGACACCTTGAGATAAACAGCACTATCTCTCTCTTCATATTGCTCCACCAAAATGTATGACGAAGATCATGATACATTTTGGTACTCCCATGATGGATTGAAAACGGTGTATTGTGCACCTCCATCACGATTTTATACTTTAAATCAGGGTCGTTAGGAACACAAAGTCTGGAGTTGACTCGAAGTATTCCTTCTTCATCAATTCTTGCTTCCGGCATATCACCTTCTTGCACTTTCTTCCTCATACACATAAGTTCCAGGTTTGTAGCTTGAGCAGCTTTAACTTTATCAATTAAAGTCGGTTCTACTCGTATATTCATCATCATCACATGGGTCCCTGGAGTCTTTAACTCTATCTCCATCCTTTATAAGTAATACAAAATGGGCCTTTACATTGACAATATTGCACTCGTACCCGCATATGATCTTCTACTCAATGCGTCAGCTACCATGTTCGCTTTTCCAGGGTGGTATTGGATGGTATAATCATAATCTTTCAATAGTTCAAGCCAACGTCGTTGTTGCATGTTGAGTTCCTTTTAAGTGAAGAAGTATTTGAGGCTTTTATGATCCGTAAAGATCTCCACTTTCTCCCCATACAAGTAATGCCTCCAAATTTTAAGTGCGAAGACAACAGCTGCCAACTCTAGATCATGAGTAGGATAATTCCTCTCATATTCTTTGAGTTGTCGAGAGGCATAGGCTATGACTTTCCCATGTTGCATGAGAACACATCCTAAACCTTTGCCCGAAGCATTACTGTAGATGACAAATCCCTCCGAGCCAGATGGTATTGTCAGAACAGGTGCTGAAATGAGTCTTCTCTTGAGTTCTTAAAAACTCTTCTCACATTCTTTGCTCCAACCAAACTTTGTATCTTTCTGAGTCAGCTGAGTTAATGGAGTAGCGATTCGAGAAAATCCTTCCACGAATCTCCGATAATAACTAGCTAAATCGAGAAAGCTACGTACTTCGGTCACTAATTTAGGTTGCTCCCAGCTTTGAATTGCTTCAATCTTTGTTGGGTCAACAGATATTCCATGACTTGATACTACGTGCTCAAGGAATGCTACTTCCTCAAGCCAGAACTCGCATTTCTTCAACTTGGCATAAAGCTTATTTTCACGAAGCTTTTGGAGTATCAGCCTCAAGTGTTGCTCATGATCTTCACGACTTTTGGAAGAATGTCATCAATAAAGATGACCACAAAGTGATCCAAATATTCCTTGAATACTCGGTTCATCATATCCATGAAAGTAGCAGGAGCATTAGTCAATCCAAAAGACATGACTAGGAATTCATAATGCCCGTACCGAGTTCTAAAAGTCATCTTTGGAATGTCATCAGTTCTAATCTTCAATTGGTGATATCTGGAATGAAGATCAATCTTTGAAAAAAATTTGGCGCCTTGCAACTGGTCAAACAGGTCATCAATGCGAGGCAATGGATATCTATTTTTGATAGTGACATGGTTCAACTCCCTATAATTAATACAAAGTCGCATACTCCCATCTTTCTTCTTCACGAATAGAACAGGAGCACCCCAAGGAGATGTACTAGGACGAATGAAACCGATGTCTAACAATTCCTGCAGTTGGGTTTTTAACTCCTGAAGTTCAATAGGAGCCATTCAATATGTGTCTTTGGAAATGGGTTTTGTATCGGGTTCAAGGTCGATACAAAATTCAATTTCACGCTCTGGGGGTAGGCCAGGAAGTTCTTCTGGGAATACGTCAGGAAATTCATTAATAATAGAAATATCATTCAAAACTGACGTATTTTTGTTTAGATCCGTGACATGAGCTAAGAAAGCTTGACATCCGTTTTTCAATAAACGAATAGCTTTATGGCTTGAGATGACAGAGATGGATTTTAATGGTTTGGTTGCTTGAATTCTCATAATAGGTTGGTTAGGAATATGAAATCTAACAACATTACAAAAATAATCAATTTTTGCATGATGAGTAGTTAACCAATCAATCCCTAGAATCACATCAAATGCAAGTATTTTCAAAGAAATAAGATCGACAGGTAACGCACGGTTACCGATTTGAATCAAACAAGACTTATAAACCGTGGATGTAATGAAGGTTTCTCCCAACGGAGTTTCAACAGATAAATCAAAGTCTAATTTCTCCAAAGTTAAATTAAAACGTTGAGCGCAAGTAGGAGAAATAAAGGAATGGGTAGAACTGGTATCAAATAAAGTATAAACTTCACTAGAGTTTATGATTAGCTTACCCGTGATCACCTCGTTTGAATTCCTCTCTTTTTGGGAGGTTACGACAAACGCTCTCCCTTGAACTACCAATTTTGTCTTGTCTGGGACGCCCTTGGATGCCTCTATCCCAGCTGGACTTGACTTTGGTGCACGACAAAATTGGGCTAGGTGACCTTCTTTTCCACAATTGTAACATGCTTTGGACTGCATCGTGCAGTTTGGACTTATGTGTCATTCCCCTCCATATTTGTAACATCGACCGTGGTCGTTCTTCTTCTCTTAACGGTGGGTCTTTGGTCTTGGCGTCTTTCCATCTTTCTTTGAACCTTCTCTTCTTGAACTTTCCACTCCTATTGTCTTGGCCATGATTACCACCAAAGTGGTTATCATTTCTGGCATGTAGATTCCCTCCACGTTTGTTGTCACTGCTTTGATGACTGCTACCACTGGTATTATCGACTTGTCGTCTGCTCTCTCTTGGTTGGGTTGACTCATTATCGCACTCCAATAACTGAGCCCTATTCACAACATCTGAATACAAACATAGTTTATGAGAGATAAGGTATTAACGTATCTCGGGTTTCAAACCACTTAGAAACATTCGCGTTATTCTCTCCTCATTATCAACCAAGTGGGACGCAAACCGAGATAACTCGGTAAACTTAGCTTCATACTGCGCCACGATCATATTGTTTTGCTCAAGCTTGATGAACTCCACCTCCTTCATGTGACGAATACTTTCAGGAAAGTACTTGTCGTTGAACAATTCTTGGAACTTCTCCCAAGACATCTTCAGTGCAGCAGGTTGAGTACGTTTTACAGATTCCCACCAGTAATCTGCCTCTACACGCAACATGAAGGTGGCAAAGGGAACCTTTTGTTCCTCGGAGAATCCCAATATATTAAATATCTTGTTGATCTGCTTTATCCAAGTCTCTGCCTTAAGTGGTTTTGGCTCTCCAAAAAACTCCGGTGGTCCCAGCTCATTGAAGCCTGCTTAGCGGTGGCCGTCAAAGGAGAGTTGTCGGTGTTTCCACCGCATTTTTGGGAGGGCCGCTCTCTTTGATGTTGCATGAATTGCATAAAGCCTCTAAAAATCCCATCGTTCACCATTTCATCGGTGTTATTATTTTTATGAGGATTATTGTCTTCTGTTGCACATTACAAGTAGGCATTGATCGTTGGTGACTCAGCGGTCTCATGTGCTTCATTGCTTATCTCAACATTTTGGATGCCAATTTCAAATCGCCACAAAACAAGGGTTAATTAACATATCACATATTATCTCTATACTCTGACCGACCAATTAAATACCAAATAAACTTAGGTAGGTCATACTAGTGAAGGAATTCCCCGTCTCTCCCCTCCTAGTTCTTGTCTCACATCTCAGCCAAGGATCATATCCCTAAGCTTTGATACCAACTGTGACGCCCCCAAAATAGGTATACATCACCCATCTTGGGTCTCCAAATACAAGGTACTAAATACAAATACAAACTAATTATACAACAGTCGTGTAAAATACGACAAAACATAAATTGAGATTTTTAATAAGAATATAATCATCTAGACAATATCCACACTCAAATGAGTCCTCAATACATTTATTGTCACACTATTTAACAGAATAGTGAGGACTACTAATACTATCATCTGGACCATCACTCAGGTTCCCAGAGCTAGTCCAGGATCGTTCTCATTTCTCAAGAGAACAATGAAAGAAAGGGGTGAGCTCAACTAGCCCAGTAAAAAATATTATGACTAAGATAATGTAGAATAAATTATCATTAGTCTTCAACAATGTTAAACTGATAAAATACAATAGACATCAAGTTTAACTGCAGCGGAAAAAACAATCCATTAGAAGAGTTAAGTAGAGCATGATATCTACTATCTTCTATTATTTAAAATGTTTTCATCATTTTTATCATTTGAGACTCGACAATAAATAAACCACATCATCGAGTCATCCCACGCTTACGGGCCAAGGATATTCATTAAATTATCAATGGTCATGACTATACCGAATAATCCATGGTCATAATCATACCAAAAAGCGTAAAATCGATACACTATAGGCCACCGAGGACTTTTACCACATCATTTATAACATTACGGTCATGATAATCAAGAATAATCCACAGTCATAATCATACCAAGTCCATCTATGCACGTAAGTCAAAGATGACTTTCATCACAATATAAGCATGAGGATGATGACAATGACATAATAATTCGATAAAACAAGTTCAAGAATAAATTTTAAAGATTTATAAGTTAATTTATCGTGAACTCAATAATGTCAATTGTCAACATGATCTTTGCTTTGTGGTGTAAAATTCAAGAATGCTCGGAAGAATATTTCCATGAAAAGATACTGGATGAAGCGCAAATATCAAGGATATTCCACTAATTTCATGGAGTATAGATGCCAAAATTTTAACCAAATGAGTATCATAGAATATATGAAACTGCAATGGATTTTCACCCGCCATGCGGTAATCCACGTGATGAGATCATTTCCACAATTTAATAAGAAATGAATACGAAGGGTCATTCACCATGCATGTGGTAATCCACATGTAGGCGAGTTATTCAATGAATAATAAAGAATGGAATAATGAAGAATTTCACCATGCATGCGATAGACGCGCATGCAGACGAGTTATTCAATAGAATAATAAATAATGGAACGGTCATGCGTATATACGCACGACATGATATTCAATGAGAATAATAAATAATGGAACCGGTCGTGCGTAAGCGCACAAGCGAGGATATTCAGCGAATAATAGAGAATGGAATAACAAAAGACTTCACGGGCATGCGATAGGCCGCATGCATGAGTTATTCCAATAGAATAATAAATAATGGAACCGGTCAAATGTATGTACGCACGTACGACGGATATTTCAATAGAATAATAAAGAATGGAATAATAGAAGAATTTCACCATGTATGTAGTACTTCGTATATACAGGTTATTCCAACAGAATAATAAGGAATGGAATAACAGAAGAATTTCACCATGTATGCGATTACTTAGATATATCTGAGTTATTCAATGAGAATAATAAAGAATGGAATAACATAAGTTCTCTTCATGAATACGAAAGAAATAATACCTCTTACGAGTACAACAAATAATATCCCTTACCTTATAAAGAAAAGTACTCCGACGGGTAGGGCGGGAATATACTTGAAGAAAACTTGCACTACGCTCAAAGCTTCTTAAAACTCTAAAGAAATATGCTCAAGATTATAGAAGAGAATTCTCTGAATTTCTGGTGTGATTTCAATTCTAACTAAGCATCCTATTTATAAGAAAATAGAAAGGATACTATGCAATAAAATATAATATAAAATATATATATATATATATATATATATAATTTAAAATCTAATAAAACAATTAACTTTATAAAAGTATTTTATTTTATATAAAAAGATTTTACTATACGCAGTACTATGCAAACACTATGCATAATAAAATATATTATATTCTAATTATTGTCTAATAAAATAAATAACTTTATAAAAGTATTACATTTTATATAAAAATATTTTTACTATGCAAAACACTATACATAATAAAATATATTATATTCTAATTATTGTCTAATAAAACAAATAATTTTATAAAGTATTCTATTTTATATAAAAAGCTTTTACATTTTATTACATTAATAATACTAATAAAACAAAATTTATATATAATATATATATATATAAAAAACTTACGTGACTTCATAAAAGACACCTTAATATATTTAACAACATTTATCATCTTTATTATAATTCACAATATTAAATCGATGTGTCGTTTCCGGAAAGAGGGCTTTCAATAAGGATTTCTCCTATCATGGTAGCAATTAGGTGACCAAACCTCTCCTGGCGAGAACTTTTAGACATCGTTAATATTGCAAATAATAATATTAATAACTTTGTTATCTCAATTATTGATTTAATAATATATAAAATATCGACAATAATTGAATCAAATAACGTGAGATACTATGCAACAATTACTGTAGCAATAATTGAACAAAACTGAGTGACTTCTCACGTAAGCATCAATAATCAATACCATGCGCTACTATGCAACCACGCGTATTACTGTATTTTTAACACCAGGTGTTTCAACAGTTAATGGTAAAACTTCCGCCGTTATTTTCATAAAAATATTTTTGTCATTTTCTCAATCCGACAATAATTCCATTGTGGGGTCCACCAATGATTGTGTTGTCGTATAAATATTCCCTGTTAAAACGAATATTCCCCGACCAATCGAATATTATATAACAACTTGCATACTTTTTAAAATTTTTAAATATTACCCACAACTATAACATTATATCAAATTTACTCCATAATATTCAAAAATAATATTTATTAAAAATTCATCTTTATTCATAAAAGTTGGGGTCTTACATATAATACCTGGAATGAAATTGATGCGATTTTAATTATATTTTTCTTTGTTTGTAAGTTTAAAAGGATGGAAGGAAAGAGAAAATATTTTTATTTTTAAACTACACTATTACTATATTACCCTTATATATTAACCTAATAAATTACATGAATTATTTTGAAAGGTTACTTTAGGTATAAAATATCTTTCTTGTTATAAAATATTACTAAAATCAAGAACAAATATGATTAGAAGAAAGAAAGTATTCTCATAATCTTATTGTATATCAATCACTTTACAATGCTCTTATTTATAGATATAAGAACATAAATACTAGGAGGTTACAAAACTCAAAGGACATGAGTTTCAAAACTAAATGGACATGGGAGTTACAATAAAAGATAAGGAGAATATATCTAAACATCCATTATATAAATCTAGACATCCATAATTTTATAACACTCCCCCTTGGATGTCTATTGTATAGCTATACGCATTGAAAGCTGCCTCATTAAAAACCTTACCAAGAAAAACCCAATGGGAAAAAACCTTGGTTAAGGGAAAAAGAGTGCAGCGCATATTAGCTCCCCCTCATGAATATATCCTTAAGTCATTCAGTTGTCGAATTCCAATATTGTGACGCAATCCTTCAAACGTTGTAGTTGGTAATGATATGCTGAACAAATCTGCTAGATTATCTTTTAATCGAATTTGTTGAACATCAATGTTACCAAATTTTTCAAGGTCATGTGTGAAAAAGAATTTCGGTGAGATGTGTTTTGTTCTATCTCCTTTGATGTATCCTCCTTTTAATTGAGCTATACATGCAGCATTGTCTTCATAGAAGGATGGAGTTCTTTTGTAGCAATTTTCTAAGAATATGCCTCGTTAAAAACCTTACCAAATAAAAACCCAGTGGGAAAAAATTTGGCGAAGGAAAAGAGTACAATACTCTTGTATAACTTCTAGTGCCTTCGGATTGCCTCATTAAAACCTTGCAAAGGAAAACCCAGTGGGAAAAAACCTTAGCGAAGGAAAAATAGTACAATCAACACATATCCTTTTTACTCCCTTTCATAAGAACATAGAATTTCCATTGTTCATGGTAAAAATATCATTAAGTCGAAGTATTCCAATATTGTGCACAATCTTCTTCAAAATCATAGCTGGTACTGACTTAATGAATATATCAACCAAATTATCACATGATCATATATGTTTGATATCCATATTGCCATTCTTCTGGGGCTCATGTGTATAAAATAATTTTGATGCAATATGATTGGTTCTATCACCCTTTGGATAAAATAATCCCAAATCAATAGTCTCACGAAGATAATGTAAAATATGTTTGATTTCATTACAATGTCTTCGATTTGGTGCATAACTATACATTGCTAGTATGTTAACTGCAAATGTTATATCAAGTGTAGTGAAATTTGCAAGATACATCAAAATATCAAATGCACTAAGATATGGTACTTCAGGACCAAGAGTTTCTTTATTATTTTCTTGTGGTCAAAACGGATCTTTCTTGATATCAAGTGACCAACCCATCATTGGAGTACTCAAAGGATTAACATTATCCATGTAAAGTTACTTCATGACTTTTTCTGTGTATGTTGATTGATGAACAAGAATTCATAGTTCAATTTGTAGGCCAAGACAAAAATTTGGCTTACCAATATCTTTCATCTTAAATTAGTTGTTTTTGTTGACTCTTCTTGAGCAAGATCTTTCATCAATAAATACAATAATAATAACAAATTCAGATTATGATCTTTTGATAAAAATGCATGCACAAATTGGATTATTCTCAAATCCTTCTTTCAAAAGATATCCACTTAGGCGATTATACCACAATATGCATCTGGATTGCTTTAACCTATATAAAGATCTTTTTAGCTTAATAGAATACATATTTCGAGATGTAGAATTATATGCTTCAGGCATTTTATATCCTTCAGGGATTTTCATGTAGATATAATTATATAATGATCCATACAGATATGATGTAACAACATCTATTAATTTCTCTTTCTACCAAGCTAATAAAAAATCTGAATGTAACTGTGTCCATTACAGGAGCATATGTTTCTTCATAATTAATATCATGTCTCTGCGAAGAAAGCTTGTGCTATAAGTTGCGCTTTTTACCATATAATTTCATTTTTCTTATTTCGTACAAATACCCATTTCTATTCAACGGGCATTACACCTTTAGGTGTTCGGACTACAGGTCCAAAAACTTCATATTTACTTAGTGATTTTAATTCTGCTTGAATCCCCCCTTTCTATATTGGCCAAATATTTCTACATTCATCAACGATTTGTGGTTCATATATATGATCATTACTTCTGGTAATATCCATAGCAAATTTATATGAAAATATGTTGTCGACAACGATTTTATTTCTATCCAATATATACGTCTCCTGTATATACATAATGTATCGAGATCTCGTTATTTTCAGGTACCTGATCCTCTTCAGGGGATAACTCATCCTCTTCAGGGAATAACTCTTCAAAAGTTTTATTTACAGGAGATTTTTGTTCATAAGTTTTGGATAGATTGATAAATTTTGTAGCCTGTTTCATTGGTATAGCCTCCTTATAGGCTGCAACTTGTTTTTCTTGTACTTTTTTCTTCTGGGAAATTCTATGTTTCAGGTGTGACTTTGATTCAATTTGTTGCTGCATTAATTGATTGTCCTACAGGGACATCAATATCTGCTAGAGTATTAGCAGCTAGAATGTGAGATATTACTATTTTCATATTATCTGTGAAAAATTTTGGTAATTAATTTGCAATTCATTGCAAATGAATTATCCTTTGAACTTCTAGTTCATATTGATTTGTATAAGGATCAAGATTAAATAACGTTGAAATATTCCAATTAATCTCCCGTCGTGCTTCAGGCAATGATCTCACGTCGTGCTTCAGCCAACGACTTTTCTCCCCCTAATGGTGGAAAGACTATTAAAATAATAATCCTCAAAATATACCTTAAAAATATCACTCTAAATTCTTTTTTTAGAAGATGAACACCAAATAACAATAATTAAATGTGATAATTTGATAATTAATTTACTTTGATATAATCAATAGGAAAAGGAATCTTCTGGTTCTTTAAAGGATGTTCATGGGAGTTTTTAATAATTCAATGCATCATTATTGATCCTAGATTATCATGCCAAATCATAAAAATATTTGGATCCAAATACTTCTGGTGTATTGCATACTTCTGGTGTATTACAACATTTGTTTCAACTATTCTCATTTTAGTATAATATAACCCAGAAGAGAAACTATATACAATTTTTCTAATATGAGCTTCTGGCCCGATACTATTGAAGTAATATAAAGAAATTCTTCACTGCCTTCGTTATTGATTTCAATATAATAACTATTATAACGTATATCCTTAAAGCTGAGCAAATTTTTGCTTGTCTCAGAAGAATATAAAGAATCATCAATACAAAAGTTTGGGCCCTTTGAAAACATTATAATCGCTCTTCCAGAGACATTAATTAAATTTGATGAATAATCACTCTTCAAGAGTCTTCAATTATGTTTGATGAATAATCGCTCTTCTAGAGCCTTTAAAGTTTGATGAATAATCGCTCTTCTAGTGCCTTTAAAGTTTGATGAGCTTCTGACCCATACAACTTCATATATGTAAAATATTAATTTAACTTTATTACTTGAAACATAAATAAAACATATAATAAAAATACTTATTATAATATCATAATATAATGAAATAAAAATAATTAATTGGTATGAACATTTCTATCAACATATCATCAAGGAAACCATAGATATCAAAATTAGTTATATCCACTCCATTTGAAAAGTCAAAAATAATTCATGGGATCTTCAGGATCATTCCATTTCCTTTTCTTTTATGGAGTCTTGGTACAAATCTACCAAATATTTAGGAGTACGACGGGTACATTCCCTTTTATATATTGATTGTTCTTTTCAAGTCCACTACCACAACTATAACCATAATTTTATCTATGATTATCAAATGAGGTTCCATTCACTTCAGGGAATGTAATAGAATCGGTCGAGCGAGATTATTGGTTTTTAAGCAAAAACTCATTATTTTATACAGCCACTAGAAGAAATGATATCACTTCTAGGAATATAATTTCCTTTATCGCTTCAGGGAATATATTATGAACTTACACTCACAATATTGCTACTATAGGATCATATTCGAGGCATTAAATATATTAAATATTTTTTCTAACATGTCTTTATCAATATTTTTTTTATGGAGATGATAGCGAATAAAAATAATTAATTTTGCATGATCCTGTAGGGATGTATGATTGCCAACTTTAATTGTATCTCTAAGGTTCTTTGCCTTTATATGAATCTCAGCATCAAGATTCCATTACAAATAATTCTTGCTCGATATAATTCAAGGGCAACAAATTCAAATTTATAAAATTTGAATATTAAATAACTAAACATATTCCCCATCAAATTAAATAATTATATATGTTCAGATTTAATTATAATGAAACAATTTATAGAAATGTAGTAAAATACGAAACTAAATTTTTTCACTAAAACTAAATAATAAACCAACACTACTAAGTATATTTGTCATTGTAACTTCATACAAAAAATATCAAAAATTATTAGAAATTTAATTTATTATAACTATCCACATATAACTATTCACATGTGCATGAACATATTAACCATTATAAACTTACTACCACATGCAAGTATATTAACTTCACTCGTTGCGCTTAACATTCTTCGTATATCATTATCTTAAACCATATGCTTTTAACATGTATTATACTTTAAATTAACTATTATATTATTGTTTATGTTGAACACATTTAACGTGCAAAATCACATTATTTTAATGAATAACACTTAGACTAAAATGAACACATCAAATGCTCGATACTGTATATTTGTTGTACATTCACAAGACCATCAAATATTATCATAATCCCTTAAAAAATATAAATGTAACATCCCCACTAAATTTGCACTATTTTGTTCAGTTAACTATTTCAATCGACACACATCTAATGTCCAATTCTGTTAATAACTCATGTACACACACCACAGATGCAAAACATTATTGACTTGTATGTAACCAAGAAAAACTAAGCACTAATTATATAATTGTAAAACAAATCAAAACATATGCATCAACACTACTGTGTGTTCCTATACGCCCATCGTAAATTATATGCCAACTAGACAAACAACATGTACAACAAAAACTAACAATCATGCAGTGAGTGCAAAAAAATAATAGTAAGCATAGAATAAGATGCAATGATGTAAAACCCATCTATTAAACTTGCATGCATTTGAAATGGACAATGACATACGCAGAGAGATCAAGCATGGACAATGACTTTGAGGTGCGAGAGATAATGAACAACATATATAAATACAAGACAATTGTAATACCTTATCACCTCTTATTCATATGGTCGTAATGACATAACATAACATATATTATATATAGAGAGAGTTATACCTTCTCCGTCAAATCAACTATGATTATTTGTTTCAAGACGAAAATGATAAGCAATTCGTGCTGATAACGTGTTATAAAATATTACTAAAATCAAGAACAAATATGATTAGAAGAACTATCTAACACTAGCAACAGATAATTATATATATTGGGCTAATTACATTTTTTTAACAAAATATCATCAAATTTACAGTTCGACTTCTAAACAATGTGATAACAAATCAATGTATGAAATTCAATATTTGTTACAATTTCGACCCCAAATTGAATTTTCGACAAAAAATTACCAGAATAGAGCACATGCTGGGTATCCATTTCAAATATACGTTTTTATCATATTAAAATATGATTTAACTTCATTAAAAAACTAAAATAATTATAAGGGACCGTGTTTCTGCACTTTTCTTATTTCCTCTTTCCCTCCATACATTATATATATATATATATATATGGGAGCCCTTCCATATAATAGGTTCTTTGTGAGTCTTGTCTGCAACACCCTTTTTTGTAGATTGATAAAATGAATTGATGGGTGAGATGAAACATAAATATCCTAAGCCAAGCACAACTTGTCTAGAAGCTTTTATTTTAATATGAGGACCCCACCATAGTCAACATGTTGTGGGTTTATTGAAATAAAATGAATTTTTAATATTAAATAATGCCCGACCTAAGACAAATTTTGATCTTGGGTGTGCCTTTTTATAAAATACTCCCGGTAGCTACAAGCTCTTACGGTAGTAAAAAAAAAAAAAAAAATTCCAACCAGGACAAGCTCTTACTATTTGTAAAAAAAAAAAAAAAATAAAAAAAACAAATCCAAACCTAAGACAACTTCTTACAACACACAAGCTCTCAAGTTCTTTATTTGCTATTCCAAATAAAATATTTGTTATTTTTATAACTCTTTCATTTAATAACAAATAAAGAATTATAATTCAAATAAAAATAATATTCTATTTTATAAAAATATATTTTTATAATTTTTTATTTGCTATTTTTATAAAAATATTTTATATTCTTTATTTGTTATAAAATATTTTAATAACAAATAGCAAATAAAAATAGCAAATATTTTATATTCTTTATTTGTTATAAAATATTTTATATTCTTTATTTGTTATAAAATATTTTTATAACAAATAGCAAATAAAAATAGCAAATATTTTATATTCTTTATTTGTTATAAAATATTTTATATTCTTTATTTTATATAAAAATAGCAAATAAAAAATTATAAAAATACAAGCTCTTCCTATTTGTAAAAAAAAAAAAAAAATATATATAATGGGACAAGCTCTTACTATTTGTTAAAAAAAAAAAATGCACCAGCCGGGACAAGCTCTTACGGCTGTTAAAAAAAAAAAACAAGTGTACTAGCCGGCTGTTAAAAAAAATTATTTTATTCAAGCAACTTGCTGCTAAACATACTCGAACTCGCAACCTCAAACTCCAAACACATATCATATGACCAATTCGAGCACCATGGGCCTAGTTGTTAATTTGACCCAAGGATATGTCTTTATATTAAAACTTCACCATCCCCAAAATCTATATTCTTGCATTATTATTATATTACTGAAACAAATATTATTAATAAGTCTATATAATACATATGGGGTTTAATATTTAGAAATAAGTTAATATCTATATTTATTAAGCAATGATTATTAGTAATGATTTTATATATTAAGCAATGATTTTATTATTAAGAAATGATTTTATACATTTGATACATTTTTTATATATTTTGTACATTTGATATATTTTTTAATATATTTTTGATACATTTGTGATAATTGATATATTTTTGATATATTTGATATATTTTGATATATTTGATATATTTTTGATACATTTGATATATATTTGATATATTTGATACATTTAATACATTTTTGATATATTTTTTGATATATTTGATACATTTTTGATATATTTTTGATACATTTATGATAATTGATATATTTTTGATACATTTGATATATTTTTGATATATTTGATACATTTTGATACATTTGATACATTTTTGATATATTTGATACATTTGATACATTTTGATACATTTGATACATTTTGATATATTTGATACATTTTGATATATTTTGATATATTTGATACATTTGATATATTTTGATATATTTTGATACATTTGATACATTTTGATATATTTGATACATTTTGATACATTTGATACATTTTGATATATTTTAATACATTTGATATATTTTTGATATATTTGATACATTTAATACATTTTTGATATATTTTTGATACATTTAATACATTTTGATATATTTTTGATAATTGATATATTTTTGATACATTTGATACATTTTGATACATTTGATACAATTTTGATACATTTGATATATTTTTGATATATTTGATACATTTGATATATTTTGATATATTTGATACATTTTTGATATATTTTGATACATTTGATATAATTTTGATATATTTGATACATTTTTGATACATTTGATACATTTTAATATATTTGATACATTTTGATACATTTGATATATTTGATACATTTTGATACATTTGATACATTTTTGATATATTTGATATATTTGATACATTTTGATATATTTGATACATTTTTGATATATTTTTGATACATTTGATATATTTTTGATATATTTGATACATTTTGATACATTTGATACATTTTGATATATTTGATACATTTGATATATTTTTGATACATTTGATACAATTTTGATACATTTGATACATTTTGATACATTTGATACATTTTGATATATTTGATACATTTGATATATTTTTGATATATTTGATACATTTTTGATACATTTTTGACAATTTTGATATATTTGATACATTTTGATACATTTGATACATTTTTGATATATTTTGATATATTTGATACATTTTGATATATTTGATAAATTTGATACATTTTGATATATTTGATACATCGATACATTTTGATATATTTGATACATTTGATACATTTTTGATATATTTTGATACATTTGATACATTTTTGATACATTTGATATATTTTTGATATATTTGATACATTTGATACATTTTGATATATTTGATACATTTGATATATTTTTGATACATTTGATACAATTTTGATACATTGGATATATTTTTGATACATTTGATACATTTTGATATATTTGATACATTTTTGATATATTTGATATATTTTGATACATTTGATACAATTTTGATATATTTGATACATTTTTGATACATTTGATACATTTTGATATATTTGATACATTTTGATACATTTGATACATTTTGATATAATTTTGATATATTTGATACATTTTTGATACATTTGATACATTTTGATATATTTGATACATTTTGATACATTTGATACATTTTGATATATTTGATATATTTTGATACATTTGATATATTTTGATATATTTGATACATTTTGATACATTTGATACATTTTGATATATTTGATATATTTGATACATTTTGATATATTTGATACATTTTTGATATATTTTGATACATTTGATATATTTTGATATATTTGATACATTTTGATACATTTGATACATTTTTGATATATTTGATATATTTGATACATTTTTGATATATTTGATACATTTGATATATTTTTGATATATTTTGATACATTTGATATATTTTGATATATTTGATACATTTGATATATTTTGATACATTTGATACATTTTGATACATTGGATACATTTTTGATACATTTGATATATTTTTGATATATTTGATACATTTGATACATTTTGATATATTTGATACATTTGATACATTTTTGATATATTTGATACATTTTAATATATTTTTGATACATTTGATACAATTTTGATACATTTGATATATTTTGATACATTTTTGATATATTTGATACATTTGATACATTTTTGATATATTTGATACATTTGATATATTTTGATACATTTGATATATTTTTGATATATTTGATACATTTGATATATTTTTGATATATTTGATACATTTGATATATTTTGATACATTTGATACAATTTTGATACATTTGATACATTTTGATATATTTGATACATTTGATACATTTTGATATACTTGATACATTTTTGATATATTTTGATACATATGATACAATTTTGATATATTTGATACATTTTGATACATTTGATCTGATTTTGATATATTTGATACATTTGATACATTTTGATATATTTGATATATTTTTGATACATTTGATATATTTTTGATATATTTGATACATTTTTGATACATTTGATACATTTTTGATATATTTGATACATTTGATACATTTTGATATATTTGATACATTTGATACATTTTGATATATTTTTGATACATTTGATACATTTTGATATATTTGATACATTTTGATATATTTGATATATTTTGATATATTTGATACATTTAATACATTTTGATATATTTTGATACATCCGATACATTTTGATACATTTTGATAATTGATATATTTTGATACATTTGATACATTTTGATATATTTGATACATTTGATACAATTTTGATACATTTGATATATTTTGATATATTTGATATATTTGATACATTTTTGATAATTGATATATTTTGATACATTTGATACATTTTGATATATAATTGATATATTTTTGATACATTTTTTGATATTTTTGTATGAATTGTATCAAATGTATCAAAATATATCAAAAATATATCAAATATATCAAAAATATATAAAATATATCAAAATGTATCAAATGTATCAAAAATATATCAATTATCAAAATGTATCAATTATCACAAATGTATCAAAATATATCAAAAAATGTATCAAATGTATAAAATATATAAAAAATGTATCAAATGTATAAAATCATTTCTTAATAATAAAATCATTGCTTAATATATAAAATTATTACTAATAATCATTGCTTAATAAATATAGATATTAACTTATTTCTAAATATCAAACCCCATATGTATTATATAGACTTATTAATAATATTTGTTTAGTAATATAATAATAATGCAAGAATATAGATTTTGGGGATGGTGAAGTTTTAATATAAAGATATATCCTTGGTTGAAATTAACTTACTAGGCAAGTGGTGCTTTCGGGTGGTCATATAGCGTGTGTTTGGAGTTTGAGGTTGCGAGTTCGAGTCCTGCATTTAGCAACAAGTTGCTTGAATAAAATAATTTTTTTTTTTTAACGGTAGAAATTTGGTACATCTTTAATTTTTTTTAACAGTAATTGCATAGCTTATACTGGTTAGTAAAAGCATGTGCTCATACTATTTGGTATTAAAAAATTGAAAAAAAACCAGTAGAAGTCTGACATCACGGCTCATACGGCTGGTATTTTATTCAAGAAACTTGCTGCTAAACAGAATCGAACTCGCAACCTCAAACTCCAAACACACGTCATATGACCACCCGAGCACCACTGCCTAGTACATTAATTTTAGCTAAGGATATATCTTTATATTAAAACTTCACCATCCCCAAAATCTATATTCTTGCATTATTATTATATTAACAAATATTATTAATAAGTCTATATAATACATATGGGGTTTGATATTTAGAAATAAGTTAATATCTATATTTATTAAGCAATGATTATTAGTAATGATTTTATATATTAAGCAATGATTTTATTATTAATAAAACTAGTGAAGTATAATAATAATGTGATTATCGAATTTATAAAAGCAATGAAGTATTATTATAATTATAATAATGCGATTATCAATATTAGAAGTACAGATTATATCAATACTAGTACTGCATAACATTAAGAGGAATAATACATATTACATGTTCATTTTCATAAAATAAAAAAAACATAGAATGATTAATACAACCGAGCGCCTATTTTTTTGGCTCGGGAATCCCTAGCACTTTCGATAGTGATTTCGCTTATCGTGGTCGGTTTCAAAGCCACAAATTGCACATTTTTCGATGAGTCTTAGAAGGAATGATTTTCTCGAGTGCACTCTTGAATCTAGATTGTTTTTTGCGGCCCTTTGTTTGAGAAATATTAGGCGGCAAAAACTCTTCTTCTTCTTCCACCTCTGCATCTTCATCGTCATTATCGTATCCCATATCATGATTTGGATCTCCAATGTCTGCAATCAATGTCGTCATCCGCGATTCAATAATATTCTCATCCGGATCATCTTTGGTCAACCAACTCTTTTTTCTCGTGCATTCGGCTTTAGAAACGGTTTTGTAACCTCGGATCGAAAGCAAGCCGCTTTGCTCGCTAACTCCTGGTAATCACCCATCAAATGATTATAGCGCATTGCTTGATTTTGTTCGAAATCAGCAGATGTGGAGTTAAAGAGTAAGTCTTCACCATTGCTTTTGTTCGCGTCTCTTGTCCACCGATGAAGGATCATGTCGGTCACGATATTTGTGAAATACTCTTTCTTTGTGAAATATCTCAAGATGTGCCTGCATAATTCACCAGAGTGAGAAAACATTTGGCAGTTACATGTTACCTATCCCAGTTGTCGATTGTTGACAACTTCTTTATATCTTCCACCACTTTCAGTTGCATCTGCATTATACACTGCATAAACCTTAGTATCAATGACACACATCTCACTAAGTTTATGAACATTGTATTTCATGGAATCGATTTAATTGACGTTGGAAGCGTCTAAACATCTCTTTTTGTGTACACTTATGCGGCATGAGCTTCTAAAGATGACCAAAGTACCATAATCCTTTTACGATGTTTTGTTATGTAGTCGGCCTTCCTCTCCTCGATAAAGCTGTCTTTCTCTGACCTTTTGACTCTGCGGTACAAAACATAGCATACTGTTGATGCATTAACATACTCATCAAAAAAGGCATTCATGCTCTCGTTTCTTCGATGGTAGTCATTCAGCGGCAAAATATCTCTTTGTATATGCTGGAATCCATTTCTGTCGTACATCATACAAACTTCCAAGCCATTCATTAGTATACAATTCATAGGAACTTATCAGAATATGCCAACGCTTTTCAAATTCCTCGATGGACAATGAGTTATACACACAGTTGTTAAAATCATTTTTGAACGATCGGTGCTCATAATAAACATGATGCAATTTTCAGGAAATTTATTGCTAATATGCCAAGAACACAATAAATGATGACTAGTTGGAAGTACCGTAGCAATATCATTACTCATGGCTCTGTCTTGATCAGTGATGATGGTTGTAGGTGCCTTGCAGTCCATGGCTTCAAGCCATATCTGTAAAACCCAAACGAAAGTGTCCTCTGTCTCATCTCGTAACAGTGCAAATCCAAACAATATAGACTGATAATGGTGGTTGACCCCGGCAAATGGAACAAACGGCATGCCATACTTATTTGTCCGGTATGTACTATCAAATGTCACAACGTCTCCGAAAAGTTGATACATAAACCTTGATCGGGCGTCAACCCACAAAATACAAGCTATGCGGTTGTTTTTCACGGGTTTCACTCGGAAAAAATTTTTCGGCACTTCCGGATGCAAGTTTGTTCAAATGATTGACAATGACTTGTGCATCATTTTCATCTGGAGAATCACGCCTTAAATCTCGCACCATATTTTCAATATTGGCAGTAGAGAAAGGAACATTTTGCAAACCACCTCCCATTGTGCTCAAAACATTCATCATCTTACTAGGACCAATACCGGACTTATTTAAAGTGTCAATTAAATTTCTTGCAACAGGAGTAATATTTCTGTGAGTCTCGATCAAATCTACTTTGGTGGGGGTCACTAAGTGATGATTGTGCTCTAATTCAACAGTAGAAATACGCCAATTGTCTTCTTTCTTATTGTGGACAACATATATTCTAGCTTTGCACATTGTTCGTCCTATCGAGTCTCTTTGTCTAGTTATTTTATTACTACTATCTTCATCATCAGGTAAACTCTTGCCAACAATTGGTGTCTGGCTTTCTTACATACATCTTTGCCTAGATCTGATATCATTCGTATTAGCATGTTTATGACTAGTTGCAATTCTAATCTCAAATCCATTTTTGCGAGCATATGATCTATAAAAATATTCAACCTCTTCCAACGTACAAAATAATTGACCAACGTACGGAACAATATCAGATTTATTACTTTCAACTTCACTGACAAATTCAGATGTATTATATGACATTTTGAAAAACTTACTTGTGAATAATAGTGATGAATTTTGCTCGATCAGAACTTCAACTTGATTTTCTGAAGTGAAAGTGGGCAACAAGATGAAACAAATTATGAGTAGAGGTGAAAAGAGAAAATAATATCAGAGAACAAATTCTATGGAAGGATAAGAAGATAACTTGAGAAAATAGCGACTTCTCAGAGCAATATTTAAAGGTAAAAAGACGGTAAATCGATACAACTTTATAATAATAATAATAATAATGGTAATAAAATAATAAAAAAGTACATAAGCCGGTACAATATGGAACGGCTTTATACTCAATTCGTAATAATAATATAATAATAATAAAATATTGAGAAATTTAATTTGGGGGGAAATGAACATTTTAAGATATATACAAATTCAAGGTAAAATAAAACAGCCTAGGCCGTGGTGCTTGCTCGGGTGGTCATTTGATGAGGATTGGTGCTTGAGGTCACGGGTTCGAGTCATTTAGCGAAGAAAAAAGATTTCATTTGCAAGTCGTTATAGCTTTGTCTGCAAGTACTTTTAACGGTTTTATTAATAATATAATTTTTTTTCATATAAGCGGTATAGCCTCTCTACTGGCAAGCAGTTTTATTAATAATATAATAAAAGAAACAAAACAACAAAGGGTAAAGCGGTGAAGCTGACTCTACGTAGAAGCAAAGCAACAAAACTTTTTACGCCATGTTTGACTTCTTTTTCGCCTTACATTGCCTCGGGAAAGAACACCTCGGGAAAGAACACCGCAAGCTCGGTAATATAAAAAGCTGTGACCCATAACAAAGATTAATGTTTGAATTTGGTCCTAAAATAATTTCATGTCTGGGACTTACTCACCTTATTTAAACGTCTATTGAGAACATATGTTGTTCAAACTAATGTTCACTTGCCAAGCTAGATAAAATAAAAATAACAGAGAGTAGAGAGGGAGTATTTCGGAAGAGAGGAGCAAAAAACTTCAACAAGTAAGTTTTTATTTATTGTTATTTGTTCAGTTTTTAATAGTTTCTGTTGGTGTTATCTTGAATGAATTTTAAATCTCTTTCTTTTGGTTTAATAAGAAATTTAAATGTTATTTTCTTACCTAAGTGTTTACAGCTTAGGCCTTCGTTATTAGTAGTAAATGGGTAAAGTAAATATATAAATGGTAATCCTAAAATGACTTTATCGGTGAGGTTGCGGATCAAAACAAATGATGTTTTGAAACATATATTATCTTGACAGATATGTACTTTTGGTAATTTATATTTAATTTCCATTTGACCGCCATTAATTGAGTTTAATCTTTTCTTTGGTTTTCCTAAAATATTTGGTTGGGATCAAGCCTTCAGTATGCGAGTTTAAATCACTTTTGTGTCGTAACGAGAGAGAAAGTCAGTATAGAGAAGCTTTTATCAACAAACTGAGTTAATCGAGATGTACCATTTTGAATGGTAATGTCTTTAATTCTTTTAAGCGTGAGACCTTGAAAAAAGATCGGGATCATTTTAACGCCGGAAGACTCGGGCTCATTATCATGATTTTCATCACTAGATGAGGAGTCGTTAATATGAAGACCAGATCTTTTATCTTCAAAATCCTTTTTTAAATTAGAAACTTCTAATTTGAGATTAGTAATTTCTTTTTTAAGTTTATTAACTTCTAGATTCAATTCTGGGAGGGTGATTTCTTTAATAGGAGTTTTAAATCTTTCTAATGTTTTATTAAGGCTAAAAATTGGTTTTCTTTGGCTTTAATGAATTTTTCATTACTATCCTTAGTTAATAAATCCTTTAAGCTCTGTTTAGTGTACTGAGCCTTTAGTTTGGGATCAGTAATTTTACTAATTAGATCAATTAATAAAGAACTTTCTTCGTCATCTTTGTGCAACAAGTAATCTATTTCATTCATACTATTTTCAAAACATCTTCTTTTTCTTTATCAGAAGTCACCTAACTTACTGTAGTCCACCCTTCTCCGTGTCTCACCTGTAAGTCTCTTGTGTGTGATTTGGGTATTAGGTTTGGGTATGAGTCTACTCAAGGTAAGAGGGTCTGTATGGAAGATAAAGAGTGAAATTTTGTTTTGAAACCAAAGACAATGAATAGGTTATTTAGATCTAACTCTTCAACTAGTCAAAGGTCAACTTTACCTTCTGTCCCAGACATAGTTAACCAAGAATCTCACAGTTATGAAAATATTAGTCAAGCCTTACACAATTGGAATATACCAAGAGTTTCTCCAAAAGAAATTTATCAGTCAACATTTTTAGATAATTTTAAAACTGATTATAATGTCAAAACAGTTGAGAAAGTTTACGTTATTAATAAAGAATATGAAAATTGTAGTCTTCGACCTACGATGTTATTAAAAACATAGGAAAAAGGGTTAAATTTTATTCATATTGGATTAATTCAAGTTGCGATAAAACCATTAAACATTAAAGGAATTAACTCATGCATCTATCTACGCTACAAGAGATGCTCGATTTTTGAATTATCACCCCAGTATAATAGGTGCTATGGAATCAAGTTTGCACAATGGACCTGTCCATTTTAATTGCTTTCCTGATTTCACCCTAAGTCTTAGTGATGTAACTGTTTGCCACCATAGACATATGGTTTAATTTATTTAAAATTTCCCTACTAGAACAAAGAACAACTTGGCTCTGATACCAGGTCTAGTTCTTTCACCTTCCAACCTTTTAACTTAACATTTTTGATTGAAGGATTACTGAGTACTTCAGTGTCTCTTCTAGTATGGATAACTGAAGGGGCTGAAGAACTGGAATTTTTTTATAATAGATTCTTTAAATTTTTCCTCAATCCTATCTAGCTATTTTCCAACTGTTGCTAGATATTGATTGCTAAAGTTTAATTGTTCAATAATTTTTTTATCGTTGTTATTAGCATCAGAAATTTTAAATGGGCTGGCAACAACAGACGTATTTTTAACTGAGATTAGAACTGTTTCTAAATAATAAAAGCAATAACACGTCTAGCAGTGATACAGGAGAAGTCACTATTTGCGCAGACAATTGCAATGAGCAATGTTGCACAAAAAGAATTAATGTAATTAACAAAGATGACGAAGAAAGTTCTTTATTAATTGATCTAATTAGTAAAATTACTGATCCCAAACTAAAGGCTCAGTACACTAAACAGTTAAAGGATTTATTAACTAAGGATAGTAATTTAAGGTCGAATTTACTGAAAATAGTGGCATTACTTAATCTATTGACTAGGTCGTCTTTATTGGGAAGGGGGTATCTAATCCATTCCAAGACTTTGTTCAATGGTTTATAATTGATGACTAGACGAGGAACTCCTCTTTCTTTCTCTGCTTCATTGTTTACGTAAAATGCAGGGCAAGACCAGGGAGATTTACTGGGTTTAATAAGACCTTTACTAAGGAGATCATTGATTTCCTTTTTGCATAATTCCATTTGTTCGTGATTCATCTGAATAGGCCTAGCCTTAGTAGGAATTAAATGTTCTTTAAATTCCTTAGCATAAGGGAGCCTAACCATATGCTTCTTCCTATACCAAAAGGCATTGGGAGAATCAGAACAAAGGTTATTTTTTAAATATGTTTTTAATTCTTCAATTTTTCTTGAACTTTTCTATTAAGAAGTTGCTCTTCAATTCTTTTATATTTAACTTCTTCCTTTAAGAAATTTAAATGTGTGATTTTACAATTGAGCAGATTTAAAGAACTTTCTTCGTCATCTTTGTTAATTACATTAATTCTTTTTGTGCAACATTGCTTATTGCAATTGTCTGCGCAAATAGTGACTTCTCCTGTATCACTGCTAGACGTGTTATTGCTTTTATTATGAAGCAGAGATGCATATAGAATACAATACAATACATAAAAAAACAGTTTTATTGATTGATTACTGAGACTATATACAAACTGAAATTAAATTAACTTACAACTTAGAACATTTAACTGGAGAAGAGAAGAGGGGTTAAGTAGGCTTAATCAGAGGTAGAAACTAAAGATTTGTCTGAGAGAGAGCTCAGAGTCTTTCTAAGTTTCGAAGTCTGAAGAACCAACTGATCTCAGTTTCCATAAGTAAAAGAGAAAGTAAAAGTAAAAGTAAACAGTAACTACTTTTGACTAAAGGCAAACACTTTCGGCTGCTTTTGGAGAACTGGCCGACAACTTTGAATGATTGGGACGCACATAAGTGACTGCAGCTGCTTTGGGTGGAAAAGCAGATTCCTTTGATTGAGTAAATGCCGTGAAGCAGAACCGGTGGCCAAACAGAATGGCCGATGGAAAAGGAACTAATGAACTTAGGCGAATGGATCCTGAGCATCCTGAAGGTTGACTGTACCATAAGGATCATATTCGCCATCATCATCATGAATGGTGGCCGACAGAATCACCACAGGAAGAATGATTAGAAGCCTCTTCATGCAAAGCTTCATCAATTCTTTTATTGAGTACACGGGCAATTTTAGTAACTCTTTCTTTGGTGCAATCTTTAAAATCTGAAATACTTGAGAACATGATGAACTTAGAAGGACTAACTTTGGATATTGACTTTGTGGCGATTCGACTCCTTTTCTTTAATGGTAGGAGAAGCAGGCCTTGATCGAGAGAGTGGGATCGAGCAACAGAAATTCTGCTTGAACTGAGTGACTATTCTATCAATGTTGAATTTATCCCACCACTTAATGTAAAAGAGGCGAGATACTCGGGGAAGTGGATCATTAGGAATGCTGTTGACTGGAGAACCTGGAGGTGAGAGACAGTACTCCCATTTAAGAATCCAAGGAATTTTGTATTTACTGACGAATAAAAGAGTGGGAGGAACCCCTTCATTCAAAGGGATAGGTTTATAATGGTTATTGAAATGATTTAATTGGACCTTTAAAGGGTCAGGAAGAAGATCATAACAAGATCCTAACCTATACCACCAAAGGACGAACCAATAGGGAAATGAACTTTTGAATTTATTTTCTTACCAGAGAATTTATTAATACAGGTACCATTCATAAATGAGCACTAGAGGAGCATCGTCCTCACGTGGCCCGGGTCGCCCTTCAGGCCCAATTAATCAGCCCAGAGGAGCTATGGTTCCTCACCCAGTTAACCCTACAGTTCAAACCAGTATTTTTTCAATGACCATTGGAGAACACATTAAACACTTGAAATCTTTCTTCAAGACAGTTAAAGATAATGGTCTAGTTCTTTCACCTTCCAAATGCAGCCTGTTTCAGGTCCGAATAAGGTTTCTTGGTCTTAAAGGTTTCACTATTCTTGGCACCATGCCTAAGCCTTACAGTTCGGCTTTGGCCAGTCAACCTGTTCCGATTGACCCATTCAGTAATCCTGCTAAGGCTTCGTCCTCAGCTTCTAGTCATTCTCCTGCTGAGTATATGCTCAGATGGGAAAGTTACTTATTCCATATTGAACCCAGTATGAAACCAAAGACTGATCCCAGTAAACTTACCGCCCAGTTCTTTCCCCCTGGATGGCATTTCCAGTCTCTAGCCCCTTATAAGTCCCTTGTGTACTATAAGGATATTCTGCTAGAAATCGAGTATCCTCATTGAAGATAGGGTTGCCATCATCATCCAGCTGGACGACATGGATTATTGATATTCTAGTATCTTCAGTGAGATGTTTTTCCCACCAAGATCTGAGAATACCAGTGAATCCACTAACAATTAATTCAACAATATCTGGTTGAGATAGATTGTTGAATTTGGTGATGTAATTGTTGCCACCATAGACATATGGTTTAATTTATTTAAAATTTCACCATTCACTAAACCCATCAATGTTCCATTCAGTAAATTTTATTAGATGAAGCCGAGGCTGTTTATCTAGGTTTCTCTCTTCGAACTGTAAGTCCGGAGGAGTAGGTCTAGAGTACCAATTCCTAGTTATAACCATTATAAACCTATCCCTTTGAATGAAGGGGTTCCTCCCACTCTTTTATTCGTCAGTAAATACAAAATTCCTTGGATTCTTAAATGGGAGTATCTTGTCTCTCACCTCCGTGTTCTCCGGTCAACAAACATTCTAATGATCCACTTCCCGAGTATCTCGCCTCTTTTACATTAAGTGGTGGGATAAATTCAACATTGATAGAATAGTCACTCGGGTTCAAAGAGGAATTTCTGTTGCTCGATCCCAGCTCTCCCAATCGGCCTGCGTTCCCGGCCATTAAAGAAAAGGAGTCGAATCGCCACAAAGTCAATATCCAAAGTTAGTCCTTGGGTTCATCATGTTCTCAAGTATTTCAAATTTTAAAGATTGCACCAAGTAAAGAGTTACTAAAATTGCCCGGTACTCGATAAAAGAATTGATGAAGCTTTGCATGAAGAGGCTTCTAATCATTCTTCCCAGTGATTCTGTCGACAACCCGGTTAATGATGATGATGATGGCGAATATGATCCTTATGGTACAAATAACCTTCGAGGATGCTCTCGGGATCCATTCGCTTTGAGTTCATTAGTTCCTTTTCGATCGGCCGGTTCTGTTAAATTCGATCGATTTCCTCGCAAGGCATTTTTCGATCAAAGGAATCTGCTTCAATCCAAAGCAAATTGCGAATACTTATGTGCGACCCAATCATTCAAAGCTGTCGGCCAGTTCTCCAAAAGCAGCCGAAAGTGTTTCCCTTTAGTCAAAAGTAGTTACTGTTTACTTTTACTTTTACTTTCTCTTTTTCTTAAGTAACATGTTTTCACTTATGTAAAATGTTTTTACTTTACCCCAGTCATTGTAACAGTTCTCTTTCCTTGTATATTTTAGGAAAACCAGTGAAAGATTAAACTTCATTTAATGGCGACTAAATGGAAATTAAATATAAATTACCAAAAGTACATATCTGTCAAGATAATATGTGTTTCAAAACATCATTTGTTTTGATCCGCAACCTCACCAAATAAAGTCATTTTAGGATTACCATTTATATATTTACTTTACCCATTTACTACTAATAACGAAGGCCTAAGCTGTAGACACTTAGGTAAGAAAATAACATTTAAATTTCTTATTAAACCAAAAGAAAGAGATTTAAAATTCATTCAAGAAGAATCCATGGATTCTTCTTGAATGAATTTATAATGATCACTTTATATTTTATTAAAGAATGATATTTATTTTAATATATTAATTAGACTAATTGGACATATTTTTACAAAAATAAGAAAAAAATATTAGAGGGATAATAATAAATATAGATATTAACTCTTTCATTTAATAACAAATAAAGAATTGTTTTATATTCTTTATTTGTTATAAAATATTTAATAACAAATAGCAAATAAAAATAGCAAATATTTTATATTCTTTATTTGTTATAAAATATTTTTATAACAAATAACAAATAAAAATAGCAAATATTTTATATTCTTTATTTGTTATAAATATTTTTATAACAAATAGCAAATAAAAATAGCAAATATTTTATATTCTTTATTTGTTATAAAATATTTTAATAACAAATAGCAAATAAAAATAGCAAATATTTTATATTCTTTATTTGTTATAAAATATTTTAATAACAAATAGCAAATAAAAATAGCAAATATTTTATATTCTTTATTTGTTATAAAATATTTTATATTCTTTATTTGTTATAAAATATTTTTATAACAAATAGCAAATAAAAATAGCAAATATTTTATATTCTTTATTTGTTATAAAATATTTTATATTCTTTATTTTTTTATAAAAATAGCAAATAAAAAATTATAAAAATACAAGCTCTTCCGGTCAAAAAAAAAAAAATATCAACCGGGACAAGCTCTTACGGCTGTAAAAAAAAAAAAAATACCAACCAGACAAGTTCTTACTATTTGTTAAAAAAAAAAATGTACCAATTTGGGACCGGTAGTATGAGCTTTTGTCTTTGGTAAGTAGTATAAGCTTATTACAATTTGTTAAAAAAAAATTAAATGTGTACTAGCCGGCTGTTAAAAAAAAATTATTTTATTCAAGCAACTTGCTGCTAAACAGACTCGAACTTCGCAACCTCAAACTCAAACACACGTATATGACCACCCGAGCACCACGGGCCTATTTATTAATTTCAAATTGAGGATATGTCTTTATATTAAAACTTCACCATCCCCAAAATCTATATTCTTGCATTATTATTATATTCTGAAACAAATATTATTAATAAGTCTATATAATACATATGGGGTTTGATATTTAGAAATAAGTTAATATCTATATTTATTAAGCAATGATTATTAGTAATGATTTTATATATTAAGCAATGATTTTATTATTAAGAAATGATTTTATACATTTGATACATTTTTTATATATTTGATACATTTGATACATTTTTAATATATTTTTGATACATTTGTGATAATTGATACATTTTTGATATATTTGATACATATTTTATACATTTGATACATTTTGATACATTTGATATATTTTTGATATATTTGATACATTTGATACATTTTGATATATTTTGATACATTTGATACTAATATGTATCTTAATACTAATATTTTTTTTGCGATGTTACTTTCGACTTGATTTTGTCATGCATCTTAATACTAATATGGAATTGATGTATTTTTTAGGTAAAAGATGGATAGTTGGGAATATGGGCCAATTGATCCAAGTGTTCGCATGATCAACAAGATCATGTATCGGATGACATATATCATGGAGAGATGGGGAAAACTAAGCTCCGATCGATATCTTGATCGGAAATATAATCGGTGGGCTTTGACAAAAGAACAAAAAAATCCTTTTAGATAAATGTGGATTTTGAGTATTTAGTTATCAAAGTGTTGTACACCAAAATGATCTTGATGCGATATCGCCTTAGTCGAGAGATGGCGTCAGGAGACCAATACTTTTCATTTAAAGCGTGGAGAAATAACAATCACGTTAGAGGATGTTCACTTTATTTTTGGAGTTCTGGGTGGTGGGAAAGCCCTTAGCGGGTCCCCTAACATCACCATTTTGAATTATTTTAGGGATTGTTTTGGAGATAAATTAGGTGATGAATATTTTAGTTCAAAAAACGCAAAGTGCAATTTCATTAGTGTGGTTGCACGAACATTTTAATAATTGTCCCGAGAATGCAAGTAAAGATGTTGTAGGCGACACACAAAGGCATACATATTGTGGTTTGTGGGGCAATATTATTCCCTAATAGGAATAGAAATAGTGTGCACCACGATATATGTCTTTTATTGCCAATATTTGAAGATTGTGTAACTTACTCTTCTTGGGCGCGGCAATGTTAGCATATTTGTCTGAGATCTTTATATCTCACGCTACTAGGAAAGGAGTTAAATACATTAATGGTTGTGTTACATTGTTACAAATTTGGGCTTATGGCGTGTAAGTATTGGAAAGCCAAACCCTTGGCCACAATCATCCTTATGGTTACCTAGGGCTTTAGCATGGTCCTATTTTGGAGCCCCTGATTACCACGGTAGGCGTGAGAATCCCCATCACCATTTGTCATTTCTGAGGGGAGTTAGATATTAAGTCTATGTGGGATGTGGTTTGGCGGCCTTACATAATGTGGGATGATGATATCGGTGGATTTAATTTTGAAAGGCTGATTGTTGGGATCTGGTGGGGTCCCTTGATCCACTTTGATATTGTGGAATTTGAGATCTTGGGATCGTGTGATGAGGCGAGTTCGGGTTCATGCTGAGGCATACCATCACTGACCAAAAACCACGGTGACCTTAGGAAGGAGAAAAAGTTTAAATTTTTTGATGTCGAGGATTGCATGGCCTTGAGAGGAGAATATATTTCGATGTGGGAGGCATACATGGATCATCTCGAAGGATGACAAAGCGAAATTCTTGATTATGTCCCAATAGATGATTACATGGTGCGGTATAGGAAAATTACACGTTGGAAAATTCACCAGACCTCGACAGGCAAGCGACCACGATAGTTGTTATGAGCCTCGGGCCATTTACAACCAACAACACCTTATTCAAATGTTATAAAATTATATTCTTCTTTAATAAATCATGTATTGGAGTAAATACTTAATATTACATTTATTCATATTTATTGTTAATAATATTTGTTTGTGTTTATCTTACATGAGCGAGGTTGAGAGTGCTTGAAAGTCGTTACTTGATAAATTTTGATTGCTTACTTTCATTTGCCTCCAGAGTTGGTTACTGCAAAAAAATAATTGGGATTTCAATACCTATACGACTTGAAGCAAGAGGTAAACAAATACCTCGACAGGGGTCCCACAAATTTTGGAACACAGTCCCAATACACACAACTCGATGAAGGGCTTGGGAAACAAAGCTGATTATGTTGTACAAGAGAGCTACATACCCACCCCCACAAGTAATCAAGGAGAGCTCCATTCCCACCACCCAAGCTTCACGAGTAGTATTATATTCCAACCTTCCAAACCTATGAGGAGTGTTACATTCCAACCAAGTCTTCATTTGCAGGACTTTTTGACGCTTGAGGATCTAGTTCACAAAAGGTATATATAGTTATGTTAATAGTGATGGTTTTAATTATTATTGCTATATAATAATAATGTACATTTGGGTCTCAATCAGTACAAGATCTGGAGACCACATCTCTTATGGACCAAAAAGGGTCCTTATCCAAAAGACTTAAAGATTGGAAGGAGACATTTGTAAATAAACATATGTTTGGAAGCATTGGTGGCACCGAAGGGGATTTATATCCTTTATCACATAAGCGCCATGATTATATGAATTAGAACACAATGCGGATTGCAATCCTTAGGGCACAGGAGTTGGATATTCGAGCATGTCATCCATCCGCTTATATGTTGTTGCTTTCTGAGGCGAGAGAGGAATACTACGGTGCGGGGAATACAATGGTGATCCCAATTTGGTTTCATGAATTCATTCTTCATGCATCTTAGGCGGGGCTATGTGCCATGTACCTAACGTGAATCTTGCATGGAGTTTTTGCGCGATCCGTATGTTAACCAAGATGTTGGTCCACCTTTACACGAATGCAAATACATATTCATTGGGTGTGTAGTACCAATCAGCGCCATTTTGTCTTGTTCTATTCATGAGTTGAAGATTGGATGGTTACCATAATTGACCCGCTTTTACAATGATACTAAGTATATTAAGTTACATGAAATGTACTCGGAATTAGATTAAAGTTGCGGTATGTTTAGTTTTAAAATATTTTAATTTTATAATGTCCTTTAATATTAAAAAATTATTAACCAACTACTTTGTACATGCAGTACATTTGATACCATTTTGTTTTGCGAAATGGTAATCCGATCTTGATGAGTGGCCCAATGGTAATCTTGTCATGTGGACCTTAAAGATTCGTAAAACAACACAACCCACAGATGATGTGGCATTTTTGTCCTGCAAGTATGTTATTTGTTTTCGTTAGGGCCAATGGTAATATTTCTGAAGAGAAGTGGTCCTTGGAAGATGTCACAGTCTTTCGTTACCGCGTCGCATGGGAGCTCTACAAGAAATCCGCAAGATTACTTCCGGCCTCTGAGATATAGGCGTCGGTTGTATTAATCATTCTATGTTTTTTTTATTTTATGAAAATGAACATGTAATATGTACTATTCCTCTTAATGTTATGCAGTACTAGTATTGGTATATTCTGTACTTCTAATATTGATAATCACATTATTATTATTATTATAATAATACTTCATTACTTTTATAAATTCGATAAGTAAATTAATTTCCTGAAATGACTTGAAAAATTATCATCATTACTTATTAGACTAATTGAACTAGTTTTATTAATAATAAAATCATTTCTTAATAATAAAATCATTGCTTAATAAATATAGATATTAACTTATTTCTAAATATCAAACCCCATATGTATTATATAGACTTATTAATAATATTTGTTTAGTAATATAATAATAATGCAAGAATATAGATTTTGGGGATGGTGAAGTTTTAATATAAAGACATATCCTTGCATTTGAAATTAACATTTAGGCAAGTGGTGCTTTCGGGGTGGTCGTATAGCGTGTGTTTGGAGTTTGAGGTCATGAGTTCGAGTCATTTAGCGACAAGTTGCTTGAATAAAATAATTTTTTTTTAATGATGGCTAGTACACTTTTTTTTTTAACGGTAGTAAGAGCTTGTCCGGTTGGTATTTTTTTTTTTACGGTAGTAAGAGCTTGTCATTTGGTACATTTTATTTTTTTACGGTAGTAGGAGCTTGTCCGTTGGTTGGTTTTTTTTTTACTGTAGGAAGAGCTTGTATTTTTATAATTTTTATTTGCTATTTTTATAAAAAATAAAGAATATAAAATATTTTATAACAAATAAAGAATATAAAATATTTCTTTATTTTTATTTGCTATTTGTTATAAAAATATTTTATAACAAATAAAGAATATAAAATATTTTATAACAAATAAAGAATATAAAATATTTGCTATTTTTATTTGCTATTTGTTATTAAAATATTTTATAACAAATAAAGAATATAAAATATTTTATAAAAATAGCAAATAAAAAATTATAAAAATATATTTTTACAAAATAGGATATTATTTTTTATTTGAATTATAATTCTTTATTTGTTATTAAATGAAAGAGTTATAAAAAATAACAAATATTTTATTTAGAATAGCAAATAAAGAACTTGAGAGCTTGTGCAAGCCGTAAGAAGTTGTGCCGGTTTGGATTTGTTTTTTTTTTTATTTTTTACAGCCGTAAGAGCTTGTCCCGGTTGGAATTTTTTTTTTTGTTTTTTTACGGTCGTAAGAGCTTGTAGTGGCTGGGAGTATTTTATAAAAAGGCATGACCAAGACAAATTGTCTTACGTCGAGCATTATTTAATATTAAAAATTTATTTTATTTCAATAAGCCCGACAACATGTTGACTATGGTGGGGTCCTCATATTAAAATAAAAGTAAATTACAAGTTGTGCTTGGCTTAGGATATTATGTTTCATCTCGACCATCAATTCATTTTATCAAGCGGTACAAAAGGGGGTGTTGACAAAGACTCACGACAACGGGTTGCTATGGAAGGGCTCCCCTATATATATATATATATGGGGTTCCATCCACAAAGAATCGGTTGTTGGGAGCAACCAACCCATTTGGCCGGTATCTGACTTGTACTAGAACATAAAAAAAAAAAAAATTGTCTAAAGTAAAGTCTACAAGCTCACTAAGCTTACCAAAATAGGTTTGCTCTCAACAATAGGTTCTTTGTGGATGGAATCCTATATATATATATATATATATATATATATATATAGGTGATGCATCATATATGGCCTATTGTCATCTTCTTATTTAGAGCAACCAAGTTGTAACAATATGTAGCGGTTTAGTGTTATTTTACATTAAAATAATATGACCGCTTACACCTAGTAGTCACTTGATGACACATATAAGTAGTAGCACTAGTAATAGAAGTAGTTTGTTGATGAGAAATAGTAGCAATAGTAGCGAGAACATTTTAATAGCAATAGTTCCACCAAGTTTAACTTATAAGAGTTTTGTTTGTATTTAAGTAGCTACTACAAGTAGCGGTCATTCTTTATTTTTCTTTATTTAAGTCGCAAAAAGAGTGTTCAAGAGCAAAAGGAGTATTAAAGTTGAGTGTTATTGTTTTCAACAACTTTTTAAAATTAATTTTCAAGAGCAAAAGGATTAATGATTAATAATTTTTAGTTAGTTAAGCCGCTACTACAAGTAGCAACCATTCATTATTATTATTATTATTATTATTATTATTATTATTATTATTATTATTACTAAATAATTATAATATTAATAATAATCGACTTTATTATTATTATAGGTTATACACTTTAATAATAATAATAATAATAATAATAATAATAATAATAATAATAATAATAATAATAATAATTTTATTATTATTATTACTACTACTAAATAATTATAATATTAATAATAATTTGACTTTTTTTATTATTATTATTATCGGATTATACACTTTAATAATAATAATTATTATTATTTTTAATAATATTATTATTATTATATATAATAATAATAATATTGTAAATAATAATAATCCCACTTTAATTTTATTATTATTATTTATATATTATTAAAAAATCTGATTATTACATTGTGTGTAAAAGGCTTTCATTTATATTTAAGAAATATATTATTGACTTCCCTTGTTTTTCTTCAAGAAATGTAAAAGTTTGAAATTCCTACACTTATGTTTTCATGATGAAGGTCCATCACCGTCCATGTGCTCCTTGTACATAATATTTTGGTTATAAAAAACAAAGGGTCGTTATTATATGTAGCGGCTTTACTAAAAACAAAATAAATTCTTACTTGCAAAAAATTCGACCGTTAACTATTATAAATTTCTTACTTGATTTTGGGAATGATGTTAAAGTTGAACTTGTTTTGGAACGGATGAGAATTATTATTATAATAGTTTATCATAATAATAGTTAATGTAGTAGAGACCGCTATACTATCTAGCGGCTTTCAATTTTTTATTTTTATTTTTTTAATCTCTTTAATCATTGCAAGTTTGAGAATTGATTTTGGGAATGATGTTAAAGTTGAATTTATTTTGGAACGAATGAGAACTTATTTTTTTATTTTTATTGGAACGAAATAAAAGAAGAGGCAGAGAATTATACTAATAGATTAAAGCTACAATATTTTCTATATGTCAACCTCCGGAAGTAATCTTGTAACTTTTTGATATAATTCCCATGCGATTCGGTATCGAAAGACCGTCACATCTTCTAAGGACCAATTCTCATGACGAATATCAATAGTGCCCCTAACGAAATAGTCGACGTACTTGCATACGAAAACGCCACAATCATCCTTGTTATGCTGCTTTGGTCGGGTCTTTGCTACCTGCACCTGGGGTTTATTGTTAGGCCACTCACGCATTGGATTACCAATGCGCAAGCACAGTAGTGTCAATTGTACCTTCATGTACAAAGTAGTGGGTTAATAATGAGTTATATATTTGACATTTATTGAAGTAAAATAATAAATACTATCCATACCGCAACGTCAATGAATTCTTTGTACAATTATTGTAACTTCATGTGTTTAGTATCATTGAAGAGCGGGTCCAGGATGGTAACTACCCAGTCGTCAACTGAGAATAGCAAGAAGATAAAATGCTTCTGACGTGTACAACAAACCGGCAAGAAGATATAATTACATTCGTGTAAAGGTGGGCCCACATCTGGGTGCACATACGGTTGGCAAAAACCAGCCGCATTATTTTCTGTACTGGGGGGCACATAATGTTGCCCAAGATGCATGAAGAATGACTCCATGAAATCAAATTGGGTTCACCTTTTTATTCTCAGCAACCTATTGTGCTCCTCTCTATCCCGCAGTAACATCATATACACGTCCATGATATGCTCGAAAAGCCATTGACCAGGTGCTAATGAATGAAATGCAGGATGGTCTAACATATACCACTGTCGCGGATGTACTACAGGATATATATCTGAATTCACCAAGTCGTTTGCAAACAGATTTTCATTTATCCACGTCATCTTGTGCTCCCTCAGTTTTTTTGTTGGGCACCTTTTAAAGTCCATAAAGAGATGTGCGCTCCCCTTTGCTTGTACCTGATAGTAATAATAATAGTTTTATAAAACATCACGTAAAATTTATAGTACTAACAATTTTAAATTTATTATAATTTTGATTATTAATATTATTACTTCTATTACCTGTATTTCTCCTGTTCCTATTAAGTCAGAAACACCTATAAAGTCTTGACTGGTGGGAATGGAGCACTCCTCATAGGCCTGTGTGGTCGGAATGTAGCATTCATCGTAGGCCTGTGTGGTGGGAATGTAGCACTCCTCGTAGGCTTGAGTGGTGGGAATTGAGCTTTTCTCATATGTTTGTGTGGTGGGAATGTAGCTCTCTTGTAGTGGATCATCAGTTTGCTTCCCATCCGCTTCATTGAATTGTGATAATTGGGATTGAAATCCAAATACATCTGGGGGACCCCCTTGTTGCGGTATTTTTCCCCTCGTGCTTCAAAGTTGTAAATACTGTACTGGAGATCCCAATTGTGTTTCTCCACACAATACTCAGGAGGATACTGAGTAAATGCTGCAAATTTATCTAGTAATGATTTTGCACTTTTCACTTGTCATGTAACATGAAAACAAGCAAATATCAGGAAAAATAAATAATATTAATAAATGTACTGTTAAATATGTAATACAATGTCAAAAAAATTAACCAACTGATAATTGTGAACCATTTGAATAAGGTGATGTTGATTGTAAAATGGCCCGAGGCTCATAAGTATTGTCTAGGTCCCTTCCCCGTAGAGGTCGATGAATTTTCCAACGGGTTATTTTTCTATACCAGGCCATGTAATCATCTTGTGACACATAATTAGAAATTTCACACTGCTATCCTTCGAGATGATCCATGTATGCCTCCCACAACAATATGTACTCCCGTCTCAAGGCCGTGCAATCCTCGATATCAATAAATTTTAAATTTTTTTTCTTTCCTTAGGTCCCCGTGGTTTTTGGCCGGTGATGGTATGCCTTGCATGAACCCAAACTGTCTCATCACACGGTCCGGCATCTGAAATTCCACAATATCAAAGTGGATCAACGGGACCCTACCAGATCCCAACAGCCTCCCTTAAAAATTAAATGCACTTAGTTTATCATCCCACTTCATGTAAGGTCGCCAAACCATCTCCCACATAGACTCAATATCTAACTCCCCTCGGTAAAATGACAAATGGTGATGGGGATTCTTTTTTCTCCCAGGGTAACTGTGAGTTCCATAATATGACCAGGCTAAGGCCTTAGGTAACCAAAAATCTGATTGTGGCCAAGGGTTTGGTCGTCCAATATGTACACGCTCATAGGCCCAAATTTGTAATAATGTGACACACCCATTAATATATTTAACTCCTTTTCTACTAGCAGTGTATAAAGCTCTATACAAATATCCTAACAATGTCGCCCCCCAAGAGTACGTGACACAATCTTTAGCGTTTGCTATAAAAGACATATATCTTAGGTGCACACTATTCTTATTCCTAGTTGGGAATAATATTGTCCCACACAACCACAACATGTAGGCCTTTGTGTGTCTACCTACTACATCCTTACTTGCTTTCTCAGGACAATTATTAAAATGGTTGTGCAACCATACTAATGAAATTGCACTTCATTTTTTTGAGCTAAAAAATTCAGCAGCTAATTCATCTCCAAAATAATCTATAAAATAAGTCAAGGGGATGTCAAATAGGGGAAAAGTTAAGGGTTTACCCACCACTGGCAGCCCCAAAATAAAGTGGACATCCTCTAACGTTATTGTTATTTGTCCACCATTTAAATGAAATGTATTGGTCTCAAATTCGCCATCTTTCCACTAGAAGCGGATATCAAACTAAAATTCGGTTTGGGGTATAACCCCTCGAAATTGAAAAATTCCAAACCCACTTTTATCTAAAAAGAATTTTTGTTCTTTTGTCGGAGTTCAATTGATTGTATTTTTTGTTGATTGTATTAACTCGTGCATAATTTTCCCCTTTCTTTCCCATTATATACGTCATCTGAGACGTGATTTTGTTGATCATGGAGAACACTTTGGTCAATTGGTCCATAATTCCATCTGTCCATCTTTGACCTAAAATTACACCATAATCCATTATTAATAATAAAACTCATAATAATAATAACAAGAATAATGAAAATAATAATTACAATTAATAATATTACATAAATAATAATAATATAATAATATTACTTGACAATAATAATAATAATAATAACTGATATAATAATAAAAAAACAATAATGACGATAATAAAATTACATAAATACAAAATATTCTTACAAATTAATAGCTGCTACAAATTGTTACAATTTTCTCAGGTTTGGCAGAATGTATGGCTTCAAAAGGTTTGGCAGAATGTAGTAAGTAGTAGGTTGAAGGTGAAAGTAAGTAAATCCGGTGGTATTTGAAGGAAGCAGTAACTATATGAGAAAAAAGAGTTAGGGAGAAAGGGAGTTAAATAGCCAGAGGAGATAAACATTTTCGTATGTAGGGGTCACTACCATTTTACATTCCTGTTGACAACCAAGTCTGACATGTAACTGTGAAAATTGACTGCTGACTATTGACAGTATAAATGACTTGTGACAGCTATGCTCATTCCCGAGGTGACTGCTATGACTTGTGACTGCGGTCTCTACTACATTAACTATTGTGAATTATTATTATTATTGTTAATATTATATTAATATTATTATTATTAAATTAATATTATATTAAAACAAGGTAAACCGCTACCTTGTGTAGCGGCTTTACTACACAGTATACCCCATTCCATTATAATGATAAACTATAATAATAATAATAATAATAATAATAATAATAATAATAATAATAATAATAATAATAATAATAATAATAATAATAATAATAATAAACTATATTAATAATGTGAAATAATAATAATAATAATAATAATAATAAATAATAATAATAAACTATATTAATAATGCGAAATAATAATAATATTCATAAAGTTGGATTATTATTAATAATAATAATATTATTATTATTATTGTTAATATTATATTAATATTATTATTATTAAATTAATATTATATAAAAATAAGGTAAACCACTACTTTGTGTAGCGGCTTTTACTAAGCTACATAAAACCCCATTATGATGATATACTATAATAATAATATTATATACAATTAATAATATTATTATTATATTTATTATAATAAGAAGAATGAATTTAATAATATTAATTATAATATTAAAATTAATAATATTACCTTCATGTAAAAATTAGGAAATGAAAAGAAAAGTTGACATTGGAAAAGGAAAAAAGTGACATTAACTATTATAATAATAATAATAATAATAATAATAATAATAATAATATAATAATAATAATAATAATAATAATAATAATAATAATAATAATAATAAACTATATTAATAATGTGAAATAATAATAATAAAAAAGTTGAATTATTATTATTAAAATATGATTATTATTATTGTTAATATTATATTAATATTATTATTATTATATTAATATTATATTAAAACAAGGTAAACCGCTACCTTGTGTAGCGGCTTTACTAAGCTACATAAAACCCCACTATGATGATATACTATAATAATAATATTATATATAATTAATAATATTATTATTATATTTATTATAATAAGAAGAATGAATTTAATAATATTAATTATAATATTAAAAATTAATAATATTACCTTCATGTAAAAATTCGGGAAATGAAAAGGAAAAGCTGACATTGGGAAAGGGAAAAGCTGACATTGGGAATGGAAAAAGTAAATATATTTGTCCTCATTTAATAAGCTATTACTACGTATGGCGGTCTCCTCCCCTTTTATTCTCTTGCGGCATATCCTTTTTTCAAGTAGTCTTCTTATCATTCCTTTCCCACATCTCCTCTGACTTGGTTTATTCTCTCGGATAGTGATTTTTTTCACATCTTCGTAATTTTGTCACTTTCACTTCCTAAGTTCAACTTGAAGTTTTTATCCGACAACTCTTCATAATCTATTCATAGGTAAGTTTTTCTTTAATGGCTTATAATATTCATAAGAAATTATTTGTATCTACTTCTTCAGATTCTGTTGCAAGTTTAGATGGTGAAAATGCATCTAAGTTTGTAAGTGAAGTTGAAAGTAATAAATCTGAAATGGTTCCATACAGTGGTCAATTATTTTGTGCGTTGAAAGAAGTTGAAAATTTTTATAGATCATATGTTCGTAAAAATGGGTTTGAGATTAGAATTGCAACTAGTCATAAACATGCTCATACGAATGATGTGTCGTCTAGGTTGTATGTTTATAAAAAAGTCGGTACACCAATTGTCTTAAAGAGTGTACTTGATGATGAAGATGGTAGTAATAAAACAAGTAGACAGAGAGACTCTATAGGACGCACATTATGCAAAGCTAGAATATATGTTGTCCACAATAAGAAAGAAGACAATTGGCGTATTTTTACTGTTCAATTAGAGCACAATCATCACTTAGTCACCCCCACCAAAGTAGATTTGATTGAGACACACAGAAATATTACTCCAGTTGCAAGAAAATTAATTGACACTTTAAATAAGTCTGGAATTGGCCCTAGTAGGATGATGAACGTTTTGAGCACAATGGGTGGTGGGATGTAAAATGTTCCTTTCTTTAATGTAAATGTTCAGAATGTGGTGAGAGATTTAAGGCGTGATTCTGCAGATGAAAATGATGCACAAGCTGCAGTAAATTATTTGAAAAAACTTGCATCCGGAAGTGATAGTAAATTTTTTTTTCGAGTAAAACCAGATGAAAACAATCATATAGCTTGTATTTTATGGGTTGACGCCCGGTCAAGATTTATATATCAACGGTTCGGAGATGTTGTGACATTTGATAGTACGTACTGGACAAATAAGTATGGCATGCCGTTTGTTCTATTTTCCGGGGTCAACCACCATTATCAGTCTATATTATTTGGATTTGCATTGTTAAGAGACGAGATAGAGGACACTTTTATTTGGGTATTAGAGACATGGCTTGAAGCTATGGACTACAAGGCACCTACAACCATCATCACTGACCAAGATAAAGCCATGAGTAATGCTATTGCTACGGTACTTCCTTCTAGTTATCATTTATTGTGTTCTTGGCATATTAGCAATAAATTTCCTGAAAAATTGCATCATGTTTATTCTGAGCGCCCATCATTCAAAAATGATTTTAACAATTATGTGTATAATTCATTGTCTATCGGGGAATTTGAAGAGCGTTGGTATATTCTGATAAGTTCCTATGAATTGTATACCAATGAATGGCTTGGAAGTTTGTATGATGTACGACAGAAATGGATTCCAGCATATACAAAGAGATATTTTGCCACAGGGAATGACTACCCTTAGGAAGAAGCGAGAGCATGAATAGTTTTTTTGATGAGTACGTTAATGCTTCAACAGGTATGAAAGAATTTGTAGTGCAGAGTCAGAAGGCTATAGAAAAACAATTTATCAAAGAGAGGAAGGCCGACTACATAACAAAGCATCGGAAAAGGAATATGGTACTCAGTTCATCTTTAGAAGTTCATGCTGCACAGGTGTACACAAAAGATATGTTTAGACGTTTCCAACGTCAATTTGTTGATTCCATGAAATACAATGTTCATAAACTTCGATTGAGTTGTGTGTCAGCGATACTAAGGTCTATCACGATCTATAATGCGAATCTGTTGAAAGTGGTGGAAGATATAAAGAAATTGTCAACAATCGTCATTTGGGTCGATAACATGTAATTGCCAAATGTTTTCTCATTACGTGAATTATGCGAGCACATTTTGAGATATTTCATGTTTAAGAGTATTTCACACATACCGAGCGACATGATTCTTCATCGGTGGACAAGAGACGTGAACAAAAGTAATGGTGAAGAATTACTCTTTAACACCACATCTTCTGACTTTGAACAAGATCAAGCAATGCGTTATAATCATTTGATGAGTGATTGCCAGGAGTTAGCGAGCAAAGCTGCTTGCTCAGTTTGAGGTTACAAAACTGTTCTTAAACTCAATGCACGAGGAAAGTTGTTGGTTGACCAGTATGATCCGGATGAGAATATTATTGAGCTGGTAGACGAAGATATTGACGACACGGCTGGAGATCCACCTCAGGATATGAGTTACGATAATGACAATGAAGATGTAGAGGAAGAAGCAGAAGAAGATGAGTTTTTGCCGCCTATTATATCTCAAACAAAGGGCCGCAAAAAATAATCCAGAATAAAGAGCACACTTGAGAAAATTGTGGGTTCTAAGCCTCATCGAAAATGTGCAATTTGCGGCTTTGAAACTAATCATGATAAGCGCAATCATTATCGAGTGTTAGGCATTCCCGAGCCCAAAAAATAAGCGTCAGTTGTATTAATGTTATGCGGTAGTGGTAATATTATCATCTGTATTTTTAATATTAATAATCAAGTTATTATGAGATAATAGCCAAATGTTATTGAAATTATAAAAATTAATAATTAATATACATTTTGAATATTTATGAGATAATAGCCCAATGTTATTGAAATTATAAAATTTAAAAATTAATAATCTTGAATTTTAAAAATTTAACAAGTTGGTCAAAGGAGTAATCTAAATTATTTTTTTCTGCCTTGTAACCGCTCCTTCGACTTTCTTTTACAAGTTTATCAAAGGAATAATTAAGATATGAGAGGATTGCCATCCTAAATTTTCTAGGAGCCATTTTGTTTGTAGGGTCACCGCTTAATTAACATTTCACGACAATCAAGTATGACATGTATTTGTGATATTCGATCAGCGACTATTAACATTAGAAATGACTTGTGACTGCTATCGCTCATTCCCGAAGAGAAATATGTAGCGGTCAAATTATGTTTTAATATAATAATAATAATAATATATTAATATAATACCTACATACTTTTTATAATAACAATAATAATAATAATAATAATAATATTAATATAATATAATATTACTTTAATAATAATAAAAATAATAAGAATAAGTTCAACTTTAACATCTTTAGAAGTTTTCATCCGTTCCAAAACAAGTTCAACTTTAACATCATTCTCAAAATCAATTCTCAAACTTGCAATGATTAAGAACTAGATGGGAACTAGAGATTAAAAAAAAAAAAAAGAGAGTGACCGCTACTTGTAGTAGCGGCTTGAAAATTTTAGGTACTTTGTTATTTAGTAATAATAATAATAATAATAATAATAAAGAATGGCCGCTACTTGTAGTAGCGGCTTAACTAGAAAATTATTAATCATTAATCTTTTTGCTCTTGAAAATTAATTTTAAAAAAGTTGTTGAAAACAATAACACTCAACTTTCATACTCCTTTTGCTCTTGAACACTCCTTTTGCGGCTTAAATAAAGAAAAATAAAGAATGACCGCTACTTGTAGTAGCGGCTTAAATACAAACAAAACTCTTATAAGTTAAACTTGGTGGAACTATTGCTATTAAAATGTTCTACTACTATTGCTACTATTTCTCTCTTTATAACTACTTATTATTACTAGTGCTACTACTTATATGTGTCAGCCGCTACTAGGTGTAGCGGTCATATTATTTTAATGTAAAATAACACTAAACCGCTACATATTGTTACAACTTGGTTGCTCTAAACAGTGTTATGGCAACTGGTTGCCATGGATGCATCCCCATATATATATATATATATATATATATATATATATATATATATCGCGCTTCGCTTTTATATAAATTGTGGTATCATGTGAGCCTAGGAATCATGTGATCACTGATTAGATCTCTTGAATCTAGATTTGATTCCGTGATGGACATTTTTCAATTGTATAGCGACTTGTAAATTATTCACGGTGTTTGAATTTCCTTAGATGGCTTTCATGCCCATGAGGAGTTCGGCACTGCTATATATCGGTTTCACAGACTCGTTTAGCAGTGTCACATCACTGGGTCAATGTGCAAACCTTTTCTCGATTATGTTGGTACAACCATTTAAAAAACCAACTGGCGACTCTTACAGTCAAATCGTCGACATATAAATGTCAGACCTTTTCACAACTTGTTTTTTCAAACAAATCTCACCTAACATGAGAACACCAAAAGACAAGAAACGAAAAGGGAACAATAAAAATCGGCGTCGACGGTGGCGACTCTATTTGGGAAACCGAAGAAGAGGACTTAAGTCATCTACAAGCTTTTCAAAAGCTGTTATATGATTGTGTGTGGATGTTACATTTACATTTTGATGAATGTGTACGAATGCATTTTACTTCTTGCCTTTGCGCAATATATCTATCTCAGTGATATTAGTGCTTCGCCGCATGTCATCATTCCCATAACGGTAAGACACATTGCATGTGAATGTATGTTGTGTGGTTCCTCCACCAGGAGGCTATACTGTCGGTGTTTGATTACTAGACTCGTAGGGAGACTAATTCCAAAGAGGCTTTGGAAAGGCACCACCCATATTCGCTCCAGTTGAAAGATCGGATTAACTTCTCGTCAAGTAAATTGCGATGATCTGGGATCCTTCATGCCAAAAAGTCGCAAGAGTAACCTAAGATAGGTTAACCTCTGATAAACCAAGCGCGAAGGAAAGTCTCTTCATGCTTTTCATTTTCAATTACTTGTGAAGACAATTACTTGTAATTTCATTCCATGTTAATCTCTATGTAATGGAAAATATGAGGAATATGTGTACATGCATATTGAGGCTTGACATGCTATCAAATGACACCCGCTTTGCAGGATAATATTCCTAAAATGGACACATTATGATAGCATGCAAACATTTTATACATTCCCTAAAACTAAACTACATAAGTTTTTATAGGGAAATAATTGGGGTCGTTACCCGTTCAAAGTCCAAAAAGGCCACGAGCCTACAGCCAATCATGTCTTCATCTGACCAATCTACTCCTGCTCCTGTCTCTCGAGAAGAATTTAACGGATTATGCAAGCAAATTACAGATTTGGTTGTTCTGATTAAAGAACTACACCAGTCTACTCAGGGTTCGTGAATACCCGTACACACAGAATCCTCTGCACAGGGAGGAACACAAGGTTCGGATAAAATAATTCTGGAACTTCAGTTGGATACAACCAACAAAATTCCTGAAAACACCCATCTCAAAGAAGATCCAAACACCGGTGATATTAGGAAGAAAGTCCTTCAAATGGAAGAGACCGTTCGGTCTATAAAAGGGATTGGCCCACACTGGAGTGTTTCCTTTGCTGATCTTTGTATATTCCCTGGTGTTTATTATCCAGAGAAGTTCAAGACTCCTGACTTTGAAAAGTTTGATGGGTTGGGAGATCCTTACACACACTTGAAGGTATTCATAGGAGAACTTGGATCTTATGCTGAGGATGAAAAGCTCAGAATGCAGCTGTTTCAAAAGAGTCTAACTGGAGAAGCCCAATCGTGGTACACCAGATTAGACAATTCTAAAATACATAGCTATGAAGAGTTAGCTCATGCCTTCCTCACTTAGTATAGCTTCCAGTCTCAGATGGCTCCTGACCGGTATCAAATTACCAAGGTCAAGAAACAGTCTAATGAGTCATTTAGAGAGTATGCTCAAAGGTGGAGGCGTCTTGCTGCTCAAGTTATTCCTTCTATGACGGAGTCAGAAATGGTTATGACTTTCATAGACATACAAGAAGCTCCCTTATATGAGAGAGTCTTAGCTGGCATTGGTAAACCATTTTTTGAAATGATCAAACATGGAGAGATGGCTGACATGGGATCGAAGTCAAGAAAAATTCAAGACCTAGCCGCTTTGAAAGTTGTTGCTGAGCACATCCAGTCCAGAACTTATGGAAACAACCCCCAGAGGGTCCATAAAAAGAAAGAGGAGGATGTTTCCTTGATACTACAAGGTCATAAAGGCAGTCAGAACATGCCTATCCAAAGGAGAAACTCCTCCCCTTTTTAAGCACAGTCTTCCAACCCTACATTGCCAAAAAGTGGAGAAGTCCAACACAATCGAGAGTTCTCACCCCTAGGGGATTTTCTCGAAAATGTTCTCAATCTTCTGACTACTAAGAAGAAAATTACACATCTTCTTCCACCAGCCAACCCGAATGGAAAAGGTTACAATGCTACACGGAAGTGTGCTTATCATGTTGGGGCACCGGGACATGACACTCAGGATTGCTTGGCCTTGAAACACAAGATCCAGGATTTAATAAACATTGGGGAGATTGTCGTTACTAAACCCGACCAACATCATGTACAAGACAACCCTCTTCCTCAACACAAAGAAGAAGAGGTAAATATGATTAATTGGAGAAGTGGACAAAGTTTCAATTACGTTGTTGAATCTTCAATGACCAGCAAAGATGAAGCTGACAGATGGGATTATGCATAGTTCCAATTCATGATGGAATGAAAGATTAAGGCTCTTTGCAAGCAAGTAGACCAATTGGCAGAACTGTTGATTCATCAACACCAAGTCACACGCCAATTAGTCAGCCAGGAGCATGCTAGTCTCCTTTCTTTTGTCATGAATACTCCGTCATCACCTTCAGAAAATGAAATACTGGAGGATAAAGTTGCAAAAAGAGCAAGTGCCAAAGCCCGTAGGGATTTTGCCAACAAACGGGAATTTAATACCTAGGCCAACCTATATAGGAGATATTTCAGATGCTGATCAATGAAGGAAGAATTACATCCCTTCTACCTCCAATCAATCCCCGTTCCAGATGGTTCAATTCCAATGGAGTATGCCAATATCACTCCCACTATCACGGTCACAACATAGAAGAATGCTGGGCACTCCGCCACCTTATTCAAAATTTAATTGATAGTGGTGTCCTACAAATGGCATATGACGACACATTTTTTACTCTAGAGTGGGAACACATGTCCTACAAAATGGAAGGATGGCGTAGCAGTTATATCCATTGAGAATGATTTGGCTGCCAGACCACTCACAATATAGGCAATTCAACTCAAAGGTATTGACAATCCTTTGAAAGTGGCTGCACCAGAGCCAATTCTCTTGCCATTTAGGTCACAGTATCCTGTTGTCAGCTTGAAAAAAGTCACATGGAATTATGGACAGGCTGAAGGATCTACATCACATACAACTATTGCAGTGTCGAAGGAGAATCCACTTTATCTTCCCCATCAGGTGATGAAGCCTACCATCAAATCAAATGGGAAAGTTGTCATGGAGAAAATTGAAGAGTTCCACCGTACCATGGGCCATAATGAAGCCAAGGTGGTTTTTAAGCTTGAGAGAAGCTCCACGACAAATTTCCATACTTGACTTTCTTTTCTCTTCTGAATATCATCGGAAGATCTTGCTAAGGGTATTGGAAGAAGCCCATTTACCGAAATCAGTGGATGTGGAAAAATTCCAACATCTGGTTGATCACATTTTTAACAACAATGTGATATCTTTCACTGATGACGACATACCCGCTGAAGGGACTGGTCACTGCAAGCCGTTGCACATAGTGGTTTTATCCTCCGGATACATGGTGGGAGGAGTCTTGATAGATGGAGGTTCATCTCTGAATATATGTCTTTATGCTACCTTGGAAAAGATGAATATCAACCCCAAAAGGATCAAAAGCAGCTATACGGTTATCAAAGCTTTTGATGGGTCCCGACGAAACGTCGTTGGAGAGATTGAACTACCAGTGGATATTGGTCCACATACATTTAGTGTATCCTTTCACGTGCTTAGAATAGCTACAGGATACAATTTGTTGTTAGGAAGACCGTGGATTCATATGGCTAGAGCCGTCCCTTCCACCCTTCATCAGCAACTCAAGTACATTATCAACAATAGCCTAGTCACTGTTAATACTGAGTCGGAATGTCCTGAACAAGGTGACATGCCACTCATCAGCTTCAATTCAGAAGTTGAGCCGGTCAGTTTCCATGCCCTGGAGGTGAGCAACACTCATTACCATTCCATTGGGGCGCCACCTCTCACACCCAAGATTTCTGCCGAGGTAATGTCGGTCATTCAAGAGATGATGTCATTAGGTCATCAACCTGGACAAGGGTTGGGCAAAGATCATTAGGGTATTAAGCACCGAATTCAAGTTCCCGGTCAAACAAGGACAGCTGGATTAGGCTATTCTGCTAGCTCCACTCATAGAAATCCTCACAAGCACAAACAGATTCCTTGATCTTCCGACATACAGTGATTATCTCCACCTACCGATCCTGAGCCTATACTGTGACGCCCCCAAAATGGGTATACATCACCCATCTTGAGTCGCCAAATACATGGTACAGAATACAAATACAAACTTAATTATATAATAGTCGTGTAATATACGACAAAACATAGCTGAGAGTTTAAACAGGAATGTTGCCTTCTAGACAATATCCACTCTCAAATAGAGTCCTCATTACATTTATTGTCACACTATTTTATAGAATAGTGAGGACTACTAATACACCATCTCGGACCATCACTCCATTCCCCGACTAGTCATGGCTACGTTCTCATTTCTTGAAGAGAACAATGAAAGCAAAAGGGTGAGCTCAACTAGCCCAGTAAGAAATATTATGACTAAGATAATGCAGAATAAATTATCATTAGTCTTCAATAATGTTAAACTGATAAAATACAATAGACATCAAGTTTAACTGCAGCAGAATAAGCAATCCATTAGAAGAATCAAGTAGAGCATGATATCTACTATCTTCTATGATTTAAAATATTTTCATCAATTTTTATCGCTGAGACTCAGCTTAATAAATAAACCACATCATCGAGTCATTCTCGCACTACGGGCCAAGGATATTCATTAAATCATCAATGGTCGTGACTACTATACCGAATAATCTCTGGTCATAATCATACAAAAAGCGTCAAATCAATGCACTTTGTGCCACCGAGGACTTTTACCACATCATTTATAACATTACAGGTCATGATTATACTGAATGATCCCTGGTCATAATCATACCAAGTCCATCTATGCATGTAAGCCAAAGATGACTTTCATCACAATATAAGCATGAGGATGATGACAATGACATAATAATTCAATAAAACAAGTGCAAGAATAAATTTTAAAGATTTATAAGTTAATTTATCCTGAAATCAATTACGTCCAAATTGTCAATATGATATTGCTTTGTGGAGTAAAATTCAAGAATGCTCAGAAGAATATTTCCATCTAAAGATACTGGATGAAGCGCAAATATCCAGGATATTCTACTAATTTCATGGAGTATAGAAGCCAAAACTTTAACCAACTAAGTATAATAGAATATATGAAACTGCAAATGGATTTTCGTCTGCCATACGGTAATCCACATAGACAGATCATTTCCACAATTTAATAAGGAATGAATATGAAGGATCATTCACCATGCATGCGGTAATCCATATAGACAGGTTATTCCAACAGAATAATAAAGAATGGAATAACATAAGAATTCACCAGGCATGCGATAGACTGCACTGAGAGGTTATTCCCAATAGAATAATAAAGAATGGAACCGGGTCATGCGTAATCCATGCAGCATGTGATATATTCAACAAAATAATAAAGAATGGAACCAGTCATATGTAATCCGCATGCATGACGAGGATGTTCCAACAGAATAATAAAGAATGGAACCGAGTCATGCGTAATCCGTAAGACACAGACGAGGATGTTCAACAAGAATAATAAAGAATGGAATAACAACAGAATTCACCGGGCATGCAATAGATCGCATGCAGACAAGTTATTCTAACGAATAATAAAGAATAGAATAATGAAAGAATTTAACCATGTATGCGGTACCCAGCGTAGGCAAAGTTATTCCAACATAATAATAAAGAATGGAATAACAAATCTTACAGTATTGAAAGAAAATAACTCTCTTCATGAATACGAAAGAATAATACCCTTACCTCAAAAGCTGGATCTTTGGAATAGTGAGGTAGCGAGACTTCTCTTCTTCTTTCTCTCTATAATTTCTCTCTATAATAATTGATTTATAGCTTTAGTGAATTGGTGAGAAATGAAGGAAGAATGAGCTTCTATTTATAGGAAAATATAGTTTCGATAATTGCACGTTTTGGGGCTCAAAATATTACAATATAATACCTTCATCTTTTTCTTCATTTTTAATTTAATCCTGCAAGTATTATCAAACATGCACCACCTCCCCTAATAGTAAATCATGTGAATCAATAGTTCTATACATGTGAAAATACGAATTACAGTATAGTACCTTCATCTATACCTCCATTTTTGACTTAGCCATGCAAGTATTATCAATCTTACACCAACTCCCCTAATAGTACAAGAATGTGAATCAATAGTACACCCATGTGAATAAATAGTTATAATCATGTGAATTAATAGCAATTAATTGCTCATTTATTCGATTAATTACCCGACTGGTCAGTAAAACTTCCAGACATCAATTAATATCGAAATAAATGTCAATTTCCACTAACACTAATAATTCCAATACAACGGAACTATCAATTTCATCTTTAATCAACACAAACTTATTCATCATTAATATTATAACTCACAATATTTAACAATCAGGTCGTTTCCAAGAAAAAGGAGGCTTTCCGATAAGGATTTCTCCTTATTGGCGCGCAATTAGATGACCAAACCTCTCCTTGACAGAACTTCTAGACATTGTAAATATTGCAATTTAATAATATGAATAACTTTGTCGTCTCAATTATTGATTTAATAATATATCATATTATGCAGATGATACTGTGATAATAATCGAATCAATAATATGAGAGATATGATGCAAACATTCTATGTAGCAATAATTGAGTATAAATGAGTGACTTCTCACGTAAGCATCAATAATCAATCTGGTACTACTATGCAACCACAGCGTATTCTTGTACTTTTACTACCGGGTAGTTCAGCGGTTTAATGGTAAAACTTCCGTCGTTATTTTTATAAAAGATAATTTCGCATGCGTTTTTTAACTACGACAATACTTAGTTAATGGGGTCCACCAATGATTGTGTCGTCGCATGCGAATATTCCTATTAAAAGCGAATATTCCCACGACCAATCGAATATTATATAACCACTTGCTTACTTTTGCAAAATTTGTAAATATTACCCACAACTATAACATTATATTATATCCACATCATAATATTCAAAAATATATTTCGAGAGAAATTAATCTTTATTCATAAAAGTTGGGGTCTTACATATACAGTCTCCAGTAAAGGTTCCAGCCCACGTTATAGCTATGCTATTTCCCAAACCGATACTAGTTAAAGCAAAAAAGGTCCTAATTCCTAATCCTAAAGTGGAAGAAGAGGAACGGAGACATAAACAAGACATTGCCAGGAGTTTGTCTCATAAATGCATCCTTTTTTTATGATGAGCACACAAATAGATACACTCCAGACGATGATTGTCCCGACATTATGGTCATCATTCGGGAAAAGGAGGACGATAATCGTCACTTCATTACTGCTGTCCGCCAGGACTTCACCCTTGACAATTGGAGCAGCACTCCTTGCATTTGTCGTTAAGGGTAGAAAGGGCAGAATCCCTTTGCCCTGTAGATAGCTTTAACTGCGTACTTTTCTATATAATATTAGCAGTTGTTTTATCAGTACATGCTAGTACTTTTGTATGATAAAACAGTTTCATATATTAAATGAAAGCATATTTTGTTTCAAGACTCTGAATTTAGATGTGTCTGTACTAGCTGATGAGTTGCCTTTTCTCCACAAGGACTGTAACTTTGATGAAAAATTGGACACATACTTGATGGAAATACAAGAGGACATTGAGATACCTCAGGAGATCAAGGAATGGGTCGAAGATAAACCCAAACCAAATCATGATCAAACCACCTCATTCAATCTCAGAACCTTAGAAAGCCCTAGGTTGATCCAGATTGGTACAGACCTCACTCCAAACCAAAGGAATAACATGGTTGCGCTATTAACCCAATTTTGGGATGTATTTGCATGGTCTCACAAAGACATGGTGGGTTTGTCTACGGACATCGCAATACATCACCTTCCCATTAAAGAGAGATTTAAGCCAGTCAGGCAGAAGCTCGGGCGATTAAAACCTGAGAGGAGTTTAAAGGTTAAAGAAGAAATTATGAAACAATTTCAAGCTGGCATCATCATGGTGTCCACATATCCTGAATGGCAATCAAATATAGTCCCTGTGCCTAAACCGGGAGGAAAGGTGCGAGTTTGCGTGGATTACCGGGATCTGAATAAAGCTTGCCTTAAGGATAGCTTTCCCGCGCCATTTATCCACATTCTCATTGACAATACTGCTCAATATGATATGTACTCATTTGCTGATTGCCTTACGGGGTATCATCAAATCATGGTTGCTGAGGAAGATCGTGAGAAAACTGCATTCATCACGCCTTGGGGGAACTTTTTGCTATAGACGATTGTCGTTTGGCCTCATTAATGCCGGAGCAACCTACCAGTGAGCTATGATGGCTCTTTTTCATGATTTAATGCACAAAGAGATATAGATCTACGTGGATGACATCATTGTCAAATCCCGAAGGGAAGAAGACCACTTAGACCATCTCAGAAAGCTTTTCAATAGGTTGTGTAAGTACAACTTGAAGTTGAATCCAGCCAAGTACACCTTTGGCATTAAATTAGGCAAGTTGCTAGGTTTCCTAATCAGCCATAAAGGGATTGAGCTGGATCCCACCAAAATCCAGGCCATCAAGGAAATTCCCATTCCTCAAACAGAGAAGGAAATACGGAGATTTTTGGAAAGAATCAACTTCATTAGCAGGTTCATTTCTCAACTCACAGCAACCTGTGAGCCTATCTTCAAGCTGTTAAGGAAGAACTCCTCCCTGAAATGGAACGATGAGTGTCAAAAAGCCTTCCTTATAACCAAAGAGCAGCTGGTTAACACTCCTGTTTTGGTACCACCCAGGGATGATGTTCCCTTTTTCATGTACATGTCTATTAATGACAATGCCATGGGCTACATGCTGGGACAAAAAGATGATAGAGGCCAAGAGCGAGCTATCTACTACCTCAGCAAAAGATTCAGCAACAGTGAACACAAGTACACTCTGATTGAGAAGACTTGTTATGCTTTAGTATGGGCTTCCATAAGGTTACAACATTACCTCCATGGTCGTACAACCCATCTCATATCCGACGTGGATCTTCTCAAGTACGTGTTTAGTAAACCCATATTGAATTATCGGCTGTCCAGATGGCAGTTGATCCTATAACAATTTAACATCGTCTACATGACACAAAAGTCCATTAAAGGACAAGGAATTACAGAAAAACTGGCCATTGCACCTACAGGGGATTTCAAACACTTGGAAACATACTTCCACAATAAAGGGGTAATGACAGTCCAACAACACCATCAGTTCAATGCATGCCGTACGTGAAAAATGTATTTTGATGGAGCTATTAACATGGAAGGTTCTGGAGCTAGAAAAGTTCTAGTATCCGGTATGGGGGAGCAATATCCCGTCGCCGTTAAATTGCAGTTTGTCAGCACCAACAACACAGCTGAGTATGAAGGATGTATCATGGGACTCAAACTTGCCCAATCAATGGGTATTAGGCGGTTAACTGTCTTTGGGGATTCAGAATTGCTAATCAGATAAACCACAGGAATCTATCACACCAAAGATCTACATTTGGTTACCATCGGCAAGTGTTACAGATGGCTTCGGAGTTTGAAGAAATAAACTTCCTCCATATTCCTCGGAATAAGAATGATTTTGCGGATGCGCTAGTAACCTTGGCCTCCTTTATCACCATACATGACAAGGAAAACATGCCAAGCATCCCATTTACCCTACAAAAGGCTCCTGCCTATGGGAATTATGTTGGAGAAGTATCGAATGAGGTACCTCCCATTCAACACCCTTGGTATTAGCATATCAAGGAGTACTTACGAGATGGATCTATACCCGCTGAGGTGAGCCCGACTGAAAGAAGGCGGATCCATCGAATGGCTATGAAGTTCTACCTGAGCGAAGATGCACTCTACAAAAGAGATGCAGGAATAGGTCTCTTTAGATGTCTGGACAAGGACCAAGCTCAGAGGCTTATGGATGAAATCCATGGTGGAGTATGTGGCCCACACATGAGCGGCCCTCTACTTGTTAAAAAGATCCTCAAAATAGGGCATTACTGGATCTCCTTTAAGGCTGACTGTGATGATCACGTTAAGAGGTGCTATCAATGTCAAATTTATAGGAATGCTATCCATGCCCCTCCAAGGGAACTTCATAATATGAGTTCACCTTGGCCCTTCTCAATGTGGGGAATGGACGTGATCGGGCCCATCAAGCCCAAAGCCAGTAATGGGCATCGGTTTATCTTCACCATGATCGACTACTTCACCAAATGGGTAGAATCAGTCTCCTTCCCCATGGTTACTAAAGAAGTCATCATTGTTTTCATCTGAAACAATGTCATTTGTCGATATGGACAACCAGAGGTAATTATGTTAGACAATGCTAAGAACCTCAACAACAAACTGATGGAGGAGTTGTGCAGTAAATTCCACATCAAACACCTTAACTCTGTCATCTACCATCCAAAGATGAATGGTACTATTGAAGTGGCTAATAAAAACATCAAGAAGATCATGCAGAAGATGTCCGCCAATCACAAAGGATGGCCTGACCTTTTGCCTCTGACTCTATTAGCCTACAGAACTTTAATGCGTACTTCCATTGGGGCAACCCCCTACTCATTGACCTATGGGATGGAAGCAGTGCTCCCCATAGAAATGGAAATGGAATCCCTCATAGTGTTGATTGACGCTCAGCTGGATGAAGACCAATGGTTACAAGACAGATATCACCAATTGTCTCTAATAGACGAAAGGTGAAGTGATGCTATCTTCCATGGTCAGTTTTACTAACAAAGGATCGCTAGGTCCTATAACAAGAAAGTCCAGCTATGATAGTTTAAACAACATGACTTGGTTTTGAAGAAGATCATTGACAACCAAGATCAGTCAAAGGGAAAATTCGCTCCAAACTAGGAAGGCCCGTTTATTGTCAAGGAAGTATTGACAGGAGGTGCACTCAGATTACAGGAAATGGATGGCGATAAATTTCCACAGCTCATTAACTTAGACACCGTGAAACGGTACTATGTCTGAAGTTACCATCAAGCAAACATCCTGGTTTTGGATCACCAGATCACCAGTCATTTCAGGTTTTCTAACCCTTACTACACATAACCCTTTCTTCATACCCATTTGCCCCATCAGGGAAACACACCCTTCAAGCCAGCAGCCTGGTTTTCAAATCATCAGATCTTTCATTTCACATTCATACAAATTCAGTTATCCCACCAGGGATTGAACCCTTCCCCTGCAGTTTGTCCTGAACATGGGATCAAACTTTTTCACACCCGCAGTTTGTCCTTAACATGGGATCAAACTTTTCCCCACAGTTTATCTTCAACATAGGATCAAACTTTTTCGGCTGTAAATCATCCTGAACATGGGGCGAATTACGTCAACCTGATCTCCCCGATACCTGGGAGTACGTAGGTAACCATTTTATATGGCCCGATCGCAATAAAAAAATAACAAAAATACCAAAAACATTTCTACACCCTTCTATACAAACAAAAATCACAAAAACATTTCTACACCTACACCATTCAGCGCTGAACCTCTTACACTAGGTTCGAACTATACAGACCTGATCTCCTCTTCAATAGGAGTACGTAGGCAGCCATTTATGGTTTGGTCTAACCCCCTACCAAAACACAAATACTTGTCACAAGGTACTGGGATCAAACTTCAATCCACCACCTTTCATCAGCTTCAAACCAAAGGGATGGAACTACCTGGCCTCCCCATAAATGGGATAGTTGGAGACCATCTAAGCTGCGGTTGATTCCTTGAAGAGAAACACCAATCCATAAGAGATGGAACTAACTGGGCTCCTCTCAAATAGGAGTACCGGCGACCATCTGTGGTGCGGTGAATCTCATAGAGGAAAAGTCACACTCCTCTACACATTTCCATACAGAAACCAGTCCCAAGACACTAAAGAGGGTAGGGATATACACAAATCAATGATCCATTCTGAAAGATCCTATGACATCTCAATGTCCATCCATCAAGGATGAGTTCAGAATACATCAAGATCACAAGCCCTGAAGAAGAAGGAAAAATATCAAGCAAGTATCAAGGCACAACTAAAAGGGAAGTGAATCAAAATATATTCCCTTCCATATATAATGTTGTTTGATATATACAATATGTGTTGTACATGACAAAGTGGCTAAGCTAGTCTGTGCAGGAAAATACAAGTCTATCTACGGATTTGTATGTATGCGGACTATCAGATCTAACATAGCATCTCTCTCTGAAGAAGGGGGTAACGCTGCAAGCTGCTGCCCAATGGTATCTACATGAGCTAGCAAATCTGAGGCCAACTACATGGTGGCATGATGTTCATCGATATATGCACTCATATCAGCAAGGATGCCAGTCGTAAGGGATCTCACTAAAGTACTATCTGTAATGGCCACATCCCTGGCAGATAGGGCAGCATCCCGCTCTATAATCAATGCATCTCTGACTGATCTGGCCTCATCTCTCACCATTAGAGCAATATCTCTCCCATCAAGAGCTGTCAACATCAAGGCCCTAGCGTGATCTCTCTCAAAAGTCATCAGATGAAGACTCTGCTCTAAATACTGTGTTGAATATTGAATCATAGTAACACTCGTACTGGGAGAATCTGCAAGAGCTACTAGCAACCCAGTGAATGGCTCCTCCTCCATGGGAATATCAATGTCCTCTATGGGCTCCCCATCATTAGAATCAATCCCCGGTAATATGGACACTACCGCAGCTGATGTAGTCTTTGTCTTCATCCATACAGAATACTCTGCAAAACAGCCAGGATGGCTAACAGAAAATGCAGCTAGCTCACGCTGATCCCAATAGGCATACACCCTGGATCTTTCCTCTATTGACAAGTGGAGCAAAGCCAAACACTGACTCAATGCCCCCTCAAAAGGATGGAAGTCCTGGAACTGGTCAAACTGACACATCACATCCAGTGGGTGGTAAGTAGTCATGCCCCTCAAACTAGCTAGTGGGAGATAATCCATGCCTAGAGCATGAGTGATGAAGCTGTAGGGTGAACAAAGCTCTGTGACGCCCCCAAAACAGGTATACATTGTGACGCCCCCAAAATAGGTCCATTCCACCCAACCCATTCTGAGTCGCCAAATACATGGTACAGAAATAACTACAACTTTATTATTACAACATATAAACTGTGAGTTTAAATACAGATATTGTCGTCTAGACAATATCCACACGCAAATAAATCCCCATCATAATTATTGATACATTATTTTATAAAAATTGTGAGGACTACTAAACAACTCTCTCTAGAACCTTCATTCCATACCCCGACTAGTACTCATTACATTCTCGCCTCACGAGAAGAAAAATGGAACAACAAGGAAAAGGGTGAGCTCAACTAGCCCCGGTAAAAGAATATTATGACTAAGATAATATACAACAAATTATCGTTAGTCTTCAACGAGGAAAAATCGATAAAATATAATAGACAACAAGTTTTAGATCAACAAATGCGTGAAATAGCAATCCATTAGAAGAGTCACGAGAGAATGAATTCTCATCTTCTAAGATTTAAAAGTCCATCATCAATATTTCATCCTGTAACAACAATCAATATAAATCTTTAATCATCTTTGCACTACGGGCCAAAGATATTCATTTGTATCACCGAGTTGGTCATGTTCATCTCAACACTTGTTCATCTTTGCACTGGGCCAAAGAGATTCATCGATTTAATCATTCATATTTTTTACTATAGGCAAAGATATTCATCAAGTATCACCATTAAGGGTGAGGATGATGAAAACATATTTTAGAAACGAATCCGATAAGATAGAAGGACAAATATTAGGAATTAGTTTAACGGTTTATCCAAGATCAATAATACTTCATAATAAGCGATTTTGAAGCAGAACTCAAAAAATAACGATCAAAACATGGATACAATCAAAGATAGTAGCCAAAATAGACATCTTGGACAAAAAGGAAAATTTTCATTTTTAGGAGAATAGTCTTCAGATATCGTGAATATCGTGAATAGTGCCGTATCGTGAATAGTAACTCCCACACAACAAGTTCCAAATTTGATTAAAAAGTTCACCAATACTTGGCATAATGATATTGAAGAAAAATATCATTTAAGAAGAAAATAATATCCTTACCTCAAAATAGCCGTACTTACATTTGAATTTCGGTATAGTGTTGTGAAACTTCGCATAGTATAACAACACTCAAAGTATAATCACAAGAATAAACTCGATAATATAGAGAGAGAGAAAACTTTGTTTACGGTGTGATTTTCAATTCTAACTTAGCCCTCTATTTATAGGAAAATGCTAGAGCATGAAGGAGACAAAATAATAAAATATCATTTTCTTTTTCTTATTCCACACCAACCTTCACCAACCAATTTTGAAAGCCATCAGCCATCTTTGAACAAAAATAGCATCCCACATGTGTATTCCACACCAACCAAAAAGTGGGTCCCACCCATAAATTAATAAAAATCATTTTATTCTCTGAAACTTCAACAATTCATAAAAAATAGCTCGGTTATTAGAAAATTCAAAACTCGCGACTTTTCATAGGAAATTCCATTATCTACAACTTTGCAGAATGAAGTTTTCCCAAATTCCAAACAGAAATTGACCAAAATCCATAAACGGCCAATTTTACAGTCTATAATAAATTTTCGGTCAAGAATTGTGTCCACCGACACACAAAACATGTGTTAAACATTTAATCCAACAAAAATACTCTTCCTCCTCATTTATTCATATATCACACATTCATTGTAAAAAATATCACCATTAATATATTATTAAAATAATATATTTAAATAAATTATTTTATCAGAAAAAGATAAAATATTAATTGTCAACAATTGTCACATTAAAAATTTTCTTTATTTATATCCACATAAAAATCAATAATTTTCTCATCATATAAATCAATAATTAATTATTCACAAATAATATTACAGAATCACATTATTGACAACCAGGCAGTTCCCAGGACAGAGGGGGCTTTCCAATAAGGATTTCTCCTTATTGGCGCGCAATTAGGTGAGCAAACCTCTCCTTGACAGAACTTTCTAAACATTGCCAATAATGTTATCTAATAATATTATTCAAATAATATGAATTATTGATCGATAATGGAGAATCTTTGTGCGGTGACAATTATTGAACAACAATAATATAAAATATCAACGCGACAATTATTGAATCAATAAAATAAAATATTGAGCGGTAACTCTTTGTGACAATTATTGAGTAGTGCTTTCTTACGTAAGGATCAATAATTCAACAATATTGTGCAATACTGGTGTACTCTCTTGTGCAACCAAACATATTCACGTATTTTAACCACGGGTAACCCAACGGTGTTAGCGGTAACAATTTATGTAGTTATTTATAAAACTCGATCTTTGTCGTTTTCTTTCATCCATCATTTTTTTCGTTATGGGGCCACAAATAATGGCTTGGCGTGGTAAATGCGGAGATTCGAAACAAAAGAATATTCCACGACCAAACAAATATTCCCAAGCAATAATGAATATTTTATAACCACTTGCTTATTTTATAAACTTTGCACATTTCACCCATAACGAAGCATTATATCAAATTACCACCTTATTAATCAAGAATAATAATTAGAGGAATTTGATTTTATTTATAAAAAGTTGGGGTCTTACAACCTCCCTCCTTATGAAATTTCATCCTCGAAATTGGCGTACGTACCCGGTGTTTTGAAAAGATGAAGATACCTTCCGCTTTCATTTCCGTTTTCAACTCCCAGGTCATTTCCTCAATAGCATGGTTTCTCCACAAAACTTTAACTTGTGGTATAACCTCGGTACATAGGACATGTTCTTTCCTATCCAAGATCTTGACTGGTACCTCTTCGTTCGTTAAGTTTTTGGCTATCTCGTCGGTTCTAACTCAATAGCGTGGTTGGTCGTAACATTGATACATGAAAAGCGTTATGAACACGCGTCATACTTGGCGGTGAAAGCGAGTCTATAGGCCGAGTTCTATTCGATCGAGAATTTCAAATGGATTAATAAATCGAAGGTTTGAGCTTTCCTCACCTCACCGATTCTCGCTTTTTAAATAACAACTTCTTGCACCTCCTTCTTCAAATTCATCGACTCGGTGTGTAGCTTGAACAACTTTAACTTTATCGATTAAAAGTCGATTATACTCATATATCATCACGTGGGTACCTAGAGTTTTCATCTCCATCTCTATTATTTGTAAATTATCTGAAATTAGTCTTTGACAATATCATTACTCGTACTTATATATATGATCTTCTACTCAACACATCGGCTACCACGTTCGCTTTTTCGAGGATGGCATGGTCGAACATGTCTTTGAAATGAGTCTCCTCTTGAGTTCTTGAAGCTCTTCCCACATTCCTTGCTCCATTCAAATTTTGTATCTCTACGAGTCATACTGCATTAATGGAATTGCGATTCGAGAATATCCTTCAATGAATCTCGATAATAACCAACTAAGCCTAGAAAGCTACGTATTTCGATTCTGAGCTTAGGTTGTTCTCAATTGTGATTCATATCCCAACCTTGGATATGACGTTACAATGACACCTTTCATTTTACTATCGCACGAATATGGTGTCCCCTACAGAGAGTTTGGCTTCGGTGCATTCCACAAAGGAAGTCACCAGATAAAGGCTCAGGTACCAAATTCTATAGTTGAATTTTTAACTCCTGAAGTTCAATAGGAGCCATTCGATATGAGTTTTTAGAAATGAGTTTTGTATCAGGTTCAAAGTTGATACAAAATTTAATATCGGGCTTTGGGAGTAAAGCAAGAAATTCTCCGAAATCGTCGAGGAAATTCACTAATAATAGAAATATCATTCAAATTTAACGTATTTTTGTCCAAGTCCATAACATGGGCTAAGAAAGCTTGACATTAGTTTTCAATAAACAAATGGCTTTATAATTTAATATGAAAGAGTTTGACTTCAATGGTTTGGTTGCTTGAATTCGAATAACAGGTTGTTTAGGAATATGAAAACTAACAACCTTACGTAAGCAATCAATTTTGGCATAATGAGTAGTTAACCAATCAATCTCTAAAATCACATCAAAAGCAAGTATTTTCAAAGAGATAAGATCAACAGGTAAGGTGATGGTGCCAACTTGAATCAAACAAGATTTATAAACAATGGATGTGATGAAAGTTTCTCCTAACGGAGTTTCCACAGATAGGTCAAAGTCTAATTTCTCCGGAGTTAAGTTCAAACGTTGAGCGCAAGCAAGAGAGATAAAAGAATGGGTAGAACCAGTATCTAGTAAGGTATATACTTCGCAAGAATTTATAATTAACTAACGTGCTAACCGTTCGGGTTCCTCGCATTTTGACCGATCCACGAAAAACGCTCTTTCGAGGCTGATTGACTTTGACTTTTTCGGGATGACCTTTTGAGTCACCATCCCCGCTGGACTTGGTTTTGCTACAGTGCAATCTTGAGTGATATGTCATTCCTTTCCACAGTTATAACATACCTTAAACTGGTGTGGGCGGTTTGGGGATGATATATCCCTCTTTTCCGCATTTGTAACATCTTGGCGTAGGTGGTCTTTCTCCTCCTTGGAACCAATTACTCTTGGTCTTTGACATCTTCACATGGTGGTTGTTGAATCTCCTCTTTTTAAAATCTCCTTGACTCGCTTCTTCTATTTTCATGGCCACGATTACCACCTGAGTGGTTACCGCCTTTGTCCGTATTCTTTCCTCCTCGGTTGGTTATCATCGTTCTGATGTGCTGTCAACCGATATGACCCTGGTTGTGGTCCCTCGATTGAGTATACTCATTATCTCGCTCTAATAATTGAGCCCATTTTACAACATCTGAATCTGAGAGAAAATTTATGAGATATAAGGTATTGCCGAATCTCGGGTTTTAGACCTCTCGAAACATTTGCGTCATCGTTCCTCATTCTCCACCAAATGAGGTGCAAACACTGGATAACTCTGCGAACTTTGCCTCGTCTTTGAGACACCGTCATGTTGTTTCTGCTCGATCTAATAAACTCTACCTCTTTCATATAGCCGAATACTTTCAGGAAAGTACTTGTCATTGAAAAGTTTCTGAAATCTTTCCCAAGACATGTTGAGTGCATCTGGTTTTGTGTACGCTTCACTGATTCCCACCGATGTCTGCTTCACCACGAAACATAAAGGTGGCGAATGGAACCTTACATTCCTCCATGCATCCCAAGACATCAAATATCTTGGTAATTTGCTTGACCCACTTTTACGCTTGATCGGATCCGGCTTTCCATGGAAATCTGGTGGTCCCAACTCTTTGAATTGTTTGGCCGTGACAAAAATAGCGTTACTATCATTTCCACCGTATTTTGTACACGAGTCTCCTCGTCGATTTTGCATGAGCGCAAAAATCTTCTAAACATCTCGTCGTTCATCATCTCGCTTTCGATTGGCGTTGTTCACGGGAGGAACATTGCCGACTTTGTTGCACGCGTTCTCCTCGTTGGTGACTAAAGGCGTCTCCACGGTCTCATTTACTCCACTGTTAATATTCTCAGTCGACATTCTCAAATACTGTAATAAAACAAGGGTTAATTAAACAAATTAATATCCCTATATTATGACACGACCAACAAATAAGCTTAGGTAGGACACTAGCGAAGGATTTACTCGTCTCTCCTCTCTAGTTCTATTCACGATCTCCACGGAGATCATATCCCTAAGCTCGATACCAATTGTGGCGCCCCCAAAATAGGTCCATTCCACCCAACCCATTTTGAAGTCGCCAAATACATGGTACGAAATAACTATAACTTTATTATTACAACATATAAGCTGTGAGTTTATATCTGAGATATTGCCGTCTAGACAACAATATCCACACACAAATAAATCCCCATCATAATTATTGATACATTATTTTACAAAAATGGTGAGGACTACTAAACAACTCTCTCTAGAACCTTCATTCCATACCCCCAACTAGTACTCGCTACATTCTCGCCTCACGAGAAGAAAAATGGAACAACAAGGAAAAGGGTGAGCTCAACTAGCCCGTAAAGAATATTATGACTAAGATAATATACAAAAAATTATCGTTAGTCTTCAACGAGGAAAAATCGATAAAATATAATAGACAACAAGTTTTAGATCAACAAATGCGTGAAACAACAATCCATTAGAAGAGTCACGTAGAGAATGAATTCTCTTGTCTTCTAAGATTTAAAAGTCCATCATCAATATTTCATCCTGTAACAACAATCAATATAAATCTTTAATCATCTTTGCACTCTGAGGCCAAAGATATTCATTTGTATCACCGATTGGTCATGTTCATCTCAACACTTGTTCATCTTTGCACTCACGGGCCAAAGAGATTCATCGATTTAATCATTCATATTTTGCACTACTGGGCCAAAGATATTCATCAAGTATCACTATTAAGGGTGAGGATGATGAAAAATATTTTAGAGAAGCGAATCGATGAAGATAGAAGGACAAATATTAGGAATTAGTTTAACGGTTTATCAAGATCAATAATACTTAATAATAAGCGATTTTGAAGCAGAACTCAAAATAACGATCAAAACATGGATACAATCAAAGATAGTAGCCAAAATAGACATCTTGGACAAAAAGAAAAATTTTCATTTTTAGGAGAATAGTCTTAAGTATTCGTGAATAAGTAGATATCGTGAATAGTTAAGTATCGTGAATAGTAACCCAAACACAACAAGTTCCAAATTTGATTAAAAAGTTCACCAATATTTTGGCATAATGATATTGAAGAAAAAATATCATTTAAGAAGAAAATAATATCCCTTACCTCAAAATAACAAGTACTTACATTTGAATTTCGGTATAGTCTTGTGAAACTTCATATAGTATAGCAACACTCAAAGTATACTCACAAGAATACGCTCGATAATAGAGAGAGAAAGAGAAAACTTTATTTCGGTGTGATTTTCAATTCTAACTTAGCCCTCTATTTATAGGAAAATGCTAGAGCATGAAAGGAGACAAAAATAATAAAATATCATTTTCTTTTTCTTATTCCACACCAACCTTCACCAACCAATTTTGAAAGCCATCAGCCATCTTTGAACAAAAATAGCATCCCACATGTGTATTCCACACCAACCAAAAAGTGGGTCCCACCCATAAATTAATAAAAATCATTTTATTCTCCGAAACTTCAACAATTCATAAAAAATAGCTCGGTTATCAAAAAATTTGAAACTCGCGACTTTCCATAGGAAATTCCATTATCTACAACTTTGCAAAAGGAAGTTTTCCTAAATTCTAAACAGAAATTGACCAAAATCAACAAACGGCCGATTTTATAGTCTATAATAAATTTTCGGTCAAGAATTGTGTCCACCGACACACAAAACATGTGTTAAACATTTAATCCAACAAAAATACTCTTCCTCCTCATTTATCATATATCCCACATTCATTGTAAAAATATCACCATTAATATATTATTAAAATAATATATTTAAATAAATTATTTTATCAGAAAAAGATAAAATATTAACTTTCAACAATTGTCACATTAAAAATTTTCTTTATTTATATCCACATAAAAATCAATAATTTCCTCATCATATAAATCAATAATTAATTATTCAAAAATAATATGAGAATCACATTATTGACAACGAGGCGGTTCGGAGACGGAGGGGCTTTCCAATAAGGATTTCTCTTCTTGGTAGCGCAATTAGGTGACCAAACCTCTCCTTGACATAACTTTCTAGACATTGCCAATAATGTTATCTAATAATATTATTCAAATAATATGAATTATTGATCGATAATGGAATCTTTGTGCGGTGACAATTATTGAGCAACAATAATATAAAATATCAATGCATTAATTATTGAATCAATAAAATAAAATATTGAGCGATAACTCTTGTGACAATTATTGAGTAGTGCCTTCTTACGTAAGGATCAATAATTCAACAATCTTTGTGCAATCTGGTGTCTTCTTTGTGCAACCACGCATATTCTCTGTATTTTAACCACCGGGTAACCCAATGATTGTTAGCGGTAACAATTTACGTCGTTATTTATAAAACTCGATCTTTGTCGTTTTCTTTCATCCATACATTTTTCCGTTATGGGGCCTGAAATGACTAAGCTGGCTTAGTAAATGCGGAGATTCCCAAAAAAAGAATATTCCACGACCAAACGAATATTCCCCGACAATAATGAATATTTTATAACCACTTGATTATTTTGTAAACTTTGCACATTTCACCCATAACCAAAGCATTATATCAAATTACCACCTTATTAATCAAGAATAATAATTAGAGGAAATTCGATTTTATTTATAAAAAGTTGGGGTCTTACATACATCACCCATCTTGAGTCGCCAGATACATGGAACATAAATTCAAATACAACTTAATTATACAACAGTCGTGTAAAATACGACAAAACATAGTTGAGAGTTTAAACAAGAATATTGTCATCTAGACAATATCCACACTCAATGGTGTCATCATTACAATTATTATCACATTATTCCATAGAATAGTGAGGACTACTAAAGCCATTTATCCTGGACCATCACTCTATTCCCGACTCGTCCCAGCTATTTTCTCATTTCCTGAAGAGAACAATGAAAGAAAGGGTGAGCTCAACTAGCCCAGTAAGAATATTATGACTAAGATAATGCAAAATAAATTATCTTTAGCCTTCAACAGTATAACAACTGATAGAATACAATAAACAACAAGTTTTAGATCAACAACTGCAGTGGAAATAAGCAATCCATTAGAAGAGTCAAGTAGAGCATAAAATCTACTATCTTCTATGATTTAAAAAGTTATTCATCAACTTTATCGCTGAGACTCAGCATAAAAAAATAAACCAAATCATCGAATCATCCCTGCACCACGGCCAAGGATATTCATTAAATCATCAATGGACATGACTATACCGAATAATCCCTGGTCATAATTATACCAAAATCTGTGCATCAATGCACTACAGGCCAATGAGGACTTTTACCACATCATTCGTCACATTACGGTCATGATTATACCGAATAATCCCTGGTCATAATCATACCAAGTCCATCTATGCACGTAAGCCAAAGATGACTTTCATCACAATATAAGCATGAGGATGATGACAATGACATAATAATTCAATAAAACAAGTTCAAAGATAAATTTTAAAGATTTATAATTTAATTTATCCAGGAATCAATAACGTCCAAATTGTCAACATGACACTGCTTTGTGTTATAAAATTCAAGAATAATATTCGTGCACCAAAAATAATTTGGATAGAAAAGGAATATATTTTTTAGGTGAATAGTACCCCGTGAATAGTACTTCGGGAATAGTACCCTGTGAATAGTACCCCAACACAAAAAGTATCCTGAATACCTGAGTGAATGATACTAGAGTGAATAGTAATCGGGTGAATAGTAACCCGTGAATAGTACTCCGGCACGAAAAGTGCCCCGAATACCCGAGTGAATAATACTAGAGTGAATAGTAACCAGGTGAATAGTAATCAAGTGAATAGTAACTCGTGTGAGAAAATACCAAAGAAAAGCGATATTTCATAGCGAGTATAAAAAAAATGATTTCCCAGATTATAATAATAGAATATCTAAAAGCGCAAATGAATTTTCACCGCCATGCGGTAATCCACGTAGAGCGGATCATTTCCACAATTTAATAAAGAATGAATCTGAAGGATCATTCACCATGAATCTGGTAATCCACATAGACAAAGTTATTCCAATGAATAACAAAGAATGGAATAATAGAAGAATTCACCATGCATGCGATAGACGCCGCAGAGCATGAGTTATTCCAATGAATAATAAGGAATGGAATAATGAAGAATTTCACCATGTATGCGGTACTTCAGCAGACATGAGTTATTCAACATAATAATAAAGAATGGAATTACAACCCTTACAAGTATTGAAAGAAAATAACTCTCTTCATGAATACGAAAGAATAATACCCTTACCTTAGAGAAAGCTGGATCTTTGGAATAGTGAGGAAGTAGACTTTCTTCTTCTTTCTCTCTATAATTACTCTCTATAATAATTGCTCTATAGCTTTAGTGAATTGGTGAGAAATGAAGGAAGAATGAGCTTTATTTATAGGAAAATATAGTTTTGATAATTGCACGCGTTTTAGGGCTCAAAATATTACAAAGATAATACCTTCCTCTTTTCTTCATTTTAATTTAGTCCTACTGGTATTATCAAACTTGCACCACCTCCCTAATAGTAAATCATGTGAATCAATAGTAAATTATGTGAATCAATAGTTCTAGACATGTGAAAATCTAATTACAAATATAGTACCTCCATCTATACCTCCATTTTTAACTTAGTCATGCAAGTATTATCAATCTTGCACCAACTCCCCTAATAGTAAATGAATGTGAATCAATAGTACACACATGTGAACAAATAGTTATAATCATGTGAATCAATAGCAATTAATTGCTCATTTATCTGGTTAATTACCCGATTGGTCAATATAACCTCCAGACATCAATTATTATCGAAATAAATGTCGATTTTCACTAACACTAATAATCCCAACTCAATGGAACTATCAATTTCATCTTTAATCAACACGAACTTATTTATCATTAATATTATAATTCACAATATTTAACAACCAGGTTATTCCCAGGAAAGAGGGGGCTTTCTGATAAGGATTTCTCCTTATTGGCGTGCAATTAGGTGACCAAACCTCTCCTTGACAGAACTTCTAGACATTGTCAATATTGCAAATAATAATATGAATAACTTTGCCATCTCAATTATTGATTTAATAATATAACATATTATGCAGATGATACTGTAACAATAATTAAATCAATAATATGAGAGATATGATCTTGACAATTACGGTAGAGTAATAATTCAATTATAAGCTGAGTGACTTCTTACGTAAGCATCAATAATTAATACAGTATGCTACTATGCAACCACGCATATTACTGTACTTTTACTACCGGGTAGTTCAACAATTTTAAAGGTAACACTTTCGTCGTTATAAAAAGATAATTCATTCATTTTCTTACTACGATAATACATCCGTTGTGGGGTCCACCAATGATTGTGCCGTCGTACGAATATTCCCTGTTAATATGAATATTCCCCGGCCAATCGAATATTATATAACAACTTGCTTACTTTGCAAAATTTATAAATATTACCCACAACTATAACATTATATCAAATCCACACCATAATATTCAAAAAAATATTTCGAGAAATTTAAATCTTTATTCATAAAATTTGGGGTCTTACAAATACCGTGTGCTAATATGCAACCACGCATATTACTGTACTTTTACTACCGGGTAGTTCAACAGTTTTAACGGTAACACTTTCGCCGTTATAAAAAGATAATTCTGTCATTTTCTTACTACGACAATACATCCATTATGGGGTCCACCAATGATTGTGTCGTCGTACGAATATATATTCCCTGTTAAAACGAATAATCCCCGACCAATCGAATATTATATAACAACTTGCATACTTTGCAAAATTTATAAATATTAACCACAACTATAACATTATATCAAATCCACGCCATAATATTCAAAAAAAATATTTCGAGAAATTTAAATCTTTATTCATAAAATTTGGGGTCTCACATATATATATATATATATATGGACTAACATTATCGATTTATGCCTCGATTGAGCCTGGACTCACGTCCGGAGCGTTTATTTACTTTTATATATATATATGAACTATTGTCGAACTATGTTCGATAAGCCTGGATTTTACATCTGGAGCATTTATTGCTTATATATATATATATATACACACACACATTTCTGTCAATCCTGGAGTTTACTTCGTGCATGTTACTGTTTTATTTATATTTAGTCCCGCCTGGAGTTTACTTCGTGGCGGTTGATCGTTTTTACTGTTTTATTTACATTTAGTCCCGCCTAGAGTTTACTTCGTGGCGGTTGATCGTATTTAATTCTTTATTTACATTTCTGATTAACCCCCATGGAGGTGTTTCGTGGTGGTTGATCATGTCTATATATATATATATATATATATATATATATATATATATATCGCTTTTATATATTTACATTTCCGATCCCCCATGGAGGTGTTTCGTAGTGGTTGATCATATGTGTATATATATATATATATATTAGTTCTTACTGCTTTCATATAAATTGCGGTATCATGTGAGCCTAGGAATCATGTGATCACGGATTCAGTCTATTGAATCTAGATTCGGTTCCCATGATGGACATTTTTCAGCTGTAAGCCACTTGTAAATTATTCACGATGTTTGAATTTCCTTAGATGGCTTTCATGCCCATGAGGAGTTCGACACTGCTATATATTGTTTTTTATTTTCTCGAAGATGTTTCGCATCTCAAAAATAAAAGTAACCAAGCCGAACAATTAATAAAATGGAAGTATCAAAGGCCTCAATTACTATTGAGCACAGGGTTTAAAAAATCTCTTTTATAAAACCTCATTGCTATATCTTATTTAAAACTGAATTTTTACATAAATTCAAACTCTATGTATATAGGTGCGAATGATGCGTAGCACCACTTCCAAATAATTGAACATTGACCCACACACACACACACATTTATATAACAGTTTAATTGAAAAGTGGCGGTAATCGTGGTAACACGGATGTCGGGGGGTGCCTAATACCTTCCCTCCGCATAAGCAAGTCCCTAGACCCTAATGAATATCGATTTCACAGATTCGTTTAGCAATGTCACATCACTAGGTCAATATGTAAACCTTTTCTCGGTTGTGTTGTACAACCATTTAAATAACCAACTGGCAAATCTTACAGTCAAATCGTCGACATATAACCTTTTCACAACTTGTTTTTTCAAACAAATCTCACCTAACATGAGAACACCAAAAGACAAGAATAGAAAAAGGAACAATAAAAATCCCGACGTCGACAGTATGTTTGAAGGGTAAGAGGGTGTGTTTCAATTATGGTCAGGAGGGACACATTGTATTGAACTGTTTTAGCCAAAAGAAAGGATCATGTTTCACATGTGGTTCAAAGGATCATATGGCTCGTGATTGCCCTAAAAAGTCAGTGGGAAGTGCAAGTGGAGGAAAGGGAAACAACGATGGTGGTGCATTGACTATCACTGGACCAGCACAGTCAAGCCGACCTACTGCGAGGACTTTCAATATGACCGTGCAGGATGTTGTGCAATCTAAGCATGTGGTGTCAAGTATCATTCTGATTAATGGTATTAATTCTTATGTGTTATTTGATTCGGTTGCTACTTGTTCATTTATATCTGATGAATTTGCTCAGAACATAGATTTGCCTCAAGAAGAATTAGAATTTCCCTTAAGCATAGAGATTGTGAATAGGAAAGTGATTCCTGTTAGATTTATATAAAAGAATTGTAGAGTGGTTATAAAGGGTCACGAGATGATGGTAGATTTGATACCAATTAAACTTGGGGAATTTAACGTTATATTGGGAATGGATTGGTTATTCAATTACAGAGCAGTAATTGATTGTCAAAGGAAATGTGTTAACCTTATGACTCCGTCAAAGGTAGTGTTTTATGGCAGTAAGTCACCTCGACAAGAAAGTTGTCTGACGGTGATGCAAGCCAAGAAGTTGTTGAGACAAGGATGTGTAGGATATTTAGCCTACATAGTCGATACACAAAAGAAGAGTGTGAAGTTGGAAGAGATATCAGTCATAAGAGATTTTGCAGACGTCTTTCCAGACGATTTGCCGGGACTTCCGTCGGATCGAGAAATCGAGTTCGTGATTAACTTCCCACCAGGAACGGCCCCGATATCTAAAGCTCCATATAGAATAGCTCCAGTAGAGATGAAAGAGTTGATGGTGTAGTTGCAAGAATTGCTCGACAAGAAGTATATCCAGCCAAGTGTATCACCGTGGGGAGCATCGGTGTTGTTTGTTAAGAAGAAAGATTGATCAATGCGGCTCTGCATTAATTACTGAGAATTGAATAAGGTCACAATTAAAAATAAGTATTCATTACCAAGAATCGATGACTTGTTCGATCAATTGAAGGGAGTGAGATATTTCTCAAAGATAGACTTGAGGAGTGGTTATCATTAGTTGAAGGTGAGGCCGGAGGATGTACCAAAAACAGCGTTCAGAACTCGGTATGGTCATTAGGAGTTTTTGGTCATGTCATTTGGTTTAACCAATGACCTGCAGCGTTTATGGATTTAATGAACAGGGTGTTTAAACCATTCTTAGACAAATTTGTGGTGGTGTTTATCGATGATATATTGGTGTATTCCAAAACCAAGGAGGAACATGTTGAACACTTAAAAGTGACGTTGGAGACATTAAGAAAAGAGGAGTTGTACGTTAAATTCTCAAAATGTGAGTTTTGGTTGGAACGTGTACAGTTTCTCGGGCACGTGATTGATAAGGACGAAATTTCGGTAGATCCATCAAAAGTGGAAGCTGTAATAAACTGGGATCAGCCGAAGACACCGTCAGAAGTAAGGAGTTTCTTGGGATTGACAGGTTATTATAGGCATTTTATCCAAGACTTTTCCAAAATTGCGACTCTGTTGATGAATTTAACTAGGAAGGCGGTTAAGTTTGTCTGGATGGAGAAGTGTGAGGAAAGTTTTCTAGAATTAAAGAAGAGGTTGAGTTCAGCACCTGTGTTGTCATTCCCTAATGATACAGGGAACTTTAATGTGTATAGTGACGCATCGCATAAAGGACTAGGTTGTGTGTTTATGTAAAAATGGCAGAGTTATTGCGTATATATGCATCACGTCAATTGAAAGATTACGAGAAAGGGTATCTGACTCATGACTTAGAGTTGGCTGCGGTGGTGTTTGCTCTAAAGATTTGGAGACATTATCTTTATGGAGAGAGGTGTGAGATATATACCGACCATAAAAGTCTGAAATATATCTTTACACAAAAAGATTTGAACATGAGGCAGAGAAGATGGTTGGAGTTGATTAAGGACTATGACTGCGAGATTTTCTACCATCCCAGAAAGGCGAATGTTGTTGCTGATGCTTTAAGTAGGAAGGGACGGAAGAAGTTAATGATATTAACTGCTCAGGAGAAGCTAGTAGCATAAATGGCAAAGATGGAGTTAAAAATTAAATATCCGACAGAATCAGACGAAAAATTGTTACAGATGGGAAACAATTTAACGTTGTTAGATGAGGTGAAGAATGCACAACTTCAGGATGAGAACTGTAAAAAGATAAGACAGAAAATATCTAAAGGTGAGGAAAACAAATTTAAAATCAATTTAGAAGGTTTACTTCAATTCGAAGGGAAAATTTGGGTTCTGCCAGTACCAGAAGTTAAAGAAGAAATTCTAAGTGAAGCTCACAACTCTAGATATTCGATTCACCCTTGGAGTACGAAAATGTACTAGGATCTTAGACATCATTTTTGGTGCCCGAATATGAAAAAGGATGTGGCTGAGTGTGTGACAAAATGCTTAACGTGTCAGAAAGTTAAAGCTGAACATCAAAGGCCAAGCGGATTATTGCAACCGTTGGAGATACCGGAATGGAAATGGGAGCATATCACAGTGGATTTTGTGGTAGGTCTTTCAACGACTCAGCAAGGTTACGATGCCATTTAGGTGATTGTCGATCGACTGACGAAGTCGGCACAATTTTTTCCAATCAAGATTAGATTTAACCTAGATCGGTTGGCAAAACTATATATGAAGGAAATTGTTTCAAGACATGGTGTACCGGTGAACACAATTGAGAATGAGCACAGCGTACCATCCTCAAACTGACGGAAAAAGTGAGAGAACCATCCAGACACTAGATGATATGCTCAGAACATGTATTATGGATTTCAAAGGAAACTGGGATGACCATCTGCCATTGGTTCAATTTGCCTATAATAATAGTTATCACATGAGTATTGGCATGCCGCCTTACAAATCGTTATACGGCATGAAATGCAGAACTCCGTTATACTGGGATGAGGTAGGTGAACGTCAGTTATTGGGTCCAGAGTTGGTACAACAAACTGTTGAGATCATCAAGGTGATTCAGACAAGATTGATAGCTGAATAGGATAGACAAAAGAAATATGCCGATCAACACTGATAAAATCGGGAATTCGATGTCGGTAGTTTTGTTTTCTTGAAAGTGTCTCCCTGGAAGGGGAAAATTCAGTTTGGAAAAAAGGGGAAATTAAGCCCTAGGTTTATAGGACCTTTTGAAATGCTTCAACGAGTTGGTGAAGTGGCGTACGAGGTAGCTTTACCTCCGGAATTAGAACATATTCATAACATTTTCCAAGTCTCAGTATTGAGGCCATATAAGCCTGATTATAAGCATGTTATAGAATATGAGCCCTTACACTTTGAGAAAGATTTGCCCTATGAAGAATTCCTTGTTCAAATTATCGAAAGAAAAGAGCAAGTACTAAGGAATAAAGTGATACCTTCTGTTAAGGTAATCTAGAGGAACCACAATGCTGAAGAAGCAACGTGAGAACTAGAAGATGTTGTGATGAGGAATTATCCTCGGTTATTTGCTTAATCTTTTATAGCGATTCTGAGGACAGAATTCTGTTAAGGAGGGAAGAATATAATGAATAAATTTATCGAGTCGAGATTCTAGGGACAGAATCATTTTAAGGAGGGAATGATGTAACGATCGAGAAATTTTGTAATTTAGTTATTTATTGAATTAAATAAATATTTTAAAATAATTTATTTATTGAGAAAAATAAATAATTGATGGAATTGTGGTGCAAGAATTTAGTAACTAAATTGATTAATGTTAATTAAATTGAATAATAATAATTTTTATTTGAAGATTTAATTTAATGCAATAATTAAATTAAAAAATTGTTTAATATTTAAGAAAATGAGTAAATTAAATAAAGTGATGTTTAAGTCTAATTTAATAATTAAGTTAGATATATAATAATTTATTAATCATAAGTATAATTATAATAAAAAAATATAATTATTATAATTATAATTGTAAGTTATGTGAATGGGTTACATGTGTGACAAGTAAAACTATATAATATAAATGTCGACGTCGGGATTTTTGAGTGTCCCTTTTTGTTACTTGTTCTTTGGTGTTCTCATGTTAATGTGAAATTTGTTTGAAAAAACAAGTGAAAAAAGGTCTGACATGTATAATGTTGACGATTTGAATTTAAGAGTCGCCAATTGGTGTATTTAACTGGTTGCACCAATGCAACCGAAAAGGTTTGCACATTGACCTAGTGATTTGACACTGCTAGACGGGTCTATGAAACCGAGATTCATTTTGGGTCCGAGGGCTTGATTATGCAGAGGGAAGGTGTTAGGCACCCCCCGACATCCATGTTACCACGGTGACTGCCACTTTTCAAAGAAACTGTTATATGAATGTGTGTGTGTGTGTGTATGGATCAATGTGAAATTATTTGGAAGTAGTGTTGTACCTCGTTCGCACCTATATACATAGGGTTTGAATTTATAAAAAAATTCAGTTTTAAATAAGATATAGCAATGACGTTTTATAAAAGAAGTTTTTCAAACCCTGTGCTCAATAGAAATTGAGGCCTTTGATACTTCCATTTTATTATTAAATGTTCGGGTTGTTTGCTTTTATTTTCGAGATGCGAAGCATTCTCGAGAAAATAATATACAGCAGTGTCGAACTCCTCATGGGCATGATAGCCATCCAAGGAAATTCAGACACTGTAAAATAATGTACAAGTCGCCATACAATTTGAAAAATGTCCATCATGGGAACCCGAATCTAGATTTAGTAGACTGAATCTGTGATCACATGATTCCTAGGCTCACATGATCTGCAATTTGTATGGAAAGCAGTAAATAGTTATATATATAAAAGCTGTAAATATATATATACAGACATGATCAACCACCACGAAGCAACTCCATAGGGGATCGTAAATGTAAATATATAAAAGCGATAAATATATATATATATGGACATGATCGACCACCATATAAGTAAACTCTGTGGGATGAAATGTAAATAAAGTTGTAAAGCGATCAACTCGCCACTTAAGTAAACTCGTGCATGACGAAATGTAAATAAAGTCAAAAGATTTATCAACCGCCACGTAAGTAAACTCCAAAGGATGATGTAAATGTAAATAAAATGTAAAAGGCCATAAGTAAACTACAGTGCTGATAAATGTAAATATAATATATATATATATATAAGCATTATAGCGCATATGGATGTGAATCTAGGCTCATCATATGATATGTATATATAATAATATATATATATAAGTATATATATATATATAAAAGAAGTAAACGACCGGATGTAAAATCCAGTGCTCATCGATATGTCCATAACAATTATATATATATATATATATATATATATATATATATATATATATATATATAAGCAAAGTAAATGCTCCCAATGTAAAATCCAGCTCATCAAATATGTCTCGACAACAATTATATATATATATATATATATATATATATATAAATAAACGCCCAAAACAATAAAGTCTCAGGCTCAATCAAGGCATAACTCGATAATGTTAGTCCATATATGAAATATATACGTATATAAGTATATATATACAAATAGAAATAAAAACCACGGACCGAAGTTCGGGCAAATGCACACACAACACGACTCTCAATGTGTATAATAAGGTGTGCTAATATGAGAAGAAGGCTTTATATAATGTGAGAAGGCTTACAAAGTAATGCCAATGTAGACTTCTATGACTTTAAATGGATAAACACTCACCTCCCCACGGATAAAAAGATAGCTATATGTGAGCTAACAAGTGTTTAAAGATGAGGAAACACTCAAAAGATGTGTATACAGAGTAAAATGGATGTGGCTTCCTCGCTTTTCTCTCCTTCTCTCTCTTCAAATGGTCAATGACCCCAAGGCTCATATTTATAGATCGATGGTCGCAGGTACACTGCAGCAGCCCGCGGTTGTACCGCGGTGGTCGTGGTGCATCCGAGCCTCATGGGTCCCGTCATCTCAAAGTACGTGCACTCATGCACTGTAATGTCCGTTTGAACTTGCAGAACTCCAATACGAGCATCCGAACGAGGAATATCTGACCTTCTTCGGACCGCTTGTGTCGAGAGTTACACAATGACATGGATTAGAGGTTGTACGAAGTCAGGAAGAGGGGTCTATGCCCATGGTCTTAAAGCTTCAAATTCTATCCAAAGTACTGCCATGCGTAATAGTCACTCGGGATCGTTACTCCTCAGTTCTTATGGGACATTGTTGGATGTATGTATGTATGAAGTGTTGAGACGATGCACAAGTGTTGAAGAGACAAGATGACGTTTGACTCTTCGCCGGGGTTATCGCCGGTTTGAGTTGAAAGTAGACGTTGCTCAGGGTTACATCTGAGATTAGACTACTTATTGGTATGCCGCGATATCATCTTGTGAGAGAAAATGTTGAGGCGGTAAGACGACATTTTGAATCCTCACAGGGGTTATCGCCGGTTTGAGCGAAAAGTAGACGTTGTTCAGGATTACATCTGAGATTGGACTACTTGTTTGTATGCCTCACTATCATCTGTGGGTGGGCCTGTCTGCCCGTTGTTAGCTCCAGGTTTGAGGTATGAGTGCCTCGGCAGGAGGTATGAGCTTGAAGCTGATCGCATGTGTTTGAAACAAATAAATCCGGAGTTATCGCCGGAATTGCAAAAGCATCCCTTAGGGCTATCACCAAGGATGGAGTCACTACTCCCAAAGATTGGTTCCGGGACTGATCGAACCGAATGTCACAAGCAGTTATCGCCGAGACGTAACTATCCTCTCCGGTGTTGTTGCTGGTCTTTTGATCGCATACTCCGGGGTTATCTCCGAGATTGGAAATGACACTCCCGGTTTATGTTCCGGGTTGGAACTGATGTTCCCGGCTTGTGTTCCAGTTGAACCGAACTCCGGTAGTATCCGGAATGGATGTCATTGTCTTCCGTGGTTATCTTTCGAAGATGAATCGCCTCCCGCAATGTCAAGAAGAAAAGAGTGCAAAAATTTCAAGTGTCTACAGATGCCCCTCTTTATCATATTCATGCAATGCAAGGCATGGATAGGATAAAGAATCCTAGACACTTTAAATGCAAGCAAGATAAACATGATGCTATATGCAGCAACATGATGCAAATGTATGATGCATGATTGTTAGGTAATCCTGTTGGGATGACAATCAGTGATGGCATGGACATGCGATCCAAGTCTCCAAGGATGTTGACGTTGGGGCTATCACCAAAGTCTTGAATCCTAGACATTGGCTTATATTCCATAGAGGTACCTCTTATGTGTAAGATATCTGTGGGGATAAATCTTTGTCTGTTGGAGGATGTGTATAACATATTTCCTCATTCTGTCGAAGTTATTGCCAACAGTTTGTCGTCATCAGGGTTTCCCAACCTTCGTTAATGTGTGTATCACCGGATAGATCCCTACGGGGTGCATTGTCAAGGTTGCTTGACCTTCATTGGTGTATGTGTCAACGGTAGCATTGCGTTGTAACCCCCGTCGAGGATACGTAGATGAGTTGCTTCGATAGGTTTACTTGCCATTGGCTGACATGACATCAAGGTTGCTTGACCTTCATTGATGTGTGTATCAATGGTTGCATTGCATTGTAACCCCCGCCGAAGATACGTGGATGTTTGAAAGATGTGCGTTGTGACCCCCGCCGGGGATACTTTATCAGTTTGTAACTTCGGCGTTGTAACCCCCGCCGAGGAGGTTTGGTATTTCGTGGTTTTATGTCAGAAACTCTCTCGCCGGGGAAGTTTAGGGTTCAGACCTCGCAAATGATGACATCGGACCTTTATGGGGTATTGTCGAGCATGATCTGTGAAATTTGAGCTCATTGGTATAGTATACCCTGCATTCAGGCGAATACCATTGAGACGACAGGAGTTTAATTCTGACCGACAAGAAACTAGGATTTCAGGCTATTCCGTTCAATCGCGTAGCACTTTTATTCCTGATTTGGCCTTTTCAGCTTGTGAGACCTCATTTGTAACTCTAACTAGAGTGAGCCAGAGGTATGGGACCCATGTAAAAGTGCCACAGGTACATCTGCAGGAGCCGTAGGTGAGCCTACGGCTAACCGTGCCTATGTATAGGCCAATGGTTGCTTTCATAAGTCATTTTCAAGTTGCGCAGCGAAGGAAATCTGAGAGCTCTTCTTTAGATCTCGCCGAAGTTCGGGCAACTTTTCATATTTCGCCACCGCATAAGCCGCTTCTTCATTGTCCTGGTAACGTATGCATGTATTTTTTCCAGTTTCTATCCATTGGAAAATGACTTATCACATGAAGTGCATTTAGACACATAGTAGTGAATATGCATGCTGATATGACTTGATAAAAAATATTCAACATAGCAAATGTTAGTATTAAACCATGCTGAACATAATGATGTGAAAAAATTTGACTTTTGAAACAGTTAAATTGGCACCTTTTACTGTCATTTCTTATCCTATCTGAGGACAAATGAGTAAAGGCCTAAAAGTAAAATAATCCTGGTAATTAGACTACACTTACGGATTTTTTACTGTGATGTGATTAATGCATGTAGGATGTATATGACTGTGTATAGGTGTGCTACTGAATGGCCACCTAGTCATGCCTATGTGCATGTGGATAGTCCCATTTACAAAGGGGGCTATGGCAAAATTTTCCCAAAATGTAGGTATTGGGTAGTCATGCATTTTTAACTCTACTGTGGATGTATGTTAAAACAATGCATTTTGAAAAGCTCTAGGTAAGAAATTACCACACCCTTTCTGAGGTGATTTAGAGACTTGTTGTCCAGATATTATAGATCTGGATCAGCCAAGTAGTTCCCGCAGGACCACTTCTGGTGTACAAAGGAGAGCTTCTGAAGAGCCTCAACGCCGTTCTGTCAGACAGCCTCATTGTTTAGTGGAGGCAATAATACGTCCTATTCGGGTTGAAGTGCCGAATGTTGAGGACGAGGAGGAGGATGTACCGATCGAGGTTCCTGCCCCTGCTGTACGTGTTCCCCATAGGGAATTGACAGGTATTCAAGTGGCGAACCCAAATCTTCTAGGTGACTTAAGTAGGCACCCTTCAGTATACCTGCACACAAACGAGGTATGAAGTTAGATCTTTAATCTTCCTTATTTCCTATTAATGAGGAGTCAAGGATTCTAATGTTGATCTGCATTTGATGCAGGTTCCCGGCTTCACACAGCCTCGAGGGAACTAGTTTAGCATCCACTCTATGTATCAGGCTTTGCATGATGACTACAAAGCGATCGTCCATGGCTGGGGATTTGGGATGCTCTTTCCATTCTACCCCGTCGCCGATGTCCCCGGGTTACCTCGTGGCATCGTCTCGAGTGGTGGTTTCACCCGCACTACCACTCCATTTGTTGGATCGTGAGGTGATGATGACGCCGATGGATTGGCGGTTTATCACTGTGTATGGAGTTTGAGGGGATCCGTGCCTTGCACGACGAATATCACCCCCACCATTAGTCGCGATCCTTGTTGGGAGTTCCGCATGAAGGCGCCAAGGGGTGGACTGCTCAGACGGGTCCTTTGAGCGTAGAGATGCTATGAGTGGGCTATTGAGTGAGCCCATACCCCGATGATGTCGAGAGTCGTGGATCGAATTCTTCACGATTGTTCCCGATGATCATTGGGGGTCGCTTCATAGCAGATAACTCTCTCTTCTATGGTGTCCTTCGCTTTGATCAGCGCCACTTGACACGTGGACCGTATAGGAGAGTATTATTGGGGTTCCTACACCTTTACCTATTTCCTCAGGGGAATGTGCATGCAATCGCAGGGCTTGACCGAGGCGTGGTTAAGATTCTACCCATTTCCACTGGTGAGTGTTTCTCTTGTCTTTTCCCATGTATAGGTTAAGAGTGTTGACTAACAGTAGATGTTTGCCTTTACGTTGGCAGTTTTGGGCCTATGAGAGGCTTCTCTATTTGCGTCCTGTGATCGTGTTAGGTTTAGATACCTATCCACGAGGATGGAGATGGCATCATTCCCTATTGGCGGAGGTCCCTGTTGCTGAGGGTTTCACTAATTGTCGCCTACAGCTGGAGTTGTTGACAGTCGATGTCATCACATAGATTCCCTACTTTGGAGAGAATTTGGGAGTTGGTTTTGAGGATGGGTACCCGACTGGAGTAGAATACGTCATTTCCACCCCACAAGATTCTCTCTTCACAGATGGAGGATGGGAGCTCTATTTTAGAGAGAGTGCTATTAGGGAGCACTACAGAGAGATCCATATGCCGATCTTGCCTCCCCATCAGCATTATTGGCCTATTTTTCGCATCACCCATCATTGACATCCCATTGATGGGGATTGATGGTTTTACATTGTCGAGAGGCCCCCGGTCTGTGGAGATGTTCCAAGATTGGTGGATCCTCGCACTATTGGAGCTCAAGACCGCCGCACACACAGTTTATGGGGATATGGTTCCGTGATCCGTGATGATGATGGATTGGCTAGCTCTGGTCGTAGATCCGACTCATGTGACACAGATTGACATATTAACCTGCAAGCAATTGGACCGGACACATCTTTTCATTCTAAGATTTGGGCAAGTAGATCCTTCAGAGGTAGATACTTTTGATCCTTCCAGCTCAGGCGCTGGCCCCTCAGGTGACCCATATGGCTTTTTTCGATGCAGATCCTCCTCAGACGGCCTTCGACATCCCTCAGTAGATAGAGATCTAGTGACTCAGAGGAGTTACATCAGTGGATGATGATCGATGATGTAGACATCGACACCATTGACTTTTTCTGATGTATTTCTTGCTATCTCTTTTGATAGGCCTCTGTTAGCTGCTAGGTAGCTTCACCCCATTCTCGCTATATCTTTTGATAGGCCTCTGTTAGATGTTGGGTAGCTTCGCCCCATTTCCCTATATTTTAGATGTACAGAGATGTATTAGATGATGATATACTTAGGAATGTATGTACAATTTTCCATTCCCTATATCACATTTCCATCTATTGTATCATGCATGTTATTATGTTATGCATATGTATGTATGTCAGAGATATTCAGATTGACCCCTGGATGGTCTTATGACACGGCCCGTATAGATGTCTTCTTCGATAGCTTAGTCAGATTGATCATACCCCACCATTTTGGTGGTATCCGTATGCGCTCATGGTATGATAGTATATCACCATCGCATATGGTGATCGTAGAGATGATTTGTTGCAAAGATACTATGACCCCGTTGATGTTCTGTGTTCCCATAGGATTTGTAGAGGGTATGCTAGAGCACTGGGTATCGGAGAGGCAGGTTTTTTGATTTGGGACCCAGGAGTTGACTCCTACTTTGGGGGAGTATGCACGGTTGACGATGTTGCCGTTGGACAGACCTTGCGTGCATATGGCTATCGGAGACATGAGCAAACAGTTCATGTCACCGAATTAAGACGTAGAGTGGTCCAAGACGAGATTACATTCGGCCATGTGATATCCCAACGTTTCCTATTTGACAGGTTTGGCTCTGAGGATAGCTATGCATGGTATTCCGGGGATTTCACCACACCAGAGGACCATTGGCATTCAGCCAGAGTAGATGTATTGCTTCTATGCGTATTGTCATACGTCTTCATGTTGTGGTACATGGATGAGCTAGATATCGGCATCATTATGGCAGTGAGAGCTCTTAGGGAGGGTTATACCATTGTACCGATGATCATTGCAAAGACTCTGAGGTCAACTACATATCGCCGCACTTATCCCAGCAGTAAGTGTTTATGAGTGTAGCTCTCATGTCAGATGTGTGGTTTATGTCACACTTGAGACCGATTGGCACATTTAGGCGGCATAGGGTTTTGTTTCACCCATGATATAGCCATGTTGTATTCCTTCCAATTCATGGAGAGTACATGAGATCGTCGCGATCGTGGTTAGCTTTTTCCGCAGGATTAGAGATCCATTTGCTATATTACCGTGTTTAGGGCTTAGCTTACCCAACAGCTTCATTACTCATGCTCCAGGCATGGATTATCTCCCTCTAGCTGGTTTGAGGGGCATGATCACTTACCAACCATTGGTCGTTATGTGTCAGTTTGACCAGTTTCAGAATTTTCATCCGTATGAGGGGGTAGTGAGTCAGCGCTTCGCTTCACATCGTTTATCAACGGAGGACAGATCCAAGTTGTATGCCTGCTGGGATCAGCGAGGGCTGGCTGAGTTTTCTGTCAGTCATCTAGGTTGTTCTATAGAGTATTCCGCATGGATGGAGACAGAGACTGCATTGGCTGCGGTCGTATCCACAGTGCAGGGGATTGATTCTGACGATGAGGAGCCTATAGAGGAGGCTATTATTCCAATCGATGATTTGACTGCTGGGCTGCCAGCATTTGTGATGGATTCTCCAACCCCGAGTGCCACTGTTACTCAGTATTCGGCACAGCATTTGGAGCAGAGCCTACATCTGATGACCTATGATAGAGATTAGTTTAGGGCCGCGATGTTAACAGCTCTTGATGAGAGAGACGCCGCTCTATTAGAGAGGGATCAGGCTATATCAGCTAGGGATGCATTGATTGGGGAGTGGGATGCCGCCTTTATCTCGCTAGGGATGTGGCCATTGCAGAGATAGTACTTCGTTAGATCCTGATGATGATCGCTCATTCTTGCCGACATGAGTGCTTACATTGATGAGCATTATGCCACCATGCAGCTTAGCCCTCGATCCGCTAGCTCGTGTAGATACCTCTTGGGCAGAGCTTGCGCATAGCTACCTCCGCCTCTTCGTAGAGAGGGATGCTATGTTAGATCCGATAGTCCCATACATACAGATCTCGTAGATAGCTTTGTATTTTCCTCGCATGCATACTAGCTTAGCCATTTTATCATGTACAACACATATGTATATATCAAACAAAGATATGTATGGGGTGGAAATATATTTTGATTCACTTCCTTTTTAGTTATGCCTTGATACTTGCTTGATATTTGCCTATTTCTTCGTGGCCTTGTGATCTTAATGCATTCTCGAACTTATCCTCGATAGATGGACATTGAGACGTCGCAAGATCTCTCAGAACGGATCATTGATTTCTGTAAATCCCTACCATATTTGGTGTCTTGGGACTGGTATCTATATGGAAAAGTGGAGAGGAGGGTAGTTTCTTCCTCTCTCGAGATCGACCGCACCACGATGGTCGCCAAGATTTCTATTTGTAAGAAGCCTAGTTAATTCCATCTCTTATGGGTTGGCATTGCTCTTTGAGGCACGATCGCAGCTTAGATGGTCACCGAATCTTCTATTTGTGAGAAGAGGTTGGGTAATTCCATCCCTTTGATCTGAAACCGATGAAATGTGGTGAATTAAAGGTTGATCCCAGTACCGTGTGACAAGAATTTTTGTTCTAGTAGAGGTTAGACTGAACCATAAATGGCTGCCTACGTACTCCTATTAAAGAGGAGATCAAGTTTGCGTAGTTCGAACCTGGTGTAAGAGGTTCAACGCTGAATGTGAAAGGCAGATGGGTGTAGAAATGTTTTTGTTGTTTTTGTATAGAAAGGGCAGAAATGTTTTTGTTGTTTTTCTTTATTGCGATCGGGCCATATAGAATATGGTTGCCTATGTATCCCGTGCATCGTGGGAGATCAAAGTCGACGTAGTTCTCCCTCGTGACTAATCGCAATCAAGAAAAGCGTGAATCCCATGTGTAAAGCTATATCATGGGGAGAAGAAAGTTTGATCCCATAATGGGGATAAACCGCAAGTGTGGAAAAAGTTTGATCCCGCCTCGTGACAAACTACAAGCGTAGAAAAGTTTAATCCCATCTTCGTGATAAACTGCAGCGTAGAAAAGTTTAATCCCGTCTTCGTGATAAACCGCAAGTGTGAAAGGTTCAATCTCGCCTTCGTGGATAACCAAATTATGAAAGGTTAAATCCCGCCTTCGGATAAACCAAATTGTATGGAAGGTTTGAAATGAAGTGATACCAGTCAGCCGGGTTTGAATGTGTATGTTTCTCGAGGGGCGTAAGAGTATGCAAAAAGGAGAGGGTTCAAAACGGAATGACTGGTGATTTGATGATCAAAACCGGGATGTTTGTTTGATGGTAACTTTAGACATAGTACCGCTTTCATGGTGTCCAAGTTGATAAGTCGTGGAAATTCATCATCATCCATTTCGTAATCGAGAGAGCACCTTCCGTCAATACCTCCTTGACAAAAATGGGCCTTCCCGCTTAGGAGCTTAATTTTCCTTAGATTGATCTTGGTTATCAATGATCTTCTTCAAAACCAAGTCATGTTGTTTAAATTGTTTTAGTCGGACTTTTTTCGTTATAGGATCGCATGCGATCCTTTGTCGATATAATCGACCATGGAAGATAGCCGCGGATCGCCTTTTCGCCTATTAGAGACAATTGGTGATACCGCCTTGTACCCATTGGTCTTCACCCAACCGAGCATCCATCAATACTCGAGGGATTCCATTTCCACCTCTATGGGGAGCACTACTTCCATCCCATAGACTAATGAGTAGGGGTTGCCCCTGGAAGCATGCATGGAAGTTTCAGAGGCTAATAAAGTCATGAGGCAAGAGGTCAAAGCCATCCTTTGTGATGGCGGACATTTTTTTGCATGATCTTTTGATGTTTTTATTAGCTGCTTCAACAGCACCATTCATCTTTGGACGGTAGATGATGGAATTGAGGTGTTTGATGTGGAATTTTCTGCATAAATCCTCCATCATTTTATTGTTGAGGTTCTTAGCATTGTCTGACACAATGACCTCTGGTTGTCCATATCGACAAACAACATTGTTTCTGATGAAAGAAATGATGACTTCTTTAGTAACCCTGGGGAAGGAGGCTGCTTCTACCCATTTGGTGAAGTAGTCGATCATGGTGAATATAAATCAATGTCCATTACTGGCTTTGGGCTCGATGCGCCCGATCACGTCCATTCCCCACATTGAGAAGGGCCATGGCGAACTCATATTGTGGAGTTCCCTTGGAGGGGCGTGAATGGCATTCCCATGAATCTGGCATTGATAGCACCTCTTAACGTGATCATCACAGTCAGCTTTGAGTGTAAGCCAATAATGCCCCGTTCTGAGGATCTTCTTGACAAGTAGGGGTCCGCTCATGTGAGGGCCACATACTCCACCATGGATCTCATCCATGAGTCTCTCGAAGCTTGGTCTTTATCTAGACATCCGAGGAGACCTAATCCAAAGATCTCTTTTGTAGAGTGCATCTCCGCTCAGGTAGAATTTCATAGCAAGTAGATGAATCCGCCTCTTCTCAGTTAGGCTCGCCTCAGCGGGTGTAGATCCATCTTGCAAATATTCCTTGATGTGCTGATACCAAGAATTGTGGATGGGAGGTAGCTCATCCAATACTTCTCCAACGTAATTCCCATAGACTGGGGATTTTTGCAGAGTAAACGTGATGTTTGGCATGTTTTCCTTGTCAGGTATGTAAACCAAGGAGGCCAACATTGCTAATGCATCTGCAAAATCATTCCTATTACGAGGAATGTGTAGAAAGGAGACTTCTTCGAACTCCAAAGCCATCTTTAAAACTTGTCGATGGTAAGGCAGTAAATGTAATTCTTTGGTTTGATAGATTCATGTGGATTATCTGATTACCAATTCGGAATCCCCAAAGACAGTTAACCGCCTGACACCCATTTAACAGGCAAGTTTTAGCCCCATGATACAAACCTTCATACTCATTTGTGTTGTTGGTGCCGATAAACCGCAATTTGACAAAGAACGGATATCGCCTCTGCATCGGATATTAGAATTGCTCCGCCTCCGAGAGCTCTCGTGTTAATAGCCCATCAAAATACATTCTCCATATACGGCATGTATCGTATCGATGTTGTAGCTAATCGGTCATTATCCCTTCATCGGAAAGTATGTTTCCAAGGGTTTGTAGTCCCTCGCAGTGCGCCGCCATTGATCCGTAATTCCTTGACCTTTGACTGACTTTTGCATCACGTAGACGATGTCAAATTGTTGTAGGATCAACTGCCATCTGGACAGTCTATAATTCAGTATGGGCTTACTGAACACATACTTGAGAGGATCCATGTAGGATATGAGATGGGTTGTGTGACCATAGAGGTAATGTTGTAACCTCATGGAATCCCATGCTAAAGCACAACAAGTCTTCTCAATCAGAGTGTACTTGTGTTCACTGATGCTGAATCTTTTGCTGAGGTAATAAATAGCTCGTTCTTGGCCTCTATCGTCTTTTTTTGCCTCAAAGATACTGACCCATGGCATTGTCATTTATGGACAGGTACATGAACAGGGGAACATCATCCCTGGGAGGTACCAAAACAGGAGCGTTAATCAGTTGCTCTTTGATTGTGAGGAAGGCTTTCTGACACTCATCATTCCATTTTATGGAGGAGTTCTTCCTTAAAAACTTGAAGATTGGCTCACAGGTTACTGTGAGTTGAGAAATATATCTGCTAATGAAGTTGATCCTTCCCAAAAATCCCCGTATTTCCTTCTCTGTCTGAGGAATGGGCATTTCCTTGATGGCCTGGATTTTGGTAGGATCCAGTTCAATACCTTTATGGCTGACTAGGAAACCTAGCAACTTGCCTGACTTAACACTAAAGGCGCACTTAGCGGGATTCAACTTTAAGTTGTACTTACGCAACCTGTTGAAAAGTTTTTTGAGATGGTCTAAGTGGTCTTCCTCCATTCGGGATTTGGCAATGATGTCATCCACATAGATCTCTATCTCTTTATGCATTAAATCGTGGAAAATAGCCATCATAGCTCGCTGATAGGTTGCCCCGGCATTGATGAGGCCGAATGACAACAGTCTATAGCAAAAAGTTCCCCAAGGCGTGATGAAAGCAGTTTTCTCATGATCTTCCTCAGCGACCATAATTTGATGGTACCCCGCAAAGCAATCAGCAAAGGAGTACATGTCGTATTGAGTAGTATTGTCAATAAGAATGTGGATAAAGGGCATGGGAAAGCTATCTTTAAGGCAAGCTTTGTTCAAATCCCGATAATCCACACAGACTCACACCTTTCCCCCTGGATTAGGAACGGGAACAATGTTGGATATCCACTCCGGATATGTAGACACCATGATAATGCCAGCTTGAAATTGTTTCACAATTTCTTCTTTAACCTTTAAACTCCACTCAGGTTTCAATTGCCTGAGCTTTTGCCTAACTGGCTTGAATCCTTCTTTAATGGGAAGGCGATGAAGAACAATGACAGTGGACAAACCCACCATGTCTTCATGAGACCATACAAACATATCCTGGAATTGGGTTAATAGTGCAACCATGTCATTCTGCTGATTTATGGTAAGGTCTGAACCAATTTGGATTAGCTTAGGGTTGTCTAAGGTTCCAATATTGAAAGAAGTGGTTTGATCAAGATTGGGTTTGGGTTTGTCTGTGACCCATTCCTTAATCTCTTGAGGTGTCTTAATGTCCTCTTGTATGTCCATCAAGTCTAAATCCAACTTTGCATCAAAGTTACAGCCCTTGTGGAGAGAAGGCACCTCATCAGCAAGTATAGGCACATCTAAATTCAGAGTCCTGAAACAAAAGATGCTTTCACTTAATATATGCAACTGTTCGATCATACAAAAGTGTTAGCATGTACTTAATAAAATAACTGCTAGTATTATAAAGGAAAGCTAGCAATTAAAGTTATCTACAGGGCAGTGGGATTTTCTGCCCATTTTACCCTCGTCGACCAATGCATGGAGTGCTGCTCCAATTGTCAAGGGCAAAGTCCTGAAGGACTGCAGTGATGGAAGGATCGTCATTGTTCTCCTTTTCCCGAATGATAACCATGACATATGGGCAATCATCGTCTGGGGTGTATCTGTTTGTATGTACATCATGAACAATGACGCGTATGCCTGCCATCATTAATGCAAGGTCATGTTTACGTTTCTGTTCCTTTTCTTTCACTTCGGGATCAGGAATCAGCACATCTTTTGCTTTGATTGGCACTGGTTTCGGAAACAGCATAGCCACAATATGGGCTAGAACCTTTACTGGAGATTGCATCAACTCATGAGGTAAAGGTATAGAAAATCGTCGTGCGGCGGAAGCTTGAGGAACCTGCTTGTGCTTATGAGGATTCTTGTGTCTGGAACTGGCAGAATATCCTAGCCCGGCTGTTCCAATTTGATTGGACATTTGGATAGGGTGCTTAATACCATGCTTATCTTTACCAAACCCTTGTCCAGGTTGATAACCCAATGACATCATTTCTTGAGTGGCCGACATAACCTCGGCAGAAATCCTAGGTATGGGAAGTGGCGCTCCAATAGAATGGTATTGCGTGGTACTCACTTCCAGAGTATGAAAACTGGCTGGCTCAACTTCAGAGTTGAAATAGATGATTGGCAGATCTCCTTGTTCAGGACATTCTGGCTCAGCGTTGATAGTGACTAGACTATTGTTGATAATGTATTTGAGTTGTTGATGTAGCGTGGAGGGAATAGCTCCAACCATGTGTATCCATGGTCTCCCCAATAGCAGGTTGTATCCTGAATCTATTTTGAGGACGTGGAAAGATACATTGAATGTATTTGGACCAATCTCAATTGGCAATTCAATCTTTCCAACAGAATTTCGTCGGGATCCATCAAAAGCTCTGATGACCGTATGGCTACTTTGGATCCGCTTGATATTGATATTCATCTTCACCAAGGTGGCATAAAGACAGATATTTAGAGATGAGCCTCCATCTATCAAAACTCCAGCTAGTATGTACCCGGAAGATAAAACTGCAATATGCAGAGGCTTGCAATGACCAGTCCCTTCGGGAGGTATGTCGTCATCAGTGAAGGATATCACATTGTTGTTGAAAATGTGATCAACCAATTGTTGAAATTTTTCCACATCCACTGATTTTGGCAAGTAGGCTTCTTCCAAAACATTCAGTAAGATCTTCCGATGATCCTCAAAAGAGAAAACCAAGTCCAGTATTGAAATCTGGTGTGGAGCTTCTCGCAAGCTTAAAACCACTTTGGCTTCATTGTGGCCCATAGTACGGAGGAATTTTTCAATCTTCTCCATGGTAACCTTTCCCTTTGCTTCACAAGTAGGTTTCATAACCCATTGAGGAAGATACAGTGGATTTTTCTTCGACACTGTAGCAGTAGTATGAGACGTGGATCCTTCAGCTTCTCCATAATTCCATGGAACTTTGTATAAAGTCAAAAACAGGATATTAATGGTCCAAAGATAAAGAAATTGGCTCAGTGCGCCACTTTCAAAGGATTGTCACTCCTTTGAGTTGAATTGGTTGTATGGGAAATACTTTGATGATCTCATCATCTACCCGGATATAATCGCCATCGATCCCTTCCATTTGGTAGGACATGCATTCCCACCCTTAAGTTGCACAGTGTAATCATCTGCTATTTGCAGGACACCGCTATCAATAAGATTCTGAATGAGATGGCGGAGTGCCCAGCATTCGTCTATGATGTGACCACGAGAATGTGAATGATATTGACACACTTCATCGGAATTGAAACGTCCTGAGCGGGGATTTATTGGAGGGAAAAGGAAAGTAATTCTTCCTTCATTGATCAACATCTGCAGTATCTCCTCCATAGATTGGCCAAGATAGGTAAATTCCCTTTTATTGGCAAAATCCCGATGGGCTTTAGCATTTGCTCTCTTCGCAATCTTATCCTCCATAGCTTTGCTTTCTGAAGGTGGTGAGGAAGCATTCATAACAAAATGGAGGAGATAGGCATGCTCCTACTTGATTAATTGGCGTGTGACTTGATGCTGGTGGGTCACCAGTTCTGGCAATTGCTCAATTTGTTTGCAAAGAGCTTTCATCTTTCATTCCATGGTAAACTGGAACTTTGCATAATCCCATTTGTCAACACCGTCTTTGATGGGTTGGGATGATTCGCCATTAGAATTGGAACCTTGTCCAGTGCTCCAACTGATCATATTGACCTCTTCTTCTTTGTGTTGAGGAAGAGGGTTGTCTTGCACATGAGGTTGATCTGGTTTGGAGACCACGATCTCACCGTTGTCTATTAGATCTTGAATCTTGTGTTTCAAGGCCCAATAATCTTGAGTATCATGTCCAGGTGCTCCGGCATGATAAGCACACAGCATTAAAACCCCTCCCATTAGGGTTGGCTGGTGGAAGATGTGTAATTTTTTTCTGAGTAGTCAGAAGAGCAAGAATATTCTCGAGCGAGTCCCCTAAGGGTGTGAACGTTCGAGGTCGCTTTACTTCTCCACTTTTAGGCAATGGAGGGTTTGAAGATTGTGCTAGAAAAGGGGAGTAGTTTCTCCTCTGCATAGGCATGCTTTGATTGCCTTTTTGTCCTTGTAGTATCAAGGAAACATCCTCCTCTTTCTTCTTATGGACCCTTCAGGGGATGTTTTCATAAGATCCGGACTGGATGTGCTCAGCAACAGCTTTAAGAGCGGCTAGGTCTTGAATTTTATAGGACTTCAATCCCATCTCAGCCATCTCTTCGTGCTTGATCATTTCAGAGAATGGTTTGCCAATACCAGCCAGAACTCTTTCATAGAAAGGAGCTTCCTGTACATCTATAAAAGTCATGACCATCTTTGATTCTGTCATGGAAGGAATAACTTGAGCAGCAAGGTGCCTCCACCTTTAAGCGTACTCTCTAAATGACTCATTAGACTACTTCTTGACCTTGGTGATTTGATACCGGTCAGGAGCCATCTGAGATTGAAAACTGTATTGAGTGAGGAAGGCGTGAGCCAGCTCTTCCCCGCTATGGATCTTTGAGTTGTCTAATCTGGTATACCATGAACGGGCTTCTCCATTCAGACTTTTCTGAAATAGCTGCATTCTGAGCTTTTCATTTTCCACATAAGATCCGAGTTCTCCAATGAACACCTTTAAATCTGTATAAGGATCCCCTAATCCACCATATTTCTCAAAATTAGGGGTCTTGAATTTCTTTGGATAATGAACACCAGGAAATATGCAAAGGTCTGCATATGAAACACTGCCATGTGTTCCAATCCCTTTGAGAACACGAATAGTTTCCTCCATTTGAAGGACCTTCTTCCTGATATCACCGGTGTCTGGATCTCCTTTGAGATGGGTGTTTTAAGGGTCTTTGTTGGTCGTATCCAACTGAGGTTCTGGAATTGTCTTTTCCAGACCTTGAACTCCTCCTTGTGTAGAAGATTCTGTATGTGTAGGTATCTTCGTACCCTGAGTGGATTGGTGAAATTCTTTTAGTAGAACAGTCAAGTCTGTAATTTTTTTACTCAATCCGTCAAATTCTTCTCGGGAAACAGCATTAGACTGGTCAGAAGAAGAAATGAGTGGTTGTAGGCCTATGGCCTTTTTGGATTTTGAGCGGGTAACAGGCCTAATTGCTTCCCTACAAAAGACTTAAGTAGTTTAGTCTTAGGGTAATGTAAATGTTATCATAACATGTCCGTTTTAGGAATTTTTGTCCTGCAAAACCGATTGTTAATTGATAACATGCATGCATGCACATATATTCTTCATATTTTCCATTACATATGGATGAACATGGAATAAAATTACAAGTAAATGCTTTTACAAGTAATTGAAAATGGAAAGTGTGAAGAGACTTTCCTCTGCATTTGGTTTATCAGAGGTTGACCTATCTTAGGGTTACTCTCGCGGCTTTTTGGCATGAAGGTTCCCAGATCATCGCAATTTACTTGATGGGAAGTTAATCCAGTCTTTCAACTGGAGCGAATCTGGGTGGTGCCTTTCCTGAGCCTCGCTGGAATTATTCTTCCTGCGAGTCCAAAGAATCAAACAAGCAGGATAGCCTCCTGATGGAGGAACCACACAACATACATTCACATACAATGTGTCTCACCGTTTATGCAAAATGATGACATGTGTGAAGCACTAATATCACAGATAGATATTTAGCAGTGTAGTAAATAAAAATGCATTCGTACACATTCATCATAAATGTAAATGCAACATTCACACACAAGCATATAACAATTTTAAAAAGCTTGTAATAGCGGCTTAAGCCCTCTTACTGGAGTCCCCAGCAGAGTCGCCACCTGTCGACGTCGGGATTTTTGAGTGTCCCTTTTCGTTACTTGTTCTTTGGTGATCTCATGTTAATGTGAGATTTGTTTGAAAAAACAAGTGAAAAAGGTCCGACATGTATAATGTCGACGATTTTACTTTAAGAGTCGCCAGTTGGTGTATTTATCTGGTTGCACCAACGCAACCGAAAAGGTTTGCACATTGACCCAGTGATTTGACACTGCTAGACGGGTCTATGAAACCGAGATTCATTTTGGGTCCGGGGGCTTGATTATGCGGAGGGAATGTGTTAGGCACCCCCCGACATCCGTGTTACCACGGTGACTGCCACTTTTCAAAGAAACTGTTATATGAATGTGTGTGTGTGTGGATCAATGTGCAATTATTTGGAAGTAGTGTTGTACCTCGTTTGCACCTATATACATAGGGTTTGAATTTATAGAAAAATTCAGTTTTAAACAAGATATAGCAATGACGTTTTGTAAAAGAGGTTTTTCAAACCTTGTGCTCAATAGTAATTGAGGCCTTTGATACTTCCATTTTATTATTAAATGTTCGGCTTGTTTGCTTTTATTTTCGAGATGCGAAGCATTCTCGAGAAAATATATATACAAAGATGCGAACTCCTCATGGGCAACATAATGACCATCCAAGGAAATTCAGACACTGTAAAATAATGTACAAGCTGGTTACAGCTAAAAAATGTCCATCATGGGAACCGAATCTAGATTCAGTAGACTGAATATGTGATCACATGATTCCTAGGCTCACATGATACTACAATTTGTATGGAAAAAATAGCGATTATATATATAAAAGTCAAATATATATATATACGTATATGATCAACCACAATGAAGCAACTCCATGGGGATCGGAAATGTAAATATATAAAAGCAGTAAATATATATATGGACATGATCAACCACCACGAAGTAAACTCCAGGTGGGACGAAATGTAAATAAAGTTATAAAAGCGATCAACTGCCACGAAGTAAACACCAGGCAGGAAGAAATGTAAATAAAGATGTAAAAGATGATCAACTGCCACGAAGTAAACTCCAGGCAGGACGAAATGTAAATAAAGCTGTAAAAGGCCACGAAGTAAACTCCAAGCCTGACAGAAATGTAAATATATATATATAAGCATTAAATGCACTGGATGTGAATCTAGGCTCATCAGATATGTCTGACAACAATTATATATATAAGCAAGTAAATGCTCCGGATGTAAAATCCAGGCTCATTAGATATGTCTGACAACAGTTTTATATATATATATATATATATATATATATATATATATAAGCAATAAATGCTCCAGACCGAAGTCTAGGCTCAATTGAGGTATAACTCGATAATGTTAGTCCATATATGAAATATATACATATATAAGTATATATCTGATGTAATGAAAACCACGAGATCGGAAAGTCAGGCAAACGCACACAACACGACTCTCAATGTGTATAACAAAGTGTGCTAATATGAGAAGAAGGCTTTATATAATGTGAGAAGGCTTACTTTGAAACGCCAATGTAGACTTTTATGACTTTAAATGGATAAACACTCAGCTCCCGCCAGATAAAAGATAGCTATATGTGAGCTAACAAGTGTTTAAAGATGAGAAAACACTCAAAAGATGTGTATACAGATTAAAATGGATAGGGCTTCCTCGCCTTTTCCTCTCCTTCTCCTCTCCAAATGGGTGACCCCAAGGCTCATATTTATAGATCGATGGCATAGGTACATTACTCGACGATACCATGGTTGTACCTGACTGACTAGTCGTGGTGCATCCGAGCCTCATGGTCCCGTTGTCTCAAGCACGTGCACTCATGCAATCGTAATGTCACTTCGAACTTGCAGAACTTCAATCCGAGCATCCGAACGAGGTATATCTGACCTTCTTCGGACCGCTTGTGTCGAGAGTTACGCAATGACATGGATTAGAGGTTGTACGAAGTCAGGAAGAGGGGTCTATGCCCATGGTCTTCAAGCTTCAAATTCTATCCAAAGTACTGCCACGTCTAATAGTCACTCGGGATCATTACTCCTCGATTCTTGTGGGACATTGTTGGATGTATGTATGTATGAAGTGTTGAGACGACGCGCAAATGTTGAAGAGACAAGATGACGTTTGACTCTTCGTCGGGGTTATCGCTAGTTTGAGTTGAAAGTAGACGTTGCTCAGGGTTACATCTAAGATTGGACTACTTGTTGGTATGCCGCGATATCATCTTGTGAGAGAAAACATTGAGGCGGTAAGACGACGTTTTGACTCCTTACCGGGGTTATCACCGGTTTGAGCGGAAAGCAGACGTTGTTCAGGGTTACATCTGAGATTGGACTGCTTGTTTGTATGCCTCACTGTCATCTGTGGGTGGGCACGTCGCCCGCTTAGCTCCGGTGCGAGGTATGAGTGCCTCTAGTGGGGAGGTATGAGCTTGAAGCTGATCGCATGTGTTTGAAACAAATAATTTCGGAGTTATCGCAGGAACTACAAAAGCATCCCTTGGGGATATCACCAAGGATGGAGTCGTTACTCCCAGTGTTGGTTCTAGGACTGGAACTGAATGTCACAGTGTTATCACCGAGACAGAACTGTCCTCTCCGGTGTTGTTGCCGGTCTTTTGATCTGCATACCTCGGGGTTATCTCCGAGATTAGAAATGACACTCCCGGTTTGTGTTCCGGGTTGGAACTGATGTTCCCGGTTTGTGTTCCGGGTTGGAACTGAACTCCTGGTAGTATCCGGAATGGATGTCAGCTGTCTTCCAGGGTTATCTCTGAAAGACGAATCTACCCTCCTGCAATATCAATAACAGGCGTGCAGAAAATTTTGAGTGTCTACAATAAATATTATAAAAATAAATTGGAAGGGGGGGAATTTGTGTGTAGCCAAACATGGACTTATGGCCTTTGGCATAACATAACCATAGGCGCTTTGTTTTTTTTAACTGAAGTGTACGTGGGTGAAAGGCCATATCAGTTTATTTTATGCGTATATCCTAAAGCTAGGAGAGAAAACAGAGTGTAAGAGAAACATAGTGAAAGAGAGAGCTTGGTGAGGAAGAGAGAAACACAATTTATTGAGGGAATTCTTTGAGGTTTTCAAGAGGAAGGAGAAGTTGTCACCATCTTTTGCTATCATACAACTAGGGATTGAAGGTATACTTTACTTCTAATGTTCATGTTTTGAGTTTCCCATGATTATTGTCTGTAAATTTCTAAATCACATTGGATTGATATATATATATATATATATATATATATATATATATATATATGGTGTTATAATCTGTTAATCATTATATATGAGTGATATTTGGTGATCAAATACGTGAAATTGGGTTTGAAGAAGAAAATTGAAATATCAGTGTTATGTTTATGTAATATGGCTTGTTTAAGTACAAAATTTGATGTCCAATATTTGGTATAATCTGTAAATTGATATTAAATTATGTTAGTAAATCAAGAAACGAAAACAACGTACTTTGAATCATGTTAATTGGTTAAGAAACGAAGTTGTGGCAATCAAATTCGCTAAAAGTGTTAAAAATGAAAAAATTGGAAAAAAGTATGGTTTTGATCCTTAAAAGTTAAGTATACATAGTGTTTATGTTGTTAGAATGATGAATTGCATGTCTATTGATGTTATTACAAAGTTTTAGTTGTTAGAATTTGGTAATTTCTGTGGAATTGGGAGAAATTGGGTGTCTTGTGAAGCAGTATAGCAAAATCTGTAGTTTCGTTCGTGTATGGCGCAATTGCCACTTTGCATTAGAAGTAGAAATGTGTGACTATGCCGTATGGCTTACAAGGCTTCTCGCACCAACGTTAGTGATTCTTGTAAGTGTTAAGGCTCGGGGCAACGCAATTGCCGCGTTGCCGAGCACAAGCAATGAGTTCTAATTATTTGTAGACTACAAAATAAAGACCTAATTTAGTGGAGTATGCATGATAAAGATGTTAAATCATAATATGGCATACAATAACATATTATGATGTAATCTAATACAAAATGTGAAGATTTTAAATGGTTATTTGAATAAGTTATGTAATGAACAAAAGTTGACATTTTCAAGAGTTAGAAGTGAATGATAAAGTTTATATTAGGCGATAGTGAGATTGCAGGTTCGTATGAATGGTGAACCAACATGATTAGACATTAAGATAAGGTTATGGCTTAAATGGTGGGTTAAACCTATAAAGCTAATGTTGATACAACTAATTGGTATTGCGATTTCAATGGTATGTGTAGGGTAATTGGCGAACATTATTATACTTGTGTAGCTTACACACGAGGCAAGTTCCCTAACTTCATTCTCTTTATAATGAATGCAAGTTTCATAATTCCATCATTTTTTTATTGTCAAGCAAGCTTTCTAGTCCTAAATTATTATTATGCAAATCCTATATTAAAGTTGAGCAAGCCTATTGATTCTATCTTGTGTATGGTTGTATAAGCTCTTGTAACCTAGTTCGTTACATCGAGCGAATTTCACTTTCCTATTTCTTGTTATTGCTATTCAAAGCATATATTGTTTTAATACATTGATTCAAATGAGATTATTTTAACTCTTTTGAATGTAGTACTTTGCATGTATACCATGTCTAATCAATTGTATATTGTTGTTATTCGATCTTTAACTTAAATAACCTTGTTCAATTCTATATTATTTTATTGAACCTTCAAGAAGCAAGCAAACTCTTATTGATTGAATTGGTCTATAATTGAATAGTGTTCTAAAATTCTAGAACCACTGATAGGCTAGTTCCAAACTAAACTTTCTTTAGTGCAGAAATTCTAAATTTAAACTGAGACGAACAACCCTAACATAAGGGGATTATGTACGTGTAACGTTTAGATGTTTGTGCACAATATATGGTACAAAGGGCTGATCCCCCTAAGTACGTAAAGAAGGGTCTGTATAGTCTAAATGACTGTTAAGGTTGGGGTAATAATACCTAAATACCGGGGACATGGTTCGTGGTCTTAAGACACTCAGATATTAAATTCGAGCTTGTTTTCTATTTTTGATTCGTAGAACAAGTTCACCATTATTCAGCATTCGTTGTTCATTCTCATGTTGTTATTATTATTACTCTCTATATCAGTGAGCAATTGTTTACTTACTCTTGCAGTTAACACTGCGGCTAAAGTCAAAAAGGTCGATGAGCCATCTTCCAGCAAAGGAAAGGGCAAGATGTCCAAGTGTTGAAGATTTATGTGAATTTATTTGAATGAATTATGTTATAAGACTTAATTTATTTTGTGATGTATTCTGCAAACTTATGTAATAATTTAAGGTTAGATTACCTAGGATTGTTTAAAGTTGATGTGAGGTCCCCAAATCCGGATACTTGAAACCCGAACTCGGTACATCACGATACCATTTCTATGAGCGGAATAATACTAATAATAATAACAATAATATAAAACTTAACTTAAATTTACATATACATCAGAGTCTTTCTCCCAAGTACGTAACCTTTAAACATTCATTACATGTCATAATATATAAATATATATATATCATAGTCTTCATAATCTAAACTATTACAAACAGTAACATAAAAAGTCATTCAGCAACTTTCCCTTTTCCCTTGTTCTTGACAGATCCTTCTGGTCCTTCACACTTAGCTGAAAACATTTAAATTAAGCAAGGATGAGCATTTGAGTGCCCAGCAAGTATTATATATATATATATATATATATAAATGAAAGAATTTAAATGTTTTCTTAATAATATTCTTCTACAACTAGTCAAGAGTTGTGAAGTAACTGCACCAATAATAATTCATAACAACCCTCTTTCAAACTTTTGAAACTACGTATTGATTGTATATGGGGTTTCGTGACATACCATGAACATTGTTTTCATTTTGAAAAGGTTTAAGCGTAAGTTCATCTCAGAATTGTCATGACTTACTAGCATGAGAGGTCGATCGGCCTACTGTTGTACCTCTGATTGATCAATACTACATTTACATGAACGATGTTATCGTCATTCTGTTCACTTTGGGTATAAAATTTTTCCATTTTCGGGATGTTCATATCTCTTCGGGTTTTCATAACAAAGGTCTTATATAATTCAACATATATGTATATCAAATGTGTATCAACATGCGATGAAAGACAATGATTATCCAAGTGGGGACACTTGTATAATCATTTATAGAAATTTAACGAATAGAATATATTTATCCGAATTATCATATACTAGCATGTTGATAATCAATGGGCTTATATAATATAAGCTTAGCAATCTGTACAATAATAACAATAATTCTGAACTTCTCACTTCTGTCCATTGCATAAAGAAAATGCAAAGTTAGGATACTTGCCTGATGCGCTGCTTACACTTTGTAACTTAGTTTTATCTTTTATGAAATCACCTAACATTAATCAGATCATTCTACTGATTAGTACATCATAACGTAATACATAACACTGCCTATTGCAGTCAGCACATAACCTAATCACCTTATCACACATGTTTAACAATCGTTGACTCATAATCAAACATCAACACCTTCCTAATCACATTGTCATACAACCTTAACAACCATTGAATCACAAATAAACAATTAACTAACTAAATTTCTAAGTCCAGATCAATTTCTGAAATATGTCGATCTACCGACAGCTTTTTCGGGTAATTATCGAGTCTAAGACTCTAAACCGTAGTTCAATATCCATTTGGATAACTTAAACATTAGTCACACTATTTTTCATGGCCTTATAATAATTATTAAATAATTATTATCATTTATCATAATTTTGAAATATCGTAATCATTATTAAATGATTTAAGTATTACATAATTCTATTATCATTAATATTTAATCAATATTAAATTATTAATGAAACCATTGTCAAAATATTAAAATTATGTATAATAACTCAAAATATTTTTAAAGTATTTATAATACCCTTAAATGATTTTTAAAATATTTAAAATCATTTTAAATAATTACCATTAATATTTAAATATTAATGAACTATTTATCCAAATATTAAAAGTCATTAATAAAAATATTTTTAATTCATTTTATCCTCTTTAAATGATTTTAAAATAAATAAAACCATTTTTAAACTATTTATTTAATATAATTATTAAATAAATTTAATATCATTAATCACTAAATAAATATCATTAATATTAAATTATTAATGAAATTATTCTTTAAATATTAAAAGTTATATTTTATAACTTAAAATATCTTTAAACACTTTATTTTTATTTAAAATGATTATTATAATAATAAAATCATTTTTTAAACTAAATTATTAATATAATTATTAAATAACTTTATTATCATTAATCATAATTAATTAATGAAATTTACCTTTAAATATTAAAAGTTATATTTTATAACTTAAAATATTTTAAAATACTTTTATTATTTAAAATGATTTTTAATATAATAAAATTATTTTTAATTTATTTATTTAATTCATTTAATAAATAACTTAATTATCATTAATATTCATTTATTAATGAAAATTATCACATAATATTAAAAGTTATTAAAATAACTTAAAATATTTTTCTTATATCATAATATAATTTTAAATGATTTTTCATGAATTAAAATCATTTTTAAATAATTTATTTAATATTATAATTAAATAAATTAATTACTTTTAATATTCCAAAAATATTAAATATTTATGAAATATATTTAAAATAATTAAAAACTAATTTTCAGAATTTAAAATAATTTTTTTATAATTTATTTTGTATTTTTAATAATTAAAAACTATTTTTTTCTAATTATTAATTAATTTCGAAAATTATTAATAAAACTGTCGCTAAAGGGCTATAGCGACACTTTCTGTCGCTATAGGTGTTCTTGAGTGTTCTTGGGCCAAACCCAGAACTTCATACACTGCTTCAAGTATGCTACTTTGACCGTGCATAAATCTTAGCTCACACTGTTTCTGGGTCAAGTGAAATATTGATTATGTAGTGTTTATGTAACACTACAATTAACAATCAAAATCCAGGCTATAACATAACAATACATGAAGATCTGGGTTTGTTAAAACCCTGTCAGACCAAATCTGGGTTTCTTCAGAAACCCAGAAAATCATCCTGCCACTTTCAAGCTCAAATTACTTACGGTTCTGGTCATGGTTTAAGTTGCTTGATGGTTCAAAGTTATAGTACTTATGTCATATAACATTTAAAAACCAATAAATCAGTTTAAAAACAACAGAATCACAATATATGGTTCGGTCAAACTCTGACAAAATTAGTGTTCATACCGTTTCTGGGTTTACCCAGAAACTGACTCCGTGATCAAATGGGTCACTTTGACCACTTCCTCTGATCGATCTATTAAGTTCTTATGTCATCAAAAACCATAGATCTATAGTATACCTAACAGGCTACAAGATGTGCTAAATATCAACACCAAAAACCAAAACGATTGTCAGATCCATGGGCTCAAACATATTGTCAGATACTGTTCGTGACTTTCTGGGCTGCCCAGAAAAGTCCCAGTCAATGCCAGTCAACGGCATTTGACCGTTAATAACTACAAATTCGTTCGTCAAATGACTTCAATTATTTTTGTATATTAAAACAACATTACAGGCTACACATATCAACATTTAAACATCATAAATCATAAACGACCAAAGAGTTATAGGGCCTGACATTCACTGTTAGACCTCTAGAAATTTTTTTTTTCCAGATTTTCTAAAATCAATGATTTGAGCATTTTGAAGTTATGGATCTATGTAATACCAACCCAGATCATCACTAGAGACTAAATACAACATATTCTAACAACAAAAACTAACATCTAACAATCAATTTTTGGATGTAATTTAAACTAGGGTTTTGTACCTTTTATGCTCAATTCTTGATTTTTCGCTATTGATTTGTTGTTGGATTTTCGTGGGGGCTTGATAATGGGTTTGATATTATCAACAAATTTCGGGGGTTTGGGACTTGAGAGTGTTAGTATGAATGTTGTGCAATTTTTAGTAACCAACTCCACTTTCTCTCTCCTTCAATCTATATATATAGACAAATAATATGCATGTATTGGCTAATTAGGGCTTATTCTTTGTCATCTTAGAGTCAATGAAGTTGTTGGGAGTTGTTGATTTGGTGAACCACCACCCTAATGTCAAAACCTAGATTGTAGCTTTAATTATATAAGAGGGACATTTTGTCATTTCCTTAAATTTCTAGAAAAATGGCCTTAGGGTTTAGGGTTTAGACATTTTAGTGTTTAGGGTTTGAGCCAATTTGGGTTTTGTAAGTAAACAAAAATCTAGGATTTCCAATTTAGGGTTTGCACACAATAATTAAATAAATAAAATTAAATACTTTTAGTTTCTAAAATTTTGCAAAATTAATATTGTTAATTAAATTAATATTGTAATTACATGAACATTAGGGTTTATTACCCTTAATCATAATGAACTTTGCTAATAAAGCAATTAGGGTTTAAAAATATCGATAATTACGATTTCTAGAAATACAATTAGGGTTTCTAGAAATTAAATTAGGGTTCTAAGTTTTAGGGTTTGAATTTACTAATTAAATTTATTTTAATTAGCAATTAAAGGCTATCACACGTGATATTAATCACTGTAACACAACTCTTGACAGATCATACCTCAGTTTAGGTTTTCCGGATTAGGGTTTCTAATATTGGAAATTAGGGTTTTCTAAATATTAGGGTTTCCAGGATTTTAATTAGGGTTTACCTAATTAATATATTAATACACAACATTATTAATATTACATACTTATAAAACAATCTCACACTCTAATTTGGCTCTCAAATTAGGGTTTAACATTATTACTAGGGTTTGGGTCAAAATACACCGTAATTGACCAACCATTATCAATACGGACATACCGCACATATTCATAGCACTGAAAAATCAAAAATATATGTAATATTATATTATTATTCTCATACCTTGACAATAATCCAAAATTAGGGTTTGGATTCCATATCTGATTATTCTTTCATATTTAACCTTAATAATTAAGGTAACATAATTAACTTAATAATCTGTACTAAAATTCATATAATAAAATAATTATTATATTTATTCTAAAAATCACTTCATATATTATTTAAATAATATATGATTATATATTCATGGAAAATAATTAATAAAAACATTTCTATCTTAAAATTAATTATTATAAGAATATACTTTATAATAATCAATAATTCTAAAATAAATTTACTTGTAAATATTCATGTAATATATTTTTATTTACCACATAAATACATATACACATAATCTTGTACAAATCCTCATCCTTAAAAAAAAAATTATACGCAAAATTTAAGATTTATTTATATAGAAAATATCGGGTTGTCACAGTTGATGTAACCCTTTAATGGGGAAGATTATTGTTTAAGTTATTTAAATTATGTATTTATCCTTTATTATGGGTAGTTAGATGTAATAGTTTTGGATAGTGAGCACCAAATTCTGTGAGAATGGAGTACCCGAATTTGGGGGTGTCACACAACGTTTCGTCTTAATCTGAAATGTTTATCATGATATAGCAAGTGTGAGCAACAAGTTTACCCAGCAAGTTTAAGTTCAAAGAAAGATATATCATGATTGAAAAGAATAAATAGCTAACAAGCTTTCAATAATATAATAATTGTGAAAGAATATGAATCAATTTTCATAACGGAATGATCGAGTCAATAATGATGAATGGCCAACAATGAACATGCACAATATAACTGGACCAAATGGTAATGAAGGTGATCAGTCTTTCATACCCGATGAACATATGCAATATATGCACAATGTGTGAATCAATAAATAATATATGTGGTAAATTAACAATGATTAACCACAAACATGCTTTACAATAACAACTCGAGTTCGAGTTAGGAAACTTGCACAATAAAAATATAGTTCAAGAAACTTGCACAATAAAAGTATAGGAACTTACCTGAACCGTAGATTATTGTTACGCAAAGTTAATTTAGCTTCAGTTGAAAGACCTATTATTGATAATATCGATCTCTAAATTAGAATAATATCATCACATACACTACTGTTAATTACAGTTATTATACAACTTAAACACTTATCACATAATCAAATATTAGATTACTCCTTAAAACATCATTATTATTATTGTCCTTTGATAATTCTTTAATCACTATATCATATACATTATGATTTAACACTTTAATCTTATATATTATAAGTTACTCTTTAAAATCTAATAAGTCAAATACTAATCCAGCAACCTGGATTATCCAACCATACCAATCCAACAACCCAGATTGCAATCCAGCAAATCAGATTGCAATCCAGCAATCTGGATTCCAAATCCAGCAACCAGATGGCCAATCCAGCAAACTAAATTGCAATCCAACAAACTGGATTCCAATTTCAATATCCAGATTGCAATCCAGTAAGCTGGATTCAACAGATTTTCAATTCAGTAAACTGATTTCCAATCCAGCAAACTGGATTCAACAGATTTTCAATCCAGCAAGCTGGATTCATTAATTCTTTTCACGAAAATACCAAATCAACTTATTAGTTTTCTATCCTTTTACCAAACATAAATACATATATTTCATACACAAAAAGAATTTTTCTGAAAATTTTCAACTCCTTTTAGTATTTTTCAAAAATCATTTTTAGTTCGCAACTTAAGAAATTAGCCTTATCATGCTCAACTCTAGAAATTCCCATCTCTTGAAATAATCTTATACGTGTTAACGTGAGTCTCCAGTTTAAATTTCGTGGCCATCAGAGTTATAGAACTCCGGTTATAGCCATTTTAGTCGAAAAATCACAAAAATTGAAATGGCCTTAACTTGGTCATTTTAAGTCGAAATGAGCTCATTTTTGGACAGGAGCTACTTTATATCATATATTTTCATATCAACATTTTTGAGTGCTACCACTTGGTTTTATCTAGTAGTTTACTTATATATCTAGTACCCCCTTTTTACGGATCGCAAAATAAAGTTGTAGATCTCAAGTTATAAGCTTACAAAGTAGTAAAGAAAAATTAAGATTTTCTAGCTTTCAAAACATAGCTTTCATTTCCTTACTTTAAATCTAACTTTTGATACACAAAAGGGTTATAAATAAACATAAAACACTTACTAACATGTAAATCTAGAGTTTAAAAGTTTGGAACCATAGATCCATGTTTTGATTAAGAATAATCAAAGTAAAATTATATAGACTAGATAGATTTTATACCTTTGCTTGATTTTCTTTCTCCTTCTTCCTAGATTTGCTTATGGAGCTTTGAAACTTACAAAAACTCTCTCCCTTCTCTCCTCTATGGCTGTCGAATTGCTCCTCTCTCTCTCTTGGTTTTCTTTTTGGTTAGAAAATAAGTGATGAAAGAAATAAGTTAGATATTTGTTTGTTGGAGATTAATGTATAGATATATTTTGTATATCTACATTTACTCCCCACATTCTCTCTTGTTTCCTCTCTCTCTCACTTAATCACCACATTGATATATGTGGGAGAGTAGTATGTAATGTGGCTCCTTGCAAAATCTGACACCTAGCTTATTTTGGAAATATCTTTTAAAATATGTTGCTTAAAATGGTGACATGCTACCTCCTTTTTCTCTCCACATATTTGGTTATGTGTCCACTTTTCACCAAGTTTTATTTTCCTTGGACAAGAATGATGTTTTAATTGTGGCTGATCCAAGTTGCTAAAACACATGTCAAGCTCAAGTGGCGGTTCACCACACATTTGAAAATATCTTTTACTTAAAAATTAAGTAAAATGGCATTTCGGTAATTTCTTACTCAGTAAGGGTATTTTGGTCATTTCCCCTATAATTTAAAGGGTAATTTGGTCTTTTCATATATATCCTATAAATCTTAACCCTTAGGGTTTTATACTTAGCATTTGAATTCCCAAATTAGGGATTAAAAATTCCTGATTAGGGTTTAGAATTCTCAAAACTGAAATTAGGGTTTCTTAACTTATCATTGATGTTCTTATCATAATATTAGGGTTTGCCCATGTTACACTTATCTGATTCATACTTGACCCTTAACCACATACTGAACACACATATAATCACAATACACAATACCACATAAGTCCTTCACAAAAACTTTAAATCCATACATATTTCCAGTATAGATCTTATTATTCAACATTTATTCAATCATTTAAGATTTTATTAATCGTCTAAATTCTCGGGTTGTCATAGTTTATTGGATTATCTCGGGTCCTAACGTTTGTCTTTCCCCGACCTCGTCCCAACACAAAGGTGTTCTACACTTTCTACCATATAAGGCTTTATAGGGTAGCATACCTATGCTAGCATGATAACTGTTGTTATAGGCAAATTCTACCAAAGGTAACTGATCCTCCCAACTCCCTTTGAAGTCCATGATACAGGTTCTCAACATATCCTCTAGTGTTTGAATGGTTCTCTCACTCTGCCCATCTGTTTATGGGTGATATGTTGTACTTAATCTCAACTGAATTCCTAAGTGTTTTTGAAGACTCCCCCAAAAATTTGAAGTGAACCTTGGATCTCTATCTGACACTATGGAAACAGGAACTCCATGCCTAGAGATAATTTCATTTATGTATAACTTGGCTAATTGATCTAGGTTATAGGTAACCTTGATAGGTAGAAAATGAGCTAATTTGGTAAGTCGGTCAACTATTACCCAAATGGCATTGTGGCCCTTCTATGTAGCAGGAAGGCCTATCACGAAGTCCATGGTTATGTTTTCCCACTTTCACTCGGGAATTGGTAAGGGTTGCAGTAATCCACTCGGCTTTTGATGTTCAGCCTTAACCCTTTGACACGTGAGATATTTTCTTACCAATTCCGCTATTTTCCTTTTCATATTTGACCACCAGAAATGTCGATTAAAGTCTTTGTACATTTTTGTACTACCTAGGTGCACGACAAACTTAGAATTATGGGCTTCATTTAAGATTTCATCTTTTAATGTTTGATCTGACGGAACCCAAATTTTGTCTTCATATCTTAGTACCCCTTCTTTATCTATTTTGAATTTAACATTCTTTGTGTGAGTTATTTCAGATTTACACTTTTGATACTCATCATCCTTCCTGTGCATCTCTTTGATTCTATCTAGTAGAGTCGAAACACTTTCTGGAATGAACAATTTTTAGGTAGAGGTAGTTGGAACTCTCACCTCAATCTCAAGTTTATCAAGTTTGTCTCATATAAGAGGCTTCAAAGATTCAAAATAAAAGTGATGGTTGAAAAAGTAGTTGTTGGTGAAAAAGTAGAGAGAGAATCAAACTGAGTTAGTGAGCAGATAGAGAAAATAATAAAAGAGAAAGACTGCCAAAGTCAAAGAACTCACTCTACGAATATGAACAACGTGTTCAAGTTGTTAAGTACCTGAGAAGAAGAAGCTTAATGGCCAAATTAACAGAACATCAAGTAAAGTGTTCAAGATGCTAATTACCTGAGAAGAAGAAGCTTAATTTTCATCTTAGCATCACCCCCCCCCCCCAACTATCATCCAATTGTGTATTGATTGTCTTAGTAACTTTCATCAAAGTCTAAGTGACTTGGTCTGTGTGACCTTGTTGAGACTTTGTGATTAGAAGGAACCTGAGTGGTTTAGTTATAACAGATCAGTATGATATGGTCTTAGTGACCCTATCCTTAGTGAATAGCATATATGTTGAAGTATGAGAGTGGACTAGGAGTTATTCAGCCTCCAAACCACTTAAAACTTATTTGTATTATTTACTATTCAATACTTACTTTCTGTCATATTATTTATCATGTTTATGTGACTAAAAACCAAAAGACTAAATTTAGAACTGAGATTTTCCTTAATCTTTAAGGGGGGGTTTCAAAGTATATTTTGTTGTGCATAATCAATTATGGCTAACTAATTATCTGGTTGTCGACGCCAGGAAAATTCGATTCCTAATGTTGCTACCCTTTGCATTTAATTGTTTGTGGATTATTTAAGGATAAGATTTAGGAAAAGGAACGACATACATGCCAACGATTTTGAAAAGATTGATTTTATGCAATTAGGTCGAATTAGACAGAGCCACCAGTTGGTATGAGTTCAAAAGAATGTACCAACTCATCCGAATTTTGAAGGTTTTCGCAATATGCCCCAATATGTGACTCCGTAAAATTGGTCTGGAGCCCGAGATTTATAGAGTTCGAAGGTTTGCTTAAGCGAGGGGAAGGTGTTAGGCATCCCTCGACTTTCATGAAAGACGGTTACTGCACCTTTTTAATTCCCTAAGCATGAAGTCACTACAAAAATAATGGTCATTGCCGACGGCCACTGCCGTCGCCAATGACTCTCTTACCGCGTCGGATAATGAGGTCATTGGCGGCCGGCAGTCGTCGCCCTCCCGTCGCCGCTTGGGAGGTCGTCCGCTTCGGCTCCGTCGCTTTCGCCGTCAGGAAGTTTGTCATTGCCGACGAGATTATTGTCGACGGCAAGCCGTCATCAATGAGTCATTGCCAATGGCATAACGACGGATATGTTGTCGCTACTAAACATTATTAAGTTTTAATTTAACAGTCATTGTCGACGAGCTGCCGTCGCCAATGAATGTCTAGGCCCGTCGCTAATGACCTTTAGGTCATTGCCGACGGCCCCCCCGTCACCAATGACCTGCTGGAAAAAAAATTAAAAATTATAAAATTCCCCTGTTCATTTACATATATAATTGTACTTGTTAAAAATTAAAGAAAAATAAATAATGACAATCCACGCATATCAATAACAATTATATCTTTTACCATCAACAATCAATATAGTTAGATACAAAATTCTAGTCTGTGTACAACTCAAAAGGTATATAAATACATACATAAAAGTCAAAATATAAACATAAACTAACTACAGCCCAAGATCAAGAATGTCAGTGTCACCATCACCGCCATCTATCGTACGATCGCCATCAAGAATATGTGTGTGTGTGTGTGTGTGATTTAGTATTTAAAAAATGATTAAGTGCTTTATTTTTAAAGTAGTGTTGTGCCTCTTTGAACCTTTGCTGGAATGGTTTGATTTAAAGAAAAGTTCGTTTTCAGATTGAGCAAATGAAAGTGAGATTTTGAAAAGATATTTTTAAACCCTTTGTCAAATAGGAATCGAAGCCCTTTGATACTTCCAACTTTAACTTGGACTAAGCCTTCTTTTAATCCTAGAAGCGGCATTGTTTAATTTTTATTTGGATGCGAATCATCTTTAGGGGATGGTTTAGAACTCGGGGTTCTAATTGTTTGATTTTTTCTTAAGTCTATCCATCTTAGCGCAATCTGTATTTTATAAAATCTTTATTAATTTGATTTGGAAATCATTGTTAGGTAACGAAATGGAAACTATGAACTACAAGGGTCGGGCTCCTTATGGTCATGAAGGTCATCAAAGTGAGTCTCACTTATTACACATCTCTCCAAAAAATTACCACTATATCTACGTAATTGATAATCAAAAATTCAACGTAAATATTCTCAATATATCATTACTGTTTCGATAATATTTTATGACATAGTCAATTATATAAAATATATCTAATCAATTTAATAGTAACATATCATTCAAAATACTTTTTAACACCAAATATTTAAGACCCCTTATCATTAACATTGAGTTAAATTAAATATTATCTATATAATTAAAATAAAAAAAATAATATATAAAGTTACAAGATATATTATTCAAGTTAAAATTTTGATCCGCTCTCAATTTATATACAAACAGTGTTAAAATTATGATACGATATTAAAATAAAAATAATAATTATCAATATAGATATTTTATTAATAAAATGTTAAGATACACCACTCGTATATACAATGTTCATGAAACTTTAATTCATATTATTTTCCTTAACCTTCACTTGAACCATATGTATGACTTTTTTTTCTTTTAGAACATTATATATGGAAAATTTTATATATGGAAAATATGTATGACTTGGTCAAGTTAAACAAGGAACAGTTGTCAAAAGTACCTATTATCATAAACAATAAGTCTTGGCCGACAGGTCCAATGGACCGGTCAAAATTTTTTTTTTTTTTTTGCTTTTTTTGTGACTTTTAAAAAATATATAATATTTATTTAAAGTGAAATTTTTTTGGAATATAATATTTTTAAGTATAATTTAAATACATATACAAAATAGTATTGCACAGTTTGCTCAACACTGTATTATATATGTATCTAAATTACACCTAAAAATATTGTATTTTGTAAAAATTTCAATTGAAATAAATATTATACTCCCTCCGTCTCATGATAAAAGTCTTTATTACTATTTTGGATAGTCCCATGTTAAATGTCTACTTTCTTTTAATAACCAAACTTTTACATATTTTTTCCTATTATACCCGTAACATTAAATATCTCATACTTTTCTTATTCAAATTCTCTCTCCATAATTAATGGCATATTATTATGGGTAATTTTATCATTTCATTCCTCTTCTTAATATGCGTAAAAAATCTACCAGAATTTTTATCCTAAAAGGAAAAAAGTATATTTTTTTAGAATCACAAAAAAAGCAATAAAATAAAATTTGACCGGTCTAATATTCCGGTTCATTGGACCTGTCCGTCCGTGTACTCACAAACAAATGAAGCCTTTGAGTGTGGGACCATATCCAAATGGACCCGCTCCAATCAAACAAGGAACTTTTGAAACACGTCATTAATTAATTACAGTACTTAGGTCATCAATTTTTGATTTCACAATTTTTTTATTCAATCTTTTGTTTTTCTATCCAAATTAGGATAATTACTATCTAAATTTATAATAATTAAATACTATCTAAATTTATAAAATATTCAAAAAGAACCCTAACCTGTTAGGAAAAAAAATTGTTTTTATATATCTGGAAAAGAAACTTCTAAAAGAATTTTTATTTTTAATTTTACTAGTTTTATTATAAGTTCTACTATCTTAAAAAAATATCTAGAATAATTTTATTATTACAATTTTATTAAAATATTAAGATATCAAAGAAATCTTTTGACATATATCACACGATCTATTGTATTAATATCAGTACTGAATTTTATTTAAATTAATGTCATAATTAAATTAAATTTATTAAAACTCGAAAATTTTACCAACATACATGATAATTAATTGTATTAATATATGAGATTTATTTAAAAACATAATAATTGTAAAACTAGTTGAAAATTTATAGTGAATTCATTACTCATTAATTGTCATAACTAAATTAAAACTTATTAAACCTTGAGTTTTATACTTCTATTCGCATTATAATTTCAAACAAATTTTGTATAAACAGCAATATAGAATTCCATTACAAATTTAAACAAAACTATGATAATTATTTTTTCATAGTCATAATTAAATAAATATGCACTCCATTTTTAGCTTAATAATTGATCGAAGGGACGATATAATATATAATTTAATATTAATTATTTAAATAAATATTTAATAATCTAATTAATATAATTATACATGATCTTCATAAAATGTTAATTAATTATTTATATATTTAATAATATAAAAACCATTATCTATACCGTTGGACTATGTTTATTTACAATGATTATAATTTCAAGACTATTAATCTTAGGATTAAATAGTTATAGTGTTTATTTTTATGAGATTATTCATGAAATAACTTAAAATAATCACATGTTATGTTTGTTTGTTTGTTTGTTTTTTGAATTAATTAAAAGATTGATATTATATATACTTACCAATAATAACATATTTGTTCAATCAATAGCACTGTTAATTATTATGTAATATATTAGTTTCATTATAATATTAAATATATTCTATTATTATGGGATTTAAATATGTTAGTTTCATTATAATTACATATTTGTTATATATTAGTTTCATTATAATATTAAATATATTCATGATATTAATTCGATATTAGTTAGAAATTGGATCTGGATGTAATACCCAAAGAAAATAAATAAATAAATAAATAAATAAATATTGAATAATAAAAAATTGTTTTATTTACTAATTGTACTTTGTCTTTTATTTGGGTCAAACTAGTTAATTAATTTATTGGACTAATAAGTATTAATAAGTGGTGGACAAATTAATTTGGTAAAATTGGGCCTTAAAACTAATTGAGATTAATTTATATGTGGGTAATATTAAATACTATTATAATTAAGATAATTAATAAAAATATATTAATTAATAAAAAAAATACTAAAACATAATCATATTTGTATACGCCTGATACAAATTGGAAAAAAGAGAGGAAGAAGAAACTTAACGGCTGCGCTGGAAAAAGGAAGAAGAGAATCACAATTTTTGTTTAACATCAGGTAAATTTTTAATAATTAACAGTACTTGTGTAATAGTTTGTATCACGTGTGTGATAAATACATCTAATTGGTTTAGATAATTAATTGAATTCAATGTAATACATATTCATTCAAAGGGAATCACATAGTCGGTTAAATAGTAGAAATATCATAAAGAAAGTATGATTGATTTGATTAGATATATATATATATATATATATATATATATATATATATATATATATATATATAAGTTTGTCAAATCACTTGTTGGTAGGGGTGAGCATGGTGCGGTTTGAAGTCCAAACCGCACCCGAAACCGCTTAGGTGGTGCAGTTTTAAAGTGTGCGGTGCGGTTTTAATTGGTGCAGTTTCGGTTCCAAAATCAATTGAAACAACAAAAAAGTCTAAGCCTTCAATAAAATTTACCATAGAACTTACATCGAGCAATTAACTTAGTGACAGAGTCGGCAATGACAATTATATCAAGAATAGAACCAAAGTTCCTTCTGCCAAACATGTCAAATTCACCATCAAATCATAAAACAGTGAGACATGTAAAATAGTTTTAGTTTATAATAAAGGAATGATGCTTTAAAACTAAAACATACGCTATATAAAACAACGGAGATCATATATTCAATAACAAGCAAGAAGGTTTATCTAGTTCTCCAAAAATTAACAGTATATACTGGAGATAGAATGAAATTCTATCTTATATATTGTAGGAAGGACTTATATAATATAATCCTAACTATACCTAATTTGAAAAATAATCTATTAGACTATTACTATTATAGTATTGACCTTAACCAATGCATCAAGTGCTCGAACTAACAAATTTAGCCCCTCAGCTATAAGCCCCTCCAATAACGCATCAAACAAATTCAAATTTCCAAAACCCAATTGCTTAATTTTTGACTCTATAATCTCTAACAATATATCTTCTTTCAATTGGTGAAAAAATGACAATACAAGACTGGAGTTTTCTCTAAGCGTGTTCAAGTGAAAAGTAACTTTAGAATTTACTAGAGATAATACATACACACACACACATGGTGCAGTTTCAGTTTTATGCGTGCGGTTTTGACTAGTAACCAAACCAGAACCGTAAATTTGGTTATTCAACACATCTAAAACCGCCACATACGTCGGAACCGTTGGTGCGGTTTAATTGGTGTGGTTCGTGCGATTTTTGGTGCAATTTCGGTTCTAATTTGGTTACTTGCTCAGCCCTACTTGTTGGGACGGAGGATATTGAACCTGCTGCTAAAAAAAATCGTAACAGGAAGGCATCAGTGATGCTAGTGTGTGTGTGTGTGTGTGTGTGTGTGTGTGTGTGTGTGTGTGTATATATATATATATTCATGATTTGTCGGATCCTGCTTAGCATATGAATATATGGTATGTTATTAATAGTATATATATTATATTAACCAATCTATGTTATTCATAAATTAAATTGAAAATTTTATATACTAATTAATTAATTCTAATGATTAAATTATAAATTTAGTTAATAATAAATTAAATAATATTATGTTAGTAATGGTTAAATTTGTAATAAAATTTTATTTTTTTTAGATCAGACAGAAGGAATTTAACGAACTATATTGGGATAATAATTTTGGGTATTACATTTTACCCGTCACTGGATTCCAAATTATTTATTCAGCGATACTCTTTAATTTTAGTTTGTTCGTTTTGCTTCTCGTTTTGATTTCGGATATTGTCTCGATACCTTGATCTTAGTGAAGTTTATATGACAGTTTACTTTGATCTTTAGAATATCATAACTTGTACTCTTTGAACTCGTTTATCATATTTAATATTTATTTCGATTTTCGTAGTGATGTACATGTTAGTATATTTTTAGAGACTTGTGTTGATGATTCGTTTGATTTAACATATACACGTTAGAACCCCTTTGTGTTGATATTGTGTCGTCGCATGTGTTGTGACATGATATTTTTGTTAGAATACCGTAGGGTATACCTGAGCTATAACCACCTGTGGGGGTACCACATGCATGTTCTCTTGGCACCGAGGCATGACACCTTCCGTGGCGGTGTGATCAGTCCACACCGTCTCCGTTTTGTATTCCGATGGGAGTTGGCCATTTGGTGTTTTGTTGTGGGAGGCGTATGGGTCAATCCTAGTTTTCTGTTCTGTTATGCGGATTGATGATGTTTGTGCCAAACACGCCTTTCGATTTTACATGCATTGGATTCGCGGTCCAACGTGTGTGATTTGCCTGTGTGACATTATTTGACTTGCGCATGCGCGTGAGGTATATTCTGCTTTTGTTCGAGCTCGGTGATGAAATAACACCTGACCATTTGATTCAAATTTATTATTTTGTTGTGTTAGTTTTGTTCGTTTCATTTCAGTTCGTTTCGTTTCATTCATTTAATTGAGTTAGTTATTTCGGTTCATTATTTGTATTCTATATCCGTACTGGGCATTTGGCTCATGTTATGTTTTTCTTCCGGCATGTAATCAGGGGAATCAAGGGCAAGTGTGACGAGAGCTTCCTTTTATCCAAATGATTTAGCTATATTATATTTAGGATGTGATACATTAGTTTGTTCGGAATTATAATAATTATTTAGATTGTGGTTTGATACAGTTTAATATTTATTATGGTTGACTTGTGGTATTTATAAGACATTAAGACTATTCTTTTGTGGCTTTGAGCCTTACTATTAAATTCATCAATTTTGTTATGTTTTGAATAACCTCTCTTTCTATTTCGAAAAAAAAGTGTTACACTGGATGAGAGTTAGTATATATACTACACATAATCACTTCAATATTAGTATATTTTCTTTTATATTTAAATTAATTGCATTACATTGGAATCATAATCATCATATAAGTTTACTCTAAAAATGATTTTCATGGTATTAAATATTCTTTTATTTTAAGTTATTTTATAATTATTAAATTAATAGTTTCAAATTAATAATATTTACAAACAAACATAACATTAATATCGCACAAGATTGATGAGCTTGTTTTAAAAAATTAAACTCCTTAGACTTTTAAAAATAAAGATTTTTGAAATTTTTAATAAACGGTGTAAAAATATTAATTTATACAAATATATTTTGACATTATGTTTTTTTGTTACTATGGAATTTTAGGTGTAAGGGTTCAAACTAAAATAAATATCTATCAAGTCTTAACCAATGCCGATGCGTGTAATTAATTTTATATATATATAAATATTCAAGCACGCGTATTATACATATAAGTCGATGACTTTCACAACTGTCATTAACTCAAAGATGTGGAAGAAACCAAGCAAAATCGATTTCCCTCCCTTCTTCTTCTTCTTCTATATTGTAAGTGTTTGTACAGAAATATTGAACATGGCACAGTGAAGAAATTGGAGTAAAAGTGGGAGTTGTTCTTGACATGGAAACAAGGTTGGGGAAAATGGGTTTTAGTTGTATCCAAATGGCCCTTTCTGATTTCTACGCCTCAAATTCTAGCTACAAGACCAGACTCATTCTACACACCAGGGACTCTAAAAGAGATGCTGTTGGGGCAGCTGCTGCTGGTACTCTCTCTCTCTCTCTCTCTCTACTCTCTGTATTTCTTCGGAATTCTGATTTCCAGCAATTGCAAATGAGCAGTCCGTTTGGACAGTTTATAGAAAAACGTATTTTATATAGAGAGAATTGCATTTCAGATGACCTTTGTTATACACGTATTATATAAATACAACTCTTTGTTATATAAAATGCAATTTTTTTCTGCATGCCCAAATGAATTGCCTATTTATATTGTCTGAAATCACAATCCATTTATCCACAAAGATACCTTTATGAATAGTAAAAGAGATTAACATTCATGCGAGTAAAATCTTGATAATTCTACAAAGATATCATTATATGAATAGGAAATTAGTATCTCAAGTATCTTCATAAGTCTCTCTTTTAATTCCTTAAAAAGATAAATTTTTGGGGCACTATCAAAATGGAAATTACGCCTCCAAAGAGATTTTTATGTCTTCCAACATTCCAGCAAGATGGACTATACTATAGATTATATTTAATTTATATGATATCAATTTATGAAATGGTCTTTTAATTTTTCTAACAAATATAATATTAAAAATTTATATTATATTTAATAAATTATAGTCCACCAATTATTCTTTTATACTCTTATTAAAATATATTAAAAATTATAGTCCACCAAAATAAGATTCCTCCATCATAAATCTCCTAGATTATATTTAGTCTAGCTGAAGAAGAGTTAGTACAAGTCTTAGACTACATTTAGTCTAGAATTAATGGAATTCCGGACTACTGAAGATGGCCTTAGAATATTCTCTAGTTTGTAATTAATTGTTTTAGGGTATTTTGACTATGTACTTGAAAATATGTAAGTATATGAGAATATTAGTTTAATGAACATATAAATATATAAATAAAAGTTTATGGTATATTTAAAAATTTTAATTAAAGTGTTCTAGACTGATTAAAAAAAAGGGTCATCAATCCTACTTTAATTATACGTTTTTATATTTTATGTAACTGTATAAACAATGAACAACACTATATATTGACTATATATACTAAATAATGTACAAAGGACAATCTAGAATGTTCCAATAAGTTCTTATTTCCGCTCTTCTTTTTTATTTTTATTTTCTTCTTACTTGCAGAAAACATTTGTTTTTTTAATCTCAAAATAAAATAAAAGAGTACTTGAAATTAAATTGGTCAAACTATGATAGACTTGGCTCAAATCAGGTGGTAGTTGACAAACTGACTATTCACATAACCACGTACTTACGCCATGAATCATTTTTATACAATTTTAACTCCAACCTCCAAGTGATATTTGCGTATTTTGAAAGATTTTAAATAAAAATTTAATAGTAATATAAAGATTTTTCATTTGCACCTACCTTCTGGCTTCTATCTCAAGTTAAAGATATTGAAATTCCTCTTATTCTCGAAAACAGCTACTATTACTTGAAGGTTTTTTCTTATTCTATTATCCTTTTGAAAATTAATACTAAGATTTGGCATAATATAAATTAAAATATTATTGAATACATTAGAATATTATTTTATGCATAAATAATACTACTTTCTTATATTTTATGATACTATAATTATTGAGATTCTGTTTCTCTAATTTCTTATAAAAGATATTTAAAATTAACAAGAGCACATGTCAACGCACCTATAAAAAATCTTTCAAAAAATCAGTAAAAGATTCCTTTTTAGGAGAGCGACCGTATTCTATGAATATTATTTTAACTAATCTTCTCAAAAGAATAAATTTGAAAAATCGATTTAAATATGTATATATATATATATATATATATAACTTTTTTTTACTACATATTTAAATATAATTTTAAAAACTTATTCTCAAAAAATTTTTACTATTCATATGAGAATTTTTTACAAATATATTAATTTTTCTTGTATAAACGTCAATTCCCGTATAATATAGAGTATACATATCTGTAATAATATATAATACTGTAAATATCGAATTATTTTGATTTGTTATGAATCAATTTAGTAATCCAATTTTAATGACACGATAGTTCAAAATGTTTTTTTTATATCTTCTAATTGGTCATAAATTTTGATATTTCAAAAGTCAACTAAAAACTCAAAAGTTGTGCTTTTTTTTCACAAAATTTTAGTATACATTTACTATTAAAAATACAATGTCTCATTTGTCAATAAAAATTGAATAAAGATAAAAAAATAAAATAAAGGAAAAAAAAATTGAACCATCAAATCGCCAAATTTAAACTGCTGAATTAATTTGAGATAAATTAAAATATCGTTTAAAAATATTATATATAAAATTTATTTGATTAATTGTTTTTAAATTTACTCTTGTTAAGCTAGTAATTAGAGCTCTTCTATATAGACAGAAAAATTTGACAGAAAATTAGACTGTATTTGAATTTTACATATTTATATTTTTACTCCCATTAAGAGTCAAAATACAAATAGCTGAAATTTAAATACATTCGGATCCAATTTTTCTGTTCAATTTTCATGTTCACAGAGTTTTTGTAGTAAATAATAAGTTGATCAATAATTTATTATTAAAATGGCCTACTTAACGTTGATAATAAATTAACATGACTCACTTAACTCAACAATAAATTTATGGATGTCACGTCAATAATATATAAATTGTATGTGATTATTTTATGTGATAGTAATATTTTTGTAAGTTGATGAATATTTTAGGAAGGATTTATCGGTCTTGTTAGTCATATAGTTGACTGTAGACTTCTGAATTACTGATAGTAATATATAAAAGTCTTGCAACTCACCGCCACATTTGACTTTAGAATTGTTTTTATTAACCACGATTCCGATATCAAATTAGTATATTTTACTTCACGTATACTAACTAACATATTTGTGATATACTCCCACTAACCTCAATATAATGAATTAATTTCTTTTTTTACGTAAAAAAATAAAAAAAATCAGAGTGTGGGTTCCAAATTTACAATATACTAATATTTAACATAATAACATTTAATGAAGTAACTCAAAATTTTGAAAACTTGTAGACCATAATAAAAATATTATATTTGAATAAAATAACTAGATATCTTTTAGGATCCATTAATAAAAAATAGTACTCCCTCCATATATAATTTAATTTTAAAATCAATTTGATATATTTTTAAATTTAATTTTAGTCAACAAACTTCAAATATTAAGGTACCACTAATAATAAGAATTGTTATTTTTAAATTTTAAATGAATTATTTTTATTTTAAAATGTTTTAAATGAAATCAGGGAGGATTATTTTAAGGAATAATCATTTTGTAAATTAGTCCCTAAATAATAGTTATTTTTTATATTTAGTCCTTTAGTTTAATTTTTTTTGCTTACTTTGTCCTTAAACTATATTATTTTTCATGTTTAATCCCTAAACTATAATTGTTTTCCATACTTAATCATTAAAAGATTGTTTTTTTTAATAAGTTTAGTACCTAAATTTCAACTGTTTTACTTTTGGGAGATTGGACTAAGATTGTACAAATTTTAAAGTTTGAGGACAAAATACACAAAAATTCTAGTGAATTGACTAGAAGTGAAAAGCAGGTAAAGTTTGGCTACTAGTTCATGATTATCCCTTATTTTATACTCAATATTTTCCACAATAAGAGCATGTGCACTTTTTTTTTTATTCTCTCAACGGTATATTTGTTTGCAGTAATTATAATTTTGGGATTATAATTCATTGGTTATAATCCCAAGACTATTAATTTTAAGATTATAATTTCAGGATTATAATTATAATTACAAGACTATTAAACCCTTTTATAATCCTTAAACTAATAATTCCAAATCTAAATTTAAAAATAAATAAGACAATTAGGATTAATAATTATATTCCAAATATAATTCTTACAAATAAACATAGCCCAAATATTTCCAATTTATATCGGTAATAATATTAATAATATTAAAACACAATACCTTTAAATTTATCATCATTCACTACATTTCAATCAAAGTGTTCCGAAGCTAAAATAACTACTTATTGCTAATAAGATGAATGATTTATGACAAGTACGTGTTATTACACTATTCAGGCTAACACATTTCTAATTGTTCATACGAGAAATGTAAAGTTTAGATTAAAAAACACTAGTGTCATTCATTACTAATAGTAACAGATGAGTCAAAAAAAAAAAATTGGATGAAAAGTATTCGTTATTACACTATAAATGACACTACTAATAGTAGCGGATAAGTCTTAAAAAAAAAAAATTTGGATTGCCCGATCTTCTATGGGCGACCAGATATGTGTTTACCCGAATAATATCATAACAAATATTTGTCTTTGACGATCAGAAATGTGTTTATCCGAATAATATCATATTTGTTGCGGATCATTCCCACTTGCTAAAAGTCTAAAAGTGAGTTTGGATGTTTACATAACACCAATTTTTTTTAAAATTTTGAATACACCGCACTGCTCCCCAACAACGTGCCTTTAATTAATCTTCTCTTGTTTGTTGATCCAAATGTTAATGATGGATTTGCATCGGCAGTAGGTAGTAAATTAATCACCTGTTCATCTTTTGAAATGCAGCTCTAGACCTGCTAAAAAATGCTGAAGTGCAAGCCATCATAGGACCATCCTCCTCTATGCAAGCCCACTTCATGATTGATCTTGGAAACAAAGCACAAGTTCCCATCATTTCATTTTCTGCAACAAGCCCTTCTCTTACATCCATCAGGAGTCGGTATTTCATTCGTGCTACCACAAACGACTCGTCTCAAGTAACAGCCATAAGTGCTATTGTTAAAGCCTTCGGATGGCGATCAGCTGTGCCTATATACGAAGATAACGAATTTGGGGAAGGAATTATTCCATTCTTGACCGATGCATTGCAAGATATTGACGTTCGTGTCCCCTACCGGAGCATCATTCCAGCATCGGCCTCAGATGACCAAATTGTTGCAGAGCTTTACAAGTTGCAGACAATGCAGACTAGAGTTTTCATTGTGCACATGTGGTCAACTTTGGGTTCGCGGTTTTTTACCATAGCCAAGGAAAATGGGATGATGGATGAAGAGATTGTTTGGATCATAACAGATGGCTTAGCAAACCTTTTGAGCAGTATGGAGAATTCTGTCATCGATTCGATGCAAGGAGTGCTAGGCGTTAGACCATACATTCCACAAACAGAAGAGCGCGAAAATTTTGCCAATAAATGGAAGAGGAAGTTTCAACAAGATAATCCACTCGAGTATAATGCACAGTTGAATGTTTTTGGACTTTGGGCATATGATGCTGCCACTGCACTCGCAACAGCAGTTGAAAAAGTTGGTGCATCAAATCTTGGTTATCAGAAAACAGTAACATCCACAAATTCAACAGATTTTGAAACTTTTGGTGTTTCTAAAAATGGTCCAAAACTTGTCCAAGAACTACTGAATAGTACATTCAGGGGCCTTACAGGTCCTTACAAAATAATTGATGGGCAACTACAGCCACTGGCTTACGAAATTATCAATGTAATTGGTAATGGGGGCAGAGGAATCGGATTTTGGACAGCAGAAAATGGAATTGCTAGAAAACTCAACTCCAAAAATTTGAGTTCAAAAGACAATCTCGGAGCTATTATATGGCCAGGCGATACCACAACTCCTCCCAAGGGATGGGTAATTCCAGTAGTTGGAAAGAAGTTGAGAGTAGGAGTTCCAGTAAAGGATGGTTTTAGTGAATTTGTGCGCATAACGCCAATTTCAGGCAGTAACACATCCAAAGTAGATGGATACTGCATTGCTGTCTTTGAAGCTGTCATGGCAGCATTGCCGTATGCAGTTCCTTATGAATACATCCCCTTTGCAGCTCCTAATGGAAAGAGTAACGGCACATACAATGACATGATTTATCAAGTATATCTAGGGGAACCTCTCTCTATACCTCTCTTATTATATTTACAGATATACATTTACATATAAATAGGAAAATGAATCATAATCAAAGTTGGCTGAATCTAATAATTCATCAAATTGTTTGACAAACTGTATCAGTAACAGTCCGTCAAACTGTTTGACTGTCGAATGTTATAAATCAGTTCATCAAACAATTAGACTTATTGTTGGATAGCACCAAACTGTGGCTACCGATATAAATATATTTATGTGTACAATATATTATGAATGATTTATAGCAAATGTTTGATATCGTACTATTTGGACAAACTCATCTCTGACCGTCCATAGGAGAAATGGACAACCAAGATTTAAAAGAAAAACAGAAATTGTTATACCTACTAATATAGACAGAGGGGTTAAAATTTTTGAATCCAGGTTGTCTGTTTCTCCTCTTGACGGCCAAAGATAAGTTCACCCAAATAGTTTTATAGCAGACAATTGTTATGGATCACTCTCATATGTTTGTGCGCGCGTATATATATACATACATAATTACAAGCTCTTGAACTGAAATACACAACATTCTTTTTTGAGTTGTTTTCTCTCACTTGAAGGGTAGATTTTACTTATATTTTCCTCTTTCACTAAACAGAATTTTGATGCTGTTGTGGGAGATACTACAATTGTAGCCAACAGGTCAAAATATGTAGATTTTACCCTGCCGTATACCGAATCTGGTGTAGCTCTTATTGTGCCAATAAAAGACAACAGGAGGAAGAATGCATGGGTGTTCTTGAAGCCCTTGACTTGGGATCTTTGGGTTACAAGCTTCTGTTCGTTTGTTTTTATTGGCTTCGTGATTTGGGTGCTCGAGCATCGAATAAATGAAGATTTTAGGGGTCCTCCTGCACATCAAGTTGGCATGATCTTCTGGTTTTCCTTCTCAACCATGGTGTTTGCCCATAGTAATCTTCTTACTCCCCTTTAAATAACCAATGTTCCTAGCTATCATTTATAAACACAAGTCCAGGTGTGTTAAACACAACATCTACGACCTAGGGTAGGCATAACAAATCTTACAAAAGACTAAAATGCAAAATTGTACCATGAATTTATCTCTTTGTGGAGATATGAAATCTAACTTTACATTATAACAAACCAATACTCGAGATACAATTAGAAGTGCAAAACTATACCTTTTGGGCAGTTTTTTGCAGCTAACTATACCTTAAAAAGCGTTTGTCCACTAATAATTGTACTTGGATAGAGGAATTTGCTATTTAGTCAAACTCACACAAACACTGGGAAGTTTTGCATTTGTCTTCACAAAATAGAGTACATACGTGTGTGAGATCTTGCAGGACATGGATCATTAGCACATGGCCTGCAATTGGGATGATGAAATTTATGCCTAGAATTGTAGGTGGAGCAATATTGGCTCCAATTCCAGTCCTAAGTCATGGATTCATGGTCCCATGAAGCATCTCAAGTTCTTGAAAATTACATTATTGATTTTTGGCACTGAGGCAGCATAACTAAAGTCATCTTGGCTAATTTCCATTTTTATACACCCTTTGTCCCAATTAGAATGTCATAGTCATGAACAATACTGTAATACAACCAAACCTTGGCATTGGCTAAGGAAGGGTTTGTGTGTTTAAGCTTGCAAAAAAAATAAAAATAATGTAATACAACCATAACTGAAGTAGACTATTTTACCCTACTAAAAAATAGAGAGAGAAGAATTATCAAGTTGAAGTATATGATCAAAACTTTCTTTCCCTTCATCTTGGTATCAAGCTTTGTAGAGTTTACTAAAACAGGCAAATTTGTGCAGAGGAGAAGGTGCTGAGCAACTTGGCTAGGTTTGTTGTGATCATCTGGGTTTTCGTCGTGCTTATACTGACCCAAAGTTACACTGCTAGCCTTACATCCATGCTAACAGTTCAACAGCTCCAGCCAACTGTCACAGACATGAAAGAGCTTCTAAATAATAGTTCCAATGTAGGGTACCAACAGGGCTCTTTCGCTCTAGGTATGCTAAAGAAAAGGGGATTCGACGAATCCAGGCTTAGGGTATACAACTCTCCAAAAGAATTGGAGGAGCTTTTCACTAATAAAAGTAGCAATGGGAGTATTGCAGCTGCTTTTGACGAAATCCCCTACATGAAGCTTTTCCTTGCACAATACTGCTCTAAATACACTATGATCGAACCAACATTTAAGACTGATGGCTTCGGCTTTGTATGTTAAATCTCAACTTTCCCCCCTCCACCTGTATCTTAGTGCTTGTTCGTTTACCAGCTTATGGAGCGTTTAGTGTTTGGAGTTCCAAACGCACTTCAAAATCTTATTCGTTTACAAACAACTTGTCAACTCCAAAACAAAAGCGTTTAGAGCTTAAAAGCTATACCATTTTTGGTGTGGTGGCCAAACGCAATAAACGCTGCCACTGCAAACGCTATAAACGTTGGTAACTGAACATACCCTAACAATAACACACACACTTGGCTGACCATTCCATTCATGTTATGTTTTATGGTTTTGCAGGCCTTCCCTATAGGCTCTCCACTAGTACCTGATGTTTCAAGGGCAGTTTTAGAAGTGACAGAGGGCGATAAAATGGGGGAAATTGAAAAGGCATGGATCGGGCTTAAGAAAACTTGCCCAGATTCTAGCCCCTCGATTTCTTCCAACAGTCTGAGTCTCGAGAGCTTTTGGGGACTCTTCCTCATAGCAGGAATTTCTTCATTTTCAGCACTGACCATATACATAGCAATTTTCATATACGAGCACAGGGATGTCTTGCGGCGCTTAGATCCCAAAGTTTCAACATGGAGAAAACTTGTGGTATTGGGCAGCCAATTTAACCAGAAAGATCTAGACAGCCATACTTTCAGAAAAGCTGAACTGTGTGATAAAAGTTGCCACAATGATATTGATAGAATCGGAACAGAAGCCTCGCCCCTAGGCAACTACTACACAGCTCCATCTACCTTTTCACTCCAGGCCTCTCCACATACTAACTGTCCGCCAAGTCCATCATCCTTTTCAAACCTTTCCATCTTCCCCGGAGATCAAGGAAATCCTACATGGGAGCATGGTGAATTGAATTCAAATGGACAAGTAGTTCAAGAGATTATGCCGGGCGTTGAGCTTGCTACTCCAGATCAAGAGAGGGAAATAACTTCACAATCCTAAACATAAACTGTTAACAATTTTATTAATTATAGATGAAATGATGGAACTGCTATCCTGTATATTATTATAGAAATAGTGTTACAATTCTAACATAGATGAACTATGAAGATCTTATCCTAAGTCACTCATTCACCCTTTCAGAGCAGTAAACATCAAAACTGCACTTATTTCTGATCTATAGATTTCTTCTAGAAAAATCAATGATATATTATATTTCATCTATTCCAAAATATAAAATTATTTTTGACTTTTTAAAATCAGCTAAAGACATCAATTCCTTTAATTTTAATTTAATAATATTATAAACTATCTAAAAAGTACTAATCAATGCAAGATTTATTGTTAAATAATTTTCACTATAAGATTTATTGTTAAATACTTTTTAATGAATCACATTAATTTTGAGTTTGAAAAAAATCTCAAATTGACTTTTAAAATTATGTAGTAATTTTATAATTTGGAACTGAAGAAGTAACATGAAAAGAATAAGCAGCAGACAGAATTATTGCAAGTCTCTCCATAACATGTTAGGATAGTTGTAGGATCTCAACCCAACTCAACAAGTCGGAGGATTTTGAAAATAAATCCCATATGAAAACCTAAAACAAAAATATAAGAGAAAATTAAGAACATACCACCTTTATTCTTCATTCTATATTATAAGATCATTATTTACATTTAAAAAATCAATTTGAGACTTTTTTTCAAACTCAAAATAGAGATGATTCATTATAAAATATAAAAATAAATCTTACAAAGAATAATATTTTTATATACTCCCTCCGTCCCAAATTAAAAGAATCTATGTTAACCTTGAGTTTAAACATGCCTTAAAAGTTAACTTCAAAAAATCAATGATCTTATATTTTAGAATGGAGGAAGAATAAAATAAGAAATATAAGAAAATGATAAAATAAATTAATTCAAACTAAATGAATAGAAGTGAAAGGTGATAAATAGAATCAAAAGAACCAGATATTGAGAAAATACATACACCAACCCACACTCGCTCGCTCACACACACACTTGTGGTTGGAACAGTCAGATTTTTACAGGGTTTTTTTGCCCTTTTTGAGGTTCTTAGCCAGTATTTGTTGCTGCACCTTGAAAAGTCTGGACATAGCGCCTTCATTTTCTGTCAGGGACTAGGGTGGACACAGCACTAGGAGCCGTATATATTGACACCTTTTTGTTTTACCATGATAGTCTTCTAACTCGTTATTAGCGTCGAAAAGCATTGCCTTCGCCCACTTGTGACCTGCCCTGCAAGTAATGTGTTCGGCGACGGACACTTTCCTCTATTGTGGAGCTTCCCCCCTTCTCAGCACCATACACACTTCTCGTAGTAGCATCCAAGAAATTCCGGCTACCAGACGTGTGTGCTCGGGTAGCTTCACGATTGTCCTCCTCCTCAGCCTTTTTTAGTCGCTTCCATCTTTGCTCTTCATGAAGCTCAGCATCCATTTGCATCTCATGCAACTTAGCAGCTCTCTCTTCATGTGAAAGTTCAACGGTATTATTCCGACGCTTAGACTGCGATTCATACCTTGATACAGTATCAGAAGAATTGCTCTGCTTTGCTGGATAACTAACTCTCCCCCCTTTTCTTGCAGATTCAGAATCCATCCAGCCCCTTGGATCATATTTTTTAGGTCGACCTTCATTTTTTCCAGCAGCCGAGTGTTCTTTGTATTTCAAGTCCTTGTAAGAGTTCCTTTTTCTTCTTATATCTTCACTTGATTCATTTTCTGAATTTGGAGATGTTTCTGTTAAATGCTCGTCGTATTTTGCTCTCTTATGATTAATGGTACTTCTTCCTTCCCCTTCTGCAGCAGCATGTGAGGACTCAAAATGGTGCCTGGTTGATGAGTGCTTCTGATGCTTTGATTTTTTGTGCTTTTTTCCATGTTCTTTCACATCTGGGGTCTTCTCCTTGTGTTTCTTTGCTTCAACCTGCAAAAGACGATTGGTGTGCGCAACAGAATAAGTGAATGATTCCAACTATATTAGGCATGGAAAGTAGGGTACAGTCTAGCAGGTATAAACACCATCAAACCACAGCATATGTTTTTTCAACAGCGTGTCCATTTAAAGATGCCAGCAAGAGTGGCTCTACAAAGAACCATAATCAACTACCCCAAAGACTTGATCAGCGGTTCCTCGTAGTTCTACGGCTCAGTAGTTGAGGGAGTTGCTAAGAGGCAAAATAGTTGGAAAGGGGTTCTTTATCTGAGAGGACAGTCATTAATTTACTGTTCTTATTATTTTATTTATTCAATATTATTGTTTTGCCAAGCTTTAAACTATCAGTCTTATCATTGAAGGAAGATGGAAACCTGTATGCAGTAGATGAAATAGGGAGATTAAAAGAGGCAATTGAGGTTCATTGTGAGTTTCAAAACCTTTGATTTCACTAGAAGATTAAAGAGTACGTCAACAAGAATAATATGGATTAGTTTACTCTTGCAAGAATCATAGATGAGCATGATGTCTCAAAAGAAGTTGATGGGATGAGGTTATTCTGCTGGAACACGCTGGTTTGATGAATAGCCTAGAGGACGATGCAATATTCTAAAAATAGCTAGGTGGACCTAGTAATCCGCGGAGGGGGTTCCTAGGCGTTTCTTAGGTCGACTAAGCGTTTTCTTAAGCGGTCTTATTTATTTATTTTTCTATTGTAGATACTTTTTATACTATATAAGATGTAATTTTTAAAAATTTTACATGAAAAATTATCAAAAAAAAAACAATCTTTTAAGGCTTAACATATTCATTTCAAATATTGTTTGTGTTTCAAAGCCTTATTAAATCGATACGGTAGAGGTATGATTCCCCCCTAGGGCTGTTCATTTTAACAGGTACAATCGGTTTTTTGCCAGAACCGGTTCAACCGTACAGGATGGTCCGGTAATTTTTTACACCGGTCCAGTAACAATAAAATAAATAGATAAAAACAGGTATTTTCGGTACAGTAGCGATTTGCCTTTTTTAATGTTCGGGACTTACCGTCCCGAATCGGTTTACCCGTTAGTGCAATATGTATATAATATACTTCATCCCCAAAAGGATGATGAAAATACAATTTTCACACAAATTAAGATAGTGAAAAAATTAGAAGATAGTATATATTATTTTCCAATCTACCCTTGTCCTCGAGTAATGTGATGAGTTGATATTTGTATGGGTTAATATATTTAATTGGATTTTGGGATAATTAGTGATGTGACTGGTTGACTATTGAGGTAAGTAAAATATAATAGTAAGTCGAGGATAATTTTGTCCTAAGTAAAAATTTATATAGTACTTTTGTCATCCTTTTAGGGGACAAATTTTTTTTACCTCTTAAGACATCCTTTTGGGGACGGAGGAGTAATACGTATACTCACCACATACATTTTAAACAATAAAAAACGGAGTTATCACACATAAGATAATATTGGTGGCAGCATAGGACTTGTCTAATGCCTAGGTGGGAATTTTTAGAAACACTAAGATAATATACTAAAGTGTCACAGATGAAATAGTTGAGAAAGATGAAGTTGAGTTGAATGAGGATACGGAGTAGTTATTAAAATTCGAACACTAGAGGTTAAAGAAATTTCGAATGGTGGAGCTGACAAGCAAGAGACTCTTGCATCAATTCAAGCATAAAATAAATATTAAAAAAAAAGAAAAAAAAGTGGTGCTTGATGATACCTATCAAGATGACAAGAAGGTATTTGAAAGATGTTTCAATGGACTATAAAATAATCAGCAAGTGCCAATGAAGGGGAGAGATTGCATATTATTTGGAAGAACGGAGAACCTATTAAAAATACAGAAAAGGAAATATCAAAAAAAAAGTGGTGCTCTGATGACACCTATCAAGATGACAATTTTAATATTTTATTTATCCAAAAAATGTTTCAATGGATCTATAATAAAGATAAAATAATCAGTTCAAGCATATCCATAAAGTTCAAAGTTCAAAGGGAATGCAATTGTTCAAAGTTCAAACATATTTTACGGAGATATTTTTTTGTAACAGCTCTATTATTTGGAAGAACGGAAAACCTATTAAAATGCAGAACCTTCTCAAGGAATTTAACGACAAAGATTAAGACAATGTTGAGTTCATCATTCCAGAAGGTTTCTTTAAAGCATCATGGAACACTGCGCAATACTTTTATAAGTGTTCTTGTTATTAGTGAAGCTTAATTCAAGTTTAATTCAGAGATGATTGTAAAGCTATCCAAATGAAATTGACTGTGAATTAGGGTTTTCAGTATTGCATCATATAAGGAGGGGATCCTGTATAATTTTGTGAGATTTGTTTAGATAGTGAGATAGAATTAACGTTAGATATAACCAGACCTTTGGGTGAACCATGTAACGTTAGTGTCTTGCATGATTGTTTTTCTTTCAATCTCTGTTTGCTATTGTTTTCGCTGCGCTGTTGTTTTAAAAGTTCCTAAAAAATCATGAAACAACATCCGAGTTGTTTGAGAACAAAAAGACTTTTTCAGCTATCATGGAACACAACCTTTGATTTAATTATTATCTTTAAAATTTTCATCATGGCGTCACGGCAAGGCGCGGCGGTAGCTAACCGCCAAGACGTCTATGCGATATGGCGCCCACCATGGCGTCCATATGGCGACAAGTCATCCACAATGTGCAATTTAAATATTATTTATTTTACATCAAAAATATATTGAACAATGAAATTTTATATACATTAAACACCAAAATATAATAACTACTGTCATGGAGTATCATTAAAAACATAATTATATCAACACTTAACAATTATACATAAAACACAATTATTATTCAATTTTTTCATGCTTGTTTCTCATGTCTTGCACTAAAAAAATACATTAAAACTAACATGCAATATATATATATATATATATATATATATATATATATATATATATATATATATATATTCAATTTTAGGAAATAAATAATTATATATATATATATTTATTTGGAGTTGCATTAATTTTATGATTTATGTCGTCAAAATTACAACTTTTAAGGACTAAAATTGTACATGCAATTAAACTCAATTGCAACTAATATTACATGTTTCTTTTTGTAATAACAAAATAATTATTTTACTACTTTTTTATTAAAAAAAAAGAAATATTTATTACTTGTTAAAAAGAAAAATTAATCATGACTTATTAGCTTGTAGGAACCAACAAATGGAACACAACAATTCTATTTTTGTTAGGGTCATGTGATATTACATAACATCTTAGTGGATTACAGCTTGCAATCCAAATTAATAGACAAAGAGAACAAAAGTGTCTAGCAGACAAAAATCTCTTTATTCTTCTTTTTCACGCCGTCATTATTTTCTTCTTTTCATCTCTTCTATGTATTCTTCCTTTTTCTTTCTGCAACAAAAGATTGTGGTCGGTAGTAACACGGCCTACATGTGTAGCTACCGTCGATGACTCGCGTCGTGTGCACCTCGAAGTCTTTTAGGGCTTCTCTTTACAGTTGTGATTAGGACCTCTTTTCGTAGTTGACATAAAATAAAAGATGCAAAAGACTTTCAGTTTTCTTCTCTCCCTCTTTTAATGTGTCTGGTAATGGGTAAAGTCCATGGGCCACGGATAGTAGTTAAGCCAACTTAAAATCGAACCAACTGCCAAGGCGGCGTCGTCATCTTAGCAGCTAGGCCTCCACGGCGTCGCCTAGGCGACGACTTATGGATGCCTAGCTGCCAATGCAAGCGCCTTGGCAACCTCCCAAGGCAAGCGTCACCATGCTACTTGCTATTGCGCCAAGGATAAACTATGGTAGAAATGCAAAGTAAGATACTAATTTATTTAGTGGTCAACTTTGCATTTTACTAATTGGTATCCCTACTCACAAATTAACGACCAATTAGGGCTCAATATGTAATGTCACATTAATGTATCATTTAGTATCCCTACTATGGTAGAAATGCAAAGTAGGGATACTAATTTATTTAGTGTTACGCTAATTTATGAGTAGGGATACTAATATTTATATAGTTTATTTAAGGGTAAAATGCAAAGTCGACCACTGAACTTTAGAGGTTTTTGGGTATTGAGCCCTTTTTCTTTTGGTCAACACAAATTGAGTTCCTTTCTATTAAAAATTTTGGACTTCGAGCCCCAGGCGCCATATGTGCGTTGACCTGCGTACGTGGCGCCTACGTGGCAGATTTGACGTGGTATTTTTTATTTTATTTTACAAATGGACGGACTGACGTGGCGAATATTGAACTTTATCCCAAAAAATATGTTGATACACAGATTTGAACCCAAGACCTCTAGTTTGGAACTTTGGTCCAATGACCACCCGAGCACATGGGCCTAGCTGTTATTATTTTGTAAAGATTAATATTTATAACTGAACAAATCATTTCCCCCAAATTAAAACAGATCCCCTTTCCTTAGATCTGTTATGTACATACATAAGGCAATTATACGGGCTTATTTCACGCAATTAGTTATGTACATAACAGATCTAAGGAAAGGGGATCTGTTTTAATTTGGGAAAAATGATTTGTTCAGTTATAAATATTAATCCTTGCAAAATAATTATAGCTACTCATGTGCTCGGGTGGTCATTGGACCAAAGTTCCAAATTGGAGGTCTCGTGTTCGAATCTGTGCAGTAACATATTTTTTGGAATAAAGTTCAATATTCGCCACGCCAGCCCGTCAACTTGTAAAATAAAATAAAAAATGCCCACGTCAGATCTACCACGTAGACGCCACGTACGCAGGTCAACGCACATGTGGCGCCTGGGGCTTGAAGTCCAAATTTTTTAATAGAAAGGGGCTCAATTTGCGTTGACCAAAAGAAAAGGGCTCAATACCCAAAAACCCCTAAAGTTCAGTGGTCGACTTTGCATTTTACCCGTTTATTTAATGTTATATTCTTTCATACTTTGTTATGTTTAAAGTAACCTTAAAACATCTTGCGGGTGGCTAATTCTTTGCGAAAATATGCATCAATTTATCTTGATTGCAGTCAAGGTACACAAGTATTCAGGCGCAGAGCCTAAATCCTAGTTAGTTTTTAATTGTCATACATTACATTTTCTCCTTTTCAAGACGATCAAAAATTGAGATTCCATTTTCAAAGTAAACATATCAAAACTATTACATCCAATTAAGTTTTGATCTAGTGATTATATTGAAGTTAATTTTTTTCATAAAATTGTCTTTCAAAAGTCGACTTACATTTTGGGAAAGCTGAGTATATTAAATTCTTAATTGCCAGCTTTTTAAATACAAGTTTAACCCCAAATATGGGACTAGAGCAAGAAAAGTATACCATCATGTTATTATTACTGAAAAGGAAAACCTGATGTATGTATACTTTGGTCCACTTATCCAAATAAGAACTTTTGGGCCTAATACCCCCGAAGGAGGGGGGAGGAATCTCTCTCTTGCCGTTTAGACTATGGAATCCATTGGTACATGCATCTTGTATTTAAGGGTTCCTTTGCTTAGTAAATTTTAATATGCCCATTTAATAAGTTTTTATCTATTTCACTAATGTCAGTCAATATGCAATCCACAAGTTTGAACTTTTCATGTCCAAAATTGGAGCACATCCCTATTCAATTGGCACCTCAATAAAAATTTGTTTACTCCTTTTGTTCCACAAACAGAGCCTGCCTATAGCTTGTAGTTAATGCAAGCTATGGATCATCCCCCCATGTGTGTATACAATTAACCTATTGGAATTTATGTCACTGAAAGAATTCTTGGAATCCTTAAAAAAGTATAGAATACCTACAAAATATATCAAGCAATCCAGTGTTCTAAAAATCCCCACCTAGGTCCGCCTAGGCCCCAACCTAGGAGTTAGGCCCCCCTTGGCGCCCCACCTAAGCGCTAAGCCCCCTTGGCGCCTCACCTAGGCCCAAGGTGGCAAAAAAATTCCTCCATAAAATTAAGCGGGGCCTAAGTGAAGACTAGGCGGAGAGGTTTTTTTTATTTTAATAACTACCAAAACCAGATTTTGATATATTTATTTTTCTAATGATTTACTATATTTATAATACATGTTGTAGCATATCAAATCACAACAAGAAGTGAATAATATCAAGTTAAAATGGATAATTTTATTATAGTTGTAATTTTTTTGAACTTGTACCAACTTTAAATTATATAAATAATACATTTGTATATATTTAGTTCTTAAATTTATGTTTAGTTTCTTAAGTTTTAATATTAAATTAAATTCTTGAAATTTTAAATTTTATTATTTAATAGCAATCTTGTTTATGAATAAAACTATACGTTAAAAATGTTTGAACTTTGAACAATTGCATGTTTGTGTTTGAACTTTGACATTAGCAATATGGATGTGTTTGAACTTTAAGCAAAAGCTTTTATTATCTTTATTATAGATTGTTTTTCTTTATATTATTGTTTTGTTTGAATAAATGTAAGATAAAATATTAAAATTGGCTTAAAATAAAAATTCCGCCTAGGCCCCCTCGGCTAAGCCTGTAAACAAGCCAACACAGTTCGGGCTCAATTCAGGCTCGACTCGAAAAAAATACGAACGAGACTCGGATTCATTAATAATATGATCCAAATCTGAGCATTAAAAATAGTTCGAATAAAAATATGAGTAGAATCTGAGCAAGGTTATACTCGACTCGTTTAAGATTTAAACTACTCAAATTTTTTATTGTGATTCGATACATACCTTGTTAATACATATTCGATTAGATGTTCGATACATTCTCTTATAATATATACAAATTTAAACCAAATTAGAATAATTAGTTATTTTGTTTTGTTTTTAATTTTAATTGTAATTTTATATTTGTAAAGTGTAATAATAAATATATTTTCTCATTTTTAAGTAAAATAACAAATTCAATTTATAATTATATTTATTATAAAACTAGTTATTATATGGAGACTCGAATTCGAACTTGAATTTAAAACTCGCGAGTAATTTGAATAAATATTCGAGTCGAGTCGGATCGAATTCGAGTACTAAATATTCGAGTAAGTCGAATCTGAGTAAAAATTTTCAAATATAATTGAATTAAATTTCGAATTCGAGTAACTAATTTATCATTTCGAGTCGAATTCGAGTAGCTCTCTGCTCGCTCGGTTCGACTTGCTTACACCTTACCCCTACTTGGCCGCCTCCGCCTAGCGCCTTTTAGAACATTGAAACAATCCAAAAGAAATAATAATAAGCCCATAAAGGAATTATCCTATTTTAGAGTGAACTTACAGATTTGCGAATCATTGCCATCTGGATTGGGTTATTCTTCACACGAGCAAGGGCTTCTTGCTCCCGCTGCCTAATCAAAAGCAAAGGATCTGAATGCAGTTTCCTCCATGCATCATTAGCAGATTGAGGTTTCTCCTCAAATAATGCCCCTGGCACAGATGGCTGTTGCTGCCGAGAGAAAATAAATAAATCACATATGAAAGTCAAATAGTACCTCCATTAATGGCAAAAAAAAAATAAGTCTTTTTTTTGCAATCAAAAGTACAATCAATCTTATAAATGTAAAACACCCAAATGATGAATGATAGTAGTTAGTACCTTGGTAGAAGAAGAAGCAGATTTATGATCAGGCTCAGACTTGGGGACTAATTCTTCCAATGATTTGAATCCATCTGAACTGCTGCTGCCCTTTCCAACAGCTAATCCGGAATCATACAGGAAATCCAACCTCTCTTGTTTACTACAAATCAATCAGTTTGCTATTGATAATTAGAAATTGGGAAATGATTTGTATGAACATGAATTGCGAACTAAGGTGGAAACTCTGAGCGATAAAATAGAATAATTAAGATTGGACTATTCTTAATTCCTTCCTATCCAATGTATCCACATACACAAACATTTTGTTGGGAAGTTTACCTGTTAAGCTTAATTAGTTTACTGTTAAGCTTGATTGTTGATTGGTTTAGTTGGTTATATAATAAATGGTTGGAAGGATAGAATAGTCTTTCTATTTTATTCAGTAAAGGTACTTAAGTCTTTCTTCCTGTATGAGTCTGTTTAGAGTTTGTTACGTGTCATGTGCTGAGCATGGTGTTTGCGTGTAATTCAGCTGAGCTACTATGTGTCATTTGGATCTGACTTGAGATCTATCGAATACATGAACATTTTTATTCTTCTGTCACTTTTCTTCTTTTCCTGCAAGCTTAGTTTCCATATTGTAAATTCTAATTCATAGCAAAGACTTAACAGAGTGGTATCAGAGCAACCTTGGGCCGACGGTTATGACAGACTCCACCGCTAAACCCAGTTTACAAAAACATAAGAAAGATCTCAAGTCCTTGGAAAATAGGCTGGAACAACTCCAAATGATAATGGAGAGGAGCTTTGAGCAGACGAAGGAGCAGTTCGAATTGGTAACCGGTACGCAGCAACGGCTTCAATCCTCTCAAGAGGAACTCTCGAAGAAGATAGGTGAAGCACTAGAATCCCTCCTGAATCGATTGATCCAAGGTGAAGTGCTAACTCTAAATGGTCTGAGTAATACAGCATCGAGTGATGACGGTATTAGTTTGCCTACAAATTTTCAATTCTCAAATTCAGCAGCTGGACTGAATCCTTCATTGATTTCACAGTCTATTATCCCTACCTCTATACCTGCTACCCTTGTTCAAACTGGAAACACTTCTACTCCATTAACCACACCGCAAACTTTCAGTTCATTCACTAATAGTTTTTCCATTGGTACAAGACCTCCCATTCAGATTCCAAACTATAATTCAGTACCTCCAACTCCATTCAGCCACATAATTACACACCCATCCACAGAACCCGTCACAAGACCCTATATAAATAATGAAATTAATACCACCAATCCGAGGTACCCCTTCAGTGGTACATTATGGAATCCCTATGTGGAACCTCCACCCCCTATAGTGACAACCCTGTCTATACCTGGATCACAGTTTCCGGGCAATTTGTATTCAGTACACCATAACTCTTCTAACCCTTATATGCAATATGGGCCAAACTCTGCCACTGGTAACCCACAATCCTAGGGAATTCCACTTGAAGTTCCACAATACAAGCCTCACAACCCTTTTCTACCCTTTCCAATGCCAAAAATGGACTTTCCCAAATTTGAAGGGAGAGATCCTAGAGGATGGTTGAAAAAGTGTGAAAAAAATTTCCAGTTGAACCCTCTCATGGATTCCAGATCTAAGGTGTTGTATGCAGCTCTATATCTAGAGGGAGAAGCTGATATTTGGTACCAATCTCTTCAAGAGGAACACCCCTAGTTGCTTTGGGAGGATTTTATTCAACATATTTGTAGTAGATTTGCCTCTAGATTACATGAGAATTTGACTGGTCAATTTAATAAGCTTACACAAAGAGGCAAAGATGATGAGTATATCAAAAGGTTTGAGGAGTTAAAAACCTTTATGTTGGCTCAGAACAAAAGTTACACAGAAGAATACTTTGTAGAGAGTTTCTTAAGTGGATTAAAGGATGAAATTGCTACAGCCCTATATGTAGTGAAGCCACCGACTCTCAGAGATGCAATAAATCAAGCAAAAGGGCAGGAACTTCACTTGGAGTCCTTGGACAAGAGACAATCAAGTTCACATAAGGGTGGAGGTTACACTACTGCCTCTTCCTTCAAGTCTTACTCACCTCTACCTAAAGAATTACCAGTAAGCAATAAAGGAAGTGGGCAGATTAAAACTTATCCTATCAAAAGGTCGACTAAGAATCGAGATGGCGACTAGGAGAGATAAAGGCTTGTGTTACCACTGTGATGAGGTATACACTATAGGCCACAGGTGTAAGAATAAACACATCTACATTATGATTGCAGAAGAAGAACAAACAGAAGAACAGCCACAACAAACAGATGAAGAAATTTCAAAAATGGCCATGATAATACAAGATGAAGGAGGAGAAAAATTACAATTGGGAAGATAATTGTGGGGTCTCCTTACATGCCATCACTGGTACTAGTGGAATTCACACCATCAAGTTGAAGGGTAGGATTAAGAACAAGCAGATTTGTATGCTTCTAGACAGTGGTTCCACACACAACTTTGTGTCTGCCACTGTGGTTAAGAAATTTCTATTACCCACTGAACCATGTACTCCAATAAAAGTAACTGTGGCTAATGGGGACTCCATCAAATGTGACAGAATAGTTTCAAAATTTACCTAGCATATGGAGCAAGGAGAGTTTCAAACTCCAATCTATGTAATTCCTCTTGGTGGATATGATGTTGTCTTAGGCATACAATGGATGAAAACTATCAGCCCTATACTATTTGACTTTGAAGAAAAGAAAGTGGTGATTCATGGCAGAGGAAAAAGGATAATTTTGGGGAACCAAGAAGAAACCCCTAACTTCTATAGTATGCAGATACAAAAAAAATTCCACTGGAACCCCAAAGAAGAGACTTATTTTTTAGCCCAATTAACAGCTATGGAAGAAGCATAATTAGGTGATCAGTCAGCCCCACAAAAATCAAAAACATATGAAGATCTTTTTAGGGAACCACAAGGGCAGCCACCAGTTAAAAGCCAAGACCATCACATACCAATTGTTCCAGGCAGCAAACCAGTCAATACCAATCCATACAGGTACCCTTATATACAGAAAACAGAAATTAAAAGGTTGGTTAGAGAAATACTAGATAATGGTATTATTAAGCACAGCACTTCCCCTTATGCATCACCAATTCATTTAGTCAAAAAGAAATATAACACTTGGAGATTTTGTGTGGACTATAGGGCTTTAAATAACATTACTGTGAAGAACAAATTTTCTATACCTATCATAGATGAACTGCTAGATGAGCTAAAAGGAAGTAAAGTGTTCACTAAATTAGATTTGAGGAGTGGATATCACCAAATCAGAGTCAAAGATGAGGATATTCAAAAAACTGCTTTTAAAACCCACACCAAGGACATTATGAATTTATGGTGATGCCATTTGGTTTAACCAATGCACCAGCCACTTTCCAATGTGTAATGAATGAAGTGTTTAGCCAACAATTGAGGAAGTTTGTATTATTCTTCTTTGATGATAGCCCCTGCTTGGAAGATCATAAACAACATCTGAGTCAGGTAATTTCACTTTTAAGAAAGCATCAACTCTTTGTTAAAAGAAGCAAGTGTGACTTTTGTAAATCTGAGGTTGAATATCTGGGCCATGTAATTAAAGAAGATGGAATGGCAGTGGATGAGAACAAAATAGAAGCAATGAGGAAATGGCCTGTGGCCAAAAATTTGAAGTCACTAAGGGGTTTCTTGGGTCTCACAGGCTACTACAGAAGGTTTGTCCAACATTATGGAATTATTTCTAAACCTCTAACCAACTTACTTAAGAAGGGAGCCTTTCAGTGGGGAAAAGAAGCTGAGAAAGCCTTCTGTAGATTAAAGGAGGCTTTGTCTTCTACTCCAGTGCTTACACTACCCGACTTTAGGAAACCTTTCATCATAGAAATAGATGCATGTCATACTGGTATTGGGGATGTTTTGATGCAAGAAGGCAGACATTTGGCATATCTCAGTAAAGCTTTGACAAACAAACATTTGGGGCTATCAACTTATGAGGAGTTGCTAGCAATTATTATGGCTATCCAGAGGTGGAGAACTTATTTGCTAGGACAGAAATTTATCATTAAAACAGACCATGAGGTATTGAAATATTTTATGGAGCAGAAATTAACAACACTAGTGCAACAAAAATGGGAATCTAAAATGCTTGGATTTGATTATACTATAGTTTATAAAAGGGGAAGGACAATTTGGTGGCAGATGCCCTATCCAGGCAATATGAGACTGAAATCAGGTGCACCACAGTTACAGAAATGAGCCCAAATTGGAAGGATGAAATCAGTGGCAGCTTGGAAGGGGACTTAGAAGCACAACAGGTTTTGGCCCCATTAATGATGAATCCAGATGCTAATCCACTCTTCAGCCTGAAAGGAGTCTTGAGAAAAGAGGGAAAAAATTTATGTGGGAAATCAGGGAGAGCTGAGGAAGAAGCTAATAGAAGCAATTCATGGGAGTTCAGAGGGGGACACTGGAATCACGATTATTATTAAGAGGGTCAAGCCCTTTTCATGGCCGAGTTTGAGGAAGGACTTTACTGATTTTGTCAAACAATGTGATGTGTGCCAAAGGAATAAGCATGAGAATGTACTATCTCCAGGTTTACTGCAGCCATTTCCCATTCCTAATCAAGCTTGGGAAATCATAACTACGGACTTTGTGGAAGGGTTGTCCAAATCTGAGGGAAAGGACACTATATTGGTGACAGTAGATAAGTTCACCAAAGGATGTCATTTACTGGCTCTATCACACCCTTACACAACCTCACAAGTTGCACAGTTAGTATTAGATCATGTGATCAAGTTACATGGACCCCCAAAGGCCATTATCTCTGCCAGAGATATAATATTTATTAGTAGTTTCTGGAAGGAACTCTTTAAAGCCATGGGGACACAGATCAAGCTAAGTTTAGCCTACCACCCCCAAACTGATGGCCAAAGTGAAAGGGTCAACCAATGTATTGAAATGTACTTGAGGTGTATGACTGGACATAAACATGCTCAATGGAGAAAGTGGCTGCCATTTGTTGAATGGTGGTACAATACCAATTTTCATACAGTAATTGGCATGACTCCCTACAAAGCTTTGTATGGAATAGATCCTCCAATTCTGAGTTACCATTAGTCCGGGCCACAAGGAAATCCTACAGTGCAGATGTTTGTGCAGGACAAGGAAAAGTTACAGCAATTATTAAAGGAGAATCTGCAAAAAGCTCAGGAAAGAATGAAGATGTATGCAGATAGAAAAAGATCCGAAAGGGAGTTTGAGCTGCGAGATGAAGTTTTTCTTAAGTTACAGCTTTATAGGCAGTCATCTGTCAGTGTAAGAAAGAACTTCAAATTGTCTGCTAAATACTATGGACCTTATTCCATAGTTAAAAGAGTTGGGAAGGTGGCCTATCAACTTAATTTACCCCCTGAAGCCAAAATTCATGATGTCTTCCATGTGTCTCAGCTCAAGAAGAAAATTGGAAGGAAGAAAGTTATACAAACTATGCTGCCTAAAGTGACTGAAGAAGGAGAACTGAAACCTGAACCAACTGCAGTCCTTGACAGGAAAATTATCAAAAAACACAACAGCCCTGTGACTATGGTACTGGTGCAATGGTCCAACACAATACCTGAGGATGCTACTTGGGAAGAATGGCAAAAGATTTGTAGAGAATTTCCAAACTTTAATCCTTGAGGACAAGGATTTTCTTAAGGAAGGGGAATTGTTGGGAAGTTTACTTGTTAAGCTTAATTAGTTTACTAGCTTGATTGTTGATTGGTTTAGTTGGTTATATAATAAATGGTTGGAAGGATAGAATAGTCTTTCTATTTTATTCAGCAAGGGTACTTAAATCTTTCTCCTGTACGAGTCTGTTTAGAGTTTGTCACGTGTCATGTGCTGAGCATGGTGTTTGCGTGTAATGCAGCTGAGCTACTATATGTGTCATTTGGATCTGACTTGAGATCTATCGAATACATGAACATTTTTATTCTTCTGTCACTTTTCTTCTTTTCCTGCAAGCTTAGTTTCCTTACTGTAAATTCTAATTCATAGCAAAGACTTGTCATAAGTAGCAAGACCCTTAGAAATATATAAATCCTAACCCTGATAGAATAAATTAGGGTGAGACCATTCTTAATTCATTTTTATCCTATGTAATATGTATCCACATACAATCGACATATATTTGTTACTCTTAGAAATATATAAACCCTAACCCTAATCGCAGTGGGGCTGCTGGGAAGAACAATCAAGAAGAGAAAATTATTTAGACTTACGGAATAAGGCCAGCTTGTTCCTGGAGAAGACGAAACTCGGAGCGCTCTCTCTCCTCTTGGATCTGCTTACGGAGTTCCTCCAATTTCTTCTGTTCGGCGTCATGCTTCTGCTCCGCTTTCCACACGTTCTCTATGTTCCGAAGGCTCCCAGTGTGCCATCCCTTCTTGTTTAGAAACTTCAAAGCCATCAATCGATCGATCTAAGCCACTCTCGTCTCTCTAAACCTCTCGCCAATTCCGTCTGTTGGATTAGATTACCCAAACGAAGGCAGCAGAAGAAACTGGGAAATTTACAAAGATATACCTAGGCCCGAAGCAGATCATGATAAGTCGGTCAATTGATTAATACATTAATCACATCACGCAGACAGATCATATTTAGTGCGTGTTGATCTTGTATTTGTGAGGCCCCAAATTTTTTTTAATAAAGATTTAAATTTTTCGAAATATTTTTTTGAATATTATGGTGTGGATTTGATATAATGTTATAATTATGGATAATATTTATAAATTTTGCAAAGTACGCAAGTTGTTATATAATATTCGATTGGTCGGGAAATATTTATTTTAGCAAGAAATATTCGCATAACCAAGACAATCGTTAGTGGATCCCACAATGTAATTATTATTTCGGATTGAGAAAACGACAAAAAAATTTTATGAAAATAACAACGAAAGTTTTACCGTTAAAAACCATTGAACTACCTTGTAGAAGAAAAGAAATCTGATGTCTGGCGTATTACATAAGTAGTACATGGTATTGATTATTGATACTTACGTGAGAAGTCACTCGGTTTTGTTCAATTATTGCTTCAAGAATTGTTGCATAAGATCTCACGTTATTTGATTCAATTATCATCGATATTTTATATATTATTAAATCAATAATTGAGATGATAAAAAGTTATTAATATTATTATTTACAATATTAACGATGTCTAGAATTTCGCTTGAAAGAGAGGTTTGGTCACCCTAATAATTATACGCCAATAGGAAAAAAATCCTTATTGAAAAAGCTTCATCTTTTCCAGGAACGACAATTCGTCGATTAATATTGTGAATTATAATAATGATGATAAATATTGTTAAATATATTGAGGTGTCTTTTTATGAAATCACTAAGTTTATATCTATATATATATATATATAAATTTTGTTTTATTAGTATTATTAATGTAATAAAGCAGAAAAGTTTTTTATATAAAATGTAATACTTTTATAAAGTTATTTATTTTATTAGACAATAATTAGAATATATTATATTTTATTATGCATAGTATTTGCATAAGTTTCAGATAGTATTTGTATAGTAAAATCTTTTTATATAAAATGTAATACTTTTATAAAGTTATTTATTTTATTAGATCGTAAATAGAATGTATTATATTTTATTTAAAAGATTTTATTTTATTAGAATATTTTATTTATATAGTGCATAGTAAATTAATATGGACCGTCTGCTTTAAAAGTAAATCAACTGGACCGCTCATGAATTAATTACTATTCATCCATTCTCCTATAAATAAAAGCTCATTCCTTCATTATTTCTTACTTAATTCATCGAAACTCAGAGAGAGAAACTATAGAGAAAGAAAAAAAGTACTCGCTACTTCACTATTCCTATATCCAGGTTTTCTAAGGTAAGGGTATTATTTCTTTCGTATTCATGAAGAGAACTTTTGTTATTTCATTCTTTATTATTACGTTGGAATATCCTCCGCGCCGGTGCGTATTACGCTACCGAATTGGTTCCATTAATTATTATTCTCATTGAATAACTCGTTCATATGGCCTATCGCATGCGTGGTGATTTCTATTGTTATTCCATTCTTTATTATTCTCGCTGGAAATATCCCGTCGATGCAAATTTTACCGACCGGTTCCGTTTCTTTATTATTATTCGCGGAATATCCTATCTCAGACGTTTACGCACGACACCGGTTCCATTCTTTATTATTCATTGGAAATAACCATGCATGCGGTCTCTTCTCGCACGCATGGTGAATCCTTCTCTTTATTCTATTCTTTATTATTATATTGGAATAACTTTATACATGTGGATTACCACATGCATGGTAAATGATCCATCAGATTCATTCCTTATTAAATTGTGGAAATGATCTCAGATACGTGGATTACCGCATGGCTAAGCGAAAATTCATTCATAGCTTCATATATTCTATTATACTTTCGGTTGGTTAAAGTTTTGACTTTATACTCCATGAAATTAGTGGAATATCCTTGATATTTTCAAGGCTTCATCCAAAGATCTTTTCATGGAAATATTCTTCGAATATTCTTGAATTTTACTCTACAAAGCAAAGATCATGTTGATAATTTGGACGTTATTGAATTCTCGGATAAATTAATTCTTGAACTTGTTTTATTGGATTCTTATATCATTGTCATCATTCTCATGCTTATATTATGTTGAAAGTCATTTGTGCTTTGTTGTGCGTAGATGGACTTGGTATGATTATGACTGTGGATTATTCGGTATAATCATTAACCGTAATGTTACAAATGATGTGGTAAAAGTCCTCTCATCGGCCCGTAGTGCATTGATGGACCAGTTGTTGGCATGATCATGACACTATTGATGAATACGAATAATATTCTCGCCCGTAGTGCATGGATAATTTGTGGTTGTGATACTAATGAATATCCTTGGACGTAGTGCAGGGATGATGTGGTTTATTTATTAAGCTGAGTCTTAGCGATAAAAATTGATGAAAATATTTTAAATCATAGAAGATAGTAAATATCATACTTTACTTGACTTTTCTAATGGATTGCTTATTCCGTTGCAATTAAACTTGATGTCTATTATATTTTATCAGTTTAACATTGTTAAAGACTAATGATAATTTATTCTCGCATTATCTTAGTCATAATATTTCTTCTTCGGGCTAGTTGAGCTCACCCTTTCTTCTTTCACCGTTCTCTTCAAGAAATGAGAATATAAATTTGGGGACGAGTGGGAGAAGCGGAGTGATGGTCCGGATGATAAGATTAGTAGTCCTCACTATTCTCGTTAAATAGTGTGACAATAAATGTAATGAGGACTCTATTGAGTGTGAATATTGTCTAGATGACAATATTCTTATTAAAACTCTTAGTTTATGTTTTGTCGTATTTTACACGACAGTTGTATTATTAAGTGTATTTGTATTTTTGTACCATGTATTTGGCGACTCAGAATAGGTGATCTATACCTATTTTGAGGGCTTCACAGTATTAATCAATTGACTAAAATTAACTTTAAGCTAACCACTTCCAATTTAGGGGTAGCATATATCCTTTGATTCTCGATCCGAAAAAGAATGGCTTAAGCTATAATTTTGTTTGTCCTTAAAAGATAACAATAAATATACAAAGTAAATGATAAGGTTGTAATTTTGTGGGGTCCACTAATATAAAAAAAATACTCATCACTTTATGTATTATTGTGAGATAACTAAGAATAAATTTAATTTTTTTTTTTATTCTCTTTTCTTTGTTTTACGTTTCTTAATTTACATGAAAAATATATTTAGAATATACTTTTGAGGACAAAGGGAATACATATTTAAGTTATTTCATTTAAAAAATCTTCATGTTTGTAATACTAGGTGTTGTTAGTCATAGAAATATTGTATGTTGTTTGATTTTTAAATAAAATAGTTAACAAATGTAATATTTCCTTTGTTATAAAAGGATGACTAAAAGTACAATTTTTTGTCTTAAAAATAATAAGATAAAATACATAAAATAAAGTGTAAATATGTCATTTAATGTAATTAGTATAAAAAATAAAAGTACTCATTTTATATATAATCTTGTGGGATCAATAAGGATAAATTTTAAATTTTTTTTCTCTAATTTAATTTTTATTAATATGTGTGTAAATTATATTTTATTTTTCACTTTGAAAACGGATAGAGAATATAAAAAGAATAGAAGAATATACTTTGAATAAAAAAAAGAAGGAAGAATTCAGGGCGGGTAAAAGAAAGGGAGGTCCCCCCAAACCATGTTTGTCAGGTTACCAAGCTTAACTATACTATAAGGGACCCATATAACATGAAGGAACCCCAGAACCCGCCCAACGTAGACCTGAATTGTACATTTATTAAAAACTAACTACACGAAGTGTAAAACGCTCCTTAATAGCAGAGAAGGTCGAACTGTATGCTAAAAAAATTAATGCGTCGGTGTGGGAACTTTATATCTCGGATTCAGGAGGTGTTTGATAAAAACTGAATGAATCTGAATCTGAATTTAAATGAAAAAAATTATTTGATAATTGACATGTCTGAAACATCTGAATGACAAAACTTTATTATTTTATCTCTCTGAAAAAATTCAAAATTGTTGTAAATTTATTTAATATTACTTAATATAATAGTTAATATTTTTTTTCTAATTTTTAATTTTTTTTTTACTTCATTCAATTTAAAAAAATCTGATTTAGCCATTCAAATTTCGTCAAATCTAGATTTACCGATTCAAATTATTCGCACTAAAAACAACGAATCGATTGATCGATTCAACCATTCACATTCAAATTTCCATTTAACTCTAAACAAACACCCCTCGGTCCCTCAGTTACCCTCTCTTCGATGATTTTCGTGGTATGTTTACACCATCAGGCTAGTGAAAATCTTAATATTAAGTGGGTAATGGAGCCAAGGAGTTTTTCGTAATGGCTTACTACTTAAAAGGAGTGAACTTGTTAAAATTTAACTTGATAAAGACGATTATGTTATTTCCAAATGTATAAAAGAGATCTAAAAGCGGTGATTGAATAGATATAATCCCACAAGTTAATTTATGGTAATCAGGGGCGGATCTATAATTTTTTTTCAGCAGAAACGAATTTTTATTAATTTTTTTATTGAAGTTAAATAAAAAAAATTTGAATCATAATAATATTTGCAAATTACAATAAATATTCATAATCTAATCTAAAAAAAATTAAAATAAAAAACATTTAGATACAATTTAGAAGAAAGAAGTAAAATAAATATATTTTTGTCTGTACTTGTATTTAAAAGTATTTAAAATATGAATGAATATAATTTTTTGCCCCTCCAAGTTTAACTCTCCCATTAATTTGTCTTTTTAAATTTATTCACTTACATATTTGCTCCTACCTTTATACCAATATAAAAAAAATCCAGCAGTACACATAATAATGGATCCGCCTTTGATGGTAGTATTAGCACAACAGAATAAGTTAGAAAAATCCTTCAAACATTAAAAGAAAAAACAAAGTTTTGAATTTAGTGTACAAGAGAAGAAACCAACCACAAACAAAATCGTAGTGTGTAACATATAAAAATGCACAAATAAAATGTGTAGAGATTAAACATAATTTTTTTTTAAGAGGTTTGGAGCACAAAATTTTCTAGTCGTGTCTTCTATTTTGAGAGTAGGAATAATCCACTAAAGATATGTGAGGTTGAACAAATCACAGTTCATTAAGAACTATTACAACAATGTCTGATTAAGAATCATTAAAGTCACAAAGACTTGGTATATATAAGAGATCACAAAGATCTCTAATCACAAAGAGAATAAATTGTTTGTGTTGCTGCTAATTGGCTTTAAGCTCCTCTTCAAATGTTTTAGTAGCAGATGTAGTAATTTTTTTCTCTTGATCGTAGAGTGGAACACTTCAACACTTTTTAGATTTTTGAATCATGAGAGTTAGTAATCTTTAATGTTGTTGTAGAAATCTTTTTATAAACACTCCTTGGAATTTGCCCATTGGATTGTTATTGTTGCTCCAAATAGCTAGGAACACTTGTCAATATTTAATTTCTTTGATTTCAAAACCTTATCTGTTGGACCACAATGTGTCGCTTTCGTTCATACTCCCTTCTATTCAGATTAAATGATATTTTAGAGTTAAGTACACTTATTAAAAAATAACAAAAAATATTTTTTATGTCTCTAATTAATTATTTCTCTCCACAATTGTCTCTTCTCATTCTCCACAATTGTCCCTAATTAATTATTTCTCTCCACAATTGCATTTACTAAGCATATTAAATAGAGGGGTAAATTAAGAAAAAATAGTGCAATATTGTATACAGATTCCAAAATGACATTTATATAAAATAAAATTAAATTCCTTAAAACGTCATTTAATCTAAATAGGAGGGAGTATTAGGTTTGGTGCAACAACAGACGCGTGTCCTCCTTACATAGCTAGTTGTTGAAAAAGTTGTGTTGTCTCTTTATCTTTATCGCTAACGCATATAAGATAATACAGTATCAATTTTGAATAATGGTTGTATGACCTTTGTCATAATTTTGCCACTTACTATCAGACCTCCGCTGGTGAACCTTGCTTCTAGTGCACAATCGTAGGGTTAGGTGGTGTTTGATAAAATTGAATATTAAAAATTGAATAATTTAGAGCCTCTATCCAGAATTGTGTCTGAATGAAAAAATATTATTTGATAACTAATTTTTCTAAAATATCCGAATAATAGTATTTTATCATTTTAACCATCTGAACAGTTTAAACAAAACCTGTTTGATAACCAGAAAGGTCTGGATAATATTTTAAATACACATTTATAATATTTTGACCACAATATGATAAAATAAAATGTATCACATCCAATGAAAATATCAACATAGCATAATAATTCAACCATACAAATTAAATTAACTTCAAACAGTTGTTAAGATTTTAAATGAAATTTATTCACATAGATTAACCATAAATTCTATGCCTTGATCACCCCATTGTTATTCATCTTGTCCCTCTTCTTCATTTCCTTCATTTCTTAATTTGCTCAGTCATCCCAACCTTTGTAACCTTTTCTTTGTCGATCATCTTAATGGCTACATTCATGCCCGTTTTAAGGTTCCTTGCATGGTAGACCTTGGCGAAAGTGCCTTGGTCTAAGAATTTTCCTCAGCGGTCCATCAACACTCACCTTTTATGTTCCATAACAAGTAACCACAGTTATACACAAAAATATATAAAAAAAATCCCCAGCACACAATAGTAAGGCATATCAGAAATTTGTGGAATCTCGATCCTTTCTGTTCTCCAACAAAATAATTATGAGATAATTACCTGAAACGAAGAAAACAAGGGCAAGAACTTGTAATTACATATATTATCGACCACTAAATTCAAACAAAAGAAAAGAAAGAGTTCGCAATTAATAGATCACAAAAAACTCGGAAATAAATTTAGTAAAAGGGGACTACAACACATCTATATTTCAATTTTCAATAGTCGAGGGGCAGTCAGATACAAATTTATGAAAACTATGAAACAACAATTCAATTGATGTTAATGACATGACTTTTTATTCAACTTTAGATATGGTTGTTGCTTTGTAAAGAGCATATAATCGCAGCCCAAACTGAATTAAGAATACTTCAAGCAAAGATTGAAGAAGTTTTACTTAATAAGAATATGCAATTTGAATTTTCCAGATCATTTATTACATACATACCAAGGAAATTATGATGATGAGTATTTGAAAAATATTTGAGATCCCCAATTTGATACAACACATTGCATTACTGAAAAGTGCAAATTAGTAAGAACTTAGTTTCAACACATTGCATTACTTCTGAAAATATAAAAGAAGCGTCCTACTGAAAACTTTGGATTACAAGGCATATATAACATACATCAACTTCAGACCAGGATGGCCTTAGACAGTCTGGCTACAAACAAGCTGAACACTTGTTCAACTGTGATCCGCCCTTGTCAGTCAAGTCAGTTAAATACTATCTTAAGAAGCCAATGGATTTAAAGCTATGATATCAAGCCTAACTTAAAGCTAATCCACAGATTAAATCCTAATAATTATTTGTACAAGTAGATCCAGCTCATTGATTCTAAATTGTGGCGAGTCTAAGAAACCACAAATTTAAAGAACATGAAACTGATATATAAATTTCCATTTTAAAATTAACAATCACGTTCAACCCCTTCCCAACACAGGAAGTTAAAGTATGTTCTCCTGCAATTTTCTGGACTCCTGAAGGACTGATTATGTATTTATGTGTCTACTGAAAACAATAATCTTTTGAACATTTAGTTTTACCTCAATCCTAACTATTCCACTAGATACAAGATGTTTATTATATATAATAATTAATGCATCAACAAAATTCTTATGACTACTGAAACCTGGAGTGAATAGAAGTGCGCCTATATAATTTGATGAATGCAACTCAAACAACATGCATTAAATCCATTTGGATGAAAATTACATGAAAGATGTTAATATAATCATACCTCAGCAAACCAGTTCAGTCCCTGTGCTTGGACTCTAAATCAAATGGATTTTTCATTCAAAAATATTAGAAAATCATATACTTATTTCACAAATACTTACATTTTGAGCATCCATAAGCAGATTTGCTGTTTTCAGATCCCTGTGAATTATGTTATTTTGATGCAAGTACTCCATTCCTCTGCAAACATCTATTGCAAACTTCACCAATTGTGGAAGCTCCATCATGATATGATTCTAATGCAAATATTCATATAGGCTCCCTCCAGACATGAACTCTGAAAGTAGAAACATAATTTTTGATTCTTACAACCAAATGGCAATACACAACCAGGTGGAAGAAATTTGGGCTACATATCTTTAGCTTCGTTATCAGCCAGGAGGCCAGATATCTCATTGCCACCAAAATAGGTAGCATAAATTTGATCAGTAGGTAATTTAAATACCTGTAAATAACCATCAAGAAAGTAGAGTATAAGATTTCAAGACATACATATTGATTAGCAAGTTTTGAAACTACTTTCACCTTCAAATGGAATTAGGATTAAGCAAATCCTAACCAATTAATTAGTTGGAAAAAAAAAAAAAAATTCTTTGCCAAAACCCCATTTAAAACTGAAAATCCAGGGTCACATAATTTTTCGCCAGACTAATTATAAAAAATAATGCAAATTTTGAAATTACTTTAACCTTCAAATTGAATTAGAATTGAGCAAATTCAAAAATCATTCTTTCCTTTCACGTAACCAGTAAATTAGTTGGAGAAAAATAAAAATAAAAACTCAACAGAGGGGAATTAGAGGATATTTTTGGTTGAATTGCACCCATATACAATTGAAAAACTAGGGTTACGCAGCCAAATATTTAGCATTCAGAGAGAGAAAGAGAATTTAAGGCACACACCATTATTTGTGAAGAGAAGGGTAGGATCATTATGAGGAACAACAGGGATGGAATTCCGGTTCACATGGCTTCTCTTATCTTCAAAGAGGTTGATAAACATATCCCTGACCCATTCAATCTCACCCTGCTCCGAACCCATTGGGTGACAAGGAAAACAAACCATAATTGGCGAAATTAAACCCTTTGAAAAAAGTAATACTTAAAAGAAGATTGTGAACTGGTCTGCTCAAATGAAAGAGCAGCAGCGGTAGTATTGCATAGCTTATTTTTGTCCCAAAAAAATATTCCCTCGCTTAGACATGTCTTTGAATATTATAGAATTATTTTTATGTCTAATCTATTCAGAGCCATTTAGAGAGAATTTTTTTTTTATCAAATAAAATTTGTCTCTGACCGAATCAGAGTCAAATCCATTCAGAGCCATTAAAAAGTAATCAAACAGAACCTTAGTCTTTAGATTGTTTAGTTAACTTACTCAATGATATTAACTTTACGTTTTGTTAGTACAATTGCATGATGATGAGATAGAGTATATTTGTAACTAGTAACTTTTGTGGAGTCTTTAAATTGAAATTGATGTACAAGGACTTAAAAAAAAAAAATCAAATTTTTTAGGTTGATATATTAAACTAAATGAAAGTATAGACTACAAATGTTGAAACAATCGTAAAAGTTGTTCAGCCTATCGTAGAACATTCAGTTCAAGATCGCAGAGTCTGTCAAGAAATTGTAAAACTAAATCAAGATCGCATAGTATGCAAAAAAATTATAAGGGAAAACAAAAATTGTAAAGTCTGCCAGGAAATCATAAACCTTTTTAAAAATTGTAAGGCAAGATAAAGATCGTAAAACTTAAAAAATCGTAGAGTCAGTTTAGACAGACACTCTACGATCATCATGAAAGTCTACAATTAGGAAAAAGAAGAGAGAAAAAGTGTAAGACAGATGAGGGAAGAGAGATTGAAACTTTTTATTTATTTTTAATTTATAACTCTCAAAACGATGTAGTTTAGTGAGGGTACCGGACCCCAACTAGGTGTGGTGGCCCACACCTCCCTTAATGCCAATAGATAATTTGTACTGCTTTATAGTTAGTTTACAATTTTTATAATTATTTATATTAAAATTGATTAATTTTCACTGATTTTGAATTTTATGACAATCTAAAATGTTTTTTTTTAAAAATTTAGAATAGAGAGTAAGTTGTATTTATATCTAGGCTTCGTTTGTTTCACAGAAAATGATTTTCGAAAAATATTTTCAATAAAAATAACTTATTTTCCTTTGTTTGGTTGCTAAACTAAAAATGAGATAAAAAAAAATTATCATCTTCTCTACTTGAATTAATTAAATAAACTTTTTTAGTGAATTTTGTCTTCTTGTTTTTTCCCCTTCAATATACGCTGCAATATAATAAATAAATATGATCATATTTATAATTTCTTCTAAAGAGATTTTTTTGACAAAATAGGATGAGAGAAATGTTACCAAATTGGAGAGCTCAAAAATGAATAAAATATACATATGAAGAAAATAATTAATTTAACCAAGTAAAAATAAATTGATTTGCTAAATAGCGATAAAAAAATAAAAAGGAATAAAAGTAAAGCTTATTATTGGGAGATATATAGTTGCACATCTTTTCCGGAAAATGACTTTCGGATCTCAAATCGGCAAGTGATTTTTCTAAAATTAATGAAGAGTTTTTCATTGATTGAAAAATATTTTACGATTGACCATGTTTTCTTTAACATACCAACCAATAGAAAATCAAAAAAATATTTTCCGAAAAACGATTTACTTGAAACAAAAGGAGGGTTAATCACATACTCACATTACAGCTAGCATCCCTTGTTGACAGAAATATTTACTACTGTATATGAAGTTTTAAGTTTTTCTTTATGCAAAGCAAACAAATTCTGGTGCCAATGGTTTAATGGTTAATTTGATTTTGACTTCTGTTAATTATTTTTTCTTTAATGCCTCTCATTTACTCGAGATTTAATTAATTATTGATATGGTAATTAGTAGTATGTAATCAAGGCTTGATCAATTATTGATGTTATAATAGAAATTACGTACTTGATTATAAAAATATTTTGTGTTCCTCAAAATGGGGTTTCAATAAAAAAAATTTTAAAAATGAAAAATAACTAATCCCAGTATAATGATACAAATAGCTACAGCTTTATACTTCTATAAAGTCCAAAAAAAATTGTGAATGTGCCCCGTCTTGATTAAAAAATAGTGGCTTTTAGCTTATTCTTTTTTTTTTAAAAAAAAAGAAAAAAGAAAAAAGAAATATATGTATGTATATATACTCACATATAATATTAATGTGTATTTTTCTTGAAGTAAAAAAAATAATCTTCCAATTAAAAAATTAGTGTATATGTAACATAAATTATAATTATGGGTCCATAATTATACTAGTTAAAATTCAAAGAATGCATTAAATAAAAATAAAAAGAAATAAAAAAAGGAGATCAGACTAAATGGAATCAATTCTTCTAGAGTTTTCCCTCCTAAAATCTCTGACTAAAGTATTGGCGTGCAAGAAATTATATATTATAATTAATTTTGCTGAGTTGTAAATTGATATTGCTAACTTATATATTTTAATTGATTGTCCCCAAATTTATGATTTTATTAAGGAAATTGATATTTTAACATCATTTTTTGATATTTCTACACATAAGGCTCACATATTAGTTGATAGATCAAATTTTATTAGTTAATATGTGGGCCCCACTTGTGTAGAATTATCAAAAAAAGTAATGTAAACCTAAATATCTTCATAAAAACCTAAATATAATAGTTAAAGATTCACTGTTATACAATAATGAACTTCATTTATATATATATGACCAACTAAACTAACCTTTCGGAAGAAAGTCTCTCAAAACCCTCTATTATTTTGTGTTTTAATCACAAAAAAATAGATGGAGAATACTCCTCCTGATCCGGTATTCGTCTATTTCAACCAATTTTTTCCCTTTGTATTTTTTTTTTTTTTTTTTCTAATATGTTTTCTATGCTTTATCATGTATTTTTGCAGGTTTGTATTATGGGAGTGAATCTCTCCTGTTGTGAGGCATGCCCTGGGAAACTGAAGAAGGCTTTGCTGAAAATTAATGGTAGAATTTTCTTTCTTCCTCTTATTTATTTATTTATTATTTGAAACACCCTCTTTTAAAATTAAGAGCTATTTTTGATTTATAAAATTCATTTGTAACATTTTCTAATTCAAAGTCAATGAAGTTCTTTTAAAATTTGAAAACAACGAATCTCTTAATTAGTGGAGTAATACTTACAACTATAAGCGGATAGTTAGTGGTGGATCCGCTATACAGCCAGTAAAATATTCATAGTCAGTGGCCTACACTGGATTTTCATAAAATAAAAAAAAAATTCATTGCAGCTAGATATCCTAAAATTCCTTTTCCGAAAAAATGGATCTTCATTTTGCATCAGCAAAATTCTAACCAATATTTTTAAGATTAAAAGATTAGGCTCTAATAATAAGATTACTAGAATAGATCCTTTTTAACCCCGCTGTTTGGTTTAGTGGTTTAAGTTGTAAAGTCAGAAGTCTTGAATTTGACTCCCACTGACATCAAGTATAAGAGTCGCCATAAGTCTATTATTGAAAATCTTGTTCAAGGTTAGGAAACTCGCTTCTATAAAAAAGAAAAAAAGAAAAAGAAGGGACTTTCTGGTATTGTATGGTAGTAAAATGACTAGTATTTACAAGATAATATTAATCAGGGGCGAAACTAGCATAGGGCTGGAGGGGGCCACGGCCCCCCCAAGGTTTGAAAAATTTATAAGGTCCACCCCAAGGGTGGAAAAATTAAATTTATTATAATTTTAAGTTTGTATAATTGGAGAAGATAATATTGTATATGTGTTATTCCAATTGAATGATACATTTGTATCCGTGTAACCAACTTAAACCCTTATTTAATTTTTTTTATTCTTTGTTTATTTTATGAAACTTGATATTTTATTTTTTAAAAGTTTAACGAGTGATTATATTCAATTTGTTTTCCGGTAACCAACTAAAACCTTACTTATTTGATTGTAAGTTTATGAAAATTTTATTATTAAAAAGTTCAATAAATGGTCCAATAATATTGATTAAGTCATTCTTGTAGTGTAGTTAATTGAATTTTTTATTTTTTGTTTAATTAGAATCATGGAAAAATCACATATTATTGATTCATTTTTCAAGAGAAAGCAATCAAATCATGTTGACATATCTATGCTTACCCTTGAGCCTAATGTTAAAACATCTCTGCCTACTTCTGAACAAGAACAACGTGAATTGAAGGTAAAGAATGAGATATTAATTATTTGGAACGTGATCCTAAAAAACGATTAAAATATGAAAATGTTGTGGTGTGATTGAAGTTTTTACGAATATATATTATGTTGTTAAAAAAATTTTGGCCCCCCCCAACACACAAAAAAATCCTGGTTTCCCCCCTGTTATTAATGCCCTTAAATAATTTTGATATAACATACACATGCACATATATCAATTCGTATCAATTTTGAGCCTTTCACGTTGATATCAAAAAGTAAAAATAACACTTATATTTTAGAACTGGCGAAAATAATTTATAATAAAGTGTCACTCATTTTTCTATTATTATGATTTAATAGAAGATTAAATCTTTTGATTCGTTTTATTTATTTATTTAATTTAATTTTTTGCTGATATTGATTTTTGTGTTTAGGTATTCATTCAGTTGTCGTGGATCCAAAAAAGTGTATTGTATCAGTAACAGGCAATATAGATCCTGTGAAACTTGTGAGGAAAGTTAGGAAAATGGGTAAAAGCACAGAGCTTTTGTCCTATGAAAGGTACCCCATCAATTTGGAAGAGAAAAAGAAAAATGTTGACAAAAAAGAAGATTGTTGCTTTCAGTTTGAGAATGACCATTATGCGAAGCCTGCGGCATTTCAAGATCATGAACCGGTACATTTTGCAAAACCTCGAACAGAATTTCTCGATCATATCTATGGAGACGTCCGATCTGGGGTGCACTTGAGGCATCCGATGCCACCGGGAGGCTATGGCTCAATTAACCAAGGTTTTTTCTTCCATCCTGATTATCCGATACGACGTTCACATTTTCCAATGGGGTATAGGTAAGAGAAGCCTACTCGACGAAATTTAAACTGGCTGTTCATTTGAGCGGTTTTATAAAAATAAGATGAATTATTTTTATAGACAGGTCAAATATATCGTCCAATTTTAACTTTTCTGAATAAGTATCCGGTTCATTATGACACGAGGATTGCAGTCACACTGAGCAATTGCCATTATGTTCATTTATGTGTTTGCTTAATGGTGGGTTTGTTTTGAAGGATTAAAATTATGGTGTTGCTTATTATGCTTCTTTTGTTGAAGAATGTTTTGCTTAGTTTGGGATTTATTTTTGAAGTATTTAATATGTTGATGCATAATGCATATTATGGGCCTTTATGTGAAAGCATGGTTTTGCATAATTTGGATGTGTTTTGAAGGATTAATTTTAGCTTCTTGCATTGTATCTTAGCTTGTTTGGAATCGTGAACTAATGTTGCGTTTGGATTGAAGGATTGAAATGAAAGACAAAATGAAATAATTTTAAAGTATTTTAGATGTATATTTGGTTGTTAGTGGTGGTGGATGACTAGATGTTATTATATGAGAACGATTCTAAAGCATACCTCTTAAATAACATACATCTCTTAAATAACATACCTTAATTAAAACTATGTCGTTTTGATGATTTTTTTAATAACAAGTGGGGCTGCGGGTGGTATTTTTATAAATAAAAGAAAAGTAAGTTGGACCACTCTCTTTTAATATTATTTTAGTATTTTTTTAAAAGAATTATCAAAATGACGTAATTTTAATAAAGATATATTATTTAAGAGGTATGCTTTAGATATATAATGATAAAATTATCACATATATTTATTTTATTGGAATAGATTTTATTTCAGCTCCTCCAAATAGAATAAGAAAACAAAGAGATTAAATGAATTTCATTTTTCAATGATTTATCCTCTAAAGATCATCACATATACTATTTCTATTTTAATTTTATTCAATCCTTTATTTCTTTCTCTAAATTCAAAACGTAGCATAAGTTTTAGATGTTAAAGTTGGTCTGTCGACACTAAATTACTCATGGTTTGTGGAATAAATGGCTTAGTTTGACTTTTTTTGTTGTTGTTAAATTGATTATTTTTAAAATAAAAAAATATATTATTTTCTTATAAATATAGGTCAAAGAACTATAATTATAAGAAATTATATTAAATTTATTACTATCTTCAATTTCGTGAGTTTAAAAATATCAATAAATATGTTTAATTCTTAATTTGATATTGACCAAGGAAATACGAAATGAATAAAGTTTAAAGCACGTTATTAACGAATTTGATCTATTTCCGAGGATCAAATCGCGTGGATTCCTTGAAGGATAAAAGGGAAAGGTGGGGGATTCAATACACCAAATTATGAAACAATAAAACTTTTAATACGCAATACTTGTTAAATAATTGTATTAATTAAAATTAAAATAATCTATTTTGAATTTAATTATTTTTAAATTGACTTTAAAAATCAATAATGATCAAATAATATTGAACGAAAGAAGTATTATGCAATTAAAATTATGAAAATATATTGTTTTGATTATTAAATTCTTAATATTATTAAAAAATAGCTTCTAACAAAAAGATACATAAAATTTGACTTGGACAGCTGAGGAGAGAGATCGAAGGTTACAACGCATCGAAAGGAATTCAGATTAGAGCTTGAAGAGCTTCTACAAAGTTTTTCTTTACTTCCTTATTCAGTTTTGTAATTTAATTGTGATAGCTTATTTAAGATTTTCGATTTTAATTTTTAGCATGAACTAAATTTACAATTAAGACTGCAATTGAACCTTTTATGCTTATGAATTAATTGTCTATTGAAATCTAATTATTCATTCAAATTGAGTTGTCTATTGTATTTTATGCTTATTGTTTATTTGTCTAGCCAACGATTATCGTGATACACTAGATGAATTTGGAAGATGAAATTTTGGGTTAGATCAGAATGTGATCACATGTATTCTTAGTTATTTGCATGAGATGAATAATTAGGGTGTTGAATTGAATAGGGATATCTCTTTTCACTGCATGTAACTATTGAGAATTAATGCTTAATGGATTTGATTTTTTTTGTTTTGCATAAAAATATATCAAGATTAATTGAATTAAATATTTTTATTTGTACCTTGGGAAAGGACTTATGAATAATTGTGAATTTTTGTTAACAACTCAAGCGGATTTAATAATTGGATGAATTAGATAATTGATTTATATTGCATAATTGGGGATATTATAGTCTTAAGCCTTTATTACCTGAAATCAAATATTTGTGAAAAATTACTCCTAGTTTTAATTAAATTATTTTTAATCAAAATTCACAAATTTCGGTAGTTTAAATAAAATTGGATTGATACAAAGCTAGTAGTTACGATTTATTAGATAGAGGTTCATGTGGGTTCAACACTCGCTCTTACCACTTTATTACTTGTTGATCGTGTATACTTGCACGTAATTGTCATTAACAAAAATTGGACAACAAGTTTTTGGCGCCGTTGCCGAGAAATCTGTGTTTAATATTTATTTCCATATTAGTTAAAATCAATTCAGTCTTAATTTAAACATTTTATTTTCTTTGTTTATTTTACCTTTGTAGGTTTCTTATCTATGTATGCACATTAGGTCTACAGGTAAAGATGAACTTTTGCTGTACATCAACGATATCAAAAGAAAATTCCAAAAACTAAGGTTAGCTAGTGAGAAAATACACACAAAAGATTAACTGGCAAATACTTAAGTAAACATGATTGTAGACGAGCAAAATCCACTTAGGGATTATGTCATCCCATTAGTAATAGACATTCAGTCTAGTATTCAGAGACCTGCTATCAATGCGAATAGTTTTGAGATTAAACCAGGAACCATTCAGATGTTACAGAATTCAGTACAGTTTGGGGGTGGTCCGAATGATGATCCGAATGACCACATCGTCAGCTTCTTAAAAATCTGCGACACGTTTAAATTTCATAGGGTTACAGAGGAGGCAATAAGATTGAGACTTTTCCCGTTTACACTGTGAGATAAAGCAAAGAGGTTGCTACACTCTTTACCGTAGGGTTCAATTACCACCTAGAACGATTTAGCTCAATTTTTTTTGGCTAAATTCTTTCCACCTACGAAAACGAAAAAAATGAAGAATGACATTACCTCATTCAAATAGCTTGATTTAGAGACATTATATGAGGCATGGGAAAGGTTTAAAGATTTACTGCACAAGTGTCCACATCATGGGATCCCAAAATGGATGCAGGTAAAGTCGTTTTACAATGTATTGCATGGTCCCACAAGGACAAGTATTGATGCAACGACCGGAGGTGCGAATATGGGAAATAATTTCGATGACGCCTACCAGTTATTAGAAACTATGACAACCAACAATTATCAGTAGCCTACGTCAAGTGTCAATCCACCAAAAACAACAAGGAAAATGGAATTGGATGAAATTATTGCTTTATTTGCACAGGTAGATACGTTAACTAGAAAGATTGAAACATGGGGACCATAAATGAGTCCAGTGGTGGCGATGGTTTGGGAATTATGTGTGGGAAATCATGCTACGGATCAATGTGTCATCAATGTGGAGTTAGTACAGTTTCTGGGGAGCCAAAACAGATCGCAACCACAGTATCAAAACGCTTATAACCCTGGGTGGATAAATCAACCCAATTTATTTTGGACCAACAATCAAACTCAAAATTAAGCTCAAAACCCAGCTCCAAGGCAACAATATTCGTCGGGGTTTCAGAATCAAGCAACTCATCAGGAAGATAAGCAACTAATTTTAGAGGAGGCTTTAGCAAAATTCATTACAGCCACGAAAAGGAAAATGAATGATTAAGATCGATTGTTGAGTCAAGTGGATTTGAAAGTAAAGAGCCAAGCAGTGTCAATTTGAAACTTGGATATCCACATGGGCCAGTTAACTCATTCCCTAAATAAACTTCCTTAAGGAACATTACCTAGTGATATATAAGTTAATCCGAATAGGGACGGGGAGGAGCATTGCAAGGCTGTAACTCTACGAAGTGGGAAATAGATGCCCATGGTTCTTGATGGAAGTGAAACCCTGAAACCTGTGGAAAAGGAAGAGGTAGTTAAAGAGAACAATGAGGTTGATGATGTGGTCAAGATGAACAATGTAAGTGCATATGTGATGACTAACTGAGGTAAACAAAGCAATATTGTGCCACCCGTGCCATTTCCCCAAAGATTCCAAAAATCAAAATCAGACAAGCAGTTCTCAAAATTTCTTAAGGTGTTTAAAAGGCTCCATGTCAACATACCATTTGTGGAAGATTTGGAGCAAATGCCAAGTTTATGAATGAAATCTTGTCAAATAATAGGAGATTGGGAGAATTCGAGACCCTGACATTGACCAAAGAATGTAGTGCTATCTTGCAGAAAAAGTTACCGCCAAAGTTCAAAGATCCGGGAAGCTTCACAATCCTATGTACGATCAATAATCCTTTTTTTTTGGAAGGGCACTATGTGATCAGGGGGCAATATCAACCTGATTCCACTATTAGTGTACACGCAGTTGGATTTGAAGGAAGTGATGCCCAACAATGGCACGTTGCAACTGGCGGATAGGTCATATACTTATCCAAAGGGGATTATGGAGGATGTTTTAGTTAAAGTGTATAAGTTCATCTTTCTAACAGATTTCATTGTCTTAGATTATGAAGACGATCAAGATATACCTATCATTCTTGAGCGACCATTTTTAGCTACGAGTAGAACTATCATCGATGTGCAAAAAGGAGATATAGCTATGAAAGTCCAAGATGAAGAGGTGACATTTAAGGTTTTCAAAGCAATAGAGATTATAAATTGTCATAAAGAATGTTTTCAGATCAACGCAGCTGTAGGTGTACTCAAGGATGTAGCGGATGGGGAAAGTTTAGTTCAAATGAACGACGGGTCAATTCAAGAACGGGGGATTTCAATCTTGCAAGAAAGTCAAGCGGTATAAGTACAATACCAAGTGTTGGATTCTTATGCGGTTCTTTAAGCATAAATTTGATCTGGGTTAAGAAATGCAGGAAAGTCGGGCTGACGACTATAAACCAAACGCTATTAGGAGGCAACCTAATTTTGATATTCAAATGATTTGATTTCCATTTAATTTAATTCATAGGATAATTTCTTTAGTTTATTTAAATTAGTATGCTTAATTGTAATTTCTTGATACGCTAATTTTTTATCTTAATGGTTATTTCAGGGCTAAAGAGCTAAGGGAGGATTAAGGAGCAAATGATAGAATGCCAAGAGATTTAAAAAAATCGTTTAGAAGACTGCCTGCTATGCCTCGACATAGCCATTTAGGTGTAAATCCTATGCCCCGACATAGGGAGGCAGGAAGTTCAACTGACCTGCTATGCTTGTTGGGTAAAATCTAATTACGCACAATCATGCAAGTATGCATGGTCAACAAGTAATATATTAGTAAGTAGAGTATCGTTCCCACAAAGAATTAGTAAGAAATTAATATTTGCAATTATCAATTTTGTATTATCCCAATTTTATTAAACTAATCCAAATTAAAAATGATATTTAATAAAACTCATAAACTAAAAATATTAATTAATCAACATAACTTAAAAACCTCAATTTCAAACAATTAATAGAGATTTAGGCTTTACAACTTCACTTTAAGTATCATTCTAATTATCACACCTTATTCTAATTTAATTTATTATTTCAGTTTATTAATCAAGAACACTCATGTAGACTTAGCCATTTCTCAATGCACTAAATCCATATTAACTTAAATCCACAATTTAGATAGAATTAAGCTAAACACCCTAATTAACTAATTCACTATATCTCTACGTGAATTACAATTAAGAAGGATTTAATTCCAAGTTCTTACCAGATTACATGCGATGCTAGGCATATCTCTATCCTAACATAAATCAAGAATATGTTCAATCACAAAATTCAAGAACACATGTTATTGTGATTAGGTCTAGAATCATATCTCATCTCTCGAATCCAAACAATTCCACATAAAATTGGTGATCAAGCAATTCATAAATTAATCACAAATCACAATAGATAAACTGAATTGATAATTTATGTTGGGAAAGTTCATATGTTGATTTGATGTTTAAAGTAAAATGCTCATGATTATATGTAAAGTCCTTCAAGGAATACATGTACAAGGACTTAGTGATAGATTAAAATTGTTAGGTTGATCTATGTCTTGAAAGGAATAAATAGGCTTCAACAAGAATCGCAGTCTATCGAGCTGATCAAAAGATTGTAGAAGCCAAGGCAGGATCATAGAGCTTAGAAGATCGTAGTGTATCTGCCTTGAAGGGCCTCTCCAGAAATCGTAGAGTGGTCCAGCGATTGATCGTCAAGCTACTTTCGAGAGATCGTAGTGTGCTTGCGGAAACGTAGAGTCTGCAAGACAAGCAAGTGAAGATCGTAGTGTGCAAATCCTCGAGAGAGATTGTAGTATTCTCATCAGACCAAGCACCAAGGTGACAAGACACCACGATATGGATCGTAGAGTATCATCTGTCTTGTGTCAGAAGCATCGAGCCCTACCTTTTGTTTGGAGACAAATTCCAACAAATGTGGAATGGGTTTTAAACGTTGAAGTTCTCACCAGTCCCAACGACACAAAAGATATCCTTAGTATGCAATAAAAGGAACGTATTCAAGAAGCTAAGGAAAGGACCATAGGATAGAGGAAAACACCTTTTCAGGTGTTAGGTGAGAAAGCGATTCATCGTGTCGGTGGGCGTAATGCAATTCGGAGGAGGTGCGTAAAAGTCTCCACCAAAGTTCAGAAATGTCAAATGCATTTAATGCTTCAACAAACAGCTTCAACTGATAGATTTCAAGGATCACATATATGCAGAACATATGCAGATGAGAAATGTTAAGCAAGCATCGAACAAAATGCACAAGAACACTCAACACTAAACTCTATGATTTGAGAAAAAGAGGAAGCTTGCTCAGCTACTCAGTTCTTTCGAACAAGTGCTTAACAACAACTGAGTAGCACCAATGAAGAACTCAACAACTACCAATCAACTGAAGTGAGAGTTCCAAGTCAGAAGAACTTGAAGAGTTCTAAGTGAACTGTGAAGAACCAAGTCTGCTAGACTTGAAGAGTTCAAGAGTGAACTAAGAAGTGCCTCAGATCTTTGGTGCAGAAGGAATCTGTGGGATTCAGAAAGTGTAAAAGACATCCTTAGTGGATTTCCTACTCGAGGAGTAGAAGAGTGGACTAGGAGCTTTAAGTGCTCTGAACCACTTAAAATTGTTGTGTCTATTACATTTGTGCTATAACTGCTATAACTGCCATAATTGCCTCACTCTTGTTAATTCAAGATATTTTAAGGGAGATTAAACAAATCCTTATTCATTTGTGGTTTAATCATTATCAAAACTAACAAAGTAAAACTAAAAAGAATTTTAAATTTCTATTCAACCCCCTTCTAGATAACTATTGTGCCTCCAGGAACTAACAATTTATTAAACTTAAATCAAGGCATAATAATTGTCATTCCACGTTAAAGATCCATTGCAAGCCTAAAAAGTAATTTAGTTCATAACTAATGAATTAAATACTGAATAAATAAAAGAAATCATCATCCTGATTACACAATTTAAAATTAGAGAAGAATAGTAGTACACCACCCTTCTTGCCCTTCAACAATGCAATCTTCGTGAAATCAACTCTTTTTCTTGTTCCTCCAAATTCTTGCTCATCAATTGTATGTCTCTAAGTGTATCCTTTTTTTATAAAATCTCCAGCAATTAACATTAGAAAACTCACTCCCACTCCATCACTTCAATTCTATTCTATCTCAAACTCGTCATATAAGAATTCTAATAAAAATCAAATTCCAAATCCAATCCAAAAAGTTTGTGGACATAGTGTCCCAATTAACATGAAATAAACTCCTTAACACACTCCTAATATAAGCATATTACATAAAGAAGTTAACTCTCCCATCACAACTCAAATTCCAGCAACTAACAAAAACACAACTTTTTCCTCGACCGACCGAGCCTTAACCCACTAAGGCTTCAAGTTTAGTATTAGACGGTATGCTCATGGCCTTGTTCATGTAGTAACTTCTCACGTTGGTAGCGCCTGCGCCACTTACTTTTGTCATCATCATGGCGCCCAAGACCGGTCATGTAGAATGTCTAAAATTGCATGAATTTCCTTCCAATGCTAGCATCTAGATGAGCTCACTTATTATCCTATCACAAAAAAACAAAAACCCATCAAAAGTAACATGAAATATTTCAAGAACTAACAATATAACAAGCTAAATGAAGATAAATCGTAGGTTAAAACCCTACTCATCAAATTCCCCCAAACTTAAAACATTGTTTATCCTCAAGCAAAATGCAATACAATGCAACTAACTACTAACAACTACGAATTCAGTATTAAGATAGTATATAGTTTACTCATACAGCCTCAAAAAAATTAAGTAAACATGTCAACACTTCATATCAAAACCAATCAATAATTCCTTATCAATCCTCGAATCTTAAATCGTTATCACTGGTATATTGTCTGTGTGCTTCACATCCATGCTAACTAATACAAATTCCAATTTAATATATAACAAGTCTCTTATAAGGCATCATACACTTTAAACTTTAGAATTTCAAAAACATATAAGATCCAACTAAAATCAAGCAATCACCAATAATAAAGAATCACCTAGGGTACTTATGCTCTTTTTTTTCTTTTTTCTTCTTTTACGGGGGCTTTTTGCTCTTTTCCCGTCTTATTATTATTTTTTAATTAACGATGTTACATGCAATGTCTCATTCCATTAGGCTAACAGTGCTACCCCTTAGCGATCTTTCAACCATTGACTCCCAGACCATAAAAGACCTTAGGGCACTAGGTGTAGAGACACTCCCTCGGGCGTACTTGCTCAAGTAAGAAAGGCCTCGAAATAAGACTAGCCACGATTCTTTATATATATATTTTTTATGAAGAATTTTAAATATCTATTCAACCCCCCCTTCTAGATAACTATTGTGCCTCCAAGAACTAACAATTGGTATCAAAGCAAGTTCTATTATATAGCCTACAAAGCTTGAGTAGATCCAATGGCACACTTACCAAGCGAATCAAAGACTGGAGGAGGCAGCAAGCCACCTATGTGTAACAAAGATAAATTCGCCAACTGGAAAGTTTGGATGCAAGCCTACATGGATTCAATAGATGAAGATCTATTTGAAACTGTTCAGAATGGGCCCTACGTTCCTACAAAGCTTGCACCAACTACAGATGATCCAAACATAATACAGATCAAGGTCAAAGGAGAATGGACAGAAAACGAGAAGAGAGCTGTTCAACTCGACAAAAAGGCCAAGAACATCTTATTCCAATCCTCAGAAGATGATCTGTTCGAAAACGTGGTCAACAACAAAATAGCAAAGGAGGTTTGGGAAGCATTGCTCATCATGCATGAAGGAACATAAAAAGTCAGAGAAAACAAACAATCCCTCTTGACTAAGAAATATGAGATGTTTGCACACGTTCAAGGAGAAAACATCATTGTCACCTACGAGAGATTTAATGTTCTGCTCAACTCACTACGAGCCTATGGAAAGATCTATCCAAACAAAGTTCTAATCATAAAGTTCATGAGAGCCTTACCAAGCAAGTGGGATGCAAAAACCACTGCCATTAGAGAGTCAAAGAATCTACATAAAATGATTGTTCAACAGTTATATGTCAACCTTCTTACATACGAAATGGAGCTAACTCAACAAGCAGAAACTCTATCTGAAGGAAGAAAGAAGGATAAAGGTGTTGCTCTCAAAGCAACTGAAAACACCTCCAAAGTCAACACTGAAGTTGACTCTAACTATGATGAAGATGAAGATGATGATGAGGACTTTGCAATGCTGGTGAAGAGACTCAGAAGGTTCATGCATCAAGGCAAAACCAACAAGCCAAAGAAAGTCAGCAACTGCAGCAGTCAGGAGCAAATGAACGATCTATGCTACAATTGTAAGAAACCTGGCCACTTCATTGCTAACTGCAACAAACCTCTCAGAGAAGAACTAAAGAAGAAATCATATTCAAAGAAGGAATACATACAAAGGCAACAAAAGGCCTCATAAGAGAGACAAAGGCCTTGTAGCTGGAGGATCGTGGAGTGACTCAGACAATGACTCAACTCCAGAATCTGGAGATGATGAAGATCCTTAATTAGAAAATCTTTGCTTAATGGCCAAGAATGCAAAGGATAAATAGAACTCCAACATACATGAAGTAAGTATAGATGAGGTATTTGACTTCAACTCTCCTAATGTGGACATTGATGATTTAAGAACTGCACTGCATGGCATAACATCTGATCTGCATCAATACATGAAGTGGTTTAGAGTTCTGACTAAAGACTATTCACTTCTTCAAAAGGAGAAAGAAAAAGTTCAAGAAGAAGTGGAAACAGCTCTTCTAAGTAGTGATTATCTCTCTAAGTTTGAAGCTGAGAATAAGCTCTTGAAACAGACCAATGAGCTCAATGTAAAAAGAGAGTCAAGTCTAACCTCTAAAATTGAGGAACTAGAAAAGACAATCTCTGTATGGAATAAATCCTCTTCATCCATGGACTCCCTAATCTCTAGCCAGAGAAGTGTCTCTGACAGAACATGTTTAGGCTTTGGGGAATCTGCCTCAGAGACAAGTGTGGAAAAAGTAAAGGAAACTAGCACCAGTAATGCTTCAAGTTTTAGTAGAAGCATTATATTTGTGAAATCCTCACAGAAGGATGAGCCAGTCAAACCCTGTTCTACTGGTTCAATCCATATTCCAAGAAGTAAGGGATCTCATGCTGGCCTGGGTTTCAAAAAAGAAAAGAGTAACCCAGCCACTACTCACCAACCTCGAAGGATCGAGTCAAGTAAGACCAACTCTACGAACCAACTGGGAAGGTACAGTAGAGGTAAGGTACACTCCTCACAAATCATGAAACAAAAGGACACATGGAAGAAGGAAAATCAGCTTAACAGAAGAATGACTAAAGATCCACAAAAGTCCAAATGGAGGAAAAATTCTCACATACACATAAACATGCATCATATTAGATGTTTTGTGTGCTATAAAGTTGGCCACAAGGCATCAAAGTGCCATTTTAATTCCATGCATATGAGACCCAAAATCAAGCAGATTTGGGTCCCCAAGGGTACTAACAAAGTAGGACCCATGCAAGTATGGGTACCAAAATGAAGGTTTAATATTACCACAGGAAAAGAGCTCCATGATCACAACCTGGTATCTGGACAGTGGATGCTCAAGGCACATAACTGGGAACAAAGCCCTTTTGTCTAACTACATAGAGAAGGAGGCTCCCTCAGTCATCTTTGGAGACAACGGCTCTGGCAAGACAAGAGGATATGGCTCAGCTTGAAATGGTGTAGTATCCTTCAGTAAAGTGGCCTATGTGGAAGGACTACAACACAATCTTCTAAGTATTAGCCAACTCTGCGACAAGGGTCATCAAGTAACATTGCTCAACAATTAATGTCAAGTTCGTGACCTGAAGACATCTGCTGTAAAGTTAACCGGAACAAGAGAAGGAAATGTCTACACTGTAAATCTTGGTCAACTAACCTCAGATGAGACAATATGCTTTCTGGCTAAAGCATCTAAAGAAATGAACTGGTTATGGCATCGAAGACTTTCTCATCTCAACTTCAAGAGCATGTCCAAACTAGCCTCAAAAGATCTAGTCGCAGGCTTACCTAAGTTCAGCTTCGTTAAAGAAAGGCCGTGCAATGCCTGTCAGCTTGGAAAGCAGACCAGAAGCTCATTCAAGAGAAAAACTTCCAACCCAATTGACAAGCCCCTGCAGTTGCTACACATGGATCTATTTGGACCAATTCCAACGACGAGCCTTGGAGGGAAGAGATACTCTCTGTTCGTAGTCGACGACTACACCAGATTCACATGGGTGTTCTTTCTAACCTCAAAGGATGAAACAAGCTCCCAACTGATTAAGATGTTCATGCTGGTGATGAACGAGAAAGGAGAGAAAATCAAGGCTATAAGGAGTGATCATGGCAGAGAATTCGACTTCTCAAAAATGGACCAGTTCTGCATAGACAATGACATCAGTCATAACTTCTCAGCTCCACGAACTCCTCAACAAAATGGAGTAGTTGAGAGAAAAAATAGGACATTGAAAGAGACTGGAAGAACTCTACTAGCGGAAATTTATTTGTCTGAATACTTCCGCGGGAAGGCATCCAACACTGCATGCTACACTCAGAACAGATCACTCATACACTCTACGATTAAGAAGACTCTCTATGAACTGTGGAAAGGAAGAAAGCCAAGTGTCAGCTACTTTCATGTATTCGGCTATGCATGCTATATTCTCAACAATGGAAAGTAGTACTTGACAAATTTTCAACCCAAGTCAGACGAAGGAATCTTTCTTGGATATGCCATATACAATAAGGCCTACAGAGTGTTCAACAAGAAGACACCGAGTGTTGAAATCTCTAATCACATCATCTTTGATGAGACAGACTCAGACAAAACAGTGCTTCAAGACACTACGGACAAGCCAGTTCGAGGACACTACTTAGCGAGGTCGTCGTCGAGCTCAACACTACGATCGTAGTGCCAGATAGCGAAATCATTGAGCAAGGAAATGAGATCGTAGATAGGCCTATGCCAGACAACGAACCTCCACACCAAGAAGAAGAAATAGATCTTGAAGATCTAAGACAAGAAGGCATAAGGACAGATGTCCCAATAGGAAACAGATGGGCAAGAGATCATACTCAAGACTTAATCATTGGAGATCCGAGTGCAAGAGTCAAAATAAGAGCTTCCACCCAAAATGAATGTTTTTATCTAAGCTTCCTGTCACAAATGGAGCCTAAGAAGATAGAGGATGCTATGGAAGACTCCAGCTGGATAGAAGCCATGTAGGAAGAGCTTAATCAGTTCGAAAGAAGCAAAGTATGGAGATTGGTACCAAGACCAAAGAATTATCTTGTTATAGGAACCAAGTGGGTCTTCAGAAACAAGATGGATGAAGATGGAGTAATAACCAGAAATAAGGCAAGACTAGTGGCCAAGGGCTACTCTCAGGATGAAGGCATTGACTATGATGAGACATTTGCACCTGTTGCCAGACTAGAAGCCATCAGAATATTCCTTACCTTTGCTGCTCACATGAAATTCAAGGTCTTTTAGATGGATGTCAAAAGTGCATTCTTGAATGGTGAACTTCAAGAAGAAGTCTATGTAGAGCAACCTCCAGGTTTCATCAATCCATCTCTTTCTAATTATGTCTATAGATTAGACAAAGCCTTATATGGTCTTAAACAAGCACCTAGAGCATGGTATGAAACACTAACTAACTTTCTTATTGAAAATGGGTTCACTAGAGGTAGAGTAGATAGCACACTATTTCTTAGAAAGCATAAAGATAAAGTCTTATTAGTTCAAATATACGTTGATGACATTATTTTTGGATCTACTTATGAAAAGTTATGCAAGAGATTCTCCAAGCTTATGCAGAGCAAGTTTGAAATGAGTATGATGGGTGAGCTGAATTTCTTCCTTGGACTGCAAGTAAAACAAACTGATGAAGGAATATTCATAAACCAAGCCAAGTACATTAAAGATTTACTTAAGTAGTATGACATGGAATCAGCCTCTCCCATAAAAACCCCAATTGCTCCTGCAACCAAGCTTGACAAAGATGAAAAAGGTAAAAGTATTGATATAACTCAATAACAAGGTATGATAGGCTCTCTTTTACATCTAACTGCCAGTAGACTAAACATAATGTTTGCAACATGCATATGTGCTAGATTTCAGGCTAATCCTAAAGAATCACATTTAACTGCCGTAAAGAGGATTTTCAAATATCTCAAAGGGACACCTCACTTAGGGCTCTGGTATACCAAGGAGTCCTCATTTGAACTAACAGGATACACAGATGCTGATTTTGCAGGCTGCAAAATAGATAGAAAAAGTACCAGTGGCACTTGTCAATTGCTAGAAAATAGACTTGTGTCCTGGTTTAGAAAGAATGCCAATTGGAGATCCTGCATTCATGAATAGTCATGATCACAATCCTAGGCTAAGCTCAAGTGAGCTGGAAGATCTAGCAAGAAGAGAAGAAGCAAGCAAAAAATGAAGAGCTGAGGAGTATGCTAATCCTCCTCAAACAACAATAAATTCATGCTTATTCTTATTAATAAGTTGAAATTTAAATTCTTATTGATGTAAAGCTTAACTGTAATATCTATTCTTCAAACATCAATAAATTCATGCTTATTCTCTAGAAATTTTAGATGCTCACTGAAATATTAAGTCATGTTTACTTTCCTGCAAATACATCTAGAAACTAATAATCATGACAACAAATCTCCTTGGTTATGTCAATATCAAATAGGGGGAGATTGTTGGGAAAGTTCATATGTTAATTTAATGTTTAAAGTAAAATTCTCATGATTATATGTAAAGTCCTTCAAGGAATACATATAGAAGGACTTAGTGATAGATCAAAATTGTTAGGTTGATCTATGTCTTGAAAGGAATAGATAGGCTTCAACAAGAATCGCAGTCTATCGAGCTGATCAAGAGATTGCAGAAGACAAGGCAGGATCGTAGAGCTTAGAAGATCGTAGTGTATCTGCCTTGAAGTGCCTCTCCAGAAATCGTAAAGTTGTCCAGATGATTACCGAAGCTAACTCAGAGATCGTAGTGTGCTTGCGGAAACGTAGAGTCTGCAAGACAAGCAAGTGAAGATCGTAGTGTGCAAATCCTCGAGGGAGATTGTAGTATTCTCATCAGACCAAGCACCAAGGTGACAAGACACCACGATATGGATCGTAGAGTATCATCTGCCTTGTGTCAGAAGCATCGAGCCCTACCTTTTGTTTGGAGACAAATTCCAACAAATGTGGAATGGGTTTTAAAAGTTGAAGTTCTCACCAGTCCTAACGACACAAAAGATATCCTTAGTATGCAATAAAAGGAACGTATTTAAGAAGCTAAGGAAAGGACCATAGGACAGTGGAAAACACCTTTTCAGGTGTTAGGTGCGAAAGCAGTCTACCGTGTCAGTGGGCCAGAATGCAATTCAGGAGGTGTGCAGAAAAGTCTCCATCAAAGTTCAGAAATGTCAAACGCATTTAATGCTTCAACAAACGGCTTCAACGGATAGATTTCAAGGATCACATATATGCAGAACATATGCAGATGAGAAATGTTAAGCAAGCATCGAACAAAATGCACAAGAACACTCAACACTAAACTCTACGATTTGAGAAAAAGAGGAAGTTTGCTCAGCTACTCAGTTCTTTCGAACAAGTGCTTAACAACAACTGAGTAGCACCAATGAAGAACTCAACAACTACCAATCAACTGAAGTGAGAGTTCCAAGTCAGAAGAACTTGAAGAGTTCTAAGTTAACTGTGAAGAACCAAGTCTGCTAGACTTGAAGAGTTCAAGAGTGAACTAAGAAGTGCCTAGACTGCTGGTCTAGAAGGAATCTGTGGGATTCAGAAAGTGTAAAAGACATCCTTAGTGGATTTCTTACTCGAGGAGTAGAAGAATGGACTAGGAACTTTAAGTGCTCTGAACCACTTAAAATTATTGTGTCTATTACATTTGTGCTATAACTACTATAACTGCCATAACTGCCTCACTCTTGTTAATTCAAGATATTTTAAGGGAGATTAAACAAATCCTTATTCCGCTGTGGTTTAATCATTATCAAAACTAACAAAGTAAAACTAAAAGAATTTTAAATTTCTATTCAACCCCCCCTTCTAGATAACTATTGTGCCTCCAGGGAACTAACAATTTATTAAACTTAAATCAAGGCATAATAATTGTCATTCCACGTTAAAGATCCATTGCAAGCCTAAAAAGTAATTTAGTTCATAACTAATGAATTAAATACTGAATAAATAAAAGAAATCATCATCTTGATTACACAATTTAAAATTAGAGAAGAATAGTAGTACACCACCCTTCTTGCCCTTCAACAATGCAATCTTCATGAAATCAACTCTTTTTCTTGTTCCTCCAAATTCTTGTTCATCAATTGTATGTCTCTAAGTGTATCTTTTTTTTTTTATAAAATCTCCAGCAATTAACATAAGCAAACTCACTCCCACTCCATCACTTCAATTCTATTCTATCTCAAACTCGTCGTATAAGAATTCTAATAAAAATCAAATTCCAAATCCAATCCAAAATGTTTGTGGACATAGAGCCCCAGTTAACATGAAATAAACTCCTTAACACACTCCTAATATAAGCATATTACATAAAGAAGTTAACTCTCCCAACACAACTCAAATTCCAGCAACTAACAAAAATACAACTTTTGCCTCGACCGACCGGCGCACCCCGTGTCGGGTTTAGTATTAGACGGTATGACTCATGCTGCTCATGTAGTAACTTCACGTTCTTGTGCGCGCCGCAGCGCCACTTTGTTTTGTTATCATGAAAGGCCTCTACCGGGTCATGTAGAATGTCTAAAATTGCATGAATTTCCTTCCAATGCTAGCATCTTGATGAGCTCACTTATTATCCTCTCACAAAAAAACGAAAACCCATCAAAAGTAACATGAAATATTTCAAGAACTAACAATATAACAAGCTAAATGAAGATAAATCGTAGGTTAAAACCCTACTCATCAAATTCCCCCAAACTTAAAACATTGCTTATCCTTAAGCAAAATGCAATACAATGCAACTAACTACTAACAACTACGAATTCAGTATTAAGATAGTATATAGTTTACTCATACAGCCTCAAAAAAATTAAGTAAACATGTCAACACTTCATATCAAAACCAATCAATAATTCCTTATCAATCCTCGAATCTTAAACCGTTATCACTGGTATATTGTCTGTGTGCTTCACATCCATGCTAACTAATACAAATTCAAATTTAATATATAACAAGTCTCTTATAAGGCATCATACACTTTAAACTTTAGAATTTCAAAAACATATAAGATCCAACTAAAATCAAGCAATCACCAATAATAAAGAATCACCTAGGGTACTTATGCTCTTTTTTTTTCTTTTTTCTTCTTTTACGGGGCCTTTTTGCTCTTTTCCCGTCTTATTATTATTTTTTAATTAACATGACTGTGCAATGTCTCATTCCATTAGGCTAACAGTGCTACCCCTTAGCGATCTTTCAACCATTGACTCCCAGACCATAAAAGACCTTAGGGCGCTAGGTGTAGAGACACTCCCTCGGGCGTACTTGCTCAAGTAAGAAAGGCCTCGAAATAAGACTAGCCACGATTCTTTATATATATATTTTTTATAAAGCTTATATACCCCAAATTTTTCCCCAAACTTAGGTTCTTGTCTAATTCTTCATCTTCATTACCTATTCTCATCATTCTTTCATTTAAACTAGCATTATCCTTTAGAAATTCCTTATGTATCAATTTGAACTAATCAGTCAACATAGGTGTTGTGACGCCCCAAAAATAGGTATACATCACCTATCTTGAGTCGCCAGATACATGGTACATAACTCAACTACAAACTTAATTATACAATTATCGTGCAAAATACGATAAAACATAGCTGAGAGTTTAAACACGAATATTGCCATCTAGACAATATCCACACTTAATGGAGTCACATTACATTTATTGTCTCACTATTTAACAGAATAGTGAGGACTACTAATGCTATCATCTGGACCGTCACTCCGTTCCTCGACTAGTCCCAGCTATATTCTCATTTCCTGAAGAGAACATTGAAAGAAAAGGGTGAGCTCAACTAGCCCAGTAAGAAATATTATGACTAAGATAATGCAGAATAAATTATCCTTACCCTTCAACAGTATAACAACTGATAGAATACAATAGACAACAAGTTTTAGATCAACAACTGCAGCGGAATAAGCAATCCATTAGAAGAGTCAAGTAGAGCATAAAATCTACTATCTTCTATGATTTAAAAATCTACTATCTTTTTTTTAACTAAATGCCATGAACATGAACAATAAAAAAAACTAAACAAACTAACTAACATGAATTTTTAAAACTTTTCACAAATTAACCAGGCAGAAACATAATCCCCTCAAACTTAAAGCAAGTAATGTCCTCATTATGGCAAAATAAATTAAATGAAAACATAAGGACTTCCCTGAAAGACGAGTTACTGCTCGTCATCGTCCGAAGGAGGATATGCTAGAAGGACAGGAGGAACATGCATGGCCACTGGATATGCATTAGGATTGCAGCGAGAAAACGCATCAGCAAGCGTGTTGAATGCATTTGCATTGTATTGATGCATTAAGTCTTGGCGTTGAGCTAGCCACAAAAATTGATTCCTTGAACCACGAGGTGGTTGCTCTTGCATTGATTCCGCTACAACTGGGGGTAAGGGTTGGCGAATCATAATATAGCCTTCTCCTTATGGATGTAATCTCTCCCCCTCCCATTCCTTGTACTTCTTAATTATAGCATGATCTATTATAGCCATTGGTTGTTGGATAGGTTCAGAGGTATGCCATTGCACCCTAGCTTTGCAGCACAAATCGATTATTAGAAAATAATTCAAAAGGCTCCTCCGTAGTACTTCCCCGCAGCAGCCAATCAATGGACTCCTGAATACATGCACCCACATCCACATTGTAAAACACAATATAATTATTCACCCGATAATGGTGGTGCACAATCCCATAAAGTAACCGTGCCCTTTCCTTAGTAACATCATTTTGGTGTCGTGTGGGCATTAATCGGGCACAAAGGAATGCATACCATGCTTTACCATACCTACTTAGTGCTGAGTGCAAAAAACTTATCTTTTCATCCGTTACGGCTTGGGTAACCCATTGCGTTCCTGGTTTGCACAATCTTATAATTATCTCATCCAAGTTGGGTAAACCATCTTCATATCGTCCGTCATTCGGTGTTTCCAGCCCAAAGTACTCGTTAATAGCATTGACATGAAAGGACACCAGTTTACCCCGAACCATGACTACGTGATTGACATGCTCCATTGCATTGGCATAAAATTTTGTCACTATGTTGATCACTGCTGGAAGTGGTTGCTCCACTAACTGAAACCAATTTCGTTCCACAATCATAAGAGCCATATCACCATCCAAGTTAGCATCCGACTTCAATTCTCATTCTAAAACCAAAGTCTTCTTATCTATGGATGACTTGAACCTTGCTTCGGCCCCTTCACTAACAAATTTTGTATGATCATACTGAGCCCGAGCAGTGGAGGTGGAAGGACGTTGTCTCTTGTGTGAAGACATGGTGTTTATGGTGAGGTTTAGGCAAAAATTTTGGTTCAAGACTTTTTTTGAACAGTTGGTGGGCGTAAGGGTTAATTCCCCCAAACTTGGTTTCTTGGTACTATCTCTCTAGCCAAAGTGTGAAAAAAGGCAACACACTCCTTGGGCAAACAATTCCTAATGTTTCCCAACCAATAATTACCAATCAAGGAGAAGAAGAAGAATGAAGCAAATTTGTGCTTACCTTCAATGATTTTTTTTGTTTACCCCTTTGTAAAGATGCCCCAATTTGAATAAATTTGTGTAGGAGAGGAATTAGATTTAGTGTTGGAGTGTATTGTTTGTATCTGTTATGAATTTGGCTACTTGTATGGGTAGAGTTCATATAGGAGATGAAAAACCAATGTGTGTTGAGAGATGTAGAGTTTATGGGTTTAATGGGAGAAGAAGTTGGAAATGAGAAGGAGAAGTGGTGTAGTGGGAGTTATGGAAGTTATAGGAGTTATGGAGTAGTGGAAGAGTTTGAGTTGTAGGAGAAGTTGGGAATTTGGGTATAAGGAGGAGTGTTTAGATGGTTGTTGTCGTGTATAGTTCGATTAAAACACTTTAGTGCCTGGCGTTTACAGGCGGCGTAGCGAGTCTGCCAGTGTGTAGGCCTCAGATGGCGCGTCCCCATCAGAAGATCGGTGTATCTTTGGTATGTTAGCCAGCACCCATGTATGTCTTGTCTTATGTAGCGCGCCGTACTATAGAGCTGTACTCTCTTATGGTAGCATACGCTCACTGGGGATCAGATTATCATCGGTGAATAGCGGCGCCCTGCTAGAGAGTCGATGAGGTTTCGATGTGCTAGTGCCCCACGACATGTCTATGCATTAGGCGGTGCGCCCTGCGCTATGGGGTCAGTATCTTGGTGACTCTTTTTCTTTCATTACCTGCGAGCATACCATTATGGAGTCATTATTCTTTGAAAACTAAATATTTTAGCTAGACTATGGACTAAAATATAAATAATAGATAAAGAAGACAAGGTTTAGAGCTTGGGTTGCCTCCCAAGTAACGCTAGTTTTAACGTCATAAGCCTGAAGGTGCTTCTTCTATCAAGGTACATCTACAAGTGTAATGGCAATGAATTCATTGTCGATGTTGCCTCCCCAGTAATGCTTTAATCTTTGCCCATTGACTTTGCATGTTTCGAGCGGATTTCTACTGTATAGCTCAATGACGCCATGTGGGTAGACTCTCTTAATAGTAAATGGACCTGACCATCTAGATTTGAGCTTTTCGGGAAATAGTCTCAGTCTAGAATTAAACAAAAGTACCGATTGTCCCGGTTTGAACTCTCACTGTAAGATTTTCTGATCGTGCCATTTCTTGACCTTCTCTTTATATAACTTTGAATTCTCATAGGCTTGTAGTCTGAATTCGTCAAGTTCATTCAATTGAAGAAACCTCTTTTCTCCTGATGCTGCTTGGTCGAAGTTGAGCTTCTAAATTGCCCAGTAGGCTTTATGTTGTAGCTCCACAGGTAGGTGACATGCTTTACCATAAACCAATTGATATGACGACATCCCAATTGGTGTTTTGTATGCTATTCTATAAGCCCATAATGCATCATCCAATTTTAGAGACCAGTCTTTCCTGTTCGGATTTACTATCTTCTCTAAAATTCTCATCACCTCCCTGTTGGAGACCTCAACTTGCCTATTCGTCTGGGGGTGATATGTGAGACCCCAAATTTTATGAATAAAGATTTAAATTTTTTGAAATATTTTTTTGAAAATTATGGTGTGGATTTGATATAATGTTATAGTTGTGGGTACTATTTATAAATTTTGCAAAGTATGCAAGTTGTTATAAAATATTCGTTTGGTCGGGGAATATTCTTTTTGTCGGGGAATATCTGTACGACGACACAATCATTTGTGGACCCCACAACGAAAGTATTGTCATAGTAAGAAAATGACAGAATTATCTTTTTATAACGGCAAAAGTGTTACCGTTAAAACTGTTGAACTACCCGGTAGTAAAAGTACAGTAATATGCGTGGTTGTATAGTAGCACACGGTATTGATTATTGATGCTTACGTGAGAAATCAATCAGTTATACCCAATTATTGCTACAGTAATTGCTGTATCATATCTCTCATATTATTGATTCAATTATTATCACAATATCATCTGCATAATATGTTATATTATTAAATCAATAATTGAGACGACAAAGTTATTCATATTGTTATTTTCAATATTGACAATGTCTAGAAGTTCTGTCAAGGAGAGGTTTGGTCACCTAATTGCGCGCCAATAAGGAGAAATCCTTATCGGAAAGCCCCCCCTCTTTCCTTGGAACGACCTGGTTGTTAAATATTGTGAGTTATAATATTAATGATGAATAAGTTCGTGTTGATTAAAGATGAAATTGATAGTTCCATTGTGTTAGAATTATTAGTGTTAGTGAAAATCGACATTTATTTTGATGATAATTGATGTCTGGAAGTTATATTGATCAATCGGGTAATTCACCGGATAAATGAGCAATTAATTGCCATTGATTCACATGATTATAACTATTTGTTCACATGTGTGTACTATTGATTCACATTCATTTACTATTAGGGGAGTTGGTGCAAGATTGATAATACTTGCATGACTAAGTTAAAAATAGAGGTATAGATGGAGGTACTATACTGTAATTCATATTTTCACATGTCTAGAACTATTGATTCACATGATTTACTATTGATTCACATGATTTACTATTAGGGGAGATGGTGCAAGTTTGATAATACTTGCAGGACTAAATTAAAAATGAAGGAAAAAAGGAAGGTATTATACTGTAATATTTCGAGCCCCAAAACGTGCAATTATCGAAACTATATTTTCCTATAAATAGAAGCTCATTCTTCTTTCATTTCTCACCAATTCACTAAAGCTATAGAGCAATTATTATAGAGAGAAAGAAGAAGAGAAGTCTGCTACCTCACTATTCCAGTATCCAGTTTTCTTCTGAGGTAATGGGTATTATTTCTTTCGTATTCATGAGGAGAATTATTTCTTTTAATCCTCGTAAGGGTTGTTATTCCATTCTTTATTATTATGTTGGAATAACCTATCTATGTGAAGTACCGCATACATGGTGAAATTCTTCTGTTATTCCCTTCTTTATTATTTTGTTGGAATAAACCTCATGCATGTAAGGTTTATCGCATGCCACAGTGAATTTCGTTGTTATTCTATTCTTTATTATTCGTTGGAATATCACATCTATGCGGATTACGCATGACACTGGTTCCGCTTCTTTTTATTCACGTTGGAATATCACGTCTGCATGCGGATTACGCATGACACGGGTTCCATTCTTTATTATTACATTGGAATATCTGTTTGTGCAGATTACGCATGACTGGTTTCATTCTTTATTATTCTATTGGGAATAAACACATGCATGCGTATCTATCGCATGCATGGTGAATTCTTCTATTATTCCATTCTTTATTATTCATTGGAATAACTCGCCTATGTGGATTACCGCATGCATGATGAATGATCCTTTGTATTCATTCCTTATTAAATTGTGGAAATGATCATCTCACGTGGATTATCGCATGGTTGGTGAAAATCCATTTGCGCTTTCAGTATATTCTATTATACTAAATACGAGATATCATTTCTTTTGTACTCGTCATGGAATATCATTTTCTTTGGTATTTTATTTACGAGTTACTATTCACGGGTTACTATTCACCTGGTTACTATTCACTCTAGTATTATTCATTCGGGTATTCTGGGTACTTTTCGTGTTAGAGTACTATTCACGAGTTACTATTCACTCTAGTATCATTCACTCGGGTATTTGGGACACTTTTTGTGTTGGGGTCTTACTATTATTCAAGTACTATTCACCCAAAAATATATTTTTTTTCTCATCCAAATTATTTTTGGTACATGAATATTATTCTTGAATTTTACTCTACAAAGCAAAGATCATGTTGACAATTTGACGTTATTGATTTCGGATAAATTAAATTATAAATCTTTAAAATTTATCCTTGAACTTGTTTTATTGAATTATTATGTCATTGTCATCATCCTCATGCTTATATTGTGATTAAAGTCATCTTTGGCATACGTGCATAGATGGACTTGGTATGATTATGACCAGGGATTATTCGGTATAATCATGACCGTAATGTGACGAATGATGTGGTAAAAGTCCTCATTGGTCTGTAGTTCATTGATGGACAGTTGTTGGTATGATTATGACTAGAGATTATTTGGTATAATCATAACCATTATTGATTACATGAATATCCTTGGCCGTGGTGCAGGGATGATTCGATTTTATTTATTAAGCTGAGTCTCAACGATAAAGTTGATGAAAAACTTTTTAAATCATAGAAGATAGTAGATTTTATGCTCTACTTGACTCTTCTAATGGATTGCTTATTCCACTGCAGTTGTTGATCTAAAACTTGTTGTCTATTATATTCTATCAGTTGTTATACTATTGAAGGCTAAGGATAATTTATTCTGCATTATCTTAGTCATAATATTTCTTACTGGGCTAGTTGAGCTCACCCTTTTCTTTCAATGTCCCGGCTACGTTCTCATTTCCTCAAGAGAATAGTGAAAGAAAGGGTGAGCTCAACTAGCCCAGTAAGAAATATTATGACTAAGATAATGCAGAATAAATTATCCTTAGCCTTCAATAGTATAACAACTGATAGAATATAATAGCAGCACTCTTAGATTATGAGGATTCCATGATTACATTGAGTGTGATAATAAATGTAATGAGGATTCCATTGAGTGTGGATATTGTCTAGATGACAATATCCATTAAGTTGTATTTGAATTTTGTACCATGTATTTATCGACTCAAGATGGGTGATGTATACCTATTTTGGGGGCGTCTCAGTTGGTATCAAAGCTTAGGGATATGATCCCTGGTTGAGATGTGAGACAAGAACTAGGAGGGGAGAGACGGTGAATTCCTTCACTATTATGACCTACCTAAGTTTATTTGGTATTTAATTGGTCGGTCAGAGTATAGGGATAATATGTGATATGTTAATTAACCCTTGTTTTGTGACAATGTTTGAAAATGACATCTAAAAATGTTGAGATCAGCAATGAAGCACATGAGACCGTTGAGTCACCAACGATCAATACCCAGGATAATGTGCAACAGGAAGACAATAATCCTCAGGTAAATAACAACACCGATCAAATGATGAACGATGGGATGTTCAGAGGCTTTATGCAATTCATGCAACATCGTAAGAGAGACTCTGCTCAAAATATAGGTGGAAATAATGGCAACCCACGATTTGGCCACCGCTAAGCGATTCAAGGAGTGGGACCACCGGAGTTTTTGGAAAGCCGTAACCACTTAAGGCGGAGAGACGTGGATAAAGCAGATCACCAAGATATTTGATGTCTTGGAATGCTTAGAGGAGTAAAAGGTTCCCTTCGCCACCTTTATGTTGCGTGAAGAGGCAGATTATTGGTGGGAATCTATAAAACATACCCATCCTGACGCACTCAAGATGTCTTGGGAGAAGTTCCAAGAGCTGTTCAACGACAAGTACTTTCTTGAAAGTATTCGTCACATAAAGGAGGTGGAGTTTATCAAGTTGGAGCAAAACAATATGACCGTGTCGCAATACAAGGCTAAATTTGTGGAGTTATCTCGGTTTGCATCCCATTTAGTCGATAATGAGGAGCGAATGACGCGAATGTTTCTAAGAGGTTTAAAACCCGAAATACATCAATACCTCATTTCTCATAAATTGTGTTTGTATTTAGATGTAGTAAATATGGCTTAGTTATTGGAGTGCGATAATGAGTTAGCCCAACCAAAGGATAATGAGAAACAACACGATAATAATCGTACTGGTGGCAACGACCATCGGAAAAATGATAACCATTGTGGGGGAAATTATCATGCCAAGAATGGTAACCACTTCGGTGGTAATCATGGCCAAGATAATAGGAGTGGAAATTTCAAGAAGAGAAGGTTCAACAACGATGGAAAAATAGCAGCACCAACACCCGTTTTCAAGGAAGGAGAAAGACCACCAATTGTATGCTTCAAATGCGGAGGGGAGGGACATATTAGTCCAAACTGCGTGATGCAGTCCAAAGCATGTTACAATTATGGAAAAGAAGGTCACCTAGCCCGATTTTGTCATGCACCAAAGTCAAGTCTAGCTGGGATGGTGGCACCAAAGGCGGATACAGACAAAACAAAGTCGGTGGTTTCAGGAAGAGCATTTTTTGTGACTTCTCAAAAAGCGAGTAACCCAAATGAAGTTAGCACGAGTTAGTTAATTATAAATTCTTGCGAAGTCTATGCCTTATTAGATACCGGTTCTACCCATTCTTTTATCTCTCTTGCTTGCGCTCAACATTTAAATTTGACCCCAGAGAAGTTAGACTTTGACTTATTTGTTGAAACTCCGTTAGGAGAAACCTTCGTTACCTCCACTATTTATAAATCTTGTTTGATTTAAATCGACACTTTTACATTACTTGTCGATCTTATCTCTTTGAAAATACTTGCCTTTGATGTGATTTTAGGAATCGATTGGTTAACTACTCATCATGCTTTTCGTAAGGTTATTAGCTTTCATATTCCTAACCAACCTGTTATGCGAATTCAAGCAACCAAACCACTAAAAGTCAATCATTGTCATATCAAGCCATAAGTAAAGAGCCCCGAGCCCTTCGCTGGTGACTTCCAAGTCTTGGAATACACCGAAGCTAGAATATCCATAGGGGACATCGTGAATGACGATGGCAAGTTGATAGGTATCAATGTGACGTACTATCCAAGTCTTGGATGAGAGTCACAGTTTTGAATGATATTTCTATTGTTAATAAATTACCTGACGTATTCTTGAAGACTTCCTAGCCTACCCCAGAGCGTGAAATTGAATTTTGTATTGACCCCAGTACAAAACCCATTTCTTCAACCCTTAAATATTTCTTCAACCAAAACGAACTTATAATGCGCCAAAGAGGTTGGCTCGAGCTGTTGAAGATTACAATTATACCATTCAATATCATCGTGGAAGAGCGAACGTGGTAGCTGACGCGTTGAGTAGAAGATCATATGCGTTTACGAGTGCGATGTTGTTAACACAAAAACCCATTTCGTATAACTTACAAATGATGAAGATAGAGTTAAAGACTCTAGGGACCCACGTGAAGATAACGAATATACGAGTAGAATCGACTTTAATCAATAAAGTTAAAATCGCTCAAGCTTCACACCCGAAGCTGATGAATGTGAAGAAGAAGGTTCAAGAGGGCGTTATTCTAGAAGCAAGAGTCGATGAAGAGAGGAAATCTTAACCTTGATTTAATTGGCCCATTTGAAATCCTCGATCGAGTAGGAACTGTGGCCTATAGACTTGTTTTACCGCCAAGTATGTTGCGTGTTCATAACGTTTTTTTTTCACGTATCGATGTTATGTAAATATGTGGACGACCTGAACCACATTATTGAATTAGAACTAGACGAGATAGCAGAAGATTTAACGTACGAGGAGATACATGTTAAAATCTTGGATAAGAAGGATCATATTCAACACTCAAAGGTTATACCTCAAGAGATAGAATCTGAAATGAAGTCAAGGTATCCTCATCTCTTCGGCATACCAGGTACGTACGTAAATTTCGAGGTCAAAATTTCATAAGGAGGGGAGATTGTGAGACCCCAAATTTTATGAATAAAGATTTAAATTTCTCGAAATATTTTATTGAATATTATGGTGTGGATTTGATATAATGTTATAGTTGTGGGTAATATTTATAAATTTTGCAAAGTATTCAAGTTGTTATAAAATATTCGTTTAGTCGGGGAATATTCTTTTTTGTGGGGAATATTAAATGACTACGACACAATCATTGGTGGACCCCTGATAGAAGTATTGTCGTAGTAAGAAAACGCATGTAATTATCTTTTATAACGGCGGAAGTGTTACCATTAAAACCGTTGAACTATCCGGTAGTAAAAAAGTACGATGAATGCTGTGGTTACATAGTAGCACACGATATTGATTATTGATGCTTACATGAGAAATCACTCAGTTATACCCAATTATTGCTACGGTAATTGTTGTATCATATCTCTCATATTATTGATTCAATTATTGTCACAAGATTATCTCATGCATAATATGTTATATTATTAAATTAATAATTGAGACAACAAAGTTATTCAAATTATTATTTGCAATATTGACAATGTCTAGAAGTTACATCAAGGAGAGGTTTGGTCACCTAATCATGGCATGATAAGGAGAAATCCTTATTAAAGCCCCCTCTTTCCTGAGAACGACCTGGTTGTTAAATATTGTGAGTTATAATATTAATGATGAATAATCGTGTTAATTAAAGATGAAATTGATAGTTTCATTGTGTTGGAATTATTAGTGTTAGTGAAAATCGACTTTTATTTTGATGATAATTGATGCCTGGAAGTTATATTGATTAATTGGGTAATTCACCGGATAAATGAACAATTAATTGCTATTGATTCATTTGATTATAACTATTTGTTCACATGTGTGTATTATTGATTCACATTCATTTACTATTAGGGGAGTTGGTGCAAGATTGATAATACTTGCATGACTAAGTTAAAAATGGAGGTATAGATGGAGGTACTATACTGTAATTCGTATTTTCACATGTCTAGAACTATCGATTCACATGATTTACTATTGATTCACATGATTTACTATTAGGGGAGATGGTGCAAGTTTGATAATACTTGCAGGACTAAATTAAAAATGAAGGAAAAGAGGAAGGTATTATACTATAATATTTCGAGCCTCAAAACGTGTAATTATCGAAACTATATTTTCCTATAAATAGAAGCTCATTCTTTCTTCATTTCTCACCAATTTATTAAAGCTATAGAGCAATTATTATAGAAAAAAATTATAGAGAGAAAGAAGAAAAAGAAGAAGCTCTACCTCACTATTCCAAAGATCCGCTTTTCTTACGAGGTAAGGGTATTATTTCTTTCGTATTGATGAAGAAAATTATTTTTTTCAATACTCGTAAGGGTTGTTATTCCATTCTTTATTATTATGTTGGAATAACCTGTCTATGCGAAGTATCGTATACATGGTGAAATTCTCCTGTTATTCCATTCTTTATTATTACATTGGAATAACCTCTCACATCGTGATCTATCGCATGCACCGGTGAATTATGTTGTTATTCCATTCTTTATTATTTTGTTGGAATATCCCATGCATGCGGATTACGCATGCCCGGTTCTATTCTTTATTATTCTGCATTGGGAATAAACATGCTCGTATGTGGTTTATCGCATGCATGGTGAATTCTTCGTTATTCCATTCTTTATTATTCATTGGAATAACTCGCCTATGTGGATTACCGCATGCATGGTGAATGATCCTTTGTATTTATTCCTTATTAAATTATGGAAATGATGCATTCACGTGGATTACCGTGACATAATGGGTGAAAATCCATTTGCGATTTCAGTATATTCTATTATACTCATCCGAGATATCATTTCTTTTGTACTCGCTCATGGAATATCATTTTCTTTGGTATTTTTTTACAAGTTACTATTCACTAAGTTCTTATTCACCAGTTACTATTCACTCTAGTATTATTCACTCGAGTATTCGGGGCACTTTTCTTGTCGGAGTACTATTCATGAGTTACTATTCAAGGGTTACTATTCACTATAGTATCATTCACTCGGGTATTCGGGACACTTTTCGTGTCGGGGTACTATTCCCGAAGTACTATTCACCCAAAAAATATATTTCTTTTCTGTTCAAATTATTTTTGGTACATGAATATTAATTTTGAATTTTACTTTACAAAGCAGTATCATGTTGACAATTTGGACGCTATTGATTTCTGGATAAATTAAATTATAAATCTTTAAAATTTATCCTTGAACTTGTTTTATTGAATTATTATGTCATTGTCATCATTCTCATGCTTATATTGTGAATAAAGTCATTTTTGGCTTACGTGCATAGATGGACTTGGTATGATTATGACAAGGGATTATTCGGTATAATCATGACCGTAATGTGACGAATGATGTGGTAAAAGTCCTCATTTCCTTGTAGTTCATTGATGGACAGTTGTTGGTATGATTATGACCAGTGATTATTCGGTATAATCATGACCATTGATGATTACATGAATATCCTTGGTAGTAGTGCGGGGATGATCGATTTTATTTATTAAATTTGAGTCTCAAATGATAAAGTTTATGAAAAACTTTTAAATCATAGAAGATAGTAGATTTTATGCTCTACTTGACTCTTCTAATGGATTGCTTATTCCGCTGCAGTTGTTGATCTAAAACTTGTTATCTATTGTATTCTATCAGTTATTATACTGTTGAAGGGTAAGGATAATTTATTCTGCATTATCTTAGTCATAATATTTCTTACTGGGCTAGTTGAGCTCACCCTTTTTTTTTTTCTTTGTTCTCTTTGAAATGAGAATATAGTTGGGGACGAGTCTGGGAGCGGATTGGCCGGTCCGATGGTTGTTTTAGTAGTCCTAACTATTCTATAAAATAATGTGACAATAAATGTAATGAGGACTCCATTGAGTGTGGATATTGTCTAGATGACAATATTCTTATTGAAACTCTTAGATTATGTTTTGTCGTATTTTACACGACAGTTGTATAATTAAGTTGTATTTGAATTTGTACCATGTATTTGGCGACTCAAGATGGGTGATGTATACCTGTTTTGGGGGCGTCACATGATATGTTGTTGCAACCCTATGATTCACTCCGTATTTTGCCAAGAGAGCTGTGAATGCTTTGTTGCAGAAGTGACTTCCCTTGTCACTTATGAATGCTCTTGGTGTGCCGAATCGTGTGAATATGTTCTTTTGTAGGAATTTTAGGACTACTTTAGCATCATTTGTAGGGAGTGCTATAGCTTCCACCCATTTTGTTACATAATCCACCGCAAGGAGAATGTATAGGTTATTGAATGATGGAGGAAAAAGCCCCATGAAGTCTATTCCCCATACATCAAAGACTTCTACCTCCAAGATTGTATTAGGTGGCATTTCGTTCCTCTTTGAGATGTTGCCCATTCGTTGAAATCTGTCACAACTTTTCACGAACGGATGAGCACCCTTGAATATAGCAAAACTGGATGGCTTATAGAAGTTGATAGAGCAAAGCTGGAGACTATTGAAAACCTTCCACTTGCCTTCAAATCATATAAACGCTTTTGGAAGGCCATATTCTCAATTGTACATGGAATAGTGAAACACCCCGGATCTTTCAATTTTGGTGGTAGCTTCCTTTGTAAAACTGCACTACACTCCTCCGTTAAAGCTACCGTTTCAAAATCTTCCCACTTCTTTTTCCTTGATAAAATTCCCTTCATGAATTTAGTATAACTTGGCATTTTCTCTAAGGCTTAGACGAACGGAATATTTATTTAGAGTTTCTTAAAAACTTCTAAAAACTTGCTAAATTGCTTGTCTAATTTTTATTTCTGAATTCTTTGCTGAAATGGTGGTGGAGGGTACACAACTGGTTCATCTAACTTTGTTTGCTCAACTTGCTTTTCCTTACCCTGTTTTTCTTCCACCACTTTGTTCTCATCAACTTTTTCATCCGTTCTCACTGAATTCTCTGTACTTTTCCCATCTAGGTGTTTTCCACTTCTCAAAGTGATTGCCTGACACTGTTCGTGATTTCCCTTCGAATTTCTTTCGGTGTCACTTGGTAGAGTCCCTTGTGGTCCGTTGTTCAATAATAAGGCAATTTGTCCCATCTGATTTTCTAAATTCTTGATGGTAATCTCTTGCGATTTCATGGCTATTGCTTGGTTTTTCATAGCTGCCTAGTTGCTTGTTATATACTTTGACAACAACTCCTCTAAATCTGATTTCCTCTCTTGATGTTGAGCTAGTTTTTGTTGTTATTGATTCTGAAACCCTGGGGGATAAGATGGTTATGGAGCTTGCTGATGCTGATTATTACTCCACAAAAATTTTTGGTGATTCCTATTCCCCGGATTGTATGTATTCTGGTACATGTTCTATGGAATCTTGTTGTAGCTACCCATAAATTGCACTGACACTGGGTTGATTGCACATTGATCTATAGGATGTTCACCCGTGCATAATTCACAAATAACTGCAACCTGCTGTGTCTGTACCCCTGACAAAGTATCCAACTTCTTAGAGAGTGCTAAAATCTGCGCTGCTATTGCCTTCACTCCATCTAACTCTAACACTCCAGCAGCTTTCGCCTGTGTCAACCTTGCCGTGGGCCACTGGTAGTTGTTAGCCGCCATTGTTTCTATCAATTCGTATGCCTCCTCATAACTCTTTGCCATAAAAGCTCCACCCGAAGCTGCATCTATACTGGTTCTGAGATTTCCGTTCAACTCGTTGTAGAATGTGTTCATCTGCAACCATTTGGGTAATCCGTGATTTGGGCACTTTCTGAGCAACTCTTTATATCTCTCCCATACTTCATATAGTGATTCCCCATGCTACTGTTCAAACATGGTAATCTCGTTTCTCATTTTTGCCGTCTTTTCTGGTGGGAAAAATTTTGCTAAGAATTTTTGAGCAAGGTCTTCCCATGTAGTTATGGATCCCGGCAGTAGAGAGTGTAGCCAACTCTTCGCCTTATCTCGTAAAGTGAATGGGAACAAGCGTAGTCTAACTGTGTCATCCGACACCCCATTATACCTGAAGGTGTCACAAATTTCCCAAGAAGCTGACTAAGTGTTCATTCGGATCATCATTTGCCAAACCCCCAAACTGAACTAAATTTTGGATAATCTAAATAGTCCCAGGCTTGATTTCAAATGTGTTCGCAGCTATAGCAGGCCTGGTGATACTCGACTGCAACTCGGTCACCTTGGGTGTAGCAAAGTCCCTCAATGATTTCTAGTCTTCGGCAGCCATTGCTTCTTATTTTTCAGAGTTTTCAAAGTCTTCTCTTGTTTCCTTGATCCACTTACTTAGCCTTTGAAACCGTTTCTCAATGTCGTCCTCAAAAGGAAGCAAGTCTGGATTTTTGGATCGCGTTTGCATAAACCAACTTCAAAAACCTAAAATAAGACGAACAAAACAAAAGAAAAAAATGTTTAAGTAAAATTGAACTAATTAAACTGATATTGAAAAATTATTAAAATCTATACTAAATTCCCCGGCAACGGCGCCAAAAACTTGTTGGGTAAAATCTAATGACGCACAATCACGCAAGTATACGTGGTCAACAAGTAATATATTAGTAAGTAGAGTATCGTTCCTATAGAGAATTAGTAAGAAATTAATATTTGCAATCATCAATTTTGTATTATCCCAATTTTATTAAACTAATCTAAATTAAAAATGATATTTAATAAAACTCATAACCTAAAAATATTAATTAATCAACACAACTTAAAAACCTCAATTTCAAACAATTAATGGAGATTTAGGCTTTACAACTTCACTTTAAGTATCATTCCAATTATCACACCTTATTCTAATTTAAATTATTAGTTCAGTTTATTAATTAAAATCACTCATGTAGACTTAGCCATTTCTCAATGCACTAAATCCATATTAACTTAAATCCACAATTTAGATAGAATTAAGCCAAACACCCTAATTAACTAATTCACTATATCTCTATGTGAATTACAATTAAGAAGGATTTAATTCCAAGTTCTTACCAGATTACATGCAATGCTAGGCATATCTCTACCCTAACATAAATCAAGAATCTGTTCAATCACAAAATTCAAGAACTCATGCTACTGTGATTAGGTCTAGAATCATATCTCATCTCTCGAATCCATACAATTCCACATAAAATTGGTGATCAAGCAATTCATAAATTAATCATAAATCGCAATTGATAAACTGAATTGATAATTTATTAAACTTAAATCAAGGCATAATAATTGTCATTCCACGGTAAAGATCCATTGCAAGCCTAAAAAGTAATTTAGTTCATAACTAATGAATTAAATACTAAATAAATAAAAGAAATCATCATCCTAATTACATGATTTGAAATTAGAGAAGAATAGTAGTACACCACCCTTCTTGCCCTTCAACAATGCAATCTTCGTGAAATCAACTCTTTTTCTTGTTCCTCCAAATTCTTGCTCATCAATTGTATGTCTCCAAGTGTATCTTTTTTTGTAAAATCTCTAGCATTTAACATAAGCAAACTCACTCTCACTCCATCACTTCAATTCTATTCCATCTCAAACTCGTTATATAAGAACTCTAATAGAAATCAAATTCCAAATCCAATCCAACAAGTTTGTGGACATAGAGTCCCAATTAACATGAAATAAAATCCTTAACACTCTCCTAATATAAGCATATTACATAAAGAAGTTAACTCTCCCATCACAACTCAAATTCCAACAACTAACAAAACAACGACTTTTGCCCTGAATGAGCCAGGCGCTCCCGCCGAGTTTAGTATTAGAACGGTATTGACCCTGTAGTTCATGCAATAACTTCTCACTCTTGTGCGCCCGCGCTACACTTTGCTTGTCATCATCATGGCGCCCGCCACCGATCATGTAGAATGTCTAAAATTTCTTGAATTTCCTTCCATTGCTAGCATCTTGATGAGCTCACTTATTATCCTATCACAAAAAAACAAAAACCCATCAAAAGTAACATGAAATATTTCAAAAACTAACAATATAACAAGCTAAATGAAGATAAATCGTAGGTTAAAAACCTACTCATCAATGCCCTGGCATAAGAGGGCATGAAGTTGATCAATTATTTTTGCCCCGACATTCCTTTTTGGGTGTAAATGCTATACCCTAACATAGCAAGGTCAAATTTGTTTTTTTAAAAAGATTGTCCAAGTTTGTTTTCTCTAACTCCTAGTCCTCTTCTAATTTAATTTCTCTTATCCTTGTAGACACTCGAAATAACCTTACAGGAGGGCAGAATCATCTTCTAGAGATAACCCTAGAGGTCAAATCAGCTCAATCCCGGAGACAACCCTGGGATATGCAGTTTTTTCATCTCGGAGACAACCCTGAGATACTCAGTTCCAGTCCCAAAAATAACCTCGAGATTTTTAGTTCCAACCTTGGAGACAACCCCGAGGAATGCAGTTGCAGTTCCAGAGATAACCTCGAAAAAGTTCGTTTTAATCCCTAGAAGTCAGCTTCAATCTCAGAAATAACCCTGAGGTACTCAGTCCCAACCCTGAAGATAACCCTGGGTGGTCAGACACACCTCAGAGACAACCCTGGGGACATTCAGTACCTGAGCAACGACTGCTAAATCAGCCCAAAACCGGAGATAACCCCGGTGAGGGGAAAAATCATCATTTTGCCTCCTCGATCCCACATTCACGCCGTCTCAACAATATTTCATAACACATTCTACACAGAAGTGTCCTACAAGAACCATAGCTCAAATCCCGAGTTACTATTATGCAAGATAGTACACCAGATAGAATTTGAAGACCTAAAGATATGGTTACGGACCCATCTTCCAGGATTTGTACAACCTATTATCCTATGTCATTGTGTAGCTCTCGACAACAACATTTTGGAAAGGTATTATACGCCTCAATCGAATGCCTGGATTGAAAGTTATGAAGGTTCAAATGGACAACGCGTTGCACGAGTGCACGTACTTCGAGATGATGAGGCCCACAGAGCTCGAGGCACCCCGGGTAGCCGCAGGTTGACCTGCCGCTCCCACTCTCTATAAAGAGAGGGCTTGGGGTGGCCATTTTCAAGAGAAAAAAGGTGAGGAAACCCCGTCTATTTTGCTTTGTACACACTTTAAACTCAGTGCTTTCTCTTTTCAAACACATGTGAGCTTGTGTTTTGCTATATTTTATCAGTGAAAACTAAGTATTCATTCATTTAAAGCTATTTGAAGTCTTCTTGGCAGCCCACTGTAAGACATCTCAGACTTCTTAAAGCCTTTCTCCACTTTCATTCACACACAGTTATTCACGTTGAGAGTCGTGTTGTGTGCGTATGCCCGGACCGTTGGTCCGTGACTTTTATTTCTTATATATATATATATATACAGAGAGGATCAGGTAAGGGCTCCCTTACTTTCTTAAAATGTGGGATTTTTTTTTTTTTAAAACAACTAAAAAAAAAGTTTAATATTTTATGGAACTGAATTTTTTTTCATAATACAGTGTTTTGGGTGTGATTTGGATACATAAAATATTAAACTTTTTTTTAGTTGTTTTAAAAAAAAAGCAAAAAAAAAAGGTGCGCATTTTAGTAGCGTGAGGGAGCCCTTACAGGAATCGGACCCTATATATATATATATTGTTAGTTCTCGAAGGTACACAATAGATCTAGAAGGGGGGGGGGGTTGAATAGATCCTTTTTAATTTCAAATACTTTTCCCGTTTATTTTGTATTGCTCATGAATTAGCGTATGACAAACATAAGAATATTTTCAAGCACAACGAAATAAATAAAAGATCCCCTTCATTGATATATTCATAAACATACATACGTTGTTCGTGGAGTTAGTTTAGTTGTAAGTAGTTAATACATACATAGCAATTATAGCAGTTAGGTACATAATGTAAATGACAGAAATTAAATGACTGAATGTAAAAGACACAAGGGATTTTAAGTGGTTCAGAGACTCAAGCTCCTAATCCACTCTTCTACTTCAACCAGTAGGAATTCCACTAAGGAAGGACAGCACCTTGAATCACTAAGATTCCTTCAAGACCAACAGCCTTGAAACTTTAGTTCAATAAGAACTCTTCAAGTCTAGTAGACTTGGAACTCCAATTCACGAAGAAATCTTCAAGGCCTGTAGCCTTGGAACTCAATTTAGTCCCTTGGACAAGGACCCTTCTGGCCCTGGCTCTGTTGTTGGTGCTGAGCTCCCAAGATGACTTTAAGCTTGTTCATCCTTGATTCTTGGCAGCTCGTTGTGATCTTCTTTGGATTCTGTATCGAGACTGGATCACCATTGGACATCCTGCTAAGTTGAAGCTCGATCTCTTTAAGTACTTAGCAGTTTATCACTTTTTCATTGGTGCAGTTGATCTTATAATTGTTCAACTCATCTTCATCCGATGTCAGCTGTGCACCATCACCAGTTTGGTTTGCTAAGTCTTTGAGCTTTTGGTATACTTTGTCTGGCACTTAGCATTCCTAGTACCCCTCTTGAATGATATGCAGGTATGATTCTGCATCTATTCTGTTTCAGCTTTTGGTTCATGGTGATTCGTAGAGTGGCTCTCTGGATCTTCTTTTTGCTCTGCCATTTTTCTGAATGCTATCTTCTTGGCCTTCTCTGCTCTTAGCTTGACTTCCATCTTAAGTGGCATTCTCATCCTTGTTGAGTGAAGCTTTAGTCTGTTCAAGTCCTTCTTCAAATTTGCCTCACTTCCACCTTTGTAGTCTCACTACCACTAAGACTTGTTCTGTTCAGCTCTGGTGGAAATCGTAGAGTCAACAATATAGCATTCCAACATTAAATGATTCTTTAACTCAGCAACTTCACAACTTTGATCTTTGAAGCTCTAGCTAATATATACTCCTTCACAATCTTCCTGTTGGAATATAGCTGTTAGAAATTATTTAAATTACTTCGCAGATCTCGAGTTATTTGGTGCAGACTGTAGATGTGACATGACAACCCCTTTTTCACTTTTCTGACACTGCAGTCTACTATTTCACCTACCCCTCAGAGTTGTCACCTTTCAGTGTCAGGCTGGTAGTCATCTTAATTTTCTTCTTTCTGACTTCTCGATTAGAGCATCAGAAAGTATCCTTTTGCATCAATTCTCTCAATTTAGCAACATTCAAATATTAGTCTTTCAGATTGAATCATTGCCATTGATTCAATCTTCAGATGACCAAACTCTACGATTCTGATGCAGATGTGTTCTTGGACCTGATCATAATGTATCTTGTAGAATGTTACTCATTTACTGGTTAAGACATCACTATGATCTTGAAGAGTGTTCATTGGATCTTCAGTGTAGAACACATCTTCCTTCTCTTGTGCAGTGCTTTAACATTTCTATTTGCCATGACTTATCTCAGGAACTGATAGCTTGACTTCTTGTTCTGGCCTCTTCTGCATAGCAAGACACATCAGATTTGTGGCATGCCCAGCTGTCTTTCTGTTTGTAATCTCCCATTCAGTTATCATCAATGGCCTGACCCATGCTTAATCACTTTATCCTTGTTCTTCATAAGCTGTCCAGTATCTCTTTGTAAACTTCATCAGTTCCTACTTTGTTTGGCAAACACTACGATCCTAGTTGATCTTCAAGATCGTTGCCTTCTGTTCTCTTGACAGCTACTGCACTTTCTGACTTTCCTTAGTCAGTCACTTTTACTGAAGTCTTATTCTGATCGACTTATGGAAGACTTCATCTTGAATGGCGTCACAACTCAATTTAGATGTTGATTGACTTGGTGCTTGGATCTTCTGTTGGCTTGCATGCCATTCGTTAAGTGCTCTCTAGTTTCCTTTAGGTGGACTGTATCTTCTCAACTCAAACTAGAGGCTTCATACTTAGGATATTCTGGGAGTGCTCATTTGTTGAGAATCGTGTTGACTCTATGATTCTGCCTTGGCGTTGTGAGCACCTCTGTTGAAGCCTTAGTTCTTCACACTACGATTTTACTTTGGTTCTGTAGACACTACGACTCCGAGATCAGATCTTGACAGACTACAATTTTTGTCTTTAGGCTTGCTGTCCTTATCTGATCTGGCTCGACTATGATCTCTGCCTCTGATATGATCAGTAGACTCTACTACATCAAGTGTGGCCTACAATTCTTGACTTGGCTTTGGCAGATACTCGGTCGGCTCTTAGACAGGCTGTCTCTATGATTCTGAACATGACTTCCTCAGCATACTACGACTCTGAGAAAGTTCTTCTCGACACAGTACGATCCTTCCTCGTTTCTCCTGACAGACTACAAACTCCGAGATTTACTATCTTGCAGACTGCGATTCTGCCTTGATAGTTCTCAGGTTTTCCTCGACTCGTCTTGCAGACTACGATGCTGGTGTAGTGTTCGACGATCAAACATACCTATCTATTACATTATAAGATCAACCTAACAAGCTTGATCTTTCTACATTTATAGTCCTTGTACATCATTTCTTTTTAAGGACTTTACAAAGCTGTTTTGCTTATGTAGGATCAACCTAACACATTTGATCAATTCATTCTATGTCCTTGTACATATATTCCTATTATCTATCAAAGGACTTTACAACTTTCCTTAATAAAAGCATACTTGCATATTTATTCATTTATATCATAATCAAATCATATATAAATAGGAATAATACTCTTATGTATATTCCTAACAATCTCCCCCTATTTGATTATGACAAAAATAATTAGTGCATATGCATGAGCGGAATGAATCTTATATACAGTAAGCAACTGTATTTCTAAAACAAATAAGCATGAATGTCATTGATGATAATATGAAATTACATAAACTATGATACTTTACATCCTAGATCCAGAACATACTTAACTAGATAGAGATGTACCTTTTTGACTCCATGTGTATCTCCAGTATGTCTATTGATTAGCTACTCATCTTTCTTTTCTTCTTTTTCTTCTTTTCTCTACTCCCCTTCAGGTTCATGCTCCATTGTTTCATCTTTCTCTAGGTTTGGTTCTGGTGCATGCTCTTCTTCTTTGTCTGGCTCTCCCTCAGACTCTGTGTTCATGGGATCATCATCCTTTGGCTCCCCCTAAGATGATGACTCTGCTTCTGTGTGACGCCCCCAAAATAGGTATACATCACCCATTTTGAGTCGCCAAATACATGGTACAGAATACAAATACAAACTTACATATACAACATGAGCTGTGAGTTTTAATACAAATATTGTCTTCTAGACAGTATTCAAACTCAAAATAAGTCCTCAATACATTTATTATCACAACATTTCACAGAATAGTGAGGACTACTAATGCAACCATTTGGACCGACAATCCATTCCCCGACTAGTCCCAGCTATATTCTCGTTTCCTGAAGAGAACAGTGAAAGAAAGGGTGAGCTCAACTAGCCCAGTAAGAAATATTATGACCAAGATAATGCAGAATAAATTATCCTTAGCCTTCAACAGTATAACCACTGATAGAATATAATAGACAACAAGTTTTAGATCAACAAGCTGCGGTGAATAAGCAATCCATTAGAAGAGTCAAGTAGAGCATAAAATCTACTATCTTCTATGATTTAAAAGATTTATCATCAATTTTATCGCTGAGACTCAGCTTAATAAATAATCCACATCATTGAATCATCCCTGCACTATGGGCAATGGATATTCTTTAGTATCACGACCACAAATTATCCATGCACTACGGGCCAAAGATAATAGTGTTTTCATCAACGGTCATAATCATGCCATAAAATAATTCATCTTTGCACCCTTGGCCGAAGAGAATCCATAGCCATAATCATACCAAAAACTGTCCATCAATGCACTACGGGCCAATGAGGACTTTTATCACATCATTTGTAACATTACGGTCATGATTATACCGAATAATCCCTGGTCATAATCATACCAAGTCCATCTATGCACTACGGGCCAAAGATGACTTTCACAACAATATAAGCATGATGATGATGACAATGACATAATAATTCAATAAAATAAGTTCAAGGATAAATTTTTAAAGATTTATAATTTAATTTATCCAGAAATCAATAACGTCCAAATTGTCAACATGATACTGCTTTGTGGAGTAAAATTCAAGAATAATATTGTACCAAAAATAATTTGGACAAAAAAAAAATCAATTTTTATCATGAATAGTACCCCGAGTGAATAGTACTCGAGTGAATAGTATCCTGTGAATAGTACTTCAGGAATAGTAACCCTGTGAATAGTACTCTGGCATGAAAAAGTTAAAACTTATCAAGAATGCTAAGAATAGTATTTCCATGAAAAGATACTGGATGAAGCACAAATATCAAGGATATTCTACTAATTTCATGGAGTATAGAAACCAAAACTTTAACAAAACGAATATAAAATTCGAAATTTGAAACGAAAAAATATTACTTACATACTACAGAGTATGGAAGAATATATTATTTCAAGCGAATATTGAACAAAAATAATATCCCTTACGAATATTGAACGAATATTAAACGAATATAATATGAATATTAAACGAAGACAATATCCCTACTAATATTGAACGAAAATAATATTCATTACGAATATTGAACAAAAATAATATTCATACGAATACGAAAAATAATGTCTCTTCTGAATATGAAATAAATAATACCCCTTACCTCAAAAAGAAGAGTATTCCAACTGGTATAACGGGGATATTCTTGAAGAAAACTTTCACTATCTTCTACACTAAAAGCTTTCTAAAACTCGAAATAAATACGCTCAATATTATAGAAGAAGAATTATCTGATTCTAGTGTGATTTTCAATTCTAACTAAGCATCCTATTTATAGGAGAATGGAAAGGATACTATTTGAATTTAGAAATCACGGGTAAACAGTTGCAACTCATGGGCGTCGAATCCTTCTGCTGATTTTTGAAAATTTTTATTTACTAAGCAGTACTATGCAATAAAATATTCTAATAAAATGAAAAATTTTAAATAAAATAAAATATATTCTATTTATAATCAAATAAAACAAGACTTATAATATATATATATCGGTAACAATACTCCCTCCCGTGACAAACCTTTCTTTTCCCCCCTATTAGTCAATACACACATGTTATATATTATATATATGTTGATGCCAAGATTTTTTTTGTCCCTTTTCATTACTTGTTCTTTGGTGTTCACATGTTAATGTGAGATTTGTTTGAAAAAACAATTGAAAAAGGTCCGACATGTATAATGTCGACGATTTGACCTTAAGAGTCGCCAGTTGGTGTATTTAACTGGTTGCACCAACGCAACCGAAAAGGTTTGCACATTGAGCCAGTGATATGACACTGTTAAACGGGTCTATGAAACTGAGATTCATTTGAGTTCTGGGGCTTGATTATGCGGAGGGAAGGTGTTAGAAACCCCTCGACATCCGTGTTACCACGGTGACCGCCACTTTTCAAAAATCTGTTATATGAATGTGTGTGTGTGTGTGTGGATCAATGTGTAATTATTTGGAAGTAGTGCTATGCCTCGTTCGGACCTATATACAAAGGGTTTGAATTTATAGAAAAATTCAGTTTTAACCAGATATATCAATGAAGTGTTGTAAAAAGAGGTCTTTCAAACCCTGTGCTCAATAAGAATTGAGGCCTTTGATACTTCCATTTTATTATTAAATGTTCAGCTTGTTTGCTTTTATTTTCGAGATGCGAGGCATCTTCGAGAAAATAATATCTACAATGTGCTAAACTCCTCATGGGCATAATGACCATCCAAGGAAATTGAGACCTTTGTAAATAATGTACAAGCTACTTACAGCTAAAAAAGTCCATCACGGGAACCAAATCTAGATTTAATAGAGTGAATCTGTGATCACATGATTCCTAAGCTCACATGATACTGCAGTTTATATGAAAAGCAGTAAGCAGTTATATATATAAATGCTGTAAATATATATATACAGACATGATCAACCACCACGAAGCAACTTCATGGGGATCGGAAATGTAAATATATAAAGCGTAATATATATATATATATATATATATATATATATATATATATATATATATATATATATATATATATATATATGGACATGATCAACCACCACAAGCGACTCCATGGGGATGTGAAAAGTAAATAAAGCGAGATAATCGATCAACCGCCACAAAGTAAACTCTAAAGCGGGACGAAATATAAATAAAGTTGTAAAAGTGATCAACGCCATTTAAGTAAACTCAAAGTGACGAAATGTAAATAAAAGTTGTAAAAGGCCACGAAGTGAATTCCGAGCCTAACGAGAATGTAAATATATATATATATATATATATATATATATATATATATATATATATATATAAAAGCAATAAACACTCCAGATGTAAAATCCAGGCTCATCAGATTTGTCTGACAACAATTATATATATAAGTATATATATATAAAGCAAATAAACGCACCAGACATATAAATGCTCTACACATAAGTCTAGGCTCATCAGACAAAGTCTAATAATAGTTTATATATATATATATATTTATAAGCAAGTAAACGCTCCAGACATAAGTCTAGGCTCAATCGAGGCATAACTCGATAATGTTAGTCCATATAAAAATATACATATATATATACAGACAGAAATGAAAACCACGGACCGAAGTCTGGGCATACGCACACAACACGACTCTCAATGTGTAGAATAGTGTGTGCAAATATGAAGAGGAAGGCTTTATAGAGTATGAGAAGGCTTACAATGGGCTACCAATGCAGACTTTTATGAATCTATATGGACAAACACTCAGCTCCTGTAGGTAAATTTATAACTGTATGTGGGCTAACAGGTGTTTAAAAAGAGCAAGCACTCAATATAGGGTGTGTACAGAGCAAATTTGACAAGGCTTCCTCGCCTTTTTTTCTTCCTAAAATGGCTAGCCCAAGTCCTATATATATAGAACTGATGGCCGCAGGTGTACCTACGACAACCACAGATACACCTGCGGCTACCCGAGCTGTCCGGGGTTCTGCGGGTCCCGTCTTCTCGAAGTACGTGCACTTATGCACTGTAATATCCACTCGAACTTGCAGAACTTCAATCCGAGTATCCGAAAGAGGTATACAAGACCATCTTCAGACTGCTTTTGTTGAGAGCTATGCAATGACATGGGATTTGCCCTTTTTTGATTCCAGGATGTTGGGTCCAAGACTAAAATAGCATTTCTGGGTCTCCGTCAGGCAGTCTGTTGAGCTGTTTTGCGTAGTTTGCGCTCGGAAGTTGAGATATGATTCTTGTGAGACTTCTTTTGAAGCAATATGAGTTGGAATGAGTGTATTTGATTTGAAGTGAAGTTGAGTCAGCAAAATGACCATTTTGCCCCTCCCGGGGTTATCTCCGGGTTTCATTACGATTGTAAGCGGGTTTTTCGAGTTTATCTCTGAGAGTGTCATGCTGTTGACTCTGAATGTACTTAGGGTTATCTCTGAGGTTGGAATTGATGTTGTGGTCCTCCAGGATTACCTCTGGAGTATGAAAAAGACACTTTTTCCCTCATATATAGTTAGTAACAGGAAAAGAAAATTTCGAGTGTTTACAGATGCCCCTCTTTATCATGTTCATGCAATGCAATGGAATGGACATGATAAAGATTAATAGACACTTGAAATATTACAAGGTAAAGGATGTAAAATGTAGTGAATATGATGATGAATGTTAAAATGTTTTCGCAAATCGCAGTTTGCAAATCGCACATCGCATTTCGCACTTCACAACTCGCACATCGCATTTTGCATATCACAAATCGTAATGTAATGAATGTTATGATGCATGTTTAAAATGTTTTCACAAATCGCTTTACCTTTATCGATCATTGCTGATGCCTATGCTGGTGATGAAGATAAGTTAAGATGTCACTGATGCATACGCTGGTAGTTTACAATGGTGCCTACCCTGATGGTAGTTTGAGAACAGATCCTACCCTGCTGGTAGTTGAATACGCTGACATCGCCCAACTGTTTTGGTTCCCACTCGAATGGCGGTATACAAAGCTTTCATCGCTGAAATGTCTTGATGTTGCGCTGAATTGATGCCAATGGTTTTGAATAACGGATCTCCCAATACCTTCGCTGAAGGAATATTTAAAGGTTTGCTTCGCTAGACTCTGCCTGATATTACGCTGGATAGAGATGTACGTTGATGTAGCGCCTCACCCTTTTTGAGGTGATTTGTAGTTTCCTTTCGCTGTTGAGTGCTTGTGCTCCATTTCCTTGAACATTTGATTCGCAATTCGGCTGACCTGATGACCTGAATGCCGTTGATATCCCTGGAGGGTGCAGCTCATTCTTTCGCTGTCAAACTTTTGAACTTCAGTATAGAGGCCTCAATTTATGAAGATTTGACACAAATTAACACGTTTAACGGTGTAGATTTCATTTTCTAGACCTTTTGTCGTTGGCCTTGAGTTAAGAACTTTTTTGAGAATTTTCCCCTTCTTTCGTAGGGGCGCGCTTATGTCGCCATGATTTCTTTTAGGAGTTTTCTTTCTTTTGATGAGAGGCCGGATCCTGCCTTAAAATCCTTCGCTTTCTTGGAATCGGAAAAATGCCCCAGTCCTTTCGCATGTTGTTGCTGGGGATTCATACGAGAAAGTCTCTTTGTTGACCAAATCGTGAGTGAACAATATTCGAATCGCCAGTGAGATAATATGAGGGAAGCTCCGATGATGATGGACCATGCTGATGGTGTTGACTGGTGCATTTTCTTCCTTAGGATGTTGATAAATTCCCCAGTGTTGAGTTGTCACTATTTTCGAGATTTCCCCAATCTTGTTGTAAGAGTCTCAATATCAAGTTGTCGCCAATTTTGAAATTTCCCCAGCCTTGCTTATTGTCTGGGATAGTTGCTTTGATAGATGGGCTGATAAGATACCGAGCTCGCAAGAGGCTTTTACCTCCATACCAGATGGTGAGCAGGTAGTGGATTTAGGCTTTGATGCCCTCAATCATTGTTCCTGACTTGTTCTCGCAATCGACTTTGATGGTTTTATGCAGACTTGTTGATTGAGGATGTCGGCTCTTTTAAGGTCCTCGCTGCTGGTTGTCTTGGTGTATCGCTGTTTCTTCCTTTCTGAGATTTGTACCAGAATTGATGGAATGACATTGAAGTGTTGTTGGGTCTTCTCCATATGGGTCGTTGATTTGGAGGGTTGTTCTTGGGCGTAGACTTGGGATTGATGTTTGGGTTTGGATGTTTCTTTTGAGGTTTAGACTGCACCACTGATGGTTGCCTACGTACTCCTGTATGTGCGGGAGATCAGGTTTGCGTAGTTCAGGCTTGGTGTAAGAGGTTCAACGCTGAATGTGAAAGGCAGAGAGATGTATAAATGTTTTTGTTATTTTTTTGTTTTTTGTAGAGAAAGGGCAGAAATGTTTTTGTTGTTTTTTGTTTATTGCGACTGGGCCATATAGAATATGGTTGCCTACATACTCCCGGGTGTCTGGGAGATCAGGTCGACATAGTTCGCCCCCGGGAGCTGAAACCTGAATGACTTGATTTTTGATTTTTTTGATTTTTCCTTTTTTTTTTTTTTTTATTTATTTTTCTTTTTTTTCTTTGTTTCTCTTTTTTTTTGTAATATTTACATGCATGGAAAATAAAAGGCATACTACAAAGAAAGTGATATCGTCCCAACATCTTCTGGAACTCGCAACCTTATCCCTGGATCTACATCTTCTTGGCTATTTGAGGCCAATGGTTATGTTGTCAATGGTTATGTTGCCTTCAAGGCTCGTGACAGAGGTTACTTCTTGGTTTTGAATGTCTTCACTTATGGCCATAACTTGATCGCTTCCTGGTTCAGTACATTTCTCAGGGATGCTTGAGCTGGACCCATCGCAAAAAGGTATGAACTCTTGATTCTTTGATGGGTTGGTTTCCGCGACAACCTCACCACCTTTTCCTTCATCTGTTCCTTCACGCTTTTTCTGGGCTTGAGAGGATTCGACCATGAAATCTCCCTCGAACTGTCGTCGCATTTCTTGTAAGGAATTTTCCCTTTTGGCTTTTCCTTCCTTGGACATGATTAGTATTTCCTCCTCATCATCCAAGGTGATAAAATCAGGAACGTGGTTGATATCTTTGGACCAGAAGATGTTTTATGTTGGCGGAGGAATATCCTTTGGGGATTCCCGGGTCTCCTTTGTCATTTCCTGCATTAGGATCATTCCATCTTGTGTTCTGCCAGGATTATCGCCCATAGCCTTCACCTCATCTTAACTGTCTGTCACGAGTGGACATCTTAAGCTTCTTATTTCTTTTTTGCCTTTTTTGGTCATGAGGAATTCTATCTCCAGCTCTCCATTTTCAATGAGATCCTGGATTTTATGTTGCAAAGACCAGCATTCTTAAGTCGTATGTCCTAGTGAGTTAGAATGGTAGAGACATATCTTGGTGGAATCATAACTCTTTATCTTGGGATTTATAGGAGGTAGTAACTCAGTAATCCTTCCTTCGCTTATCAGAAAGTGTAGCATTTCTTCATTGGATTTGCTTAGAGGGGTGAATTTTCGGGCTCTTATGGAAGTTGTTTGATCTTTCTTCTTTGAAAATTCGCATTCCTCCGAGCGATTTTTCCGTTGGCGAGATCTTCTAGCAATTTTATCATCCCCATTTTCTTGGCCTTCCGATAGTTAATTGAAAAACTGCCTCGTATCCTGATGTTGTCGTACTATCAGCTTAACTAGCAGATTTACTTGATTTTGGATCGTCTCTAATTTTTGCATTACTATGATACCATCCTCCGAGTTTTCCCACTTTAGGACATTTGTTCTGTGCCTTTGAGGGTAGTCCTCTATCCTTCGTATGCACTTACGAATTGGATATATTTCAGCACTTCCTGACCCGATCATGTTTACTTCCCTCGTATCATGCTGCAATGGAAGGTTTTGCGTAGTTTGCACTCGGAAGTTGAGATATGGTTCTTGTGAGACTTCTTTTGAAGCAATATGAGTTGAAATGAGTGTATTTTATTTCAAGTGAAGTTGAGTCAACAAAATGACCATTTTTCCCATCTCGGGGTTATCTCCGGTTTTCGTACATTTGTAGCAGGTTTTTCCAAGGGTTATCTCTGAGATTGTCATGCTGTTGACTCTGAATGTACTCAGGGTTATCTCTGAGGTTGGAATTGATGTTGTGGTCCTCCAGAATTACCTCTGGAGTATAAAAAAGATGCTTTTGCCCTCCTGCATAGTTAGTAACAGGAAAAGAAAATTTCGAGTGTCTACAATATATACTTCCACCATCCCATTACCACTCCTTCTTCCCTCATTTCCCGGGCAAAGCTCCCCCTTTTTCTTCCCCCCAACCCCACATGTCATTATCATATATATATATATATATATATATAACACATTCTCACACACAATTTCTAACTTTTCCACCAACATGTCCACATCACATATATATTATATATATATATATATATGTAATACACGTATATATATATATATATATATATATATATATATATATATATATGTGACGCCCCCAAAGCAGTATACATCACCCATCTTAAGTCGCATGAGATACATGGTACATAAATTCAAATACAACTTAATTATACAAATAATGTGTAAAATAATACGACAAAACATAGCTGAGAGTTTAAACAAGAATATTGTCATTTAGCTGAGAGGACTACTAAAGCCATTTATCTTGGACCATCACTCCATTCTCCGACTCATCCCAACTATATTCTCATTTCCTGAAGAGAACAATGGAAGAAAAGGGTGAGCTCAACTAGCCCAGTAGGAAATATTATGACTAAGATAATGCAGAATAAATTATCCTTAGCCTTCAACAGTATAACAACTGATATAATACAATAGATAACAAGTTTTAGATCAATAACTGCAGCGGAATAAGAAATTCATTAGAAGAGTCAAGTAGAACATAATGTCTACCATCTCTTCTAGATTAAAAGTCCATCGTTAATATTTCATTCCTGTAATACTCATCAACAGTTCTTTGTTATACAAAAAAGAACTCTCATCACCTGTCTTCACTTGAGCCACCAAAGATTATAGTTAAATCCACAATTCATATTTATAATCATGTAAATCGACAGTTCCTCCTTGCCACAAAGGCTTAATTGAACGTTTACTCAATATCCTTACCCCAAAGGCTAAAGATATTCAAATGTAATAACAATGATCATACCAATCAATTGTCTACCTTTGCACTACGGGCTAAAGATATTCAACTATAAAACCAATGGTCATGATCATACCAATCAATCAATTGTCGTCGATTACTACGCTGACCAAAGACATTCAACTGTTAACTAATGGTCATGATCCTGCCAATCACATCATCGAATTATCCATGCATTACGGGCCAAGGATATTCATTATTATCACAAGTGGTCATGATCATGTCATACACATGTCCATCTTTGCACGTAAGCCAAAGATATACAACTATAAAACCAATAATCAACAGTCCATCTATGCACGTAAGCCGAAGATATACAACTATAAAACAAATAATCAACAATCCATCTATGCACGTAAGCCAAAGATGACTTTCATCACAATATAAGCATGAGGATGATGACAATGATATAAGCATTAATCAAACGAAATCAAGGATAAATATTAAAGACTTTAAATTTATCCAGAGTTTAAAAATATCCAAATTGTCAACATGACATCGCTTTGTGGAGTAAAATTCAAGAATAATATTCATATACCAAAAATAATTTGGATGAGGAAAAGAAATATATTTTTGGGTGAATAGTACCCCATGAATAGTACTTGAGAATAGTACCCGTGAATAGTACCCCGACACGAAAAGTGTCCCGAATACTCGAGTGAATGATACTAGAGTGAATAGTAATCGGGTGAATAGTAATCCATGCATAGTAACTCGTGAATAGTACTCCGGCATGAAAAATACCCCGAATACCCGAGTGAATAATACTAGAGTGAACAGCAACAGGGTTAATAGTAACTCGTAAAAAAAAATACCAAAGAAAATGATATCTCATACGAGTATAATAGAATATACTTAAATCAGAATTGATTTTCACCGCCATGCAGTAATCCACATATGCAGATCATTTCCACAATTTAATAAAGAATGAATACGAAGGATCATTCACCATGCATGCTGATAATCCACATAGGCAAAAGTTATTCCAGCGCGAATAATAAAGAATGGAATAATGTAAGATTTCACCGAACTGCGATATATCATATACTGAGTTATTCCAATAGAATAATAAATAATGGAACTGTGTCATGCGTAATCCGCATGCAGATAGGATATTCCAATGAGAATAATAAAGAATGGAACCGGTCATACGTAATCGCTTGCATGCATGTGATATTCCAATAGAATAATAAAGAATGGAACCGGTCATGCGTAATCCGCATGCATGCATGTGATATTCCAATGTAATAATAAAGAATGGAATAATGAAGAATTCACGGTGCATGCGATAGATCAAGATGCAGAAAGGTTATTCCAAATGAGAATAATCTTGAATGGAATAATGAGAAGAATTTCACCATGTATGCGGTATTGCATGATAGACAAAGTTATTCCAACATAATAATAAAGAATGGAATAACAACCCTTAAGAGTATTGAAAGAAAATAACTCTCTTCATGAATCGAAAGAATAATACCCCTTACTATAATAATAATATCTCTTACCTCGTAAGAAGATCGGATACCCTTGGAATAGTGAAGTAGCGACTTCACTTCTTTTTTTCTCTCTATAGCTTCTCTCTCTATAATTTCTCTATAATAATTGCTCTTGTGAGACTTAGTGAATTGGTGAAAAATAATGAAGGAATGAGCTTCTATTTATAGGAAAATATAGTTTCCATAATTGCACATTTTGGGGCTCAAAATATTACAGTATAATACCCTCATCTTTTCCTTCACTTTTAATTTAGTCATACAAGTATTATCAAACTTGCACCACCTCCCCTAATAGTAAATCATGCGAATCAATAGTAAATCATGTGACTCAATAGTTCTAAACATGTGAAAAAATTAATTATAGTATAGTCCCTTCATCTATACCTCTATTTTTAACTTAGTCATGCAAGTATTATCAAGCTTGCACCAACTCCCCTAATAGTAAATGAATGTGATTCAATAGTACACACATGTGATCAAATAGTTATAATCATGTGAATTAATAGCAATTAGTTGCTCATTTATTCGATTAATTACCCGATTGGTCAATATAACTTCCAGACATCAATTATTATTGAAATAAATGTCAGTTTCCACTAACACTAATAATCTCAACACAATAGAACTATCAATTTCATCTTTAATCAACACGAACTTATTCATCATTAATATTATAACTCACAATATTTAACAATCTGGTCGTTCCCAGGAAAGAGGGGGCTTTCTAATAAGGATTTCTCCCTATTGGCGCACAATTAGGTGACCAAACCTCTCCTTGACAGAACTTCTAGACATTGTCAATATTGCAAATAATAATATGAATAATTTAGTCGTCTCAATTATTGATTTAATAATATATCATATTATGCAGATGATACTATGACAATAACTGAATCAATAATATGAGAGATATGATACAACAATTACTATAGCAATAATTGTGTATAACTGAGTGACTTCTCACGTAAGCATCAATAATCTATACCGTGTGATACTATGCAACCACACATATTACTGTACTTTTACTACCGGGTAGTTCAATAGTTTAACGGTAAAACTTCCGCCGTTATTTTTATAAAAAGATAATTATGTCGTTTTCTAACTACGACAATACTTTCGTTGTGGGGTCCACCAATGATTGTGCCGTCCTACGAATATTCCCCGACAAAAAGAATATTCCCTGACCAAACGAATATTTTATAACAACTTGCATACTTTGAAAAAATTTCACATATCACCGTTAACTTTAACCTTTTATCAATTTAACTATTTACTAAATAGAATAATTATAAAAAAATTGAATACTTTTATTTCATAAAATTTGAGGTCTCACATATATATATATATATATATATATATATATATATATATATATATATATATATATATTGACATATATCTTTACTTTCTACCGTCGATTTTGAAAATGGGTAAATAGGGGTCCATAAATACTTCATAAAAATTCCCTCAATATTTTTAACAACATTTATTAATATTATTATAACTCGCAATATTAACAACTAGGTCGTTCCCAGGAAAGAGGGGGCTTTCCAATAAGGATTTCTCCCTATTGGCACGCAATTAGGTGGCCAAACCTCTCCTTGACAGAACTTCTAGACATCGTCAATATTGCAAATAATGATATGAATAACTTGTCATTTCAATTATTGATTTAATAATGTATAAAATATTGACAATAATTGAATCAAATAACGTGAGATACTATGCAAAAATTACTGTAGCAATAATTGAACAAAACTGAGTGACATCTCACGTAAACATCAATAATCAATACCGTGTGCTACTATGCAACCACGCGTATTACTGTACTTTTACTACCGGGTAGTTCAACAGTTTAACGGTAAAACTTCTGCCGTTATTTTAATAAAAAGATATTTTTGTCATTTTTTTATTCTGACAATAATTCCGTTGTGGGGTCCACCAATGATTGTGCCATCGTACGGATATTCTCCGATAAAAAGAATATTCCCCGACCAATCGAATATTTTATAACCACTTGCTTACTTTTCAAAATTTATAAATATTATCCACAACTATAACATTATCTCAATTCCACACCATAATATTAAAAAAAAAATATTTCGAGAAAATTAAATCTTTTATTCATAAAATTTGGGGTCTTACAATCTCCCCTCCTTATGAAATTTCACCCTCGAAATTTACGTCATTATACGGTATGCCGAGCATGTGATGAGGACACTTCACGATTCTAACTCTTGAGATAACTTTGAGCGAAGAATATATTCCTTCTTATCCAAGATTTTAACAGGTACCTCTTTATACGTTTAATCTTCCGCTATCTCGTTCGGTTCTAAATCAATAATGTGGTTCGGGTCATCCACATATTTACGTAACATCGATACGTGAAAAATGTTATGAACATGCGACATATTTGGCGATAAAGCGAGTCTATAGGCCACAGTTCCTACTCGGTCGAGGATTTCAAATAGACCAATAAAATCGAGGGTTGAGATTTCCTCTCTTCATCGACTCTTGCTTCTAGAATAACGCCCTCTTGAACCTTCTTTTTCGTGCTCATCAGCTCTGGGTCTGTAGCTTGAGCGACTTTAACTTTATCGATTAAAGTCGCTTTTACTCGTATATTCATTATCTTTAAGTAGGTTCTTGGAGTCTTTAACTCTTTCTTCATCTTTTTTAAGTCGTATGAAATGGGACTTAGTGTTAACAACGTCACACTCGTAACTGCATACGATCTTCTATTCAACGCGTCAGCTACCACGTTCGCTTTTCTAGGATGGTATTGAATGGTATTATCATAATCTTCAATAGGTCGAGCCAACGTCTTTTGGTGTGTGATACGTTTGTTTTGGGTGAAGAAATACTTGAGGGTTTTAGAAATGGGTTTTGTACTGGGGTCAATATAAAATTCACTTTCACGCTCTAGGGTAGGTCAAGAAGTCATCAGGGAAAATGTAAGTAAATTTATTAACGATAGAAATATCATTTAAAAACTGTGACTCTCATCCAAGACTTGGATAACACATGAAATGAAGGTTTCTCCTAATGGAGTTTCAACAGATAAGTTAAAGTCTAATTTTTCCGGAGTCAAATTTAAACGTTGAGCGCAAGTAGGAGAAATAAAAGAATGGGTAGAACCGGTATCAAATAAGGTATATATATACTTCGCTAAAGTTTATAGTTAACTTACCCGTGATAACTTCGTTCGGGTTTCTCGACAAACAATCTCACTTAAACTACCGGCTTTGACTTGTCTGGGATATCCTTTGGCGTCACCATCCCAGCTGGACTTGACTTCACCATACGACAAAATCGAGCTAGGTGACCTTCTCTTCCATAATTAAAACACGCTTTGGGTTCATTGCGTACTGGTTTGGATGGATGTGTCCCTCTGTCAAGATTTGAAATATCTGATAGGGGTGGTCGTTCTTCTTCCTTCGAAATAGGTCTTCAAAAGGTTGTCTTTCCATCATTATTGAACCTTCTCTTCTTGAAATTTCCACTTCTATTATCTTGGCCATGATTACCTTCAAGTGGTTACCATTCTTTGATGATTGGGTAATATACCCATGAATTGGATATATTTGGACTTAAATTATTGCATTCTCAAGTTATTTAGTAGCATTTTTATTGTGTTTATGTCTTGTTTTGCTTGATTTGGGAATTTGTAGGGGTAATGCGGGATTTCGAGCTTATAATGGCAAAATGGTAAATAACATGAAGACTAGCATCGTAGGCGCTCTAGCTAGTGTAATTTTGGTATTGGGGCGCTTAGGCCTCATTGATGTTGGCCGGTCAAAGGCGCGTGTTTGATGGTTTAACTGGATTGACTTTTTTTTTACTTCTTATGTGGAGCTTATTTGAAGCCTAATTGGATTAGGATTGTGGGAAGCTATAAAAAGAAATTAAGTGCTGAAATTAGGGGGATTATCTAATCATTCAATCAATTCATTCATTCATTGGAGACTACACAAGGATTACTTGGAGATTAAGGATTGGCTACAGAGTTTTCTTCTTCTTCTCCTTATTTTCAATTTGTAATTCTTTAAGGATGATTTGCAAACAATTATTGGTTTTTATTTCCGTTATGAACTAATTCTTTAATTAAGATTTCAATTGAACCTTTTATGGCTATAAATTAGTTATTTAGTTATTCCAATTATTTATGTTGAAGTGAATTGTTTATCATGCCTTGCATCTATTGCTTAATTATTTTGCCAATAATTACCTTGTTATTCTAGAAGGATTTGGAAGAGGAATTCTAGGGTTAGAACTGGGTTTGATAACGTGTGACTTATTTATTTGCACAGTGAATAATTAGGTTTGTGAATTGAATGGAAATATCTTTTCACCGCATGTAACACATAAGGAATTGGGATTAAAGGAGTTTAATTCACTTATTTTGCATAGGAATATAGCAAGATTAATCTGGATTAAATAGAAGTCAGTTTATCACTTGGAAAAGGGACTTTTGGCATTGGAGAATTCTGTTAACAATTCAGTAGACATAATAGTTGGGATAATTGGATAATTGATTTATAGTTCATAATTGGGGATATTGAAGTCTTAATCCTTATCTATCGGAAGTCATTCACTCAAATCTTAGTTTATTTATTTGCTTATTTTAGAATAATATCTTTAATTGTTTAATTTAGTTTTAATATTTGGAAAATCATAATTTATCATTGTTTGAATAAAATTGGATTGATATAGTGCTAGTAGTTGGAATTTATTAATTAGAATTCTACGTGGGAGCGATACTCTATTTTATCACTTTATTACTTGTTGGCATAGTGTATACTTTTGCGTATTCTTTGATTGCGAAATCGATCAACAAGTTTTTGGCATGCATTCTAGAAATTTTTATTAATATTAATTTCATATTAGTTATAATCAATTTGGTCTTAATTTGAGCGTTACTTATTTTTCTTCTTGGATTGGCGAGGAATTCTTGTGCGTGTATGCACACTAGATCGAAAGCTAAAAGGAACTTTTTAAAGTATCTGAGCGACATCGAGAGGAAGTTAGGAAAGTGCGTTTGAATAGTGAGGTTATACATTTGGAAGAAGAAGCGGCAAACCGAGAAATACTCGTGAACATGGCGAGAAGCGAGCGAAATCACTTAGGGATTCGCCATGTCGAGATATCGCGGATTCTGATCGAGTATTAAGAGGCCGAGCAATCAATGCGAGCAGTTTGAGATAAAAGCGGGAACAATTCGGATCTTCTGAGAATACATATCGGTTTGGGGGGTATTCGATAGATGATCTAATGAGCATATCTTGAGTTTCTTGGAAGTTTGCGATACCTTCAAATTTAACAATGTATCGGAAGATGCTACAAGGTTGAGGATGTTCCGTTTACTTTAAAAGATAAAGCACGAAGTTGGTTACACTCTTTGCCTCTGGCTCGATCACCACTTGGGATGACTTAGCTCAAAATTTTTAGCTAAGTTCTTCCCACCAATAATCGGCAAAACTACTGAGCGATATTCATACTTTCGCATAATTTGATTGAGTCGTTATATGAGGCGTGGGAAAGGTTCGAGGATATGCTCGTAAGTGCCCTCATCATGGAATTCCACGAGTGGATGCAATTAGGGATATTTTGTGATGGTTTTTGCGCGCGTCCACGAGGTCTAGTATTGATGATGTTGCGGCGGGAGGGCGATCATGTCCAAGAATTTTGATGAGGCGTATCAATTGTTAGAGACAATGGCCACCAACAACTATTAGTGGCCCATGGCGAGGTCTAATCATCCAAAGCATTGGGAAAGTATGAAGTGGGACGCGATGGCGGCATTAATGACCACAAGTGACCATAATAGCTAAGCATATGGAAATATGGCGTCCACAAGCAACCACACGCGGTAGCGATGGTTTGTGAGTTGTGTCTTTGGGATCATCTACGGATCAATGTGCCATAAATTACGAATCAATTACGGTTCATAGGAAACTATAATCGCTCAACTCAGCCGTATCAGACTCAAAATGCTTATAATCCGAGTTGGAAAAATCATCAGGGGTTTTCATGGAGTAACAATCAAGTTCTTGACTCAACCACCTGAACAACAAAACACCTTCGGATTTCAAAATCGGACTCAACAACGAGAGGAAATCAAGTTTGGAAGAAGCCTTGGAAAAATTCATTAGAGCTTACGACAAAAAAGAGCGAGAACAAGATAAGAAATTGAATCAAGTAGAGCTTACTTTGCAAAGCCATGGGGCATCGTTAAAGAATCTGGAAAATCAATTGGGGCAAATAGCACATGCATTGAATAACGAATCCACTAAGGCGCTCCAAGGTGATCTGAGAAATAAATTCGAAGGTGAACTTGAGCATTGCAAAATTTGTAACTTTCTGCGATGGGAAGGATTTGCAAAAAAGCGATTAAGGATAAGGAAAAGGGGGACAACATGACGGTGAAATAGAAGAAGTTGTGAAAAGCAGGAAAGATAAAGAGGAAATCGTAGAAGCGAGAATGCTGAACCGGAACCAACTATAACAATGCCGCCCATCTAGTATCGCAGAGATTTTAGAAATCCAAGTTAGATAAGTAGTTTTCAAGATTTTTGGATATTTTTAAGAAATTGCATATCAACATCCCATTTTCTTAGAAGCTTTAGAACAAATCTTGAAGCTACGCTAAGTTCATGAAGGATGTGTTGTCAAAGAAAAGAAGCTGGGTGATTTTGAAACAATAGTGCTAGCTTAGAAGAATCGGTATGATTATTCGAGAACAAGTTGCCTCCGAAGTTGAAAGATCCGGTAGTTTTACTATTAAAGTGCGACATTGGTAATCGGTTTTCGGGGGAAAACTTTGTGTGATTTGGGGCGATATTAATTTGATGCCATTATCGATCTCTGATCGATTTGGGCTCAAGGCACCAAAAGCGACAAATATCGATTTATTGTTGGCGGACCGATCGATTACATATCCACGAGGTATCGTTGAAGGCGTATTAGTAAGGGTGGATAAATTCATCTTCAATGAGACTTTCGTTATCTTGGATTGTGAAGCGGAGATAAGGAACTTCCCATCATTCTCGAGGCGACCATTCTTAGCTTATGGGGAGAGCGTTGATCGGCGTCTGAAAGGAGAATTGGCGATGCGAGTTGAAGATCAACGAGGTCACTTTTAATGTGTTTAAATCAATGTCTTATCCGAAGGAAAAAGGTGAGTGTTTGCGGGTGGATTTAATGGATGAGTTAGTTAATCACAAGATTTAAGGTAATTACTCAGAGGATCCGATAGAATCCATGTTGCTCGGAATAGATGACTATAGTATTGATGAAGACATTGAGAAGTTCAAATGGCTAGACACATCATCATTCTACCAAAAAAATAATCAACCATTCGACACCCTTGATAGGCCCGAAACGGAAGGTAAAAAGTGCAAACCCTCGATAGAAGAGACACCGGTGTTGGAATTAAAGCCACTCCCCTCTCATCTTGAGTATGCTTATACGGGAAAGATTCGACTCTACGAGTTATTGTTTTGACATGAGTTAAGCGACACCCAAAAGGAAAAATTACTACGGGTTACTGCGAGTTCAAAAAGCGATTGGGTGGACTATAGCGGATATTCGAGGTATTAGCCCATCTTTACGTATGCATAAGATTTTAATGGAAGAGGGTCAAAACCAACCATTGAGATGCAAAGAAGGTTAAATCCCATTATGAAAGATGTGGTGAAAAAGGAAATTATAAAATGGTTAGATCTTCGGTATTATTTACCCAATCTCAGACGGTTAAGTGGGTAAGTCTGTACAATAATCGTCTAGAAGAAAGGGGTATAGCGGTGGTGAAGAATGAAGCTAATGAGCTCATCAGGACTAGAACTATTACGAAATTTGGAGAGTATGTATGGATTACCATAAGTTGAATAAAGCCACCACATGAGGATCACTTTCCCTTGCGTTCATTGATCGGATGTTGGATAGGTTAGCGGGACATCAATTCTCTTTGTCTCTTTGGATGGATATTAAGGTACAATCAAATTGCTATAGCTCGGAAGATCAAGAAAAGACCACGTTCACATGTCCATACAGATGCGTTTGCATTCGGCGTATGTCTTTTGGTTTATGTAATCTGTGGCAACCTTTCAGCGATGTATGATGGTAATCTTCTCCGATATGGTCGAACAAAATTTAGAGGTATTCATGGATGACTTCTAAAAGTGTTCGGTGATAGTTTTGACTTGTGTTTGAAGAATCGATCTTGGTGTTAAAAGATGTGTGGAGACTAACTTTGTGCTTATAGCGGGAAAAATGTCATTTTATGGTGCAAGAAGGATTATACGGGACATAAGGTTTTCGCATCCGGATTAGAGGTGGATAGAGTGAAGATTGAGACAATTGAAATTGCCTCCACCATCATCGTAAAAGGCATTCGGAGCTTCTTGGGACATGCAGGTTTCTACAGACGCTTCATTAAAGATTTTTCAAAGATTTCGAAACCCCTATGTTCACTCTTGGAGAAAGATGTACCGTTTAAGATGGATCAGTCATGTATCGAGGCATTTGAGGTATTAAAGAAGAAATTGGTCTGCTCCAATCATTATAGCGCTTGGATTGGTCTTTCTGAATTCGAATTGATGTGCGGCGCCGATGATTCTGTGATGGGGAGCGATATTGGGACAACGTCACGACAAGATTTTCACACTATATCTACTACTCTAGTAAGGCGTTGGCGGATGCCAATTTGAACTACACAACCACCGAAAAAGAGTTACTTGCAGTGGTGTTTGCTTTCGACAAATTCAGAGCTTATCTTATTGGCACCAAGGTAATTGTCTACACTGATCATTCTGCCATTAAATATCTGATTGAGAAGAAAGATGCAAAACCGCGGTTAATACGGTGGGTATTGTTGTTACAAGAATTTGATCTGGAGATCCGGGACAGAAAAGGTATAGAAAATCAAGTGGCGGATCATCTGTCTCGGTTAGAAAATGCAGAGGTACAGAAAGAAGACAACTTATTGATTAATGAAAAATTTTCGGATGAACAACTGTTCCGGGTAACCCCAATATTGCCTTGGTATGCTGACTATGTAAACTATGTGGTTGCCAAAGTGTTACCTCCGGATTTGACCTCATAACAACGAAAGAAGTTTCTTCACGATGTGAAACAATACTATTGGGATGAACCATTTTTGTTTAAAGCCTATGCAGATCAAATGATAAGGCGTTGTGTACCTCGTGAAGAAATGGATAGTATATTAGGCCATTGCCACTCCTCAGATTACGGAGGTCATTATTAGGTGTTCGAGCAATGACAAAAGTACTACAATCGGGATTTTTACGGCCTTCTTTATTCAAAGATGCTTATCTCTTTGTCTTTGAAATGCGATCGATGCCAGCGCGCGTAGGTAATATCTCAAAGCTTGATGAAATGCCACTCAACACAATTCTGGAGGTTGAACTATTCGACGTGTGGGGAATCGATTTTATGGGACCGTTTCCATCTTCCTTTAATAATCAATACATCTTGTTAGCGGTCGATTATGTTTCCAAATGGGTAGAAGCCGCAGCGTTACCCACGAATGATGCCAACGTTGTTCTCCGATTTTTAAAGAAAAACATTTTCACACGATTTGGGACACCGAGAGCGATAATAAGTGATGAGGGGACTCACTTCTGTAACAAGCAGTTCACAAAATTACTTGTAAAGTATGGGGTTCGTCACAAAATTGCAGTTGCGTACCATCCACAAACCAATGGCCAAGCGGAGGTGTCGAATAGGGAGGTTAAGCGGATTCTCGAAAAGGTGGTAAATCCGTCACGAAAAGATTGGGCATTGCGTCTTGACGATGCTCTATGGGCTATCGAGCAGCAGTACAAAAATCGATCGGCATGTCACCAAATGCAGAATGGTATTTGGAAAGGCGTGTCACCTCCGGTCGAATTAGAACACGGTGCACCTTTGGGCCATTCGGAAACTAAACTTTGATCTAGAAGCATTTGGTGAGAAAAGGTTACCATGGTTGAAGCGAGATGAATGAAATTAGGTTCAATGCCTACTAAAACGCTAAATACAAGGAGAAAGTCAAAGCACTGCACGATAAAAAATTCTTGATAGAACATTTGAATCGGGTCAAAAAGTACTACTGTTCAACTCACGCTTGCGTCTATTTCTGGGAAAATTGAAATCTCGGTGGTCCGGGCCATTCGTAGTTATATCTGTCGCTCCACACGGAAACATTGAAGTTGAGGAACCGAACTCAAAGCGTACATTCAAGGTCAACGGTTAACGTCATAAACATTATTGGAGTGGACCCATCGAACGTTAAGCTATGGTCCAGTACCTCTCCGAACCAGTGGACAACTGAGCAACACCGCAAAGTCGGGCTAACGACTATAACTCAAGCGCTATAGGGAGGCAACCCCAGGAGTTTTCGTTTTTATTTCATTTTTATTCTTATATTTATATCGTATTTTATTTTTAATTTTTATTCTAGTTTATTTTATTTGACTTCATGCACTTTTATTGGTTGACAGATGAGCAGAATCTACAAGAAAGGACCCGGCGCCCGGCGCAAAACCAAGGAACCCGGCGCCACAGAGCTAGAGGTCGGATCGGTTCTGAGTCCAGCGCCCGGCGACGCTGGTCATTTTCTCAAAACCAGTACGCCGCGCAAAGGGGCATTCAACGGTTTTTGGATGCCAGCGCCCCGACGCTAGAATACATGCACATCTCGGCGCCCAAGTATTATTTAATGATTCTAATTGCATTGATTGTTGAACACGCCCACTCGGTTCCTAAATTTTTACTTTTCCCTTAAATGCTCTTCACATCTTTTCTCCTCTCATATGACAATCGAACTAAATTTTTTTTTTTTTTTACAAAGTCTAAAAACCTGTGGCACCTTTTCATCGCTTGTCTATTTGGTTCAAAGAATTAGTTTCACCTCAAGGTATGTCTCGCTTTAATTTCCAAGAATCACCACATCAAATCTGATCACGGGTAATTGAAGTAATATTGCTCTTGAGGCATGTTCCCATGACTAAGATTTCTTCGTCTCGTTCTTCTTTGGGCTATATTCTCTTGCATGTCTGTGAAACACTTTCAATTGGTAGGCATATATCGCTTTCATATGGGTATTGAAGAAAGTTATGCATTGACCAACGTGTTTGAGAGTATGCTTGAGTCAAGTATCTTAGTGCATATCACACAGTTCCCTCTTCACACACGGAATTTCTTCGACATATGGTCCTCAAACTATCATGAGTCTATTATAGCGCACATATGTCACTATTGAGAGGGGCTAAACGATAGTGTGGCGCGAGTGTGATCATATTGCGTGACATACCCATCTTTTGGGCACATCTTGTGTTCTTTTACAAATTGTAGAATTTGATTAATATTTGTGTTCTTTTACGTATTCTTTGATTCCAAAATTGTATGCCTTCATTTGTGCCAAATTGATGCCCTGCACACATGTGAGCCACGTAACCAGAGAAAGGGTTGTGGTATTATACTCAATCATACAAGGCCTAAAGATTGATGTTAGCCATCTTATTCAACAATCTATCCTCTGAGCATCTCACAGAGGGACCACAGGAGGGTTACCACATCCGTCACTGATCTGCGTTTTATGTGCTAAGTTTGTGGTAAAATGGAAATCGGATGAGATGATTCAAACGCCTATGCCCGTGTTGGACCACAAGTTGATCCGCCGTTATAAAGTGTGGACAGGTGGGGCAAATCACCCTAGGGGATTGGGTTTCATAATTCCCCAAGTTACATCTACACAAGCCCCACCACCTCAGGCTCCACCTACTTATGGCCCATCTACAGCAGCTCATCGAGGTGTGGTCCCCGAAGCTGTCCAGCGGGAGATAGACGACTGGTTTTACAATATGGAGTCCCAGAATGTGCGCTTATCGGAACGTCAAGATGTGATTTTCAAGTTTTTAGTTGACCAATTTTTCGCAGAATGCCTCGGCCGTCAATCCCATCCAGGAGGCGTTCAACTTAGCCACTTCCCAACTGCTCCAGTTCTGCCAGTCTTTCCCCCTTCCGATCAAGAGATGAGCGAGGATGAGGATGCTCCACCAGAGGAATAAGCTCGTCAGGGAAGTCCTCTGTGCTATTTTGCCTTATTTATCGCATGAGGACATTGCTCTAGATTAGTTTGGGGGTAGTTAATTTTTATTTTTAAATTGTAGTTTGTTATTAGTTTGTGGATTTGGGTTGTGATTGTTAGTTTATTGTTGCATTTAGGATTGCATATTAATTCCAGTTTTTGATAGTACGTATATTTGGGGCCAATGATGAAAGTAGAATTGCATGAACAAGTCTAGTAAGGATTGTTGAGTCAGTGATATGATTTTCTTGACATGAATTGAATCTTTATCTGTTTGACACTGATATTATAGGAAGGCATTTTGAAAAACGACCATGTTGGCTATGATAGTTTAAATGGTTAGATAATAGAGTTCTAAAGGATGATTCCTAGTGAAATGAAAGGATAATTTGAATAGCTAGAGAAGACTGAATTTATGCATAAACTCGAGTTTGGGGGAAAATATTTGGAATATTATAAGCTAAAAAAAAACAAAAAAAAACAAAAAGAAGGTATACAGGGTGACTAGTCTTGTTTCGGCGCCTTTGTTACTTGAGTAAGTACACCCGAGGGGATTGTCTTTACACCTAGCGCCCTAAGGTCTTTCATGGTCTGGGAGTTGTTGGTTGAAAGCTCGCTAAGGGGTAACACTGTTAGCCTAATGGGATGAGACATTGCACAGTCATTTATGTATATTTTTAAATTTTTTTTTTTTTTTTGCAAATAAAGCGGGAAAAGTGCAAAGAGCCCCCGTTATAAAAAGAAAAGAAAAGAAAAGCATAAGTATTCCATTTTGACTCTTGAATTCGGGTAATTGTTTGATTTCAGTTGAAACAAGTATATTTGATGAGTTCTCAAGTTTACACTGTATGATGCTTACTAAGAAATTTATTATCTTTCATATTTTTGCCTTTCATGGGTTAGCATGGTTGTTGAACACACACTCACAATATCAGTAATAACAAATTCAGATTCGTTGATTGTTGGGATATTATTGATCTGATTTTGCATGATGAATTAGCATGTTTTTGTTATTTTTTTGAGGCATATGGATATACGTGAGCTTTTGAATTGCTAGAATTAAGAACATATAAATAGTTTGCATCTGCACGATGTTTAGTTTTGTACTGTGATTTTATGTTTTGTCGCATGAGGACACGTAACGATTTAAGTTTGGGGGTATTTGATGATTGGGTAATATACCCATGAATTGGATATATTTGGACTTAAATTATTGCATTCTCAAGTTATTTAGTAGCATTTTTATTGTGTTTATGTCTTGTTTTGCAGATTTGGGAGCTATAGGGGTAATTCTGGGATTTCGAGCTTACAATGGAAAAATGGTAAATAACAAGAAGACTAGCGCCGGGGAGCTCTAGCTAGTGTAATTTCTTGTGGCAAGGGTACTGGGCCTCTATTGATGTTGGACCCGGTCAAAGGCGCGTGTTTGATGGTTTGACTGGATTGACTTTTTGTTTGACTTCTTATGTGGAGCTTATTTGAAGCCTAATTGGATTAAGATTGTGGGAAGCTATAAAAAGAAATTAAGTGCTGAAATTAGGGGGATTATCTAATCATTCAATCAATTCATTCATTCATTGGAGACTACACAAGGATTACTTGGAGATTAAGGACTGGCTACAGAGTTTTCTTCTTCTTCTCCTTATTTTCAATTTGTAATTCTTTAAGGATGATTTGCAAACAATTATTGGTTTTTATTTCCGTTATGAACTAATTCTTTAATTAAGATTTCAATTGAACCTTTTATGGCTATAAATTAGTTATTTAGTTATTCCAATTATTTATGTTGAAGTGAATTGTTTATCATGCCTTGCATCTACTGCTTAATTATTTGGCCAATAATTACCTTGTTATTCTAGAAGGAATCGGAAGAGGAATTCTAGGGTTAGAATTGGGTTTGATAACGTGTGACTTATTTATTTGCACAGTGAATAATTAGGTTTGTGAATTGAATGGAAATATCTTTTCACCGCATGTAACACATAAGGAATTGTGATTAAAGGAGTTTAATTCACTTATTTTGCATAGGAATATAGCAAGATTAATCTGGATTAAATAGAAGTCAGTTGATCACTTGGAAAAGGACTTTTGGCATTGGAGAATTTCATTAACAATTGAAGAGACATAATAGTTGGGATAATTGGATAATTGATTTATAGTTCATAATTGGGAATATTGAAGTCTTAATCCTTATCTATCGGAAGTCATTCACTCAAATCTTAGTTTATTTATTTGCTTATTTTAGAATAATATCTTTAATTGTTTAATTTAGTTTTAATATTTCAGAAAATCATAATTTATCATTGTTTGAATAAAATTGGATTGATATAGTGCTAGTAGTTGGAATTTATTAATTAGAATTCTTTGTGGGAACGATACTCTATTTCATGTGACGAATACTTTCAGGAAAGTACTTGTCGTTGAACAATTCTTGAAACTTCTCCCAAGACATCTTGAGAGCGTCAGGCTGGGTACGTTATACTGATTCCCACCAATGATCTTCTTCTTCACGCATGATAAAGGTGGTGAATGGAACCTTTTGCTCCTTTGAGCATTCGAAGACATCAAATATCTTGGTGATCTGCTTTAGCCACGTCTCCGCCTTAAGTAGTTCTGGCTTTCCCAAAAAATTCGGTGGTCCCAACTCCTTGAATTGCTTAGCAGTGACCAGCCGTGGGTTGCCATTGTTTACACCTGCATTATGAACATGAGTCTCTCTCGTTTGGTGTTGTATGAACTGTCCAAAGCCTCTGAACATCCCATCGTTCATCATTTGATCGGTGTTGTTGTTTACTTGAGGATTATTGTCTTCCTATTGCACATTATCCTGGGTATTGATCTGTGGTGACTCAACAGTGTCCTGTGCTCCATTGCTATTCTCAACATTCTCGGATGTCATTATCAAATACTGTCACAAAACAAGGGTTAATTGACATGTCACATATTATCCCTATACTCGTGAGACCAATTAAATACCAAATAAACTTAGGTAGGTCATACTAGCGAAGGAATTTCCCGTCTCTCCCTCCTAGTTCTTGTCTCACATCTCACCAAAGTGATCATATCCCTAAGCTTTGATACCAACTGTGACGCCCCCAAAATAGGTATACATCACCCATTTTGAGTCGCCAAATACATGGTACAGAATACAAATACAAACTTACATATACAACATGAGCTGTGAGTTTTAATGCAAATATTGTCTTCTAGACAATATTCAAACTCAAAATAAGTCCTCAATACATTTATTATCACAACATTTCACAGAATAGTGAGAACTACTAATGCAACAATCTAGACCGTCAATCCATTCCCCGACTAGTCCCAGCTATATTCTCATTTCCTGAAGAGAACAATGAAAGAAAGGGTGAGCTCAACTAGCCCAGTAAGAAATATTATGACCAAGATAATGCAGAATAAATTATCCTTAGCCTTCAACAGTATAACCACCGATAGAATATAATAGACAACAAGTTTTAGATCAACAAGCTGCAATGAATAAGCAATCCATTAGAAGAGTCAAGTAGAGCATAAAATCTACTATCTTCTATGATTTAAAAGATTTATCATCAATTTTATTGCTGAGACTCAACTTAATAAATAATCCACATCATCGAATCATCCCTGCACTACGGGCTAAGGATATTCTTTAGTATCATGACCACGAATTATCCATGCACTACGGGGCCAAAGATAATCGTGTTTTCATCAACAGTCATAATCATGCCATAAAACAATTCATCTTTGCACCCTTGGCCAAAGAGAATCCATGGCCATAATCATACCAAAAACTGTTCATCAATACACTACGGGCCAATGAGGAATTTTATCACATCATTTGTAACATTACGGCCATGATTATACCGAATAATCCCTGTTCATAATCATACCAAGTCCATCTATGCACTACGGGCCAAAAATGACTTTCATAACAATATAAGCATGAGGATGATGACAACGACATAATAATTCAATAAAACATGTTCAAGGATAAATTTTTAAAGATTATAATTTAATTTATCCAGAAATCAATAACGTCCAAATTGTCAACATGATACTATTTTGTGGAGTAAAATTCAAGAATAATATTGTACAAAAAATAATTTGGACCAAAAAAGAATCAATTTTTATCATGAATAGTACCCTGGGTGAATAGTACTCGAGTGAATAGTACTTCGTGAATAGTAACCCCATGAATAGTACTCCGACATGAAAAAGTTAAAACTTATCAAGAATGCTCAGAATAATATTTCCATGAAAAGATACTGGATGAAGCGTAAATATCAAGGATATTCTACTAATTTCATGGAGCATAGAAACCAAAACTTTAACAAGACGAATATAAAATTCGAAACTGAAACGAAATAATATTACTTACATATTATAGAGTATGAAAGAAAATATTATTTCAAGCGAATATTGAACAAAAATAATATCCCTTACGAATATTGAACGAATATAATATTCCTTACGAATATTAAATGAATATTAAACGAAGAAAATATCCCTACTAATATTAAACAAAAATAATATTCATTACGAATATTGAACGAAAATAATATTCATACGAATACGAAAAATAATGTCTCTTCTGAATATGAAATAAATAATACCCCTTACCACAAAAAGAAGAATATTCCAACTGCTATAGCGGGGATATTCTTGAAGAAAACTTTCACTATATTTTACACTCAAAACTTTCTAAAACTCGAAATAAATACGCTCAATATTATAGAAGAAGAATTCTCTAATTCTGGTGTAATTTTCAATTCTAACTAAGCATCCTATTTATAGGAGAATGGAAAGGATACTATTTGAATTTAAAATTCACGGGTAAACAGTTGCAACTCATGGGCATTGAATCCTTCGACTGATTTCTGAAAAATTTAATTTACTATGCAGTACTATGTAATAAAATATTCTAATAAAACGAAAATTTTTAAATAAAATAAAATATATTCTATTTATAATCAAATAAAATAAAATTTGTAATATATATATATATATATATATATATATATATTGGTAACAATATTCCCTCATGTGACAAACCTTTCTTTCCCCCCCATTAGTCAATACACACATGTTATATATTATATATATACTTCCACCATCCCATTACCACTCCTTCTTCCCTCATTTCAAGCAAAGCTCCCCCCCATTTCCATTTTTCTTCCCCCCAACCCCACATGTCATTATCATATATATATATATATATATATATATATATATATATATTCTCGGGAAAGAGGGGCTTTCAATAAGGATTTCTCTCTATTGGCGCGCAATTAGGTGACCAAACCTCTCCCTGACAGAACTTCTAGACATCATCAATATTGAAAATAATAATATGAATAACTTGTCATCTCAATTATTGATTTAAGAATATATAAACTATTGACAATAATAGAATCAAATAACGTGAGATCTTATGCAAGCAATTATTGTAGCAATAATTGAACAAAACCGAGTGACTTCTCACGTAAGCATCAATAATCAATACCAGTGTGCTACTATGCAACCACGCGTATTCTTTGTACTTTTACTACTAAGGGTAGTTCAACGGTTTAACGGTAAAACTTCCGTAGTTATTTTAATAAAAGATATTTTTGTCATTTTTTATTAAGACAATAATTCCGTTATTGGGGTCCACTAATGATTGTGTAGTCGTCACGGATATTCTAAAACAAATAGAATATCCCCCGACCAATCGAATATTTTATAACCACTTGCTTACTTTTCAAAATTTATAAATATTATCCACAACTATAACATTATCTCAATTCCGCACCATAATATTAAAAAAAAATATTTCGAGAAAATTAAATCTTTTATTCATAAAATTTGGGGTCTTACAATCTCCCCTCCTTATGAAATTTCACCCTCGAAATTTACGTACGTACCTGGTATGCCGAACAGATGAGGACACTTCGTCAGATTCTAACTCTTGAGATATAACCTTTGAGCGTAGAATATATTCCTTCTTATCCAAGATTTTAACAGGTACCTCTTCATACGTTTAATCTTCCGCTATCTCGTCCGGTTCTAAATCAATAATGTGGTTCGGGTCGTCCACATATTTACGTAACATCGATATGTGAAAACGTTATGAACACGCGACATACTTGGCGGTAAAGCGAGTCTATAGGTCACAGTTCCTACTCGATCGAGGATTTTAAATAGACCAATAAAATTGAGGGTTGAGATTTCCTCTCTTCATCAACTCTTGCTTCTAGAATAACGCCCTCTTGAACCTTCTTTTTCGTGTCCATCAGTTCTGGGTCTGTAGCGTGAGCAGCTTTAACTTTATCAATTAAAGTCGCTTTTACTCGTATATTCGTTATCTTCACGTATGTTCTTGGAGCTTTAACTCTATCTTCATCTTTTGTAAGTCGTATGAAATGGGTCTTAGTGTTAACAATGTCACACTCGTAACCGCATACGATCTTCTACTCAACACGTCAGCTACCATGTTCATTTTTCTAGGATGGTATTGAATGGTATTATTATAATCTTCAACAGCTCGAGCCAACGTCTTTGGTGCGTGATACGTTCGTTTTGGGTGAAGGAATACGTGAGGGTTTTAGAAATGGGTTTTGTATTGGGGTCAATACAAAATTCACTTTCACGCTCTAGGGTAGGTCAAGAAGTCATCAGGGAAAATGTCAGGAGATTTATTAACGATAGAAATATCATTTAAAAACTGTGATTCTCATCCAAGACTTGGATAACACATGAAATGAAGGTTTCTCCTAACGGAGTTTCAACAGATAAGTTAAAGTCTAATTTCTCCAGAGTCAAATTTAAACGTTGAGCGCAAGTAGGAGAAATAAAAAATGGGTAGAACCGGTATCAAATAAGGTATATATATACTTCGCTAAAGTTTATAGTTAACTTACCCGTGATAACTTCGTTCGGGTTCCTCGACAAACACTCTCACTTAAACTACCGGCTTTGATTTATCTGGAACATCCTTTGGCGTCACCATCCCAGCTGGACTTGACTTCACCATACGACAAAATCGAGCTAGGTGACCTTCTCTTCCATAATTAAAACACGCTTTGGGTTGCTGCGTATAGTTTGGATGGATGTGTCCCTCCTGTCCGCATTTGAAACATACGACCGATGGTCGTTCTTCTTCCTTCTAAACGGGTGCTGGTGCTACTGTCTTTCCATCATTATTGAACCTTCTCTTCTTGAAATTTCCACTTCTATTATCTTGGCCATGATTACCACCGAAGTGGTTACCATTCTTGGCATGATAATTTCCCCCACGATGGTTATCGTTGCTCCGATGACTGTTGCCACTGGTATGATTATTATTGTGTTGTTGGTGGTTACCTTTTGGTTGTGCTGACTCATTATCGCACTCCACTAACTGAGCCCTATTCACAACTTTTGAATATAAACAAAGTTTGTGAGAAATGAGGTATTGACGTATTTCGGGTTTCAAACCTCGCAGAAACAATCGCGTCATTCGCTCCTCATTATCAACCAAATGGGATGCAAACTGAGATAACTCGATAAACTTAGCCTCGTACTGCAACACAGTTATATTTCTGTCGTTTTCTCATTCCGACAATAATTCTGTTGTGGGGTCCACCAATGATTGTGTCGTCGTACGGATATTCTCCGACAAAAAGAATATTCCCCGACCAATCGAATATTTTATAACCACTTGCTTACTTTTTCAAATTTATAAATATTACCCACAACTATAACATTATCTCAAATCCACACCATAATATTAAAAAAAATATTTCGAGAAAATTAAATCTTTTATTCATATAATTTGGGGTCTTACATTCTGCTACTGCTGTCTTCTTCTTCTCCCCCTTTGCCTTTTTGTTCTTGGCCTTCTTTTCTTCCTTCATTCTTTTCTCCTTACTCCTCCTTTAGTGCCTCTTTCTATGTCTCTTTTTCTCCCCCATTTTATCATTAATAACATGCGAGAGCTTCTCCACGTTTGACATAAGCTGCTCCATCAGGTGAGATGAGTTACCAACCTCAATTTTGAGTTCTTGTTAGCTTAGCTCAAGTTGTAGGGATAAAGACTTATTCAGATTGTCAATCTTGTGAGAGAGATATATAATTTGCTCTTCATTGGCCTTCTGAGCTCGTAGAACTTCTTCTTTCTGATCATTCATAACTTTCATATAAACTTGATCCCTTAGTTGAAGCTCGAGGGATATGTCTGAGAGTCTGGCTTGAAGGCTTTTGGATATCTCATTGTCTTCTCCTGTTGACATGTTATTGATTTCTGCACTAATGAGAGAGATATCCTTAATCAATTCTTCAGAGTTCTTTAGCAACTCTTGCTCTTGAGACAATTTGTCATCAGGTTGTTCATTTTTTGTCTGATCAGCTGTTTGGTCAGCCTCCTACTGAACACCAGATTTGACTGTATAATTCTCATTCTTGGACAGCTTTTCAAATGTAGTGAGAATCTGATAGATCGTTGAGTGCCAATAACTATTATAGGATGAAGGAATATCAGACACTTCAGCTTGAGCAGTGTAAAGCTTCTCAATCTGTGTTTGATCATCTTCAATGGTAGAGTGGATGGACTCTACAATCATGAACTTGGGTATACACCTTCTGCCATATGATCTTACTCGAAAATCATAGGGAATGTAATGATTTTTAGTGTGTCGATAGATCTTAAAGTGAGGATGGTCCTTGATCATCTGATTTGTAAACTTCTTTACTCATGGAAAGTTTTTTGTCACCAGCTCTAGGTTGGGAAGATGAGAGAAGACCCATATGAGATATCTGTTGTCTTCAGTGAGGGATGCCTTTACCCATGGCATATGAGAGTGAAACCACCTTATTGCATGATTCTTAACTTCAGGCTCATATATCACAGTTGAAGTGTCGAGCTTCATAGCTTTACGATTATTGAGCGCATTTTCTGCGGTCATTATCACCACATTTAGCCTTTCATTCCCATGATTAATCCATCTACCGGGAAGCACATCTAGTAATTCTTCAATTTCCACTATAATTTTTCTCTTGCGATTAACAGGGTAAGGAATGTGAAAATCTTCTAGCTCTTCTGTTGCAGAACTAGAGTCTTTTCCACCTTCATTCTATCCTGAGCTGGAGTTAGACCTGAGTAGACTTTCTTCAACGGACTCATCAGTTTGTTCCTCCATTTGATCATCACTCTTCTTATCAGGGCTAGTCTTTACAAACTTACTGGCCTCTTTTAGCTCTGCAGTCTTGAGCCTTTTACTGCTAGCCTTTGCTGAGATGTTCTTCCCTTTTCATTTAGCATCTTCTGTGATAACCCGAGAATTTAGAAAATTTAATAAAATCTTAAAAGATTGAATAGAGGTTAAATAATAGACCTAGACAGAAAATAAGTGTATAGATTTGACATTTTTGAGAATAAATTTTATGAATTTAAAAACTTTTGGTGAAGGTTTACAATGTTAAAAGTATATGTGTATATGGTCATACATGTGTACAGTATGTGGTTAAGGGTCAAGGGTTGACCAGATAAATTATATCAGTCACAAACCCTAATAATATATTAAGAACCTCGACGTTCAGTTACAAAACCCTAACGATTGATAAGAAACCTTATTACCGGCTATGGAAACCCTAATTTTAGTTCTGGGAATCCATAACCCTAATTTGAATTATTAAAATCCTAATTGGGAAGCTTGAAGATAAGTGTTAAGTTTTTTATGTTATTTATTTAATTAGGGATAGCCCTAATTGATTATTAGAAAACCCTAATTGTTCAGCTGGAAACCCTAATGGAACCTAATTGCTAAATTAGCAATTTTTAATTAGGAAATAATAATCCTAATTAGCAAGCTTGAATATAATTAGGAAACCCTAATTATACTTTAAAAATCTTAATTTTCTATTTTTAAAAAATAATTAGAAAAGCTTAGAAAATAAATTTGTATAACCTTAGGGTTAAACCCTAAGGGTTGTGAGAAGTTACCAAGTTGCTATTAACTTTATAAGTCTAATGTCCAAACTACCCTTTTGAATATTTTAATGAGGTGGAGTGTAGATCTAGCCCTAGTAAGTGGTTGGTGACCAACCCTAGCTAGCCATGTGGTCTAGTAATTAACTTTAATCAACAAAAACCTGCTCTCATGATCAGCCATAGGCATTTCATCAAATTATATATAGCTTGAGAGAGAGAGAATGTTCACTTTACTTTTCATATTCACCAAAGCCATACTCTCTCTCCCATCCAAAATTTTTGAGTGATAGTGAGTGAGAAACAAAGCCAATATCAGTCTTTAGCTTGCCAAGAACAAACATCAAGGTCAGAATCAAGATCAAGCTCAAAAAGGAGGTATAAACCCTAAACTTGAAGATCCATGTGTTTTATGTTAGATATTATGATTAAATGTTTTAATATGTTGTTTGTGGTATATATTAGTGATCTGGGTTGTAATAACATAGATCTAAACATCTAGATGCTCGAAATTAAAGATTTCAAAAATCTGGAAAAAGTTGAAAAGGTTGTCTGACAGCCATATGTCAGGGCTCGTAGATCTCTCTGTGTTAAGTGTTAGTGTTGTTTGATGTTATATATCTAATTTATGTAGTAAGGTCTTTGATCTGGAACTTGAATCAAGCCCAGATCATGTTTAGATTGCATGATATGATCGGTCAAAGTACGTTGACCGAGCACGGAAACAGGTTTCTGGATAAACCAGAAACCCAGATTTTTCTGACAACGTTTTTGCAGAGCTCGGATCTTGCTATTGTTAAGGTTAATGACAATGTTAGTGTTTGATCTTTGTAGTATGACATGAGGACTACACTTTCAAGCTTTTAGATCACCCAGATCCGTAATAGAATCATAGATACTCATGGTCAAAGTAGGTTGACCAAACTGTCTCTTGAAGGTTTTCTGGAAAAACCCAGATCTTCAATAGTCGAATTTTCTGACATAGTTTGACTCGCACTAATATGTCACATGTATTGTTTTTAGACTGATAAATGGTTGTATAATTGTAGTCTGACATCAGGACTACATGTAGGAACCATTAGATCTCACAAACTAGACCCAGACTGCAAATTATGAAGCTTCAAAGTAGCACCCTTGTCACTGCTTGAGTTTTTGGGTAGCCCAGAAACTCAAGAACAGCCTCTGACATGATTTTTGGTGGCCAAGATCTCTCTGATGTGTAGTGTTTTGGCTCTGAAATTTGTTTGAGGTTGTAATATTACATAAATACTATAACCTTAGCATCATTACAAGACTAGATAGTATCAAGATGCATAAGTTAGAACCGATCAAACGTGGCACCTCAGAATCTGCTTCATGAGTTTACGGGTTTGATGAAGAAAACATTTCGAGAACACCTATAGCGACAGTTTAAATAAGCTATAGGACCCTTTAGCGACAATTTAATTAGAAAAATAATTATTTTATTTATTAAATAGGAAAAATGGTTTTTAATTATTAAAAATACTAAATAAATTTCTAAAAAATATTAAATAAATTATTTAAAAATAATATAATACATGAAAAATCATGAAAAATTATATTATGGTATAAGAAAATATTCTAAGTTATTTTTAGTGAGTTTTATTATTATATGAGGAATTTCATTAATTAATTAATATTAATGATAAATTATTTATTTAATAACTATATTAAATAAATTATGGAAAAATAGAATTAATGATTTAAAAATCATATAAAAATGATTTAAGTGTTATAAAAATATTTTAAGTTATAAAATATAACTTTTGATATTTAAGCATTAAAATATTAATATTTTAATATTAATAGCAATTATCGAATAATGAATTTAATCATTTAAAAATCATATAAATATGATTTTATGGTATTAAAAATACTTTGATATATTATAAATAAATTATAATATTATGGCATGCATTTCATTAATATTTAATATTAAAATATTAATGATAAAGGAATTATGTGGTATTTAAATCATATAAATATGATATTAATGATTGAAAAATCATGATAAATAATAATAATTATCTGAAAATTAGTATGGGCCTATGAAAATTATTTTGACTGATTAATAAATTACCTAAGATAATTGTTAAGTGTTTAGGCAGAGTTTAATTGAACTTAAACTCAATAATTGTCCGACTAGGCCATCGAGATGTAATAATTGTTCCGAACTCAACTCAGACTGCAATAGTTTGACTTGATACTAGGTCTTATGTGCTATATAGACGGATATAATTATGTGGTAATGTGTTTGGGTTATTTTATACTGTGATGATATTATTCTAATATTTAGAGATCAATATTATCTAAATTAGGTCTTCGGATAAAGCTAAGTTATGTTTTGTAATGGTAATCAACGGTACAGGCAAGTCTCTAGACCTTATCTCTTTGAATGCAAGTTTTCTTGAACTGTTCTTTTAACTTGTGATTAATCATTGTTGATTACATCACGTCTATGAATTGTTGAATCGTACTTTGTGCATATTGCATGTGTTCTTCAGGTATGAAAGGCTGATCACCTTCATTACCATTTGGTCCAGATATAATTGATATGTTCATGTTTAATGTTCGTTCAACTATGAAAATTGTCCATGCTAGTTCACAATTATATTGTTGAATGTTAGCCAACTATTATTCAAAATCTTTCCATCATGATATATCCTTAATCTATTGAACTTAAACTTACTGGGCAAACTTATTGCTCACCCTTCCTATATCATGATAAACATTGCAGATTAAGGCGAATATATCGGATACAGGGAAAAGTTAAAGTTAAGTTCAGCTTGGGACTATGTGTGTAGCTAGATTTATAATAGTATTGTATAATAATAACATTGTATGTTAAATAGGATATTGATTCAGGTATTATGTGAGGGTTCTCGACCTTGAGGATAGTGTGTAATGTTTATGTATAAACAATTTATGTTTATATCTTCCGCAATAGTTAGAACTAGTGTACCAGATTGATGGTGATTTAGGACCCGAATTTAGGGGCGCTACATTTGGTATCAGAGCGGTTGGTTATAAACCTATGGTAGTGATACCTTAGACTAATAACCGCAGTGATTAGGAAAATATCTAACTCATATAGAGGTAGTGAGTCGGTAAGATTCAAAGACGAATCTCAGCTATTTATAAAGATACGGAGTTCCTTAACTCTAATAATAATGGTGAACAGTAGTAATGAATAGATAAAGTCTAAAAGACTAAAAGTACATGGGTAGGAGATCGTAAAACAAAATGATCATAGTATAAAAATAAATCGTAATATATACGATGAGATCACCCTGTGATCTGATAAGGTTATAGTATGGAGAAGGATCAAGCAAATGATTGAAAAGATTTACAACAAGATTTCTGTGTGTCAGTTGTTCTATGAATTGGTACAGATTCAGGAAAGGATTATGAATACGGATTAAATAAAATTCATATTGAGAATGGAGTTAGGATTAAGTGGGGATTATGAAATGTTTGTGTCGCGCTAATTGCTATATACCTGTTGAGAAGGTGATACTTTTCTCATATATATAACATATAGGTAGTGTATAGTTAAAGAATATAAGGTTAAGTACGAGTTCTTAAAACTCATACTTATGTTACGTTCGTGACTCATAATTATATGAAATGTTTATGAACCCCTTAGCGAATGGATGACAAAGGTCTGACTAGGACAAGTTCTTAAACTCATATGATTGTGTAAAGTTCCTGAACTCATAAGTGTGGTAAGTTTGACGAACTGGGTAGAACTAAGTGTGAATGGAATATTGAGGATAATAGGAATACATAGTAATATTAGGCAATGAATTATTAGTGGAAACTTAAGTTTTCCAAATCTGCTAGTTATGCTAGACTTCGAATTTTTTTGACATCGAGCTAAATACGCACTATGTATTTTTTTTAAATGGATTTTTATTCTCAACTTCTGGTGACCTGTTAAGAGTACAAGACTGAATTGCAATGGTTTTTGAACGGGTTAAAGTATAGTCTATGCTACTTATTTCGGCTAGACAATAAGGATTTGAAATATCAAAAATATTTTTATTTATCACTTATGTACCATGTAACCTGGTGCAGAGATGATAAAAAGTTGATGGAGTTGTAAATACAGGAATACTTAGTGTTGAATTTGATCTAAAATCGTTGTTCCACTATTGTATGATGTGTTATGACAAAGTCATACAATGACGGCATCCTCAAACAGATTGTTAATACAGTACGACATTATGACGTCATTCTCAAAAATATTTTCAAAATTTTAATTTGCCAACGGGGTTTGGCTATACCTAAATATTTTGATTAAATTGAATTATTGATATGAGTCTATACTATTCGATTCAGCTAGACCAATGTTTATAAAACTTTAAGCGTTCTTTGAAAATTTTCCCGAACCAAATTATTTTGGTGCGGAATCAGATAAGACTAGGGTAAAATTTTGTGCCTATGGCAGTGACAAGAAACAGATCAAACCAGTATTACTGGGCCAATACTGGGCATACCGGGCTAATCACCCTCGGTGTCTTCAGGGTATGACGGTTTGCGGATGAATTTTCATAGAACCTTTTCGAAAATGAAAATTTATGGTCTACGTGACTCCCCAGCATGATTTGAATAATTTAACTCTTGTGAGTGATGTTGTGTGTAGCATGTCGTGATGAGTATGAATAGTATGAGGTATAAGTTGAATTTCGGGGATGAAATTCTTAGAAGAAGGGGTGAATATGACAACCCAAGAATTTAGAAAATTTAATAAAATCTTAAAAGATTGAATATAGGTTAAATAATAGACCTAGACAGAAAATAAGTGTATGGATTTGACATTTTTGAGAATGAATTTTATGAACTTAAAAACTTTTGCTGAAGGTTTACAGTGTTAAGAGTATCTGTGCATATGGTCATATATGTGTACAGTATGTGGTTAAGGGTCAAGGGTTGACCAGATAAATTATATCGATCCACAAACCCTACTAATATATTAAGAACCTCGACGTTCAGTTAGAAAACCCTAACGATTGATAAGAAACCCTATTACCGGCTATAGAAACCCTAATTTCAGTTTCGAAAATCCGTAACCCTAATTCGGATTATTAAAACCCTATTTGGGAAGCTTAAAGATAAGTGTTAAGGTTTTTATGTTATTTATTTAATTAGGTATATCCCTAATTGATCATTAGAAAATCTTAATTGTTCAGCTGGAAACCCTAATGGAACCTAATTGCTAAATTAGCAATTTTTAATTAGGAAATAATAATCCTAATTAGCAAGCTTGAATATAATTAGGAAACCCTAATTATACTTTAGAAATCTTAATTTTCTATTTTTAAAAACTAATTAGAAAAGCTTAGAAAATAAATTTGTATAACCTTAGGGTTAAACCTTAAGGGTCAAACCCTGAGAGTTAAAACCTAAGGGTTGTGAGAAGTTACCAAGTTGCCATTAACTTTACAAGTTAAATGTCCAAACTACCCTTTTGAATATTTTAATGAGGTGGAGTGTAGATCTAGCCCTAGTAAGTGGTTGGTGACCAACCCTAGCTAGTCATGTGGTCTAGTAATCAACTTTAATCAACAAAAACCTACTCTCATGATCAGCTATAGACATTTCATCAAATTATATATAGATTGAGAGAGAGAATGTTCACTTTACTTTTCATATTCACCAAAGCCATACTCTCTCTCCCATCCAAAATTTTTGAGTGATAGTGAGTGAGAAACAAAGCTAATATCAGTCTTTAGCTTGCCAAGAACAATCATCAAGGTCAAAATCAAGATCAAGCTCAAAAAGGAGGTATAAACCCTAAACTTGAAGATCCATGTGTTTTATGTTAGATGTTATGATTAAGTGTTTTAATATGTTGTTTGTGATATATATAAGTGATCTGGGTTGTAATAACATAGATCTATAACATCTAGATGCTCTAAATTAAAGATTTCAAAAATCTAGAAAAAGTTGAAAAGGTTGTCTGACAGCCATATGTCAGGGCTCATAAATCTCTCTGTGTTAAGTGTTAGTGTTGTTTGATGTTATATATCTATTCTATGTAGTAAGGTCTTTGATCTGGAACTTGAATCAAACCCAGATCATGTTTAGATTGTATGATATGATCGGTCAAAGTACGTTGACAGAGCACGGAAATGGGTTTCTGGGCAACCCAGAAACCCAGATTTTTCTAACAGCATTTTTGCAAAGCTCGGATCTTGCTGCTGTTAAGGTTAATGACCATGTTAGAGTTTGATCTTTGTAGTATGACATGAGGACTACACTTTCAAGCTTTTAGATCACCCAGATCCGTAATAGAATCATAGATACTCATGGTCAAAGTAGGTTGACCAAACTGTCTCTTGAAGGTTTTCTGGAAAAACCCAGATCTTCAACAGTCGAATTTTCTTACATAATTTGACTTGCACTGATCTGTCACATGTGTTGCTTTTAGACTGATATATGGTTTTATAATTGTAGTCTGACATCAGGACTACATGTAGGAACCATTAGATCTCACAAACTAGACCCATACTGCAAATTATGAAGCTTCAAAGTAGCACCCTTGTCACTGCTTGAGTTTCTGGGCAGCCCAGAAACTCAAGAACAGCCTTTGACATGATTTTTGGTGTCCAAGATCTCTCTGATGTGTAGTGTTTTGGCTCTGAAATTTGTTTGAGGTTGTAATAATACATAAATACTATAACCTTAACATCATTACAAGACCAGATAGTATCAAGATGCATAAGTTAGAACCGATCAAACGTGGCACCTCAGAATCGCTTCATGAGTTTCAGGTTTGATGAAGAACAACTCAGAACACCTATAGCGACGATTTAAATCATTATAGGCCCTTTTAGCGACAATTTAATTAGAAAAATAATTATTTTATTTATTAAATAGAAAAAAATGGTTTTTAATTATTAAAAATACTAAATAAATTTCTAAAAAATATTAAATAAATTATTTAAAAATGATTTTAATACATGAAAAATTATATTATGGTATAAGAAAATAGTCTAAGTTATTTTAGTGAGTTTTAATATTTTGTGAGGAATTTCATTAATTAATTAATATTAATGATAAATTATTTATTTAATAACTATATTAAATAAATTGTGAAAAAATAGAATTAATGATTTAAAAATCATATAAAAATGATTTAAGTGTTATAAAAATATTTAAGTAATAAAATATAACTTTTGATATTTTGTCATAAAAAATATTAATATTTTAATATTAATAGGAATTACTAGATAATGAATTTAATCGTTTAAAAATCATATAAATATGATTTTAAGGTATTAAAATACTTTGATATATTATAAATAAATTATAATATTATGGCATGTATTTTATTAATATTTGATATTAAAATATTAATGATAAAGGAATTATAGTGTATTTAAATCATATAAATATGATATTAGTGATTGAAAAATCATGATAAATAGTAATAATTATCTGAAAATTAGTATGGACCTATGAAAATTATTTTGACTGATTAATAAATTACCTAAGATAATTGTTAAGTGTTTAGGCAGAGTTTAATTGAACTTAAACTCGATAATTATCCGACTAGGCCGTCGAGATGTAGTAATAGTACCAAACTCAACTCAGACTGTAATAGTTTGACTTGATACTAGGTCTTATGTGCTATTGATAAGTGGGTTTTATGCCTACTTATTGGATATCAATTCACGAGAACTATGCCATCTCAAGTACATTTTAGTATGTTTTTAGTTATATTTCATGATATTTTGCATTGCATGTACTAAGAACTCCTTTGGTGTGAAAGTGCAGGAAATGGCATAGCTCGGCGTTGGTTGGTGGCAATGAAGCTAATGGAGGTATGACACGAGGATCGAGTGGAGAAAAGAAACTAAGCATTGGTGGACAAATGAACAAGAGCAGCATGACAAGGATGAAGCAGCAGCAGAACACAAGAGTGTAGGTTGTAGGAGCCGCGTGTCCGCGCGGCTGTATAGGCTAAAACTCATGCGCCCATGCCAACACTCGGACATAACTAATCTTGCTTACGCGCGCCCGCGCCATATTGACAAAGGAACCTCGCGTGGCCGCGCACGACATCAGCAGCTGTTAATTAATTTTATTTTAATTTTTAAATTAGAAGTGTTTGAGTTGGTTAAAACTATTCTGGTTGGTACCAGACGCGACTATCTATTATTTTTACGTGTTTTTCATAATAGAGAACTAGGTTTACGCTTTGAGAGATTTCCAACGTGGAGCCAAGTTTAGACTTAATATTTTCTACTTCATCTTTGGGATTCAATCATTGTTTACGTTTATGTTACTAGAGATTATTGAGGAGTTGAACGTTACGTTTGGATTATAATCAGCAATTGGGTTTGATCGATTCCATCTTTTCTTTCAATTGTTTATTTATTTTCCATGTATTGCTTTAATCCCATAATGGCTTTCGGTTCAGCGATGAACTAAACTCCATTATGGTATTCTAACATATTTTAATATGTAGTCTAATTGATTGCTTGATTGCTGGACTGTTTGAGTATCATCAGGAATTTCTATTATGGTTGATTTGAATGCATGAATGATTGATCACCATTCATTATATGTGCTTGTATAGAGTTGAAAAATAACATGCAAGTATGGTTGTAATCATGATAGCATGCGTATATGAGGCTGTTTTACTTAGCTTTATATTTCGTGAATCTGATAGACATATACTGTTTCACCGTATGAGTTATATAAGGGCTTGTGCTTAAATTCAATATGGCTGTAATTTCACATAGAAATATAGTGAGGTTGGTTTTATTGATGATTACATGATGTCTATTGTATGTGGATGGTATGTAAGTAGGTCATAATACATTGAAAAATGGTTATGTCTACATTCCTGCTCTTGACTAATTTCCTGTGATACGTGAATAATCTTGCATGATGGTGGTAAATAGATGAACTATTAAATGAAGTTAGGATCCCATTATTTCCAGATTTGATTTATTACATTAATATTCTTATTTTAGTTATTAATTGAGTTTAGAGTAATTAACAATCATAAGTGTTCGTTTAAGCATATAAGAAAATAACGATTTAATTGATGCATAATAGTTTAAGTTAGAAACCTTTCTCCGTGGATCGATACTCTACTTACTCTGTATTACTTGTTGACACATGTATGCTTGCATGAGTTAGAGTCCTTTTATTAGAAGTAAAAAGGAGGCAACAGCTATATAGACGGATAGGATTATGTGGTAATGTGTTTAGGTTATTTTATACTGTGATGATATTATTCTAATATTTGGAGATCGGTATTATCTAAATTAGGTCTTCGGATAACGCTAAGTTATGTTTCATAAAAGTAATCAACGGTACATGCAAGTCTCTAGAACTTATCTATTTGAATGCAAGTTTTCTTGAATTGTTCTTTTAACTTATGATTAATCATTGTTGATTACATCACGTCTATGAATTATTGAATCACACTTTGTGCATATTGCATGTGTTCTTCAGGTATGAAAGGTTTATCACCTTCATTACCATTCGGTCCAGATATAATTGATATGTTCATGTTCAATGTTCGTTCAACTATGAAAATTGTCCATGTTAGTTCACAATTATATTGTTGAATGTTAGCCAGCTATTATTCAAAATCTTTCCATCATGATATATCCTTAATTTATTGAACTTAAACTTGTTGGGAAAACTTATTTCTCACCCTTGCTATATCATGATAAACATTGCAGATTAAGGCAAATACGTCGGATACAATGAAAAGTTAAAGCCAAGTTCAGTTTGGGACTATGTGTGTAGCTAGATTTGTAACAGTATTGTATAATAATAACATTGTATGTTAAATAGGATATTGATTCAGGTATTATGTGAGGGTTCTCGACCTTAGGGATAGTGTGTAATGTTTATGTATAAACAATTTATGTTTATATCTTCCGCAATAGTTAGAACTAGTGTACCAGATTCATGGTGATTTAGGACCCGAATTTGGGGGCGCTACATCTTCTCCCTTAGATTTAGCCTCACCATCACTGATTTCAATTGTCATTGGAAACATTTCTCCCCTTTTTGAAACTTTTTTAAGGAGTTTCAGACTCTTCTTCTTCCCCAAATTTTGAAGCCTCTGAACTGTCAGATGAACTTCTTTGATGTTCAGCAACAGTAGGAGCAGATCCTTCTTCATTAGACTCAACATCTTTTAAACCATCTGATGAACTAGTTGGGACTTTAGCAGTAGGAGATGCAATTGTTTCAGCTTTCAAACTTTCTTCAGCAGCAGAGTTTCTACTCTGAGTGTTAGCCATATGACTTGTACATTCTTCTTCATCACCAGATTTATCTATTCCTTTCATAGATTCAGCTTTCTCCTTCTTGGATTCAGCTTCTTCTTCATTACTTGACTTTCTCCTTGAGGATTCCTCCTTGAAGCTCTCAGTTCCCTTCTCATCTTCTGACTCTACATTTTCTTCTTTAGAAGATAGACTTCTTTAGGTAACTGGTTTGGATTTCTTTACCACCTTAGTTTTCTTCTTCGGTGGTCTCACAGATTTGGACTCAGGGATGTCTGAATCTTCGATAAATGACAACTCCTCCTTTTTCATAGCACTCGCCTTCCTTTTGTTTGAAGTGTTTTTGCTGGTGCTCCCATACATTGTCCATTTTTTGTTCTCCATTGGGTTCTTCTTCCAATTTGTATACAGCTGTGTAGTCATCACTTTATGGCTATTAAGGACTTCACCTTCATCATTCTTAATTTTATTCTTTAGTTTCTTCTTCAAAATGACACTCAAGAACCTTCCATGGAAAACCTTCGTGAGGGTTTTCCTGTTAACCTTTTCTTCTCTTCATTATCTGAGAAGTTCTGTCTATGTGCGAATGTGTGATATTTGTACAAAGTGGTATAACGTATGAGGTCTTGTGCCATAATTTCAACACTTCGGTGTTTCTATGAGATGGACTGTTCTGTGATTGAACTGTTCAATATGAGAATGTTCTGTTATACATGAAACGTTATTGTTAAGTCTGTGCTAAAGATTCTAGCAAGACATGATGAGTATGAAAAAAGGTAGAAGATTGAAAGTATTCCAAAGTGAATGTGACTAATGTTTTAAAATGATAGTATTCCAGATTATTCCTATTATTTAAGCTGCTTCATAACCTTTGTTCGGTTATTGAAGTTCTAAAGGAATGTTTGAATTCTTAAAGTTGTTTGTTCAACTGCTATGACTTGCTGGGAAATTGAATGCTCACACTTGCTTTAAATACAAACATTTTCAGCGAACGATGTTAGAAAGAACTTAAGGAACCCGTAAAGATCAAGTTGATCGGTATCCAGAAGAAGTCTCATTTATTAGATGAATGAGTGTGAAGATCAAGTAGCCATTTGGACATTTGATCAAGCAGGATAACTCCAAAGTTGATATGCTTCTTCAGAACTATTACAGACATAATTTTTAGCTGTGGATCACTCAGAGTGTCATGTGAAGTATCCTTGCATAGTATAACTCCTTTTTCTTCATGTCCTTTAGAATAGGGTTTCTTCTGTACTTCATAATCTTCTTTGCTTTTTCAGTGTTGATCTCATCAAGGCTTTTCAAACCTAGGTCAGGAAGACCTAAGTACTGGTTGATGTCAGAAGATTTTTGCTTCAGAATCTGACCTTTGACCTTTGTGGAAACGATTCAAATGATTCAAAATTTGGTTCAGTTTGGGGGATTAGCAAATGATGATCCGAACGAGCAATTAGTTAGCTTTCTGGAGATTTGTGACACCTTCAGGGATAGTGGGGTGTTGGATGACGCGGTAAGACTTCACTTGTTCCCATTCACTCTACGGGACAAGGCGAAGAGTTGGTTACATTCTCTACCGTCGGGATCAATAACTACTTGGGAAGACCTTGCTCAGAAATTTCTTGCAAAATTCTTCCCACTAGCGAAAACTGCAAAAATGAGGAATGAGATAACCATGTTTGAACAGCAACACAGGGTGTCATTGTATGAGGCATGAGAAAGATACAAGGAATTGCTCAGAAAGTGCCCGCATCATGGATTGCCTAAGTGGTTGTAGATGAACAAATTCTATAACGGTTTGAACGAAAATCTCAGGACCAGTATTGATGCAACTTCAGGTGGAGTGTTTATGGCTAAGAGTTATGAGGAGGCCTAAGAATTGATAAAGACTATGGTAGCTAACAACTACCAGTGGCCCATGGCAAGAATGACACATGCAAAGGCAGTTGGAGTGTTAGAAGTAGAGGGTATGACGGCAATATAAGCGCAAATTTCAGCACTCTCAAAGAAGTTGGATGCTATGTCAGGGGCACAGGCACATCAGGTTGTAGTTATTTGTGAATTGTGCACAGGTGAGAATCCTACAAATCAATGCGCAATTAATCCAGCGTTAGTGCAATTTGTGGGTAGCTATAACAGAATTCCATAGAATACATACCAGAATGCTTATAATCAAGGGAATATGAATCATCCTAACTTCTCGTGGAGTAACAATCAGCATCAACAAGCCCCAAGACCATCATATCCCCCAGGATTTCAGAATCATCAACAACCAGCTCAACATCAAGAGAGGAAATCAGATATAGAGGAGTTGTTGATAAAGTACTTAACAAGCAATGAGGCGGCTATGAAAAATCAAGCAATGGCAATGAAATCGCAAGAGATAGCCATCAAGAATCTAGAGAATCAGATGGGACAAATTGCATTAGCATTGAACAATAGACCACAAGGGACTCTACCAAGTGACACCGAAAGAAATCCGAAGGGAAATCATGAGCAGTGTCAGGAAATCACTTTGAGAAGTGGAAAACATTTGGATGGGAAAGGTGCAGAAAATTCAGCTATATCGGATGACAACATTGATGACAACAAAGTAGTTGAAGAAAAATAGGGTGAGGATAAGGAAAGTGAGAAAACAAAGTTAAATGACAAGCTAGTTATGTATCCACTGCTGTTTCAGCAGAGAGTCCAAAAGCAGTTTGCGAAATTTTTGGAAGTTTTTAAGAAACTTCATATTAATATCCCATTTGCAGAAGCCCTGGAGTAGATGCCAAGTTATATTAAATTCATGAAAGGGATTCTGTCTAGGAAAAAGAAGTTGGAAGTTTCAACACACTGGCATTAACATAGGAGTGTAGTGCGATTTTACAGCGAAAGTTGCCACCAAAGTTGAAAGATCCAGGGAGTTTCACCATTCCATGCACGATTGGGAACATGGCATTCAATAAATGTTTGTATAATTTGGGGGTGAGTTTCACCTTATGCCGTTTTCAGTTTATATAGAATTGGGTTTGCCAGCTCCAAAGCCTACGAACATCTCATTACAGTTGGTAGATAGGTCAGTCACGTACCCGAGAGGCATTCTAGAGAACATATTGGTCAAGGTTGACAAGTTTATATTCCCCGCGGATTTCATAATTCTAGATTTTGAGGAAGATAAGAATATCCCAATTATCCTAGGGAGACCTTTCTTGGTTACGGGTAGGATACTCATCGACGTACAAAAAGGTGAACTTACTATGAGGGTCCAAGATCAAGAAGTAAAATTCAATGTTTTCAAGGCCATGAAATTCCCTACGGATGAAGATGAATGTTTCAGGATGGATATCATTGACCAGATAATCAGCGAAGACATGGGTAAAAGTTTGGGGAACGATCCATTGGAAACGTCACTATTGGGAGATGATGAGTTAGATGATCCAGAACTTGTGGACTACTTGCAGATGTTAGACTCCCTGCCACGAGTTAGAAGATTTAAAACACTCTTTAAACCATTGCACACAGAGGAGAAAGCCACAACAAGGATGAAACCATTATTGGAGGAGCCACCGACTCTTGAACTTAAGCCACTCCCTAAACACCTCAGGTATGCGCGTTTAGGCACTTCTAATTCTTTACCTATTATTATTTCTGCTGCATTTAACGAATTGCAGGAAGAAAAGTTACTGAGAGTGCTGAGGGACCACACATCGGCTATAGGATGGACAATCGCGGATTTCAAGGGAATCATCCCATCCTTTTGCATGCACAAAATTCTGATGGAAGATGATGCAAAACCGATAGTGGAGCAACAGATACGGCTCAATCCAATCATGAAAGAAGTAGTGAAGAAGGAAATACTGAAATTGTTGGATACAGGTATCATCTATCCGATTTCAGACAGTAAGTGGGTTAGTTCAGTGCAATGTGTGCCAAAAATGTGACAACCTGATATTTTCTATATAAATAAATCATAAATTTTGTGTATATTTTTTTTTATTTATTAAAATAAATATGATGATATGTGTCAAGGTAATGTGTAATTATAATTATATGTGTGATAAATAAAATTTATTTATTACATTAAGTATTGCAAATAAATTTATTTTAGAATTATTGATAATTATCAATTATATTTTTATACTAATTAATTTTATAGTAAAAATGTTTTTAATGTTTATTTTCCAAGGAAATAGGATAATTATATTATTTTATATGATATGATTAAAGAATTTTTATAATACTTATTTTATTATATGATATTATTTTGAGAATAGTTAAGTTAATTATTTTAACTTAATTATTAAGGTTATATATGAAAGATAAATCAGATATGGAATTCAAACCCTAATTCTGGGTTTTGATCAAGGAACGAGAATAATAACATTATATTATTATTTGCTAGTGTTACGATATATATGTATTATCTTGGGTAAGGTTAATGTGAGTATCCATTTTGATGAAAGCAGTTTTAGTGTTAATGATAAACTCTAATTTTGATTAGGGATAAGGAATAATGATAATAATATTATATATATATATATATATATATATATATATATATATATATATATATATATATATATATATATATATATATATATATATAGATAGATGTACTGTATGTGGACTGACAATGGTTGGTCAATTATGATGTATAATGGTGCAGTATTTGAAAACCCTAATCCGGAAACCTAAACCGGAGGTTTGATCTGTCAAGAATTGTGTTACAGTGATAAATAACACGCGTGATAGACTTTAATTGCTAATTAAAATAAATTTAATTAGTAAATTAAAACCCTAAAACCTAGAACCCTAATTTAATTTCTAGAAACCCTAATTATATTATGGAAACCCTAATTATCGATATTATAAACCCTAATTGCTTTATTAGCAAGGTTAATTGTGATTAAGGGTAATAAACCCTAATATCCATGTATAAGATAATTACAAACTTACTTTAATTAACAAAGTTATTATTTTCAAAATTTTAGAAACTAAAATTATTTTATTTTATTTTCTTTATAAACCCTAATTGTCAAATCCTAAATTTGGAAATTTTTGAAATCCTAGTTGCTAAATCTTTAAGGGTTAAATGTTAAACCCTAAACACTAAAATGTCTAAACCCTAAACCCTAAGGCAATTGTCTAGAAATTTAAGAAATGACCATTATGCCCCTAAGTGTATAATTGAGGCTAGCTTGTAGGTTTTGACAATAGGATGGGTTGGTGACCTAAACCAACAACTCCTTTGACTTAAAAACACCAGCCATCAGCCATCTAGCAACCATTCATGAATCTAAGTCTTGTATATATAGGTTAGAGAGAGAAAAGTTGCATTGTTGCTCAAATTATTTACCAAGCTCCTCCTAGACCTTCTCTTTCTAAAAGCCACGAAATTTGTTGCTAATATCAGTCACAAATATAGCCCCACGAAATCCAACAACAAATCAATAGCCAGAAATCAAGAATTGAGCATAAAAGGTATAGAACCCTAGTTCACATTCTGTCCAATTTTTGTGTGTTAGATGTTAGTTTTTGTTGTTGTAATATGTTGTATTTAGTCTCTAGTGATGATGCGGGTTGGTAGTATTCGGATCCATAACATTAAAAGTGCTCGAAATTAAAGATTTTCAAAATCGGAAAATTATTTTTTGTGTTACGACATCAAATGTCAGACGCTGTAGATTATTGTGTGTGTATTATTTTTGTTGTTTAAGTGTTTGATTTTGTATTCTAGTATGAGATCTTTCATCTAGTACAAGAATCAAAGTCATATCATTGTAGATTAAAAGTTATAAAGGGTCAAAACAGGTTGATCGAACCATGACTTTTAGAAATGCAGGTAAACCGAGTAAAGCATGAACATCGTCGGACAGTATATTTAAGCTCTTTGATCTGTCAATTGTTTTACTGGTTTGATGAAATGTTGTATCTAAATTGTAACTTGCTAGTTGGACTATAGATTCTGGCCTTTAGATATGTTAAATCATCATATGATCGAATGTAATGGACGGTCAAACGTGACCATCCGACCATGACTTCTCGTTTCGGGAATTTCCGAAATTATAGGAGCGGATTTACGACAACCTTTGGTGAACTACAACTTGTGATTTTGTTGTTGTTTAACCGATCTGTTATTTTAGTGATGTACCTTGTCATATATTCTATAGATTGGAACCTTTAAATGACATAAACCATGAACTGAACATAAAGTAAATCGTGCATGAAGGTGTTCACTCGGATACCTGGGTTTCTGGGAAAACCCAGAAACCGTCTGACAGGTTGTTTGTTAGCCTAGATCTTCTTGATATGTTGTGGTATGGTCAATATAACGATTGAAACTTGTAGAGTTACATCAACACTACAATACTTAGGTTTTAGATTGGACAGAAACGATCTTTAAATGAAATTATAATAGGTCCAAACGTGACCCCCTTATTCATCGGTATCGGTGTTCTTGAGGCTCAAGAACACCAACAATGACGTTTTTGTCGCTAAAGACCTTTAGCGACGGTTTCTAATATTTTAATTTCTAATATTAGAAAAATATTTAAAAATAGAAAATAAATTATAAAAATTACAAAAATAGTTTTTAAAATTATTTTAAATTATGAAAAATAATTTCGATTATTTAGAATATTTTCATTAATATTTATAATTATTTGAATATTAATGATATTTAATTTATTTAATTAGTATATTAAATAAATTATAGAAAAAATGATTTTTAATTGTTTAAAAAATTATTTTAAATAAAGATTAATGTATTATAAAATATTTTAATATTTTTGGAGAAATTTCATTAATAAGTTAATATTAATGGTATTAGATTTATTTGATTATTAAATTAAATAAATAAGATAAAAATGATTTTAATGATTTAAAAATCATTTTAAATGAAAATAAAGTATTTAAAAATATTTTAAGTTATATAATATAACTTTTAATATTTAATGGTTAATTTCATTAATTAATGATTAAAAATGATATTAAAGTTATCTAATGTTATATTAAATAAATTAGTTTAAAAATGATTTTAACATTTTAAAAAAATCATTTTAAATGAAGATAAAATGTTTAAACATATTTTAAGTTATAAAATATAACTTTTAATATTTAAAGAATAATTTCATTAATAATTTAATATTAATGATATTTATTTAATGATTAATGATATTAAATTTATTTAATAATTATATTAAATAAATAGTTTTAAAATGGTTTTATTAATTTAAAAATTATTTAAAGAGGGATATAAATGAATATTTTAAGTTATAATTAATGATTTTTAATATTTAGATAATAGTTCATTAATATTTAAATATTAATGGTAATTATTTAATAATGATTTTAAATGTTTTAAAAATCATTTAAGGAAATATTAATACTTTTAAAATATTTTGAGTTATTATACATAACTTTAATATTTTGGTAATAAGCTTCATTAATAGTTTAATATTAATTAAATATTAATGATAATAGAATTATTTGATATTTAAATCATTTTATAATGATTAGGTGTTTGAAAATTTGTGCTAAATTATGATAAATGATAATAATTATTTAAAAATTATTATAAAGCCATGAAAGATAGTGCAATTGATGTTTAAGTTATCCAAATGAATATGTAATTACTGTATAGAGTCTTAGACTCGATTATTACCCGATAAAGTTGTCGATAGAGGCCATACGTGGTTCGTAAATTTATCGGACATAGATAATTTAGTTAGTTAACTGTTTATTTGTGATTCAATGGTTGTTAAGGTTATATGATAATGTGATTAGGAATGTGTTAATGATTGTTTGTGAGTCATGGTGTGAAACATGTATGACAATGTGATTATGAATGAGTTGATGATTGTTTGTGAAACCATGATTGTTGAACATGTGTGATAAGGTGATTAGGTTATGTCTTTATTTATGATAGGCGTGTTATGTATTACGTTATGATATACTAATCGGTAAAATGATTTGATTAATGATAGGTCGTGATAGAAAAGATAAATCTAAGTTGCGTAAGTGTAGCGGTACAAGATCAAAAAGTGTCCTAACTTTGCATTTTCTTTATGCAATGGACAAGTGTAAGAATGTTTCAAAATTATATTATTATTATTAATGTACAGATTGTTAAAGCTATATTATATAAGCCCATTGATTATCAACATGTTAGTATATGATAATTCGGATAAATATATTATGTTCGTTAATTTCTATAAATGATTATACAAGTGTCCCCACTTGGATAATCATTGTATTTAATCGCATGTTGATAAACCTTTGATATACATATATGTTGAATTATATAAGACCTTTGTTATGAAAACCCGACAGAAATGAACATCCCGATAATGGAAAAATTTTTATGCGCTACGGCGGACAAAGGATGAACGATAATATCGTTCTAATAATGTAGTATTGATCAATCTGAGGCCCATGGATCGCATACACCCTCGAACTTCGTAAGCAATGCGGGTTTCTGAGATGAATTTCTGTTTAACCTTTTCGAAAATGAAAATAATGTTCATGATATGTCACAGAAACCTTGTATATAAACAATACACAATTTCAAAAAAAAAAAAAAAAAAAATTTGAAAGAGGGTTGTTATGCTATTATTATTGGTACAGATTACTTCACAACTATTGACTGGTTGTAGAAGAATATTATAAAGAAAACTTTTAAATTCTTTCAGCGTAAATATATATATATATATATATATAATACTTGCTGGGCACTCAAATGCTCATCCTTGCTTAATTTAAATGTTTTCAGCTAAGTGTGGAAAGCTAGAAGGTTCGGACAGGAACAAGTGAAAAGGAAAGCAAACAGAATATGTTATTGGTATCTTTTATAATAGATAGACTGGATTAAGTTAATGATATGTATTATATATCATGTAAAGAATATAGTAAAGGTTCCGTACTTGGGATTAGACTCTGATAAATGTAAGTTAAAGTTTGAAATTTGTATTATTGTTATTATTATTAGTAGAAATTCGCTCATAGAAATGGTATCATAAAAAATCACCGAGTTAGGGTTTCAAGTATCCGGATTAGGGACTCTACATTATGGTATCAGAGCTATAGGGTTAGAAACCTTAGGTGGGTTAGACCTTAGGCTATAACCTTAGAACAGGGGGAAACGTTGAAAATATAAATAACTCATATAGAGTTTAAAAAGGAGATGAATTAAATAAATTCATTATCAAAAAAAATAAAAGATAACTTACAAAACTATTATGTGTTGTGTGTATTTATTATTTGCTAGTCAAGATAATTTTGTGTGTAGGTGTTAGAAAGGAACAAAATTAGGATACTCTTAAGTTGTAAAGAATAAGTCAATATCCATGATCGAGCCAATATCAAAGCGAATAGCTGAAATAGAGGCTCACATTGAAAGCTACCTCAAAGAGGTGGTTAATTTGGAAAGTATAGTACTGGATCAAGAAACGATAAGTATGACAGATAGGTAAAGTGTAGCCAAAGGATTATAAGTGGTCAATGTTGAGTTCTTAAACTCATATGTCTGTGATGAGTTCTTAAACTCATAAGGTGTTGAAAGTTGTGACAAACTGGATATAGTTATGTGTGAATGGATATTGAGGATAATAGGAATAGATAGGTTACTAAGTAATTGATCGTTAGTGAAGGTGTAAGGAATAGGTAGTGTTAGTATTAGTTGAATATGTATGATTTTAGGTGGTGTATATGATGGGTATGTTGGTGTAATGTAATATTTTTTATAAGTTATGGCAGCAATTCATAACTTCCAAGTCACAAAGGGATAGCGAATGTTTAAAGCAATATGTGTTATGGTATGTCAAGTGTTATGAATAATGAGTCTATGTTGGATTAATGGGATAAGTTGGTATAAAGATAGTAGATATTTATTTGGTTACTAGTTATTCTGATGAGAATGAAGTTTTCAAAATCTAATATTTTAGTACATGATTATTTGAATAGAAAGTTTTCGTTATATGTTAAGCGTTTACGATAAGGTTTAGAATGTAAGGTAATAAAGAATAATTTATAATAATGCCGTCAAGATTTAAAAACGAAACCAAAGGACAAAAGAACCTATCAACAAAGTCGGAGGACAACCGGACAAACCACGTAATTTTTTGCGAATGTGGACGATCAATTTATGCGAAGCGGAATACCGTGCGAAAAATCAACCGAGATAATTGAGCGTCGAACGTTAAAGACTTCAAAGTGGTCCTATTGCCAGGATTTAGAATATCAACTGACCCGGTAGAAGCATATGTTATAGCTAGGATAATGAAGGGGCAAAAGACAACTTTTATCGCCTATAAAATAAAAGAAGATAATCTTAATAATACCGGAGATAAGCCGGGAATGTGATTAAAAGGAAAAGTTCGTGTATAGAAAGTAAGGACAGGAGGGATATATATCTTTCCTAAATGTCCCAATCCAAGAAGGTATAGTAAATGTGTTATGTGTGAATCAATGGAGTATAAGGTGAAAGACTGTCCAAGAAAGGAAATGGAGACAAGGAATGCGAAAATGCGAAAAGGCAGCAGGGCATTGGCGACATCGGGACCGACATGAACAAATAAATCAATAGAATCAACTGCAAGCGTCTTCAACATTTGATGCTCAAATATATCGTGGCGGTAGGGATGCAACTCTGTGTATTACTCAAACTAATTTTATTTTTCTAATATATTATTTTCTTATATATAGTAAATTATTTTTATAAATTATTTTGAAGGAGGAATTTGAGTTCTCTTGGAAATCAAATTTCTGTTTAAAGGAGATAAATAAGCTTTTTGCTGAATAGTTAAAGATCAGATCGATCAATTATGATCGAGATCTACTTGCAATGATTGTATATGCTATGTAATTACTGGTAAGTATAGGTTTTTAAAGGTGATTAGGGGACGGAATCCTTATAAGGAGGGTGAATGTGACAACTGATATTTTCTATATAAATAAATCATAAATTTTGCAGTATAATTTTTTTTATTTATTAAAATAAATATGAATGATATGTGTCAAGGTAATGTGTAATTATAATTATATGTGTGATAAATAAAGTTTATTTATTACATTAAGTATTGCAAATAAATTTATTTTAGAATTATTGATAATTATCAATTATATTTTTATACTAATTAATTTTATAGTAAAAATGTTTTTAATGTTTATTTTCCAAGGAAATAGGATAATTATATTATTTTATATGATATGATTAAAGAATTTTTATAATACTTATTTTATTATATGAAATTATTTCAGAATAGTTAAGTTAATTATTTTAACTTAATTATTAAGGTTATGTATGAAAGATAAATCAGATATGGAATCCAAACCCTAATTCTGGGTTTTGATCAAGGAATGAGAATAATAACATTATATTATTATTTGCTAGTGTTACAGATATGTGTATTATGCGGGTAAGGTTAATGTGAGTATCCGTTTTGATGAAACAGTTTTAGTGTTAATGATAAACTCTAATTTTGATTAGGGATAAGGAATAATGATAATAATATATATATATATATATATATATATATATATATATATATATATATATATATATATATATATATATATATATAGATAGATAGATATGTATCTTGTATGTGGGTGACAATGGTTGGTCAATTATGATGTATAATGGTGTAGTATTTGAAAAACCTAATCCGGAAACCTAAACCGGAGGTTTGATCTGTCAAGAATTGTGTTACAGTGATAAATAACACGTGTGATAGACTTTAATTGTTAATTAAAATAAATTTAATTAGTAAATTAAAACCCTAAAACCTAGAACCCTAATTTAATTTCTAGAAACCCTAATTATATTATGGAAACCCTAATTATCGATATTATAAACCCTAATTACTTTATTAGCAAGGTTAATTGTGATTAAGGGTAATAAACCCTAATATCCATGTATAAGATAATTACAAACTTACTTTAATTAACAAAGTTATTATTTTCAAAATTTTAGAAACTAAAATTATTTTATTTTATTTTCTTTATAAACCCTAATTGTCAAATCCTAAATTTGGAAATTTTTGAAATCCTAGTTGCTAAATCTTTAAGGGTTAAATGTTAAACCCTAAACACTAAAATGTCTAAACCCTAAGGCAATTTTCTAGAAATTTAAGGAAATGACCATTATGCCCCTAAGTGTATAATTGAGGCTAGCTTGTAGGTTTTGACAATAGGATGGGTTGGTGACCTAAACCAACAACTCCTTTGACTTAAAAACACCAGCCATCAGCCATCTAGCAACCATTCATGAATCTAAGTCTTGTATATATAGGTTAGAGAGAGAAAATGTTGCATTGTTGCTCAAATTATTTACCAAGCTCCTCCTAGACCTTCTCTTTCTAAAAGCCACGAAATTTGTTGCTAATATCAGTCACAAATATAGCCCCACGAAATCCAACAACAAATCAATAGCCAGAAATCAAGAATTGAGCATAAAAGGTATAGAACCCTAGTTCACATTCTGTCCAATTTTTTTGTGTTAGATGTTAGTTTTTGTTGTTGTAATATGTTGTATTTAGTCTCTAGTGATGATCTGGGTTGGTAGTATTCAGATCCATAACATTAAAGTGCTCGAAATTAAAGATTTTCAAAATCTGGAAAATTATTTTTTTGTGTTCTGACATCAAATGTCAGACGCTGTAGATTATTGTGTGTGTATTATTTTTGTTGTTTAAGTGTTTGATTTTGTATTCTAGTATGAGATCTTTCATCTGGTACAAGAATCAAAGTCATATCTGTTGTAGATTAAAAGTTATAAAGGGTCAAACAGGGTGGATCCACCATGACTTTTTAGAAATCTGGGTAAACCCAGAAAGCATGAACATCGTCTGACAGTATATTTAAGCTCTTTGATCTGTCAATTGTTTTACTAGTTTGATGAAATGTTGTATCTAAATTGTAACTTGCTAGTTGGACTATAGATTCTGGCCTTTAGATATGTTAAATCATCATATGATCGAATGTAATGGATGATGGCCAAACGTGACCATCCGACCATGACTTCATCGTTTCGGGAATTTCGAAATTATAGAGCCGGATTCGACAACCTTTGGTGAACTACAACTTGTGATTTTGTTGTTGTTGTTTAACCGATCATTATTTTAGTGATGTACCTTGTCATATATTCTATAGATTGGAACCTTTAAATGACATAAACCATGAATTGAACATAAAGTAAATCGTGCATGAAGGTGTTCACTCGGATACCTGGGTTTCTGGGAAAACCCAGAAACCGTCTGACAGGTTGTTTGTTAGCCTAGATCTTCTTGATATGTTGTGGTATGGTCAATATAACGATTGAAACTTTTAGAGTTACATCAACACTACAATACTTAGGTTTTAGATTCGATGAAACGATCTATAAATGAAATTATAAATGGTCAAACGTGACCCTTAATTCATCGAATGTCGGTGTTCTTGAGGCTCAAGAACACCAACAGCGACGCTTTTTGTCGCTAAAGACCTTTAGCGACGGTTTCTATTATTTTTAATTTCTAATATTCCGAAAAATATTTAAAAAATAGAAAATAAATTATAAAAATTACAAAAATAGTTTTTAAAATTATTTTAAATTATGAAAAATAATTTCTGATTATTTAGAATATTTTTCATTAATATTTATAATTATTTGAATATTAATGATATTTAATTTATTTAATTAGTATATTAAATAAATTATAGAAAATGATTTTTAATTGTTTAAAATTATTTTAAATAAAGATTAATGTATTATAAAATATTTTAATATTTTTGGAGAAATTTCATTAATAAGTTAATATTAATGGTATTAGATTTATTTGATTATTAAATTAAATAAATAAGATAAAAATGATTTTAATGATTTAAAATCATTTTAAATGAAAATAAAGTATTTAAAAATATTTTAAGTTATATAATATAACTTTTAATATTTAATGGTTAATTTCATTAATTAATGATTAATAATGATATTAAAGTTATCTAATGTTATATTAAATAAATTAGTTTAAAAATGATTTTAACATTTTAAAAAAAAATCATTTTAAATGAAGATAAAATGTTTAAACATATTTTAAGTTATAAAATATAACTTTTAATATTTAAAGAATAATTTCATTAATAATTTAATATTAATGATATTTATTTAATGATTAATGATATTAAATTTATTTAATAATTATATTAAATAAATAGTTTTAAAATGGTTTTATTAATTTAAAAATTATTTAAAGAGGGATATAAATGAATATTTTAAGTTATAATTAATGATTTTAATATTTAGATAATAGTTCATTAATATTTAAATATTAATAGTAATTATTTAATAATGATTTTAAATGTTTTAAAAATCATTTAAGGAAATATTAATACTTTAAAAATATTTTGAGTTATTATACATAACTTTAATATTTTGACAATAGCTTCATTAATAGTTTAATATTAATTAAATATTAATGATAATAGAATTATTTGATATTTAAATCATTTTATAATGATTCCGGTGTTTGAAAATTTGTGCTAAATTATGATAAATGATAATAATTATTTAAAAATTATTATAAAGCCATGAAAGATAGTGCAATTGATGTTTAAGTTATCCAAATGAATATGTAATTACTGTATAGAGTCTTAGACTCGATTATTACCCGATAAAGTTGTCGATAGACCGGCATGGTTCATAAATTTATCTGGACATAGATAATTTAGTTAGTTAACTGTTTATTTGTGATTCAATGGTTGTTAAGGTTATATGATAATGTGATTAGGAATGTGTTAATGATTGTTTGTGAGTCAATGACTGTGAAACATGTATAACAATGTGATTATGAATGAGTTGATGATTGTTTGTGAAACCATGATTGTTGAACATGTGTGATAAGGTGATTAGGATATGTGCTGACTGCAATAGGCAGTGTTATGTGTTACGTTATGATATACTAATCAGTAAAATGATTTGATTAATGATAGGTCGTGATAGAAAAGATAAATCTAAGTTGCGTAAGTGTAAGTAAATAAGATCGTGCAAGTATCCTAACTTTGCATTTTCTTTATGCAATGGACAAGTGTAAGAATGTTTCAAAATTATATTATTATTATTAATGTACAGATTGTTAAAGCTATATTATATAAGCCCATTGATTATCAACATGTTAGTATATGATAATTCGGATAAATATATTATGTTCGTTAATTTCTATAAATGATTATACAAGTGTCCCCACTTGGATAATCATTGTATTTAATCGCATGTTGATACACCTTTGATATACATATATGTTGAATTATATAAGACCTTTGTTATGAAAACCCGACAGAAATGAACATCCCGATAATGGGAAAATTTTTATGCGCTACGGCGGACAAAGGATGAACGATAATATCGTTCTAATAATGTAGTATTGATCAATCACAGGCCCATGGATCGTACACCCTCGTTCGTAAAGCAATGCTTTAGGTTACGGATGAATTTCACATTTAACCTTTTCGAAAATGAAAATAATGTTCATGATATGTCACAGAAACCTTGTATATAAACAATACACAATTTCAAAAAAAAAAAAAAAAAATTTGAAAGAGGGTTGTTATGCTATTATTATTGGTACAGATTACTTCACAACTATTGACTGGTTGTAGAAGAATATTATAAAGAAAACGTTTAAATTCTTTCAGCTTATATATATATATAATACTTGCTAGGCACTCAAATGCTCATCCTTGCTTAATTTAAATGTTTTCAGCTAAGTGTGGAAAGCTAGAAGGTTCGGACAGGAACAAGTGAAAAGGAAAGCAAACAGAATATGTTATTGGTATCTTTTGTAACAGATAGACTGGATTAAGTTAATGATATGTATTATATATCATGTAAAGAATATAGTAAAGGTTCCGTACTTGGGATTAGACTCTGATAAATGTAAGTTAAAGTTTGAAATTTGTATTATTGTTATTATTATTAGTAGAATTCTGCTCATAGAAATGGTATCGTAAAGTACTGAGTTCGGGTTTCAAGTATCCAGATTCGGGGACTCTACAAAAAAAGGGAGGAATGACCGTGGTTCAGAATGATGACAATGAGCTAATTTTGACAAGGACAGTGACTGGTAGATCACTTCCCTTTGCCCTTTATCGATCAAATGTTGGACAGATTAGCGGGACATGAGTACTACTGCTTATTGGATGGATTTTCGGGTTATAATCAGATCATCATCACTCCTAAGATCAAGAGAAGACTACGTTTACATGCCCATATGACACATTCGCATTCAGGAGAATGTCGTTTGGTTTGTGTAATGCACCCACTACCTTCCAGCGGTGTATGGTGGCCATCTTCTCGGACATGGTGGAAAAAAATGTGGAAGTCTTCATGGACAACTTCTCTATTTATGGGGATGATTTTGATGCGTGTTTGGAGAATTTGGTAATGGTCCTACAATGATGCATAAACACGAATTTGGTCCTGAATTGGGAAAAGTGCCACTTTATGGTTGAAGAAGGTATAATTTTAGGGCACAAAGTCTCGGCTCAAGGATTAGAGGTTGATAAAGCTAAGCTGGAAATAATTAAAAAGCTTCCTCCACCGAGTTCAGTTAAGGGAATTAGAAGTTTTCTGGGACATGCTGGGTTCTACAGGAGATTCATAAAGGACTTTTTTAAAATTACAAAACCTTTGTGCAGTCTTTTAGAAAAGGATTCAGTTTTTACGTTTGATGAGGAGTGTAAAGTGGCATTTGAGCTATTGAAGAAGAAATTGACTTCAACTCCCGTATTCGCCGCACCAGATTGGAATATTCCTTTCGAGTTAATATGTGATGTGAGTGACTATGCGGTTGGGGCTGTTTTAGGTCAACGCCGAGAGAAAGTATTTCATGTCATATATTATGCAAGTAAGACACTTACGGAGACCCAAGTAAATTACACAACTACAGAAAAAGAATTACTTGTAGTAGTGTATGCGTTCGATAAATTCCGAGCATACTTGATCGACACAAAGGTGATAGTTTATACAGATCACTTGGCTATTCGGTACTTAATTTCAAAAAAAGATGTTAAGCCACGCCTTATCAGATGGATCCTCCTTCTACAAGAATTTGATTTAGAAATAAAGGATAGAAAGGGGATGGAGAATCAAGTTGCCGATCATTTGTCTAGGCTGGGAAATCAGGGTACAAAGGAAGAAGACAAGTGTGTAATCAACGAGTCATTCCCAGATGAGCAATTATTTGGGATAAATACAAAATTTCCATGGTACGTGGACTTCGTGAATTATCTAGTGAGCAACATTCTCCCCCCTAATCTTACTCGACAGTAGAAAAGGAAATTTCGTCATGACGTCAAGTGGTATATGTGGGACGAGCCTTACCTATTCAAACAGTGCGCCGAAAAGATGATTAGAAGGTGTGTGCCCCACAATGAAGTAAAGAACATACTGCATGAATGCCACTCATCTGCGTTTGGGGGACATTATGGTAGTGAAAGAACAGCGGCAAAGGTGCTTCAAGCCGGGTTTTATTGGCCCACATTGTTCAAGGACACACACCAGTTTGTTAAAAGTTGTGATAGATGTCAAAGGGTGGGAAACATATCAAAAAGGAGTGAGATGCCACTACAAACAATTTTGGAAGTTGAAATTTTTGACGTTTGGGGCATTGATTTTATGGGGCCATTTCCATCATCATTCGGTAATCAGTATATATTGCTTGCAGTTGACTATGTCTCAAAATGGGTTAAAGCCACAACACTCCTAACTAACGATGCCAAAGTGGTCCTCAAATTCTTGCAGAAGAATATTTTTCGAGATTTAGCACGCCACGAGCTATCATAAGTGATGAAGGTAGTCACTTCTGCAACAGATTATTTACAGCTCTCTTAGCGAAGTATGGGGTCAACCATAAGGTGGCAATAACATATCACCCCCAAACAAGTGGGAAAGCTGAAGTTTCAAATAGAGAGGTGAAGCGAATCTTGGAAAAGGTGGTGAACCCAAATAGAAAGGATTGGTCTCTCAGGTTGGACGATGCACTATGGGCCTACCCAACTGCATACAAAACACCAATTGGTATGTCACCATATCAATTGGTCTATGGGAAAGCTTGTCACTTACTCGGCCGAAGTCTGACAAAGACAAGGCCCTCTTGGGCAATTCAGAAACTTAACTTCGATCAAGCAGCTGTGGGTGAAAAGAGATTAATGCAATTAAACAAGCTCGATGAATTCCAACTTCAAGCTTACGAGAACTCTAAGCTATAAAAAGAAAAGGTCAAGAATTGGCACGACCAGAAAATCATGCACAGAACATTTGAGCTGGGGTAATCAGTCCTATTGTTCAACTCACGGTTAAGGTTGTTTCCAGGCAAGCTTAAGTCCAAATGGTCTGGACCATTCACCATTAAAAGAGTTTTCTCACATGGCGCCGTTGAACTCTATATTAGAAACCCATTGGAGACGTTCAAGGTCAATGGTCAACGGTTGAAGCATTATTGGGGTGGAGAATCCAACACGGATGTCATCGCAATCACATTATCCGACGCACCATAAACAGGGAGTAGTCAGGCTGAATGACTTAAAATCAAGCGTTAATTGGGAGACAACCCAATCGTCTTTAAATTTTTCATATTTTATCCATACTAGTTAGATTGTAGTTTAGAATGTTAGTTAATTTTGAAATAATTCATGTCAATTCAATTATTAGGAGTTAAAAGTTTAAGTCATCTTTAGATAATTGCGTTACCATGCTTAAGATTGCTCAAAATACACTCATCTATATGTTTCATGATTGTGCAGGAACCTAACATGCATAAGGATTGGAGTTGAAGTGAAAAAAAAATAAAAATGCACAAAATCCTCAGTTAACAGAACCCACCCCTGTCGGGGCGAGCCCTTTATGCACTATACCCCCCCGCCGGGGCGGGGGTCTCTCCAACTTGAAAACAGTGAGCATGCCCGCCGGGGCGGGGGTCCTGGAGTTCAACAGACATTTTGGATAGTTACTTCTTACTTCACATCTCCACTACTTCTTCTCCCCCACAACTCTAAATCTATTACACCCACTCTCCCACGAATTTGGTAACTGTAACTCCATTACCCTACTCTATTACCTTACCACTACTTCACTCCATCAATCCACTACTCCTACCCCTCTCCATCACACCACCTCTATATAAACACACCCTCACAACCCAAGTTCATCACATACATTAAATTTAAACTCAGGAAGCCACGAATTAGGGTTCTAATTGTGGGAATTCTTCTTGCACTTGAGAGTGAGTAACCTATCTTCAAGTTCTTCATCTTCATTCACCATAATAGCCATAAATTCATCAAGTTTGGGGGAAGAAATCAGTGTGCACGCCAAGTGTTTGCAAGATTGTGTGACTAAAGTTTGGGGGAAAACATTTATAAAGATTACTGTTTTGAATTCAATGGCTTCTAAATCGACTTCAAAGAGGCAACGGGGAAAGAGTTCTGATACCACACCACCATCACGAACCTTCGACCACCGCCGCCGATAGATATGACTACATGGTGACCAAAGCTCTTACACCGGAGCAGGGGTTGGCACCGGATCCTATCGATAGTGAAATGATGCAACAAATTTATCAAAAAGGGTGGAACAAGTTCACTGAGGAACCTGAGCCCGCCGTTGTCAACGTGTTCAAAGAGTTTTATGCTAACATCGAGGACAAAGCCCCCTTCAATGCTTATGTGCGGGGTTGATTAGTCCTATTCAGTTTCGATGCCATCAACACTTATTATTAGCTACGAGTGCCTAGACAGTGCCAATATGATCACTTACGTGATTTCGATCCTGACTTTGAGGCTATTCTCAAATAAATGACTAAGCCGGGAACAACATGGATCAAGGGTCGAAAAGGAGGCACAATTTTTCATAGCAAGGATCTTAGTTGGTATGATAAGATAGGTATGCCTTCTTATGTGGAAAATTGTTTCCGTCCCAACACACATAAGACATGACCAAAGAGAAGGCACTACTTCTATATGCAATTGTGCAAGATTTCATCATTGATGATGGGGCAATAATCTATTTTTCCATTCACTGATGCTTACGAGGAAATTTTTCGGGCGGCTTGCCACACCCATCACTCATTTGTGGGTTGTGTCACCAAGCGGGTGTTAGATGGTCCGATGATGAACCCACTCAGATGTCGCTTCAGTTACTCGATTCTAGAATGATCGCACAGTATTCGTTGTGGGGTGGGGCCGATTCCCATCCTTGAGGTCTAGGCTTTATTTTTCCATCTGCTTCGGAGGACGAAGTTGACGCTGCAGATGCCTCAGAGGATGAGGATGCGACTATGGGAGATCAAGGAACAGAGCAGGTACCACAGTCCGAGGCAATATCTAGTCCTCAGTTCCTAAATTTTTAGCGCCAAGTGGATGAGCACAACAAACAAGCACGACGAGAGATGAGGCAGCTCACTGCTAGGCATGATCATATGTTCAAGGCTATGAACCTTTTGTTTGCATCATTGAACATGACGCTCCAAAGTTTAAATCCTAATGCTCAATTTCCATATCAACAACCGGTCCCACTGCCATGATTTCCACCGAGTGACTCCGAGGAAAAAGATCAACCACCACCACTCCAGGCTTAACATGCTTACAGGGAAGTCCTCATAATTTTTATTGAGTTATCCATACAATGAGGACATTGTTGTTATCAAGTTTGGGGGAATTAGTTTTTATTTTGCATTTCATGTTTGCATACATAATGTCATTAGTTAGGTTTGCATTTGTTATTGCACTTTAGTTTTGTATGTTATTTTAGGATTTGTGATGTTGCATTCATGTAATCATATAATTGCATAGTAGTTTAGGTGCATAAATAGTTAATTATTTTTGTTATTTCTGCATTTTGTTATGTTATGTTTGAGTTTATCTAAACCAAAAAAAAATTAGTTAGAATTGTGTTATTTTGCATATATCCAGCAATTATTGTAGTTCATTTTTATTGTGGCCAATAATGAGATTGGGATTAAGTAAACACATACAGTACCTAGTATAGAATCATGATGTAGTTTTGAATTATGACTCGGATCTTGTGCTTGTTTGAAACTGGTATAAAAAGGGTAGCACGTAATAACGTCTGTGTTAACTGATTAGTTTAAATTGATACATAAATAGTTTTTAAAGGATAATGCTAGTATAAATCATAAAATGACAAGAATATGCAGCAAAGATGATGAATTAGGTAAGAACCTAAGTTTGGGGGAAAAGGTAGGGTATATAAGCTTTAGAAAAAAAAGGAAGAGAAAATAATATCTAGTTGAGTCTTGTGGTGGGTTGAGAAAAAAATACTCCCCATAAAAACGAGCGTGAGATGGAGCATAAAACACACTCACCAACCATCTATTGAAAAAAAAGGAAAAAAAAGAAAAAAAATGAAGAAAAGACAGGAAATAAGGGCAAAGAGCCCCCGTCAATGAAAAGAAAGCATGAATACCCTATTTGGACCCTTAATCTTGGTAAACGTTTGATTTTAGTTGGAACTCGTCTGTTTTTGAAATTTTTGAGTTATTCTGTATGATTCATAATAAGAAATTGATTATGTGTTGAATTTGAACTAGAATCAGTCAGCATAGATGTTGCTCACACACACACACACTATATCAGTGATGACGGTCTAAGATTCGAGGATTGATAAGAAACTATTGAGTGGTTTCGATATGAGGTGTTGAAATGTTTGCTTGATCTTTCTGAGGCCGGTGGAATAAATTTGATTCTATGATACTGTTGGATTCGTATACATATAGTTAGATACATTACATCTCATTGCATTGCATAGCATGTAGTTTGTTTTGTGCTCGAGGATTAACACAGTTTAAGTTTGGGGGATTTTGATAAGTGGATTTTATATCCACGAATCGGGTTCTAATTTAAGCTTATTCATTGTTAAACCTTGATTTCATGTTTAGTTTTACTTATTTCTTATTATTTTATGTGTAGGATGGTTGGCGTGGCAAGTGGTAAGATAATGAGTTATTTGGAGCATTATTGGAGCAAGCATGAAGTTTAAGCAAGGTCGAATGTGAGAAGGAATGCCACCAAAATGCCTAATTGTTTAACACTACCATTTGCTGGGGGTCTTCAAATCAGTTGACAAGAGCCTAGCTTCACGGGTGGGCATTTTCTTCTATACACCCGCAGGTGGGGTCCCAATCATCGCCATTCTAGCTTGACTCAAACACTGATAAAACTTGGATTTTTGTTCTTGTATGGCTTTAGGACTCTAGTTAGCATGGAATTGAGCAGAGATTGCTTGTGTAAACATATATTAACACAAACACAAGATCAAAGAAGAGATACATATATTAACATCAAGAGGTGGCTAATACTACATTCGTGTTCTAGATTAATAAACTGGGATAGTGAATTGAACTGGAATAAAGGTGTAAAAATTAAAGTGAAGCTTAGGGTGAAATCGTAAGCCTAATTCTCCAATAATTTTTTGAAATTTCAGTTTTTAAAATTTGTGATTGTTTTGTGATCATATATTTATTAATAATTTAGTTTTTATAATTTTAATCATTTTTTTGGATAGTTTAATAAAATTAGGATTTATAGAATATTGATAATTGTGAGGTTAAAATTCTTACTAAATTTTCTCTATCGAAACGATACTCTACTTACTATTATATTACTTGTTGACCACGTATACTTGCGTGTTGTGCGTAATTAGATTTTACCTAACACTTATATGGTCTTAAACAAGCACCTAGGGCATGGTATGAAACATTAACTAATTTTCTTGTTAAAAATGGGTTCACTAGAGGTAGAGTAGATACCATATTATTTCTTAGAAAGCATAAAAACAAAGTCTTATTAGTTCAAATATATGTTGATGACATTATCTTTAGCTCTACTGATGAAAAATTGTGTAAGAGATTTGCCAAGCTTATGCTGAGCAAGTTCGAAATGAGCATGATGGGTGAGCTGAACTTCTTTCTTGGATTTCAAGTAAAGCAAACTGATGAAGGAATCTTCATAAACCAAGCCAAGTACATTATAGACTTACTTAAAAAGTATGGTATGGAATCAGCCTCTCCCATGAAAACCCCAATTGCTCCAACAACCAAGCTTGACAAAGATGAAAAAGGTAAAAGTATTGATATAACTCAATACAGAGGTATGATAGGCTCTCTTCTATATCTAACTGCCAGTAGACCAGACATAATGTTTGCAACATGCATATGTGTTAGATTTCAAGCTAATCCTAAGGAATCACACTTAACTGCTGTAAAAAGGATTTTTAGGTACCTCAAAGGCAAACCTCACTTTGGGCTTTGGTATCCCAATGAGTCCTCTTTTGAACTTACAGGATATACAGATGCTGATTTTACAGGCTGCAAAATAGACAAAAAAGTACTAGTGGCACCTGTCAGCTGCTAGGAAACAGACTTGTGTCCTGGTTCAGTAAGAAGCAAAACTCAGTATATACATCAATAACAGAAGCTGAATATATTGCTGCTGGCAACTATTGTGCTCAAGTCTTATGGATGAAAAATCAACTAGCAGATTATGGGTTTGATTTCAAATCTATACCTGTTCATTGTGATAACACAAGTGCCATAGCAATAACACATAATCCTGTCATGCATTCTAGGACTAAGCATACAAAAATAAGATATCATTTTATTAGGGATCATGTTCAAAATGGAACCATATCTTTACAATACATCCCTACTAAAAATCAACTTGTTGATGCCTTTACAAAGCCTCTAGATGAATCCAAATTTAATAAATTAATAAGTGAGCTAGGCATGCTTAATCTACAACCATAAAATCTATGCTCTAGTTTGTGCTAACCATGCAGATATAAATGCTATGTTCAAAATCATAGACATGACAAAAGAAAGTCCATGATCGTAGAGTTGCAATGACATGAAAGACCACGATCGTAGAGCTTCCTCAACATGACAAAGAAGCATCATGTGATGACACAAGTTCTAACAAATCCAAGCAATCTCTCTGTCAAGCGCCTAAGGGACAAACCTAATCCTTAGTTCATTATAAGAGGTTGGCCCTTCCTGAGCTACCTTAACTCGGAAGAAATGCTAAGTCAAAAGTTCATCACAAGGAACAGAGTAGATAATGTTTGTAGAGCAAATTTAGCAGTGGACTAAACGATCACAATGACAACCTCAACGCCCGTAGTTCTACCTCGACGATCGAAGTCCTCCTAAAGACTACACTAGCTCAGGAGGAGCTAAGGGCAAATTAGTATTTTGCATACAAGTTAAAATTGTGGAGCCAAGCAGGACTCAACACATGTCGCACTGCGTAGATCGAGTGGAGGGAAATTACAAGTATAGTTTAAAAAGGGTTTTTTGAAAACTCACCTTAGATGTTCAAAAAGCTTATTTCTCTCTCTCTCTACAAGTAAAAACCCTAGCCTTCCAAAAAGCTCAACTTCAGTGCAAAGAAATCAATGGCGGCTTCAAGTATTATCACTGGTTACCGACTCTGTTTCGACGAGTTTAAGACAGCTGACTCTCAATCCCACAAGATTCTGTCTCTGGTAAAGTAAGCTGGTCTTGAGGAGGCTCTGGGGACCAACACATGGATCTACCCAAAGCTAATAAAGGAATTTTATAGCAATGGAGTTTTTGAGAACAACATCATCACCACAAGAGTCAGGGGAATACAACTCAAGCTCAAGGCTGAAGACATATATCTAGCCCTAGGCTTCAAGTCAAAGGGACTCTTATCGATAGAGGTCATCGATTTCCATGATGGACTGAAGAAGATGTATCACAAAAAGAATCAGACTGTCAAGGGGTACAAGAAGAAGGAGTTTCCCCAAAAATATGAGTTTTTGGTTGATATTATTGGAAAGTGCATATGTTGCAAAAGCTCTGGCCACGACTCAATGAATAAAGTACAACTGAAGCTTATGACAGTAATATACTATGGAATCTGACTCAACTTTGAAGCCCTACTCATTGATTGGATTGGGAAGCAGATGCTCAATTCAAAGAAATTAAATAGATCTGGTAAGATGATCTACGGGTGGTTTATAAGCATCATCCTGCAATCAGCACTGTGTGACAAAATTAGAGATAATGAAGGAGAATCCATTAATCCCAACAGGAGGATGACCTAGCAGCTGTTTGAAAATTGGAAAAGAAATCCAGTTGAAAATGTCAGAATGATATCTGAGTCCAGTGGAAGAACTGGCGATGCAAAGGAGACTGGAATACCAAGAAATATTTTTGTTGTAAAGGAGACTAAAGAAGAAGAAGAAGAAATCAAGAAGGAAGAACCTATTACTTTAATCAGAAAAAGCAAGGGTAAAAGAAAAATGAAGGCTCAAATGGCAGAGGAGCCTCAAGGCTCGACTACTGAGGCACCTCAAGAGAGTTCAGGCACTGAAACTCTGAAGAAATTGAAAAGAAAAGAACAGAAGTCTGAGGAAGAAGAAGACGGAGCTACCATCTCTCAGCTGCTCAAGAAAGGAAAGCGGAGTCATAAGTCTAAAAAGACCTCTTTTTCTTCAATCGTAGAGTCTCTACCGATCGTATAATCCAGATTAGACACCACTCCCGAAGAGGATGCTGCAACAACTTCTCAGCCTAATCAACCTTTCAGAGTTGAAGTTGAAGACAGTGCTGAGGATGTGGCTCAGCCTAGAAAGTCAAAGAGAAAACTTGTCAAGAGATACATTCTTATCAATGAAAAAGCGTTAAAGGAGGAAGACAAAGGGATAGCTGCAAAGAAGGGACTACCCGAAGCTAGTAAGGAAAATATAGGTCAAGTTGAGGGGGAGCTTCCTGAAGTTCTTTCACTAGAGAATGCTCCAGCTAAGGGGGAGCCGTTTAAAGTTCAAATGGATGATCAAGTTGAGGGGGAGCCTCATGAAGTCCTTGTGTCAAAAAAGACTGCAACTGAGGAAGAATTTCCAAGAGATCATCTTTAATCTTCCTCAGTCCCTCAAGAGATTCTAGCTTCAGAAATTGCGGTAATAAAAAGGATTGAAGCTATGGAGGATGAGAGAGCAGAAGAGCAAAGTAGAGAAGTGGAGATGATTGATGTAGTGGAAACTTCAAATGAAGACAATGAAGAAGAAGAGGATGATGAAGTTGAGATTATTGCAGTGGGCTGGGATGGATATAAGAGAGCCAACTACAATCAACTGTTCTCCTATCTACCTATGATGCCATTTCACAGAGCCCAAATCCTCAACTCCTGGGATCACATGTTTTGGACCTTCAAAGTATATCCAGCAATCTCGGTGCTAACTCATGGATTCCCAAGCAAAATCAACTTTTCCCAAAAATTGATCACCAACAGCCCCTCTTTAGAATATGGGCATGAGGTACAAACTATTCCTATCTCTTTTAGGGTAAAACACTATCCACCATCATTTTCCAATCAATTCTATGAATCACCAAGGTGGTTGGAAGTGATACTTCATCCACTCAATTAATTTCCAGTTACAGAATCCCAACATTCGGTAACTGATGAACCAAATGTGCCAAACTTTGTGTTGATCCAATCTCCTATCATCTCTCCCTCTACGATTATTGAGCCACATCCAATCGTAGAGTCACCTGTTAAGATCGTAGACTCAATCCCTTTTAAAGCTCAACGTCACACACCTGCCCCTCCATCAGACATTGTTCAATCCTGGACTCAACTCAACGAACTAGTCCAAGGCATGACTCGCCTATCTGAAGATATTTGAACCCTTGATGCTGATATAAAGGGGGAGAATAAAGGGGAAGGAGGCGACAAAGGAAGAGGCAAAGGAGGCAATGGCAAAGTTAAAATTATTCAATTCTTCAGAAGTTCTCCCACGAGTTCTCCTGTAAGACAATCTCACCATCAAACTCCACGACCTTAACAGTAGCAAATTCTCATGGCACAACCACTAAGGAGTCAAAGGCCTTCTCCAAGCTCACAAGAGGTGACCACCACAGGCCTAAGAATGCCAATTGAAGATCCTACATTCATGAATAGACACGATCATTTGAAAGTAGTATGCACACAAGCCAAACATGTTTGATGATAAAGCATATACTTTGTAACAATCTTATTCATTTATTAATAAAAAGTATTAATTTATTAAAGGCTTTTAATTATCTACATGATGTTGTTTTATAATATGTGATAAACCCATAGTTTTAAGCAATGCTTTTAGAATAATGATGATGATCATTCTAATGAGATCTAAATTCTTAGAAAGCTTAAAACTAAAATAGTTCCCAATCGTTGGATTACTAAATTGGGGATTAGTGAATCCGGATAGATTGGTACATACGTTGCTTGATCATTGGATGAGGATGATTGATCTCATGATCATTTGTGTGGAGACACTAAAGCAAGTATGTAGGTGCTTATTAGAGAATAAGTTCACTGAATGTGGCTCGCTAAGGAATACCTAATGGAGTTTTACTTATCTGTCAATAGGAATTCCTGTAGTGATAGTAGTACAAGTGATCCTTGGACTTGAGATCATCATAGTATCTTGTGTATGATGAGTTATACTTTGACTTATTCCTTAAGACCCTTAGGGTATATCAAAGGGTATGCTTGGGTATAATAAGTTATACATGGAGATAATGTATGATCAATAAAGAATCTACCACTTCTAGTAAAGGAAAAGAAATGTCCTATGTGATTCGATAAATGACAACTCAGTAGTCCTTGGCCAAGGCAGAATGAAATTAGAAAGGAGTTTCTAATTTGCATTATTTGGAGTTATGCATTTAAGAGTCGAAATACATATAATTAAATAAAATAAGACTTGACAGAAATTTCATGTCTTATATTTAATTGGGATATTGTATGGTGGAATGATTAAATTGTACGGTAATTATTTACTCAAAGGTTCTTTTATGATTAATGTTGAAATCTATATTATCTGGAAAGTCGTTGATCGCTAGGGAGGCTTATCCCTATTGTAGAATAAATATTATTTATTTAAATAAATTATTAGTTTAATTTATTTATTTAAATAAGATTATAATTGTTCTAATTGATTATTCACAACCGGTTTAATATGGAGAACCTAAAGGGTCACACCATAAAAGGAAGAATAATTATTTAAGAAGTTAATGGCATAATTGTAATAATAAGTTAAGTATATTTAATTTAATCTATGGTGATAGAATAAATTAAATAGCTTAATATTTATTATTTAATATTTTGGAAATATTAAATATAAATTAATAAGAGGAGTCTTATTATTATTTTTACTATTATTATTATTTAATTTCTAAAGGAGTTTGGGAATTAATTAATAAAAGTACTCTCATTTATTCCTAATAAGATTAGGAGGCTAATTAATTAAGAGTTTAATTAATTATTCCTAATAAGATTAGGAGCCTAATTAATTAAAGGAATTTAATTAATTAAATAAAACCCAATTCCTTAATTGTTAAGGAGGGTTGCCCACATCTATAAATAAGAGGAGTCTTATTATGGGTGGGTTGGTTGTTGACTTTTACAATATACGTGATTCTAATTGTTGGGAGAGTACGCTCTTTTCTATGAGAGATAGAAAAACTAGGGTTTTGCCAAATACCCATCTTCTTGAATCCTTCTTCTTCCTTGGTGGATCACCTCTAGAGGCCAAACACTTGGGTGGCTAACGTTGATCAAAGGAAGGAACCAAATCCGGTGGATTCAAGTTGAATGCGAAAAGGATTGGAGGTGAACTTGTACCTGAGGAAGCTCGGATCTTAAAGGGTATGATTCTTGTTCTTTCTTTTTCGTTTAATTAATAATTATGCATAAAGGATGATCCGGGTATATGGTTTGTAAAATTTTTAAAACTCTGATTTTACACGTTTTCGCTTATTTTTGCAATTTGATTGCGTTCATGAATATTACAAACCTAACATCATTTAGAAAGGCTAAGTCAAAGCGAGATGGAAGATATAACATGGAGAGACGAAGTCAGCAGGAGAAGAAGAGCTCAAGAGTATACAAATCCTCCAAGGAACAAAAGGCAGAAGAAATAGAGATAACTTGAAACTCATTTCTTATTGATGTAACTAAGCTTAATTGTAATATCTGTCTTTACAAACATCAATAAATCCATGCTTATTCTCTAGAGGTTTTAGCTGATCACTGAAACACTAAGTCATATTTACTTTCTAGCAACTGCATCTAGAAATTAATAATCATGATACAAATCTCCTTGGTTATGTCAACATTAAATAGGGAGAGATTGTTGGGAGATTGCATATTTAAAATTTGATGTTGAAAGATAATAGTCATGATTATATGTAAAGTCCTTCAAAGGAACACATGTACAAGGACTTAGTGATAGATCAAATTTGTTAGGTTAATCTGGACTTTAATGTTTATCATTCTGTAAATGAATGTATAAAAGAAAAGATCAAAGCTGTTAGGTTGATCTATATCTTGATATGTAATAGATAGGCTTCAACTGAATCGTAGTCTATCAAGATGATCAAGAGATTGCAGAAGACAAGGCAGAATCGTAGAGCATCGAGGATCGTAGTGTATCTGCTTTGAAGGGCCCTTCCGAAGTCGTAGAGTAGTCCTAACGCTTGCCGAGCCAAATCAGAGGTCGTAGAGTGCTCTCGGAAGCGTAGAGTCTGCAAGTCAAGCAAGTGAAGATCGTAGTATACTAGTACTTAAGAGAAATTGAAGTGTTCTCATCTATCAGCACCAGATCAAGTACCAAGGTGGCAAGACACCACGATCAGAATCGTAGAGCTTCATCTGTTTGTGTCAGAAGCATCGAGCCTCGTCCATTTATTTAAAGATAAATCAAAACAAATATGGAATGAGCTATAGACGTTGAATACCTCAGGAGTCTCAATGACACAATAGTCATCCTTAGTATATAACAAAGAAACGTATTGAAGAAGCTAAGGAAAGTACTGCTCAATGTAAAAACACCTTTTCGGTGTTAGGTGAAGCAAAATCATTGCTCGTCGTGTCATTGGGCGATCCGCAAATCGAGAAGTTATGCAAAAAGTCTCCATCAAAGCTCAGAATTGTCAAATGCATTTAATGCTTCAACGGATGTCTTCAACGTATATATCTCAAAGGCATCATATATACAAAACATCAGCGGATGAAAGAATCAAGCAAGTACTGAACAAAAATGCTAAAGAACACTCAACGCTCAACGCTCAACTCTGCAATCTGAAAAGGAAAGCTTGCTCAGCTACTCAGTTCTTTCGAACACAAGCTTAACGACAACTAAGTAGCACCATTCAAGAACTCAACTATTATCAAGTGAAGGAAGAAGTTCCAAGTCAGAAGGACTTGAAGATTTCTAAGTGAACTGAGAAGTACCAAGTCAGAAAGTCTTAAAGAGTTCTAAGTGAACTGAGAAGTATCAAAAGAATGCATATTTTGATTTGATGTTTAAAGTAAATGCTCATGATTATATGTAAAGTCCTTCAAGGAATATATGTACAAGGACTTAGTGATAGATCAAAATTGTTAGGTTGATCTTAGCTTTTTAATGTTCATCATTCTATAAACGAATGTATAGATAAAGAGATCAAAGATGTTAAGTTGATCTATGATTTGTAAAAGAAATAGATAGGCTTTGAAAAGAATCGCTTTTAGTTCATCATCGAATGTATCGATCAAGAGATCAAAGATGTAAGTTGATCTAAGCTTGAAAGATCAGTAGCTTAGAAGATCGTAGTGATCCGCTTTGAAGGGCCTCGTAAAGCTTAGAAGATCGTCCATATCGCTTGAAGGGCCTCTAAATCAAGTGGTCAACGTGCTAACTCGTAGATCGTAATGCTTGGAAAACGTAGAGTTGCAAGATGTTAAGCAAGTGAAGATCGAAGATCAAAGAAAGAGTGTGCAAATCCTCGAGAGAAATCCTGAGAGAGATCGAGTGTTTCTCTGCATCAAGCACCAATGTGACAAGACACCACGATATGGATCGTAGAGTATCATCCGCCTTATGTCAAGCATCGAGCCCTACTTTTGTTTGGAGACAAATTCTAACAAATGTGGAATGGTTTTGAAACGTTGAAGTCCTCACCAAATCCCAACGGCACAAAAGATATCCTTAGTATTCAAACAAAAGGAACGTATTCAAGAAGCTAAGGAAAGGACCATAGATAGAGGAAAAACACCTTTTCGTGTGTTAGGTGAGAAAGCATTGTTGTGTCAAATGTAATGCAATTCGTATAAAGTGTGCGTAAAAGTCTCCATCAAAGTTCAGAAATGACAAACGCATTTAATGCTTCAACAAATGGCTTCAACGGATAGATTTCAAGGATCACATATATGCAGAACATATGCAGATGATAGATCTAAGCAAGCATTGAACAAAAACGCACAAGAACACTCAACGCTCAACTCTACGATCTGAGAAAAAGAGGAAGCTTGTTTCACCACTCTCGCTTTTTTCAACAAGTGCTTAACTACAATCGAGTAGCATCAATCACTTAACTCAACAACTACCAATCAATCAAGTAAGAGTTCCAAGTCAAGGACTTGAAGAGTTCTAAGTGAATCGTGAAGAACCAAGTCTCATTGGACTTGAAGAGTTCAAGAGTGAACTAAGAAGTGCCTAGATCGGCCGGGTCTAGAAGGAATCATGAGATTCGTAAAAGTGTAAAAGACATCCTTAGTGGATTTCCTACCGAGGAGTAAGAGTGGACTAGAGCTTTAAGTGCTCTCAACCACTTAAAACAAATCGTGTCTATTTCATTCTTGCTATAATCGCTATAATCGTATATCTGTTATAATCACTCACCTTCATTAATTAACTATATCTAAAAGGGAGTTCAAAGAAACCTTAATTCACCTGTGTTTAAATCATTATCAAAACTAACTAAAAAAAAAAGAAAAGATTTTTAAATATCTATTCACCCCCCCTTCTAGATAACTATTGTGCTTCCTGAACTAACAATTGGTATCAAAGCAGTGTTCTATAATATAGCCTACAAAGCTTGAGTAGATCCAATGGCACACTTACCAAGCTTAATCAAAGATCGGAGGAGGCAAAGAAGCCACCCATGTGCAACAAAGATAAATTCGCTAATCTGAAGGTTAGGATGCAAGCTATATGGATTCAATAGATGAAGATCTATTTGAAAACTGCGTTTCAAATGGGCCCTATGTTCCTACAAAGCTTGCACCAACTATGCATAACCCAAATGTAATACGATCAAGGTCAAAGGAGAATGGACAGAAAATGAGAAGAGAGCTGTCCAACTCGACAAAAAGGCCAAGAACATCTTATTCCAATCCTTAGAAGATGATCTGTTTGAAAACGTGGTCAACAACAAAACAGCAAAGGAGGTTTGGGAAGCATTACTCATCATGCATGAAGGAATGTAAGAAGTCGAGAAAACAAACAATCTCTCTCGACTCAAAGAATATGAGATGTTTGCTCACGCTCAAGGAGAGAACGCCACCGCCACCTACTTAGAGATTTAATGTTCGCTTCAACTCTCTACGAGCCTATGGAAAGATCTATCCAAACAAAGATCTAATCATAAAGTTCATGAGAGCCTTACCAAGCAAGTGGGATGCCAAAACCATCGCCATTAGAGAGTCAAAGAATCTACATGAAATGACTGCTCAAAAGCTTATATGGCAACCTTCTCACATATTAACCGGAGTCGACTCAACGAAAGCGTAAACCTTGTCTCAAGGAAGAAAGAAGAAGGATAAAGTGTTGCTTTCTCAAAGCAACCGAAAACACCTCCAAAGTCAACATCAAGTTGATTCGACTACGATGAAGATGATGATGAGGACTTTGCAATGTCGGTGAAGAGACTCGTAAGGTTCATGCGCGACAAGGCAAAACCAAAGAAGCCAAAGAAAGTCAAGAATTATAAAGCAGCAAAGAGCAAATGAATGACCTATGCTACAATTGCAAGAAACTCCGCCACTTCATTGCTAATCGCAACAAACCTCTCAGAGAAGAACTCAAGAAGAAATCACATTCAAAGAAGGAATACAAAGGCAACAAAAGGCCTCGTAAGAAAGACAAAGGCCTCAGAGTGGAGGATCGTGGAGTGACTCGCATAATGACTCAACTCCTAATCTGAGAGATGATGAAGATCCTCAAATGGAAAATCTTTGCCCGATGGCCCAAAAATGCAAGGGACAAACAGAACTCCAACATACATGAAGTAAGTATCGATGAGGTATTTGACTTCAACTCTCCCGATGTAGATATTGATGACTTAAGAACTCGCATCGCATGGTATAACATCCGATCTACATCAATACATGAAGTGGTTTAGAGTTTTGACTAAGGACTATTCACTCTTCAAAAGGAGAAAAAAAGTTCAAGAAGAACTCGAAACAACCTTCTAAGTACCGATTCTCTCCAAGTTTGAAGTCGAGAATAAGCTCTAAAACAAACAAATGAGCTCAATGCAAAAAGAGAGTCAAGTCTAACCTCTAAAATCGAGGATCTAGAAAAGACAATCTCTCTACATGGAATAAATCCTTCATCCATGGACTCCTAATCTCTACCTGCAGAGAAGTGTCTCTCGATGATAATGGTTAGCTTTTGGGGAATCTACCTCAGAGCCATGTGTGGAAAAGTAAAGGAAATTAAAAAATTAAGAACTAGTAATGCCTCTCAAGTTTTCAAGTTAGTAGAATAGAGGCATTATATTTGTGAATCAAGTCTAACCTCATTTAGGTAAGGATGAGCCTTCATCCAACCCCTAATCTCTACTAATTCAATCCATATTCCTGGAGAAAAGTAAAGGGATCTCATGCTCAAGTTTTAGTAGAGGCATTATTTTTTGTATGATGAGCCTCACAAGAAGAGATTCAATCCATATTCCTAGGAAAAAGGGATCTACTCGTAAACCTAACCACCACTCACTCACCAACCTCAAGGATCGTAGAGTCCAAGAAGATCACTCTACGAACCAACTGGGAAGGTACAATAGAGGTAAGGTATACTCCTCACAAATCATGAAACACAAGGACACACATGGAAGAAGGAATACCAACTTAATAAAAGAGGATGACCAATAACCCACAAAAGTCCAAATGGAGGAAGAATTTTCACACACACACAAACATGCATCATATTAGATGTTTTGTGTGCTACAAAGTTGGCCACAAGGTCGCAAAATGTCATTATAATTCCATGCATATGAGACCCAAAATCAAGGTGTTTGGGTCCCCAAGGGCACTAATAAAGTAGGACCCATGCAAGTATGGGTACCAAAATGAAGGTTTAATGTTACTACAGAAAAGAGCTCCACGATCACAACCTCGTATATCGGACAAAGGATGCTCAAGGCACATGATCGGGAACAAAGCCCCTTCGCTCTAACTACATAGAGAAGGAGGGTCCCTGGTCATCTTTGGAGACAACGGCTCTGCAAGACAAGAGGATATGGCTCACCGAAATGGGCAAAGATCCTTCAAAGAAAGTGGCCTATATGGAAGGACTACAACACAATCTTCTAAGCATTAGCCAACTCACGACAAGGGTCATCAAGTAACATTCTCAACAATCAATGTCAAGTCCGAGACCAAGACATCGCTATAAAGTTAACCGAACAAGAGAAGGAAATGTCTACACAAAACCTTGGACAACTAAACTAAGCTCAGACGAGACTATATGCTTTTTCTCGCTAAAGCATCTCAAGAAATGAGATGGCTATGGCATCAAGATTATCTCATCTCAACTTCAAAAGCATGTCCAAATTAGCTTCAAAAGATCTAGTTGCAAAGCTTACCCAAGTTCAACTTCGTTAAAGAAAGGTCGTGCAATGCCTCGTCAACTTGGAAAGTAACATCGTAAGCTCATTCAAGAGCAAAACCGCCAACTCAATCGACAAGCCTCTCGCAGCTTGCTACATATGGATCTTTTTGGGCCAATTCCAACGACGAGCCTTCGAGGAAAGAGATACTTCTCGGTCAGTAGTCGACGACTACACCATATTTACATGGGTGTTCTTTCTAACCTCAAAGGATGAAACAAGCTCCCAACTGATCAAGATGTTCAAGCTGGTGATGAACGAGAAAGGAGAGAAAATCAAGGCTATAAGGAGTGATCATGGCAGTAGAATTTGACTTTCGTAAATGGACCAGCTTCATGCATGCATAATGACATTAGTCACAACTTCTCACCCATGAACTCCCCAACAAAATGGAGTAGCCGAGAGAAAGAACAAGACATTGATAGAGGTCGGAAGAACTCTACTAGCAAAGAACCCATCATCCGCTCAATACTTCGGGCGTAAGTCCGCCAACACCGCATGCTACACTCGTAATAGATCACCATATACACTCTACGATTAAGAAGACTCCTTATGAACTGTGGAAAGGAAGAAAGCCAAGTGTCGCCTACTTTTTATGTTTTCGATCGCATGCTACATTCTCAACAATGGAAAAGTAGTATTTGACAAAGTTTCAACCAAAGTCGACGAAGGAATCTTTTTGGATATGCCATGCATAAAGAAGGCCTACAGAGTGTTTAACAAGAAGACATCGAAAGTGTTGAAGTCTCGATTCACATCATCTTTGATGAGACAGACTTAGACAAAAAAAGTGCTTCAAGACACTACGACCAACAATTCGACACTACTTAACGAGGTCGTCGAGCTCAACACTACGATCATAGTGCCGATAAAGTGAAATCATTGAGCAAGGAAATGAGATCGTAGAGAGGCCTATGCCGCATAAAACTAACCTCCACACCAAGAAGAAGAAATAGATCTTGAAGATCTAAGACAAGAAGGCATAAGAACAGTATGTCCCAACAGAAGCAGAGATGGGCAAGAGATCACACTCAAGATCTAATCATTGGAGATCCGAAAGTGCAAGAGTCAAAACAAGAGTCGCCACCCAAAATGAATGCTTTTATCTAAGCTTCCCGTCACAAATGGAAACCTAAGAAGATAGAGGATGCTATGGAAGACTCCAAATGGATAGAGGCCATGCAGAAGAACTTAATCGGGCTTGAAAGAAGCAAAGTATGGAGATTGGTACCAAGACCAAAGAATCATCCCGTTATTGGAACCAAGTGGGTCTTCGTAAACAAGATGGATGAAGATGGAGTAATAACCGTGAATAAGGCAAGACTAGTGGCCAAGGGCTACTCTCGTGAAGAAGGCATCGACTACGATGAGACATTTGCACCGCTGCAGACTAGAAGCCATCGTAATATTCCTTGCCTTTCACTCACATGAAATTCAAGGTCTTTCAGATGGATGTCAAAAGTGCATTCTTGAATGGTGAACTTCAAGAAGAAGTCTATGTAGAGAAAACCTCCGTGTTTCATCAATCCATCTCTTTCTAATTATGTCTTTAGATTAGACAAAGCCTTATATGGTCTTAAACAAGCACCTAGAGCATGGTATGAAACACTAACTAACTTTCTTATTGAAAATGGGTTCACTAGAGGTAGAGTAGATACCACACTATTTCTTAGAAAGCATAAAGATAAAGTCTTATTAGTTCAAATATACGTTGATGACATTATTTTTGGATCTACTGATGAAAAGTTATGCAAGAGATTCTCCAAGCTTATATAGAGCAAGTTTGAAATGAGCATGATGGGTGAGCTGAATTTCTTCCTTAGACTGCAAGTAAAGCAGACTGATGAAGGAATCTTCATAAACCAAGCCAAGTACATTAAAGACTTACTTAAGAAGTATGGCATGGAATCAGCCTCTCCCATGAAAACCCCAATTGCTCCTGCAACCAAACTTGACAAAGATGAAAAAGGTAAAAGTATTGATATAACTCAATACAGAGGTATGATAGCTCTCTTTATATCTAATCGCCAAGAGAGACAGATATAATGTTTGCAACATGCATTTGTGCTAGATTTCGTGCTAATCCTAAAGAATCTCATTTAATCGTCAGAAAGAGGATTTCGTGTATCTCAAGGGTACACCTCACTGGGGCTTTGGTATCCCAAGGAGTCCTCATTTGAACTAACAGATACATACAGATGTCGATTTTGCAGTCGCAAAATAGATAGAAAGAGTACCAATGGCACCATCAATTGCTAGGAAACAGATTTGTGTCCCGGTTTAGCAAGAAGCAAAATTCAAGATTCACTTCAACCGCAGAAGTCAATACATTGTTGCCGGCAAATGCCGTGCTCAGATCCTATGGATGAAAAATCAGCTAGTAGATTATGGGTTTGAATTCAAATCCATACCTATTCACTATGATAACGCAAGTGTAATTGTAATAACTCATAATCCTGTCATGCATTCTAGGACTAAGCATATAGAAATAAGGTATCACTTCATTAGGGATCATGTGCAAAATGGAACTATATCTTTACAATATATCCCTACGAAAACCAACTTGTCGATGTCTTTACAAAACCTCTAGATGAATCCAGATTTAACAAGTTAATAAGTGAGGTAGGCGTGCTTAACTTACAACCATAAAAAATTATGCTCTAGTTTGCGCTAACTATACAGATTTAAAGGCTATGTTCGAAATCATAGACATGATCAAAGGAAGTCCACGATCATAGAGTCAAGTGTCATAAAAGACAACGATCGCAAAAGCAGACTCAACGATCGCAAGTGCAGACTCAACGATATAGCGTAATTCCATCAACAAAACAAAGGAGCATCCCGTGATGATGAAAGTTCAACAAAACAAAGCAATCTCTCCGATAAGCGCCTCAGTGGACAAACCTAACCCTTGATTCATTCAATGAGGTTGGCCCTTCCCGAAAGTTACCTTAAACCAAGAAGAATGCTAAGTCAAAAGTTCATCACAAGGACTGCTCAGACTCGACGATCGCTTTAGACTGACGACACGACTCAGACGACGATAGCTCGTAGAACGACTCAACGACTCAACGATCGAAAGCAGACTCGACAAACGTAGAACAGACTCGACGATTCCAAGGACCATCTCAACGATCGTAGTCCTTTCAAGAATATATTAGCTCGTAAGAAGTTAAGGGCAATTCAATACAATCCTCCTCGCAAATAGATTCATAGAGCCAAGTAATTCGACACACCGTCCCACTAAGTTTAAATGAGAGAGAGGAAGTTACAAGTACAAATTAAAATCATCTTTTTGAAATCGAAGTTCAAAAGCTCATCTCTCTCATTCTCTCTCAAGCAAAAACCCTAAAAAGAAAGCTTCAGATACCATACTCCTTGCAAAGAAATCAATGGCGGCTTCCAACGCCATCTCGGCTACAGACTGCTTTTGATGAGTTCAAAATACCGAACCCAAATTTCACAAAACTCTATCATTATTAAAGAAGGTCGGGTCTCAAGAAGCTCGGGTACATACACATTGATCTACCCTAAGCTAGTGAAAGAATTCTACGTAAATGGTGTGTTTGAAAATGACGCCATCACTACGAAAAGTCGTGGACGTGGAAATCAGTCAAGGTCGAGGACATCAACCTAGCCCTAGGTTTCAAATCAAGGGTATTCATTCATAGATGGCATAGACTTCCATGAGGGACTTAAAAGGATGCATCACAAGAAATCCCCTCCATCAAAGGATACAAGAAGAAGGAGTTTCCTCAGAGGTACGGATTTCTTGTTGATATTGTTGGAAAATGTATATGACATTGTTGCAAGAGTTCTGGTCACGATTCTGTAAATGAGATGCAACTCAAGCTCATGACTGCCATATGTTATGGAATACAACTTAACTATGGAGCTCTATTGCTTGAATGGATTGGAAAGTGGATCACCAGCTCAAAGAAGACAAAGAGCTCTCAAAAGATGCTCTATGGGCGATTTATAAGCATCATCCTACAATCTGCCCTGGGTGACAAAATTGGGGACGATGAAGGAGAATCCATCAATCCAAAATGCATGAATGACCCAAAGAACTATTCGAGAACCGGAAAAGGAATCCAAACAAAAATATGCGATGATATCTCGAGTCCAGTGGTAGGATCATCCTCGATGCAAAGGAGTCGTGGATTCCGTGGAATATATTGTTATAGATGTCAAGTGAGAGACAAGAAGAAGAAGAAGAACTAACAAGAAGAAGAAACTAACAAGGAAGAACCCATCGGGTCAAAAAAGCAAGGGCAAGAGAAAGCTAAAGGCTAGAAATGTAGAAGAACCCCTGTGGATCAACTCATCGATAAACCCAGTAGAGAGTCCTCCGACATCGAGACTCTAAGGATCCTAAGAAGAAAAAAACAACAAAGTCGAGGCGTAAGAAGACAGAGCTACCATATCACAAATTCTTTCAAGAAGAACAAAATCAATCACAAATCCAAGAGGCCATCTGCTCTCTTCGATCGTAGAGCCTCTACCGATCAGAGAGACCAGATCAACACCCGAGAAGGAAGTCATGCATCATCGACGATGTTCCGCCGATCAACAGACAAAGTCAAGCTCAAGAAAGTCCCGAGGTCGTGGCTGTGGCTCACTTAGAAAACCAAGATGAAAATGGTTAAGAAGTATATCCTTGTCAATGAAGGAGTACTTAAAAAAGGAAGACAAAGAGTTGGGTCTAAAAAGGAACTATCCAAAGAAAGCCAAAAGGACAAAGCTCAAGATGAGGGGAGATACCGTAAGTTCTAACTATAGAAAATACACCACCGAGGGGAGATGCCTGAAGCTCTCATCCTAGAAAATGCTCCAGCTGAGGGGGAGCTACTAATCGTGCAGGAGGATGATCATGTTGAGGGGGAGGCTCATGATATCCCCATGATCAAGAAGAGGTTCTGCAGAAAAAATGAGGAGAACCAGAGCAAGAACAAAATGAAGCAATTGATATAATGGAATCTTCAAACGAAGATAAAGAAGAGGACGAGGATGATGAGGTCGAGATCATAGATGTGGGCATTAATGGGTATGTAAGAGCTAACTACGAGCAACTATTCTCCTATCTACCCATGATGCCTTTCCATCAAGCTCAAATTCTAAACTCCTCGAATCACATGTTTTGAGCTTCAAAGAATATCCAACCATCTCTGAATAGCTCATGGATTCCTGTGCGCTTAACAACTTGCCAAGAAGTTACTCACAAATAACCCTCCTCAAAGAATGAACATGAGGTATTAACTATCCCAACCTCTTCAGAATTAATCACTATCCATCACCCTTCTTCAACCAATTTTATGAATTCCCAAGATGGTTGGAAGTGATCCTCACATCCACTAAATCAATTCCCAATTATAGTAATCCCAAAATTCTCAGAATCGATAAACCAAATATGTCCAACTTTATATATCGCTCCCACCTCCCATCATCTCTACGATCATCGACTCTAGCCCCATTGTAAAGTCCCAAGCTCAAATCGTAGAGCCACCTACTATAAACACCCAAACACAGGCCCCTCCATCCGATATTCCCTCCTCATCCAGCAACGAATACTTCAACCTTGATCTTGCCCTATATTCATTACAAGATCAATTCAAGAGAACACCCCCTCCTTCACAAATTCCTCAACTCAATGAACTTCTGTTAGAACTACCCACCAAAGCTGATTTGTCAGCAATGTCCAAGAAAGTGATCAAGGAACTCGATGAAAGCCTTGAAGAACACACTAAGCTCATTCAGATTAGATTAACAACAATGATCAATGTTGTAAATAGTCTCCCAAGCTCCCTAAGCTCTACGCTCACTAAAAAACTTAAAGAGCTCATCAAGGGAATGATTTAGAGCATAAAGGACATGGATGACATTCACTTTCTCGCAGCCAAAAGACACAGAGATGTTGTTCTTGTCTTATAGTCCCCTCAGGAAGCTCAAAATAAATTATGATGGAGAACTTCCTCAATCTGCAAACTGCCGTAAAAGAATTCCAACAATTTTACGTCAGCCAAGGACAACAGACTGACAATATACTAGCCGTTCTTCAACAACGGGAAGCTCGATCTGATGCTCTGATCAAAGAAAATCGAGAGGACATTGCTCAAACTCAGAGTCAACTCAACGAGCTTGTCCAAGGAGTGACTCGCCTCTCAGAAGACATTCGAACCCTTGATGCTGACATAAAGGGGGAGAATAAAGGGAAAGGAGTTCAAGGCAAGGCAAAGGCACAATTCCAAACTCAACTACTCAATCCTCAAGGAATCCTCCGCAAGGCAATTCCACCAACAGACTCCACGATCCGCAAACATCAACGACCCAACGATCCGATCAACAGGAAGTTTTAATGGCTCAACCGTTAAGAAGTCAAAGGCCTTCTCCCAGCTCTCATGAGGTGACAACCACATGCCTAAGAATGCCAATTGGAGTTCCTACATTCATGAACAGGCATGATCATAATCCCAGGATAAGCCCAAGTGAGCTGGAAAATTTAGCCAGGAGAGAAGAAGCAAGCAGGAAAAGAAGAGCTGAGGAGTATGCCAATCCTCCACGTAAAAGATCAAAGAAATAGAAATAAGTTGAAACTTAAATTCTTATTGATGTAAAGCTTAACTGTAATATCTATTCTCCAAACATCAATAAATTCATGCTTATTCTCTAGAAATTTCAGCTGCTCACTAAAATATTAAGTCATGTTTACTTTCCTGAAAATGCATCTAGAACTTGATAATCATGACAACAAATCTCCTTGGTTATGTCAACATCAAATAGGGAGAGATTGTTGGAAGAATGCATATTTTGATTTGATGTTTAAAGTTAATGCTCATCATTATATGTAAAGTCCTTCAAGGAATATATGTACAAGGACTTAGTGATAGATCAAAATTGTTAGGTTGATCTTAGCTATTAATGTTCATCATTCTATAAAAGAATGTATAGATAAAGAGATCAAAGATGTTAGGTTGATCTATGACTTGAAAGGAATAGATAGGCTTCAAAAAGAATCGCAATCTATCAAGTCGATCAACAGATTGCGTAAACCTAAGGTAGGATCGTAGAGCTTAGAAGAAGATCGAGTGTATCTACCTTTCAAGGGCCTCTCAAAAAATCGTAGAGTGGTCCAGACGCGTTTGTCAAGCTAACTCGTAGATCGTAGTAGTGTGCTCTCGAAATGTAGAGTCTTCAAGATGCAAGTGAAGTGAAGATCAAAACGAAAGCAAAAAGATCGTAGTGTGCAAATCCTTGAGAGAGATCGTAGTGTTCTCTTCTGCATCAAGCACCAATGTGACAAGACACCATGATATGGATCGTAGAGTATCATCCGCCTTTATGTCAAGTATCGAGCCCTACTTTTGTTTGAAGACAAATTCTAACAAAAGTGGAATGGGTTTGAAACGTTGAAGTCCTCACCATCCCAACAAAGACATAAAAGATATCCTTAGTATTCAACAAAAAGGAACGATTCAAGAAGCTAAAGAAAGGACCATAGAGATGAGAGAAAAACACCTTTTCGTGTGTTAGGTGAGAAAGCAATCTTACGTGTGTCATGGGCAATGTAATGCAATTCGTAAGGTGTGCGTAAAAGTCTCCATCAAAGTTCGAAATGTCAAACGCATTTAATGCTTCAATAAATGGCTTCAACGGATAGATTTCAAGGATCACATATATGCAGAACATATGCAGATGATAGATCTAAGCAAGTATTGAACAAAAACGCACAAGAACACTCAACGCTCAACTCTACGATCTGAGAAAAAGAGGAAGCTTGCTCAGCTACTCAGTTCTTTCGAACAAGTGCTTAACTACAACTGAGTAGCATCAATCATGAACTCAACAACTACCAATCAACTGAAGTAAGAGTTCCAAGTCGGAAGGACTTCAAGAGTTCTAAGTGAATCTGTGGAAGAACCAAGTCTCTGGCTGGACTTGAAGAGTTCAAGAGTGAACTAAGAAGTGCCCAGATCATTGGGTCTAGAAGGAATCTGCGAGATTCAGAAAATGTAAAAGACATCCTTAGTGGATTTCCTACTCGAGGAGTAGAAGAGTGGACTAGGAGCTTTAAGTGCTCTGAACCACTTAAAAACAACTGTGTTTATTTCATTCTTGCTATAACTGCTATAACTGTTATAACTGTTATAATTGCCTCACTCTCATTAACTCTATCTAAAAGGGAGTTTAAAGAAATCTTAATTTCGATGTGTTTAAAACATTATCAAAACTAACTAAGTAAAACAAAAAGATTTTTTAAATATTTATTATCTATTCATTGTGCCTCAGGAACTAACACTTAGTTTTATCTAGTATTTCAAAAAGTTAAAAAGAAAAAAATGAAGGAAATGAAAAAAAATAGAATAAACTTGATTAGTTATCTTTGTGGCCTCTGTTACTCGAACAAGTAAGCCCTTAGGAGTGTCTCTGCACTAAGTGCCCTAAAGTCAACTGGCTTGGGAGTCATTGGTAGAGAGTTCGCTACATGGGTAACTTTGAAAAGCCTAATAAAGATTAACATTGTAGAACTCAAAAAAATAATAGGAAAAAAAACGAGATGGAGTGTAAAACACACTCGTTAAAAAAAAGGGAAAAAAATATAATAAAAGAAAATTTTGAAACACAAGGTATTTAAGTTATAGAGGTGAAGTAATTTGCTTATATCCGTGATTATTTTCCTTTGAGCCATATGATTCATAAGTTCGGCTGAGTTATGATTGGGTTGACATGTTGACACACAGACACACACACACACATATACACTGTGGGTTGAAGATGAAGTAGCTAGTTAGTGATATTTTTAATTTTTAACTTATGCTTGAGTTTGAACATTCATTTGAGTCATGGTTAAGAATCTTTGAGTCTATTTACAGATATTTGCATTGATTCATGCTTGAGTTGGTAGAATCATGATAGTTAGTTACATTCATTCTATTTTATTCATTTGTGTTGCTTGAGGACAAGCAATTACTTAAGTTTGAGGGTATTTAATGAGTGGGAAATATAACCATGAATCAGATGCTTTTGGACTTAGTTTTATGCTTGTTTTGATTAATTTTAGCGCAATTGATTTACTTTTTATGTTATTTTGTAGGATTAGGCAAAGAAAGGGTAAATCTGACAATTTTGAGAAAGTAGTGACAGTTTCGTAAATAATTAAAAGTTAAATGTTGGGCATTCGTTTTGTGAAAGATTTGAATGCTGGGGTATAGGAAAATAGAAAGTGGATGAGATTCTTTTCCAGATGGGTCAAGGATTGACGATTTCTACTAGGATTTGGAGACTGTAAGCCTAATTGTGATGGGGGGAACTTCAAGTATAAAAGAAAAAATAGCTTCTAACAGAAAGATACATAGAATTTGACTTGGATAGCTGAGGAGAGAGATTGAAGGTTACAGAGCATCGCAAGGAATTCAGATTAGAGATTGAAGATTAAAGAGCTTCTACAAAGTTTTTCTTTACTTCTTTATTCAGTTTTGTAATTTAATTGTGATAGCTTATTTGGAATTTTTGGTTTTAATTTTCAACATGAACTAAATTTACAATTAAGACTGCAATTGAACCTTTTATGTTTATGAATTAATTATATATTGAAATCCAATTATTTATTCAAATTGAGTTGTCTATCATATTTTATGCTTAATGATTAATTGTCTGGCCAACGATTACCGTGATACACTAGATGAATTCGGGAGATGAAATCTAGGGTTAGATCTGAATTTGATAGCATGTATTCTTATTTATTTGCATGGAATGAATAATTAGGGTGTTGAATTGAATAAAGATATCTCTTTTCACTGCTTGTAACTATTGAGAATTGATGCTTAATGAATTTGATTCTTTTGTTTTGCATAGGAATATATCAAGATTAATTAAATTAAATATTTTATTTGTACCTTGGGAAAGGGCTTATGAATAATTGTGAATTTTTGCTAAAAACTCAAGCGGATTTAATAATTGGATGAATTAGATAATTGATTTATATTGCATAATTTTGGATTTGTAATTTTAAGCCTTATTATCTAAAATCAATTTTTTGTGCAAAATTACTCTTAGTTTTAATTAATTTATTTTAATCAAAATTCACAAATTTTGGTAGTTTAAATAAAATTGGATTGATACAAAGCTAGTATTTGGGATTTATTAGATAGAGATTCATGTGGATTCAACACTCTCTCTTATCACTTTGTTACTTGTTGACCGTATATACTTGTACGTAATTATCACTAACGAAAATCGGACAACAATTGGTTCCTCACTTCATATTGTTAATTCACATCCAATTCGTATAATATTAAATATTATACCATTATATGTTACATTTTTTATGATAACATAATTCTTTTCATTAACTAATTAAAAGAAAATAATTTTCTTATTCAATTTACTAATTTTCAAATAGTGAAATAATTAATTCATTTTATATTTAATCTATATTCATTTGGCATAATATATTAAGTCATTAAATAAATATATTACATTTATTTGTAATATATTAAAATAACGACTTTAATTAACTCTCTCATTTTTATTAAAATAAAATACGCTTTTAATTCATAAATTTTAAATAAGTGAATAATTACTTTACTTATGAAATATAATAAATCCATCACCACCTCCATATTTCATTCCATAATTAACTCACATTACTAATTCAATGATTTAATTAACTATTAACTCTTTTGTTCCAAATATATGTATATATTTCACACTTATATATATACACATTAAATTCACAACATAATTCACACACACACACACACACACACACACACACACACACACACACACACATATATATATATATATATATATATATACATTCAAACACATTACGTTTCACAATAAGAATTTTATTTATTGAGTTCTTATTTTTAATAATTTTCTAAAATTCGGGTTATCACATATTATAGGAAATTGAATGTTGTAACAAGAAAAGATCAATTTCCTATTCCTTTTATTGATCAAATGTTGGAGAGATTAGCTGGGCACACTTATTATTATTTTTTAGATGGTTTTTTAGTATATAACCAGATTGTGATTGCATCCGAGGATCAAGAGAAGACCACATTCACATGTCCCTTTGGTACTTTTGCCTACCGACGGATGTCTTGTGGATTGTGCAATGCCCCAGGTACTTTTCAGCGATGCATGGTAATCATTTTTTCGAATCTTTTAGAAGAATGCATCGAGGTTTTTATGGATGATTTCACAATTTATGGTGATTCTTTGGATGCATGCTTAGATAATTTAAATCGTGTTCTGGATAGATGCATGGAAAATAATCTTGTTCTAAATTGGGGAAAGTGTCATTTCATGGTAGAACATGGAATAGTACTTGGTCATGTTGTGTCATCTAAAGGTCTTGAAGTTGATAAAGCTAAGATAGATGTTATATCTGCTTCGCCTTACCCCATTAGCGTTCGGTAGAGTCGCTCTTTTCTTGGTCATATAGGATTTTATCGAAGATTTATCAAGGACTTCTCGAAGATTGCATTGCCCTTATGTAAGTTGCTACAAAAAGATGTGGACTTTCAGTTTGATGATGAATACAAGGAGGCTTTTGACACTTTAAAGAAATTACTAACTTCTGCTCCTTTTATTCAACCACAAAATTAGAAGTTTCAATTTGAGATCATGTGTGATGCAAGTAACTATGTAGTGGGGGCTATTTTGGGACAAAGGATTGACAAAGTCGTTCATACCATCTACTATGCTTCTAGGACTTTGAAGGAGGTTCAGATAAACTATTCCACAACTGAAAAAGAACTTTTATCTTTGGTTTTTGCTTTAGATAAATTTTAATCATATTTGCTTGGTACTAAAGTTATAGTTTATTCTAACCATATTACTCTCAGGTATTTTCTCACTAAGAAGGATTCTAAACCAAGGATTATTCGATGGATTTTGCTCCTATAAGAATTCGACTTAGAGATCAAAGATAAGAAAGGTGCGGACAACTTAGCAGCAGTTCACTTGAGTAGGCTATAGAAAGACGAGGAGGAGTTACCGTTGCATGATTCTTTCCCGGATGAGCAGTTACTTTCCATCCATGCTGAGATTCCTTGGTATGCAGATATAGTGAATTATTTGGTACGTGCATATTTTCCTAAATAATTTTCCAAATCCCAAAGGGAAAAGTTAAAAAGTGATGCTAGACACTATGTTTGGGATGAACCATACTTATGGAAATTTTGTGCTAACCAGATAGTTACATTACTACAAAACAGTAAATAGATAACGCGTAAAAAACGTTGTGGTTTGTATCCCAGAAACGTCATGGTTAAGGGTGTCATCTATTTGACACCCTTTATACAATGTTGTGATTTGTCACATTTACGTTTTTTTCTTAAAAAATGTTATATATTTATTTTCCAAAAATCATTGGATGCTTGAAAATGTTGTAGATGGTATGATTCCACAACGTTTTTTGGCTTAAAATGTTGTAATTTGATACATCAGACAACGTTTAGACACATTTATACAATGTTTAGAAAGTATCATCTATTTGACACCATTTATACAACGTTTTTAAAACGTTGTAGTTTGACTTAAAAATGTTGTAATACTTGCATATAACAACTGTTTTTGGATCTCTACCTTAGCAAGCAACAACAGACAGCGTTTAAACATATTTATACAACGTTTAGAAGGTGCCATCTATTTAAAGCCAAAATATATCAAACATTCAAAATATACCAATTACAAATAATATTACTATCCATACATCTCAAATTCAAAATATACCAATTACAAAGAATATTAATACCATACAATACGTTTACATCCCAATACTACCAAACTATCCATACATCTCAAATTCACTTTTCAATATAATTACTACTATATTGAATTGTGAATTTGACTACATCCACAAAATATACCAAACTATCCATAAAATATGCCTTGTATTCTGCTTGCGCCTACAAAGAAGAACAGGAAAGATTAAGAACATTATACTGGACAAAATAGAAAAGTTAGCAATTTAATGAATTGTCATTAAATACAAACATGTATCTGCTTGAACTTGATTTAGACTCATGTAACGAATCCCTCATTTTCCAGTTTGACTAGCATCCAAAGTAACTTGTGCATTTTCTAATTTAACTGTTAGATTATTTCCAAGGACAAAAAAAGTTATAACAAGATAATTGTGATAAAGATATTTTCTACTACAAGAGCTGGTATGCAGTTAATGCAAATGAAATTTCATCAGGAGATGCAAAATCTCGGTAGGAATAACATTTATCTTGTTATATTTACCTGCACATAAGAAAGTGGTGCAAAAATTTGAAAAGGTTGATTTATAGTCAACTAAAAATTGTATCAACAGAAAATATGCAAGTATAAATAGTCTCACTGGAGAAAAGAAATAACCCAATCGCAGCCACTTCGATTAGATGAGTTTATAATTTAGATGCCTATCATTATAGGCATCTAGTTACCACTTAAAATTATTAACATTAGTATATTAAATTATTCCATAAGCTTAGAATTTAGTTTAGTTAAGAGCTAATCTAAGATATGTAACTATATATATATATGCTCACCCAGATGAATCTTGTTGAAGTCTATTTGCTCCCCAAGCAAGTAACTCCCGGACAGAGTCCAATGAACCCTCACCAGCTGCCAAATGAAGTGGTGTGCTCCCCGGGTAGCTGCAAGTGGAACTGTTTCCAGGGAAAATGCTAAGTTATTTACGCAATTACAGTAAAGGAAATACCTTCAACAAGAAGTGCCTACCCAGCATGCTATTTCAAGTGCCTGAGCAGCTTCGTCAATTATTACCAGATCAAATGAATTACTATCCAGCATTCGGGATAATGCACCAGTCAGTGTTGTCAAAACCACATCTGCATCTTTAATTACATCTGTGACTGCTCGCTGCTGCCTTTTACGCTCTTCTTTGGAAAGTATCTTGAGCTACTTTCGGATGTCCCTCCTCGTGTTTTTATCTTTTGCTTTCAACAATTTCACATTTAGTGCCTGGACAAGTCCATTAGGGAAATGTCAAATAAACAAAATAACCATATACACATAAAAGGAACAGAAGTATAGTAACAGCAACTGATTTGTAAAGCACTAGTCGGTCATGAACTTTCAATCATTTACCTTCATTTCTTTGCAGATATCCTTTGCTAGAGCACTATTATCCCCACGTAGCACCTAAAGGGAACCAGTTACATGTAACTGAAATTCTTAGTCAAGAATTAAAGCAATATACAGCAAAATGCATTGCAGGTGAAAAGCATCTCGTCCATTACAAAGGCTAAAAATATGTAGACAAAGGAATGTGTATCCACATATTTGACATCAATAACAAGAAAGACGAGTGAAAACTCCAGAACAGTAAGCTTCACTCGAATTCTAAATGGTCAAGTGAAATGAGTATTACACAAATACAGAATGATAAAGAAGCAATATAGTACACAACATATTCTTGACAATTTATTAAAGAAAGTAAAATAGGAGTGAACTAAGTTATGTTTTTCACCTTTATATATATATATGGTGAGAAAATAACTGAATAGTGAGACAATTAAGCTCATAAAATTCATGCTCTGGTAGAAAAGAATGATAAAAAGAGAGGCTATAAAGGACGAATATACATGGTCATGCACATCAATTGATTTGAAATGAAAATACAAGGTAAAGTCAAACTTTCATCACAAACTCTTAATTAATCAATATTAGTATGATAAAACTTTAAAACCCCATAATTTGAATCTTGTAGGCAAAAGCTGTAGTATCTAATACCTGTGCATCTAGAGCACTCTCCAATACTTGAGGTAGAAGACGTGCAGGATGTCCCAACCTCACCAACTTTACTCTATTGAACAATCAAAAATAAAAAGTTAGTTGTTCAATTTTTATTACTAGGAGGTTGTATGAAAAATGATTAGATTAGAGGGTGGTTACCGTGAAGGAAGCAAGAAGAAGCGGAGTCCGATTATCATAATCCCTGGCCTGGCGTGAACAAGTGACCGATCTTCATTCAGCAGCTTTCGCACCGCCGCCGCATCATTGTGGTGAGCGTGCCACAATATCAGTGACGTCCGGCTCACGTTGGCCTTGCCTTTCTTATTCGTCCCCGGCGCGGTATCTCCTCCTCCGACCGAATGCACCGAACTGCCTTCGCTCCCACTCATTTGTACTGAATAACATGTAGCATCAAAATCAAATGGTGACTGAAACATGCAAGGAAAGGGTGAAAAGTTGTACACTAGTCTACCCAGGACTGAGGTTTTGCAAATTGAATAAATGTCACTAAACTAACAACCAAGAGTTGCAAAATTATCTGAACAGAAATACTTTCCTTATCTAAATTTTCTGAGTCTTTTGGGGTATATATACACTCAGTTCGGGATTGAGGCAGTACTTACAACTCTAAATTTGCAATCCAAAAGCTTTTCAGATAAAAAAAATAAATAATAGAACTTACCCAGGAATTGTATATAATCCAAATTGGTGCTAAAACCTCAAAATTCCGCATTCATCGCGACCCAGATTCGAAAGACTTTATCGAATCCACCAATAATAATAGATCAAAAGTCAAAATATAAATCTAGAAATCCATAATCAGAGAGAGAAAGAGGGAGACCTTGGTCGTTACGGGCGGTGAAGAGGATGGAGGCGGTATCGTCGCCGATAAGACACTCGGCGATGCGAGTATTCCCAGAATTACGGAGGGATTTCTTATCGAGAACGGTGGTGGAAGACACCACCTTGACCGTGAGGTTATGGCCTTTGGTGCCCGGCTTGAGCTCATTTACCTTCACAAAAACCGGTTTCTCTTTATAGTCCCGCTCCCACTTCCAGTTCCTTCTTGTTTCTGCGTGTTGGTGGTCTCCATTGAAATGCTTTGCTAAGAAGAGAATGAAATTGAAATCCGACGCGGTCTCTCCTCCTCCGACCGAATGCACCGAACTGCCTTTGCTCCCACTCATTTGGACCGAATAACATGTAGCATAAAAACCAAATGGATTGAGAAAATAAAATTAGATTTTCTTACAAATATATATATATATATATATATATATATATATATATATATATATATATATATATTAGTTTGAACCATTATGTTTTTTGGGTACCCGGGATGATGACGAGGGTCCATTGAAAAGTGAAGGGTGGAGTAGACGATTTAGGGTGTTAAGGTATTGATGGTGGTGAAATTAGTAAGGGGAGGATGTAGATTAGGATTTGGGAGAGCTGCTTTAGTTGTTGGAAGGCTGAGACTTGGGAGGCAAGGGGAGGGTTTTTAATTTCAAGTGAGGGCAATTTATTTTGAGTTTTTGATCTAGATAATGTTTTTTTTAAAAATAAACGTTATTTATTTAAAATCAAAAATTTCCCTTATAAATGATAACGCTTTTTATATGTATCTAAAACGTTTTGTTAAAAAACGTTGTAAAAAAAAATACCACAACGATTTTTATAAAAATATTGTTTAAGTGTTGTTTATTTACTGTTTTGTACTAGTGTTAGAAGATGTGTGCCTAACAGTGAATTTCAATCTATTCTAACTTTTTGGCATTTTCATACTTGTGGAGGACATTTTGGTCCAAAAAGAACTACTACTAAAGTTTTAAAAAGTGTTTTTTATTGGCCATCGCTTTTTAAAGAGTCCTATCTGTTTTATAAAACATGTGTTAATTGCCTAAGGACGGGGAATATTTGTCAACGAAATCAAATGCCCTAAACTCCTATATTAGTTGTTGAGATTTTTGATGTTTGGGGTATAGATTTTATGAGACTTTTTCCTTCATCCTTTGAGAATTAATATATTCTTTTGGCTGTTGATTATGTCTCAAAATGGGTAGAAACTAAAGCCACTAGGATTGATGATTCTAAAGGTATTGCATATTTTGTTAAAACTAACATATTTGTCAGGTTTGGAACACCATGAGCCATCATTAGTGATCGCGGAACCCATTCTTGCAACAAGGTATTTGTAATAACCCAATATTTTCGATATGATTAAATAAGAAATTTTGTGTATAATTTTTTTTATTAAAATAAAAGGTGGGAATATGTGCAAAGTAAAGTGTATGTATATATGTGATAAATAAAAATTTATTTATTACATGAATTATTGCAAATAATTTTTAAAAGAATTATTGATCATTATAAATTATATTTTTGTAGTAAAAATATTTTTATTATTTATTTTCTATGAAAATATGATTATAGTATTATTTAATATATGAAATGATTATTAGAATTATTATAATAACTATTTTATTAAATTAATTTATTCAGATTAGTTAAGTTAATTATTTTAACTTAATTAATAATGTTATATATGAGGTAAAGTCGGATATGGATTCAAAGCCCTAATTCTGGATTTTGAATAAGGAATGAGAATAATAATATTATATCACTACAACAAAAAAGTTTATTTCCGACGAAATATTCAGTCGACAATAAGGTTATTCCGTCGAGGACAACCTTATTTGCGACGAAATATTCGGTCGGCAATTCGGTCGTATATAAGAAAGTCGAAATTAAGTCCGTCGGTTTTTCGGTCGGGGATACTTAGCCTCGAAGGATATAGTGTTGATCGAATATTCAGTCGGAGTTAATATATCACCGACTGAAAATAGTCTGTCGAGGATATTCGGTCGATGGTAAGCATGCCACGTGGCAGTCTGATAAAATTGGAAAAACAACGTAACCTCGATGGATGTCTGTCGAGCATACCACCATTACGTCGAGGATATTCGGTCGATGATAAGTATGTCATGTGATAAGTATTACAATTACAATCACCAAGGCCAATAATATATCAAAAACCAACTAATTAAATGAGAAGTAAAAAGGTCAAAAACATCTCATTAATCTAAATTAAACTATAACAAACATCCCATTAAGCTAAATTAAACTAAGTGTCAAACCGCAACAAAACCAAAGTAATGACAAGGTTTAAACTACAATATGTACATCAAAAATTATGTAAACTACAAAAGAATGTAAAAGTCTAAGTCAAGCTATTAGAGCCCCCGGTGTGAGGAGGATCATCGGGCGGGCGTCGACGCTGCTCTAGAGTATGAAAATCGCCCTCATTGTCATCTCGCACAAATCGGTCAAGCTTCATCACCCCTGTTGATACAATATAATGTAACTCATTAGTCCATATATATGATTCAGTTAAAGATAACCTAAATGAAAATAAATAACATGCCGAATATATATTTGTATTTAAAACGAAGTATACTTGAAAGCAATGAAAGAGCATCGACTCAACATCTACTAAACGCGTCCTCGACTAAGGTAACCATCATCTGAACAATCTCGTCGCGTATCGTGGCCCACTGCTCTAAAGGAATACCCGTACTCTCGGCGGTGGCACAAGCTGCAACGTCTTGCACAAGCTGATGAAGGCGAGAACGGCTGGGCGGGTCCTGACGATGGAATAGCAGATCGGTCTCAAACCTCTCCGACACTGCAGCCATAACACGCTGGAACAAAGCATCGTCTAAGCCAGCGCCCGTATGTGATGGTCCCACGGGGGCTCTCGGACGCAGACGCTGGCTAGAGCCTACAAAATATAACTTGAATAATATTACAAGTTTACTTTATTCATAAACATGAAATAAACACAAATATTATACCTCCTGGAAGTGTATAGGCTGGTATCCTCGGTAACCCCAGCACTCGATATCGGCCGGTAGTACTAGTGGGAGTATCCTGAGACGCGACCCAAAGAGCCATCTCCTCGTCCTGAGATAAACTAATCTCGGGCAGAGGGACAGTGGAATCTAACATCTCAAGATCGCCTTAGCAAAACTGCAACTCTGTTATAAGTCGATCATGAGCTTCTCAAACCGCTCATGTAATTTGATATACAAGTGAGTTATCTTGGTATCATCATATAAAGTACGTAATATTATCCTAAATAATATTTATTATAGTAAATGTATTACCCGTATAGCTAGTGCTGCTGGAGATATCGTCGACCCCGAAGTAGAGCCCTTCGGCGTATGGACTCTATCCCATAACTCAATCATAGTAGGAGGTCGGCCCAAGCTACTCTGCATGGCCTAAATCATATACATTAAATAATATCACCTTAAGTTACTATAGTTACAATATAATATTAAACTAAACTAAACAGAAATACATACCGACTTAACCTCCTAAAACGACTGCGAGCCAGAAGTATGTACAACTCGCAGCTTGCAGCGATTCTTCTTCATCTGCTCCGACTTGGTCTTAAACGCAGCATCATCCCAGTACGCACACATCGCAGCCCATGTTGCATCTGATACTGTCGGCGGCTAATGATCTTGTAAAGTAGTCCCGGTTGATTCTTCTACCGCCCGGACTGCCCTCTATCGCATCTCGTAGAACCAGCCGGCATAATTCTTTGATATGTGGGCAACGATAACGGCGTCACCATCAGCCTCAGTGATGTCGACCTCGTATCTGTAGTATCTCTATCAAACAGACATGACATACGTATAATTTATTATTTGAACAATATGTAAATAACATGCATGGACCTTGATTTAATATATGTAATTCGAATTACATGAAACTCCCACAACACTGTCACCATGAAGCCGGCATCGTAGCGCGCGTACTGGCTAAATCGCATACAACTAGTAGGGAGATGCACCAGGCAGATGGCGTGTACGGTCACCTTAGTGACAGGATCCATAATACTAGAATACAAAATTTATTAAGAACATTTTAATTTATTAATCACATGATAATATCATTCTAATTGAACATAAGTGATATATTATAGTTGAAACCTACATGCATTTAGCCGACATCAATCGGAATGTGTGTCGTAATCGCCGGTGATCGACTTAAGTAATAGAGGTTGGGCCTCATGAACAAACGTCTAGCATCTGTATGTTTAATATAGTTATGGCATTGTCAAAAAATAGTAAATGAATGTATAATATAGTTATGAAAATAATGTTACCGAGCCAAATAAGAAATCAACTCACTAGCATCTGAAGACGACCCTCCCTGGGAGCCGTCACCCGATCCGGAGTGGCCGCCACCATGGCCACCTCCACCGCTATGTCGAGGCAGATATAGTTGTACTACTAAAATAACAGACATAGATACAATGACATTAATTAAATTTCAAGTCTTTTATTATATATAATGATTGATTTTAGTTGAATAATATTTACAAAACACCAATTAGTAAAGAAGTAGCATGTCATCAAACCCGTCAGAATCAAAATCATTTTCATCCTCTGATTATGTCTCTTCCTATTCTATATCAATTTCTTCCTCAGTATCATCTTCTACCATCACATACGGACTAACAACCACACCTTCCTCCATTTTGTCAACATCGAGTACGTCAATGACATCATCACCCAACACATCGTCATCATATATCACAACGTGGCTGGGATTGCTAATTTGTTCTTGCAATGGGTCATCCATTCCAGACAAATTAGTACCATCAAATGGCCGAGTCTTCGTTGTCATAACTGTATACTAGGGGGTTCTAGTGTGAACGACATTAGGGGCGCAGTACACTTGAGTTGTTTGGCTGGCTAACACAAATACATCATCGATCGTAAATTTGATTTTATATCTCTGTGACGATTCTATTACGATCAACTTTAACACCCTTTGCAAAGATCAAACCATCAACACTTAAATGTAACGACCTTTTTAGCCCCTGGATAATTGAGCACAACCACTTCCTTTAATCTTCCATAGTAATTGGACTCAGAATCTCCATAACAACTTCCCAGCACGACAACGCCGGAGTTGACTGATGTCAATTCATTCAAGTTATCAACCTTGAATCTATACCCATCGATACAACCTGGAATGAACTAATAAGTTTGTATGGGCCTAAAATGACATCTCTAAAACGCTCATACGCGTTCTCTTCTTCGACCCTTCTCTTAAACCACTGGAGAAAATTTGCATTAGTGAATGCTTCCATCTATGATTCTGTCAACCCCGGGTTAAAAGCATGCGCTTCCAATTCGAATGAACTGCATACAATAATATGGCAATTAATTAATTATTGATTAAGGATAGATAAATCATTTTCAACTTGTAATAATACATACTTGATGTACGACGATACTTCAGGCATATTTAGAAGCATGTATGTAGAGACAATCTTTAAATCTTTATCGGTTAAGTAAGTCTTCGTCTCATGTCCAAATGGTTTAGCTGGATAAGTGAATACAACCAACTCATCATCAGCACGACAAGACGGATCCCCGACCTCATTCCGACTTAGATGGTTATGTTTTGTTGCGACTACATCGTCAAAGTACAACTAGCAGAAGTTGACAAGCTCTTCCTCCGCATAACGTTCAGCAATAGAACCCTCTACGCGAGCTTTGTTTTTAACTTTCTACTTTAATCGACGCATATAACTGAAATATGAAAGTATGTAATATTACCTCTCAAATGACGAATATTGCACAATGTATGTGATATTACCTCTCAAATTGATACATCCATCGATATTGCACCGGTCCTCCAAACTTAAGTTCATATGGCAGATGAATAGGCAAATGCTCCATGCTGTCAAAAAACCCCGGTGGTAAAATCATTTTGAGCTTGCACATTGTCAACACTATGTTTTTCTCCATCTTCTCCACATCACTATACCTTATAACAGTTGAGCAAATATCCCGAAAGAAATTTGAAAGTGAGGTAAAAGTATCATTAATATTCCTGGGTAACACCTCACGAAATGCAATTGGCATCAACTTCTACATAAATACATGACAGTCGTGACTTTTGAACCCAGTAATTTTCAACTGCTCAACCTTAGTACAACGAGATATGTTAGAAGCATATCCATCTGGGAGCTTCAATGCGCTAAGCCACTTGCAAAGGTTTTCAACCTGTTGCTTGGTAAGACAAAATGGAGCTTTTGGTTTTGTGTTGTTAGGTCGGAGCCACAATTCCCGCCTGATATTCATTTCCTCCAAGTCTTTACGTGCTTTATCATTGTCTTTTGTTTTACCACTTGTATCTAGTACGGTGTAAAACAAGTTCTCAAATACATTCTTTTCTGTATGCATAACATATATACAATGACGAAGTGCTAGTGTGACCCAGTATGGCAACTCAAACTAAATCGGCGAGTGAGTCCAGTTATGACTTTTCCCATATCCTATAGCTATCAACGTATTCATGCTCCTTCCTGTGGGGTGGAAATTTTAGATCATTTAGCATATTAATATGTCATTGCCGACAAGCAACCAACAACCCCTTTCTTTCTCTGCTTTCTGTTGAATTATGTAGACATCTTTCTATAACTGTGCTCAGCAGGCAAGAATCTACAAGCAATTCCAAAGAAACTAGTTTTTCGGCTATGACGTAGTTGAGTGCCTTGCACATCCCCCATACAGACTAGACATGACAACTTACCTTGAGTCGACCAACCAATAATCATCCCAAGTGCCGAAAAGTCAGTGATAGTCCATAACAAGGCTACCTTTATCACAAAATTCTGCCCGACAAATTTATCAAAAGTCTGAACACCTGTTTCCCTAGCATCTTAAGTTCATCGACTAATGGTCTGAGGTATACGTTAATGTCTTTTGTAGGACTCTTATCCCCCGATATAAGTAAGGTCAAGAAAAGATACGGATCCCTCATGCACATTGACGGTGGAAGATTGTAAGCTACCATAATCACTGGCCAAACAGAATAAGGCTGACTAAAATTATTAAATGGACAGAATCCATTTGTAGCCATGCCAAGCCTGACATTCCTAACTTCTTTTGGCAAATTATGGAAAATTGGCATCAAAATTCTTCCATTCATCTCTATCTGCTGGGTGAGTCAGCTGACCAGGCATGACATCCCTTGTTCTATGCCAACTCATATGCTGAGCAGTGTGCGCAGACATGAATAGCCGCTGCAACCTCGACACAAGAGGAAAATACCGTAAAATCATCTTTAAAATATATTTCTCCTCGCCCCCCCCACATTTTGTGATCTTGTACCTTGGCGAGTTACAGATATCACACTGCACCTTATCTTTGTCCTCCCCATAATATAACATGCAATCCTGCTCACAAGCATCGATCTTCTCATACCCGAGATTCAACCCCTTAACCATCTTCTTCACCTCATAGTAATTCGCGGGCAACGTATTATCCCTGGGTAAGAACTCCCTGAGAATATCAAGTAAATCATTAAATCTTCTCTCACTGCAGTCATGCTCATTCTTGAAATGTAAAAGCTTCGTAACTGTAGAAAGCCTGGTGTGCTTGTCATTTCCAGGATACAATGGAACACTAGATTCAGATAGCAACTTGTAGAAAGCCGCTGCTGAATCATTTGGCTTTTGTTGAGCACTGCTTGACACATGCTCGTTTTCAGCCCAGTCAATATTGGTAGGGCCATATGCATCAACCAACATTTGCACGACGTTATAGTTATCTGCTTGTGAATCCCCGTGATCCAATTGGTCTACAGTATTATCTGTCCGTTCTCTAAACTCAGCTGATTCCCCGTGATGAATCCATACCGAATACCCATCCACAAACCCACATGAATATAAGTCAAATTTAACTTCATCGGTATTCTTCCATATCATGTTCTTACACTTGAAACACGGGCATCTCATCTTTTTGTTCGGATCATCAACATGTTCTATTGCTTTGTTCATAAAATTGGACACCCATTCACGGTACACATCAACTAATCCCCTCCCATCAATTGATATCCTACGGTACATCCAACTCCGATTGGCTGACATCTTTAATTGAAGAAAATACCTAATTAGAATATATATGCATGTATTTAGTTTACCTATTATATATCTCCACTCTACAGGGGTTAGGCTTCTATCCCGTTCCTGGATGCGTCTCCTCACTAGTGTTATTCACAAGGTGCGTGTTTATAATATTTTAAGAAAATTTCAGCATCACCTCCCCATGGTCTCCAAGTACACGAAATATACCAAGACAACTTAGTCTAAGTATGCACTCGAAGAACATATGTAGAGACACCAGCTGAAAAATCCTCAAAATATTATAAACACGCACCTTGTGAATTAGCATCGACCTAAGTGAGAGACATAACATCCAGTAACAGTCCCAAACTGGGGACTATTCGATATTCACTCCTACTGAGTGAATGTCAAACGGGTTTCTAAGTTTCATAGTAGTTGCAGCTGTAATGACTACTAATAGTACTCCAACAGGTTCCTCGGCACTAATCGGACAAAAAAAGGATCGTAGTTCCTGTTTGTGTCCTATACTCTATTAATAAAGTTAATTGAATTACTATGGACATTCCTCACTGTTCCACTATAACAGATGATAACATCCCGAAGGAGTTCCATTAAGCTATTGAACAAAGTTCCAAGTTAAGCAACCCTCTAGATGAACGAACGATCACTTCTCTACTCGGAATAAATCATTGCCTGATATGGGTTCAATTCATGCCATAGACAGGTTCTCACCACTCCAAATTCCTCAGATGGGTAGTTCTCATAGAAAAAGAGGTGAGACATTCTGTGAGCACTACCCATCTGAGGAATTTGGAATGGTGAAGAGCTGTCTATGTCATGGATTGGACCCATATCAGGCAATGATTCATTCCTAGTAGAGAAGTGATTGTTCGCTCATCTAGAGGGTTGCTTAACCTATAACTTTGTTCAACGACTTAATGGCACTTCTTCCGTATGTTGGCATCTGTTATGATGGAACAGTGAGGAATGTCTTTAATAATTCAATTAACTTTATTATTCGAGTATAAGACCCAAACATAAACTACAACCCTTTTTTTTAATTGCTGTCGAGGAATCGGTTGGAGTACTATTAGCTGCAAATGCTATGTTGAACCTTGCATAAAAGGAAGTGCTTCATTTAATTTATATGTTATTATATTTGAAAATTGTGGCAAACTAAGCAAATATGGTTAAATTAAATTAAATTAAATTTATTTATTTATTTAGATTTATTTTATTTTATTTTATTTTTATAATATTATATTAAATAATAAAGTAAATTTATTTTATTGTATTAAATTAAATTAAATTTATTTTATTTTTAATTATATTATATTAAATAATAAAGTAAATTTATTTTATTTTAAAGTTTATTATATTATAATATATTATATTATATTATACTATATTATATTATATTTTACATATGATTTGATTATGATATATATATGAATGAATATGCAAGTATGCTTGCATTAAGAAAAGCTGTAAAGTCCTCTGATAGATTATAGAAAACATATGTACAAGGACTTAAAATGAATTGATCAAATATGTTAGGTTCATCCTACATAAGCTAAACAGCTTTGTAAAGTCCTTAAAAAGAAATGATGTACAAGGACTATAAATATAGAAAGATCAAGCATGATAGGTTGATCTTATGATGTAATAAATAGGCCTGTCGATCGATCGTCGAAAGCAATCGCACTGTAAATCGAGTCCGCTAGGAGAGTCAAGGAAAACTCGAGAGCTATCAAGGCAGAATCATGGTCTGCAAGATAGTAGATCTCGGAGTTCGTAGACTGCCAGGAGAGACGAGGAAGGATCGTAGTGTGTCAAGTAGCACTTCTTCGGAGCCGTAGTCTACTGAGGAAGTCATGTTCAGAATCATAGAGACAGCCTGCCTACGAGCCGACTAAGCATCTGCCGAAGCCAAGTCAAGAATCGTAGACTACACTCTGAGTCATAGAATCTACTGATAACAAAGTCAAGTCAAGAACCGTAGACTACACTCAGAGTCGTAGAGTCTACTGATCGTATCAAAGGCATAGATCGTAGTCGAGCAAGATCAGATGAAGACAACAAGCACAACGACAGAAATCGTAGAGTGTCAAGATCCGATCTTGGAGTCGTAGTGTCTGCACAGCCGAAGCTGAATCGTAGAGTGTAGAACTGAGACTTCAACAGATGTGCTCACAACGCCAAGGCAGAATAGTAGAGCTAATACGATTCTCAACAAATGAGCACTCCCAGAATATCCAAAGGGATGAAGCCTCTGGTTGGTACTGCAAAGATGCATCCCACCTGAAGGAAATCAGAGCACTCAGCGAATATAATGCAAGCTAACAGAAGATCTAAGCATCAACTCAATCAGCATTAAGATTGAGTTGTGAAGTCATTCGAGATGAAGTCTTCCACAAGATGATCATAAGAAGACTTCAGTAGCTGACTAAGGAAAGTCAGCAGGTGCAGTAGCTGTCAAGTGGTAAGACGACAACGATCTTGGAAGTAACCAGGATCATAGTGTTTGCCAAACAAAAAAAGAACTGATGGAGTGTACACAAAGATACTGGTCAGTTTCTGAAGAACAAGGCTAAAGTGATTAAGCATTGGGTCAGTCCATTGATGATAAGTGAACGAAAGATCACAAGGAGAAATCGAGCTGGACACGCCACAAATATGAAGTGTCTTGCTATTCAGAAGGGGCCAGAGCTAGGAGTCAAGCCATCAGTATCTGAGAACAGTCAAAGAAAACAAGAAATGTTAAAGCACTGCACAATAGAAGGAAGAGGTGTTTTACATTGAAGATCAAATGAACACTCTTCCAAGATCGTAGTGTTGTTTCTACATGTTAAATGAGCAACTGTCAACTAGACACTACGATCAGGTCCAAGAAGATGTGCATCAGAATCGTAGAGTTCGAACAACTGAGAATTGAAGCATTAACAACGGTTCAATCTTAAGGTTGGTATTCGGACAAGAGCTTATTGAGAGCATCGATGCAAAAGGATAACCTCTGATCGAGAAATCAGAAGGAGTTAATAAAGTTGACTACCTGCCCAAGATATAAAAGTAACATCTCTGATGGGGTAGGTGAAAAAAGAGATCGCTGCGGTCGTAAATTCATGTCACGTCACATCTGCAGTCTACACCAAATAACTCGAGATCTGCGAGGCAATTCAAAAAGCTTTTAACAGCTACTTTCCAACAAGAAGATGGGAAAGTAGTATAAATCAACAGAGCTTCAAAGATCAAGAGTTGCTGATTTTTTGAAAATTTACAAAATCATTGAGTTGATGGAATGCTACTGTTGACTCTACGAGTTCCACTAGAGATTAACAGAACAAGTCTCAGTGACAGTGAGACTATATAGGTGGAAGTGAAGCAGTTTTGAAGGACTTAAACAGACCAGAGCTTCACTCAACAAAGATGAGAATGCCATTGAAGATGGTAGCCAAGCTGAGAGCCGAGAAGGCCAATAAGATAGCATTCAGAAAAGTGGCAGAATATAAAGAAGATCAAGAGAGCCACTCTATAGATCACCATGAACCAAAAGCTGAAAAAGAACAGAAGAAAAATCATGTCTACAAAACATTCAAGAAGGGTTCAGTGTTTACTAAGTGCTAGACGAAGTCTACCAAAAGCTCAGAGACTTAGTAAATCCAAATGGTGATAGTGCACAGCTGACATCAGATGAAAATGCTGCTGGCCTTGAAGGAATCTTAGTGATTCTGGTAGTCTTGCCCTTCCTCAAATGGAAATCCTCGCTAGTTAAAAGCGAGTAAGAGTGGATTAGAGCTTGAGTCTCGAACCACTTAAAACCCCTTGTGTCTTTTACTTTATGTCATTTACTTTATGTAAATTAACTGCTATAACTGCTATGTATGTTTTAACTGCTTACTACTGAATTAACTCTACGAACAATGTTTGTCTGATTATGAATATATCAATGAAGGGATCTTTTACTTATTCCGTTGTGCTTGAAAAGATTCTTATGTTTGTCATATGCTAATTCATGAGCAATACAAAATAAATGAGAAAAGTTTTTCAAATCAAAAAGGATCTATTCAACCCCCCCTTCTAGATCTATATTATGCCTACTGGGAACTAACAATTGGTATCAGAGCAGGTTCTCATGCTATATTCAAAAGCTAATCACTTTGAGTCTGATCCTAGGCACAATCATTGTTCTAAACTTAGTTTAGTATTAAGTCACTTTTTATATGTAGATGAGCTCACACGTTGGAAATATTTTGTACAGGTAAATGTGTATATACACCTGAAGCTGCTCAGATTGGTCCATGTTCTTGATTATCATATCAACAAGGCCAATCCTTGCTCACAGTTAATCTTGTAATCTGAAGATCAGGCTAGAAAGCTCAAAAAGACATCAAAAGAAAAGAGTCAAACATCCACAAGACTAAAAGGATGAAAAGGCCACACAAGCTAAGAAATGCTTATCAGAGGAGAAATAAGAACTTCTCAAACATGTATCTGGCCAACCAGCAGCTGGATGTAAACCTTGTAAACTCAAGGATGTCAAAGAACTAAAGATGCTAATATTCTCTTAGCTTGCATCTTCAAGACCACGATTGATTGATTGAAAGTCAACTGGAGCAACTAGCTGTCAGGAACAAAAGAGAAACTATGCACATCAATGCCTAAACTCAGTAAATTTAAGATAAATGACTGTTAAAGAATTGACAGTAGAAAGGTACGGTTCCTCACTAATATAAATATGTACATCATAATTGCACCCCCTTATAAACTACAACAGTATTCTTTCATGGAATCATAATCTACCTAAAAAGGGTGAAGAGAGAAAGTACATTGAGGGTGGAAACTCAAATGCCTATAAACTTTCTCTCCATCCAAGTCTTAGATTGAAGATGACATCGTGAAAGAAATCTGAAATGGGTCATAAGAGCATCACTAGTTAAATTAATTTTATGTAAAGTAATCTTTGCTGATGGGTTAATATGTATGTACAACCTATGGTTTAAGTGTTTAATAACACACAGAGTATGATCATTTCTACAAGAGTATCCTGAAGATTCATAGAAACTGATCACCTCCATAAATCAATCAGATACTAATAAATCGTAAAGTTGATTCTCACTCTGTGAACATTTAAACCCTGTGAACATAACCTAGCAAATGATGAAACCATCAAAGAAAAAAGTGTTTTATTAAATAGCAAATCTTACACACACTCACCATCATGCATCTCAAAATGTATTATCTAAATTAGTTACATGCATGAATATGACTGGTGGTGATCAATATGATGATTATCCAAATATATGAGGAACAAGGGTTTAGAAAACTAACCTAGCAGGACCCATCTAACCATGGGTACCAAAAATAAAAATCTATAACCTGCAGGTACCTGGTCTATCTGACCACACTAAGGAATGCTGAAGCAGAAGACTTCAGTCAAGAAGATTCAACCAGCAGAAGGCTTAGGATTGTTCAGAAATAATTTTGATAAAACTCCTATATGTCAAAGCCTGTCCTTAAAGACCTGCTGAGCTAATCTAAGTGAAGCTCACATGGCTGCTGATCTTTATATGAAATCAGGCCATTCATCCAAAGATGAAAAAGGGTCTTAGATGCTCAAGCATGAAAAGCTTGTCCTCAAAGAAGTGCACCAGAGGATCATCGAACATCAATTATGAGGAACGTATTACGGAAGCAGAACTCCACAAGTTCAAGCTGACAAAGTAGACTACAATTGTAGTGTTGTCAAAAGATCATAGAGTGATCAGTCCTGGAGATATTCATGTCTACGGTGTAAACATATTCAATTGTCAGTAGTGATTCCAACCTAAAAGAGACATGCAAGGATACCTCCTAATGCACATGAAGAAAAGGAAATCACACCTCACTGAAGAGACAACATCAACCATGGGGAAGCAGTGATCATAGCACTGAGATATACTATGAAGAAGTGAACCAGCTACAGAGTCCCAAAACTTTGTGGCCGATGAACCAAATGAAGATTCATAGTCAGTAGGGACGTCTCAAAACGTACTACTGATAACCTATCAGCCACCCAACTCAAAATCGTGGAGTGCCTACGATCAAACATCTGATCGTAGTGTAAGAGCAGGAGGACACCACGATTATATCAAATGCAATTGTCTAAAGTTGTTAAAGGACTTCCCCATCAGAAAAGGTCAAACGAGATATCTGTGCAAATTACTTCTAAAGTACTTCATCTAGAAAGTGCCTCAGGGACAAACCTAACCCTTAGCTTACTCTAAGAGGTTGGCCCTTCCTGAGCTACCTTAACCCAGAAGGATTGTTTGATCAAGTTCATCTCAAGGACCAAGACAATTAACAATCATAGAGTAGAGTTTGAAGAGAACTCAACAATCGTGATGTAACCTCAACGATCGTAGTGCAACCTCAGCGATCATAGAAACAGAATCGACGATCGCAGTCTTACAAGAGGCTACTTATGAGACCCCAAATTTATGAATAAAAATTTAAATTTCTCGATTTGTTTTTGAATATTATGGTGTGGATTTGATATAGTGTTATAGTTGTGGGTACTATTTATAAATTTTGCAAAGTGAACAAGCTGTTATATAATATTCGATTGGTCGGGGAATATTCTTTTTGTCGGGGAATATCCGTACGACGGCACAATCATTGGTGAACCCACAACGGAAGTATTGTCGTAGTAAGAAAACGATAGAATTATCATTTTATAAAAATAACGGCGGAAGTATTACCGTTAAAATTGTTGAACTACCCGGTAGTAAAAGTAAAGTAATACGCATGGTTGCATAGTAGCACACGGTATTGGTTATTGATGCTTACGTGAGAAGTTACTCAGTTATACTCAATTATTACTACAGTAATTGCTGCATCATATCTCTCATATTATTGATTCGATTATTGTCACAGTATCATCTGCATAATATGATATATTATTAAATCAATTGAGACGACAAAGTTATTCATATTATTAAATTGCAATATTTACAATGTCTAGAAGTTCTGTCAAGGAGAGGTTTGGTCATCTAATTGCGCGCCAATAAAGAGAAATCCTTATCGAAAAGCCCCCTCTTTTCTGGGAATGACCTGATTGTTAAATATTGTGAATTATAATATTAATGATGAATAAGTTCGTGTTGATTAAAGATAAAATTGATAGTTCCATTGTGTTGGGATTATTAGTGTTAGTGGAAATCGACATCTATTCCGATGATAATTGATGTCTGGGGGTTATATTGATAAATCGGGTAAATAATCGGATAAATGAGCAATTAATTGCTACTAATTCACATGTTTATATAACTATTTGTTCACATGTGTGTACTATTGAATCACATTCACTTACTATTAGGGGAGTTGGTGCAAGATTGATAATACTTGCATGACTAAGTCAAAAATGGAGGTATAGATGGAGGTACTATACTGTAATTCATATTTTCACATAATTATAACTATTGATTCACATGATTGAACTATTGAATCACATTATTTACTATTAGGGGAGGTGGTGCAAGTTTGATGATACTTGCAGGACTAAATTAAAAATGAAGAAAAAGTTGAAGGTATTGTACTGTAATATTTCGATCCCCAAAACGTGCAATTATCGAAACTATATTTTTTCTATAAGTAGAAGCTCATTCTTCCTTCATTTCTCACCAATTCACTAAAGCTATAGAGCAATTATTATAGAGAGAAATTATAGAGAAAAAGAAGAAGAAAAGTCTGCTACCTCTCTACTCCAGTATCCAGTTTCTTTCTAAGGTATGGGGTTTTATTTTTTTCGTATTCATGAAGAGAGCTATTTTTATTCCATTCCTTATTATTCTATTGGAATAACCTATCTATGCGAAGTACCGCATACATGGTGAAATTCTTCTATTATTCTATTCTTTATTATTATGTTGGAATATCACATTATGTGCGTATTACGCTGACACGGTTCCATTAATTATTATTCTCGTTGGAATAACTCGTCATGCATGCGGTCTATCGCATGCATGGTGATTTCTGTTGTTATTCCATTCCTTATTATTCATTGGAATGTCATGCCGATTGTGTATTACGCTTTGACCGGTTCCATTATTTATTATTCATTGGAATAACCTATCTCATGCGATCATCGCATGCATGGTAATTTCGTTGTTATTCCATTCTTTATTATTCGTTGGAATATCACGCTTGCAAGGGTGCATACGCCCGACCTGGTTCCATTATTTATTATTCTATTAGAATAACCTGTCTATGTGGATTACCATATGCATGGTGAATGATCCTTTGTATTCATTCCTTATTAAATTGTGGAAATGATCTGTTTACGTGGATTACCGCATGACGAGTTAAAATCTATTTGCAGTTTTGTAATTTTTTGGACATTCAAAAATTCTGGAAAAATTTGGGAGGATATTATGATAAGTTTTCTAACATCTCCAAGTGAAATCACTGAAAGAGGAGTTGTAGATTTTTGTATGGACTATTTTTAACAAAGCATGAAAAAGTGAAAAAAAAAAGAGAAAAAGCTATTGCCTACAATTTTGTAAGGGTTGTTTCGGCTACTTAATTTGTGAGAAAAATTCCGGCATTTTGGGACATGGAAATATATGGTATAAAGTACCTCCTGTCCAAAAATGAGCTCATTCTAACTTAAAATGAGCAAGTTATGACTATTTCAATATTTAGGTTTTTCCGACGAAAAACGCTATAACTGGAGTTTTATAACTCCAATAACCATGAAATTTAAACTGGAAGCTCACGTTAACATGTGTAAGATCCTGCTAAGATTTGGGAATTTCTAGAGTTAAACTTGAGGTAGCTAATTTCTTAAGGAATTAATTACAAATTGATTTTTGAAAAATACTTAAGGGAGTTGAAAAATTATAAAAAAATATTTGTTGTGTATGAAATATATGTATATATGTTTGGACAAAAGATAGAAAAATAATAAGTTGATTTGGTAATTTTTCATGAAAATGGTTTAGTTACAAACATATGAGTTAAATATGTTATGTGAAATTGAAGAATTGGTAAATAGGATTTTAGGGATTGAAAATCCTATATAAGGTATATGCAAATTTTTGATGAGTGATTTGATCATTGGTGATGAAATCTTATGAGTATGTCATTTTTGAATGATTAAATGCATTATTTGGTAAAGTGTAAACAATTAAATTAAATTATTTATAAGTTTAAGAAGTGATTAAAATATTGTTATAATATTAACAATATTAGATTATGAGTTATTTAAGTGATGGATAATATTTGGATAAATTAAAGTCTTTAATATTTATCCTTGTTTTCATTTGATTAATGCTTATATCATTGTCATCATCCTCATGCTTATATGGTGATGAAAGTTATCTTTGGCTTACGTGCAAAGATGGACTGTTGATTATTGAATTGTATATCTTTGGCTTACGTGCAAAGATGGACTGTTGATTATTGGTTTTATAGTTGTATATCTTTGGCTTACGTGTAGAGATGGACTTGGTATGATTATGACCAGGGATCATTCGGTATAATCATGACCTATAATGTTATAAACGATGTGGTAAAAGTCCTCAGTGGCCTGTAGTGCATTGATGGACAGTTTTTGGTATGATTATGACCAGGGATTATTCGGTATAGTCATGACCATTAATGATTTAATGAATATCCTTGGCCCGTAGTGCAGGGATGATTTGATGATGTGGTTTATTTATTAAGCTGAGTCTCAACGATAAAAATTGATGAAAATATTTTAAATCATAGAAGATAGTAGATATCATGCTCTACTTGACTCTAGATTGCTTATTCCGCTGCAGTTAAACTTGATGTCTATTTTATTTCATCAATTTAACATTGTTGAAGGCTAATGATAATTATTCTGCATTATCTTAGTCATAATATTTCTTACTGGGCTAGTTGAGTTCTCCCTTTCTTTCACTGTTCTCTTCAGGAAATGAGAACGTAGCCGGGACTAGTCGGGGAACGGAGTGACGGTCCAAATGATAGCATTAATAGTCCTCACTATTCTGTTAAATAGTGTGACAATAATTGTAATGGGGACTCCATTGAGTGTGGATATTGTCTAGATGACAATATTCTTATTAAAACTCTTAGATTATGTTTTATCGTATTTTACACGACTGTTGTATAATTAAGGTGTATTTGAATTGTGTACCATGTAAGTGGCGACCCAAGATGGGTGATGTATACCTATTTTGGGTGCGTCACAGTTGGTATCAAAGTTTAGGGATATGATCCCTAGCTGAGATGTGAGACAAGAACTAGGAGGGGAGAGACGGGAAATTCCTTCACTAGTATGACCTACCTAAGTTTATTTGGTATTTAATTGGTGGTCGAGTATAGGGATAATATGTGATATGTCAATTAACCCTTATTTTTTGTGACAGTGTTTGTATTCAGATGTTGTGAATAGGGCTCAGTTATTGGAGCGCGATAATGAGTCAGCACAACCAAAAGGTAATGACCAACAACACGATAATAATTGTATCGGTGGCAACGACATCGGAATGATAACCATCGTGGAGGAAATTATCATGCGAAGAATGGTAACCACTTCGGTGGTAATCATGGCCAAGATAATAGAAGTGGAAAATTCAAGAAGAGAAGATTTAACGATGATGGGAAGACGTCGGCAGCAGCACCAACACTATCAATAAATTCTAGGGGAGGAGAACGACCGCAAGTTAGATGCTATAGATGCGGAGATGAGGGACACATAAGTCCAAACTGTTCACAGCCTTCCAAGTTATATTTTAGTTGTGGAAAAGATGGTCACATAGCTCAATTTTGTCCTGTAGCAAAATCAAGTCCAGCTGGAACGGTGGCACCAAAGGCGGATACGGACAAAACAAAGTCGGTGGTTTCAGGAAGAGCGTTTTTAGTGACTTCTCAAAAAGCGAGTAACCCAAACGAAATTAGCACGAGTTAGTTAATTATAAATTCTTACGAAGTCTATGCCTTATTAGATACCGGTTCTACCCATTATTTTATCTCTCTTGCTTGTGTTCAACGTTTAAATTTGACCCCAGAGAAGTTAGACTTTGACTTATTGGTTGAAACTTCGTTAGTAGAAACCTTCACTTCATGTGCTATCCAAGTCTTGGATGAGAGTCACAGTTTTTAAATGATATTTCTATCGTTAATAAATTTCCTGACGTATTCTCAAAGAACTTCTTAGCTTACCCCTAGAGTGTGAAATCGAATTTTGTATTGACCCCAGTACAAAACTTATTTCTAAAACCCTCAAATATTTTTCTTCACCCAAAACGAACGTAACATACGCCAAAGATGTTGGCTCGAGCTATTGAAGATTACGACTATACCATTCAATATCATTGTGGAAGAGCGAATGTGGTAGCTGACGCGTTGAGTAGAAGATCGTATGCATTTACGAGTGCGATATTGTTAACACAAAAACCCATTTCGTATAACTTACAAATGATGAAGATAGAGTTAAAGACTCTAAGGACCCACGTGATGATGTCAAATAATAAGAATTGAATCAACGTTAACCGATAAAGTTAAAATCACTCAAGCTACGCACCCGAAGCTGATGAATGTAAAGAAAAAGGTTCAAGAGGGCGTTATTCTAGAAGCAAGAATTGATTAATAGAGGAAATCTCAACCCTCAATTTAATTGGCCCATTTGAAATCCTCGATCGAGTAGGAATTATGGCCTATAGACTCGCTTTACCGCCAAGTATGTCGCGTGTTTATAACGTTTTTTTTACGTATCGATGTTACGTAAATATGTGGACGACCCGAACCACATTATTGAATTGGAACTAGACGAGATAGCAGAAGATTTAACGTATGAGGAGATACATGTTAAAATCTTGGATAAGAAGGATCGTATTCAACACTCAAAGGTTATACCTCAAGATTTAGAATCTGAAATGAAGTCAAGGTATCCTCATCATACCAGGTACGTACGTAAATTTTGAGGGCGAAATTTCATAAGGAGGGGAGATTGTGAGACCCCAAATTTTATGAATAAAGATTTAAATTTCTCGAATTTTTTTTTTTGAATATTATAGTGTGGATTTGATATAATGTTATAGTTGTGGATACTATTTATAAATTTTGCAAAGTGAACAAGTTGTTATATAATATTCAATTGGTCGGGGAATATTCTTTTTATCGGGGAATATCCGTATGACGGCACAATCAATGGTGAACCCACAACGGAAGTATTGTCGTAGTAAGAAAATGACAAAATTATCATTTTATAAAAATAACGGCGAAAGTATTACCGTTAAAACTATTGAACTACCCGGTAGTAAAAGTACAATAATACGCGTGGTTGCATAGTAGCACATGGTATTGGTTATTGATGCTTACGTGAGAAGTTACTCAGTTATACTCAATTATTGCTACAGTAATTGCTGCATCATATCTCTCATATTATTGATTCGATTATTGTCACAGTATCATCTGCATAATATGATATATTATTAAATCAATTGGGACGACAAAGTTATTCATATTATTAAATTGCAATATTTATAATGTCTAGAAATTCTGTCAAGGAGAGGTTTGGTCATCTAATTGCGCGCTAATAAGGAGAAATCCTTATCGGAAAGCCCCCTCTTTCCTGGGAACGACCTGATTGTTAAATATTATGAATTATAATATTAATGATGAATAAGGTCATGTTGATTAAAGATGAAATTGATAGTTCCATTATGTTGGGATTATTAGTGTTAGTGGAAATCGGCATCTATTCCGATGATAATTGATGTCTGGGGGTTATATTGATAAATCGGGTAATTAATCGGATAAATGAGCAATTAATTGCTACTAATTCACATGTTTATATAACTATTTGTTCACATGTGTGTACTATTGAATCACCTTCACTTACTATTAGGGGAGTTGGTGCAAGATTGATAATACTTGCATGACTAAGTCAAAAATGGAGGTATAGATGGAGGTACTATACTGTAATTCGTATTTTCACATAATTATAACTATTGATTCACATGATTGAACTATTGAATCACATTATTTACAATTAGGGGAAGTGGTGCAAGTTTGATAATACTTGCAGGACTAAATTAAAAATGAAGAAAAAGTTAGAGGTATTGTACTGTAATATTTTGACCCCCAAAACGTGCAAGTATCGAAATATATTTTCCTATAAATAGAAGCTCATTCTTCCTTCATTTCTCACCAATTCACTAAAGCTATAGAGCAATTATTATAGAGAGAAATTATAGAGGGAAAGAAAAAGAAAAGTCTGCTACCTCTCTACTCCAGTATCCAGTTTCTTTCTAAGGTATGGGGTATTATTTCTTTCGTATTCATGAAGAGAGCTATTTTTATTCCATTCCTTATTATTCTGTTGGAATAACATGTCTATGCGAAGTACCGCATACATGGTAAAATTCTTCTGTTATTCCAATCTTTATTATTCTGTTGGAATATCCCGCCGCATGTATTATTAAATAATTCGGGTTCTATTAATTATTATTCTCTTGGAATAACTTCGTGCATGCGGTCTATCCCATGCATGGTGATTTACATTGTTATTCCATTCTTCATTATTCTTTTAGAATATCCCGCTTCGTCGACATACCTCTTTGACGGTTCCATTATTTATTATTTCGTTGGAATAACCTATTTGTGCGATCTATCGCATGCATGGTGATTTCTATTGTTATTCCATTCTTTATTATTACATTGGAATATCCGCTTGCAAGCGTATTATGCGATTGGTTCCATTATTTATTATTACATTGGAATAACTTTCGTCATGTGGATTACCAAATGCATGGTGAATGATCCTTTGTATTCATTCCTTATTAAATTGTGGAAATGATCTGTTTATGTGGATTACCGCATGACGAGTTAAAATCCATTTGCAATTTCGTAATTTTTCGGACATTCAAAAATTTTGGAAAAATTTGGGAGGATATTATGATAAGTTTTCTAACATCTCCAAGTGGAATCACTGAAATAGGAGTTGTAGATTTTTGTATGGACTATTTTTAACAAAGCATGAAAAAGTAAAAAAAAAAGAAGAGAAAAAGCTACTGCCAAAAAGAAGAGAAAGAAGAGAAAAAGCTACTGCCAAAGAAGGGCTTTTTCGGCTACTTAATTTGTGAGAAAAATTCTGGGCTTTTGGGACATGGAAATATATGGTATAAAGTACCTCCTATCCAAAAATGAGTTCATTCCGACTTAAAATGAGCAAGTTATGACTATTTCAATATCTAGGTTTTTCCGACGAAAAACGCTATAACCGGAGTTCTATAACTCCGATAACCATGAAATTTAAACTAGAAGCTCACGTTAACATGTGTAAGATCCTGCTAAGATTTGGGAATTTGTGGAGTTAAATTTGAGGTAGCTAATTTCTTAAGGAATTAATTACAAATTGATTTTTGAAAAATACTTAAGGGAGTTGAAAAATTATAAAAAAATATTTGTTGTGTATGAAATATATGTATATATGTTTGGACAAAAGATAGAAAAATAATAAGTTGATTTGGTAAATTTTCATGAAAATGGTTTAGTTACAAACATATGAGTTAAATATGTTATGTGAAATTGAAGAATTTGTAAATAGGATTTTAGGGATTGAAAATCCTATATAAGGTATATGCAGATTTTTGATGAGTGATTTAATCATTGGTGATGAAATCTTATGAGTATGGCATTTTTGAATGATTAAATGCATTATTTGGTAAAGTGTAAACAATTAAATTAAATTATTTATAAGTTTAAGAAGTAATTAAAATATTATTATAATATTAACAATATTAGATTATGAGTTATTTAAGTGATGGATAATATTTGGATAAATTTAAAGTCTTTAATATTTATCCTTGTTTTCGTTTGATTAATGCTTATATCATTGTCATCATCCTCATGCTTATATGGTGATGAAAGTTATCTTTGGCTTACATGCAAAGATGGACTGTTGATTATTGGTTTTATAGTTGTATATCTTTGGCTTACGTGCAAAGATGGACTTGGTATGATTATGACCATGGATCATTCGGTATAATCATGACCTGTAATGTTATAAACGATGTGGTAAAAGTCCTCAGTGGCCTGTAGTGCATTGATGGACAGTTTTTGGTATGATAATGACCAGGGATTTTTTGGTATAGTCAAGACCATTGATGATTTAATGAATATCCTTGGCCCGTAGTGCAGGGATGATTCAATGATGTGGTTTATTTATTAAGCTGAGTCTCAGCGATAAAAATTGATGAAAACATTTTAAATCATAGAAGATAGTAGATATCATGCTCTATTTGACTCTCGGTTGCTTATTCCGTTGCAGTTAAACTTGATGTCTAGTGTATTTTATCAATTTAACATTGTTGAAGGCTAATGATAATTTATCCTGCATTATCTTAGTCATAATATTTCTTACTGGGCTAGTTAAGCTCACCCTTTCTTTCACTGTTCTCTTTAGGAAATGAGAACGTAGTCGGGACTAGTCGGGGAACGGAGTGATGGTCCAGATGATAGCATTAATAGTCCTCACTATTCTGTTAAATAGTGTGACAATAATTGTAATGAGGACCCCATTGAGTGTGGATATTGTCTAGATGACAATATTCTTATTAAAACTCTTAGATTATGTTTTATCGCATTTTACACGACTGTTGTATAATTAAGTTGTATTTGAATTTTGTACCATGTAAGTGGCGACCCAAAATGGGTGATGTATACCTGTTTTGGGGGCGTCACACTACTCTAACTCATGAGGAGCTTGAAAGAACAGGAAAATTGCTCAACCATTCAAATTATGAGAGAGATAAGTTTGAATATAGCTTGGAAAGATATCATGCAAACGCATCTCAGAACTTAAGTGCCCAAACTGGCTTGGGGTACATCAGTGATCAAGCTATGCACTTTTAAGATGAGGATTAATGTCATAACCATCCACTGCAGCATCTCTCTGAAGTTGATCGTTGAGTCAACAAAGGAAAACGTAGAGTCCATAGCTGCCTTACCATGCTACTCTACGAACCAAGATGGTCAACGGTTAATCCATGTCATTGACGACTACTTGTTTTAAAAAGGGACATTAAACTTAAGAGTTAATGGGGGAGTTACAACTCATTACTAGGCATCGTGCAACCAATGGCTAGTTGACACATCACAGCGTATGCAGAGTTAGAAGGAACTGCCATAAAGACAAAATTCAAAATCTGCAAACAGTTACCAGAAACTATCGAACCTCTCTCCCTCCAATTTTTAAACCCTAGAATCATCTTCGAAGCTTAAATCAATTAAACCTCCAGAACCCAAATCACAATCAGCTATCTCTCATAAATCTCTCTAAAACACTAACCCACATACCTTGAACTCTTCAAATGGCAGAATGGCGAGTTATAACGGGAATCCAACTCGGCTTCAAAAAGTTCAAAAAATCAGAAACGAAGTTCAAGGACATACTTGAGCTCGTAAAGAAGGTTGGGTTCTCTGAGTGCTTGGAGCTAACACTCCAGTCTATATAGAGCTAGTAAAGCAGTTCTACTCAAATGCTTCAACAAATTCTGGGCTTCTGACCACTAAGGTGAAAGGATCAAGTCTAAAGATAAGAGCATCAGACACCAATCAATGTCTAGGATTTCCCAATCAAGGTCTGATAAACCTGGATGAAGTTGACATTGAAGAAGGCAAGAGGCTAATGCGGTACCAAAGGAACCCCAGTCTAAAGGATATGAAGAAGGAGTTTCCTGAGGAATTCGAGTTCCTTGCTGAGATAGTGGGCAAATGAATACTATGCAAGGATACTGCACATGACACTGTACTTGATATGCAGTTAAAAATTATGTCTGCTATAGTTCTGAAGAAGAAAATTAACTTTGGAGTAATCCTGTTTGATCAGATCTCCAAATGGGTAAAAAAGGCTGAGTTGAAGAAGTCTACAGAAAAACCCCTGACAAAGGTGTTTCATAGAAGACTGTTGAGTATATTACTAAAGAAGAAGCTGGGAAGCAAAATCAAGGAGGATGAAGGAGAGCATCTAAAGGTTCACAAAGTAATGTCTCCTCAGCTGTTTGTAAAATGGAAGAAGAACCCAAAGGAAAACAAGAGGCTAACTACAACTGGGGGCAGCAAAAAGAACTCTGCTAAGAAAAGAAAGGTAAAAGAGGTGGAAAGCTCTGAGTCTTGTGACTCAGCACCAGTAGCAGCCACACCAGCAAGGAAGAAATCCAAAGGTGTGAAGAAAACTAAGGCCCAACCAAAAAGTCTCTCCATGGAAGATAAGGATAAAGAAGAAAAAGTCCTGACTACAGAAACCACTAAGAGGAGAAGTAACAGACTGCTTCAAGGGCCATCAAGAAAGAGAGCTAAGGTGGAAAACAAACCAGTCCCAGTTTCCCAAGAAAGCACATCTGACGAAAAGGAGAACGTAGAGTCAGAGGAAGAAAAGGAAACTGACGATCTCAAGATCGAGTCCCCAAAGAACAAATCTAGCAATGAAGCTGAAGCTGGATTCATGGAAGAAAATGCAGAATCTGCTGATGAAGAAGAATGCACAAGCCCTGTGGCTAACTCTCAGAGCATTCACTCTGATGATGAAGAAAAGCTACAAGATAACCCAACTGCATCTCCAAATGCAAATGCTCCAACAAGCCCAGATGATGGGTCAAATGATGGTGATTCTGAAGAAGGACATGCCCCTGCCAATGCTAAGAGTTAAGGAAGCTTGACTGATGATTCAAAGGTCTCAGAGTCTAAAGAAGAAGAAGAGTTTGACTCTCCAATTGCTAAACCCCCAAAGAGAAGGAAGAGCTACAGATTACTTTCTCAATTTGCCTCTAAGAAAAGAAGTGATCACTCTACTACAGTCATTGAATTAAGTGATGATGAATCTGAATCACAGGAAGAAGATGCTGAAGATGGGACCAACATTAAAGAAGATGAATCCAAGGAAGATCTTTCTAAAGAAGGTTCTGGAAATGAAATTCAACAAGAAGAATTCACTGATGAATCTGAGGAAAGGAGCCAACAAGATTCAGGCTCAAAAAGAGAAGAAATAGAGAAAGATTCTGATTCTGTACATCAGGAATCAGAGGAACCAGAATACAATCTTGTTATTTCTCTAGCTATGAGTAACAGAAGAATAGAAATGGAAGCCTCGAATGAACCACCAGAAGTGTTTCCAGAAATTTCAAGACTAGAACTGGTGGCTCAGAACTTCCCAAAGTTGAAACGTGATGCAACAATGATGATCAAAAATAAGCCCCACTACAAAGTCTACAGACATGCTGGAAACCATTATATTCCTTATGATCGTAGAGTGGATTCTGAAGGAAAAAGGATTATGACCAAGGAAATAATCGTAGAGTCTGTTCACTCTACTACTGATGGTGTTCAAGTCCAAAATGAGAAACCTCCATCTGCCCAAGCACAATTGCCCAATAGTTCTTCATCCACCAATAGTGATTGGTACTCAACGATTGTTCAGATTCTCAATACCTTTAAAAATATGTCCAAAGATGAAAATCATAGAGTCCAATTTGATGCTCAACAAAAGGCTACCCAACCAGATGACCAAATTCCTATGGAGTAGGAGCTGATGAAAAATTCTAATGAGCTGATCGAGAAGATATCTCTAATTAATGAAGAAGCAAAGAGGTTGACAACAGCTGGAGATAACTCAGTTCAAGACAGACTCCAAGCAACTATGACTAATATATCTCTCAAAATCAAAGAGAGAGATCACATCTATCTGAAGGCCATAAATGATCAGAAGGCAGATGCACTATGAGCTCAGAAAGCAAATGAAGAGCAACTACAAGCCCTCTCTGACAAGATTGACAACATGAATCAGTCTTTCTCTATGCAACTTGAGTTAAGTCAACAAGAACTCAAGATTGAAGTTGGTAACTCCTCTTATCTGATGGAGCAGCTTATGTCCAACATGGAATAGCTCTCTCAAGCAATTAATGACAAAAAAGGGGAAGAAAAAGAGGCATAGAAAGAGGCACAATAGGCATTCAAGAAAGGGCAAGAAGAGTAGAAGGAAACAAAAGAAGAAGACAGCAGAAGAAGAAGCCGGGTCATCATCTAAGGGGGTAGTCAGAAGAAGAAAAAGAGAAGCATACATCTGAGGGGAAGCAAACAGAAGAAATGAAGTCAACGTCCTAGGGTGAGTAGGTGCAAGAAGATCAAACAGATGAATAGGTGATCAACAGACATCCTGGAAGCATACATGGAGCCAAAGAGGTACATCTCTAACTAGTTAGGTATGTTCTGGATCCAGGATGTAAAATGTCATAGTGTATTAAAATTCCATATCATTATAAATGACATTCATAATTATCTGTTTTAGAAATACAACTGCTCACTGTATATAAGATTCATTCATAACATACATATGCACTTATTGTTTTTGTCATAATCAAATAGGGGGAGATTGTTAGGAATAAGCATATGAATGGTATTCCTATTTACATATTATGAGACCCTGAATTTTATGAAATAAAAGTATTCAATTTTTCTATTTTGGCAAATAGTTAAATTGACAAAAGTTTAAAGTTGTGGGTGATATTTGAAAATTTTGCAAAGTAAGCAAGTTGTTATAAAATATTCGTTGTGTCGGGAAATATTCGTTTGGTCGGGAAATATTCTTTTTTGTCGGGGAATATCCATGCGACGGCAAAATCATTGGAGGACCCCACAATGAAAGTAATGTCATAGTTAGAAAACGACAGAATTATCATTTTATAAAAATAACGGCGAGTGTTACCGTTAAAACTGTTGAACTACCCGGTAGTAAAAGTACAATAATACGCGTGGTTGTATAGTAGCACACGGTATTGATTATTGATGCTTACGTAAGAAGTCACTCAGTTATACTCAATTATTGCTACAGTAATTGCTGCATTATATCTCTCATATTATTGATTCAATTATTGTCACGGTATCATTTGCATAATATGTTATATTCTTAAATCAATAATTGAGACGGCAAAGTTATTCATATTATTATTTGCACTATTGGCAATGTCTAGAAGTTCTGTCAAGAAGAGGTTTGGTCACCTAATTACGCGCCAATTATGAGAATTCCTTATCGAAAAGCCCCCTCTTTCCTGGGAATGACCTGGTTGTTAAATATTGTGAATTATAATATTAATGATGAATAAGTTCGTGTTGATTAAAGATGAAATTGATAGTTCCATTGTGTTGGAATTATTAGTGTTAGTGAAAATCGATATTTATTTCGATAATAATTGATGTCTGGAGGTTATATTGACCAATCGGGTAATTAACCGGATAAATGAGCAATTAATTGCTATTAATTCACATGCTTATAACTATGTGTTCACATGTGTATACTATTGATTCACATGATTTACTATTAGGGGAGTTGGTGCAAGATTGATAATACTTGCATGACTAAATTAAAAATGGAGGTATAGTTGAAGGTACTATACTATAATTAATTTTTTTCACATGTTTAGAACTATTGAGTCACATGATTTACTATTGATTCACATGATTTACTATTAGGGGAGGTGGTGCAAGTTTGATAATACTTACAGGACTAAATTAAAAAAAAAAAAAAAAGAGGAAGGTATTATACTGTAATATTCGAGCCCCAAAATGTGCAATTATTGAAACTATATTTTTCTATAAATAGAAGCTCATTCTTCCTTCATTTCTCACCAATTCACTAAAGCTATAGAGCAATTATTATAGAGAAATTATAGAGAGAAAGAAAAAGAGAAGTCTGCTACCTCACTATTCCAGTATCCAGTTTTCTTCTAAGGTAAGTGATATTATTATTATAGTAAGGGGTATTATTCTTTCGTATTCATGAAGAGAGTTATTTTCTTTTAATACTCGTAAGGGTTGTTATTCCATTCTTTATTATTATATTGGAATAACCTGTCTATGCAAAGTACCGCATACATGGTGAAATTCTTCTTTTATTCCATTATTTATTACTATGTTGGAATAACATGTCTGTGCGGTCTATCGTATGCCTGGTGAATTTTGTTGTTATTACATTCTTTATTATTCTGTTGAAATATCCTGTCTATGCGGATTGCGCATGACCTGGTTCCATTCTTTATTATTACATTGGAATATCACATGCATGCGGATTATGCATGACACCCGTTCCATTCTTTATTATTACATTGGGAATAACACATGCGTGTGGTCTATCGCATGCCTGGTGAATTCTTCTATTATTCCATTCTTTATTATTCTGTTGGAATAACCTATCTATGTGGATTACTTCATGCATGGTGAATGACCTTTCGTATTCATTCTTTATTAAATTATGGAAATGATCTGTCTAGGTGGATTACCGCATGGCGGGTGAAAATCCATTTGCAGTTTCGTATATTCTATTATACTCGTATGAGATATCATTTCTTTTGTACTCGTCATGGAATATCATTTTCTTTGGTATTTTTCTTTTATGAGTTACTATTCATGGGTTACTATTCACCCAGTTACTATTCACTCTAGTATTATTCACTCGGGTATTCGGGGCACATTTCGTGCTGGGGTACTATTCACGAGTTACTATTCATGGGTTACTATTCACCCAGTTACTATTCACTCTAGTATCATTCACTCGGGTATTTGAGGCACTTTTCGTGTTGGGGTACTACTCACAGGGTACTATTCCCGAAGTACTATTCATGCGGTACTATTCACCCAAAAAATATATTTCTTTTCTGTCCAAATTATTTTTGGTAGATGAATATTATTCTTGAATTTTACTCCACAAAGCAGTATCATGTTGACAATTTGGACGTTATTGATTTCTGGATAAATTAAATTATAAATCTTTAAAATTTATCCTTGAACTTGTTTTATTGAATTATTATGTCATTGTCATCATCCTCATGCTTATATTGTGATGAAATTCATCTTTGGCTTATGTGCATAGATGGACTTGGTATGATTATGATCAGGGATTATTCGGTATAATCATGAACGTAATGTGACGAATGATGTGGTGAAAGTCCTTAGTGGCCTGTAGTGCATTGATGGACAGTTTTTGGTATGATTATGACCAAGGATTATTAGGTATAGTCATGACCATTGAAGATTTAATGAATATCCTTGGCCCGTAGTGTAGGAAAGAATCGATGATATGGTTTATTTATTAAGCTGAGTCTCAGCGATAAAGTTGATGAAAAACTTTTTAAATCATAAAAGATAGTAGATTTTATGCTCTACTTGACTCTTCTAATGGATTTCTTATTCCGCTGCAGTTGTTGATCTAAAATTTGTTGTCTATTGTATTCTATCAGTTTTTATACTGTTGAAGGCTAAGGATAATTTATTCTGCATTATCTTAGTCATAATATTTCTTACTAGGCTAGTTGAGCTCACCCTTTCTTTCATTATTCTCTTTAGGAAATGAGAATATAGCTGGAATAAGTCGGGGAATGGAGTGATGGTCCAGGATAAGTGGCTTTAGTAGTCCTCACTATTCTGTGAAATAGTGTGATAATAATTGTAATGAGGACTTCATTGAGTGTGGATATTGTCTAGAAGGAAATATTCTTGTTTAAACTCTCAGCTATGTTTTTTCGTATTTTACACGACAGTTGTATTAAAAAAGTTTGTATTTGAATTATGTACCATATATTTAGCGACTCAAGACGGGTGATGTATACCTGTTTTGGGGGCGTCACAGTTGGTATCAAAGCTTAGGGATATGATCCCTAGCTGAGATTTGAGACTAGAACTAGGAGGGGAGAGACGGGTAATTCCTTCGCTAGTATGACCTAAGTTTATTTGTTATTTAATTGGTAGGTCAGAGTATAGGGATAATATGTGGCATGTCAATTAACCCTTGTTTTGAAGATGTATTCTAGAATGATATTTGAAATACAGGAGATGAGCAATGGAAAAATCATGATAAATAGGAAATGACCAGGAAGGTATAATCCGAATAGAACACAAGGTATTCTCATCTCTTCGAACTACCAGGTACGTAAATTTTGAGGACGAAATTTTATAAGGAGGGGAGATTGTGAGACCCCGAATTTTATGAAATAAAAGTATTCAATTTTTCTATTTTGGCAAATAATTAAATTGATAAAAGTTTAAAGTTGTGGGTGATATTTGAAAATTTTGCAAATTAAGCAAGTTGTTATAAAATATTCGTTGTGTCGGGAAATATTCATTTGGTCGGGGAATATTCTTTTTGTCGGGGAATATCGTATGCATGACAAGCACAATCATTGGTGGACCCCACAATAGAAGTATTGTCGTAGTTAGAAAATGACAGAATTATCTTTTTATAAAAATAACGACGAGTGTTACCGTTAAAACTGTTGAACTATCCAGTAGTAAAAGTACAGTAATACGCGTGGTTGCATAGTAGCACACGGTATTGATTATTGATGCTTACGTAAGAAGTCACTCAGTTATATTCAATTATTGCTACAGTAATTGCTGCATCATATCTCTCATATTATTGATTCAATTATTGTCACAGTATCATTTGCATAATATGTTATATTATTAAATCAATAATTGAGATGACAAAGTTATTCATATTATTATTTGTAATATTGACAATGTCTAGAAGTTCTGTCAAGAAGAGGTTTGGTCACCTAATTGCGCGCCAATTATGAGAAATCCTTATCGGAAAGCCCCCTCTTTCCTGGGAATGACCTGGTTGTTAAATATTATGAATTATAATATTAATGATGAATAAGTTCGTGTTGATTAAAGATAAAGTTGATAGTTTCATTGTGTTGGAATTATTAGTGTTAGTGAAAATCGATATTTATTTCGATATTAATTGATGTCTGGAGGTTATATTGACCAATCGGGTAATTAACCGGATAAATGAGCAATTAATTGCTATTAATTCACATGCTTATAACTATGTGTTCACATGTGTGTACTATTGATTCACATGATTTATTATTAGGGGAGTTGGTGCAAGATTGATAATACTTGCATGACTAAATTAAAAATGGAGGTATAGTTGAAGGTACTATACTATAATTAATTTTTTCACATGTTTAGAACTATTGAGTCACATGATTTACTATTGATTCACATGATTTACTATTAGGGGAGGTGGTGCAAGTTTGATAATACTTGCAAGACTAAATTAAAAATAAAGAAAAAGAGGAAGGTATTATACTGTAATATTTCGAGCCTCAAAATGTGCAATTTTTGAAACTATATTTTCCTATAAATATAAGTTCATTCTTCCTTCATTTCTCACCAATTCACTAAAGCTATAGAGTAATTATTATAGAGAGAAATTATAGAGAGAAAGAAGAAGAGAAGTCTGCTACCTCACTATTCTAGTATCCAGTTTTCTTCTAAGGTAAGGGATATTATTATTATAGTAAGGGGTATTATTCTTTCGTATTCATTAAGAGAGTTATTTTCTTTCAATACTCGTAAGGGTTGTTATTCCATTCTTTATTACTATGTTGGAATAACTCATACATCAAGTACCGCATACATGGTGAAATTCTTACATTATTCCATTCATTATTATTACATTGGAATAACTTTCATGCATGCGGTTTATCGATGCTCAGTGAATTCTGTTGTTATTCCATTCCTTATTATTCTGTTGGAATATCCTGTGTATGCGGATTACGCATGACTTGGTTCCATTTTTTATTATTTTATTGGAATATCCTGTCTGTGCGGATTACGCATGACCTGGTTCCATTCTTTATTATTCTGTTGGGAATAACCTGTCTGTGCGGTCTATCGCATGCCTGGTGAATTCTTCTGTTATTCCATTCTTTATTATTCTGTTGGAATAACCTATCTATGTGGATTACCGCATGCATGGTGAATGACCTTTCGTATTCATTCTTTATTAAATTGTGGAAATGATCTGTCTACGTGGATTACCGCATAACGGGTAAAAATCTATTTGCAGTTTTGTATATTCTATTATACTCGTATGAGATATCATTTCTTTTGTACTCGTCATGGAATATCATTTTCTTTGGTATTTTTCTTTTACGAGTTACTATTCACGGGTTACTATTCACCCGATTACTATTCACTCTAGTATTATTCACTCGGGTATTCGGGGCACTTTTCTTGCCGGGGTACTATCCACGAGTTACTATTCATAGGTTACTATTAACCCAATTACTATTCACTCTACTATCATTCACTCGGATATTTGAGGCATTTTTTGTGTCGGGGTACTATTCATGGGATACTATTCCCGAAGTACTATTCATGGGGTACTATTCACCCGAAAAATATATTTCTTTTTTGTCCAAATTATTTTTGGTAGATGAATATTATTCTTGAATTTTACTCCACAAAGAAGTATCATGTTGACAATTTGGACGTTATTGATTTCTGGATAAATTAAATTATAAATCTTTAAAATTTATTCTTGAACTTGTTTTATTGAATTATTATGTCATTGTCATCATCCTCATGTTTATATTGTGATGAAAGTCATCTTTGGCTTACGTGCATAGATGGACTTGGTATGATTATGATCAGGGATTATTCGGTATAATCATGACTGTAATGTGACGAATGATGTGGTGAAAGTCCTCAGTGGCCTGTAGTGCATTGATGGACAGTTTTTGGTATGATTATGACCAGGGATTATTCGGTATAGTCATGACCATTGAAGATTTAATGAATATCCTTGGCCTGTAGTGTAGGGAAGAATCGATGATATGGTTTATTTATTAAAATGAGTCTCAGCGATAAAGTTGATGAAAAACTTTTTAAATCATAAAAGATAGTAGATTTTATGCTCTACTTGACTCTTCTAATGGATTGCTTATTCCGCTGCAGTTGTTGATCTAAAATTTGTTGTCTATTGTATTCTATCAGTTTTTATACTATTGAAGGCTAAGGATAATTTATTCTGCATTATCTTAGTCATAATATTTCTTACTAAGCTAGTTGAGCTCACCCTTTCTTTCATTATTCTCTTTAGGAAATGAGAATATAGCTGGAACGAGTCGGGGAATGGAGTGATGGTCCAGGATAAGTGGCTTTAGTAGTCCTCACTATTCTGTGAAATAGTGTGATAATAATTGTAATGAGGACTTCATTGAGTGTGGATATTGTCTAGAAGGCAATATTCTTGTTTAAACTCTCAGCTATGTTTTTTCATATTTTACACGACAGTTGTATTAAAAAGGTTTGTATTTGAATTATGTACCATGTATTTGGCGACTCAAGATGTGTGATGTATACCTGTTTTGGGGGCGTCACAGTTGGTATCAAAGCTTAGGGATATGATCCATGGTTGAGATTTGAGACTAGAACTAGGAGGGGACAGACGGGTAATTCCTTCGCTAGTATGACCTAAGTTTATTTATTATTTAATTGGTCGGTCAGAGTATAGGGATAATATTTGCCATGTTAATTAACCCTTATTTTGAAGATGTATTCTAGAATGATATCTGAAATATAGGAGATGAGCAATGGGAAAATCATGATACATAGGAAATTACCAGGAAGGTATAATCCGAATAGAACACAAGGTATTCTCATCTCTTCGAACTACCATGTACATAAATTTCGAGGGCGAAATTTCATAAGGACGGGAGATTGTGAGACCCCGAATTTTATGAAATAAAAGTATTCAATTTTTCTATTTTGGCAAATAGTTAAATTGATAAAAGTTTAAAGTTGTGGGTGATATTTGAAAATTTTGCAAATTAAGCAAGTTGTTATAAAATATTCGTTGTGTCGGGAAATATTCGTTTGGTCAGGGAATATTCTTTTTGTCGGGGAATATCCTTGCGACAGCACAATCATTGGTGGACCCCACAATAGAAGTATTGTCGTAGTTAGAAAATGACAGAATTATCTTTTAATAAAAATAACGACGAGTGTTACCGTTAAAACTATTGAACTATCCGGTAGTAAAAAGTACAAAGAATGTCTGGCGTGGTTGCATAGTAGCACACAAGTATTGATTATTGATGCTTACGTAAGAAGTCACTCAGGTTATATTCAATTATTGCTACAAGTAATTCTTTTGATCATATCTCTCATATTATTGATTCAATTATTGTCAAGATTATCATTTGCATAATATGTTATATTATTAAATCAATAATTGAGACGACAAAGTTATTCATATTATTATTTGCAATATTGACAATGTCTAGAAGTTCTGTCAAGAAGAGGTTTAGTCACCTAATTGCGCGCCAATTATGAGAAATCCTTATCGGAAAGCCCCCTCTTTCCTGGGAACGACCTGGTTGTTAAATATTTTGAATTATAATATTAATGATGAATAAGTTCATGTTGATTAAAGATGAAATTGATAGTTCCATTGTGTTGGAATTATTAGTGTTAGTGAAAATCGATATTTATTTCGATAATAATTGATGTCTGGAGGTTATATTGACCAATCGGGTAATTAACCGGATAAATGAACAATTAATTTCTATTAATTCATATGCTTATAACTATGTATTCACATATGTGTACTATAGATTCACATGATTTACTATTAGGGGAGTTGGTGTAAGATTGATAATACTTGCATGACTAAATTAAAAATGGAGGTATAGTTGAAGGTACTATACTATAATTAGGGGAGTTGGTGCAAGAAATCGTAGAGTGTCAAGATCCGATCTCGGAGTCATAGTGTCTGAACAGCCGAAGCTGAATCGTAGAGTGTAGAACTGAGACTTCAACAGATGTGCTCACAACGCCAAGGCAGAATAGTAGAGCTAATATGATTCTCAACAAAAGAGCACTCCAGAATATCCAAAGGGATGAAGCCTCTGGTTGGTACTGTAAAGATGCACCCCACCTGAAGGAAATCAGAGCACTCAATGAATAGCATACAAGCTAACAGAAGATCTAAGCATCAACAGAAGATCTAGCTGACTAAGGAAAGTTAGCAGGTGCAGTAGCTGTCAAGTGGTAAGATGACGACGATCTTGGAAGTAACCAGGATCGTAGTGTTTGCCAAACAAAGAAAGAACTGATGGAGTGTACACAGAGATACTGGTCAGTTTCTGAAGAACAAGGCTAAAGTGATTAAGCATTGGGTCAGTCCATTGATGATAAGTGAACGGGAGATCACAAGGAGAAAGCGAGCTGGACACGCCACAAATCTGAAGTGTCTTACTATTCAGAAAGGGCCAGAGCTAGGAGTCAAGCCATCAGTATCTGAGAACAGTCGAAGCAAACAAGAAATGTTGAAGCACTGCACAATAGAAGGAAGAGGTGTTCTACACTGAAAATCAAATGAACACTCTTCCAAGATCGTAGTGTTGTCTCTACATGTCAAATGAGCAACTGTCAACTAGACACTACGATCAGGTCCAAGAAGATGTGCATCAGAATCGTAAAGTTCGAACAACTGAGGATTGAAGCATTGGCAACGGTTCAATTTGAAGGTTGGTATTCGAACAAGAGCTTATTGAGAGCATTGATGCAAAAGGATAACCTCTGATCGAGAAATCAGAAGGAGTTAATAAAGTTGACTACCTGCCCAAGATATAAAAGTAACATCTTTGATGGGGTAGGTGAAACAGTAGACTGCAGTGTCAGAAAGTCATGTCACGTCACATCTGCTGTCTACACCAAATAACTCGAGATCTGCGAGGCAATTCAAAAAGCTTTTAACGGCTACTTTCCAATAGGAAGATGGGGAAGTGGTATAAATCAACAGAGCTTCAAAGATCAAGAGTTGTTAATTTTTTGAAAAGTTACAGAATCGTTGAGTTGTTGGAATGTTACTGTTGACTCTACGAGTTCCACTAGAGATTAACAAAACAAGTCTCAGTGACAGTGAGACTATATAGGTGGAAGTGAAGCAGCTTTGAAGAAGGACTTAAACAGACCAGAGCTTCACTCAACAAAGATGAGAATGTCATTGAAGATGGTAGCCAAGCTGAGAGCCGAGAAGGCCAAGAAGATAGCATTCAGAAAAGTGGAAGAATACAAAGAAGATCAAAAGAGCCACTCTACAGATCACCATGAACCAAAAGCTGAAAAAGAACATAAGCAGAATCATGTCTGCAAAACATTCAAGAAGGGTTCAGGGTTTACTAAGTGCCAGACGAAGTCTACCAAAAGCTCAGAGACTTAGCAAATCCAGATGGTGATGGTGCACAGCTGACATTAGATGAAGATGAGCAGAAAGGAGTAAAAGATCAGCTGCACCAGAGAAGATGTGGTCCAGACTCCAAGCAGAATACAAAGAGGACCACACCAAGCTGCTAAGTACATAAGATGTTCAAGCTTAAAGACATCTTAGCAGCTCAGCACCAACAACACCAACAACAAGCAGCCAAGGCTTGAGGGGTCCTTGTCCAGAGGGACTAAATGAAGTTCCAAGCCTGCTGGGCTTGAAGAGTTCTTAGGGAACTAGAGGAGTTCCAAGGCTGCTGGCCTTGAAGCGTTCTTAGTGAACTAAAGTTGCAAAGCTGCTGGCCTTGAAGGAATCTTAGTGATTCAGGGTGCTGCCCTTCCTTAGTGGGAATCCTGCTAGTTGAAAGCAGAAGAGTGGATTAGGAGCTTAAGTCTCTGAACCACTTAAAACCCCTTGTGTCTTTTACTTTATGTACATTAACTGTTATAACTGCTATGTATGTTTTAACTGCTTACTACTGAATTAACTCTACGAACAATGTATGTCTGATTATGAATATATCAATGAAGGGGATCTTTTACTTTTTCCGTTGTGCTTGAAAAGATTTTTATGTTTGTCATATGCTAATTCATGAGCAATACAAAATAAATGAGAAAAGTTTTTCAAATCAAAAAGGATTTATTCAACCCCCCCCCCCCCCTTCTAAATCTATATTGTGCATACTGGGAACTAACAATATTATATAACTTATTAAAGTTATTTAAAGCTCCTAGTATTTTTTTGTATTAATTTATATAAATATTTATTTATTATTATATAATATATTGTCTTTTATATAGTTAATTAAATATTTATTTATTACCATCTATAACTTCCACAGAAATTCAGTCGAAAATTCCGTCGGAATTAATACTTAACACAAAAATAAAGGAAGTCTTCAATTGATTCACAAATTAAAATTCACAATGCTGGAAAACGCAAAAATCAGAACACTGCAAATTAAGTTTATCACACTGCATTATAACTCCTCAATATTAGATAACAAATTACACACACTACTGATTATGGACATTATAACTGGCTTGGCACAAATTAAACACCAATACAGTAAACCAATATTAGTAAACTAATATCAGTCATCGAGCAACATCTCAGTCTCAAAATCAGTTTCATACCAAGCCATATTTAGCAAACTATCACAGAAAATCCCAATTTCAACAACACTGCAAAGGAAATTTAGGGTTCAACAATATTTCAACAGAATATTTCAACACTATCAACAATATTTTAACACTTTCAACAACATTTAAACAGAAAATTTAGGGTTCTAAGTACTTATATCCAAATTTATGCATAACCATATACATATCTGAAAATTTAGGGTTCTAAATTTAAAATTAATGAGTGCACGTACATTGAGACGATAGGACCCACATGGCTCGGGGCAACCCGGGCAGCTGCAGGTAGACACGTGGCTGCCGCAGGTAGACCCACTACCATATGGTCTATAAATAAGAGCTTTTGGTTGCTCATTTAAAAAAAATAATAGAAAAATGAGAGAAAATTTTGTCCATTTCAGTCTGTAAACACTTCTAGAGTGCTCTAAACTGAGTGATTCTTCTTTCTAAACACTTTTAAGCTCATTTTTTGCTACATACTAAAATTTAACCGGTGGAAACCGAGTTTTCAGGCTTCAAAAACTATATGAAGTCTTCTTGGCAACCCACTGTAAGATATTTTAGATTTTAAAGCTTTTTATCACTTCTGAATATATATATATATACAACTATTTTTCAAACTCTGTTTGATTGAGCCTGGATATATATCCAGTGCATTTAGAGCTTATACACACACACACACACACACATATATATATATATATATATATATATATATATATATATATATATCGCTTTTATATATATATTTATTGTAGACACTCAAAAATTTGTTTGCCTGTTACTAACTATGCAGGAGGACAAAAGTGTCTTTTTCACAATCCAAAGATAACCCTGGAGGACCACAACATCAATTCCAACCCCGGAGATAACCCCGAGAAATCAGTTTTCAACCTCGGAGATAACCCTGGGAAAATCAGTTCCAACCCTGGAGATAACCCCGGGGGATCAAGTTCAAAGTCTGGAGTTAACCCCAGGAGGTAAATCCAACCTTAAAGATAACCCCGAAGAGAGTCAGAGTCAACAACATGCCAACCTCAGAGATAACACTGAGAAAAGACTGCTACAATTTTGCAAAAATCGGAGATAACCCCAGGAGGGGCAAAATTGTCATTTTGCCGAATCAAACTCAACTCAAATAAAATCAACTCATTTCAACTCGAACTTCTTCAAAAGAAGTCCCACAAAAACCATATCTTAACTTCCAAGCACAAACTATGCAAAACAGCTCAACGAACTGCTTGACCGAGACCCATAAATGCTATTTTGGTCATAGACCCATTTTTCTGGAATCAAAAAATGGTCAAATCCTATGTCATCGCATAGCTCTCAAAAAGAGCTTTCTGGAATATTATGGCACGCTTCCATCGAACTCCTGGCTTGAAAGTTATGAAGGTTCGAGCGAACAACGCGTTGTCCGAGTACACGTACTTCGAAATGGCGGGACCCACATTGCTCAGGGCACCCACGTTGTCCGAGGGCTTGGGGAAGCCATTTTTAAGAGAGAAAAGGCAAAGAAGTCCTGCCCATTTTGCTCTGTACACACTATAAACTGAGTGCTTTCTCTTTTTAAACACTTGTGAGCTTGTGCTTTGCTATATTTTATCAGTGGAAACCGAGTGTTCATTCATTTAAAGCCATTTGAAATTTTCTTGGCAGCCCACTGTAAGACTTCTTACATTTCTTAAAGCCTTTCTCCACTTTTATGCACACACAATTATTCACGTTGAGAGTCGTGTTGTGTGCATATGCCCGTACTTCTATCCATGGCTTTTTATTTCTTTTTTTATATATATATATATATATATATATATATATATATATATATATATATATATATATATATATATATATATATATACTAAAGATCATCGAAGTTATGCCTTGATTAAGCCTCGGATTTATGTCCTGAGCTTTTTTATCGCTTTTGTAAATATATAAATACTTTTGTATATATATATATTTACATTTAGTCACGCTTGGAGTTTACTTCATGGCGGTTGATCATTTATATATATATATTTACCACTTTTATATATTTACATTTAGTTCCGCCTGGAGTTTACTTCGTGGCGGTTGATCGTCTCTATATATATATTTATAGCTTTTATATATTTATATTTCCAATCCCCCATGGAGTTTACATCATGGTGATTGATCGTTCATATTATATATATATATATATATATATATATAACTGCTTATAGTTTTCATACAAACTGCAACATCATGTGAGCCTAGGAATCATGTGATCACAGATTCAGTCTTCTGAATCTAGATTCGGTTCCCGTGATGGATATTTTCAGCTGTAACTGGCTAGTACATTATTCACGGTGTTTGAATTTCCTTAGATGGCTCTCATGCCCACAAGAAGTTCAACACTGCTATGTATCTTATTTTCTCGAAGATGCCATGCATCTCGAAAATTAAAGCAATCAAGCCAAATACATATAAAAAATAGAAGTATCAAAGGCCTCAATTAATATTGAGCATAAGGGTTTGAAAAAACCTCTTTTACAAAGCATCACTGCTATATCTTGTTAAAACTGAACTTTTATACAAAATTCAAACCCATTGTATATAGGTGCAAACGAGGCATAGCACTACTTCCAGATAATTGCACATTAACCCACACACACACATTCATATAACAATTTAATTTGAAAAGAGACGGTCACAATGGTAACACGGATGTCGGGGGGTGCGTAACACCTTCCCTCCGCATAATCATGCCCCTGGACCCTAACAAATTTCGGTTTCACATACCAGTTAAGCAGTGTTACATCACTAGATCAATGTGCAAACTTTTTCTAGGTTGAGTTGGTGCAACCATTTAAAAATACCAACTGGTGAATCTTACAGTCCAATCGTCGACATATACATGTCGGACCTTTTTAAAACTTATTTTTCAAACAAATCTCACCTAACATGAGAACACCAAAAGATAAGAATAGAAAAGGGACAGTCAAAGTCCCGACGTCGACAGGTGGCGACTTTGCTTAGGACATCCAGTAATAGGGCTTAAGCCGCTATTACAAGCTATTCAAAACTGTTATATGCTTGTGTATGGATGTTGCATTTACATTTAGATAAATGTGCACGAATGCATTTACTTACTGCACTTAGTGCTTCGCACTATATATACATGTGATATTAAAGTGCTTCGCACATATCATCTTTTCCATACGATGAAACGCGATGTATGTGAATATATGTTGTGTGGTTCCTCAACCAGGAGGATATCCTATCGGTGTTTGATTACTGGACTCATAGGGAGACTAATTCCAACGAGACTCTGTAACGTCCCCAAATTCAGGTACTTGAAACCCGAATTCAATACTTTATGATACCATTTCTACGAGCAGAAATAATACTATTAATAATAATAATAATAATAATAATAATAATAATAATAATATAAATATCAAACTTAATTTACATATATTAGAGTCTAATCCCAAGTACGCAACCTTTACTACAATACATTATATGATAGATACTAAATATCATGGTCTAAATATTGTCTAACTATTACAAAAGATACCATTAAACTTATTTTGTTTGCTTTCCTTTTCCCTTGATCTTAGCCGAACCTTTTGGTTGATCACACTTAGCTGAAAACATTTAAATTAAGCAAGGATGAGCATTTAAGTGCCCAACAAGTAATAGCAATTATAAATATAAGCTGAAAGAAGTAAATGTTTTCTTTATACGATACTTCTACAACGAATCAACAGTTGTGAAGTAAGCTAAACCAATAATAATAACATAACAATTCTATATCAAGTTTTTGAAACTATGTACTGACTATAAATGAGTAGTAGTCCACAGACTATGAACATTATTTTTAATTTTTGATAATGTTTAGCAGAACTTCATCCGCAAACTATCATAACTTACGGGCGCGAGGGTGATCATCCCAATGTGCCCTGTATTGATCAATACTACATGCAAGAACGAGATTATCATTCATCTTATCCGCCCTTGGCGCAAAAAAGTTTTCCCATGTATGGGATGTTCATACTTAGTTGGGAATCCAAACCAAAGCAATTTGATTGGATACAATAAAGTTTTATCATGTTCAACTATATTTCTAAATCTGTGTCTAGCTGGGTCAAATAGCTTAGACGACTTTTAATTAATATATACATATCAGAGATCAATAGGTGTGTATTAACATGTGATTAAATACAATGATTATCCAAGTGAGGACACTTGTATACCCATATTTAGAAATTAATGAACAGAATAAATATCTGAATTATATAATAGTACTATACTGATAATAATGATCGGATACATAATCGATAACAATAGAGTTAAATTCTGGCATAATTATAATATAATTCTGAAACTTTCTTACTTATATCTATTGCATAAAGTAAATGCAAAGGTAGGATACTTGCCTGGTCTGCTGCTTACAATACGCAACTTAGTTTTATCTTTTATATAGCAACATATCATTAATAAGATCATTTATTCGATTAGAATAACATATCGTAACACATAATACTGCTATTTGCAGTCAGCACATAACCTAATCACATTGTCACACATGTTTAACAGTCATTGGATCACCAACAGACACATATACAGATAATTTATCTTAGTCCAAATCAATTTCTGAAACATGTCAGCGTACCGACATCTTTATCAACGAGTCTAAGACTCTATACCGAAGTTCAATAACTATAAATATCAGTCATATTATTTTTAAATGACTTATAATAATTTTTATTTAATTATTATAATTTATCATGAGTTTTGAAACACTAGAATCATTATAAAATAATTTAAATGTCAAATAATTCTATTATCATTAATATTAAAGTATTAATGAAACCATTGCCAAAATATTAAAGTTATTTATAATAACTTAAAATAATTTTAAAGTATTAATATTACCCTTAAATAATTTTTAAAATAATAAAAATTATTTAAAATAATTACCATTAATATTTAAATATTAATGCATTACTTATTAAAAGTTATTAATCATAACTTAAAAATATTTTTAATTCATTTATATCCCTTTTAAATGATTTTTAAATTAATAAAACTATTTTTAAACTATTTATTTAATATAATTATTAAATAAATTAAATATAATTTAATATGAAATTTACCTTTAAATATTGAAAGTTATATTTTATAACTTAAAATATTTCTAAACTCTTTATTTTCATTTAAAATGAATTTTCTAATATTAAAATCATTTTAAACTAATTTATTTAATATAAATATTAAATAAATCAAATATCATTAATATTAAAATATTAATATTTTTTCATGACAAAATATCAAAAGTTATATTTTATAATTTAAAATATTTTTATAACATTTAAATCATTTTATATGATTTTTAAATCATTAATTATATTTTTCATAATTTATTTAATACATTAATTAAATAACTTAATTATCATTAATATTAATTTATTAATGAAATTTATCACAAAATATTAAAAGTCATTAAAAATAACTTAAAATATTTTCTTATAACATAATATAATTTTAAATGATTTTTCAAGTATTAAAATAATTTTTAAATAATTTATTTGATATAATAATTAAATAAATTAAATAACTTTAATATTCCAAAATTATTAAATATTATGAAATATACTCAAAATAATTTAAAACTAATTTTTGGACTTTAAAATAATTTTTAATAATTTATTATGTAGTTTTAATAATTAAAAACTATTTTTTTCTATTTAATTAATAAAATAATTAATTTTCTAAAATTAAGTGTCGCTAAATGTAGCTATAGTGACAAAACTGTCACTATTGGTGTTCTTCAGCGAATCCAGATATTCATAAGCAGTTTGCAGGGTATGTAGTTTGACCACCCATAGATTCATTGTGAGACCCCAGATTTTGTGAATAAAGATTTAAATTTCTCAAAAGATTTTTTTTTTTGAATATTATGTTGTGGATTTGATATAATGTTATAGTTTTTGATAATATTTACAAATTTTGCAAAGTAAGCAAGTGGTTATATAATATTCGATTGGTCGGAGAATATTCGTTTTAACAGGAATATTAAATTTATCAAGACAATCATTAATCTAACCCCTAACGGAAGTATTGTCGTAGTAAGAAAACGGCGTAATTATCTTTTACTAAAAATAACCACGAAAGTGTTACCGTTAAAACCGTTGAACTACCCTAGTAAAAGTAAAAGAATACGATGTCTGTCGTGGTTAAGTAGTACACAAAGATTGATTATTGATGCTTACGTGAAAAGTCACTTTCGGTTATACTCAATTATTGCTACGAAGAATTGTCGTGCATCATATCTCTCTATATTATTGATTCAATTATTGTCACAAGATCATCCGCATAATATGATATATTATTAAATCAATAATAGAGGCGGCAGTTATTCATATTATTATTTGCAATATTGATAATGTCTAGAAGTTACATCAAGGAGAGGTTTGGTCACCTAATTGCCAATAAGAGAGAAATCCTTATCGTAAAGCCCCTCTTTCTCGGGAACGATTTCATTGTTAAATATTGTGAGTTATAATATTAATGATGAATAAGTTCGTGTTGATTAAAGAAGAATTTTATAGTTCCACTGTGTTGGGATTATTAGTGTTAGTGGAAATCGACATCTATTCCGATGATAATTGATGTCTGGGGGTTATATTGATAAATCGGGTAATTAATCGGATAAATGATCAATTAATTGCTACTAATTCACATGCTTATATAACTATTTGTTCACATGTGTATACTATTGATTCACATTCTTATACAATTAGGGGAGTTGGTGCAAGATTGATAATACTTGCATGACTAAGTTAAAAATGGAGGTATAGATGGATGTACTATACTGTAATTCATATTTTCACATGATTATAACTATTGATTCACATGCTTGAACTATTGATTCACATTATTTACTATTAGGGGAGGTGGTGCAAGTTTGATAATACTTGCAGGACTAAATTAAAAATGAAAGAAAAGTTAAAGGTATTGTACTGTAATATTTCGAGCCCCAAAACGTGCAATTATCGAAACTATATTTTCCTATAAATAGAAGCTCATTCTTCCTTCATTTCTCACCAATTCACTTAAGCTATAAAGCAATTATTATAGAGAGAAATTATAGAGAGAAAGAAGAAGAGAAGTCTATTACCTCTCTATTCCAAAGATCCGAATTTTTATTCTAAGGTAAGGGTATTATTTCTTTCAGATTATTCATGAAGAGAGCTTCATTATTCCATTCTTTATTATTATATTGGAATAACTTTGTCTATGCTAAAGTACCGCATACATGGTGAAATTCTTCTCGTTATTCCATTCTTTATTATTATGTTGGAATAACTTCATCACGCCAAGTACCACATACATGGTGAAATTCTTCTATTATTCCACTCTTTATTATTACATTTGGAATATCACATGCATGCGTATGACGCATGACTTTGATTCTATTATTATCATTGAATATCCCGTGCATGGCGGATTACGCATGACCTGGTTCCATTATTTATTATTCTATTGGAATAACATGTATGTGCGGTCTATCGCATGCTTGGTGAATTCCGTTGTTATTCCATTCTTGATTATTCTATTGGAATATCCTGTCTGTGCGGATTACGCATGACCTGGTTCCATTCTTTATTATTCTGTTGGAATAACCTGTCTATATGGATTACCACATGCATGGTGAATGATCCTTCGTATTCATTCCTTATTAAATTGTGGCAATGATCTGTCTACGTAGATTACCGCATGGCGGGTGAAAATCCATTTGCAGTGTCATAATTTTTTGATCCTCAAAAATTCTGGAAAAATTTAAAATGATAATTTGATGAGTTTTCTAGATTGTGTCCAAAAATGGCGATTTTTGGATGTATAGATTAGGAGTTATGAATTTTATGGGAAAAGACTATTCTAAAAGTAAACCCTTATAACTCCTTGTGGTTAACTCCAAAATTGGTGAAATTTTTATTGTGAGTACATACATATAACAGAAGTATACCTTGTAAATTTCAAAATATTTGGACAAAAGTAAAATTTATGATAAATGTCTAAAGATTCGGCAGTTTTTGCCATATGAAAAATAGTAAATAAATTTTAAAAATTTTGAGAAAAATATATGTTCAATATGGGACTATATTCTGCTAAATCCCAGAAAAGAATAATTTTTGGGACTGATTTGATATTTTTCATGAAAATAATTTAGTTACGAACATATAAATTAAATATGTTATGTGAAGTTAAAAAATTGGTAAATAGGATTTTATGGCTTGGGAATCCTATATAGGGTATATGCAGATTTTTGATGAGGGATTTGATCATTGGTGATGAAATCTTATGAGTATGGCATTTTTAAATAATTAAATGCATTATTTGGTAAAGTGTAAACAATTAAAATAAATTGTTTATAAGTTTAAGAAGTGATTAAAATATTGTTATAATATTAATAATATTAGATTATGAGTTTATTAAGTGATTGATAATATTTGGATAAATTTAAAGTCTTTAATATTTATCCTTGTTTTCGTTTAATTAATGCTTATATCATTGTCATCATTCTCATGCTTATATTATGATGAAAGTCATCTTAGGCTTACGTGCAAAGATGGAGTGTTGATTATTGGTTTTACAGTTGTATATCTTTGTCTTACGTGCAAAGATGGACTGTTGATTATTGGTTTTACAGTTGTATATCTTTGGCTTACATGCAAAGATGAACTATTGATTGATGACTATCTTTGGCTTATATGCATAGATGAACTGTTTATTGGTATGATTATGTCCAGGGATCATTCGGTATAATCATGACCCGTAATGTTATAGATGATTTGGTAAAAGTCCTCATTGGCCCGTAGTGCATTGATGGACAGTTATTGGTATGATTATAACCAGGGATTATTCGGTATAATCATGACCATTGATGATTACATGAATATCCTTGGCAATAGTGTAGGGATGATTCGATGATGTGGATTATTTATTAAGCTGAGTCTCAGCGATAAAATATTGATTATACACTTTTAATTCGTAAAAGATAATAGATATCATGTTCTACTTGACTCTTCTAAAATATAGTTGTTTGTCTTTGGCCTGTAGTGCAAAGAATAAATTGTTAATGAATATCTTTGGCCGTAGTGCAAAGATGAATTTATTAGTATGATTATGAGCAAGAATTGTGATTTGGTATAACCATGATTTTTGATGTTTCAGGTGAAGATAGGTGATGAAAATTATCTTTATCCTGGGTGCGAAGAGGAATTTAGAATCACAATTATGAGTATGAGTTATTCATATGATTGTGGACAAGAATTGTTGATTGATGTTACAGGGATAAAACATTATTGGTGGACTTTTAACATGGAGAAGATAATAGACCTGATGGTCTATTTGACTCTTCTAATGGATTGCTCGTCCCGCTGCAACTATGGTTGAAAAGTTTTATCATCTACCATATGTTCTAAATCTCTGATTTATTATTGACGAAAGTTATTGATAATTTAATTATCTTTAGTCATGATATTTCATATTGGGCTAGTTGAGCTCACCCTTTCTTTCACTGTTATCTTCAAGAAATGAGAACGTAGCCGGGACTAGTCAGGGAACGGAGTGACGGTCCAGATGATAGCATTAGTAGTCCTCACTATTCTGTTAAATAGTGTGACAATAAATGTAATGAGGACCCCATTGAGTGTGGATATTATCTAGATGACAATATTCTTATTAAAACTCTTAGATTATGTTTTGTCGTATTTTATACGACAGTTGTATAATTAAGTTTTTATTTGTATTTTGTACCGTGTATTTGACGACTCAAGATGGGTGATGTATACCTATTTTGGGGGCGTCACATTCATGATCTAAAGGTTTCTGGGCTGGGTGAAGGGTTAGAATTGTAGTGTTTATGTAATTCTACTATCCCAATCAATTGTCATGGCAATAACATCAAATATTAGCAAGATTTAGAACTCCAAAAATCATGTCAGAGGCTATTTTTCATTTCTGGGTTTCCCAGAAATGAAGAACAGTTCAACGTGTCTACTTTAGATCTTTATAACTTCCACTATAGGTCTGATTTGAATGATTTAAAGATTCATAATTGTAAACTACATGTCCAAGTACAATAACATATCATCCGATCAACATAACATCAAAATAAGCAAGTGATATGGGCCGGTCAAAGTAGTGATCAGGAACTGTTCTTAAACATTTCTGGGTTTTCCAGAAATGTTCTTGAGCAGTTTCGTCAACACAACTTTGACCACTGATTTCTTTGATTCTGTTAAGGATCTAAAGATTCATGAGAGATGGATCGTTCGTACTCATGTCAGGCTACAACATTCAAACAACAAAATGGATAAAATAGTAAATAACAACAAGATTGAAGCTCTGCAAAAATACTATCAGGCGTTCTAGGCAAATCTAGGCTGCCCAAAAATAGCAAGTCAATGCCGGTCAACGTACTTTGACCCTTAATAACTTGCAATCTATACAAGATATAAACATGATTCCAATTCCAGATAAAAGATCTCATATCAGACTACATCTATAAACTTTCAAAACACAAAAATAATTAACGATCACTGAGATATAAGGTCTAACATTCGTTGTCAAACATCATAAATTTTTTTTCCAGATTTTAGAAATCTTCAAATCTCCTATAGATGTTATGGATCTAACATCTATCAACCCAGATCACTTAATTATACTCCATACAACATGTTTAACACACAAAAACAAAAATCTAACATGGAATCAAGGGTCAAATTATAAGTTAGGGTTTTATACCTTACATGAACAAATCTTGAATCTTAGCTACTGATTTGTTTATAGAAGTAGTAGGGCTTGTTTATGGGGCTGAAATGATAGTATTTTTTGTGGGTTTGGGTGAGAGAAAAGTGGGTTGAGTGTTTATAAGCAAATGAGCCAAGTTAGTAGAATTTCTCTCTCTTGATCTACATATATCTTGATATATAATGAAGTTGGCTGAGATATGTGGCTGATGGCTGTTTATTTTGAGCACATGGGGTTGTTAGGGTAGTTCAACCACTACATATATGGCAAGATTTGCAAGAAACTTAATAAAGAATGTGCAAAAAAGGGCATAATGGACATTAGGCTTGCAAATTTAATGGCTTTATAGTAACTTATCCCAATCTTTAGGGTTTGACCTTTAGGGTTTAACCCTAAGGTTTGGCACAAAAAGGTTTTAAATTTTTTTAATTAGGGTTTGAAAAATAAAAATGTAAAATTTAGTTTCCAAAAATAAAAATTAGGGTTTCTTTAATTATATTAGGTTTCTAATTATATTATACATGAATATTAGGGTTTAAAGTCCCCTATTCAGCATTAAGCTTGATAATTAAACGATTAGGGTTAATAACTTAGCAATTAAGGTTTTAAATTTGGAAATTAGGGTTTCTATTTATCAATTAGGGTTTTGAAAATTAGGGTTCTCCCAAATTAGGGTTAATATCTATAATACCTATCGTTAATCACATTATCGTGATTACATAACAGTCTTAAGCTTGTATTCGACTTTTGAATTAGGGTTTAACAGCTTGAAACTAGGGTTTTCTAATTATTTTTTTTTGAAATTAGGGTTTATAAATATTAATTAGGGTTTACCTAATTAATCATAAAATTATATAATATACAACGTAAATCATATAACACAGTTATATAACAGTCTGGAACTCCTAATTGAGTTTCAAATTAGGGTTTAACAAAGTATTGCTAAGGTTTTCTAACACTGTACCATAATTGACCAATTACCAGTCTACACACATATAGTTCATATTTATAGTACTGAAATAAATATAATATTATATTATTATTCTCTTTCCTTAATTAAAAGAAAAAAATTAGAGTTTGGATTCCATGTCCGATTTATCTTTCATATACATACCATTATTAATTAAGTTATAATAATTAACTTAATTAATGAGAAATAAATTCATATAATAAAATAAGAATTATAATAATTCCAATAATCATTTCATAAATTTCTTAAATAATACAATACTCATATTTTCATGGAAAATAAATAATAAAAATATTTCTACTATAAAATTAATTATTATAAGAATATACTTTATAATGAGCAACAATTCTAAAATAAAATTATTTGTAATCATTCATGTAATAAATATATTCATCACATAAATACATACACATTACCTTGCACGCATTCTCACCTTCAAAATAATAAAAAAAAAATTATACGCAAAATTTTTGATTTAATTATATAAAAAATATCGGGTTATTACATTCACCCTCCCTTATAAAGATTCCGTCCCCGGAATCACCGTTTTAAAACTTATACATACAAGGGTACATAGCATACACAGTCATTGCATGTAGATCTCGATCATAATTGATCGAACCGATCTTTAACTATTCAGCATAAATCTTGTCTATCTGATTAAACGGAAAATTGATTTCTAATAGAACTCTATTTCCTCCTTAAAATTTCTTTATAAAATAATATACTATATATATATATAAGAAAATCATATATAAGAAAATAAAAGTTATACGAATAATACCTGGAGTTGCATCCCCGACTGTTATCATATCTTGAGCGGTCATGTTGAACTCTTGTGGTTTGTTATGTTGGTTCGTTTGTTGAAGTTGGTCTCGTTGTCGCCAATGTCCTGTTGCCTTTCCCCGTATTTGTATTCCTTGCCTCCCTTCTCCTTCTTGGACAGTCTTTCACCTTATGTTCCATTGATTCACAAATAAAACACCCACTATACATTCTTCGATTGGGGCAGTTGGGAGAGATATGTCCCTTCTGCCCAAACTTATAACACACAAACTTACCTTAAGACACTCTCCCGAATGATTCTTTCTGCAATTTCTAAACTACATAACCTATTTCTTTCCACCTCCTAGCCTAATTTCGGTATTCCCGAAATTATCTCCTTTCCTTTTTCCAGTCCTACTACTACTACTCCCTTCTCCGGATCTAGCTTGATTTGTCTCCCACCAAAAATTCGCCTTCCCTTTTATCGTATAGGTGGCAAAAGTTATCTTTTGCCCCTCCATTACCCTAGCTATCACAAACGCTTCTACAGGGTCAGTTGATCTTCTAAATCCTGGCGGTCTGATTTCCTTGAAGTCTTTGAAGTTCTCTAATCGATTATCTGGTTGATTTCCCGCGGCTGATATTCCGTTTTGCATAGCTTGAGCGATCATAATTGTTAAATTCTGTTTTGGGTCTGGTTGTCCTCCAGCTTTGTTGACAGGTTCTTCTGTCCTTTGGTTTCGTTTTCATCTTGGCGGCATTATCAAAAATTATTCCTTATTAACTTACATTCTAAGCCTTATCGTATACGTTTAACATATAACGCGAAACTCTCTATTCATATAATAATGTACTCAAAATATTAGATTTTGATAATTTGGTTTACTGTATTAACCAGTGTTCCAATAAATAATTACTATCTTTATACAAAACTTATTTCATCAATCCAACATAAATTCATATCACTTGACATACCATAGCACATACTAATTTAAACATCCCTTATCCCTTTGTGACTCAAAAGTCGGGAATCGCTGTCATAACTTATAAAAAAAATAAGAATATTACATTATACCCACATACCTATCATATACACATCATAGATTTATACATATTTAAGTAATACTAATACTACCTATTTCTTACGCCTTCACTATGGATCAATTGCTTAGTATTCTATATATTCCCATTATCCTCAATAATCCATTCACACCTAACTATATCAAGTTCGTCAAACTTACCACACATTATGAGTTTAAGAACTCACCACAATCATATGAGTTTAAGAACTCGAGCTTGACCATATGTTTTCTAACTATACTCTACTTATCTGCTATACTACCATTTCTGGGTCCGATACTAAATTTTCCAGTATAATTACCTCATTAGGGTTGCTTTCAATGTGAGCCTCTATTTTAGATATTGGCTTTGACATTGGCTCGGTTATGGAGGTTGGCTCCTTCTTTACGATCTGAGGGTATCCTAATCCTTTTCTATCTAACATCTACACACATAAATTATCCTGATTAGCATATAATTTATGCACACAACAAATAATAGTTTTATATAATTTATCTTTTATTTTGTTTAACGATGAATTTATCCAATTCATTTCCTTATAAACTCTATATGAGTTATTTGTATTTTTAACGTTTCCCTCTGTTCTAAGGTTATATCCTAAGGTCTATCCCACCTATGGTTTCTAATCCTAAATGTGACGCCCCCAAAATAGGTATACATCACCCATCTTAAGTCGCCAAATACATGGTACAAAATACAAATAAAAACTTAATTATACAATTGTCGTGTAAAATACGACAAAACATATGCTGTGAGTTTTAATACAAATATTGTCATCTAGACAATATCCACACTCAATGGAGTCCTCATTAAATTTATTATCACATTATTTTATATAATAGTGAGGACTAGTATGACAACATCTCGGACCATCACTCTGTTCCCCGACTAGTCCCGACTATGTTCTCATTTCCTGAAGAGAACAATGAAAGCAAAAGGGTGAGCTCAACTAGCCCAGTAAGAAATATTATGACTAAGATAATGCAGGATAAATTATCATTAGCCTTCAACAATGTTAAACTGATAAATTATAATAGACATCAAGTTTAACTGAAGCGGAATAAGCAATCCATTAGAAGAGTCAAGTAGAGCATGATATCTACCATCTTCTATAATTTAAAATGTTTTCATCAATTTTTATCGCTGAGACTCAGTTAAATAAATAAACCACGTCATCGAATCATCCCTGCACTACGGGCCAAGGATATTCATTAAATCATCAATGGTCATGACTATACCGAATAATCCCTGGTCATAATCATACCAAAAATTGTCCATCAATGCACTACAGGCCACTGAGGACTTTTACCACATCGTTTATAACATTACAGGTCATGATTATACCGAATGATCTCTGGTCATAATCATACCAAGTCCATCTCTGCACGTAAGCCAAAGATATACATCTATAAAACCAATAATCAACAGTCCATCTTTGCACGTAAGCTAAAGATATACAATTCAATAATCAACAGTCCATCTTTACACGTAAGCCAAAGATAACTTTCATCACCATATAAGCATGAGGATGATGACAATGATATAAGCATTAATGAAACGAAAACAAGGATAAATATTAAAGACTTTAAATTTATCCAAATATTATCAACCACTTAACAAACTCATAATCTAATATTATTAATATTATAACAATATTTTAATCACCTCTTAAACTTATAAATAATTTATTTCAATTGTTTACACTTTACCGAATAATGCATTTAATCATTCAAAAATTCCATACTCATAAGATTTCATCACCAATGATCAAATCCCTCATAAAAAATCTGCATATACCCTATATAGGATTCCCAAATCATAAAATCCTATTTTCCAATTTTGTTACTTCACATAACATATTTAATTCATTTACTCATAACTAGTTCATTTTCATGAAAAATAACAAATCAGTCCCAAAAATATTTCTTTTTTGGGATTCAGCAGAATATAGTCACATATTGAACATATATTTTTCTCAGAATTTTTAAAATTCATTTACTATTTTTCATATGGCCAAAATCTATAGAATATTTAGACATTTATCATAAATTGTATTTTTATCCAAAATTCCGAAATTTACAGGGTATACTCCTGTTATATACATGTACTCCCAATAAAAATTTCACCAATTTTGGAGTTAACCACAAAGAGTTATAAGGATTTACTTTTAAAATAGTCTTTTTCCATAAAATTCATAACTCTTAATCTGTACATCCAAAAATCTCCATTTTTGGACACAATCTAGAAAACTCATAAAATTATCATTTCAAATTTTTCCGAATTTTTGAGGTCGGAAAAATTACAAAGCGCCTTTGGCGTAAAACCCTTTGAATGAAAATACTATTCATATGAATACAAAGGATCATTCACCATGCATGCGGTAATCCACATAGAAAAGTTATTCAAAGAGAATAATAAAGAATGGAATAATGAAGAATTCACCATGCATGCGATAGACCGCATGCAGACGAGTTATTCTCAGCGAATAATAGAGAATGGAACCGAAGTCATGCGTAAACCACACAGACGAGGATATTCCAATGAATAATAAAGAATGAAACGAGTTATCGTAAAGCGCATGCACGAGGATATTCAAATGAATAATAAAGAAGGAACCAGTCATGCGTAAACAAAGATGTAAAACGATATTCAGCAGAATAATAAAGAATGGAATAACAACGAATTCATCGTGCATACGATCGATCAGGCCATGCAGACGAGTTATTCCAATAGAATAATAAAAAATGAAACCAGGTCATGCGTAATACGCACAGAGAGGATATTCCAACAGAATAATAAAGAATGAAATAATAGAGGAAATTCACCATGTATGTGGTACTTCGCATAGACAGGTTATTCCAACATAATATTAAGAAATGGAATAATGAAGCTCTTCATGAATGAACGAAAGAAATAATACCCCTTACCTTAGAATAAAAGTGGATCTTTGGAATAGAGAGGTAGCAGACTTTCTTCTTCTTTCTCTCTATAATTTCTCTCTATAATAATTGCTCTATAGCTTTAGTGAATTGGTGAGAAATGAAGGAAGAATGAGCTTCTATTTATAGGAAAATATAGTTTTGATAATTGTACGTTTTGGGGCTCGAAATATTACAGTACAATACCTTAAACTTTTCTTTCATTTTTAATTTAGTCCTACACGTATTATAAAACTTGCACCACCTCCCCTAATAGTAAATCATATGAATCAATAGTAAATCATGCGAATCAATAGTTCTAGACATGTGAAAATATGAATTACAGTATAATACCTTCATCTATACCTCCATTTTTAACTTAGTCATGCAAGTACTATCAATCTTGCACCAACTCCCCTAATAGTAAATGAATGTGACTCAATAGTACACATATGTGAACAAATAGTTATATAAGCATGTGAATTAGTAGTAATTAATTGCTCATTTATTCGATTAATTATCCGATTTATAAATATAAACCCCAGACATCAATTATCATAGAAATAGATGTCAATTTCCACTAACACTAATAATCCCAACACAATGGAACTATCAATTTCATCTTTAATCAAACACCAACTTATTCATCATTAATATTATAACTCATTATATTTAACAACCAGGTCGTTCTCAAGAAAGAGGGGGCTTTCCGATAAGGATTTCTCCTTATTGGCGTGCAATTAGATGACCAAACCTCTCCTTGACAGAACTTCTAGACATTATAAATATTTTAATTTAATAATATGAATAACTTTGTCGTCTCAATTATTGATTTAATAATATATCATATTATGTCGATGATACTGTGACAATAATCGAATCAATAATATGAGAGATATGATGCAGCAATTACTGTAGTAATAATTGAATATAAATGAGTGACTTCTCACATAAGCATCAATAATTAATACTGTGTGATACTATACATCCATGCGTAATACTGTACTTTTACTACCGGATAGTTCAACAGTTTTAACGGTAACACTTCCGTCGTTATTTTCATAAAAATATTTCTATCGTATTCTCATTCCGACATTAATTCCGTTATGGGGTCCACCAATGATTGTACCGTCGTACGGATATTCTCCGACAAAAAGAATATTCCTCGACCAATCAAATATTATATAACCACTTGCATACTTTTCAAAATTTCTAAATATTACCCACAACTATAACATTATCTCAAATCCACACCATAATTTTGAAAAAAAATATTTCAAGAAAATTAAATCTTTATTCATAAAATTCAGGGTCTTACACTAAAGCTCTGATATCATATTGTAACGCCCCCAAATTCAGGTACTTGAAACCCGAATTCAGTGCTTTACGATACCATTTCTACGAGCGGAAATAATACTATTAATAATAACAATAATATAAATATCAAACTTAATTTAGATATATCAGAGTCTAATTCCAAGTACACAACCTTTACTACAATACATTACATGATAGATAATAAATATCATGGTCTAAATATTGTCTAACTATTACAAAAGATACCATTAAACTTATTCTATTTGCTTTCCTTTTCCCTTGATCTTAGTCAAACCTTCTAGTTGATCACACTTAGCTGAAAACATTTAAATTAAGCAAGGATGAGCATTTGAGTGTCCAGTAAGTAATAACAATTATAAATATAAGCTGAAAGAAGTAAATGTTTTCTTTGTACGACACTTCTACAACGAATCAACAGTTATGAAGTAAGCTGAACTAATAATAATAACATAACAATTTTATATCATGTTTTTGAAATTACGTACTGACTATAAATGAGTATTAGTCGACATACTATGAACATTGTTTTTAATTTTTGATAAGGTTTAGCAGAACTTCATCCGCAAACTATCATAACTTACGGGCGCGAGGGTGATCATCCCAATGTGCCCTGTATTGATCAATACTACATGCAAAAATGAGATTATCGTTCATCTTATCCACCTTTGGCGCACAAAAGTTTTCCCATGTATGGGATGCTCATACTTAGTCGGAAATCCAAACTAAAGAAATTTGATTGGATATAATAAAGTTTTATCATCTAAATCTGTGTTTAGCTGGGTCAAATAGCGTAGACAACTTTTAATTAATATATACATATCAAAGATCGATAGGTGTGTATTAACATGTTATTAAATACAATATTGATTATCCAAGTGAGGACACTTGTATACCCATATTTAGAAATTAATGAACAGAATAAATATCTGAATTATATAATAGTACTATACTGATAATAATGATCGGATACATAATCGATAACAATAGAGTTAAATTCTGGCATAATTATAATATAATTCTGAAACTTTCTTACTTATATCTATTGCATAAAGTAAATGCAAAGGTAGGATACTTGCCTGGTCTGCTGCTTACAATACGCAACTTAGTTTTATCTTTTATATAGCAACATATCATTAATAAGATCATTTATTCGATTAGAATAACATATCGTAACACATAATACTGCTATTTGCAGTCAGCACATAACCTAATCACATTGTCACACATGTTTAACAGTCATTGGATCACCATGCAGGACACATATATCTGAGATAATTTATCTAAGTCCGAGATCAATTTACGAAACACGTTAGCGTCTGAGACATCTTCATTCGATGAATTAACGAGTTTAAGAGACTATATCTCAAGTTCAATAGCGTAAATATCGGTCATATTATTTTTAAATAACTTATAATAATTTTTATTTAATTATTATAATTTATCATGATTTTTCAAACACTAGAATCATTATAAAATGATTTAAATGTCAAATAATTCTATTATCATTAATATTTAATTAATATTAAACTATTAATGAAACCATCGTCAAAATATTAAAGTTATTTATAATAACTTAAAATATTTTAAAGTACTAATATTACCCTTAAATGATTTTTAAAATAATTACCATTAATATTTAAATATTAATGTATTACTTATTAAAATATTAAAATTTATTAATTATAACTTAAAAATATTTTTTAATTTATTTATATCTATTTTAAATGATTTTAAATTAATAAAACCATTTTTAAACTATTTATTTAATATAATTATTAAATAAATCAAATATCATTTGATATGAAATTTATCTTTAAATATGGAAAGTTATATTTTATAACTTAAAATATTCTTAAACTCTTTATTTTCATTAAAATGAATTTTCTAATATTAAAATTATTTTTAAACTAATTTATTTAATATAACTATTAAATAAATCTAATATCATTAATATTAAAATATTAATATTTTCATGAAAAAATATCAAAAGTTATAATTTATAACTTAAAATATCTTTATAACCTTTAAATCATTTTTACATAATTTTTAAATCATTAATTCTATTTTTCATAATTTATTTAATACATTTATTAAATAACTTAATTATAATTAATATTAATTTATTAATGAAATTTATCACAAAATATTAAAAGTCATTAAAAATAACTTCAAATATTTTCTTATACCATAATATAATTTTAAATGATTTTTCAAGTATTAAATTATTTTTAAATAATTTATTTAATATAATAATTAAATAAATTAAATACCTTTAATATTCCAAAATTATTAAATATTTATGAAATATACTCAAAATAATTAAAACTAATTTTAGAGACTTTAAAATAATTTTTAGTAATTTATTATGTATTTTTAATAATTAAAAACTATTTTTTTATTTAATTAATAAAATAATTAATTTTCTAAAATTAAGTGTCGCTAAAGGTAGCTATAGTGACAAAACTGTCACTATTGGTGTTCTTCAGCGAACCCAAATATTCATAAGCAGTTTGCAGGGTATGTAGTTTGACCACCCATAGATTCATGATGTAAAGGTTTCTGGGCTGGCTGAAGGGTTAGAATTGTAGTGTTTATGTAATTCTACTATCCCAATCAATTGTCATGGCAATAACATCAAATATCAGCAAGATCTAGACCTCCAAAAATCATGTCAGAGGCTGTTCTTCATTTCTGGGATTCCAAGAAATGAAGAACAGTTCAAGGTGTCTACTTTAGATCTTTATAACTTCCACTACAGGTCTGATTTGAATGATTTAAAGATTCATAATTGTAAACTACATGTCCAGGTACAATAACATATCATCCGATCAATATAACATCAAAACAAGCAAGAGATATGGGTCCGTCAAAGTAGTGATCAGGAACTGTTCTTGAACATTTCTGGATTTTCCAGAAATGTTCTTGAGCAGTTTCGTCAACACAACTTTGACCACTAATTTCTTTGATTCTGTGAAGGATCTAAAGATTCTGGAGAGATGGATCGTTCATACTCATGTCAGACTACAACATTCAAACAACAAAATGGACAAAATAGCAAACAACAGCAAGATCGAAGCTCTGCAAAAACACCGTAAGATGTTCTGGGCAAATCTGGGTTGCCCAGAAACAGCCAGTCAATGTCGGTCAATGTAATTTGACCCTTAATAACTTGCAATCTATACAAGATATAAACATGATTCCAGCTCCAGATAAAAGATCTCATATCAGACTACAACTATAAACTTTCAAAACACAAAAATCATTAACGATCACTGAGATATAAGGTCTGACATTCGTTGTCAGACATCATAAATTTTTTTTCCAAATTTTAGAAATCTTCAAATCCAAGCCTATAGATGTTATGGATCTAATATCTATCAACCCAGATCACTTAATCATACTCCATACAACATGTTTAACGTACAAAAACTAAAATCTAACATGGAATCAAGGGTTAGACTATAAGTTAGGGTTTTATACCTTACATGAACAAATCTTGAATCTTAGCTAGTGATTTGTTTATAGAAGTAGTGGGGCTTGTTTATGGGACTGAAATGCTAGTATTTTTCGTGGGTTTGGGTGAGAGAAAAGTGGATTGAGTGCTTGTAAGCAAATGAGCCAAGTTAGTAGAATTTCTCTCTCTTGATCTATATATATCTTGATATATAATGAAGTTGGTTGAGATATGTGGCTGATGGCTGATTATTTTTAGCACATAGGGTTGTTAAGGTAGTTCAACCACTACATATATGGCAAGATTTGCAAGAAACTTAATAAAAAATGTGCAAAAAAAGGGCATAATGGACATTAGGCTTGCAAATTTAATGGCTTTATAGTAACTTATCCCAATCCTTAGGGTTTGACCCTTAGGGTTTAACATTAAAGTTTGACACAAAGAGGTTTTAAATTTTTTTTAATTAGGGTTTGAAAAATAAAATTGTAAAATTTAGTTTTCAAAAATAAAAATTAGGGTTTCCTTATTTAGATTAGGTTCCTAATTACATTATACATGAACATTAGGGTTTAAAGTCCCCTAATAAGCATTAAGCTTTATAATTAAACGATTAAGGTTAATAACTTAGCAATTAAGGTTTTAAATTTGGAAATTAGGGTTTCTAGTCTTAAGCTTATATTCGACTTTTGAATTAGGGTTTAACAACTTGAAACTAGGGTTTTCTAATTATTATTTTTTGAAATTAGGGTTTCTAAATATTAATTAGGGTTTACCTAATTAATCATAAAATTATATAATATACAACGTAAATCATATAACACAGTTATATAACCGTCTCAAACTCATAATTGAGTTTCAAATTAGGGTTTAACACAGTATTGCTAAGGTATTCAAACAATGTACCATAATTGACCAATTACCAGTCTACACACATACAGTACATATTTATAGTTCTGAAATAAATATAATATTATATTTTTATTCTCTTTCCTTAATCAAAATCCAAAATTAGAGTTTGGATTCCATATCTGATTTATCCTTCATATACATACCATTATTAATTAAGTTATAATAATTAACTTAATTAATCAGAAATAAATTCATATAATAAAATAATAATTATAATAATTCCAATAATCATTTCATAAATTATTTAAATAATACAATACTCATATTTTCATGGAAAATAAACAATAAAAACATTTCTACTATAAAATTAATTATTATAAGAATATACTTATAATGATCAATAATTCTAAAATAAAATTATTTGTAATCATTCATGTAATAAATATATTCGTCACATAAATACATACACATTACCTTGCACGCTATCACAAACGCTTCTACAGGGTCAGTTGATCTTCTAAATCCTGGCGGTCCGATTGCCTTAAAGTATTTGAAGTTCTCTAATCGATTATCTGGCGTATTTCCCGCGGCTAGTATTCCGTTCTGCATAGCTTGAGCGATCATAATTGTAAAATTCTATTTTGGGTTTAGTTGTCCTCCAGCTTTGTTGACAGGTTCTTCTGTCCATTCGTTTCATTTTTCGTCTTGGCGGCATTATCAAAAATTATTCCTTATTAACTTACATTCTAAGCCTTATCGTATACGTTTAACATATAACGCGAAATTCTCTATTCATATAATCATGTACTCAAAATATTAGATTTTGATAATTTAGTTTACTGTATTAACCAGTGTTCCAATAAATAATTACTATCTTTATACAAAACTTATTTCATCAATCCAACATAGATTCATAGCACTTGATATACCATAGCACATACTGCTTTAAACATCCGTTATCCCTTTGTGACTTAAAAGTCGGGAATCGCTGCCACAACTTATACAAAAATTAAGAATATTACATTATACCCAAATACCTATCATATACACATCATAGATTCATACATATTCAAGTAATACTAATACTACCTATTTCTTACACCTTCACTAAGGATCAATTGCTTAGTATTCTATATATTCCCATTATCCTCAATAATCCATTCACACCTAAGTACTATACCAAGTTTGTCAAACTTACCACACATTATGAGTTTAAGAACTCACCACAATCATATGAGTTTAAAAACTCGAGCTTGACCATATACTCTCTAACTATACTCTACCTATCTGCTATACTACCGTTTCTGGGTCCGATACTAAATTTTCTAGTATAATGACCTCATTAGGGTTGCTTTCAATGTGAGCCTCTATTTCAGATATTGGCTTTGAAATTGGCTCGGTTATGGAGGTTGGCTCATTCTTTACGATCTGAGGGTATCCTAATCCTTTCCTATCTAACATCTACACACATAAATTATCCTGATTAGCATATAATATATACACACAACAAATAATAGTTTTATATAAGTTATCTTTTATTTTGTTTAACGATGAATTTATCCAATTCATTTCCTTATAAACTCTATATGAGTTATTTGTATTTTCAACGTTTCCCTCTTTTCTAAGGTTATAGCCTAAGGTTTGTCCCACCTAAGGTTTCTAACCCTAAAGCTCTGATACCATATTATAACGCCCCCAAATTCAAGTACTTGAAACCCAAATTCAGTGCTTTACGATACCATTTCTACGAGCGGAAATAATACTTGTTAATGCCAAGATCTTCTACCACGTCCCAATCACGTAAGACGTCCTGATCCTGCACAATAAACACGATCAACATCAAAAGCTTGACGGCTTCGATTGCTTTGGGATAGCCATAGCGAGAGTCAAGTCGTCTGATTACAAGGGTTAACAATGGAGGATAAAATATCTAGTGTATTGAGAGAGATAAAATATCAGTTACCTTTAATTGGAAGAATTCCTTGCTATGTTATACTCTCCGCCTTGATTAACGTGCCTCTTATCTTCTTTCATCGACATCTATCCACCGACTCGACGGTCTCATCCGATCGCACGCAGCTCATTCACCACTACATCATCACATCGTTTCACCACCGCCGGCCGACTATAATCTCATCCACATTAATGCATGGCAGAGACCCGTCAACTGCTACCACTGTTTCATCATTACCAGTCAAAGATAGATATTTAATTATCTAATGGGTCGGTCTAATAATTAGGCCCAATATAATAAGGATGACACATCTAATTAGGTCCAACTGAAATGACCCAATAGAACAACTAAATAAACAGGCCCAACCCATTCGGCCCAATATAAAATATCATGACCCAACATTGCCCCCTAGTTTTTTATTAAACAGGGTGTTTAATAGAAAACTATAAGTGGTCCATGATATGAAGAATCTGATTTGATTGAAAGAGACCCAGAATAAAACCCAGCAAGGCCCAATCGGTAATGAATTAAAATAAGAAGATGCACTAAAACCGAAAGCCCAAATGAAAAACCCAAATTGGTTAAATATCAAAACTTCTCTTGGACGCTACCCTTTCAAATTCATGATTATGACTATCATTCATAATAACCCTCCTAGGGTTTATTGGTGTTGGGTTCGCCCAGTTGGTACCGAACTCCTACATCCATATTATGGCCTTCATCGCATTCTGTTATGAAGTTGGAGTAGAGCCCACTCTCGATTTCTTCTTCACTGTCTACAAGGTCAGCCAATCCCAAGAAAAGGAGTTTAAGGTTTTGGGTAAACAATCTCCGAAGGTAGGAGAGAAATTTGACAAACGCTCGTTGGTCTCCACCCCGTCCAGCAACAAAGGATGGCACAAAGGGTGTTTCTTTATCAAGGGACCAGAGATTGCCTCCCTGCCGAACAGGGCCACTGACGATGTAGTTTCTGCCGACTTCGGTGACATCCTAGAGGAACGTGTGAGTGAAATGATAGAACTCTTCGAGAACTTCCCCTCAAAGGAATGGAACTACTTGCTTCTCACTAAGCAAGCCTGGTTGTATGACCATAAATGTAAGTCCTGAATTATTTTGTTATGTAATTATTTGAAATGTGAAGTGATACAGATTCTGACATATGACTTCCTGACTTCTGCAGTGTCTTTGATTAAGCCAACATCTTCGGATGTAAAAGACTTGAAAGATTTTTTGTTCGAAAAGTCCAAAGAAACAACTGTTGAATCTCCAATTCTGGAAGCCCCTCCCGAAGGTGATACAACTACTGAGGTGCCTACCACTGAGCCTCAAACTGAAGATCCAGAAACTGAGGATATCCTTCTTCTAGAAGAATCTCATCAACCCCATCGAAAAAGGAGAGCCGTTCGAAAGCCTAGAATCATTCTGATAGAGACAGAACCTGAACCTATTCCTGAGTATGAACCGATCGCCAATCCTGCACCAACAAAAGGAAGTTTACTTGATCTGCCTGTAGACGATCAAAAATGGCTTCTTCGAGTTAAGAAATTAAGAACTAAGGTCACCCCTCTGAACGCCGATGAGCTCCGAGTGCCTTCATCTTCAACCATTCCACCTCCTGTAATCCCAGTTGAAATACAAGCTTCTGATGATGACGAGCAGATCGAACCTACCCCCTCTCTATCACGAAAAAGAAAACATCCCTCGGATAGTCATCCCAGTTCAGCGTCTGCTCCATCACCACCTCGAGAACATATCCCAATTCGATCTCCATCTCCTAAGAACGTATATATGGACCCATCGCCAGTTCATGAACAACCTATGCCTTCTCCTGAATGACCGATGCCCTCTCATTCTGGGCCTCCATCTCATGAATTTCAGAATGAAGCCATGGCATCACCAACCTTGTGGCCCCGTTTCAATGCCAACTTCCCCTTCCAACTCTTTAATACCGTCGTCCGGGAAACCGACGATCACCGATTTGGCAACAGCTCGATCGGGGATCTACTAGATGAAGGCATGAGCTATATAGCGGTAAATTTACTTTCTCAATCTTCATACTTCTTATCATGCTTAGGTTAGATATCTTGAAATTGATTGATTAATACTGAACATGTACAAGCCAATGCTATTTTTGGACGCTTACGCCCGAAACATCTCAAAGCCGAAGCTGCAAAAGAAGCTGCAAGAAAAGAAAATGCTATTCTGCAGTCTGCTCTGGCGAAGGAGAGGCATGAACGTGATATTGCAGAGTTCAATAACGAATGCCTTCGGATGGACTTAGCTCAAACCAAAGACGAACCGAAGACCTCTAAGGAAGAACTAAAGACGACCAAGGCCAGTCAACAAGATCTGACTAATATGAATGTATATCTTGTTGAAAAGAACGAAGTTCTAAGGGCTAGTAATGAAGAACTTGCTATAGCCAATCAGAGCCTGGAAATACAAGTGGACGATCTTCAGGTGAAGGCCCGGGAAGATAAAGAAAGGTACCTGATCAGACGCTGGAAGCTACAAGATAAGATGAAGGCCTTGAAGGAGCTAGGTCCTCATCTGACTGAAAAATTGCGTAAACAAATCAAAGAAGAATACCGGAGGTTCGATGAATTGAATGCAGAAATTCTAAAGGTATATTCTGAGGGTTATGAAGTTTGTAAAGGCCGAGGCAAGGAAAAGTTAACTGCAGCTCAACTAGATCCGGCCCTATTTGATTCCGAAGATGAAGAAAATGCCTGAATCGGATATTGCTTCATTCTAGTATTAGGACTTTTATGTAAAAATTTCTATCTTTTTATGTAAACATTTGAATATTAATGAAATATCAACTTTGTTCATCATGACTTCTGTTCAATTTGTTTCTTGTCAATAATTCAGTGTCAATCAACTTGAAAATTGTTTAAGATTCTATTGAACTTAACTTAAATTGTGAACCAGGTAAGCAAGCAGATCATATAAGCAGTTAAGTTAAAGAACATCGTAGACCGGACATAATGAACCGAACTCAACACTTGAACAAAAATGAAGTAATGCATACTTATCGTTACCGAAGTGTGAAATAGATCATGTATAAGGTGAATTCGGCCGATCCTCCTTGCACCATCGGGATCTTGTTTACCACTCGGGGTAAAACAAGTATATAAAGACATTTGTTTACTACTCAGGGTAGAAAAAATTTATAAGGACCATGGAATTTGTTTACCACACGGGGCAAAAGAAATTCATAAGGACACACCTAACAATAAGGCTAGCATCGAATGGTCAGCGAATCTGACCGAACCTCCTTACTTCGGTGCATTGGTTTACCACTTGCGGTAAAATAATATTAAAAGGACTATGGAATTTATTTACCACGCAGGGTATAACAAACCCATGAGGACACTTCTGCCGATAAGGCTACCATCAAATGGTCAATGAGTTAACCTGGTTCTCCTTACACCATTGTGAATTTAGGACCAATAGAGAGAAGATAAATTGTGAAAAAGTGAATCTTTTATTGACGATGATCCAATATTTACAGACATCCGGGAGACTGATTCGATCTTTACTAAAATACTTCCGAAGCCTACCAGCATGCCAAGTGTTCTTGATCTCAGATCCGTCCAATGCCTTCAACCGATAAGTTCTTGGCTTCGGTACTTCAATTACTTCATACGGCCCTTCCCAGTTCGGCATTAGCTTTCCCAAGTTCTGAGGTGTAGATGCTTTGACTTCTCTGAGGATGAAGTCCCCCACTTCAAATCTACGAAGCTTTACCCCCTTATTGTAATGCTTAGCCACTCTTCGTTGATAGGTTGCCAATTTGATCAAAGTTGTCTCTCTGACTTCTTCCAGTAGATCCATGTTGATCTTCAACCCTTCATCATTGTAGATCTCCTTAAACTGACTGACCCGAACACTTGGAGATCCAATCTCAACTGGGACTAAGGCATCAGCACCATAGGCCAGTCTGAAAGGTGAATCCCCTATTGTAGTCCTCGGTGTAGTCCGGTAAGCCCATAATACTCTGAGTAGCTCTTCAGGCCATCTCCCTTTAGCTTCATCAAGTCTGCGCTTGATCCCATTCAGCAGCGTTCTGTTAGTCACCTCGACCTTCCCATTCTACTGTGGATGAGCTACTGAAGTCTTTTTGTGCTAAACCCCCAACTCCTTCAGAAATCATTCAAACTTCGATCCCACGAACTGGCGTCTGTTATCCGATATCACCACCTTAAGAATTCTGAAACGAAACACTACTGACTCCTTCATGAACTTCAAGCACTCTTGTTCCGTTATCAACCGAAGTGGCTTCTCTTCTACCCATTTGGTCATATAATCAATGGCGTACTATATGGCCGACTTAACCTTTAGCTTTCAAGAATGGACCCGATATATTGACCCCAGCATGAAAAAGGGTATAGAAGATAAGATCGAGTATAACTCTTCTGATGGCTGATGTGGGATCGGACTGTTAAGCTAGCACTTCTCGCACTTCTTCACATACTCTGTAGCTTCCTTGAAGATTGCAGGCCAGTAATATCCCTGCCGAAGTACTTTATAAGATAATAACTTAGCAGCCATATGATCGCCACAGATGCCCTCGTGAACCTCCCGAAGAGCATATTCGGCCTCGAATGGAACCAAACACTTCAACAATGGTGACGAAAAAGCCCTTCAATAAAGATCCCCATAAATGAGAACAAAATTGGCGCTCTTATACTTGATCTTCTTGGCCAACATCTGATCCGAAGGAAGGACGCCATCTGTCAGATACTCTATGTATGGAGTCATCCAACAGTTAGAACATTCAATGCACATCACTGCTTCATGTTGGATACTCGGCTGCTACAAAACCTCCAAATAAACTAAACCATCAAAGTTGTTAGCATCCGTAGTGGCCAGCCGACAATGCATCTAAGAATAGAATTGTCACCACGCCTACACCACTCGAAATTTATAGAGAGAAATCTTGGCCGATCTTTCAACTCTGCCAAATACTTTATCATCCTTGAACCTCGAGCTTCATACTCCCATGAAACCTGTTTGACGACCAACTAAGAGTCACTGTAGATGATCAACTTCTGAACTTCGAGACTCTTTGCTAGTCGGACTCCGGCCAACAATGCTTCATACTCTGCCTCGTTGTTCGTCGCTCTGAACCCAAATCTAATGGCCTGCTGCACTTTGAATCCCTCCAGACTTGTCAAAATAATCCCTTCTCCACTGACGTCCGTAGTAGAAGACCCATCTATATACATCGTCCATGAACTCTGGCTGTGTTGAAGAGCTGCAACTGATTGGTCAGATACTTCAGCTTCCGGCATCTCTGCATCTGCCTCTGTGAATGAACATTCCACCATAAAATCAGCTAAGGCCTGTCTCTTTATAGTTGTTCGGGGATGAAATTTGATGAAAAATTGGGACAACTGCATTGTCCATGCAGCCAATCTCCCAGAAACTTCTGGCTTGCTCATCACCTTCTTCAGCGGTTGATCCGTGTAAACGACCAGGAGCCGACCTTGAAAATATTTCCTAAGCTTTCGACTGGCTATTATCAAAGCAAAGGCAAATTTTTCAATATTCGGGTACCTGGTTTCAGCATCCCTTAGAACATGACTAACATAGTAGACTGGATGCTGCTTCCCCCCAACTTCTCGAACCAGCAATGCTCCCACTGCCAACGAACTAGCTGCCAGATACAAATAAAGTGGCTTAGCAGGAATTGGCTTTACCAATAAAGGAGCCGAAGACAAATACTTCTTTATTCCCTAGAAGGGGTCTTCACACTCCGAAGTCCACTGGAATGTCTTCGCATTCTTCGGTCCCTTCAACGTGCCAAAGAACTGCAAACACCTTTCTGCCGACTTGGACATGAACCTCCTCAAAGCTACAATCCTCCCTGTCAAATGCTGAATATCTTTGAATGACTGAGGAGTCTTCATATTTAGAATAGTCTAGATCTTCTCTGGATTTGCCTCAATGCCCCTCTGACGGACCAGATAACCCAGGAACTTTCCTGCTCCGAGCCCGAAGGTGCATTTGGTAGGATTAAGCCTTAATTTGTGATGACGAACCGTCTGAAAGCATTCTTCTAGATCATCCAAGTGCTTCTGAACGATCATGCTCTTCACTATCATGTCATCAACATACACCTCCATGTTCCTTCCTAGCTGCTTCTGGAAGACAAAAATCATCATTCTCTGATAAATGGCTCCAGCATTTATTAAGCCGAACGTCATCTTTTTGTAGGCATACACCGAATGGTGCGTGATGAATGTTGTCTTCAGAATGTCCTCTTTGCACATAGAGATTTGATGATAACCTGAAAAAGCATCCATAAAGCTTAGTAGTGCATACCCCGAAGTCGCATCAATGAGCTGATCGATGTGGGGCAGAGAATAGAAGTCCTTTGGGCAAGCTTTATTCAGGTACGTGTAGTCGATGCATACTCGCCACTTCCCATTCTTCTTCTGGACCAGCACCACATTTTCCATCCACTCCGGATAATCGATCTTAAAGATGAAGTCAGCAACTATCAGTTTTACGATCTCCTCATCAATTATCCTCTGGCGCTCAGGTGCAAAGATCCGCCTCTTCTGCCGAACTGGCTTCTTTGATGGGTCTACGTCGAGCCTATGCTCTGCAATCTTCCGACTGAATCCTGGTATATCTTGTGGCTCCCATGCAAAAATGTCCACATAACAATGAAGAAGTTCCGTAAGGTTTGTCCGGAGAGGTTCCGGCAAACCCGAATCTATCTTCACTGTTTTGTCCTTTCTAACAACCAGTTTGATATCTTCTGTCTCTCCTGCAGGCATGACCAGTGGCTCTGAACTGCTTTCAGTAAAGGGCTCTATTTCTATTGCCATAAATCCGCTTCGCTTATTTCGACACCTACTCCCCCGATGCTATAACAAAGAATCCGACAAGCATCGTCGGCAGATCCAAATCCCCTGTTACCTCTCCAACTCCATGTGATGTTGGGAACTTGATCTTGAAATAAGGAATGGAAGGCACTGCTTGTAGGGTTGTCAAAGTAGGTCGTACCAATATGGCATTGTAGGCCGAATCTACATTATTTCTACCTGATATGGAGTAGTACCGAAGATGACTGGTAGCTCAATAGTTCCTGCCACTTTAACCGAATCGTTGCTGAAGCCATACAAAGGTGTCTCCTGCCCTACCTCCATTTTTTGCCCATCAAGATGCATCCTCTGATAAGCATGGGCATATAGAATATCCACGAAAGACCCGTTGTCTATCATCATCCGTTTCATGTCAACAGAACCCACTTGTGCTGTGATCACCAATGCTCCTTCATGGGGTTCGATGGGTTCCGAAGGATAATCTGCATCAGTAAAGGATATAATTGTCCCTAGAAATGGTCTGTCGGTCTTTGGGAGAACACCCGCCATGGACATAACTGAATCCAGATATCCCCTCCTCTTCTTCCCTACCAATTTTCCTGTTGTCCCACCGGTTATTACATCAACGACGTGCCTTGGCGGATGATTTGAAGCAGGTTGTACGGGTGGAACCGGTTGAACCACTTGAACAGTCCAATCTGCATTCTGTTGTTCCTGCTGATGGTCCCTTTCAGCCACATATTGAACCAACATACCGCTCTGAACCTTCCTCTCTACAAAGTCCTTTAAATTAAAACATTCATTAGTGTCATAACCTGCAGCTTGATGATAGCCGCAAAATTTTTGAGCATTGCCCTGTCCTAGCTTGATATTATCACGAGGCGGTTCAAAGAACTGTTGGTTCCTGATCTGATCCAATATTACCGACCTATCCGTGTTCAGTTTGGTGTAAACCTTGTTTACCTTCTGGGTAGGAGCAGGTGGGCGATTACTTCCCTTTCACCAGTTGTTGTTGTACTTTTTTGAGCTGCCCTCTGGTCGATCATTATTCCCTCCATTCTTCTTCTAATCGCCTTTAGCTTTAGAAGTATCTGCCTCCTTCATTCGGTCTGAAGAAGGGCACTTCAGTCTATTCATAGCCTCCTCCACCACAATATAGCCCTCCGCTTTATCAAAAGCCTTGGCCAAACTCTTCGGATGGTGAAACATCAGCTTCTTCACCAACTTCTCTGACTTCACCAGATCAAAACCGTTCTGAAACAACCCCACAGTTTGAAGATCATTGAGGTCGGAAACCTGGCCAACGGCTTCCCTGAATCGCTTCACAAACAGACCCAAAGACTCATTAGAAAATTATCGGACTTGAGCCAAAGAACCCATAGGCTTTCCCCTCCTTCAATTGCTCCCAAAATGAGCATGAAACTTGTCACACAGCTCGGCCCACGACTCGACTGAATCAGTAGGAAAAGTCCCCATCCACTGCCTTGCATCCTTCCTCAACGTCATAACAAACGTGTGACACTTGGCAGCATCAATGAAATCATAATAGTCCATCAACCTATCAAACGCCTAACTATGGTCATAAGGTTCCCTGGATCCATCATAACTCTCCATATGAGGCAACTTCTTGGTGGTATCTGCCTTCTCCTTAAGAATATCCGAGGAAAAGGGAGACGCCTTCTTTCCCGGAGTATCCTTCACCTGTTGAACCTCAGCCAACTACTTTCGAAGCTCCTTTAACTCCTTCACTAAGAAATCTACACCTTCTGGTTGCGAGGAGACTTCTTTCTCCTGAGTGACCATTTCATCTGAGTAGATCGACCCCTTCCACCAGAACCCAGGGCCCTCGATGGACTTCTGGACCTACTTCGGCGTGCGGCCCTGTTATCATGGTGAGAATATTCAAGACGATATTCTCTCCTTCTATTCTCAGGTATATGCTCTCTTGACCGGCTCCTTTGTCTACCATCATCTCGACCTTGGGAACCGATCACGAAAAGTGCTTTCTTCAATACCTCAGGAGTTCTGCTCCTTGATCTCCTTCGTTCCTAAGGTTGCCCCAAAGATGTATGAACAGAATGCTCCGGCTCCTTCCCCTCTCGCTATTGTACATCTCTAGGCCTACTACGCCTCTCAGACTGCACATAAGTGGACGCCTCATCCTTCAGATCGGCCATCCGAAGCATCTGCACGACTATATCCTCCTTTTGCCTCAGAAGAACCTCTAAAGCTTTATCTGTTTTGTCTGCCATCTTAGCAAACTTGGCAGCCTTATCATCCCGACCACTTCGGTGATGGTTTCTAAGCGGTGAGCCTTCTAACCATCTTCGGTCCTGGTCACGACCTTTATCAACAGCAAACACCAACCTCCTTCGGGCTTCATCATGGGCTCTCGAACGAGAACCCCTGAATCATGCTTGGAAGTCGTGCTGTCATGAGCACTCTTCGAGGGACCCAGACGATCCCTGATAGAGACACGTGGTAACGATGAACTCACAGCCATCGGCTGTCCTTTAGGTGTAACAGTTCTACTCTTCACCATACTCTCCGACGTAGAACAAATAAAAGTTTGTGATTGAAATCTCAAGGACACTAGAACACAACCCTCCTTCTAGCGCCAATGTTAACGCCAAGATCTTCTACCACGTCCCAATCACGTAAGACTTCCTGATCCTGCACAATAAACACGATCAACACCAAAAGCTTGATGACTTCGACCGTCGGGGGATAGCTCAGGCGTGAGAGTCAATACAGGCGATCACAAGGGTTAACAATGGAGGATAAAATATCTAGTGTATTGAGAGAGATAAAATATCAGTTACTTTTACTTGGATGAATTCCTTGCTATGTTATACTCTCCTGCCCGGTTAACCGTGCCTCCTACTGTTGTTTGACATCTATCCACTGACTCTGACGGTCTCATCCGACTGCATGCAGCTCACCCACTACATATTGTCACTGTTCACCACTGCCGGACGACTATAATCCCATCCACATTAATGCATGGCAGAGACCCGTCAACTGCTACCACTGTTTCATCATTACCAGTCAAAGATAGATATTTAATTATCTAATGGGTCAGTCCAACAATTAGGCCCAATATAATAAGGATGACCCATCTGATTAGGTCCAACTAAAATGACCCAATAGAACAACCAAATAAACAGGCCCAGCCCATTCGGCCCAATATGAAATATCATGACCCAACAATACTATTAATAATAACAATAATATAAATATCAAACTTAATTTATATATATCAGAGTCTAATCCCAAGTACCCAACCTTTACTACAATACATTACATGATAGATAATAAATATCATGGTCTAAATATTGTCTAACTGATGAATGGGTAATATACCCATGAATTGGATACATTCGGGCTTAATTTATTGTTGTTCTCAAGTCTTTTAGAATATTTTTTAAGTGTTTGGGTCTATTCATGCATGTTTTATGTTGTTTTATAGGAATTGGGACAAAAGTTACTTGGATCGACGTTTGGGGTTGCTAGATTCGCGTTTTTAACTTGCCATTTACCACAATGATCACTTGAGCCAATTTGAGTATTTCTCTGCACCTTATTTCGAAAAACGTAAAGAATAAAAGTTGTATATTTATGTCTCTTCTTTCCGGAACATGTTGAGTCATCAAAATCGGAGTTCGGATGAAGAAGTTATGGTCATTTTCCCAAAGGACGTCATAATAGAAAATGTTCCAGCGCCAGGGCGCCCAAATCAAGCTTATGCTCAGCGCCGGGGAGCTATAATACGTTGTTCGAAGGTCGTGCCCAAAGGCCGAGGCGTATTTGGGGAAGGATGGTGACGCTTGGGACGTTTTGGGGGTAATTTTGACACTTTTCTAACTCCAAAGTGGATTGGGTTTGTTCCTAAGCTAAAAATTGGACTTGTAACCTATAAATACATGATGTAAGGTATAAAATAGAGAGAGATTATATAGATTAGATTAGAGATACACTCCATAAGATTAGAACATAAACCCTAGTTCTTATTAGTTTTGGAGATTGAAGCAACTTGGAGACCATTGAAGAAAAACAGCATGAGCTTGAAGAAGATGGAGATTTGCTGACAACAGATTTATTCTCTTCTCTAATCTTATTTTTATCTTTTAATGTCTATTCAATTGTGGATTCTTGGTTTTAATTCATTAATAATGATCTAAATTTCTTTTATTAAGACTACAATTGAACCTTTTATGCCTATGAATTAATTATTTGACTTATTCCAAGTATTTATGTCAAGGTGGATTGTTTATCATGTTTTGTGCTTATTGATTAATTATTTGATCAGTAATTACCTTGTACTCTAGAAGGATTCGGGAGAGGAGATCTAGGGTTAGAACTGGACATGATAACATGTATGCTTAATTATTTGCATAACGAATAATTAGGGTCGTGAATTAAATAGGAATATCTGTTCACTGCATGTAAGAAATTGGGAATTGGGATTGAAAGAGTCTAATTTAATTATTTTACATAGGAATATAGCAAGATTAATTGGATTAAATAGAAGTTAATTAATCACTTGGAAAAAGGCTTTTAACACTTGGAATTCCTGTTAACAATTCATTAGGCATAATAATTGGGATAATTGGATAATTAGTTTATAGTTCATAATTGGGGATATTGTAGTCTTAACCTTTATTTATTTGAATTCATTTATAAAGCAATTCAGTTTAATTAGTTAATTTAGTTTTCTTAATTAGAAAAATCACGATTTGAGATTGTTTAAATAAAATTAGTTTGGTTAAGAACTAGTACTTGGTGATTTTTATTAAATGATTCCTCATGGGAACGATACTCTACTTTCACTTTATTACTTGTTGACCGTGTATACTTGCACGTATTCATTGATTCTTGAAATCGACCAACAAGTTTTTTTAAGCGCCAATTCTTGGGGAATTAATTTAATAAATTTTTACCAATATTAATTTCAATCAAATTAGTCTCAATTTAAACATTTTATTTTTTATTTTAATTCTCTTCCTATATTTCTCTCTTTTCAGTACCATGGATGCCTTTTTGCGTATCAATGGTTATATACCTAACATGACTCAACCAATGAAAGCAGTGGATTGATGGACTTAATACATTTTTTGTAGAGCCAGTACAAATTGAGGCAAATTCGAAGACGTTGGAGGTTATCGCAGCCCAAAGGAGTCGAAGGATGGCAAACATGACTCAGCCAAGGGGAGCGGAGAATGATGGACTCGCGACAGTACTTTCTGCATTATCAGCATAAATGGAGACACTTTCTAGGAGGTTAGACGTTTTTGCAGCACAATGACGTCAAAGTGTGGCAGGTACTTGTGATTATTGTGCTGGAAATCATATGATTCATCAATGCGCCATCAGTTTCGAGCTGGTACAGTATGGTGGTGATTACCCCAACAATTATGTCTATCCCAACAACTATTATCAGGATTGGGGGTATCACCCGGATTTTTCATGGAGCCATACTCATCAAGATCAATTTTATGCTCCAAGTCCAACATACCCACCGAATTTCTCGTGCCCACCTCCACTACAACAGGAAGAACATTCAAATTTGGAGGAAGTTTTGTCCAAGTTCATAGCTTCAGGTGAGGAGTGGAGGATTAATCAAGAGATATTGAGTCAAATTTTTACAAACCAAATGGAATAACTAACCAATGCCTCGAACATTTGTCCTCAATACACTTGGCCCTATGACATGGATTAGAGGGCGATGGAGGCGAACAAAATCTGCAACTAGATGAGCCACAAGATGTTGAAAGAGTGGAAACAATTGGGAACCAAGAAAAGGAGATCGATGAAGATTTAACTGTAAGATTCAACGAAGATGAACCGATTTCATTAGTATCCCATGTGCCTCCTCCACCAAAGTTCAATAATCCGGGCAGTTTTGCAAAATCATGCCCAATTGGCAAATATGTCGCTTCGCAGCAAAGCTCTTTGTGACATAAGAGCTAGTACAGTTGTGGAGTCATGGTGGTATGAAAAGGAGAAGATAGAGGAAGATTCTATTATGTTTATTAAGCTTCAATGCCCTAATCTGATCATCGACATAATGGAGGAAACACCTAGTTTTTGGACGTTCTTAATGGGGAACATATATACAAAGAGCATGTTAGGTGACTTTCATTCAAGGGTCATTACTAATGAGAACCTCCCAAAAGAGACATTGCTTCTGATGGATGGAGGGTTCCTCAATTTTTGCAGGGGAATTGGATAGAGAATTAAAGAAGTCAGGCTGATACTATAAAACAAGCGCTTATTGGGAGGCAACCCAAGTTTAATTTTTATGTTTAGTTTTTATTAGGTTTTATATTAGTAGTTTTGAATTTTCATTTATTTAGAATTTAATAAAATTGTTTCTATCATGGTTTACAGGTTATTCAAGTCAAATTCAAGTGTGGTGCCCAATTTGTTCCATGTGCCTAGCCTATTCTCCAAACTTAGCGGACAAGAAGGAAGATTGTTATATTTTCAGGGAAGTCCTCTGCTTTAATTTTTTCTATTTTAGTCATTGAGGACAATGTCTAGTTTAAGTTTGGGGGCATTTTAGTGTCGTATTGCATATAGTTAGTTATTTACATTGTAGTTCGTTATGTTTTCAGGTTATTTACATTTAGTTTTTGCATTCAGTTTCTTGTTAAAAAAAATTTTAAAAAAAATTACAAAAATAGTAGTTAGTTTACTGTGTTTGTTGCGTTTAGTTTATATTTGCATGATTCCAGCTGTTAGATAGTAAAAGTCTATTTTGCCCAATGATGAGACTGGAATTGAGTAGATAAGTATAGTATTAAATATTAAGGCTTTGATGTGATTTCTTGTTATGAATTGAATCTTTTTCTCGTTTTGGCCGATATAATAAGGTTATACAGTAAAAACAACTTGTTGATTGATTGAGTCTAAATTGATACATAATGGAATTCTAAAGGATAATTTCTAGTTTGAATGAAAGGAACTCATGAATAGGCAGTGCTGGCTAAAGTTAGACAAGAACCTAAGTGTGGGGGAAAAAGTTGGGGTATATAAGCTTTATAAAAAAGAAAAAAAAATGAATGATGATGAATAAACACCGTGACTAGTCTTGTTTCGGGGCCTTTGTTACTTGAGCAAGTAAGCCCGATGGAGTGTCTCTACACCTAGCGTCCTAAGGTCTTATATGGTCTGAGAGTCGTTGGTCAAAAGCTCGCTAAGGGGTAGCATTGTTAGCCTAATGGAATGAGACATTGCACAGTCATGGAAAATAAAAAAAAATTGAATAAAACGGGAAAGAATGCAAAAATCCCACGTTAAAAAAAATAAAATAAAATAAAAATAAAGCATAAGTATTCCATTTTAACCCTTGGACTTTGGTAATTGCTTGATTTTAGTCGAATCTAGTTTATTTGAGGAGTTTTCAAGTTTACACTGTATGATGCCTTCGAAGATATCTATTATGTGTTAAATTTGATTTTATATCAGTTAGCATTGTTGTGAAGCACACACGCACTATATCAGTGATAACAGTCTAAGATTTGATGATTGATTGGGAAATTACTGATTTATTTTAATATGATGTATTATCATGTTTACTTGATTTCTCTAAGGCCGATTGAATAGACTTATTTCTGTCATTACTACTGGATTCGTAGGCATATAGATTAGTTGCATTACATTGCATTGCATAACATTTTTTTGTTTTTTCTTGAGGACAAGCAACGGTTTAAGTTTGGGGGTATTTGATGAATGGGTAATATACCCATGAATTGGATACATTCGGGCTTAATTTATTGTTGTTCTCAAGTCTTTTAGAATATTTTTTAAGTGTTTGGGTCTATTCATGCATGTTTTATGTTGTTTTATAGGAATTGGGACAAAAGTTACTTGGATCGACGTTTGGGGTTGCTAGATTCGCGTTTTCGGCTTGCCATTTACACAGCAGTCACTTCAGAGCCAATTTGAGTATTTCTCTGCACCTTATTTCGAAAAACGTAAAGAATAAAAGTTGTATATTTATGTCTCTTCTTTCCGGAACATGTTGAATCATCAAAATCGGAGTTCGGACGAAGAAGTTATGGTCATTTTCCCAAAAGACGTCAGAGCAGAAAATGTCAAAAAATGTTCCAGCGCCGGGGCGCCCAAATCAAGCTTATGCTCAGCGTCGGGGCCCTATAATGCAGTGTTCCAGTGCCATGCCCAGCGCCGGGGCGCTGGGGAAGGGATTGGTGACGTTTGGTCGTGTTTTGGGGCGAATTTTGACACTTTTCTAACTCCAAATTGGATTGGGTTTGTTCCTAAACTAAAAATTGGACTTGTAACCTATAAATACATGATGTAAGGCATAAAATAGAGAGAGATTACATAGATTATATTAGAGATACACTCCATTAGATTAGAACATAAACCCTAGTTCTTATTAGTTTTGGAGATTGAAGCAACTTGGAGACCATTGAAGAAAAAGAGCTGGAGCTTGAGGAAGATGGAGATTTGCTGACAACAGATTTATTCTCTTCTCTAATCTTACTTTTATCTTTTAATGTTTATTCAATGTTGGATTCTTGGTTTTAATTCATTAATAATGATCTAAATTTCTTTTATTAAGACTACAATTGAACCTTTTATGCCTATGAATTAATTATTTGACTTATTCCAAGTATTTATGTCAAGGTGAATTATTTATCATGTTTTGTGCTTATTGATTAATTATTTGATCAGTAATTACCTTGTTACTCTAGAAGGATTTGGTAGAGGAGATCTAGGGTTAGAACTGGACATGATAACATGTATGCTTAATTATTTGCATGACGAATAATTAGGGTCGTGAATTGAATAGGAATATATGTTCACTACATGTAAGAAGTTGGGAATTGGGATTGAAAGAGTTTAATTTAATTGTTTTGCATAGGAATATAGCAAGATTAATTGGATTAAATAGAAGTTAATTGATCACCTAGAAAAGGGCTTTTGACACTTGGAATTCCTGTTAACAATTCATTAGGCATAACAATTGGGATAATTGAATAATTAGTTTATAGTTCATAATTGGGGATATTGTAGTCTTAACCTTTATTTATTTGAATTCATTTATAAAGAAATTCAGTTTAATTAGTTAATTTAGTTTTCTTAATTAGAAAAATCACGATTTGAGATTGTTTAAATAAAATTAGTTTGGTTAAGAACTAGTACTTAGTGATTTTTTATTAAATAATTCCTCGTGGGAACGATAATCTACTTTCACTTTATTACTTGTTGACCGTGTATACTTGCACGTATTCATTGATTGCGAAATCGACCAACACTAACTATTACAAAAGATACCATTAAACTTATTCTGTTTGCTTTTCTTTTCCCTTAATCTTAGCCGAACCTTCTAGTTGATCACACTTAGCTGAAAACATTTAAATTAAGCAAGGATGAGCATTTGAGTGCCCAACAAGTAATATCAATTTTAAATATAAGCTGAAAGAAGTAAATGTTTTCTTTGTACGACACTTCTACAACGAATCAAGAGTTGTGAAGTAAGTTGCACCAATAATAATAACATAACAATTCTATATCAAGTTTTTAAAACTACGTAATGACTATAAATGAGTATTAGTCGACAGACTATGAACATTGTTTTTAATTTTCGATAAGGTTTAGCAGAACTTCATCCGCAAACCGTCATAACTTTCGGGCGCGAGGGTGATAATCCCAATGTGCCCTATATTGATCAATACTACATGCAAGAACGAGATTATTGTTCATCTTATCCGCCTTTGGCGCACAAAAGTTTTTCCATATACGGGATGTTCATACTTAGTCGGGAATTCAAACCAAAGTAATTTGATTGGATACAATAAAGTTTTATCATGTTTAACGATATTTCTAAATCTGTGTCTAGCTGGGTCAAATAGCTTAGACGGCTTTTAATTAATATATACATATCAGAGATCGATAGGTGTGTACTAACATGTGATTAAATACAATAATTATCCCAATGAGGACACTTGTATAACCATATTTAGAAATTAATGAACAGAATAAATATCTGAATTATATAATAGTACTGTACTGATAAATAATGATCGGATACATAATGGATAACAATAGAGTTAATATTATGGCACAATGATAATATAATTCTGAAACTTTCTTACTTATATCCATTGCATAAAGTAAATGCAAAGGTAGGATATTTGCCTGGTCTGCTGCTTACAATACGCAACTTAGTTTTATCTTTAATATAGCAACCTATCATTAATAACACTACAAAAAAATGGGGCTTCAGCAACAACCGATTTTCGTTGCTAAAGGTGCCAAATTTCGTTGCAAAAGGATTTTGGCAACGACTTTACTTTCGTTCGTCTTTTCGTTTAAAGAAATAAGCGTTGCTAATTGTTCCATGAACAAACGCTTTTTTTTCGTTGCCAAAAGTAATACATTTTTCAACGAAATTTGGCTTTCGTTCAGAGACATCGATCCTTTAGCAACAAAATGTATTGTTGCAGAATAATTAAAATTTCGTTGGTAAAAACCCCATTTCATTGCAAAAGCCTGCTAATTGGCAACAAAATGAACTCTCTTTTTTTTTTGCAACGACCATGCATTTTCGTTGCAATTGATACCATTTTGCAACGACATATTTCGTTGTAGTAAATTATGAAAATTGTTGCCTAAGCTTGCTTTCGTTGCGGAATGTAAATTTTTTAGCAATAATTTTCGTTGTTGATAATATTATTTGGCAACGACATTATGCTGAATAAGCAACGAAAATGTTTGTTGCTGGCTATTTTTCAATAGCAACGAAAGTCGTCTATTAACAACGACATTATATGTTGTCGTTTCTTTATATGTGCAACGAAAGTTGATATGATTTGCAACGATAAAAAATATTGCCTTTTATTTTAGTATTAACAATAATATCCTCTCTGTTGTTATTAGGTTAATTTTTTTGTTGCCAAATATTATATTTTTAATGCCATTTATAGCGAAAATTTGTTGCTAAATGTATACAAAATTGTTGCTATATTAAAACTTGTTCAAAACTTTGGTAACGAATTATATTGTTGCCAAATCAAAATTTGACATTCTTTTTGTGTACCTGACTGGCTCAATGTCCCCATAGCAAATAATGGCAAAAATACAAAAAACTAAAATATTATTAACTTAATAAAATCATCCACTATATAATCATTCATTTTCTTTACAATTAACCATCAAAAGCTACCACAGTTCTTCAATCAAAGTATATATCTACATATAGAGAGAGAGTACACTTCATAATTTTGACCCTTGTCTTAGTAAACATAGCACAAAAATTTGATACCCAATATTGTAAGGCGGTGTCGAGAAGCGTGCTTCTGTACATATTTAAAAATAATAGCAAGTCAGAAAAATGAAGCAAATAGGTCACCAGAGGTACTTAGTGCCAAAATCAATACACAAAGACAATAAAGTTGTTACGTGGTACTACTGTACACCGTATTGCTCATAAGTAAAAAAACAAAAATAGGCAATCACAATATCATTTTCTACAAATCCAAATAGAAAAAGAACCTTCAAAGGCAACTATATGATTGCTCATTATAAGAAAAATTAAAATCTTAATCGGCCATTTCATGAATTAATTTCAGTAAGCATAGTGGTAAGCATATTTTCTGTTACAAGACTTGTAGATTATTATTATATGTTGACCTCAAGTCAGAATTCAGTCACATTCAACAACCACAAGCATCACACAATCTTAAATACCATCACACAATCTTAAATAACAATGTTTAGATTTCTATATAGAAAGGACAACAATTATGAAAAAGTTGAGGCTATTAGTCAATGTGGAAAAACTTTTCTTGAGACGACAAATTTCCATATAATATATGCCCCAAAGATGCTAGCTATAATCACAGACGTCATAGATTTACTTACCAAGAATTCCACATGTTGCAGCAGACATTGGAAAGACACATTTATTGATAACTTGGAAATTTTCAAGCGGTAAGGGCAAAACATACCCAGGTAGGTCAGCAAGATAAGTTCCTCCCCTTCATAATACACATATTATTCCTTCAACAGAACATAATGGACTAGTGTCTATAACTAATTCAAGCATTTAATGCCTAATATCATAAAATAACTAAGCAAGTCATGTACAGTGAATGAATTTCAACTCCAAACATAAATTCTACAAGTTCATATGCCATAGTTGCTTATAAATAAAACAATAAATATAAGTACCGGAGAGAGAGAGAGAATGGTTTAGGGAAGTACCATAGCGTGTGGTTGAATGCTAGTGTGAATTGAGGTGAATAGTTGATATAGTGCGTCATTCTGCTCAAGCCTCAGCCAAAGTTAGCACCAGCGAACCCATAAATATCAAAACTGAAAAACAGAATGAACAAAAAGGTCCGACAGATGCTCGTGTTCGATATCTTAAGGATCAACTAATCAGGGGAAGGGTTTATCTTTCCCTTGCAGCTACCAGAAACAATCCCCACTTTATAAGGGAACTCCGATTACGGATGAAGGAAGTTCAACGAGCACTCGGGGATTCAACCAAAGATTCTGAGTTGCCAACAAAGTAAGATTTTTCTCTTTCTGTGAATTACGTTGTCATCTGTCCATAAAGTAGTTCTGTTATGATGCGTATTAGAATTCCGTTGGTCTCCAATTTCTTGTCAAATAATTTTGTTGTCAAGTATTGTTCTTGCCCAATTTAATCTATTGTTTTAACATTTAATTTATGCTTTCTGTATTAGTGCTTATGATAAGTTGAAGGCAATGGAGCAGACATTGATCAAAAGTGAAGCAAATTCATGATGATTGTGCTGCTGTGGTAAAGAAGCTTCAAGTTATTCTTCACTCAATGGAATAGCATCTCCGAGTCTACAAGTGCAAACTGTGGCTGACCTAATACCTGGCAACATAAGCATGTAAAAGAAAGGTCATATCACTTGCAACTGAAATTCACAGAATGTACAAGCTTAAAATAGTTTGGACAATTTTTACGAGAGCTATTAGGATGCAGTTGAGGAATATGAAGCTTCTATTTATACCTGATATCCTCCAATCAAACGCAGAACAATGCAAGCATTTGCGAAGTCAATGAGCCAAATTGTTCGTAGAATCCAAATCCAGTAAGGAGATTCCCTGGAGTAGAATTTCCAAAGGCCGCATAGCCAAACCCTCCACAGCATAGGTTAAAAAATGTTGTAATAATGGTTGATATTGTTGAGGCCCTCTTCATGGTGACTTTTTCTTGTGGAGGCGATCTCAAAGTATGCTTCACAATTAGGAAGTTTTACCAATTTATTTACCATCATACAATATATTCTCATTTTTATATTACCAAATCTTGTCAAAAGCAGCACTGCTCTACCTGTACAACGAGAAGGATTAACGAGAATGGGAAGGCAAAAGCAATTGATCCGAGAGCTTGAGAGACTGACCGTACTTTTTGAGCTGTAGTAGCAGTTGGAACTCCTCCAATGCTACCTTTGATTTGCCCATCTCCTGCAATTTCAGGTTTAATCATGTTCAACCAACCAAATTGTTTTCAAGATAATTTGTATTGAAAAAATGTATGCAGACCTCATCTAGTTTTTTCCATTTATGTCAATATACATCACTACAACGGAACAAAGATGGGATTTTTTTTTCATTAACCATACCTATTGCTTTTGCCAAGCCAAGTGCCAATCCAATACTAGCATAGGAGAAGGACATGATAGCAGCAACAAACAGAGAGCCATTTTGTACTATGAAAATCAGGTATCTGGGACACTAAAATTTGAACAATACCAAATAAAAGCATTTAAAAAAGTATTTCCATATTCACAATCAGACGAGTGCCCTTCCTTGTGGTAACAGTTTGATTGCTGAATTGCTCTGTAAAATTAAAGAACAAAGGAAAATAATTTTGATTGAGAACATGTAGACAAATTTATCACTGTGACAGTAATATATATACAATCACACAAGTAAATGAATGTCTGTCGCTCAGATTGATTACGTAATAAATATTTAGAAACATATACCAATATCAAAGTTCTTCTATATAGTGTATATCATACATGGTCGTTCCACTAAAATACTTGGGAAGTATTATGAACGTTGTGGAGAAGTAATAAGTTACGCTGAGCATGTAGAGGTTTACTAAACATACCTCATGCTGACTCCAGATGTAATGACATAGACAACTCCAACCTTGAATAAATTTACTAGAACTAAAATATTACACAATCGGGCACTCCTATTTCCTGTAATTTTATGTACAATTTTGTGTCAACTAATTGAAAAAACAAATGAATTGATAGTGTATGTTGGGGAGCATTGATCATGGTAGCCTGTAATAATAACAGAATGGGAGAAGCAAAGATCAATAAAAGAATGGAAAATCTTTATAGGCAATGCTAATTCTAGTGAGAAAATAAACATTTAACAACGTTTATGGAAACAGGCAAAGCAGTGAAACAATTTATCAGTCATATGCCAGTAATAGAGCCTTTTAAGTGAAAGTAAATGGTTATAGATCTCTGAAAATACAACTTATTACAAGTAAAAACAAAGCCTATTAGAGGAAATTGTCAAATCCACAAAAAACGGCTTCACTGAAAGAACAAAAAAAATCGTCTTCAATGGAAACTAAATCAATCAACAATGATAATATAACCATGAATAAATATCTACATAAGCAACATATCTAACTCTAACAGTTCAGCTCAACATTATTATATAAAAAAACACAATTTACCAATCCAGTTGTATTTAGTAGAATAATCAAAATAATTAATATTTAACTACATATTACATTTCATAAATCATTAATGACAACCCTTTTTGCCGAATTCAGAACTCAGCCTTGAGAAGAATAAATTGCGAATCAGATCAGAAAAAATAGATCGACCATTGTAGTCAAACCTAATTACTTCCACGTATATTGCAGTATTACTAATAACATTACTGAACTACATATTAACATTTCAAATGATTCCATATATTTATATCACTTCACTTATTGTTTATTGGAATAACTTGCATTGTGGCATAGACTTTCCATCAAAGGCCATTTTAAGTAATTAACTGAACTTAACAATAAAGACCATGTGACAAATATTTAGGGGTGGTTGGATAAATCACATTTTGCCCGCTATCTAGGGAAAGAGCCTCAATTAAGCCCCGTGTGTCATGTCTTTTGGGATTTTATTAGAGATGTATTTTGGTATTCAAGGTGAATCTACAAATTTTATTGTATATATAGGAATAGCTACGAAACACAGAAAGAAATACAAATTTGAAAAGCAATTAAAGAAATCTATAAATGTGTTCTAAAAAAAAAGACATCTCAAAACTATAATCAAAATGCTTAAAATTGTGCATGCAAAATGCATAAAAACAAAAACTACTCAATGAGGGATATATGAATGATAGCTATACATTAGAAAGAAAGAAAAAAATCCATGGTATTTTGAAATTTCCAATAACAACGTAATCAATAAGCAATCCCCAAAACCAATTACCTATAACATAATTTTATATATATCAGACCTTGAGTAAGTGGCAGTTTGTAACAATCTGATTCTGGTCAACTGTGTCAACAAGAGGTTCCATCATGGATTGCTTCCTGATGCAGCTCATGTCGAAGCCATACACATTCTTCCAAATTGCAAATTCCCGGGAGTGTGCCAAGAACAAAGATTACTAACTAATGCAGTAAAAGAGTATCACCAATATTGATATAAGGAAAAAAGTAGTAGCTCACATTCAATTTTTTCATCTTTGTAATCAGCATCCTCAATCGCCGTTAAATAGAGAGAAGCTTTATCAGGTAGCACAAGTCCATACAGAGAGGAAACAATTACAAGAAACAAAAAAGACAGCACCCTTGCGTGAATACAATAACAAAGCCATATGAGATATAGGCAATGTTACCTAAAGCCATATGTGATATAGGCAATGTTACCAAAAACCATATGAGATGTAGGCAATGTTACCTACTTACCTCCCATTACCAAGGTAGCATCCTGCATAGGTGTAGTCACCAGATCTGAGCAAAGTAATCCCTTCACCACCAAGAAAAGAAATAAAATAAAAAAAGATCCTAACACAATACCTTTATCTAACCCAAAGAAAATCCTGAACTCAAAATTATATACCAATTAATAGGGAAAGGGCAAAAAGAAATTGAAAGCACCATAACCAATGCATTTTAAGGACAGTGTTCAGTGCTAACTACAGTAAATTAAATAAATATCGTACTCGTATGTAAACACATAGTATTTTATCAATTTATGTTAGGGACCTTCATGTCCTAGATATAAAATACAGACAGTGGCAGCACCAGTTTTAGATCATGTATGGTAGAAGTACAGAAGGAGATGCTAAGAAATCTAGTAGGTTCTATTCTCTGTTTTCATGGAAGATGTTGGGAAATTTTATAAAACTTGTGTGTTCAATAGTACAAATTGGGGGACTTTAAACAGACGGTCTCGTTAACTCCAAAAAAACACAAGTTTTTGAAAGTACTAATGAAAGAGGGCTCCAGGAAACACTACAGCAGAACAGAAATGACAAGGCTTGAGCTAACCACACATCTGCAAACTGAATCAAATGCAGATGTTATTCCCTTCTCATCCAAAATAAAGCATAAAACTGAAACCATAAAAACTTCGGTGAGAGAACTGCAACTTACTAGCCACTTATCCCGAGCGTACAAGACTACATTTAACATGTTCTCGTACAACAAAAAAGTATCCCATCCATTCAAAAATAATAATATCAACTTGAGCAACTGGTAGATCAATTTCTTCAATCTTCCCCTTCAAAACTGTTGTAACTGTGATATTCAAGCATAGACACAAGAAGGATAAATCAGAAGTGAAGTTGCAACAAGATTTCAAAAGAAAATCGTTAAGAACTTATGATGTCTATAGATTGCTCTACCATTTGAAAACCATTTGCTTTAACAATCTCTTCTGCCATGTCGGCCATCTGGGAGCACTCAACCTGAAATCAGGAAGCTTATTCAGTCAACTACTTTAATTATATAAATTATCAAGCTAAATTTATAAATGAATAAGCCCATGGAAATAATCATTTGCATTAACAGCATTTGGAGATAATAAAATATTCATCTTATCAAATAAGTGTTTAGTGAAAACACCCAGCCAAAATGAATCCCATATAGAAATAATCGACAAATTAATAAGATAATTTTCTATGTTTCCTTTTCTTCCTTTTAACTATATTATGATGAAGTAAGAAGAAATTAGAAGAAAAATTCTAACAAAGCACAAATTGCAGAGTGCATCTTAGCAAATATACCTTACTGCAACAAGGCAATAAGAGGATAATAATTTACCTCACTCAAATTCAATACTTTTACAGCAACATTAGATCAAATTATAAGACATTAGATCAAATTATAAGTAAAATATTAGAAAGAAACACATCTCAGCAAACCAATTACAATTAAACATGTTTTAATATACACTATACATATATACCTATCCAGCAGCAATTCACAATAAAGTTCTCCTAATCCGGGAGCCATTATTTCAGAAACCCCAGAAACAGTCCCCATTTGAGACTACCCCCAGAACCCGGACTCAAACCCGAACTGGATAGATCGGAGCCCTAACGCCTTTTTCATTTTCGAAGTCGCTTTTTTTTTTTAATTTCTTTGATCTCTTATACTTGTTTACAAATATCAATATTTTTTTTATGTTTATTCTCTCATTACGTGGCATTGGAAATGAAGGAGTATATATAAGACTTCAAACTATAAAAAATAAAAATAAAAATAAAAATTCTAACGCCAATTAAAGCGATGTTGCATCTTACTCTTCTTTTTTATAAATTTATTTTTTTTTAAAAAAATTAAATAAAGTAGGGATAAAATTTATATTACATTAATATGGGTCAAACTAACTTATTAGGAATGACGTATAAATTATTTTAAAATAATTTTATTCTATTTTAGTTCATAAAATATAATAAAATTTTCTGCATCTTTTATGTTTTCTCTTAGAACTGATAGTATTATAATTTAATTTTATAATATATTTGAAAAAAAGGTAAAAGGAGAACTAGGAATAGCTAGAGGTATACCATTACTATTCTTCTTTTTATGTTTTATTTTTGGACTTAAAAATATGTTCATGATTTAAGTTACTCCCTCCGTCTAAGAATAAAAGTTCTTATTATTTTATGTAATCTCAAGTTAAATATTAACTTATATTAAATAATCTATTTTTTTACAATAATTTGTGCGTAATATCCTTAGTATTAAATGCCATATTTTTATTATTTATAAATATTTATATAATGTAAGACCCCAACTTTTATGAATAAAGATGAATTTTTCTATAAATACCATTTTTGAATATTAAGATGTGAATTTGAAACGCTGTTATAGTTGTGGGTAATATTTATAAATTTTGCAAAGTAAGCAAGTTGTTATAAAATATTGGATTGGTCGGAAAATATTCATTTTAATAGGGAATATTGATACTTACGTGAGAAGTCACTCAGTTATACTCAATTATTGTTACATTAATTGTGACAACTCGAGAATTTAGACAATTTATGAAAATCATAATTGATTGATTTAAGGTTCAATATTAGGACCTAGACAGGAAATAAGTGTATGGAATTGGCAGTTATGTAATGAAATTCCAAGAATTTCAAAAGTTTTGAACAAAACTTGAATTATGTGATAGACTATAAGTGATAGATTAGTAATGAGGTATAAGAGTATGGTAGATTTAAAATTCTTTTGAAGAATTATCAGGGATAAGTATCGAAGTGAATACTAGTTGGTATATTTGATTATATATGTGAACTAGTAATGATTTAAGATCAAGGATTGATCGAGATAAGTTATAACTTTAGCAAATCCTAAAGTTATGTTAATCATATGTTTATTAAGTTAGAAAAATCTAACTAACTGTTGTAAACACTAACGATATACATTTCGTAAACTTTAATTTTAGTTTTGAAAATCCGAAACCCTAATTTGGATATTTAAAACCCTAATTTGGGAATTTAAAAGCTAAGTGTTAAAAGCTTAAGTGTAAATATGTGGGAGAATAATAGTATTTAATTATATACTAATTCTAAGAGATTTATTTTATACATCTCGGTTAATTAATTTTATAACCTAATAATAGCAAGTCTAATTGGGTTAAGGAAATGAATGGGCATGCGAGCGAGGATTGATGTTTTAATGGAGAAGTGAAAACCCTAATTAAATGAATTAGGTTGGATAAGAATTAAAAGTATTGGACTATGTCAATTTCTTATGGCATAAGAACTTAATTTATTAGAAAGCATTAAAGGAGATTAAATTTTTGGGCTAGTAAATGGCCAAGTGGCCGGCCATACAAGAAGGAAAAGAGGGGAGAGGAATGTATTAAATGTGATACTTTAGTTGGTGACCAACTCTCCACTAACTCATCTTATGTGTCATTTTTTTTTTTTTTGTTTGTCCAACATGTTTTAGCTTGCAAGCAACCTTCTAATAAGGAAAAGAAAAAGAGAATGAGTGGAGAATTAGTAGGAGAATGAAGGCCATATGGCCGGATATTGCAAGAAAGGGAGGAGCTTGTGATATATCTAGCTCACTAAAGTAAAGTCATCTTATTTTCTTTTACTTCTTTCTCTTTCATTTTACTACCAAAGTTAGCTAAGAAGACAAGAGAGAGAGAGAGAGAAGAGAAGGCCATTTTCGGCCACTCTAAGGGAAGAAGAAGGGGAGATTTAGACTTTCATAAAATCAAGATCCATCTACAATTGTGAAGGAGAAAGAAGATAGAGCTAAGGTATAACAAAAATTTCTTCTTATGTAGTTTATTTTCCTTGGTAGTTTGATTTGATTTTTGATAACTTGAAGTTGTGATCTTGAGGTTTAAAACCTTATATCTATGTATATATAAGTGTTTCATGTTTAGATATAACATTTTTGAAGATTAAAAGTTAGACCTAAAATATGAAATGGAGGTTAGGTTTTTCAAAAGATAGAAAACCTAAATTTTCTTAGCTTTGATTTTGTTTGATGAAATAAGAAACTTTGTTTCTAAACTCAAAAACTATGTATATACATGTTGATGAGTGTATCATGTTTAGATCTAACAATATTGGGTGTTGATTTTGGTTGGAATCAATTTATCTAAGTCCAGATCAATTTTTAAAACATGTCGGCGGCGTACCGACATCTTTATCGGTAATTAACGAGTCTAAGACTCTATATCGAAGTTCAATAACTGTAAATATCAGTCATATTATTTTTAAATGACTTATAATAATTTTTATTTAATTATTATAATTTATCATGATTTTTCAAACACTAAAATCAATATAAAATGATTTAAATGTCAAATAATTCTATTATCATTAATATTAAACTTTTAATGAAACCATTGCCAAAATATTAAAGTTATTTATAATAACTTAAAATATTTTTAAAGTACTAATATTACCCTTAAATAATTTTTAAAATAACTACCATTAATATTTAAATATCAATGCATTATTTATTATAATATTAAAAGTTATTAATTATAACTTAAAAATATTTTTAATTCATTTATATCCCTTTTAAATGATTTTTAAATTAAAAACCATTTTTAAACTATTTATTTAATATAATTATTAAATAAATCAAATATCATTTAATATGAAATTTACCTTTAAATATTGAAAGTTATACTTTATAATTGAAAATATTCTTAAACTCTTTATTTTAGTTTAAAATCATTTATAAACTAATTTATTTAATATAAATATTAAATAAATCTAATATCATTAATATTAAAATATTAATATTTTCATAAAAAATATCAAAAGATATATTTTATAACTTAAAATATTTTAATAACCTTTAAATCATTTTTATATGATTTTTAAATCATTAATTCTATTTTTCATAATTTATTTAGTACATTTATTAAATAACTTAATTATCATTAATATTAATTTATTAATGAAATTTATCACAAAATATTAAAAGTTATTAAAAATAACTTAAAATATTTTCTTATACCATAATATAATTTTAAATGTTTTTTCAAGTATTAAAATCATTTTTAAATAATTTATTTAATATAATAATTAAATAAATTAAATACCTTTAATATTCCAAAATTATTAAATATTTATGAAATATACTCAAAATAATTAAAAACTAATTTTTGGACTTTAAATATTTTTTAGTAATTTATTATGTATTTTTAATAATTAAAAACTATTTTTTTCTATTTAATTAATAAAATAATTAATTTTTTAAAATTAAGTGTCGCTAAAGGTAGCTATAGTGACAAAACTGTCACTATTGGTGTTCTTCAGTGAACCCAGATATTCATAAGCAGTTTGCAGGGTATGTAGTTTGACCACCTATAGATTCATGATCTAAAGGTTTCTGGGCTGGCTGAAGGGTTAAAATTGTAGTGTTTATGTAATTCGACTATCCCAATCAATTGTCATGGCAATAACATCAAATATCAGCAAGATCTAGACCTCCAAATATCATGTCAGAGGCTGTTCTTCATTTTTGGGTTTCCTAGAAATGAAGAACAGTTCAAGGTGTCTACTTTAGATCTTTACAACTTCCACTACATGTCTGATTTGAATGATTTAAAGATTCATAGTTGTAAACTACATGTCCAGGTACAATAACATATCATTCGATCAATATAAAATCAAAACAAGCAAGAGATATGGGCCGGCCAAAGTAGTGATCAGGAACTGTTCTTGAACATTTCTGGGTTTTCCAGAAATGTTCTTGAGCAATTTCGTCAACACAACTTTGACCACTGATTTCTTTGATTCTGTGAAGGATCTAAAGATTCTGGAGAGATGGATCGTTCGTACTCATGTTAGAATACAACATTCAAACAACAAAATGGACAAAATAGCAAACAACAGCAAGATCGAAGCTCTGCAAAAAAACATCGTCAAAGCGTTACGGGTAAATGGTTGCTTGAAACATCCAATAATCTGGGCCAAACTTTGACCTTTAATAAATTTTAATCTATACAAGATATAAACATGATTCCAGTTCCAGATAAAAGATCTCATATCAGACTACAACTATAAACTTTCAAAACACAAAAATCATTAACGATCACTGAGATATAAGGTCTGACATTCGTTGTCAGACATCATAATTTTTTTTTCAGATTTTAGAAATATTCAAATCCAAGCCTATAGATGTTATGGATCTAACATCTATCAACCCAGATCACTTAATTATACTCCACACGACATGTTTAACACACAAAAACTAAAATCTAACATGGAATCAAGGGTCAGATTATAAGTTAGGGTTTTATACCTTACATGAACAAATCTTGAATATTAGCTACTGATTTGTTTATAGAAGTAGTAGGGCTTGTTTATGGGACTGAAATGCTGGTATTTTTCGTGGGTTTGGGTGAGAGAAAAGTGGGTTGAGTGTTTGTAAGCAAATGAGCTAAGTTAGTAGAATTTCTCTCTCTTGATCTATATATATCTTGATATATAATGAAGTTGGTTGAGATATATGTGGCTGATGGATGATTATTTTGAGCACATGGGGTTGTTAGGGTAGTTCAACCACTACATATATGGCAATATTTGCAAGAAACTTAATAAAGAATGTGCAAAAAAGGACATAATGGACATTAGACTTGCAAATTTAATGGCTTTATAGTAACTTCTCCCAATCCTTAGGGTTTAACCCTAAAGTTTGGCACGAAGAGGTTTTAAATTTTTTTTAATTAGGGTTTGAAAAATAAAAATGTAAAATTTTGTTTTCAAAAATAAAAATTAGGGTTTCCTTAATTAGATTAGGTTTCTAATTACATTATACATGAACATTAGGGTTTAAAGTCCCCTAATCAGCATTAAGCTTTATAATTAAACGATTAAGGTTAATAACTTAGCAATTAAGGTTTTAAATTTGGAAATTAGGATTTTTATTTATCAATTAGGGTTTTGAAAATTAGGGTTCTCCCTAATTAGGGTTAATATCTATAATATTGGTCGTTAATCACATTATCGTGATTACATAACAGTCTTAAGCTTGTATTCGACTTTTGATCAATTAGGGTTTAACTACTTGAAACTAGGGTTAGGGTTTTTAAATATTAATTAGGGTTTACATAATTAATCATAAAATTCTATACTCCCTCCGTCCCAGAATAAAAGTCCTAGTGGACTTTTCACGCATATTAAGAAGATGAATGAAATGACAAAATTGCCCATAACAATGTCATTAATTATTTTTAATGTAGTTGAGAGAGTGACTTTTTAGCTATTCAATTCAAAATATTCTCTCTTCATACTTATTAAATATGGAGAGAGAATTAGAATAAGAAAAGTATGAGATATTTAATGCTACGGGCATAATAGAAAAAAATGTGTAAAAATTTGGTTATTAAAGGAAAATAGACATTTAACATGGGACTACCCAAAATAGTAATAAAGACTTTTATCATGGGACGGAGGGAGTAATATACAACGTAAATCATATAACACAATTATATAACAGTCTCGAACTCATAATTGAGTTTTAAATTAGGGTTTAACACAGTATTGCTAAGGTTTTCTAACACTGTACCATAATTGACCAATTACCAGTCTACACACATACAATACATATTTATAGTACTGAAATAAATATAATATAATATTATATTATTATTCTCTTTCCTTAATCAAAATCCAAAATTAGAGTTTGGATTCCATATCTGATTTACCTTTCATATACATACTGTGAGACCCCGAATTTTATGAAATAAAAATATTCAATTTTTCTATTTTGGTGAATAGTTAAATTGATAAAAGTTTAAAGTTAAGGGTGACATTTGAAATTTTTTCAAAGTAAGCATGTTGTCATAAAATAATCGGTGGTAAAATACGTGTGGTTGCATAGTAGCATACGGTATTGATTATTAATGCTTACGTGAGAAGTCACTTAGTTTGATTCAATAATTGTCGATATTTTATATATTATTAAATTAATAATTGAGATAACAAAGTTAATAATATTATTATTTGCAATATTAATGATGTCTAGAAGTTCTGCCAAGGAGAGGTTTGGTCACCTAATTGCGCGCCAATATGGAGAAATCCTTATTGGAAAGCCCCCTCTTTCTTGGGAACGACCTGGTCGATTAATAGTGTGAATTATAACAATGATGATGAAGTTTTGTTTTATTAGTATTATTAATGTAATAAAACAGAAAAGCTTTTTATATAAAACAAAAATACTTTTATAAAGTTATTCGTTTTATTAGACTATAAATAAAATATATTATATTCTATTATGCATAATGTTTTGCATAGTAAAATCTTTTTATATAAAACAGAATACTTTTATAAAGTTATTTATTTTATTAGACAATAATTAGAATATATCATATTTTATTATGTATAGTGTTTGCAAAGTAAAAACAGAATACTATTATAAAGTTATTCGTTTTATTAGATTATAAATAGAATATATTATATTTTATTTAAAAGATTTTGTTTTATTAGAATATTTTATAGTAAACTAATCTGGACCGTCCGTTTAAAAGTAAATCAATCTAGACCGTTCAGGAATTAGTTACTATTCAGTCCATTCTCCTATAAATAGAAGCTCATTCCTTCATTATTTCTTACAAATTCACTGAAACTCTAGAGAGAGAAATTATAGAGAGAAAGAAGAAGAAAAGTCTGCTACCTCACTTTTCCAATATCTAGTTTCTTCTAAAGTAAAGGATATTATTTGTTGTACTCGTAAGGGGTATTATTACTTTCGTATCCATGAAGAGAACTTCTATTATTCTATTCTTTATTATTCTATTGGAATAACCTGTATACGTGGATTACCCTATACTTGGTGAAATTCTTTTGTTATTCCACTCTTTATTATTACATTGGAGCGACTTATCGGTCATGTAATTTTGCTCGACCTGGTTCCGTTATTTATTATTTTTTTGGAATATCCTGTCTATGCATTCACGCATGACCGGTTCCATTATTTATTATTACATTGGAATAACTTTATCTCAATGCTTCTATCGCATGCATGGTGAATTCTGTTGTTATTCCATTCTTTATTATTTTGTCAAAATATCCTGTCTGTGCGTTTATGCATGACCTGGTTCCATTATTTATTATTTTGTTGGAATAACCTGTCCATGTGGATTACCACATGCATGGTGAATGATCCTTTGTATTCATTCCTTATTAAATTGTGGAAATGATCTGTTTAAGTGGATTATAATGAAAGTCATAATATAAGCATCGGACTTTGATTATGATGAAAGTCATAATAAAAGTATTGGACTGATGAAAGTCATGGATATATGTAGTATTAGTAAGTGTTATGATAAGTTATGTTGGTTATTATATGAAAACATTAAAGTTTCTTAGAAATCACAAAGGGTTGAAAATTAGATTTTGGTGAAAATGGAATATGAAATTTAATTGACCATATCTCCTATTATCTTTCGAATTTCTGAGTGTGGTCAAGTTCTAGAGTTAGATCTATGAGTTTTCTAACTTATCCAAGTGGAATCATTGGAAAAGGTGTTGTAAATTTTTCGTGTGGACTGATTTTAGCAAAGGAGTCAAAAATTGCAAAACACCAAAAAGGCTACTGCCCAAAAGTTTAAAAGGGCTGTTTCGGCCACATAATTTGTGACAAAAATTCCAGCCTTTTGGGAGATGACAATATATGGTATAAAGTACCTCCTGTCCAAAAAGGAGCTCATTCCGACTTAAAATGAGCAAGTTATGACCATTTCAATATTTAGGTTTTTCCGACGAAAAACGCTATAACCGGAGTTCTATAACTCCGATGACCATAAAATTTAAACTGGAAGATCACGTTAACATGTGTAAGATCCTGCCAAGATTTGGGAATTTCTGGAGTTAAACTTGAGGTAGCTAATTTCTTAAGGAGTTAACTAGAAATTGATTTTTGAAAAATAGTAAATGAATTTCAAAAATTTCGAGAAAAATATATATTCAATATGAGACTATATTCTGCTAAATCCCATAAAAGAAATATTTTTGGGACTGATTTGGTATTTTTCATGATAATGATCTAGTTATGAGTAAATGAGTTAAATATGTTATGTGAAGTAACAAAGTTGAAAAATAGGATTTTATGGCTTGAGAATCCTATATAGGTATATATCTGATTTTTGATGAGGATTTGATCATTGGTGATGAAATCTTATGAGTATGACATTTTTGAATGATTAAATGCATTATTTGGTAAAGTGTAAACAATTGAAATAAATTGTTTATAAGTTTAAGAAGTGATTAAAATATTGTTATAATATTAGTAATATTAATTATGAGTTTATTATGTGATTGATAATATTTGGATAAATTTAAAGTCTTTAATATTTATCCTTGTTTTCGTTTGATTAATGCTTATATCATTGTCATCATTCTCATGCTTGTGTTGTGTTGAAAGTCATCTGTGGCCTGTAGTGCATAGATGGACTTGGTATGATTATGACCAGGGATTATTCGGTATAATCATGACCGTAATGTTATAAATGATGTGGTAAAAGTCATCTTTGGCCCGTAGTGCATAGATGGACTTGGTATGATTATGATGAGGGATTATTCGGTATAATCATGACCGTAAATGGAAAACACGAATATCCTTGGCCCGTGGTGCATGAATAATTCGTGGTCGTGATACTATGAAGTCGAGTCTCAAAGATTATTGGTTTTGACAGCTTATATATCTTTGGCCCGTAGTACAAAGATGAGCTATTGATTATTAGTTATCTGATTTGTATATCTTTGGTAGTAGTAAAAGATGAATTTATTAGTATGATTATGAAAGCGAGGAATTATGATTTGGTATAACCATGATTTTGATGTTTGGTGAAGATAGGTGATGTAAATTATCTTCGTCACTGGTGCGAAAAGGAATTCAGAATCACAATTATGATTATGAGTTATTCATATAATTGTGGACATGAATTGTTGATTGATGTTACAGGGATAAAACATTATTGGTGGACTTTTAACATGGAGAAGATAATAGACCTGATGGTCTATTTGACTTTTTTAATGGATTGCTCGTTCTGCTGCAACTATGTTTGAAAGTTTTATCATCCACCATATGTTCGAAATCTCTGATTTATTATTGATGAAGGCTATTGATAATTTAATTATCTTTAGTCGTGATATTCTTTACTGGGCTAGTTGTGCTCACCCTTTTTGCTTCACAATTCCTTTCAGGTAATAAGAGTGTTGCCGAGTCAAGCGGGAATAACAGGGGAATAGAACGGTGGTTTATACTGTTGAGGTTCTCCCTAAATAGGTGAGGCGAACCTAACTTTGGAAGGGTATTTTGTCACTATCATATAAGATGTCTAATGATATATAACCTCGTGTTATCATAAGACAGGGTTCTGTACATCCACTTGCTGAGTATATCTACGAGCACTACCTATATGATCTCGGAGTTTGGTTGAAACATAACGTTCAATTGCAGACGGTGGAGATAGTTATATGTCATGAGAAGACTCACCATTGGAAGGAACATGATAGTAATCTTCTCGTTTTTCTTTGGGGTCTATTGGGTCAACCAATGATAAGTCTCTGGACATATGATATCTATCATAACTCAGATTCACGGCCTCCTATGTACGAAGGTTTCCTTGAGCACTTCCCAAAGATTTTAATTTCTAAAACAGTTTTTGACTGTACCTTTATGTAAGGTGAAATTGTGACATGAGTCAGAGTTGGTATATATATTTGTATTTAAACTCACAGTATACATGTCGTCGTATTTTGCACGACAGTTGTATAAATGAAGTTGTCAATAGTGTATTTTCTGGCGACTCAAGATGGGTGATGTATACCTATTTTGGTGGCGTCACACAAACTATTATTAATTAAGTTATAATAATTAACTTAATTAATCAGAAATAAATTCATATAATAAAATAATAATTGTAATAATTCTAATAATCATTTCATAAATTATTTAAATAATACAATACTCATATTTTCATGAAAAATAAATATTAAAAACATTTCTATATAAAATTAATTGTTATAAAAATATACTTTATAATGAGCAACAATTCTAAAATAAAATTATTTGTAATCATTCATGTAATAAATATATTAGTCACATAAATACATACACATTACCTTTCACGCATTCTCACCTTTAAAATAAATAAATAAAAAAAAATTATACGCAAAATTTCTTATTTAATTATATAGAAAATATCAGGTTATTACAGGCTCAGGAAAGGCACTACCCAGATTCGCTCCAGTTGAAAGACCGGATTAACTTCCCGTCGAGTAAATTGCGATGATTTGGGAAACTTCATGCCAAAAACCCGCGAGAGTAGCCTAAGATAGGTTAGCTTCTGATATACCAAATGCGGAGGGAAGTCTCTTCATACTTTCACATTTCAATTACTTGTAATCTCAATTACTTGTAATTTCATTTCTATGTCAATCTCAATGTAATGGAAAGAATAAAGGAATATGTGTACATGCATTCCCTTTTATATCAAAACCTGTCATGTTATCATTTAAACAACTGACATCCATTTTGCAGGATAACAGTCCGAAAAACGGACACATTACATAGCATGCAACATTTCTACATTCCCTAAGACTAAACTACATAAGTCTTTTTGTAGGGAAACAATTGGTCCCGTTACCCGTTCAAAATCCAAAAAGGCATTAAGCCCACTTTCAAACATGGCTACAAGTGCCCAGCCTGATCCTACTCCTGTCTCTGGCGAAGAGTTCGAAGGATTAATGAATCAGATAACAGAATTGGCTATTTTTCTAAAAGAACAAACTAAAAACACTCAGGGCCAGACAATGCCTACTCAACCAGAGTTATTCACACCAGGGGGCAGTCATGGTATAGGCAAAAAGATAGAAACCCAGATACCTGAACCCCATTCCAATAAAGGAACCAACAAAACCCATGAAATCACAAAACTCAGGTATGATCGAGAAACTGGGGATATAAGAAAGAAAGTCCAACAATTGAGTAAACCATCCGGTCAATTAAAGGGACTGGAAACTGTGGAAGTGTCACCTATTCAGATCTCTGCATATTCCCAGGGGCTCGATATCCTGAAAAATTCAAAGTCCTAGAGTTTAAAAAGTAAAATGGGGCAGGCGATCCCTATACGCACCTAAAAGTGTACATTGGCGAACTGGGGTCTTATGCTGAAGATGAAAGCCTTAGAATGCAGATTTTTCAAAAGAGTCTCACTAGAGAGGCTAAAGCCTTGTATGCCTGACTTGACACTGCTAAAATCCACAAATAGGAAGAATTGGCCCACGTCTTTCTAAATCAGTACGATTTCCAGTCACAAATGGCACCGGATCGATACCAAGTGACTAAAGTCAAAAAACAAAGTACTGAATCTTTCCGAGAATATGCCCAAAGGTGGAGACATCTAGCAGCGCAAGTCATTCCATCAATGACAGAAACTGAGATGGTAATGGCGTTTATTGATATCCAAGAGGCTCCTTACTATGAGAGGATCCAAGCAGGCATATGAAAGCCATTCTAGGAAATTATAAAACACAGAGAAATGGTAGAGATGGGCCTAAAGGCAAGCAATATTAAAGACTTCATTGCCTTAGAAGTAGTCGTTAATCATATACAGACTGACAAGTATGCGAGCGATCCCAAGGGGTTACCCGATAAAGGCAATGAAGATGTATCCCTTGGTGTACAGGGGCAAGCTAAGAGACCAACCTACAGTCCCCCCATTTGGTAAAAGCAAGACAATCTGTCATCTCAACAACAGGCTGCATTCAACCAATGCCAAGATAGAAAAATAAAATTTGAAAGAACGAAAAATTGGGTGTTCACTCCACTAGGCAATTCCCTTGAAAATGTATTGACGATATTGATGGATCATAAGAAAATTACCAAACTGGCTCCACCTCTGGAACCAGGGATCAAAAGATACAATCCAAGCCAAAGATGTGCTTACCACTTAGGGTCTCCAGGACACGATACACAAGATTGTTGGTCCTTAAAGCATAAAATTCAAAATCTGATCGAAAGTGGCAGTATTGTGGTCCAACAACCTGACCAACAAAATGCCAACACCAACCTTCCGTTGCAGCATGATACGGAGGAAGTAAACATGATCGGGTCAGGAAGCGTTGAAATGTATCAAAATCGTAAGTACATTCGAAGGATGGAGGAATACCCCCAAAGGCACAGATCAAATGTCCTAAAGTGGGAAAACTTGGAGGAGGGTATGATAATAATACAAAAATTAGAGATGATCAAGAATCAAGTAAATCTGCTAGCTAAGCTGATAGTGCGCCAACATTAGGATACGAGGTAGTTTTTCACTCAACTATCAGAAAGCCAAGAGAAAAAGGAGGTTAACCATAATGTAAGCCCATATCTCTCCATGATGAGCCAGCTAAATGAAGAAGATCAAAGTAGGCTGAAAGTATAAGAAAACGGGATTGATAAAATTGCTATAAGATCTCGCCAGCGGAAAAATCGCTCGGGGGAATGAGAATTCTCAAAGAAGAAAGATCAAACAAACTCCACAAGAGCCCAAAAATTCACCCCTCTGAACAAATCAAATGAAGAAATGCTACAATTTCTGATAAGCGAAGGAAGGATTACTTAGTTGCTACCTCCTATAAATCCCAAGATAAAGAGTTATGATTCCACCAAGATGTGTCTCTACCATTCTAACTCATCTGGACATGCGACTGAGGAATGTTGGTCTTTGCGACATAAAATCCAGGATCTTATTGAAAATGGAGAGCTGATGATAGAATTCCTCATGACCAAAAAATGCGAAAAGGAAATAAAAAGCTCAATATGTCCAATCAAGACAGGCAGTTCAGAGGAGGTGAAGGCTATGAGCACCAATTCTGGCAGAACACAAGGTGGATTGATCCTAATGCAAGGAATGATAGAGGATACAAGGGAATCCCCAAAGGAGATTCCTCCACCAACATCAAACATCTTGTGGTCCAAAGATAGCAACCACATTATTGATTTTATCACCTTGGATGATGAGGAGGAAATACTAATCCTTTCCAAGGAAGAAGAAGCCAAAAAGGAAAGTTCCTTGAAAGAAATGCAATAACAGTTCATGTGACACCCTCAAAATAGGTATACATCACCTATTCTGAGTCACCAAATATATGGTACAGAAACAACTACAACTTCATTAAGCAATAGTCGTACAAAATAAGACAACACATAAACTTTGAGTTTAAATACAAATATTATCTTCTAGACAATATCCACACTCAAATAAGTCCTCATTACAATTATTGATACACTATTTTACAAAATAGTGAGGACTACTATAAAACTTCCATGGAACATCACTCCACACCCCGACTACTTCCCGCTATATTCTCGCTTCCTGAGAAGAAAAATAGAACAAAAAGGAAAAGGGTGAGCTCAACTAGTCCAGTAAAGAATATTATGACTAAGCTAATGGGCAACAAATTATCGTTAGCCTTTAACAAATCACATAAAATATAATGGACAACAAGTTTTAAATCAATATTCACAGTAGAAATAACAATTCATTAGAAGAGTTTAGTAGAGAATAAAATCTACTGTCTTCTATGATTTAAAAGTCCATCATCAATATTTTATCCTTGTAACATCAATCAATATACATCTTGAACCAAATATTCATCTTTACTTTATGGGCCAAAGATATTCATTTGTATCAACAGTTGGTCGTGTTCATCTCAACACATGTCCATCTTTGCACTACGAGCCAAAGATATTCATCAGGTAATCATTCATCTTTGCACTCTAGGCCAAAGATATTCATGAAATATCACCATTAAAGACTGAGGATGATGAAAAACCTTTTAAAGAACGAATCCAGTGAGATAAAAGGACAAAGATTAGGGATTTATATTTTAGATAATCCAAGTTCAAAAATACTCCATAGTAAATCATAGTGGAGTAAAATTTAAGAATGAAGATCAAAAAATTAATACAATCAAAGATAGTAACCATAATAGACATCTTGGACAAAGAAGAGAAAATTTCATTTTTTTTGGTGAATAGTGTTGTATTTGTGAATAGTGTCTTATACGTGAATAGTGTTGTATATGTGAATAGTAACCCCGACACAAAAAGGTAGAAATTCCACAAGAAAAATTATACTTATATTTTGGTATAATGATATTGAAAGAAATAACATCATTTACGAAGAAAATAACATCCATTACCTCAAAAGAATAGTACTTCTGACAGAAATATCGGATATAATATTGAAGGAAACTTGCACTGAATAGTAACTCTCAAAGTATCTAAATACTCACACAAATACGCTCGATAATTTAGAGAGAGAAAACTTATGATTCTGGTGTGATTTTCAATTCTAACTAAGCACCCTATTTATAGGAAAATACTAGAACGCCAAAGCAGACTTAACCTGCTACCTGGTGTCTTTACCTGATGCTATTCATATACACCACTTTTGAAATAAAATTTCAGCACATTTCTCACCAACCAAAAGTGGGGCACACCCATTCTAGAAAATCTCCACTAAAATGTTTTAAATTTAAATAATATTCAGAAACTTCAATAATTCATAATAAATAGCTTTTTTATTAGAAAATTCAAATCACATGTCTATTCCATATGAAATTTAATTCTCCACAACTTTGTAGAAGAAAGTTTTTCCAAATTCCAAACAGAAAATGCCCGAAATCTACGTACGGATGATTTTTAATACATCTATTCCGATAAAATACTGATAAAACACTTCAACATTAATTCCTTCATTTATAACCACATAAAAATAAATATTTTCTTATCATATAAATCAATAATTAATTATTCACATAAAATATTAAAGAATCACAATACTGACAACCAGGTCGTTCCTAGGAAAGAAGGGGCTTTCCGATAAGGATCTCTCTTTACTGGCGCGCAATTAGATGACCAAACCCCTTTCCTAGACAGAACTTCCTTAGACATTGCCAATAATGTTATCTAATAATATTAATCAAATAATATGAATTATTGATCTGATAATGGGAAATACTGTGCAGTGACAATTATTGAAACAACAATAATATAAAATATCAACGTAGCAATTATTGAATAAATAAAATAAAATATTAAACAGTAATTATTGTAACAATTTTGAGTATTGCCTTCTTACGTAAGAATCAATAATCCAAAAATACCGTGCAATACCGTGTGTTACTGTGCAACCACACGTATTACTGTATTTTAACCACCGGGTATTCCAACATTGTTAACGGTAGCAACTACGCTGTTATTTATAAAAACTCAAACTTGTCATTTTCTTCATCCAACTATTTTCCATTATGAGGCCCACAAATGGCTGCGCCGTCGTACGAGTATTCTCCAACAACAAGAATATTCCACGACCAAACGAATATTCCCCGACAACAATGAATATTTTATAACCACTTGCTTATTTTATAAAATTTGCACATTTCACCCATAACCAAAATATTATTGTAGACAGTCAAAATTTTGCATTCCTATTACTAACATTACAGGAGGGCAGAATCATCTTTCAGAGATAACCCTGGAGGACAAAACAGTTTCAGTTTCAAAATCCCCACTAGAGAAGCCTTTTCCATCTTGGAGATAACCCCTAGATATTCAATCCCAATAACAACAGAAGTTTCAGTCTCAACCTTGGAGATAACCCCGAGGAGTGCAGTTGAAGTTCCGGAGATAACACCGGAAAAACTCTTTCCAACCTTTGCAATCAGCTAGAACCTCGGAGATAACCCCGAGGCACTCAGTCCCAAACCTGGAGATAACCCCGGAAGGTCAGGCACACCTCAAAGACAACCCTGAGGTCATCAAGTACTTGCAGCAGCCCAATATCAGAGATAACCCTGAGCAATGACTGCTTTATCAGCCCAAATTGGAGATAACCCTGGTGAGGGGAAAAATCATCATTTTTCCACCTTGATCCCACATGCGCACTGTCTCAACACATTTTAACATACATTCTACACATCAGTGTCCTATAAGAACCAAATAGCTATAATCCCGAGTGACTACTACACAAGACAGTACACCGGATGGAATTTAAAGCTTGAAGACCAAGGACATGGTCCCATCTTCCTGACTTCTTACAAACTCTAATCCCATGTCATTTGTGTAGCTCTCGACAATAGCACTCCGAAACAGGTCTTATACACCTTGATTGGATCCCAGGATTGAAGTTCTAAAAGTTTGAGCGGACATTACATTGCACGCGTGCACGTACTTTGAGACGGTGGGACCCATAGAGCCCGGGGCACCCCGGGCAGCCGCAGGTGCATCTGCGGCTGCCGCAGGTACACCTGCAGCTCTTCCCTCTATAAATAGATGGCTTGGGGTGGCTATTTTAAAAGAAAAAACGCCGAGGAAGCCCTGTCCAATTTTCTCTGTACACACTATAAACTGAGAGCTTTCTCATTTTAAACACTTGTGATTTTATATATTGCTATATTTTTACCGGTGGGAATCGAGTGTTCATCCAGTTAAAGCTATAGAAGTCTTCTTTGGCAATCCACTGTAAGCCTTCTTACACCTTTCAAAGCCTTTTCTCCACATATTCCACACACCGTTCTTCACGTTGAGAGTCGTGTTGCGTGTTCATGCAGGACTTTGGTCCATGGCTTTTATTTCCTTTATATATATATATATATATATATATATATATATATATATATATATATATATATATATATATATATATATATATATATGGACTAACATTATGGAGATATGCATCAATTAAGCACGGATTCACGCCCGAGGCGTTTATTGCTTTTATATATATGTACTTATATATAAATTGTGGTCGAACTCTGTTCGATGAGCTTGGATTTTATATCCGGAGCGTTTATTGCTTTTATATATATATATATATACATATATATAAACTGTTGTCGGACTCTGTTCGATGAGCCTGTATTTTATATCCGGAGCGTTTACTTCTTATATATATATAAATACTTATATATATATTATACCCATCAAACTCTGTTTGATTGAGCCTGGATATAATATCCGGTGCATTTATCACTTATATATATATATTTACATTTACACACGCTTTGGAGTTTACTTCATGGGCTTTTTTTTGCTTTATTTATATTTCGTCCCGCTTGGAGTTTACTTCATGGCAGTTGATCGTTTTTACTACTTTATTTACATTTCGTTCTGCTTGGAGTTTACTTCATGGCGGTTGATCGTTTTTACTGCTTTATTTACATTTTCGATCCCCCATGGAGGTGCTTCGTGGTGGTTGATCGTGTCTCTATATATATTTACCGCTTTTATATATTTATATTTCCAGTCCCCCATGAAGTTTGCTTCGTGGTGGTTGACAGTCTGTATATATATATATATTTACAGCTTATATATATATAACTGCTTACAACTTTCATATAAACTGCTACATCATATGAGCCTAGGAATCATGTGATCATAGATTCCGTCTCCTTAATCTAGATTCGATTCCCGTGATGGACATTTTCGGCTGTAAACAGCTTGTACATTATTCACGGTGTCTGAATTTCCTTAGATGGATCTCATGCCCACAAGGAGTTCGGCATTGCTATATATCTTATTTTCTCGAAGATGCTTTGCATCTTGAAAATAAAAGCAATCAAGTCAAACATTTAATAAAATGGAAGTATCAAAGGCCTCAATTACTATTGAGCATAAGGGTTTGAAAAAACCTCTTTTACAAAACATCACTGATATATCTTGTTAAAACTTAATTTTAACACAAATTCAAACCCTTTGTATATAGGTGCGAACGAGGCATAACACTACTTCCAAATAATTTCACATTGACGCACACACACATACACACACACACATTTATATAACAGTTTAATTGAAAAGTGGCGGTCACCGTGGTAACACGGATGTCGAGGGGTTCCTAACACCTTCCCTCTGCATAAGCAAGTCCCCAAACCCTAATGAATCTCGGTTTCACATACCAGTTTAACAGTGTTACATCATGTAGTTAATGTGTAAACCTTTTCTCGGTTGAGTTGGTGCAACCATTTAAAAATACCAACTGACGACTCTTACAGTCCAATTGTCGACATATAAATGTTGGACCTTTTCACAACTTATTTTTTCAAACAAATCTCACCTAACATGAGAACACCAAAAGAAAAGAACAGAAAAGGGACAATAAAAATCCCGACGTCGACAAGTGGCGACTTTACTGGGAATCCCTATAAAAGAACTTAAGCCGCTACTACAAACTTTTCAAAACTATTATATGCTTGTGTGTGGATGTTGCATTTACATTTTTAATGAATGTGTACGAATGCATTTACTTACTGTACATAATGCTTTACACTATATCTGCATACGATATTAGTGCTTCGCACATGTCATCATTCCCATAAACGGTGAGACACAGTGCATGTGAATGTATATTGTGTGGTTCCTCCACCAGGAGGTTATCCTGTTGGTGTTTGATTACTGGACTCGTAGGGAGACTAATTCCAATGAGGCTCAGGAAAGGCACCACCCAGATTCGCCCTAGTTGAAAGACCGGATTAACTTCCAGTTAAGTAAATTGCGATGATCTGGGAACCTTCATGTCAAAAAGCCGCGAGAGTAACCTAAGATAGGTCAGCCTCTGATAAACCAAACGCGGAGAAAAGTCTCTTCATGCTTTCCATTTTCAATTACTTGTAAAGACAATTACTTATAATTTCATTCCATGTCAATCTCTATGTAATGGAAAATATGAAGAATATGTGTACATGCATATTAAAGCCTGGCATATATCTTGTATTACAAACAACTAACATCCGTTTTGCAGGATAATACTCCTAAAAATGGACACATCATGATAGCATTTAACATTTATACATCCCCTAAGACTAAACTACATAAGTTTTTGTAGGGAAACAATTGGTCCTGTTACCCATTAAAAGTCCAAAAGGCCACGAGCCTACAACCAATTATGTCTTCAAATAATCAAACTAATCTTGCTCTTGTCTCTCGTGAAGAGTTTGACGGATTAAGCAAACAAAGTCCTTCAAATGGAATATACCATTCGGTCTATAAAAGGGATTGGAGCACACGAGAGTGTATCATATGCCGACCTTTGTATATTCCCTGGTGTCCATTATCAAGAGAAGTTCAAAACTCCTGACTTTGAAAAGTATGATGGGTTGGGAGATCTTTACACACATTTGAAGGTATTCATTGGAGAACTCGGATCTTATGCCGAGGATGAGAAGCTTATAATACAGCTGTTTCAAAAGAGTCTAACTGGAGAAGCCCGCTCATGGTATACCAGATTAGACAATTCTAAGATCCATAGCTGGGAAGAGCTAGCTCATGCTTTCCTCAGTCAGTACAGTTTCCAGTCTCCAATGGCTCCTGATCGGTACCAAATTACCAAGGTCAAGAAATAGTCTAATGAGTCTTTTAGAGAGTATGCTCAAAGGTGGAGGTGCCTTGCTGTTCAAGTTATTCTCTCTATGACTGAGTCAGAAATGGTGATGACCTTCATAGACATACAAGAAGCTTCTTTCTATGAGAGAGTCTTAACTGGCATTGGAAAGTGATTTTCTAAAATGATTAAACATGGAGAGATGGCTAATATGGGATTGAAGTCAGAAAAGATCCAAGACCTAGCCGCTCTAAAAGCTGTTGTTGAGTACATCCAGTTCGAAACTTATGGAAACAACCCCCGGAGGGTTCATAAGAATAAAGAGGAGGATGTTTCCTTGATACTACAAGGTCAGAAAGGCAGTTAGAATATGCCTAACTAGAGGAGAAACTACTCCCTTTTTCAAGCATAATCTTCCAACCCTACATTGCCAAAGGGTGGAGAAGTTCAACGCAACTGTGTGTTCACACCCCTAAGGGATTCACTCGAGAATGTTCTCAATCTTCTAACAACTCAGAAGAAAACTACCCATATTCTTCCACCAGCCAACCTGAATGGGAAGGGTTTTAATGCTACACGAAAGTGTGCATATCATGCTGGAGCGCCAGGACATGATACTCAGGATTGTTGGTCCTTGAAACACAAGATCCAAGATTTAATTAACAACAGGGAGATTGTGGTGACTAAACCCGACCAACCTCATGTGCAAGACAACCTTCTTCCTCAACACAAAGAAGAAGATGTTAATATGATTAATTGGAGCAGTGGACAGAGTTCCAATTACGTTGTTGAATCTTCCCAAACTAGCAAGGACGGTGCTGACAAATGAGATTATGCACAGTTCCAGTTTGTGATGGAATGAAAGATGAAAGCTCTTTGTAAGCAAGTAGACCAATTAGCAGAACTAGTGATCCATCAGCACCAAGTCACACGCCAATTAGTCAGTCAGGAGCATGCTAGTCTCCTTCCTTTTGTTATGAATACTCCATCATCGCCTTCAGAAAGTGAAACACTGGAGGATAAAGTTATAAAAAGAGCAAGTGCCAAAGCCCGTCGGGATTTTGCCAATAAAAAATAATTTACATACCTTGGCCAACCTACAGAGGAGATATTTCAGATGTTGATCAATGAAGGAAGAATTACATCCCTTCTACCTCCAATCAATCCCCATTCAAGACGGTTCAATTCTAATGGAGTATGCCAGTATCACTCCCATTCTCGCGGTCACAACACAGAAGAAAGTTGGGCACTCCGCCACCTCATTCAGAATTTAATTGACAGCGGTGTCCTGCAGATGGCAGATGATGATGCTTTGTTACTCGACAGTGGGAACACCTGTCCTACAAAATAGAAGGAGGTCGTAGCAGTAATATCCGCTGAAGATGATTTGACTGCCAGAAGGGTGTTGACAATCCTTTGAAAGTGGCTACACCAAAGCCAATTGCATTGCCATCTAGGCCATAATATCATATTGTCAACCTGAATAAAGTTCCATGGAATTATGGAGAGGCTGAAGGATCTACATCACACACAACTGCTGCTGTATCGAAGGAGAATCCATTGTATCTTCCCCACCGGGTGATGAAGCCTACCATCAAATCAAATGGGAAAGTTCCCATGGAGAAAATTTAAGAGTTCCTCTGTACTATGGGCCATAATGAAGCCAAGGTGGTTTTAATCTTGAGAGAAACTCCAAAACAAATTTCCATACTGGACTTGGTTTTCTCTTCCGAAGATCACAAGAGGATCTTGCTAAGGGTCTTGGAAGAAGCCCATTTGCCAAAATCAGTGGATGTTGAAAAATTCCAACATCTGGTTGATCACATTTTTAACAACAATGTGATATCTTTCATTGATGACAACATACCTTTCGAAGGGACTGGTTATTGCAAGCCATTGCACATAGTGGTGTTGTCTTCCGGATACATGGTGGGAGGAGTTCTAATAGATGGTGGGTCATCTTTGAATATCTTCCCATATGCCACCTTGGAGAAGATGAATATTAACCCCAAGAGGATCAAAAGCAACCCTATGATTATCAAAGCTTTTGATGGATCCCGACGAAATGCTGTTGGGGAAATTGAGCTACCTGTGGAGATTGGTCCACATACATTTAGTGTATCCTTTCATATGCTCAAAATTGCCACAAGATACAACATGCTTTTGGGAAGACCATAGATTCATAAAGTTGGAGCCGTCCCTTCCACCCTTCATCAGCAACTCAAGTACATTATCAACAATAGCCTAATCACTGTTAATGCTGAGCCAAAATGTCTTGAACAAGGTGACATACAACTCATCAGCTTCAATGCAAAAGTTGAGCCGGTCAGTTTTCATGCCCTAAAGGTGAGCAACACTCATTACCATCCCATTGGGGCGCCATCTCTCACACCCAAGATTTTTGTCGAGGTAATGTCGGCCACTCAAGAGATGATGTCATTGGGTCATCAACTTGGAAAAGGGTTGGGCAAAGATCATCAGGGCATTAAGTGTTCAATTCAAGTTCCCAGTCAAATAGGGACAACTAAGTTAGGCTATTCTGCTAGCTCCAGTCATAGGAATCCTCACAAGCACAAATAAATTCCTTCATCTTCAGCCATACGACGATTATCTCCACCTACAGATCCTGAGCCTATAAAGTCTCTGGTAAAGGTTCCTGCCCATGTTATGGCTTTGCTATTTCCCAAACCGATACCGGTTAAAGCAAAAGAGGTCCTGATTCCTGATCCCAAAGTGGAAGAAAAGGAACAGAGACGTAAACAACGCATCGCCAAGAGTTTGTCTCACCTACACATCCTTTTACATGATGAGCACACAAATAGATACACTTCAGACGATGATTATCCCGATATTATGGTCATTATTTGGGAGAAGGATGACGATGATAGCCACTTCATCACTGTCGTCCATTAGGAATTCACCCTTGATAATTGGAGCAGCACTCCTTGCATTTGTCGACAAGGGTAAAAGGGGCAAACACTCCCTCTGCCCTGTAGATAGCTTTAACTACTTACTTTACTGTACATTATTAGCAGTTATTTTGTTAATACATACTAACACTTTGTTTGATTGAAAAATTTCATATATTAAGTGAAAGCATATTTTGTTTCAGGACTCTGAACTTAGATGTGCCTATACTTGCTGATGAGGTGCCTTTTCTCCACAAGGACTGGAACTTTGATGAAAAGTTGAACTCAAACTTGATGGAAATACAAGAGGACATTGAGATACCTTAGGAGATTAAGGAATGGGTCGAGGATAAACCCAAACCAAATCTTAATCAAACCACCTCATTTAACCTCGGAACCTTAGAAAACCCTAAGCTAATCCAGATTGGTACAGACCTCACTCCAAACCAAAGGAATGACATGGTTGCATTATTAACCCAATTCCAGGATGTGTTTGCATGGTCTCACGAGGACATAGTGGGTTTGTCCACTGATATCATCATCCATCCCCTTCCTATTTAAGATGGATTTAAGCTAGTCAGGCAGAAGCTCAGGTGATTAAAACCTAAGTGGAGTTTACAGGTTAAAGAAGAAATTATGAAACAATTTCAAGCCAACATCATCATGGTGTCCACATACCCTGAATGGCTCCAACATAGTTTTCGTGCCTAAACCGGGAGGAAAGGTACGAGTTTGAGTGGATTATCGGGATCTGAATAAAGCTTGCCTTAAAGATAGCTTTCCCGTGCCATTTATCCACATTCCCATTGACAATTCTGCTCAATACGACATGTACTCCTTTGCTGGTTGTTTTACAGGGTACCATCAAATTATGGTTGCTGAAGAGGATCGTGAGAAAACCACATTCATCACACCTTGGGGAACCTTTTGCTATAGACGGTTGTCATTCAGCCTCATCAATACCAGAGCTACCTACTAGCGGGCCATGATGGCTCTTTTCCATGACTTAATGCATAAAGAGATAGAGATCTACATGGATGACATCATTGTCAAATCTCGAAGGGAAGAAGACCACATAGACCATCTCAAAAAGCTCTTCAATAGGTTATGTAAGTACAACTTGAAGTTGAATCGAGCCAAGTGCGCCTTTGGCATTAAATTAGGCAAGTTGCTAGGATTTCTAGTCAGCCACAAAGTGATTGAGCTGGATCCCACCAAAATCAAGGCCATCACGAAAATGCCCATTCCTCAGACAGAGAAAGAAATACGAGGATTTTTGGGAAGGATCAACTTCATTGGCAGGTTTATTTCCCAACTCACAGCAACCTGTGAGCCTATCTTCAAGTTGTTAAGGAAGAACTCCTCCATGAAATGGAACGATGAGTATCAAAAAGCTTCCTTACAATCAAAGAGCAGCTAGTTAACACTCATGTTTTAGTACCTCCCAAGGATGATGTTCCCCTGTTCATGTACCTGTCCATTAATGACAATGCCATGGGCTACATGCTGGGATAGAAAGATGATAGAGGCCAAGAGTGAGCTATCTACTACCTCAGCAAAAGATTCAGCAACAGTGAACACAAGTACACTCTGATTGAGAAGACTTGTTGTGCTTTAGCATGGGCTTCCATGAGGTTTCATCATTACGATGCATGTCGTACGTAGAAAATGTATTTTGATGGAGTCATTAACACGAAGGCCTTTGGAGTGGATCAATTCTAGTATCCGAGACGGGGAACAAAGATATCCGTCGTAGTCAAATTATAGTTTGTCGGCACCAACAACCACGACTTAGTAGTATGAAGGTCAGATCATGGGGCTAAAACTTGCCCAATCAATGGGCATCAGGCGGTTAACTATTTTTGGAGATTCCGAATTGGTGATCAGACAAACCACGAGAATCTATCACACCAAAGAGCTACATTTGCTGCCTTACCATCAACAAGTTTTACAGATGGCTTTGGAGTTTGAAGAAATCTCCTTCCTCCACATTCCTAGGAATATGAATGATTTTGCGGATGCGCTAGCAACTTTGGTCTCCTTGATCAACATACCTGACAAGGAAAACATGCCAAGCATTCCATTTGCCCTACAAAAGGCTCCAGCCTATAGGAATTATATTGGAGAAGTATCAGATGAGCTACCTCCCATCCAACACCCTTGGTATCAGCACATCAAGGAGTACTTGCGAGATGGATCTACACCCGCTAAGGCGAGCCTGAATGAAAGAAAGCGGATCCATCGATTAGCTATGAAGTTCTACCTGAGCGGAGATGCACTCTACAAAAGAGATGCAGGACTAGGTTTCCTCTGATGTCTGGACAAGGACCAAGCTCAGAGACTCATGGATGAGATCCATGGTGGAATATGTGGCCCACACATGAGCGGCCCTCTACTCGTTAAAAAGATCCTTAGAATAGGGCATTACTGGCTCTCGCTTATGGGTAACTGTGATGATCACATCAAGAGATGCTACCAATGCCAAATTCATGGGAATGCTATCCACGCCCCTCCAAGGGAGCTCCACAATATGAGTTCACCTTGGCCCTTCTCAATGTGGGGAATGGATGTAATCGGGCACATCAAGCCCAAAGCCGATAATGGGCATTAGTTTATCTTCACTATGATCGACTACTTCACTAAATGGGTAGAAGCAGCCTCCTTCCCCAAGGTTACCAAATAAGTCATCATTGCTTTCATCAGAAACAATGTCACTTGTCGATATGAACAACCAGAGGTGATTGTGTCAGACAATGCTAAGAACCTCAACAACAAAATGATGGAGGAGTTGTGTAGTAAATTCCACATCAAACACCTTAACTCCGTCATCTACTGTCCAAAGATGAATGGTTCTGTTGAAGCGGCTAATAAGAACATCAAGAAGATCATGCAAAAGATATCTGCCAATCATAAAGGATAGCCTGACCTCTTGCCTTTGACTCTATTAGCCTACATAACTTCAATGCGTACTTCCACTGGGGTAACCCCCTACTCATTAACCTATGGGATGGAAGCAGTGCTCCCCATAGAGGTGGAAATGGAATCCCTCAGAGTGTTGATAGATGCTCGGCTGGATGAAGACCAATGGTTACATGACAGGTATCACCAATTGTCTCTAATAGACGAAAGGTGAAGTGATGCTATCTTCCATGGTCAGTTATACCAATAAAGGATTGCCAGATCCTACAACAGAAAAGTCCGGCTACGGAAGTTTAAACAACATGACTTGGTTTTGAAGAAGATCGTTGACAACCAAGATCAAGCAAAGGGGAAATTCGCTCCAAATTGGGAAGGCCCGTTTATTGTCAAGTAGGTATTGACAGGAGGTGCTCTCAGACTACATGAAATAGATGGTGATGAATTTCCACAGCTCATCAACTTAGACACCGTGAAACGGTACTATGTCTGAAGTTACCATCAAGCAAACATCCTAGTTTTGGATCACCAGATCACCAGTCATTTCAGGTTTTCTAACCCTTTCTACACACAACCTTTCTTCATATTCATTTGCCCCATCAGGGAAACACACTCTTCAAGCCAGCAACCTGGTTTTTAGATCATCAGATCTTTCATTCCACTTCATTTCAAACCTTTCAGGTTATCCCACCAGAGATTGAACCTTTCACACTCGCAGTTTTGTCCCACTACGGATAAGACTTTTCACACCTCCAGTTTGTCCTGAACATGGGATCAAACTTTCCCCCCGCAGTTTGTCCTGAACATGGGATCAAACTTTTTTGCCTGAAAATCGTCCTAAACATGGGGCGAACTACGTTGACCTGATCTCCCCGATACCTGGGAGTACGTAGGCAACAATTTTATATGGCCCGGTCGCAATAAAAATAAAAAAACAAAAACAACAAAAACATTTCTACACCCTTCTATACAAACAAAAATCACAAAAACATTCCTAAACTTTCTACCCCCTTCACATACAACGTTAAACCTCTTACACCAGGTTTGAACTACGCAGACATGATCTCCTCTTCAATAGGAGTACATAGGCAGCCATTTATGGTTCAGTTTTACCCCTACCAAAACAAATACTTGTTAGCGGTACTGGGATCAAACTTCAATCCACCACATTTCATTGGCTTCAGACCAAAGGGATGGAACTACCTGGCCTCCCCATAAATGGGAGAGTTGGCGACCATCTAAGCTGCGGCTGATTCCTCGAAGAGCAACACCAATCCATAAGAGATGGAACTATTTAGGATTTCCTCTTCAATAGGAGTACTGACAACTATCTGTGGTGCGGTGAATCTTAGAGAGGAAAAGTCACACTTTTCTCCACATCTACATACAGAAACCAGTCCCAAGACACCAAAGAGGGTAGGGATATACACAGATCAACGATTCATTCTAAAAGATCCTGTGACGTTTTAATATCCTCCCATCAAGGATGAGTTCAGAATACATCCAGATCACAAGCCCTGAAGAAACATGCAAATATCAAGCACGTATCAAGGCACAACTAAAAGGGATGTGAATTAAAATATATTTCCCTGCCATATATAATGATGTTTGATATATACAATATATGTTGTACATAACAAAATGGATAAGCTAGTCTGTGCAAGAAAATATAAGTCTATCTACAATCCCGTGGATATATGAACTATCAAGTCTAACATGACATCTCTCTCCAAAGAAGGAGGTAACACTGCAAGCTCCTGCCCATGGGTATCTACATGAGTTAACAGATCCGCAGCCAACTGCATGGTGGCGTGTTGCTCATTAATATATGCACTTATACCGACAAGCATGCCAATAGTAAGGGATCTCACTATAGTACTATCTGTAATGGCTACATCCTGAGCAGATATGGCAACATCCCACTCAATAATCAATGCATCTCTGAATGATCTAGCCTCATCCCTCTCAGCAATAGCAGTGTCTCTATGAGCTACAACATCCTCTCTCCAATAGAGCGGTATCTCTCCCATCAAGAGCTGTCAACATCAAGGCTCTAGCCTGATCTCTCTCAAAGATCATCAGATGAAGACTCTGCTCTAAACATCGTCTTTGAATCTTTGGATCACGAGAGCACTCGTCTTTGGGAGAATCTATAAGAGTTGCTGTCAACCGAGTGAATAGCTCCTCCTCGGTGGGAAGATCAATGTCCTCTGTGCGCTCCCCATCTCCAGAATCAATCTCTAGCACTGTGGATACTACCGCAACCGATGATGTCTCTGTCTCCATCCATGCAGAATACTCTGACGAACAGCCCGGATGGCAAACAAAAAATGCAACTAGCTCACGCTGATCCCAATAGGCATACACCCTGGATCTATCCTCTGCTGATAAGTGGCGAGAAGCCAAGCGCTGACTCAATGCCCCCTCAAGAGGATGGAAGTCCTGGAACTGGTCAAACTAGGACATCACAGCCAGTGGGTGGTAAGTAGTCATGGCCCTTAAACCAGCCAGAGGGAGATAATCCATACCAGGAGCATGAGTAATGAAGCTGTAGGGTGAACTAAGCCATGTACACTGCAGAATGTCAAACGGATCTGTGATCCCTACCAAGAATATCGACCAAGACCTAGTGTCTATACACTTCGTTGTCTGGAAGGAGTAAGACATAGCTATCTCATGGGTAAAACAATACTTGTGCCATCAGAAAGTGCCAATCGGTCTCAGGTGTGACATAAACCACATGTACAACATGACCGATCTACCTGTGAATACCCCTGCAAGGTAGGTGATGTAATATGTGGTCGATCTCAGCATCTCTGCTACAATCATCAGCATCATGGTGTGACCCTCCCTGAGAGCTCTCACATCCATAATGACACTAATGTCCAGTTCATCCATATATTGTGGCATGTACACGTATGATAATACATACATCAACAATATGCCTACTCTGGCTAGACTCCAATGATCCTCTGGCATGGTAAAACCCCTGGAGTGCCATGTATAACTGTCCTCTAAGCCAAATCTTTCCATCAGAAACGCTGGGATACCACGTGGCCGGATGTGATCTCATCCTGTACGACTCTACGCCTCAGCCCGGTGAGGATCATAAACTGCAGGCTCATGTCGCCGATAGCCATCTGCGCGCAAGGTTTGTCCAATGGCAGCACCGTCAACCATGCGTACTACTCTAAGGTAGGAGTTAACTCATGGATACCAAACCGGAAAACCTGCCTCTCCAGTATCCAGTGCTCCAGCATACCCTCTACAAAGCCTGCAGGAACCTGAAACATCAGGAGGGTCATAGAATGCTGCAATAACTAATTTATAGTCACCCTTTCTGGAGGTGACATACTATCATACCACGATCTCAGATAGGATGCCACCAACACTGGTGGGGTATGATTAATGCGGCTAACTATCGAGGAAGACATCTGTGTTGGCCGTATCATAAGACCATCCAGGGGTCAATGCTGAATATCTCTGGACATACATATATATGCATAACATAATATATGCATGATAAACAATAGATGGAAATATGATGTAGGGAATAACAGTACATACATTCCTAACTACATCATCATCTAATACATCTCTGTACAACTAAAATACAGGGAAATGGGGCACATACGCCCAACAACTAATAGAGGTTTATCAAAAGATATAGCGAGAATGGGGCACAGCCACCCAGTATCTAACAGAGGCCTATCAAAAGATATAATGATAACACACATCAGAAGAAGACAATGGTGTCAATGTCTACACCATCAATCCTGTCCACCTGATGTAACTCCTCCTGAGTCACTGGATCTCCATCAACGGGGATATCTGTTGCCTCCTTTTTAGTCTAACAAAAAGGACTCTAACTCATGCAAGCTTACATGGGTTAACAAGTAGTACAGAGTAAGAAAAGTATCAATCCATAGAGAAAGGTTTTAAATCTAAATTATCATGCATCAACTATATCACTATTTTTATATGCTTAAACGAATAACTCACAATTATAATTAATTCTATATTTAATTCATGAAATAAAAATATAATACTAAAAATAATGTAACCAAATTTGAAGAAGAATGGAATTCTAATTTCATTTAATATTTCATCTAAACTACAACCATCATGTAATGTTTAATTATTTATCATGGAAAACTAGTCAAGAGCACAGTAGTGGACATAACTATTTTTTAATGAACTATGATCGATTCACATAACCTCCACATATGATAGAAATCATGTAAGCGACACTATTACCAAAATCACTATATGTCTATGTGAAATTGCAGCAATAATGAATTAAAGTACATGCACTTTTCATGACTACACACGGTGAAACGATATATGACTATCCGGTTCACGAATCACAAAGCTTAATAAATTAGCCTCATGAACATATGCCATTATGATTTAATCCATACTCATATTTCATTTTTCAAATCTATATAAGCATACAAGGTGAATGGTGATCAAACATTCATTCGTTACACTCAATCATAATGGTTAATCCAATGATAAACATACAACAATACAATCAGATATATAAATTTAGACTACATATCAAAATCCATTAGAATCGCATAATGGAGTTTAGTTCATTTCTGAACCAAAAGCCATTATAGGATTGAAGCAATACATGGAATTAAGCAATGCAAACAAAAGATGTAATAGAAATGATAAACAAATCTGTTAAACCCAGATGCAGAATCTGTTGCAAGCTTGTTCCAATGCACCAACAATCTCCAAAAATGAAAACTAATAATTATTAAATAATCTAGATAAAGAGAGGATATAAATGTATCATGTAATGATCAAAACCTCTATAGCCTAGTTAAAAACCTCAGAACCCTAAAAATTGATCATAAAACTGATAAAAGACTCCAATAAAATATGTCTAGTGCCAACCATATCGTTTAATTGAGCCTAATGCGCTCAAATTTCAAATTACAAAAAGTCAACAAAACAGACTGTAGAAGACTCGCGCGGCCGCGCGAGATTATAGTGTAAAACGGGCTCGGGCGCTCAATAGACTTGTTTGCCGAGGTCTTTGCGCGGGCGCACCAAATTCCTTCATTGCTGGGGCGCAGCCGCGCGATGGTGCAAAGTAGGCTTTGATTTCATGTAAGGTGTGTTGTGTGATGGAAAACTTAGTTAGTAGCAAGCGCAGCATTGCCATCGCTTCTGTCTTTCGATGTCTTGTTCATTCTTTGCTTCTTGTTCGTTGTCATTCATTCTTCATTCCTTCTCTTCTTCATTGCATTCATTCACTGCTTCAATCCTCATCTGCTCATGTTCCTCTTACCATGCCTTTGCTAGCTTCATTCCACTATGCCATTTCTTTCTTTTCCATGCCATAGGAGTTCCACTACAAGTACTGCAAATAAACATAAAATGCAACTAAAACATAGTAAAAACTACTTGAGATGAGCATAATTCTAGTGAGTTGGCACCCAATAAGTAGGTATACAACCTACTTATCAAATTCCCCCAAACTTGAACTATTGCTTGCCCTCAAGCAATGCATACGACAATAAACAATGCAATGCAACTACATGATATGCAAACTAAACTATGATGCAAGTGAGTCCCATGTTTTTCCAGCTAAGATGAAATTCCAATAATTATGCCTCAGAGAACTATCCGGATTTATGAATAAAGTTTCAACCCATACTACAGACATAATATCATACACTCAAATAACCCATACTCACTATAAAGATGCTGTGTATGTGTGTTGTGTTCACAAATATACTTGATCAAGGGAAAGACTACACATGTTATACTGCTAAAATAAAAAATTGAAGTCTAAATCAAGAACCATGTATACTAATGCAACAAAAACTGCTCCAACACATCAATACAAACTAAGGTTCAACAAGGGGTTTAATCTACTTTATTTTTACTTATGAGGGAGATTTTCTCACTTTCCCGCGGTGTTTTTTTATTTATTTTTTTAGCGAGTGCATTTTACGCTCCATCCTGCCCAACCATAAGCTTTAATAATTCAAATTGGGAAGGTTTCAATAATACTTTTCTTTTCTGTTTTTAAAGTAAGTATATCCATTTGTTCCCAGAGTTTGATTATCAGTGTTTTCACAACCTAAGTCCACTTTCTTCATAATTCTATTTTTAAAACAACATTTTCTTCTAAGCATGCAAAATATGTTATTCTTATACCAACAAGCATAAATGAACAACTACGTGCTAACCGAAAGCATCTTAAACAACAAGCACGACTTACATCATGTAAAACATTATAGCTAAGCTCATGTTATCCACTAAATTCAAAAATCCTTCAGAATTCTATTTAATCATTGGCTAGACTAAAACTCCATAAAGATAGATACTTGGAATATGCAACTAAACACATAACTAAAACATATAATAAGCACTAAAAATAGAATTTTTTTTTGCAATTATTAACTAACACATGCTAAACATATAAATATACAAAAATTAAACTAAACATGCAAAAATTATGCAAATAAACTACATGCACTACACTACTACCCAATAGCCCCAAACTTAACATATTCAATATCCCAATGAATGAAGGTATAGGGTTTAAAGGAGCTCCCCTAATGATCAGTTGCACCACCCTCTTTGGGTGGTGAATCCGACGGTGGAAATGGCACAACTGTCCCAAATTGTGGCCACTCAAGCATGGTACCCTGCTGCACAAAAGCCTCCGCTAGAGACCTCGTCAATCCCATAGCAAATGCTACAAAATTATCGTACATAGCATCAACCTTCCTCTCCAACCTTCGGAGCTGTCGTTCATCAGTAACAGCAGTGGCTTGAGTAGAAGTGCCTGCTTCATTTGTCCTTGAAGGCCGCGATGATGGCATAGATGACGCGGGTCGAAGGATGAAACCCTTACCCCTTGGGTGTGGGGTACCTCCTGCCCAATATTCAAATTTTGCTATTGTGGCATGAGTGATATCCTGACTTGGGTATTGCAGCTATTCATCAATCCATCTAACTCCTGCTCGAGCACGTAAATGAGAAACAATCGAGGCATGTGGTATACTTCCTGTAGTGCTCCCCCGCATGTAGCGTAACATGTTCTGATTAAGGAGATGACCAACGTCAATGTATTTTCCTGTAATAATCCCCCACAGAATGATTGGTCGCTCAGTTGTAATCTCATGTTGATGGGATGATGGCATCAGTTTTGCACAAATAAAGAGATTCCAAGCCTTGGTAAAACGGTTGAGAGTTGAAGCCAGAAATGTCCTGGGCTGATTAGTGCCTGAATTGTAAGTCCATTGTGTACTCGGTATACACAAATCAGTTATAACCTCGTCTAAGTCTATCTCAAGTCGTTCCGCCTCAACCCAATTTGTACGTCTAGTTGGAGGGTCGGGTAAATTTAAGACGCCACGAATTGCCCATGGGTGATAGTCTACTTAAACCCCCCTAACAAAAGAAAATCCACTCATTGTCTCCTTTGCATTTGCATAAAACTCCCGTACAATGGCCATGGGTATAGAGCAAACTCTATGCCAACATCTTTCCCTAATCATGTCTTTCAATTGCCCATCTTGTGCCTCTTGCTTGAAACCTCTCTATCTAGCAAATGATTTAGCCACGATTCGGTAATACTCTAGCTGGGCATCAAGACTGACAAACTTGGAAAAATCCACATTGTCACCACTCTGGCAACTTGCAGAAGACGACTCTGGAGTGCGAGAACGAGCACGTTTTAGTCCCATTACGCTAATGAAGAAGAAAAAGAACTCTAAACTGTAGAGAAAAACTTAACTAAGAAAATATGCTTTGTATTTAAACTCCCCCAAACGTACTGTTTGCTCTCACCCTCTGAAGAAACCCTAACTTCTCTGTGAATAAATAGAAGATAAAAGAAATAAGTTTGAATGTGGATAGGAGAATGGAATACGTATATAATGGGATGAGAAGTTATAAATTTAAAATGAAACGGTTTTGAAGAGAAGAGAGTCGTGCGTCTGTAGAGAGAAATGGATACGCACGTTTTGAATGTAACTAATATAAGAAATGGGAAAAGACACGTCTTTAAAACACTAAAAATTTTCTGGCTCCGGTCTCGGGCACGGCCACACATCTTTTACACTGAATAAAGGCGAGGGCGCGTGATAGGTTATGCTGCATAGAAATATGGCACGGGCGTGCCATTTTATACTGATTTCCTTGCGCGGCCGCGCGACCCTGTGTCCAACCATACTGATCTGCATCTCTAAAAATAGCAAAGAAGCTACTGATAATCTCCAATGCACCTATACAAAAAATAAATATCAGTATGAGATATATCAATTCTCCAAAATCAAAGCATGAACTAATTAATATGCATGAATGACTATCCCAAAACAATGCTTTGTATGTTACTCCTAATCATCAATATATGCACAATTTGCTCCACAAAACATATATCACACTTATTATGCTATAATAACTAACATGAGAATGAGAAACAAATACGATCTAAAATAGAATTAAACAAGAGATAAAGATAGAAATAATGGGGTGCCTCCCATCTAGCGCTAAGTTATAGTCAATTAGCTTGACTATCTCTGATTGAATCATGTTGAAAAAAGAATGGAGTTGACTTTCTGCTTGTCAACCTCACCACCAAAATAATGCTTAAGCCGTTGTCCATTCACTTTAAACGGCTTGTCTGAGAATTTGTCAAATACCTCAACCGCACCATGTGGATAAACTATTTTCACAGTAAATGGCCTTGACCACCTTTATTTTAACTTCCCAGGAAAGAGCTTAAGTCTTGAATTAAATAGTAGAACTCTTTGTCCTGGTTCGAACACTCTTTCAATAATCTTTCGGTCATGCCATCTCTTCACCTTTTCTTTATACAGCTTGTAGTTTTCATAAGCTTGCAATCTGAATTCCTCTAACTCATTGAGTTGGAGTAGGGGTTTTCCACCTGCAACCTTCAAATCAAAGTTGAGCTTCCTAATTTCCAAATACGCCTTATACTTAAGCTCCATGGGAAGGTGACAAGCCTTTCCATAAACCAGCTGAAATGATGACATGCCCAACTGAGTCTTGTAAGCAATCCTATATGCCCATACAACATCGTCAAGCTTTAATGACCAATCCTTTCTTGTGGGGTTCACAACTTTCTCCAAAATTCTCTTAACTTCACGATTTAAGACTTCTGATTGGCCATTGGTTTGAGGATGGTAAGCTGTAGCAATGCGATGATTTACCCCATACTTAGCCAATAAAGTTGTAAATTTTCGATTACAAAAATAACTGTCTTCATCACTAATGATAGCCCTTGGAGTTCCAAAACTTGTAAAAATACTTCTTTGTAAAAATTATAGGACCACCCTAGCATCATTAGTTGGAAGAGCTGCCACTTCTGCCCACTTCGAAACATAGTTGACTGCTAACAAGATGTATAAATTTCCACATGAAGAAATGAAAGGAACCATGAAATCTATTCCCCAAACATCAAAAATTTTAACCTCAAGGATTGTGTTCAATGGCATCTCATTTCTTTTTGATATATTCCCAACTTTTTTACATCTGTTACACCTCTGGACAAAACTGTAAGCATATTTAAAAATTATCGGTCGGTAGAATCCTGCTTGCCAAACTCTAGCCATTGTTCTTTCTCCACCGTAGTGACCTCCATATAATGAAGCGTGGCAATCCTGCAAAATCCCCTCTGTCTCGCTATATGGGATACATCTCCTTATCATCTGATCAGCACATTGTTTGAACAAATACGGTTCATCCCATATAAACCACTTCACGTCATGCAAAAATTTTAACTTTTTGATGTCGAACTAAGTCAGAAGGGATTATCCTGCTCACCAAGTAGTTCGTATAGTCTGCAAACCATGGCACTTCCCCTTTCACCACAAATAACTGTTCGTCTGGAAAGGACTCATTAATCACCATCTTGTCATCTACCTTCCTTCCCGAATTTTCTAGTCGAGATAAGTGGTTCGCCACTTGGTTCTCAGTTCCCTTTCTGTCCTTAATCTCCAAATTGAATTCTTGCAACAGAAGAATCCATCTGATCAAATAAGGCTTTGCATCCTTCTTTGCCACCAAGTATCGAATTGTCGCATGATCTGTATGCACTATCACCCTTGTCCCAATCAGATATGCCTGAAACTTGTCAAAAGCATACACAACTGCCAATAATTCCTTCTCTGTGGTGGTGTAGTTCAACTAAGCATCAGTAAGGGTCTTGCTCGCATAGTATATTACATGAAAAATCTTTTCCCTTCTCTGGCCCAAAGCAGCACCCACAACATAGTCACTGGCATCACACATCAACTCGAATGGTAGGTCCCAATCTGGTGATGTAATCACTGGTGCTGAAGTTAACTTCCTCTTTAAATGCTCAAATGCAGACAAGCAATCCTCATCAAACTTGAATTGTGCATCCTTCTCTAATAAGCTGCATAATGGCTTTATGATTTCGGAAAATTCTTTAATGAATCTGCGGTAGAAGCCTGCATGTCCTAGAAAACTTCGAACACCTTTTATAGAATTCGATTGTGGTAAGTTTTCAATGGTCTCTAATTTGGCCTTGTCCACCTCTAGTCCTTTCTTCGACACCTTATGTCCCAAAATTATTCCTTCTTGTACCATAAAATGGCACTTTTCCCAATTCAACACCAAGTTCGTTTCAATACATCTTCTCAACACCATCACTAGGTTTTCCAGACATAAATCAAAAGAATCACCAAATACTAAAAAATCATCCATAAATACCTCCACATTATGCTCCACCATATCAAAAAAGATAGCCATCATTCATTTCTGAAAAGTGGCTGGGGCATTACACAAACCAAAAGACATCATTGTGAAGGCGAACATACCATATGGACATGTAAAAGTTATCTTTTCTTGGTCTTTTGGAGCTATCACAATTTGATTGTAGCCAGAATACCCATCCATAAGGTAATAAAACTCACAAGTAATTTTGAATTATCATTTAAAAATGCATACCTCAAATGGTATGGAAGTGGTTTCAACTCAAGATCTGGAGGTGTCTCAAGAGATGGCTTTAATTTCACTGATGACTCTCTAGCAATCTTTAATGGCTCAACAGAAGTCTTAAACTTCCTGAACTGTGGAGTTGTGTCCAGTATTTGAACAATTTCTTTAATCTCACCATCTTCTATCTCTGAACTTCCCACAATAGCATTTCTCAAAGGTTCTTGTTCCATCAAGTTCTCTACTTCATCATTCAGTACCTTTTCTACCAAATCAACCCTGAAGCATTCCTCTTCATCTGTTGGAAATTTCATTGCCTTGAATGCATTAAAAGTGACTTCCTGATCATGAACTCTCATTATCAATTCCCCTTTTTGCACGTCTATCAAGGTCCTTCTTGTAGCTAGGAATGGTCTTCCAAGAATGATCGGTATACTTCTATCCTCTTCATAGTCTAATATAATGAAATCATTCAGGAAGATGAATTTATCTACTTTAACCAGTACATCTTCCACAATACCCCATGGATAGGTAACAGACCTATCAGCTAGCTATAAAGAAATATTGTTGGCCTAAGAGCTGGCAATCCCAACTGATTGAACACTGATAATGGCATCAGGTTGATACTTTCCCCTAGATCGCACAAGCATTTGCTGAAACTCATCTTTCCAATTGTACAAGGTATCGTGAAACTGCCCGGGTCCTTCAGCTTTGGAGGTAATTTGCGTTGAAGCATTACACTACATTCTTCGGTCAAGGTCACTTTTTCAAAATCTTCCATCCTTTTCTTCCTTGACAAAATACCCTTCATAAACTTTGCATAACTAGGTATATGTTCCAATGCCTTAGTGAAAGGTATGTTGATCTGTAGCTTTTTAAACACCTCCAAAAATTTACTGAACTGCTTATCTTCTCTTTTCTTCTGTAGCCTCTATGGAAAAGGAACCAGGGGATAAATAACTGGTATCTTGGTCACTAGTTTCTCATATGAATCTTCTTTATTCTTCTTCACTTCTCGCTATTCTGAACCTTCATCAAACAAAACTTCACCAGAATTTTTTTCTTCATCGCGCGACAGTGTATCCTCTCTTTGCAAAAGTGGCGCAGGCGCGCCATGCTGTGATTCTGCAATTTGCTTCCCTGACCTTAAGGTGATAGCCTGACATTATTCCTTACCTTCCCTTCTTGGATTAGCCTCTGTTGTACTTGGCAATGAACCATGTCGTCTATTGTTAAGCATACTAGCCATTTGAACCATTTGAGTTTCCAAATTTTGGATAGCCAATGCCTGGTTTTTAATCATCACCTCGGTACTTGCCATATACTTCATCATCATCATCTCCTCCATCTCTGACTTCTTCTCTTGTTGAGGTGCAGGAGGTAGATGATGTTGTTGTTGCTATGAAAATCCAGGGGGATAGGGTGGACTTGGTGCAAACTATTGCTGAGATGGTTGTTCCTGAAATTGATGTTGTGGTTGAAACTACTGACTTTGTTGATTGTTTTGATTATTTGACCAACTGAAATTTGGCTGGTTGCGGTTGTTAGAGTTATATGTATTCTAGAACTGACTTTGATTCTTTTGGTAGTTGCTCACATATTGTACAGACTCTGAACTGATAGCACATTGGTCAGTTGAATGGGACCCTACACATATCTCATACACGAAAGCAACTGTCTTCGCCTTACTTTTCGTCAAAGAATCAATCTTCTTTTGCCATCGATGCCATCTGAGCTGACAACTGAGTGATAGCATTCACCTCTAACAATCCTGTAACTTTGGGATGTGGCATTCTGGCTGTAGGATTTTGAAAATCGTTAGCTGCCATAGTTTCTATAAGATTGTAGGCCTCTTCAAAGCTCTTTTCCCATAACGCTCCTCCTGCAGCTGCATCTACAATTGGCCTTGACTACCATCCCAATCCATTATAAAATGTATTAATCACCATCCAATCTGGCATACCATGGTGTGGACATTTCCTTAGCATCTCCTTGTGTAATAACCGTGAATTTTAAGTCACCATGAATGTATGTACATTTTTTTTTACTTTGTGTTATATATGGATACATACATTTATGGATTTCATTAAAAATGAAAGCCTTGTGACCTAATTATACATTAGGTAAGGATATTAAATAACCTAAGGGTTATGGTAACACGAAAAAGTTAGTATTTTATATGTATACTAACTTAAGTGGGTAAACTTAGTATTTCAAGTGACTAATAATTTTAAACCTAATTCTTGTAAATCTAATTAGGTTATGAGATAAAATCATATGTATAAGTAATTAAACTTCATATGATTGGAGATGAAAGCCCTAAATTATCAAATTGGGTAACATTATTAAAATTGTTGGACTATGTTTTTATCTAGCCCAAATCAATTAAAAGAAAAGCCCAAGGAAAATAAATTGTAATCCAATACTTAGCCCACTTGATTGGGGGGGTATTCTAGACATTTGATTAATCAAAATTGGGCATTTAAAATAAAAGCTAAATGGTGGATATTATGAGGATCCTAAGTGGATTAATTAATCTAGCTTGTCCATTAGTAGACATGATTAAACATAAGGACAATGTTGTAAGGCTCCCATTGGTTGCCACTCCATTATGCACATTTAATCATGTTTAACCTAAGGTAAGTAATAATACAAAGTGTTTTACCTAATGGGCAACAAAATGATTGTGGGAGAATTAATAATGAATTGCCCATTACATTTTGAATGCACATCTCATTCTTCCAACACTTCATTCAGTATTCCAACATTTCATTTTCTCTCCATCTTCTTCATCTTCTTCTTCTATCTCTTGCTCCCAAGCTAGCCAACTTCAAAGAGAGAAAAGAAAAGAGAATTTCATCCATAGAAAAGAAAAAATATAGGAGTGCTAGTTGTTTATGCCCCTAAGTTTATTAGTTACTTTGGAAAATCAAGGAAGGTAGCCACTAAGTCAAGGTATAATGTACCTTCATCTTCTTCTCTTACCTTGTTTTGATAGCTTGAGTTTTGATGGGGTTATGTACAACTACTCAAGATACACTAGTTATACATACCATCATGCATGGAACTAAGTATCTTGAGTGTTGGATCTAAGGCTTAGAGGAAGAAAATGAGCATATGTTCTCCAAGGGTGAAAACTCTTATTTTTCTTCCACTAAATCTTGTGTAACTCAAGTTCTACAACTTGGAATTATGATCCGTCGAAGGGGGGTGCTAGATACATGAGTTATCTAGTAAACCCAAGTGGTAGATCACAAATCTAGTAAGTTTTGAAACCTTTAAGATTATTTTTCCCAAAACAGTCCACTTTATATGCTAAAGCTTTGAAACTCTAAATCAGCTACTGACTTGTTTTTCATGAGGCTGTTTCGGTCAGTTCCTTGTCTTGTAAAAATCTGGAAAAATATTACAGAGGTACCTTATGAAGTTATCTACGCGTAGGAAAAAGAACGGACACGTTTCGAGTTATATATTGTGCGTAATGACTATTTCCGTAAAGGACTCCATAAATATTATCCTACGAATATCTCACTGTGTATACACTGGAAAATTCCAAAATTTTTACAGTAGCTTCATATATGTTAAGAGAGCATACCCTGAAAATTTTAGATTTTTCTGAGTAAAACTCAATTTATGAAAAATAGAGCAAGATCCGAGTGTTTTGGACACTCTAAAAATAGTAAATCATTTTCTAAAATTCTAGAAAAATTAGAGGATCATTGTTGGTTCATATTCTGTTAAAATCCAGAAGCTGAGAAATTTTGGAATCAGTTTGCTATTTTTCCTAAAAATGATTAGGTTATGAATAAAAGGAAATAAATAGTTAAATGATGCCTTTAATGAGAAAAAATATGATTTTTATGCTTGAATGCTCATAATATATTATATCATGACTATCTTAGGGCATTTTAGTAATTTATAATAATAAATATTACTTATGACCTTTTATGGATATTAAATAAGAGGTTATTAAAGGATGAACAATTAGAATAAATTGTTTATTAATTTAATAAATCATTGGAATATTATTATAATACTAATAATATTATAATATGATGTTGTTATGTAAATAAAAATATTAGATTAGAGTATTATTATTAAATAATAATATTCGAGATTAAATAAAATATTATTAAATGATTAATAATATTAGTAGTGAATAAAATATTATTAAATGATTAATAATATTAGTAAAGGGATAAAATATTATTAAATGATTAATAATATTAGTAAGTGAATAAAATGTTGGTAATGATTTAAAGTATTATTAGTGAACCAATAATACTAGAAGGTGAATTAATATTATCTAAGTTAATAATATTATGTGAATTAAAGGTAGTCGTTAATTAATAATAACACTATCTAGGCATGATAATGTTTATAAGAACTTATTGTAATGTATGATATCTATGTGATTACATAACTCGATGTTATGCATTGACTAATTGAAAGACTAATTATAGGTCTCTCAAAGGAAGATAATTTAACTACATAGTGGATAGAAATTTATTTCGTAGTAATGTAACCCACGATCGAGGCAAGTTTCCTAACTCAACTTGAAAGTTATTATTTTCAAAGCATATTAGTGAATAATTATTGATGATTATTCACGCCTTTATTGATTATTGAAATTAAGACTTTGTGCAATTGAATTCGTTTCTACCGCCATTGAACTGTGAATTAAATTAAAGTTCTTCATTTATGAACTGTTTATGGATAGATCTATGCTAATCAGATCGCCTAGATCAAATATGTCTAAATTTGTTAAATCAAATGGATTTTAAATAATCGTTCTTATTAATTGATATGGTAAGAACTCTTGAATCGAGAAATGAACAAATTTGATTAAGGCATGATATCAATGTTTGATTATTAAGTGTTTATGCATAAATCACGGGTATGAAAGGTCGATCCCTTGAATACCAAAACTTTTTAAAAGGTCCGATTTAAATCATCGAGCACCTTGGCAAATGTTCATGGTTATTCAAAACCACTCGATTCATGTTATTCAATTATCGAATATTCAATTGTTGATTATTAATTCATGTTCCTTCACAATCTTATATTATTGTTGAACATTCAAGGCAATATTTCTTTCTAAGTCATGATATATATCCTTTGTCTTTATAAACTTGTGAAGCAAATTAGTTGCTTACTCTTGCTATATCATGACCTCTATTTTCGCTAAGTTCAAGGATCTAATGCGAAGGACAAGGGCAAGGGCAAGATCCAGGAGTAATTTTAGAATGAATGTTAAATTAGTTATTATCTAATGGAATTTCTTGAGTAAACTATTTGTATTATAAATGGTGTATTTAAAGTTAAGGTTTAGAGACCTTGGGACCATGTTTTGAGACTTTTGTATAATGAACAATGTATGTTTATTATTTCAAAATAGTTATAGAATGCTTATGATGATGATAGGATCGTGAGCATTTAAATCGAGGTTAGAGAACCCGGATTTGGGGCGCCACAAAGTTGGTATCAAAGCGGTAGGTTATAAACATTAGGAATGCGAAACCTAGGTTATAACCTTAGTAGAAAACTCTTACTTGAGTATGTTAGAGATGGATTGTGGAAATTCATCGAGTATGTGTTGTACTTAATAAAATATTATTTCATTTCATCAATGGATATATTTTATTGTAGTAATCGATGTTGTATCCTTGTTTTATAGGATGTCCGTGATAGTCGGGGAGCCATTCTCAGAGACCAGAGGAGGTCAGTCTCCTGCAGGAGGTGTCGGACACCTCAAGGATGTGATGATTAGTAACTCGTTAGAAAAAAACTATGCTCGGGAGCAAAGGATTTTGCTGATTGAGGCGGAGAATATAAACCATCAACACACGGAGCAAAGAAAGATAAGGATGTCGCTTATCGTGCATGATGGAGCTAGCAGAGATACTGAGTCCGGCCAGAGCAGGAGAAGGCAAAGTTCGTAAGATTGAGAGTAGAGCATCCGGCGATGCAGAGTGAGTTTGACGAGAGATTGCGCAGACAAGATACGGTGGAAGAAGCATTTCATAAGTCGGCCAAACAGGTGGACCTATTAGAGATGGCACTGGATGCCATGAAGGTCGAGTGGAGACTTTAGGATCGGCATTAGATGTCACAGATGAGGGCCGGTAGAAGGGGGGGCTAGGAGGGTCCACTCGAGATAGAGAGTCTAGTCGATCCGCTCGACGAGAGTTCGGAGTAGTTGCTTCCCTCAGAGCCCTGTGGCAGTGTGACTGGGCAGGCCACCAAAGTGGTGATGATGTGATGGCAGTTGTAAATAGATGCATTAGTACCTTTCTTATTGTGTAATAAGGTTTTATGTTGATGTAAACCTCAACAGTGTGTGAGGTAGTAAATGGTTAGGTACTTTTCCTAATTGTGTTTGTAGGAGGTATCATTATGAGTTAATCCCATCTTTTGTGTTAAAATGGGATAGTAGCATTTATAAAATATACCGTATTAATCGTGTAAGTCATCAAGATCGGTGTATGAATATAAATAAAAGATTATTATGATATGTGTTAGAAAATTTTAAATAGTAAATTTTCTATTTAATGTTATGTGAATTCAAGAGATCGATTTGGAAAATGTTCTTTAAAAACAAACTTAACCCACTAAGCAGGGAGAAAGACTTCCAAATCTCTCAGAATTTAAAACTCTCACATAATGATCATCCGATTGTTTAAATAAATAGCGTACACATACTAAGTAATCATATGATAATAAACCGAGTAACGTGTTAGAATTTTTGTTTCACTAGATAATGGCGCGCGCAGACGTGGACTCAGAACCAAGATATTGAAGAGTCGATTAATAATGCAATGGGATCTCAACAAAACCCAATGCAAGATTTTATTAACATGATGGTTGAAGCCATGAGGAATCAAGCTCAACTCGCAGGAAATCAGCAGCACCCAAATAGTAAACTTTAAGGACTTCAAGGCAGTAGGACCGCCAGAGTTCAGAGGAACAACAGACCTGATAGAAGCCCAAATGTGGGTAAAGGAGATTGAGAAGGCCTTCGTTATTGCTAGAGTAGCAGAAGAACATAAGACAATTTTGCTACCTACTTAATGAAGGGGAGGCTAGCTATTGGTGGGATGCCAACCGTAACAAAGTTTAATCGAATCGTGACTTGGGAAGCATTCAAGAAGTTGTTCTTTGAGAACTACTTCCCGAGATGTTCAAGCAAGAATGGAGATCAAGTTCTTGGAATCAAACAGAGAATATGTCAAGACGTAGTATGCATGCGAAATTCAATGAATTGGCAGATTCGCTTCCACATCGTGGACACAGAGGCGAGGAAAGCGAGAAGGTTTGAAAATGGACTAAAGCCGTGGATTTATAGTAAGGTAGCGGTTTTACAAATCACATCATTCTCAACTCATTGGAAAAAGCTCTTATAGCGAGGTAAGGAGGAAGCGAAGCGGCCTCAAGATACAATCGGGAGAAGAACAAGAAGAAAGCGGAAGGTGGGAATCAAAATGTCAAGCAGATGGTGTGGTGGCAACAATAAGAAGCGGAAATGGAGCGGTGGGGGTAGTAATATGGAGATGCGCAAAGAAGAAGGCAACAAAAAAGAAGAAGTGTGTGTGGGAACTGTGGAAAGGGTCACTGGGGAGTGCTTGAAAGGAAAAATGATATGTTATACATGTGGGCAAGAAGGGCATACCTCACCCAATTGTACTAAGGTGAAGAAAGGAGGTTGCTTTAATGGTGGTGAAGTGGGACATCGGATCAAGGATTGCCCAAGAAGAAAAGCATGGATGGCGGAAATGGCAACAGGGCAATAACACAAAGATAACCAGGTGGAGGACCAAATTTTACCAAACAAGCCAACAAAGACGGACATTCAATATGACAAAGGCAAGATGTCGTGGCATCCAGGAGGTGGTGTCGTATAATTCGATCAATGATATAAATGCCTATGTGTTATTCGATTCGGAGCTTCATGTTCTTTTTGTATCTCGATGAATTTGCTCAAAGATTAAGTTTACCTCATGAACTATTAGAACACCCAATGAATGTAGAAGTAGCAAACAAAGAAATTATCCTCGTAGACTACATCTATAGGAACTGTTGTAAAGCTAATGTAAGAGGTTTTAAGCTTAACGTGGATTTGATACCGATTCGCCTTGAGAGTTTGATGTAATCCTTGGGATGGATTGGTTATCAAGTCATGGAGCTGGTCATCGATCAGAAGAAAAGTGCGCATACACCCAAAGACCAATAAGTCAAAGGTGGTATTTTATGGCAAAGAATCGCCAAGACAATCTTGTTGTTCGACGATGATGCAAGCAAGGAAGTTGCTTTAGAAGGGTTGTATAGGTTATTTGGCTCACGCCAGGATACCCGCAGAATCGAGGGTGAATCGGGTCAAATACCTATTGTAAGGGAATTCGAATTGACGTTTTCCCGATGAAATTTCGGATTGCCACCGAGAGAGAGATAGAGTTTGTTATCGATTTGGCACTGTGGACATCACCCAGATCCAAAGCGCCAGATCGTATGGCTCTCAGAGAAATGAAGGAACTGGATGGTTCAACTACAAGAGTTGTTAGATAAGGGATACATTCGACCAAGCGTATCACCATGGGGGAGCACCATTTTATTCAGAAAGAAGAAGGATGGGTCATTAAGACTTTCAGATCGACTACCGAGAGTTAAACAAGGTCACCATTAAGAATAAATACCCATTGCCTGTGATCGACGATTTGTTTGATCAATTGAAGGGGCAAAATACTTTTCAAAAATTGACTTGAGGACTCGGTTATCACCAATCAAGGTGAGACATGAGGATGTTCCAAAGACGGCATTCGTAACTCCTGCAGATGACACTTTGAGTTTCGTAATGTCTTTTGGGTTAACTAATGCACCAAAGAAAGATTCATGGATTTGATGAACAGAGTGTTTAAGCAAAGATTTGGATAAGTTTGTTGTCGTGTTCATCGACGACATTCTCGTATATTCCGAGACAGAGGAAGATCATACCGAACATCTAAGGAAAGTGTGGAGAGACGTTAAGGAGGGAGAAGTTGTATGCAAAGTTCTCCAAGTGTGAATTTTGGTCATGCGAGAGTGCAATTTTTGGGTCACGTTATCGACAAAGATGGTGTTTTCAGAGATCCAAAGAAAAGTAGAAGCGGTTATCAATCGGGAAATGCCCAAAGACACCGGATGTAAATTAGGAGTTTCTTGGGATTAGCAGGATACTATCAAGATTCATCCAAGATTTTTCAAAGGTAGCATCGCCATTGACCAACCTTACTAGAAAGGCAAAGAAGTTCGTTTGGACGGAAAAATGTGAACAGAGTTTCATGGAATTGAAGAAGAGGCTCACCAAGCACCTGTGTTGGCTTTTTTTACCGACAACACGGAGGATTTGTAGTGTATAGTGATGCGTCACACAAGGGTCTTGGGCGTGGTAATCGATGCAAAGATGGCAAGGTCATCACAGACGCTTCACGCCGCCTAAAGGACTATGAGAAGGGTTATCCGACTCATGACCGGAGTTTGCCGCAGGTAGTTTTTGCCTTGAAAATTTGGAGGCACTATTTGTATGGAGAGAAGTGTGAGATATATACGGATCATAAGAGTCTAAAGTATATCTTCACCCGTAAGGAGCTAATATGAGGCAAACACCGATGGCTAGAATTGATCAAGGATTATGATTGTGAGATTCTGTACCATCCAGGCAAAGCAAATGTAGTGGTTGATGCCCTGAGCAGAAAAGGCAGAGAGAAGTTATTGAAGTTAACCATTCAAGAGGAATTGGTGAAGGATTTCGAACGACTTGACTTAGAGGTTAAGTACCGACTTGAGGTCAATGAGAAATTATTTATCGTGGCAAATGAGCCCTACTTTATTAGATAAGGTTAAAGAGGCTCAAGAGAAGGATTTAAGATCATGACAAAGATCAAGAAGCTGTTAATCAAGGGGATGAATTGAAATACAAGATTGATGGCACCTGATCGCTAAGATTTGAAGGACTAATTTGGGTATTGCTAATACCGTAACTAAGAGAAGAGATTCTCGCAAGAAGCACATAATACGAGGTACTCGACACACCTGAAGAAGCACAAAATGTATCAAGACTTACGCCAACACTTTTGGTGGCCAAACATGAAGAGAGATGTTGCAGAATGTGTCAAGAAATGTCTAACTTGTCGAGAGTCAAGGCGTAACATCAACGCATCGAGTGGACTATTATTACGCCTTTTAGAGATTCCAGAGTGGAAATGGGAGCACATCACGATGGATTTTGTGGTGGGACTTCAAAGAACGCAAAAAGGGACACGATGCCATATGGGTGATCGTGAGATCGCCTTTTAAGTCGGCTCACTTTTTGCCGATCAAGATCGTATAGTCCGGACCAGCCTAGCCAAACTATACATCAAAGAAATTATATCGAGACATGGCGCATCAAGATCTATTGTGGTTCGGATAGGGATCCGCATTTCACGCCAAACTTCCGGAAGAGTCTTCAAGAAAGAATGGGGACGCAGCTACGGATGAGCACCACAGATCATCCGCAGTAATCGATGGGCAAAGTGAGAGAACGATTCAAACACTTGAAGACATGCTCAGAGCCAGTGTGATGGACTTCAAGGGTAGTTGGGAGGATCATCTTCCATTGGTAGAGTTCAGATACAACAATAGCTACCACGCCAAAGATTTAATGCCGCCGCACGAAGCTAATCGTATGGGAGGAAATGTAGAACGCCCAGATGCCGGGATGAAGTGGGTGAACGCCAACTGCTGGGGACCCGTAATCGTGCAAAGCAGATCGTCAGAGACCATTAAGGTGATTAGAGCCCGATCGGGTAGCAACTCAAGATCGCTGTAAGAAGTATGCAGACTTACATCGCTGTAAGCTTAGATTTTGAGGTGGGAAGCCATGCATTTTTGAAAGTATCTCCTGGAAAGGAAAGATAAGGTTTGGAAAGAAAGGTAAGTCGAGTCCGAGATTTATTGGACCTTTTGAGATCTTGAAGAAGATAAAGCGAAGTGGCGACGAGGTAGCTCTACCTCCCGAATCGAACATATTCATAATGTGTTTCATGTGTCGCTGCTACACACCATATAAGCTCGACATACAAGCATGTGATATCGCATTTGAGCCAATTCAGTCGAAAAAGATTTATCGTACGAGGAAATTCCAAATAAGTTTTAGATAGAAAGGAATGTAAATTGTAAATAAGGTTATACATTCTCGTAAAAGTTCTTTCGAGGAACCACAATGTCAAGAAGCTACGTGGGAACTTGAAGAAAGGATAAGAGAAAATTACCCACACCTTTTTTGAGTAACTCCTTATATGTAATTCGGGACGGAATTTTTATAAGGGGGGAGGATGTAATAACCGTGAATTTTAAGTCACCATGAATGTATGTACATTTTTTTTTACTTTGTGTTATATATGGATACATACATTTATGGATTTCATTAAAATGAAAGCCTTGTGACCTAATTATACATTAGGTAAGGATATTAAATAACCTAAGGGTTATGGTAATACCTAAAAAGTTAGTATTTTATATGTATACTAACTTAAGTGGGTAAACTTAGTATTTCAAGTGACTAATAATTTTAAACCTAATTTTGTAAATCTAATTAGGTTATGAGATAAAATCATATGTATAAGTAATTAAACTTCATATGATTGGAGATGAAAGCCCTAAATTATCAAATTGGGTAACATTATTAAAATTGTTGGACTATGTTTTTATCTAGCCCAAATCAATTAAAAGAAAAGCCCAAGGAAAATAAAATGTAATCCAATACTTAGCCCACTTGATTGGGGGTATTCTAGACATTTGATTAATCAAAATTGGGCATTTAAAATAAAAGCTAAATGGTGGATATTATGAGGATCCTAAGTGGATTAATTAATCTAGCTTGTCCATTAGTAGACATGATTAAACATAAGGACAATGTTGTAAGGCTCCCATTGGTTGCCACTCCATTATGCACATTTAATCATGTTTAACCTAAGGTAAGTAATAATACAAAGTGTTTTACCTAATGGGCAACAAAATGATTGTGGGAGAATTAATAATGAATTGCCCATTACATTTTGAATGCACATCTCATTCTTCCAACACTTCATTCAGATTCCAACATTTCATTTTTCTCCCATCTTCTTCATCTTCTTCTTCTATCTCTTGCTCCCAAGCTAGCCAACTTCAAAGAGAGAAAAGAAAGAGAGAATTTCATCCATAGAAAGAAAAAAATATAGGAGTGCTAGTTGTTTATGCCCCTAAGTTTATTAGTTACTTTGGAAAATCAAGGAAGGTAGCCACTAAGTCAAGGTATAATGTACCTTCATCTTCTTCTCTTACCTTGTTTTGATAGCTTGAGTTTTGATGGGGTTATAGTACAACTACTCAAGATACACTAGTTATACATACCATCATGCATGGAACTAAGTATCTTGAGTGTTGGATCTAAGGCTTAGAGGAAGAAAATGAGCATATGTTCTCCAAGGGTGAAAACTCTTGTTTTTCTTCCACTAAATCTTGTGTAACTCAAGTTCTACAACTTGGAATTATGATCCGTCAAGGGGGGGTGCTAGATACATGAGTTATCTAGTAAACCCAAGTGGTAGATCACAAATCTAGTAAGTTTTGAAACCTTTAAGATTATTTTTCCCAAAACAAAGTCCACTTTATATGCTAAAGCTTTGAAACTCTAAATCAGCTACTGACTTGTTTTTCATGAGGCTGTTTCGGTCAGTTCCTTGTCTTGTAAAAATCTGGAAAAATATTACAGAGGTACCTTATGAAGTTATCTACGCCAGAGGAAAAAGAACGGACACGTTTCGAGTTATATATTGTGCGTAATGACTATTTCCGTAAAGGACTCCATAAATATTATCCTACGAATATCTCACTGTGTATACACTGGAAAATTCCAAAATTTTTACAGTAGCTTCATATATGTTAAGAGAGCATACCCTGAAAATTTCAGATTTTTCTGAGTAAAACTCAATTTATGAAAAATAGAGCAAGATCCGAGTGTTTTGGACACTCTAAAAATAGTAAATCATTTTCTAAAATTCTAGAAAAATTAGAGGATCATTGTTGGTTCATATTCTGTTAAAATCCAGAAGCTGAGAAATTTTGGAATCAGTTTGCTATTTTTCCTAAAAATGATTAGGTTATGAATAAAAGGAAATAAATAGTTAAATGATGCCTTTAATGAGAAAAAATATGATTTTTATGCTTGAATGCTCATAATATATTATATCATGACTATCTTAGGGCATTTTGGTAATTTATAATAATAAATATTACTTATGACCTTTTATGGATATTAAATAAGAGGTTATTAAAGGATGAACAATTAGAATAAATTGTTTATTAATTTAATAAATCATTGGAATATTATTATAATACTAATAATATTATAATATGATGTTGTTATGTAAATAAAAATATTAGATTAGAGTATTATTATTAAATAATAATATTCGAGATTAAATAAAATATTATTAAATGATTAATAATATTAGTAAGTGAATAAAATATTATTAAATGATTAATAATATTAGTAGAAGGGATAAAATATTATTAAATGATTAATAATATTAGTAAGTGAATAAAATGTTGGTAATGATTTAAAGTATTATTAGTGAACCAATAATACTAGAAGGTGAATTAATATTATCTAAGTTAATAATATTATGTGAAATTAAAGGTAGTCGTTAATTAATAATAACACTATCTAGGCATGATAATGTTTATAAGAACTTATTGTAATGTATGATATCTATGTGATTACATAACTCGATGTTATGCATCGACTAATTGAAAGACTAATTATAGGTCTCTCAAAGGAAGATAATTTAACTACATAGTGGATAGAAATTTATTTCAGAGTCAGAACTCCACGATCGAGGCAAGTTTCCTAACTCAACTTGAGTTATTATTTTCAAAGCATATTAGTGAATAATTATTGATGATTATTCACGCCTTTATTGATTATTGAAATTAAGACTTTTTGTGCAATTGAATTCGCTTCTACCGCCATCGAATCGTGAATTAAATTAAAGTTCTTCATTTATGAACTGTTTATGGATAGATCTATGCTAATTGTATCACTAGATCAAGCATGTCTAAATTTGTTAAATCAAATGGATTTTAAATAACCGTTTTATTAATTGATATGGTAAGAACTCGATCGAGAAATGAACAAATTTGATTAAGGCATGATATCAATGTTTGATTATTAAGTGTTTATGCATAAATCACGGGTATGAAAGGTCGATCCCCTTGAATACCAAAACTTTTTAAAAGGTCCAATTTAAATCATCGAAAGCACTTGGCAAATGTTCATGGTTATTCAAAACCACTCGCCTCATGTTATTCAATTATCGAATATTCAATTGTTGATTATTAATTCATGTTCCTTCACAATCTTATATTATTGTTGAACATCAAGGCAATATTTTTTCTAAGTCATGATATATATCCTTTGTCTTTATAAACTTGTGAAGCAAATTAGTTGCTTACTCTTGCTATATCATGACCTCTATTTTCGCTAAGTTCAAGGATCTAATGCGAAGGACAAGGGCAAGGGCAAGATCCAGGAGTAATTTTAGAATGAATGTTAAATTAGTTATTATCTAATGGAATTTCTCGAGTAAACTATTTGTATTATAAATGGTGTATTTAAAGTTAAGGTTAGAGAGACCTGGGACCATGTTGTTTTGAGACTTTTATATAATGAACAATGTATGTTTATTATTTCAAATAGTTATAGAATGCTTATGATGATGATAGGATCGTGAGCATCTAACTGAGGTTAGAGAACCCGGATTTGGGGGGACTCTAACTCATGCAAGCATACATGGGTCAACAAGTAGTAAGAGTAAGAAAAGTATCGATCCACGGAGAAAGGTTTTAAATCTAAATTATCATGCATCAAATATATCACTATTTTTATATGCTTAAACGAATAACTCATAATTATAGGCAGGATGCAGAGCCTGATATGTGGACTGAATGCTGAACTAGTTCCCTTTAGGTTATGTGAAGCCGGGAACCTGCATCATAAAGTAGATCAACATCAGAATCCTTACTCCTCGTCAATAGGAAAAAAAGAAGATCAAAATCCAGCTTGTACCTCGTTTGCATACAAGTAAACTGAGGGGTGTCGACTCAAATCACCCAGAAGCTCTGGGATCATCACCTGAATACCTGGAAAATCCCTATGGGAACATGAGCAGCAGGAGTGGGGTCCGCAACCAGTACATCCTCCTCCTCATCCTCAACATCTGGTACATCAACTTGGACAGGACGTATCACTGCCTCCGCCAGACGACGTGGCTGTCTAACTGAATGGGGTCGAGGCACATCAGAAGCCCTCCTCCACACACCTGAAGTGGTCCTGTGGGAACTACTCGACTGATCCAGATCCATATATCTGGACACAAGTCTCTAAATCACCTCAGAAAGGGTGTGGTAAACTCTAACCTAGAGCTTTTTCAAATGCATTTTATGACTACATGCATGCATGCATTACTTTAACATACGTCTACAGTAGAGTTAAAAATGCATGTCTGCCCAATGCCTATATTTTGAGATTTTTTGCCATAGTCCCCTTTGTAAATAGTACTATCCACATGCACATAGGCATGACTAGGTGGTTATTCAGTAGCACACCTATCCACAGTCATAAATATCCTACATGCATACATATATCAAAGTCAAAATCCATAAGGGTAGCCTAATTACCTGTAGGATTACTTTGCTTTACCACCTTTGCTCATTTGTCCTCAAATAGGATAAGAAATAACATAAACAAGGTGCCAATTTGACTATTTCAAAAGTCAATTTTTTTCACATCATTATGTTCAGTATGGTTAAATACTAACATTTACTATGTTGAATATTTTTTATCAAATCATATGAGCATGCATATTCACTACTATGTGTTTATAAGAATTTCATGTGATATTTCATTTTCCAATAGATAAAAACTGAAGAAGAAGATATGCATACATTACTAGGGAAGTGTAGAACACTTGTACGGTGACAGAATTTGCAGGAAGACGCCCGAACTCAGCAGATCTGAAGAAGAGCTCTCGAATTTCCTTTGTGGTGCAACTTAGAAATGAATTATGAAAGAAACTTGTAGCTTAAATCCACTCACGGTTGGCCCCAGGTGTACCTTTCAGCTTGGTCCAGTTTGAGTTCCAAAGGAGGTCTAGCAAGCTGAAAAGGCCAAATCAGGAATAAAAATGCTACATGATTGAGCGGAATAGCATGGAGTCCTGATTTTCAGAGACCTGACTGCAGGTCCACTTGCCACTCATTGGTATTCACCCAAACCCAGAGTTTACTATATCAATGATTACAACAGTTGCAAATTACATGAGGTCCAATACTGTAACAACCGAGAAATTCGGATCCTTTGTAAAATAATTTAATAATGAATAAAATAATATTATTTATTATTATTATGTGTTAGTAAGATGAATGTCGTTCTATAACCTAGAAATGTCAGAACATCATAGTATTTTAACTACGTGAGATAATTAAAGTGTTTGAATTTCCAAGATGAAAATAAAAGTTTTCCGAGAAATTTTCTGAAAAATACTATTCATCGATTTCTGCTCGGGAATTATTTTTGAACTTCCGAAAAAATGTAACGTTATAATATCGAGGTGAGATGGATTATGTAATAATAATCTAAGTATGGCAAACATAATATTTTGCATGCGGACTTAGTTCGTTAACATTAAGAAAAACAAGTAGTAAGAATTAATTATAATGGTCGTATGATACTTATGTATTATACGAATAAACGAATACAAGTATAATATGAAGTATTATACGAGTATGTATGGAGGATAGTATAACGTATATTACGATTTAGTGTACGAGTAGAATACGAGGATTATACTTATATGGTGCATACTAAAGTCAAATAGATAAAATTCTTGCATGAACGCGTAGAGTATATAATTTGTGAACTGTAGGCTTTTGAACGAGCCAATTCGGACTTATAACGCATAAGTTATGCGTCCGGGAATTTCGCAAATTTAAAAGTCTGTAAAATCTTTTTAGTGCACAGAGTTGGCGCCGCGAAGCCAACCCAAGGTATAATGGTGGCCATGCGATTGCCATATCTGGTCACATACCTACTACAGAGTCAATGCCACAAGCACTACCGAAAAAGGGTAATGTATGGCGTGCAGCTGAGCCGATTGCCAGTATCGCTAACTCGCAGCCGTGAAGGAGCCAAGAGAGAAGGAAGGGTGGCGCCACAGTGCCAACCCTAGGGTTTCATCAGAGAAGAAAATTTATAAGCATGAAATGAATGATAACTCTTTAGTAATGAACTAAGGAACTTAATGAAGCGTTGTAAGGTATGGCTAAACCTTAATTATGTTACCTAAGGGTTGAAGATAAGTAATTAAACATGAACGTAATGTATAGGTAAGAACGAAGTAACGAAATGCTGGAACCAATAATAACAAATCTAAGTCATAATTAGATTAAGAATAAGGGTAAGATTCATTAGGAACCATTTATGTTCATTCATGACCTAATGTGTTATGTGATGTCATCATTTATTGTAGAGACTCAAAGACTTAAACGAGGACGTGTTATAACTGTAGCAAACGCTAAAGGCAAGTATTCTAACCCTTGTTCTAGTTCAATCTGGACAAGCTTTGTAATTCATGTATTCTTACACATGAAGTATTGTATGATGAAGTCAAAGCCAACTCTTTCGGCTAGACTTATATTATGTTTCTATCAAGCATGGTCAATGTTTACCAAGTTATATTGGTGTGGTTTTGAAACGAAGATTGAGTATGCTAAAATATTTTGTCGTCTAACGAAAGGCACGTGTGGTTGCCATAATTTAAACGTACATACGTTTAATGAATGTAGTGTTGATTAACATAGAGTACTATAGGCTGATCACCTAGACGTGCTCGCAAAAAATGTCGGACTTACGGACTTAGTGCCGATATGTCCTTTTTAAAAGAACTTATAAAATGCTCATGGTCTTGGACCGGAATTGATGTTTTACTAAATATTATTGTTGTAAAACGTTTTGAAGGAAAAGAAGTGCTATTTTAAATTATCGATAGTACTTCGTAACTATTGTTCAGTTATTGAAGATATACAAGTACTATGTTTCAAGCATGTTGTTTATTAGAATTGTTGTACTTGCTAAGCTAGTCATGCTCACTCTTGCTTGAACCATATGAACGCAGCTAAGATTGAACGGACCGAAGGCTCCGGCAAGGATAAGGGCAAAGCGAAGATGAACCCATAGAATACTTATGTAATAGTATAGGGTGAATGATTGTAATATATTTGATATTATGACAAGAACAAATGTAATGGTTATAAAGAACTTAGGTAATGTTAATATTATTTTGAATATATAGAAGACATATTCGTTCTATTGAGGCTTTTCAATTGAATGTATATGTGAATGGTAGTACCGTGTAGCACCATCTGTTGGGTTGGAAGATACCTAGATTTGGGGGCGTCATAGGTTGGTATCAAAGCATTAGGTTATAAAACTTAAGGGGGGGGGGATTAAAAACCTTAAGTTATAACCTTAAGAGAAGTCAAAGAAGTAAAAGAAGAAAATAACCTTGTAAAAATGCATTATGATTATGTTATATGTTTTTATTATTCTACTGATGTGTACTTATCAACTTAATTGTTTTTTGTAGATGTCAGGAGTAAATGGAATGCAGTTAGATGTACGAGAAGTTAGTGAAGAGTCGGTTAACCAAATAGAGGTTATACCAAACCCTATAGCGGCAGAGCCTGGGATAATTGTCATTGAGCCTCGAGACTTAGAGGATCCTGACCTCATGTCAGTATTTAATGGTATGATAAAAGAGGAGGTGGAGGTAGTGTCCTTCAACCCGGTAGCTATAGCAGCGGAGATGGCTCCTGGGGAGTCAATGATGTCATTATTCATGTCAGTGTTGGATAGAAATATCCACATTGTCGAGGAGGTTAAAAGTCAAGTGCGAGAGCTCCAGTACATTATAGAGGAAAAGTCGGACGTGGAGTCCATGTGGGAACAGGAGCATGATGAGAGGATTTTGGCTAAGGACAAAGTCCATGAGTTGAAGCATGAGGTTTTTGAGCTCAAGGAGGATCTAAAGACCAAACAACAAAAGATAGGGAGAATGTCCTATATTCATAGGAGTTCTTATACAGATTTCCAGCAGCAAGTAGTTGGTTATCCTGTAGAGGCAGGGCAGACGCGGCATACTATCAGTCGTGATATTATTGCTGGTCTTGCCAAGGCAGATTTTGGTAATGCCTTGAGGCAGATGTAATCTATTAGTGGGTAGAGTAGTTTAAATATATAAATATTTCGTATCTGGTAGTGACGTAAAGCCCTCTTTTGTATAACAAAGGGTAGTCTTTTGTAAATCCCAATTTTTGGAAAGCAATAGCAGAAAAGTAATGTAATCAGCTTAGGCTGTGTAATGTAACTGATGTAGTATTATACTACAATGAATGAATGAATATAAGCCTTTTTATGGAACACAATGAGCAATGGATGTTGAAGTTATTGTTTAATATCGAATAACAACTAAATAATAAAAAAAGGAATAATAACGAAATGTATGGTTTATTGTATCAGCAATATGCCGCCGAGAAGAGTACAACGTAATCAAGGAGCTAATGTAAATCAACCGGAGGGAGGTCCGGTTAACCCTATGCTGGAGTTTGTTAATCTTTTAATAGTCACATTTAATAGAAATGGGGCTAATATCCCCGTAAATCTAGGAGTAGCACGAGCTACTACCTTTAAGGATTTTAAGAGCGTGGGTCCGTCAGAATTCAAAGGAACTATGGACCCTATCGAAGCCCAAACGCGGGTGAAAGAAATAGAGAAGGTATTTGTGATAACAAATGTCGACAAGGCCCAGAAGGTTGCCTTTGCAACCTATATGATGAAGGGAAAGGCCAACTTTTGGTGGGAAGCCAAACAGGCTAGGGTCGAGATCGATAATCTAACGTGGGTGAGGTTCAAGGAGATATTCTTCGAGAACTACTTTCCCACGAGTATGCAGGGAAGGATGGAGATGCGGTTTCTCGAGTTGAAACAAGGGGACATGACGGTTCCCCAATACGCTGCCAAGTTTAATGAATTGGTGAGGTTCACTCCACACCAAGTGGACATCGAGGTTAGGAAGGCGCGACGGTTCGAGCAGGACTTGAAACCCTGGCTCTATAACCGTATATCTGTGTTCCAGAGTACTTCATTTGGAACCATTTTAGAGAAGGCAATAATCGCCGAAGGTGGTAGTGAGGCTCTGAGCCAATACCACAAGGATAAGAAGAATAAGGGGAAAGTGGATGGGGGAGTGAAAATAGAAAGAGTCAGTGGAAGTGGCGAGGGACAGAAGAGGAAAGCGTTTAGCTCTAGGAATATCATGTAAAGCAAGGGGACCCAAAGAGGAGGATGGAGGCCTGCAAAACTTGTGGGAAGACTCACTTAGGAGTCTGTCTCAAGGGGAAGGCCGTATGCTACAATTATGGACAGGAAGGGTACATCTCGCCTAACTGTCCAAGTCCGAAGAAGAACCATGGATGCTTTGTGTGTGGGTCAACTGACCACATGGCAAAGAACTGCCCGAAGAAGGGAACGGAAGGGAATAGGGGCACTAATAACGGTAAGTTAGCTATCGGTGGTCCAGCGCAGCCGGGTAGGCCGATGGGTCGTACCTTTAACATGACAGTCCAAGATATAGTTGCATCAGGGGACGTTGTCGCAGGTATTATTCTGATCAACAACATAAATGCTTATGTGTTATTTGATTCAGGTGCTACTTGTTCGTTTATAGCATGTGATTTTGCTAGACGATTAGGATAACTTCCTAAAAAGTTGTCTATACCTTTAAATATTAAGGTAGAAAACAAAGAAATAACTCCTGTTGAAGATGTTCATAGGAGTTGTTGCGTAAATATACGAGGTTGTAAATTATCGGTAGATTTGATACCGATAAAGTTAGGAGAATTCGACATAATTCTCGTAATGGATTTTTTAGTTAACTATGGGGAAATTATAGATTGTTGGAAGAAATATGTGAACCTTAGAACGTTAAAACAACCACAGGTAGTATTTTACGGGAATAGATCGCCGGGACGTTCGTGTTGTCTAACCATGACACAACTTAGGAAATTATTGAGGAAGGGATGTGTAGGTTATCTATGTCATGTTGTTGATACCCAGAGTGTGGTAGCAACCATAGAACAAATACCTATAGTTAGAGAATTTGCCAATGTATTTTCGAGTGAATTATCGGGTCTTCCACCGGATAGGGAGACTGAGTTTGTAATAGACATCATGCCAGGAGCGACACCAGTTTCCAGGGCACTGTATCATATGGTACCAGTGGAGATGAAGGAGTTGATGGTGCATTTACAAGAACTATTGGACAGGAAGTACATTCAACCGACTGTTTCACTGTGGGGAGTGCCGGTACTGTATGTCAAGAAGAAGGACGGATTGTTAAGACTTTGTATCAACTACCGAGAGTTGAACAAGTTGACAATAAAGTATAAATACCCATTTCCCAGGATCGATGATCTTTTTGATCAGTTAAAAGGGGCTAAGTATTTTTCTAAAATAGATTTAAGAACGGGGTATTGTCAGTTAAAGGTTAGGAAGGAGGATGTACCGAAGACAGCATTCAAGACTCGTTATGATTATTACGAGTTTCTGGTGATGTCATTTGAGTTGACTAATGCACCAGCTGCATTTATGGATATGATGAACAGAGTGTTCAAATAATATTTGGACAAGTTTATCGTGGTGTTTATCGATGATATTCTAGTCTATTCTAAGACGCTAGAAGATCATGCTGAACACCTAAGATTAGTGTTGGAGATAATAAGGAAGGAGAAGTTGTATGCGAAGTTCACTAAGTGTGAATTTTGGTTGGAGAAGGTACAATTTTTAGGTCATGTCATTGACCATGAGGGGATTTTAGTAGATCCAGCGAAGGTGGAAGCCGTGATGAATTGGGAACAACCGAAAATGTCGACTGAGGTGCGGAGTTTCCTAGGGTTAGCAGGTTACTATCAAAGATTCATCTATGATTTTTTGAAGATAGCTACTCCATTGACTAACTTGACAAGGAAGATGGTGAAATATGTGTGGATAGATAAATGTGGGGACAAATTTCAAGAACTGAAGAAGAGATTGAGTGAAGCTCTTGTTTTGTCATTACCCGATAACACAGGAAATTTTTTAATTTATAGCGATGCTTCGCATGGAGGACTTGGTTGCATACTCATGCAGCATGGCAAGGTCATTGCATATGCATCAAGGCAGTTGAAGGATTATGAGAAAGTTTACCCTACTCATGATCTGGAACTGGCCGCAGTAGTTTTTGCATTAATGATATGGAGACAATGTCTTTATGGAGAAAAATGTGAGATATACATGGACCACATAAGTCTAAAATATATCTTCACACAGAAGGAGTTGAATATGAGACAAAGGAGATGGCTGGAGTTGATAAAGGATTACGACTATGAAATCCTGTTTCACCTTGGAAAAACCAATGTAGTTGTCGGCGCCTTAAGTAAGAAGGGTCGGGAAAAGTTGTCTTTGTTAACGGCTCAAACTGAGTTAATAACAGAGATGGCTAGGATGGAATTAGAAGTGAAGTTACCAAGTGAAGATGGACAAATACTATTTGCGACAGAGATGCAATCTACCATCGTAGAGAGAGATAAGGAGATGCAACTCAAAATTGATGAGTTTGACCGAATAAAGGAGTGGCTAACAAATGAAAAAGATACTAAGTACAGTCTTGATAATGAGGGATTATTAAGATTTGAAGGAAGAATTTGGGTTCTGAATGAGAAGGAATTAAAGGAACAGGTATTACAAGAGGCTCACAGCTCGAGGTTTTTGATTCATCCTGGTAGTACTAAGATGTATTAAGACCTTCGACAAAGTTTTTGGTGGCCAAACATGAAGAGGGAAATAGCTGAGTATGTGAGTAGGTGCTTGACTTGTCAGAAAGTTAAGGCCGAATATCAACGACCAAGTGGCTTGTTATAGTCATTGGAGATTCTATAGTGGAAGTGGGAGCATGTCATGATGGATTTTGTGGTGGGACTTCCGACTACAACGAAAGGGTATGATGCAATTTGGGTAATAGTGGACGGGTTGACGAAGTTGGCTCACTTCTTGCCAATTAGGGTCAAGTATAACCTAGACCAGTTAGCTAGACTCTATGTTAAGGAAATAATTTCCAGACATGGAGCACCAGTATCGATTGTGTCAGATCGTGATCCACGATTTATATCGAACTTTTGGAGGAGTCTACAAGAGCAGTTGGGAACGCTGTTGAAGCTGAGTACGGCTTATCATCCACAAACTGATGGGCAGAGCGAGAGAACAATTCAGACGTTAGAAGATATGTTAAGATCTTACGTCATAGATTTCAAAGGTAGTTGGGATGATCATCTACCATTAGTAGAGTTTGCGTATAACAATAGTTATCATGCAAGCATGGGTATGCCGCCTTATAAAGCTTTGTATGGGAGGAAGTGCAGAACACCATTGTATTAGGATGAAGTGGGAAAACGCCGAATGCTAGGGCCAGAATTGGTGCAGCAAATAGCGGATATGGTGAAGTTGATACGAATGCGTCTCATAGCAGCTCAAGACAGACAAAAGAAGTATACGAACTTGTATCGAGAAAATAGGGAGTTTGAAGTAGGCTCTTACGTATTTCTAAAGGTATCTCCCTGAAAAGGAAAGATACGCTTTGGAAAGAAGGGAAAGTTAAGTGCAAGGTTTGTAGGACCTTTTGAAGTGTTAAAACGGGTAGGTGAGGTAGCTTATATGATAGCATTACCTCCAGACCTAGAACGAATACATAACATGTTTCATGTATTGGTATTGTATCCTTATAAGTCGGATTATAAGCACGTTAAAAAATATGAGCCTATTCATATCGAGAAGGACTTAACGTACGAAGAGACAACAATTCAAATTGTCGATAGAAAAGAACAAGTTCTGCAAAATAAAATTATACCTTCCGTGAAGGTGTTATGGAAGAACCACGATGCAGAAGAAGCAACGTGGGAATTGGAAGAAAAGATAATGAAGGATTACCCTCAGTTGTTTGAATAATAAGAGGCGAGATTCTGGGGACAGAATCTTTTTAAGGGGGGAAAAATGTTACGACCGAGAAATTCGGATCCTTTGTAAAATAATTTAATAATGAATAAAATAATATTATTTATTATTATTATGTGTTAGTAAGATGAATGTCATTCTATAACCTAGAGATGTCAGAACATTGTAGTATTTTAATTACGTGAGAGGATTAAGGTGTTTGAATTTCCAAGACGAAAATAAAAGTTTTCTAAGAAATTTTCTAAAAATACTATTCATCGATTTCCGCTCGAGAATTATTTTTGAACTTTCGAGAAAAATGTAACGTTATAATATCTAGGTGAAATGGGAAATATATGGGAAACGTAATATTTTTCATGTGGACTTAGTTCGTTAACATTAAGAAAAGGAAGTAGTAAGAATTAATTGTAATGGCCGTATGATACTTATGTATTGTATGAATGAACGGATACAAGTATAATATGAAGTATATGTATGGAGGATGGTATAACGTATATTACGAATTAGTATACGAGTAGAATATGAGGATTATACTATATAGTGCATACTAAAGATTGAAGCTAATTGTGAATGAATGTATGGATTATATAAGATGTATAAGTCCAATAGGAATTGGATGTGCAAGCCCAAGTGTTTGATAATCAAAAGCCTAAACTAAAGTAATGCAAGCCCAAAGGATGGAGTTATGCTAAGTGGACTAGGGCCCAAATCATGATCCATTGGATAATTAGGATCCATGGAGCAAACCATGGGTGAATTGGTGGGAAAGAACTTTATGTAATGACCAAGTAAAGGATAAGTGTTGTGTTTAATAAGTAATGAATAGTAAGGAGGTGATTAAAGGAGGTGGGATGTTCTAATGACCATAATGCCCTAACCTTAGAGACTTCTATAAATAACAAGCTTACAATTCAGTTGTTGGTTATTAATTTTCATCCAACATTAAACAACTTATTGGTTAGAGAGAATAAGCACTTTTAAGTCACAACATCATTTGCTAGATTTTCAAGAAGAAGAGAAGTACTAGTTCTTCAAGGGTAAGACTCTTGTCTAATAATCTTCATCTCTATTATTGTAGAGTGATAAGAGAAGTGTAACTTAATAAGCATGTATTCTAAGAACATGTAAAAATTGAATAAGCAATGGGCTTAAGCCGATTAAGTCATGAATAAGTAACTTAAACCTAAACAATTTATAAACTTTTGAAGAACTTGTGATGAACTTGTCATGTGTTTGTCATATGAAGTTAGTATGTTTGATAAGATGTAAGAATATTGATTCAAGGACTTAAATCTATAATAAGTCATAAGGAATAAAAAATTGTAGTTTATAAGTTATTAAGTCATGAACTTATGAAAAATAAGCCAAAACATAGCTTAAAAATAAGTTGATATAATTTGTAGTTTGAAATATTCATATGATGGTTAAAATCCATTTAGAACGATGATTAAATCGTTAGTAATGAAGTTTCGCCGGAATTCACACGATTGGGCGATAATCGTTGAATTAGTGAAATTCTCGGAATGGAAGTCGGATTTTGTGTTTGAACTCGGAAACATTGGTTTTCGATGGAGACAAGTCATATTTGGCATTATAGAGTTGTGGACTCGAAAATGACCGGATTCCGACTTAGAACGAAGAAACGAGCGTTGAACATTCACGAACGATTACCGTTTTCGTTAAAAATGAACTAATAGGTGAATTTTTAGCAAAAAAAGTCAAATAGATAAAATTCTTGCATGAACGCATAGAGTATGTAATTTGTGAATCGTAGGTTTTTGAACGAGTCAATTCGGACTTATAACGAAGAAGTTATACGTCCGGGAATTTTGCAAATTTAAAAGTCTGTTAAAATTTTTTGGTGCACAGAGTTGTCGCCGCGGCGCCAACCCAAGGTATAATGGTCGCATCGCTGCGGCCATATCTGATGTACATACCTCTCATCGAGAGTCACGCGTGCAGACGGTTGAAAAGGGTAATGTGTGGCGGCCTTGATGCGAGCTCTGTTGCAGTATCGCTAACTCATGGCATACGACACACGAAGAAGGAAGGGTGGCACCAACATGGGCCAAATTTCTAGGGTTTCGTCAAAGAAGAAAGTTTATAAGTATGAAATGAATGATAACTCTTTAGTAATGAACTAAGGAACTTAATGAAGCGTTGTAAGGTATGGTTAAACCTTAATTATGTTACCTAAGGGTTGAAGATAAGTAATCAAACATGAACATAATGTAAAGGTAAGAACGAAGTAACGAAAAGCTGGAACCAATAATAACAAATCTAAGTCATAATTAGATTGAGAAGAAGGGTAAGATTCATTAGGAACCATGTATGTTTATTCATGACCTAATGTGTTATGTGATGTCATCATTTATTGTAGAGACTCGAAGACTTAAACGAGGATGTGTTATAACTATAACAGACACTAAAGGCAAGTATTCTAACCCATGTTCTAGTTCAATCTGGACAAGCTTTGTAATTCATGTATTTTTACACATGAAGTATTGTATGATGAAGTCAAAGCCAACTCTTTCGGCTAGACTTATATTTTGTTTCTATCAAGCATGGTCAATGTTTACTAAGTTATATTGGGGTGGTTTTCAAACGAAGACTGAGTATGATAAAATGTTTTGTCATCTAACAACAGGCACGTGAGGTTGCCAAAAGTTAAACGTACATACGTTTACTGAATGTAATGTTGATCAATATAGAGTACTATAGGCTGGTCACCTAGACGTGGTCGTAAGAAATGTTGGACTTACGGACTTAGTGTCGGGATGTCCTTTTTAAAAGAACTTATGAAATGCTCATGGTCTTGGACCGAAATTGATGTTTTACTGAATATTGTTGTTGTAAAACGTTTTGAAGGAAAAGAAGTGCTATTTTAAATTATCGATAGTACTTTGTAACTATTGTTCAGTTATTGAAGATATACGAGTCCTATGTTTCAAGCATGTTGTTTATTAGAATTGTTGTACTTGCTGAGCTAGTCATGCACACTCTTGCTTGAAACATATGAACGCAGCTAAGATCGAATGGACTGAAGGCTCCAGCAAGGATAAGGGCAAGGCGAAGATGAACCCGTAGAATACTTATATAATAGTATAGGGTGAATGATTGTAATATATTTGATATTATGATAAGAACAAATGTAATGGTTATAAAGAACCTGGGGAATGTTAATATTATTTTGAATATATAGAAGACATATTCGTTCTATTGGGGCTTTTCAATTGAATGTATGTGTGAATGGTAGTAACGTGTAGCACCATCTGTCGGGTTGGAAGATACCCGGATTTGGGGGCGTCACAAATACCGTCAATGCAAGCTCATAGCTCCAAAACACTTCTCCTCAGTAGGGATTTCATCCGTTGATGCACATGTCAACGAAGGTCAAGCATCATTGACGTTTGCCCAGTAGGGATATCATCAGTCGATGCACACGTCGACGAAAGTCAAGCCACCTTGACATCATTAGTCGTTGGCATTTAAACCCAATGAAGCGTTAGGAACCATCCGACGATCTCATCCATTGATGTACATTTCAGTGAGGGTCAAGCAACCTTGGCAACACATATTGTTGGCAGTAACTCCGACAGAGCAGTGGAAAGACCTGGCGAGATAAACCAGGAAGGACCATCCTCATCGGGGAGGACCGATGATGGAATATGTTATACACATCCTCCTCAAACAAAACACATCCCACAGAGTCTCTTGTACATTAGAGATACATCTTCAGTGTGAAGTCTATATCAAGGATTATGGACTTTGGTGATAACCCCAATGTCAACATCCTGGAAGTTCCTGAGGACTTTGGATCGCACATCCAAGATAGTTCATCAGGGTTGTCAGTAATGACTATGAACCCCGACAGAAGTCGTGGGAGCCGACAGTCATCCCATCCTATTGGAGAATAGTTCAACAAATCACATATATTAGCATCATGTTGTTGTACATTGCATCATGATTATCCTGTCACATTTCAAGTGTCTAGTATTCTTTATCATATCCATGTCATTGTAATGCATGAATATGATAAAGAGGGGCATCTGTAGACACTCAAAATATTGCATTCCTGTTATTAACATTGCAGAAGGGCAGAATCGTCTTTCAGAGATAACCCTGGAGGACAAAACAGTTCCAATTTCAGAAATCCCACCGGAGAAGCCTTTTCCATCTCGGAGATAACCCCGAGATATTCAATCTCTAAAATAACACCGAGAGTTTCAGTCTCAACCTCGAAGATAACCTAGAGGAGTTCAGTTGCAGTTCCAGAGATAACCCCAGAAAAGCTCTTTCCAACCTTTGCAATCAGCTTCAACCTCGGAGATAACCCCGAGGAACTTAGTCCCAAACCCAGAGATAACCTAGGAAGGTCAGGCACACCTCAAAGACAACCCTGAGGACATCCAGTACTTGCATTAGCCCAATATCAAAGATAACCCTGAGCAATGACTGTTTATTAGCCCAAATCGGGGATAACCCCGATGAGGGGCAAAATCATCATTTTGTCACCTCGATCCCACATGCGCGCCGTCTCAACACATTTCAACATATATTCTACACAGCAATGTCCTACAAGAACCAAATAGCTGTAATCCCAATTGACTACTACACAAGACATCACACCGGCTGGAATTTGCAGCTTGAAGACCAAGGGCATGGTTCCATCTTCCTGACTTCTTACAACCTCTAATCCTATGTCATTTGCCTAGCTCTCGACAATAGCACTCTGAAACATCTCTTATATGTGACGCCCCCAAAACAGGTATACATCACACATCTTGAGTCACCAAATACATGGTACAAAATTTAAATACAACTTAATAATACAACTGTCGTGTAAAATACGACAAAACATAAACTGAAAGTTTTAATACGAATATTGTCTTCTAGACAGTATTCAACTCAAATGGAGTCCTCAATACATTTATTATCACACTATTTCATAGAATAGTGAGGACTACTAATGCTATCATCTGGACCATCACTCCGTTCCCCGACTAGTCCCGACTACGTTCTCATTTCCTGAAGAGGACAATGAAAGCAAAAGGGTGAGCTCAACTAGCCCAGTAAGAAATATTATGACTAAGATAATGTAGAATAATTTATCGTTAGCCTTCAACAGAGTTAAACTGATAAAATATAACAAACATCAAGTTTAACTGCAGCGGAACAAGCAACCCATTAGAAGAGTCATGTAGAGCATAAAATCTACTATCTTCTATGATTTAAAAGGTTTTTCATCACTTTTATCGCTGAGACTTAGCTTAATAAATAATCCACATCATCGAATCACCCCTGCACTACGGCCAAGGATATTCTTTGGTATCACGACCACAAATTATCCATGCACTACGGGACAATGGTCATGATCATGTCAACAACTGTCCATCAATGCACTGTGGGCCAATGAGGACTTTTACCACATCATTTGTAACATTACGGTCATGATTATATCGAATAATCCCTGGTCATAATCATACCAAGTCCATCTATGCACTACAGGCCACAGGTGACTTTCAACATAATATAAACATGAGGATGATGAAAATGATATAAGAATTCAATAAAAAAAGTTCAAGGATAAATTTTTAAAGATTTATAATTTAATTTATCCAGAAATCAATAATGTCCAAATTGTCAACATGATACTGCTTTGTGGAGTAAAATTCAAGAATAATATTGTACAAAAAATAATTTGGACCGAAAACGAATCAATTTTTTTTAATCATGAATAGTACCCCAGGTGAATAGTACTCGAGTGAATAGTACCCTGTGAATAGTACTTTGGGAATAGTAATACCATGAATAGTACTCCGGCATGAAAAAGTTAAAACTTATCAAGAACACTCAGAATAATATTTCCATGAAAAGATACTGGATGAAGCGCAAATATCAAGGATATTCTACTAATTTCATGGAGTATAGAAGCCAAAATTTTAACAAAACGAGTATAGAATTCAAAATTTGAAACAAAATAATATTACTTACATACTATAGAGTATGGAAGAAAATATTATTTCAAGCGAATATTGAACAAAAATAGCATCCCTTACCTTGAAAAGAAGAGTATTCCAACTGGTGTAGCGAAGATATTCTTGAAGAAAACTTTCGCTATTTTATACGCTCAAAGCATTCTAAAACTCGAAAGAAATACGCTCAATATTATAGAAGAATTCTCTGATTCTGGTGTGATTTTCAATTCTAACTTAAGCGCCTATTTATAGAAAAATGCTAGAACGCCATAGGAGATTAAATTAATAAAATGTTAATTTAATTTTTCTACGCATGCCACCAACCAAGACCAAATTTCAGCCACCTCTAGTGGGTCCCACCAATTCAGCACATGTTTTCTACACCAACAAAAGTGGGGCCCACCCATGTTTTTAATAAAAATATTTTAATTTCTGAAACTTTAATAATTCATAATAAATAGCCCTTTTATCAGAAAATATGAATTTTATATCCATTCCATACGAAATCGAATTCTCTACAACTTTGTAGCTTTAAGTTTTTCCAAATTCCAAACAGAAAATATCCGAAATCCACAAACGGACGATTTTCAATACCTCATAAAATTCATAACAAATCATATGTTAATTTTAATGGTTTAAAATTTGTGGACATATACTCAACTTATATATGTATAACATATCCAAAAATCACAACGATCCAACAGTAAGATCAAAATTATAACTCACGCAAAAGAGCTTTAAGAACACTGATTTAATTTTAATATCTCCATTCCGACAAAACACCTCAACCTTAATTCCTTCATTTATAACCACATAAAATTAATATTTTCATATCCATCATTTATGTCCACATAAAATAAATATTTCCTTATCATATAAATCAATAATTAATTATTCACAAATAATCGTACAGAATCACAATAATGATAACCATGCTGCTCCTCAGAAAGAGGGGCTTTCCGATAAGGATTTCTCCTCATCTTGGCCGCAATTAGGTGACCAAACCCTCCTCGATGTAAATTTCTAGACATTGCCAATAATGCTATCTAATAATATTATTCAAATAATATGAATTATTTATTTGATAATGGGAAATCTGCGTTGACAATTATTGAAACAACAATAATATAAAATATCAACGCAACAATTATTGAATCAATAAAATAAATATTGAACAGTAATTACTGTAACAATTATTGAGTAGTGCCTTCTTACGTAAGAATCAATAATTCAAAAATACTGTGCAATACCGTGTGCTACTTTGCAACAATGCATATTACTGTATTTTAACCACCAGGTATTCCAAAAGTGTTAACAGTAACAACTACGCCATTATTTATAAAACTCAAACTTGTCATTTTTTCATCAAGCGGCTTTATCTCATTATGGGCCCACAATGATTGTGTTAGTCGCATTTAATATTCCCTGTTAAAACGAATATTCCCCGACCAATCGAATATTATATAACAACTTGCGTACTTTGCAAAATTTATAAACTTATAACATTATATCAAATTCACTCCATAATATTCAAAAATGATATTTATAGAAAATTCATCTTTATTTATAAAAGTTGGGGTCTTAAAACCTCTACTTCTTATGAAATTTCACCCTCAAAATTAGGGTACGTACCTGGTATGTCGAAGAGGTAAAGATACCTTGATTTCATTTTAGATTCTAACTCCCAGGTCATTTCCTCAACAATGTGGTTTCTCCACAAAACTTTGACTTGAGATATAATAGGAACCTCTTTATACGTTAAATCTTCCGCTATTTCGTCCAGTTCTAACTCAATAATGTGGTTCGGGTCTTTCACATATTTACGTAACATAGATATGTGAAAAATATTATGAACACGAGACATACTTGGCGGTAAAAGTAGTCTATATAACCACGCTTCTTACTCGTTCGAGGATTAAAAATGGGCCAATGAATCGAGGATTGAGCTTTCCTCTCTTTCCAAATCTCGTAACTCCTTTCCATGGAGCAACACGTAACAACACATGTTCTCCAATATTGAATTCTACGTCCTTTCGATGAAGATCAGCATAACTCTTTTGTCGATCTTGTGAGATTTTTATACGTTGTCGGATCGTTTGAATCTTTTTCGTAGTCATACGTACCAACTTCGGTCCCAACAATGTTGCTTCACTCACCTCATCCCAGCATACTAGAGAACGACACTTTCTTCCATACAATGCCTTGAATGGAGCCATGCCAATACTTGCTTGATAACTATTGTTGTAGGAAAACTCCACCAATGGTAAGAACTTGTCCCAACTTCCCTTGAAGTCAAGGACACAGAGTCTTAATAGATCTTCAAGAGTTTGAATAGCCCCCTTTTGATCGCCTCATCCGCCCCGAGGATGATATTAGAAAGCTAAATCATAAATCCGTGCCTATAGCTTTTTTCAAACTAACCCAAAATCTTGAAGTGAATCTTGGGTCTCGATCAGAAACTATGGATACTGGCATACCATGCAATCTTATAATCTCTTTTATGTACATACGATCAAGACGTTCAAGTGTATAAGTTTTTTGTATAGGTAAGAAATGAGCCGACTTAGTCAATCTATCAACAATGACCCAAATCGCATCTATGCCTTGAGAAACCTTGGGAAGACCGGTAACGAAATCCATGGTAATGTGCTCCCACTTCCATTCTAGAATTTCAAGTGGTTACAATGGACCTTTTGGTACTTGATGCTCCGCCTTGACTCGTTGACAAGTTAGACACCTTGAGATAAACTCCGTTATCTCTCTCTTCATATTGCTCCACTAAAATATATGTCGAAGATCATGATACATTTTGGTATTCCCAGTATGGATTGTAAACGGTGTGTTGTGCGCTTCCATCATGATTTTATACTTTAAATCAGGGTCGTTAGGAACACAAAGTCTGGAGTTGACTCGAAGTATTCCTTCTTCATCGATTCTTGCTTCCGGCATAGCACCTTCTTGCACTTTCTTCCTCATACGCATCAGCTCCAGGTCTGTAGCTTGAGTAGCTTTAACTTTATCGATTAAAGTTGGTTCTACTCATATATTTGCCATTATCACATGGGTCCCTGGAGTCTTTAACTCTATCTCCATCCTTTGCAAGTTATACAAAATGGGCCTTTGCATTGACAATATCGCACTTGTACCCGCATATGATCTTCTACTTAATGCGTCAGCTACCACGTTCGCTTTTCCAGGATGGTATTGGATGGTATGATCATAATCTTTCAACAGTTCAAGCCAACGTCATTGTCATATGTTGAGTTCCTTTTGAGTGAAGAAATATTTGAGGCTTTTATGATCCGTAAAGATCTCCACTTTCTCCCCATACAAGTAATGCCTCCAAATCTTTAGTGCAAAAATGACTGCTGCCAACTCTAGATCATGAGTAGGATAATTCGTCTTATATTCTTTGAGTTACCGAGAGGCATAGGCTATGACTTTCCCATGTTGCATGAGAACACATCCTAACCCTTTGCCCGAAGCATCACTGTAGATGACAAATCCCTCCGAGCCAGATGGTATTGTCAGAACAGGTGCTGAAATGAGTCTCCTCTTGAGTTCTTGAAAACTCTTCTCATATTCCACGCTCTAACCGAATTTTGTATCTTTCTGAGTCAGCTGAGTTAATAGAGTAGTGATTCGAGAAAACCCTTCTATGAATCTCCGATAAATACCAGCTAAGCCGAGAAAGCTATGTACTTCGGTCACTGATTTAGGTTGCTCCCAGCTTTTAATAGCTTTAATCTTTTTCGGGTCAACAGATATTCCATGACTTGATACTATGTGCCCAAGGAATGCTACTTCCTCAAGCCAGAACTCGCATTTCTTCAACTTGGCATAAAGCTTGTTTTCACGAAGCTTTTGGAGTATCAGCCTCAAGTGTTGCTCATGATCTTCACGGCTTTTGGAATATATGAGGATGTCATCAATAAAGACGACCACAAAGTGATCCAAATATTCCTTGAATACTCAGTTCATCATATCCATGAAGGCAGCAGGAGCATTAGTCAATCCAAAAGACATGACTAGGAATTCATAATGCGCGTACCAAGTTCTGAAAGCCATCTTTGGAATTTCATCGGTTCTAATCTTTAACTGATGATATCCGGAACGAAGATCGATCTTTGAAAAGAATTTGGCGCCTTGCAACTGGTCAAACAGGTCATCAATACGTGGCAATGGGTACCTATTTTTGATGGTGACATGATTCAACTCCCGATAATCAATACAAAGTTGCATACTCCCATCTTTCTTCTTCACGAATAGAACAGGAGCACCCCAAGGAGATGTACTAGGACGAATGAAACCGATGTCTAACAATCCTGCAATTGGGTCTTTAACTCCTGAAGTTCAATATGAGCCATTCGATATGGGGCTTTGGAAATGGGTTTTGTATTGGGTTCAAGGTCAATACAAAATTCAATTTCACGCTCTAGGGGTAGGCCAAGAAGTTCTTCAGGGAATACGTCAGGAAATTTATTAACAATAGAAATATCATTCAAAACTGACGTATTTTTGTTTAAATATGTGACATGAGCTAAGAAAGCTTGACATTCATTTTTTAATAAACGAATAGCTTTATGGCTTGAGATGACAAAGTTGATTGATTTTAATGGTTTGGTTGCTTGAATTCAAGATAATAGGTTTGTTAGGAATATGAAAGCTAACAACCTTATTTAAAATAATCAATTTTTGCATGATGAGTAGTTAACTAATCAATCCCTAGAATTATTTCAAATGCAAGTATTTTCAATGAAATAAGATCGACAGGTAATGTAAGGGTACCGATTTGAACCAAACAAGACTTATAAACAGTGGATGTAATGAAGATTTCTCTCGAAGGAGTTTCAACAGATAAGTCAAAGTCTAATTTCTCCGAAGTCAAATTTAAACGTTGAGCGCAAGTAGGAGAAATAAAAGAATGGGTAGAACCAGTATCAAATAAGGTATAGACTTCGCTAGAGTTTATGATAAGCTTACCCGTGATGACCTCATTCGAGTTCCTTGCTTTCTAGGAGGTCACAACAAACGCTCTCCCTTGAACTACCGGCTTTGACTTTTCAGGGACGACCTTTGGTGCCTCCATCCCAGCTGGACTTGTCTTCGGTGCATGACAAAATCGGGCTAGGTGACCTTCTTTTCCACAATTATAACATGCTTTGGACTGTATCGCGTAGTTTGGACTGATGTGTCCCTCCCCTCCGCATTTGAAGCATATGATAGGTGGTCGTTCTCCTTCTTTAACAACGGGTGTTGGTGCCGACGTCTTTCCATCATTGTTGAATCTCCTCTTCTTGAAATGTCCACTCTTATTGTCTTGGCCATGATTACCACCGAAGTGGTTACCATTTTTGGCCTGTTGATTCCCTCCACGCTTGTTGTCACCGCTTCGATGACTGCTACCACTGGTATTATCATTTTACCGGTTGCTCTCTTGGTTGGGTTGACTCATTATCGCGCTCCAATAGCTGAGCCCTATTCACAACATCTGAATACTAACACAGTTTATGAGAGGTAAGGTATTGACGTATCTCAGGTTTCAAACCACTTAGAAACATTCGCGTTATTCTCTCCTCATTATCAACCAAATGGGACGCAAACCGGGACAACTCGGCAAACTTGGCTTCATACTACGACACGGTCATGTTGTTTTGCTCCAGTTTAATGAACTCTACCTCTTTCATGTGATGAATACTTTCGAGAAAGTACTTGTCGTTGAACAATTCTTAGAACTTCTTCCAAGTCATCTTCAGTACGGCAGGTTTGAGAATGATTTACAGATTCCCACCAGTAATCTGCCTCTGCCCACAACATGAAGGTGGCAAAGGGAACCTTTTGCTCCTCGGAGCATCCCAAGATATCAAATATCTTGTTGATTTGCTTTATCCACGTCTCTGCCTTAAGTGGTTTTGGCTCTCCAAAAACTCCTGGTGGTCAACTGTTGAACTCATTTAGCGTTGACCATCCGAGAATTGCCAGTGTTTCCACCTGCATTTCGGACAGGAGTCTCTCTTGCCTGATGTTACATGAATTGCAGAAAGCCTCTGAACATTCCATCGTTCATCATTTAGTCAGTGTTGTTGTTTGCATGAGGATTGTCGCCTTCCTGATGCACATTATCGTGATTACTGATCTGTGGAGACTCAACGGTCTCCTGTGCTCCATTGCTATTCTCAACATTCTCGGATGTCATTTTCAAATACTGCCACAAAACAATGGTTAATTGACATGCCACATATTATCCATATACTCTGACCGACCAATTAAATACCAATTAAACTTAGGTAGGTCATACTAGCGAAGGATTTCCCCGTCTCTCCCCCTAGTTCTAGTCTCACATCTTAGCCAGGGATCATATCCCTAAGCTTTGATACCAACTATGATGCCCCCAAAACAGGTATATATCACCCATCTCGAGTCGCCAAATACATGGTACAAAATTCAAATACAACTTAATAATACAACTGTCGTGTAAAATACGACAAAACATAAACTGAAAGTTTTAATAAGAATATTGTCTTCTAGACAGTATTCAACTCAGATGGAGTCCTCAATACATTTATTATCACACTATTTCATAGAATAGTGAGGACTACTAATGCTATCATTTGGACCGTCACTCCATTCCCCGACTAGTCCCGGCTACGTTCTCATTTCCTGAAGAGGACAATGAAAGCAAAAGGGTGAGCTTAACTAGCCCAGTAAGAAATATTATGACTAAGTTAATGCAGAATAATTTATCGTTAGCCTTCAACAGTGTTAAACTGTTAAAATATAATAAATATCAAGTTTAACTGCAGCGGAACAAGAAATCCATTAGAAGAGTCAAGTAGAGCATAAAATCTACTATCTTCTATGATTTAAAAGGTTTTTCATCACTTTTATCGCTGAGACTCAGCTTAATAAATAATCCACATCATCGAATCACCCCTGCACTATGGCCAAGGATATTCTTTGATATCATGACCATAAATTATCCATGCACTACGGGCCAAGGATATTCGTGTATTCATCAATGGTCATGATCATGCCAACAACTGTCCATCAATGCACTACGGACCAATGAGGATTTTTACCTCATCATTTGTAACATTATGATAATGATTATACCGACTAATCCCTGGTCATAATCATACCAAGTCCATCTATGCACTACAGGTTACAAATGACTTTCAACATAATATAAACATGAGGATGATGAAAATGATATAAGAATTCAATAAAACAAGTTCAAGGATAAATTTTTAAAGATTTATAATTTAATTTATCCAAAAATCAATAACGTCTAAATTGTCAACATGATACTGCTTTATGGAGTAAAATTCAAGAATAATATTGTACCAAAAATAATTTGGACCGAAAACGAATCAATTTTTTTTATCATGAATAGTACCACGGGTGAATAGTACTCGAGTGAATAGTACCCTGTGAATAGTACTTCGGGAATAGTAACCCTATGAATAGTATTCCAGCATGAAAAAGTTAAAAACATATCAAGAACGCTCAGAATAATATTTCCATGAAAAGATACTGGATGAAGCAAATATTAAGGATATTCTACTAATTTCATAGAGTATAGAAGCCAAAATTTTAACAAAACGAGTATAGAATTCAAAATCTGAAACGAAATAATATTACTTACATACTACAGAGTATGGAAGAAAATATTATTTTAAGCGAATATTGAACAAAAATAACATCCCTTACCATGAAAAGAAGAGTATTCCAACTGGTGTAGCGGGGATATTCTTGAAGAAAACTTTCACTGTTTTATACATTCAAAGCTTTCTAAAACTCGAAAGAAATACGCTCAATATTATAGACGAAGAATTCTCTGATTCTGGTGTGATTTTCAATTCTAACTTAAGCGCCTATTTATAGGAAAATGCTAGAACGCCATAAGAGACTAAATTAATAAAATATTAATTTAATTTTTCTACGCATACCACCAACCAAGACCAAATTTTAGCCACCTCTAGTGGGTCCCACCAATTCAGCATATGTTTTCTACACCAACCAAAAGTGGGTCCCAACCATGTTTTTAATAAAAGTATTTTAATTTCTGAAACTTCAATAATTCATAATAAATAGCCATTTTATCAGAAAAATAAGAATTTTATGTCCATTCCATACGAAATCAAATTCTCCACAACTTTGTAGCTTTAAGTTTTTCCAAATTCCAAACAGAAAATATCCGAAATCCACAAACGAACGTTTTTCAATACCTCATAAAATTCATAACAAATCATATGTTAATTTTTAACGGTTCAAAATTTGTGGACATATACTCAACTTATATATGTATAACATATCCAAAAATCACAACGATCCAACGGTCGGATCAAAATTATAACTCACACAATAAAACTTTAAGTGATTTTTAATACCTCCATTTCGACAAAAAACCTCAACCTTAATTCCTTCATTTATAACCACATAAAATAAATATTTTCCTATCCATCATTTATGTCCACATAAAATAAATATTTCCTTATCATATAAATCAATAATTAATTATTCATAAATAATATTACAGAATCACAATATTGATAACCAGGCCGTTCCTAGGAAAGATGGGGCTTTTCGATAAGGATTTCTCCTTACTGGTGCACAATTAGGTGACCAAACCTCTCCTTAACAGAACTTTCTAGACATTGTCAATAATGCTATCTAATAATATTATTCAAATAATATGAATTATTGATTTGATAATGGGAAATATTTGTGCAAAGGACAATTATTGAAACAACAATAATATAAAATATCAACGTAACAATTATTGAATCAATAAAATAAAATATTAAACAAAGAATTATCGTAACAATTATTGAGTAGTAGACTTCTTACGTAAGAATCAATAGTTCAAAAATCGTGCAACAATCTAGGATAAAGTGATTTTCCGATTCAAGATCCGAGTCGACCACCTTAGAGGAGTACGCGTAATGACAAGACTTCCATCGATGAGACTGCTTGTAAATGGCTATTCCATGACATGAGTTTATTATTTGTGACCCTCACCGGGCTGAGGCGTAGAGTAGTACATGATGAGATTACATCCGGTTATGTGGTGTCCCAGCATTTTCTGATAGACAGATTTGGCTTAATGGACAGTTATGTACGACACTCCGAGGATTTCACCACATCGGAGGATCAGTGGCATACAGCCAGGGTAGACGTACTCATGATGTGCATAGTTATGTATACATGCCACTATACATGGATGAGCTGGATATCGATGTTGCCATGGCAGTGAGAGATCTCAGGGAGGGTCATATCATTTTGTCGATGATTGTGACAGAGACGTTGAGATCGGCCACATATTGTCATACCTATCCTGTAGGGGTATCCATATGCAGCTCAGTTATGTTGTATGTGTGGTTCATGTCACAACTATGACCGATTGTCACCTTCCGACGACATGGGTATTGTTTTACCCATGAGATATCCATGTCTTACTCCTTTCAGCTAGTGGAGTGTACAGATGCTACATCCTGGTCAGTGTTTTTGGCAGGGATCGGAGATCCATTTGGCATTTTGTCGTGTACAGGGCTCAGTTCACCTTAAACTTGCATTACTCATGCACCTGGCATGGATTATCTCCCTCTGGCTGGTTTGAGGGGCATGACCACTTACCACCCACTGGATGTGATATCACAGTTTGACTAGTTTCAGGACTTCCATCCTTTTGAGGGAGCATTGGGTCAGCGTTTGGCTTCTCACCACTTGTCATCAGAGGACAGATCCAAGGTGTATGCCTGTTGGGATCAGCGTGAGCTAGCTGAGTTTTCTGTTAGCCATCCGGGCTGTTCGTCAGAGTATTCTGCATGGATGGAGACAGAGACTACATCGAATACGGTTGTATCCACATTGTCGGGGATTGATTCTGATGGTGGAGAGCCCATAGAGGACATTAATTCTCCCACCGAGGAGGATCTTTTTTTGGGTTGCAAAGAATCGTGATGGATTCTCCCATTACGATCAAGCATCGTGACCCAAAGATTCAAAGAAAGTATTTAGAGCAGAGACTGCATTTGATGACATTTGAGAGAGATCAGGCTAGGGCCTTGATGTTGACAGCTCTTGTTGGGAGAGACGCCGCTCTATTAGAGAGAGATGATGCTTTAGCACTTAGAGACATCGCTATTATTGAGCGTGATGAGGCTAAATCATGCAGAGATGCATTAATTGTTGAGCCAGATGGTGCCATATGTGCCCGGGACGTAGCCGTTACAGATAGTACTTGTAAGACCCTGAATTTTATGAAATAAAAGTATTTAATTTTTCTTATAATTATTATTCAGTAAATGGTTAAATTGATAAGAGTTTAAAGTTATGGGTGAAATGTGCAAATTTTACAAAATAAGCAAGTCGTTATAAAATATTCATTATTGTCGGGGAATATTTGTTTAGTCGTGGAATATTCTTTTTGTCGGGAATATCCATACGACGAAAGAAAGCGACCATTCAGGGCCCCATAATGTAAAAAACGGTTGGATGAAAGAAAACGACAAGTTTGAGTTTTATAAATAACGACATAATTGTTACTGCTAACACCGTTGATTACCCTATGGTTAAAATAGTAATACGTGGTGGTTGCACAAGAAGTAATACCAGTATTGCACAATATTTTTGAATTATTGATTCTTACATAAGAAGGCACTACTCAATAATTGTTACAATAGTTTCTTGCTCAATATTTTATTTTATCGATTCAATAATTGTCATATTGATATTTTATATTATTGTTGTTTCAATAATTGTCACTATACAAGATTTCCCATTATCGGATCAATAATTCATATTATTTGAATAATATTATTAGATAGCATTATTGGTAATGTCTAGAAAGTTTCATCAAGGAGAGGTTTGGTCACCTAATCATGCGCCACAAGAAGGAGAAATCTTTATCTGAAAGCCTCCTCTTTCCGGGAACCATGCCGTTGTCATTATTGTGATTCTCGTAATATTATTTGTGAATAATTATTTATTGATTTATATGATAAGGAAATATTTATTTTATGTGGCTATTAATGTTAAGGTGTTTTATCAAGATTTTTGTTTGAATGGAGGTATTAAAAATCAAATTAAGTGTTCTGAGATATATTGCGTGAGTTATAATTTTTAATCCGACCGTTGATCGTTGTGATTTTTAGATATGTTATACATATATAAGTTGAGTATATGTCCACAAATTTTGAACCGTTAAAATGAAGGTATGATTTGTTATGAATTTTAAGAGGTGACTGATTCGGAAATTATGTTATAAATGATTTTTGGTGGAAAATTCTAGAATTGAGTGAGCCCCACTTTTGGTTGGTGAGAAATGTGCTCAAATTGAATTTCAAATGTGGTGGGTGGCAATAGTAGCAGGTAAAGCCATCTGGTAGCAGGTCAAGTCTGCTTCGGCGTGCTAACATTTTCCTATAAATAGAGGGCTAAGTTAGAATTAAAAATCACACCAGAAACATAAGTTTTCTCTCCCTATATTATCGAGCGTATTTTGTGAGTATTTTGATACTTTGAGAGTTGCTAATCAGTGCAAGTTTCATTCAGCATCATATTCGATATTCCGATTAGAAGTACTGCTCTTTTGAGGTAAGGGATTCTAAGGGATTTTAAGGGTTATTATGTTTTTCATATTTCGTAATTTTTTTGACCTTCAAAAATTCTGGAAAAATTTGAAATGATAATTTGATGAGTTTTCTTGATTGTGTCCAAAAATGGCGATTTTTGGATGTATAGATTAGGAGTTATGGATTTTATGAGAAAAGACTATTTTAAAAGTAAACCCTTATAACTCCTTGTGGTTAACTCCAAAATTGGTAAAATTTTTATTAGGAGTACATATATATAACAGAAGTATACTCTGTAAATTTCGGAATTTTTTGATAAAAGTACAATTTATGATAAATGTCTATATATTCGACAGTTTTGGCCATATGAAAAATAGTAAATGAATTTTAAAAATTTTGACAAAAATATATGTTCAATATGGGACTATGTTCTGTTAAATCCCAGAAAAGAAAATTTGTTTGTACTGATTTGGTATTTTTCATTAAAATGGACTAGTTATGAGTAAATGAATTAAATATGTTATGTGAACTAACAAAATTGGAAATTAGGATTTTATGGCTTGGGAATCCTATATAAGGTATATGCAGATTTTTGATGAGGGTTTTGGTTATTGATGATGAAATTTTATGAGTTTGGCATTTTAGGATGATTAAATGCATTAATTAGTAAAGTGTAAACAATTAAAATAAATTTTTTATAAGTTTAAGAAATGATTAAAATATTGTGGTAATATTAATAATATTAGATTATGAGATTATTAAGTGATTTATAACATTTGGATTAAGGTGTTATAAAATCATTGATTTATGAATCTTACTCTTGAAATTAAATGCAGTTGTTGATCATATTATTTTTATTATCATATATAACATTTTTATAATCCCTTGATGATGAAATTTCTTTCGACTTAAGTGTAAAGATGGGTAGATTATTGGTGTGATCGTGACTATGGGTTCTCTTTGGCCAGTAGTGCAAAGATGAATTGTTGACTGGTATGATCATGACCATTGAATTTATAATTGAATATCTTTAGCTTAAGTGCAAATGTGAATTGATCAACATGGTTATAATTATGGTTTATATAAATTCTGAAATGATTATGTATTTCTTTGAGATATTAATATCTTTGGCCTGTAGTGCAAAGATGAATTATTGATGAATATCTTTGGCCCGTAGTGTAAAGATGACCTGTTGTTGAATATCTTTGGCCTGTAGTGCAAAGATGACCTGATGTTGAATAGCTTTGGCCTGTAGTGCAAAGATGACCTGTTGTTGAATATCTTTGGCATGTAGTGAAAAGATGAACTTTTGATGAATATCTTTGGCCCGTAGTGCAAAGATGAATTTATTAGTATGATTATGAACAGGAACTGTGATTTGGTATAACCATGATCTTTGATGTTTCAGGTAAAGACAGGTGATGAAAATTATCTTCATCCTAGATGAGAAAAGGAATATGGAACCACTAATATGATTATGAGTTATTCATATGATTGTGGATAGGAACTGTTGATTGATGTTATAGGGATAAAATATTATTGGTGGACTTTTAACATAGAGAAGATAATAGACATTATGATCTATTTGACTCTTCTAATGGATTGCTCGTTCCGCTGCAACTATGGTTGAAAAGTTTTATCATCTATCATATGTTCTAAATCTCTGATTTATTACTGATGAAGGCTATTGACAATTTAATTATCTTTAGTCATGATATTATTTACTGAGCTAGTTGTGCTCACCTTTTTACTTTACAATTCCTTTCAGGTAATAAGAGTGTTGCCGGGTCAAGCGGGGATAACAGGGAAATAGAACAGTGGTCTATAGCTGTTGAAGTTCTCCCTAAATAGTATGGAAATAATTTTATTGAAAACTTTAGATAAGTGTGTCGTATTGTATACGTCATTTGATATTTAATTTTGGTGAACCGAATAGGGTGAGGTGAACCCAACTTTGGAAGTGTGTTTTGCCACTATCATACAAGATGTCTAATGACATACAACCTCGTGTTATCATAAGACAAGGTTGTGCACATCCACTTGCTGAGTATATCTACGAGCACTACCTATATGATCTTGGAGTTTGGTTGAAACATAACGTTCAATTGCAGACGGTGGTGATAGTTATATGTCAAGAGAAGACTCACCATTGGAAGGAACATGATAGTAATCTTCTCGTTTTTCTTTGGGGTCTATTGGATCAACCAAGGATAATTCTCTGGACATATGATATCTATCATAACTTAGATTCATGGCCTCCCATGTACGAAGGTTTTCTTGAGCATTTTCCATAGATTTTAATTTCTAAAATAGTTATTGACTGTACCTTTATGTAAGGTATCAATGTGAGGTGCTGACACAAGTTGGTGTCCAGAGTCACAGTTGGTATTTAAACTCACAACATATGTGTTGTTGTATTTTGCACGACAATTGTAGTAATAAAGTTGTAGTTGTTTTCTGTACCATGTATTTGGCGACTCAGAATAGGTTGGATGGATTGGACTTATTTTGGGGGTGTTACAGTACTACAGTGAGATCCCTTACCACTAGCATTATTGCTGAGATGATCGCATATATTGATGAGCACCATGCCACCATACAGTTGGTTGTGGATCTGTTGGCTTGTGTAGATACCCTTGGGCAGGAGCTCACAGTGTTACCTCCTTCTTTGGAGAGAGATGCCATGTTGAACTTGATAGCTCGCATATACACTGATTTATAGATGGGCTTGTATTTTCCTGCACTGACTAGCTTAGCTATTTTGTCATGTATAGTACATATTGTATATATCAAACAACATTATATATGGCAGGGAAATATATTTTGATTCACATCCCTTTTAGTTGTGCCTTGTTACTTACTTGATATTTTCCTGTTTCTTCAGGACTTGTGATCTTGATATTTTCTGAACTCATCCTTGATAGGTGGACATTGAGATGTCTCAGGATCTTTCAAAATGGATCGTTGATCTGTGTGTATCCCTACCCTTTGGTGTCTTGGGACTGGTTTCTGTATGTAGATGTGGAGAGGAGTGTGGCTTTCCTCTCTGAGGTTGACCGCACCATAGATGGTCACCGATACTCCTTTGTATGGGGGAGCCCAGGTAGTTCCATCTCTTATGGATTGGTGTTTCTCTTTGAGGACACAACCACAGCTTAGATGGTCGCCGATTCTCCCATTTAGGTTGGGAGACCAATTAGTTCCATCCCTTTAGTCTGAAGCTGATGAAGTGTGGTGAATTAAAGGTTGATCCCGGTACCATATGACAAGTTTTTATGTTTTGGTAGGGGGTAAGACTGAACCAAGAATGGCTGCCTACGTACTCCTATTGAAGAGGAGATCAGGTCTGCGTAGTTCGAACCTGATGTAAGAGGTTCAAAGCTATATAAGAAAGGGTGTGGAGATGTTTTTTTTCTATGTGATGTGACCGGGCCATAAAAATGGTTGCCTATGTACTCCTGTGTATTGGGGAGATCAGGTCAATATAGTTCGCCCCATGTGCGAGACGGATTGCCGATGAAAATTTTGATCCCATGTATAGGACAAACTGTAGGTGAAAAAGTCTTATCCCTGGTTGGACAAAACTGTAGGTGTGAAAAGTTTTATCCTTGGTGGGATAAAACTGCATGTGTGAAAGGTTTAATCCCTAGTGGGATAACTTGAATTGAGTGAAGGATCTGATGATCGAAAACCAGGCTACTGGTTTGAAGAGTGTGTTAGTCCCTGATGGGGCATGTGGGTATGAAGAAGGGTTGTATGTAGTGAAAGGTTAGAAAACCAGAAGTGACTATGGATTTGGTGATCCAAAACAAGGATATTTGTTTGATGGTAACCTCAGACATAGTACCGTTTCACGGTGTCCGAGTTGATGAGCTGTGGAAATTCATCGTCGTCCATTTCCTGTAATCTTAGAGTACCTCCTGTCAATACCTCCTTGACAACAAACGAGCCTTCCCAGTTTGGGGAGAATTTTCCTTTGAACTGATCTTGGTTGTCAATGATCTTCTTCAAAACCAAGTCATGTTGTTTAAACTGCCATAGCCATACTTCTCTGTTGTAGGATCTGGCAATCCTTTGTTGGTATAATTGACCATGGAAGATAGCACTAGCTTGCCTTTCGTCTATTAAAGATAATTGGTGATACCTATCTTGTAACCATTAGTCTTCATCCACCTGAGCGTCTATCAACACTTTGAGGAATTCCATTTCCACCTCTATGGGGAGCATTGCTTCCATCCCATAGGTTAATGAGTAGGGGGTTACCCAAGTAGAAGTACGCATTGAAGTTTTGTAGGCTAATAAAGTCAGAGGTAAGAGGTCAGGCCATCCTTTGTGATTGGTGGACATCTTTTGCATGATCTTCTTGATGTTCTTATTAGCCGCTTCAATAGCACCATTCATCTTTGGATGATAGATGACAGAGTTGAGATGTTTGCTGTGGAATTGTCTGCATAACTCCTCCATCATTTTATTGTTGAGGTTCTTAGCATTGTCTGAAACAATTACCTCTAGTTGTCCATATCGACAAATAACATTGTTTCTGATGAAACCAATGATGACTTCTTTGGTAACCCTGGGGAAGGAGGCTTCTTCTACCCACTTGGTGAAGTAGTCGATCATGGTGAAGATAAACTGATGCTCATTACTGGCCTTGGGCTCGATGGGCCCGATTGTTAGAGTTTGTGCCCTAGAGGCAAATTATTTGATATAACTGCTTAACATTCTGATATTATATTTCATTGAATGTATGAATTATTTTATTATGGTTTTATTTACTGCGTTATCTAAATGTTAACATAATAAAAATTTCTCAGAATAGTGATACAAATTATATAGTTTCAAGTATGTGACTTGAACATGAGATTATATAATTATAATTAGTATCATTATTCTTAAAAGTCCCTAGTCGAGTATCATTGTTGATGGGACAACAATGATGCATTGAGACTAGTATGTGGATTAACTGATGACCAAATCTCATTGGTCATAAATGTATGAGATATTAAGTCAATGCATAGGTACATGTTAGAGAACGATGTACTGGACAGACCCACCATGAGAATTCTATGTGGAGCATTATACGAAGTGTCATTAGTGATTCTCATAGTGATAATGATGTAATGATCCTCCAACCTGAAATCACTATATTACTACACGAGAATTTATCTGCTTTGATATCATCAAATGTCACCTTTAATAGGGTGGACTATAAAGGTGATTATTGGGTACATCATGAATTGTGTGAGGAATATGAGTGCTCTAGATGGAATTTAACCCTCCTATGTATTAGGGGTGATATCCATAGGCCTCTTGATTGAGCAAGACTATTAAATGCAAGGCCATGCTCAAATAGTGATTTGTTTCATATAGTCTACTCATTGATCAAGAAAACTCAGATTAAATTATGAAGAGTATGACACATTACATGACTCAAGTTTAATCTAGGATATTAAGGTTAAAAGGATTAAATTACATTGAAACATTGGTCACGAAAAGGTTGCATCGAATCATCGATCTTATTATTACTTGGGTAGCAGTGATGCATTACTAGATGCCGCTCATTGTTTATAATTTTAGAATATAATTTTAAAATTATTGTCAACTTAATAATAACCTATAGGGTCACACACATAGAACGTTATTAAAAGGAAATTAATTTAAATTGTAAGGATTTAAATATATCAATATGATTGATAGTATTTAAATCACGAATTTAAATTAAAAGGATGATATGTATATATATATATATATATATATATATATATTAAGTAAGCCTTAATTAAGATATAATATATATATATATATATATATATATATATATATAAATTCAGATTTTATTTTAATTAGATTAGGGTTTTGATTAATTCCGATTTATTGCTATATATATGATATATCAGCGTTTTAGGGAAGTAAATCATAACTAAAACCCTAGCCGCTCTTAGAGAGAGACTAAAGAAAAATTTCGAAAATCCTAATCCTTGGTGGCTAGTATCACAATTCTCTTCACTGCAGATCGTGCGACGATTCGAGGGGCATTCGTGTGGATACCGTAGAGGCACGGTTCTGATTAGATTACGTAAGGGATTCATATTCATTTCAGAACTCTTTCATAATCGGTATAATATCTAAACTAATGAATTAATTTCTGTTTCGCATGGATCCTGTTTTTGGGTTTCAGAAATTGCTTTGATTATTTTCTATTTCCGCTGCATTTTTGTGCCGAAATCCCTACACCGATTACGTATGTTCCCCACATTGAGAAGGACCAGGGTGAACTCATATTGTGGAGCTCTCTTGGAGGGGTGTGGATAGCATTCCTATGAATTTGTCATTGATAGCATCTCGTCACGTGATCATCATAGTTAGCCTTGAGAGAGAGCCAGTAATGCCCTGTTCTGAGGATCTTTTTAACAAGTAGAGGGCCGCTCATATATGGGCCACATACTTCACCATGGATTTCATCCATGAGCCTCTGAGTTTGGTCATTGTCCAGATATCTGAGGAGACCTTGTAACGACCCCAAAATTCATACAATATAATTCTCAACTTCGGTCGCTAATAACACATCTACCTTTTGATTTTACATCATTATTCGATGTTAAACTTTATGAAATGCGGAATAATTTAAACTTTTATGTCTTTTACTTTAATTTCCTAAATCAAAACCTTTATCATCTACATGTCTTTCAATCATATATAATCCATGATTTACTTCATCATAGTTATTATATAAAATTTTACATTTCAATTAGATAACCTTTGAATATCAGATAACTCAAACTTTAACTTTACAACTCAACATAAAACTATACATCATAAAACATTTCTCATGAATCTTAATCATGGTTTAAAGAAATAACAACTTTAGCTAAAATATTAATCTTCGTGTATTATTTCTGATCCACGGCATTCAAGTAGCACATAGTGTTACCTTCAATCCTTGACCTGCAAAAATGGTTATTTGCAAGGTTGAGCTCGACAGCCCAGCAAAATCTAACAGTTTTCATGCATCACGTGGTACATCATAGCATGCTCACATATAATAAACATTGCATCAATGTTATATATAACAAGTATAAAGAAACATTGGACTAACATAACATACATGTTAACTTTAACATTTTATACATTCAACATATATATAACACATCATGCTATTTGCAATAAAGATTTAAAACAATCAAATTCACATAGCAAATAGGAACTGAAAGACTTGCCTTGATCTTTGTTTACCAATAACTGTTTAACAGCTTACAGATATCTGCACTTCACGTGCCCTACATAATTATATAATCATTCACATTAACTATTAGTTACATATCAATGCATAGTAGTTGTAATGTAAATTTTAATCTACATCCTATAACCCTTCCTATTAATCAATACACAATGTTCAATTTGGTTGTGTTAACTTCAGACTTATAACTCACTATATTTCTTCTTAGTCAAACTCGAAGTTCATTCAAGTGTTTAAGTCTTGCTAGGACTATTGGTTTTATATTAAATTTATTCAATATCTTATAATATTCATTTCATTTGATTTAAAATACTTTTTACGTTCATTAACACTTATCATGACATTTCGACGTTTATTCGTCACACGCCCAATTTGTCTCTCTTGCGTGTGCTTAGTATGCTTATAAAACTTATATAATATATAATTTATTAATGTTAAACATCATTATAATTCATAATATTCATGTTCTATAACTTAGAATAACATCTTTTATCGTCAAGAGCACTACACTTGCATACGTGCATGCCCGACGCCCTCTGATTGCCTCCGAAAACACAACAGTCCTAAAGATGACCATTTTGACCCCTGTTCTAGACCTCAAATAGAAATACTTAAAGAATACAAGTTGTATTTCTATTCCTCCTCGTTCTGGATCATCTTGAATCACCTCAATCGGAGTTCGTATGAAAATGTTATGTCTATTTTACTAAAATAGGTCAAAACAGTCACACCTAACATAGTTTGGGCGCAATTTGCTACAATAACGCTTTGGGCATTGCAATTTACCATAAAGTCCCAATTGCGCCTAAATGACTTAGGGCATAGTGCAACAAGACATTAGCGTAAATGGGACTCAAGCAATTGTTCTCGCGATTTTTGACCCTTTTTCTCCTACTAATCTTCAAAACTTGAGTTATATACATCCAAATTAGTCCGTTTTCAATTTTATGGATTCGTAATTCATAGAACTACAACATACTAGAATTCTAAGAGTTTATAAAAACATTAACCAACCTAAAATTTGACCCAAAACACATGTTCATACTCTATTTTCATGTTTTAAACACATTTAGCGAATTCGATCGCCACGACTTCGTTTCTTAACCAATTAACACGATTTAAACTACGCTGCTTTTGTTTCTTAACATACTAACATAATCCAACATCAATTTACAGATTATAATAAGTATTCACCACGAAATTTTGTACTTTCTAAAGCCAATTTTCATGTAAGAACATTGTCATATACTTTTCTTCCTACAAACCAAATTACATGAATTTTTATCATCCAAAAACACTCACATGTGATAATTAATAGAGTATAAACCCTTCATACATATATATGTATAAATTCAACACAATTATCAATAGAAATTTCAAAAACAAGGGTTAACATTAGAGTAGGTTATACCTTGTTCCTTTGATTGTTTGCTAGCAAAGAGATGATGATTAGGTTTAGAAATTTCCCGTCAATCACAGTGATTCCTCTCTTTCTCTCTCTCCAAACTCTTTGTGTTTCACTGTGTTCCTCTCTTCCAAACTCTCTAACTATAGCCTTAGGATGAAAAAAACACAGAAAAAAAAATCAAGCTATCCACGCATTTCAGCTTATAAAATAATACGCCTTCATCAGTTAAATTAGACCAAAGGTCACAAGGCCTTGTTTGGCCACACACCAATTCCCCCAAACTAGATTATTTTAATAATATTATATTATATAGTTTCATGTGTCACACCTTTAGTTAATTTATATAACACATAATAATAGAAATTAATAATAATTATAATCTCATTATAATTATACTTATAATTAATAAATAATTACATATATCTAATTTAATTAATAAATTAGATTTAAACATTACTTTATTTAATTTATTATTTTCCTTTAATATTAAATAATTCATTTAATTTAATTAATTCATTAAATTAAATCTTCAAAGAATAAAATTTACCTTTGCTTTAATTTAATTATCATACACACGTAAATTAAATTATTATACCACAATTTCATAAATTATTTATTTTTCTCAATAAATAAATTATTTAAAATATTTATTTAATTCAATAAATATTTAAAATAATTACCAAATTCATTTAATTTCTTCAATAGTTAACTTAACTATTAAACCTCACTTTCCCAATATATGAATATATATTTCTTCACACCAGATCATATATTTCAAAAATATATAGCATATATATATACATACTCAAACTCAAAACATCTCATAATAAGAATTTTAATTATTAAATTCCTATTTTAATAACTTATAAAAATTTGGGTTGTCACATCCTTTCCTCCTTATAAGGATTCCGTCCTCTAATCACCAAAACCCTACCTTACTTAGGTTTTCACAAAATCTCTTTCATAATTATCGTTGAATTACTTCAACATGTTACCTTAATATATATATTTTATATATTATATACTCCCACCATTCTTGATAATAAATTCTTGTAAGTTTTATTCCATAACATAACCTTTCCTTGAACTCAATTATATTTCAAAGTATTATATATTCTTTAACCCATTCATTTCCTTTTCTAAGGATCATTATCATAAACACTCTGGATATTATATTCACCCATTCTTCTAAGAATTTTGTCCTCTAAATTTTATTTATTAATCTTCATTCAATCAATCTATCAAAATAGATTTTACGTTAATTAATACTTTATTCATTCATTGGGTTCTACAACCAAATTCTTTCTCTAAGGATCTTTCTAAGATCATCATATTTCTCATCTCTTCCTCTTCTAAGAGTTTCACATTTCTCTTCTTTCCGGAGTTTCAATTTTTTTTGAAATTATTATGTTTTGCTTAATTTTCTCATCCTTTCCACTTTCACCTTCGTAATAATAAGAATCTTCCACAATTGCTCAATAATTGGGAAGCGATATGAATAATGTGAATTTAAAAGATTCCAAATCATGATGAGGGTCATAAGACCTTGAACTACGCCCACGGTTATAAGTACTCTTTCAACTTAAACCTTTAATAATCATTAGACTATAGGGACTCCGCACTTAGGGTGTTAAGCCCTTCAGCATTTATGTATTGTGAACTCTACCCACGATTATAAGTACTCTTTCAACTTAAACCTTAATAGTCATTAGACTCGTAGAGACTCCGCATTTAGGGTGATCACCTTCATACCATGTATTGTGCACAAACATCTAAACGCTTTCGTGTAATCCCTATAAAAGGGTTGTTCATCTCAACTTTTCAACATCCGAATCCGCACCAAAACAATTTGATTTGGCATAACTTCTCAAGAAACGCTTAAATTTCATGAACATCTTTCAATATTCTTCTAATTTGAATCAAATAGCATAGACTTCTACAATAATTAGGACATCAATCGAATATATATATATATATATATATATATATATATATATATATTCTCATATCTTAAAGAAATTTCAAAAATCTTTTTATGACGCCATGATAATACACCATGTGTATTTATAAATCCATTTGAGGATTCCGCCATTTGGTGATTTTATCATACTACATCATACCATATAGGGTTGACGATCCTTAGATCACATCCAACACTAAGTAATACTGCATTGATGACTCCATCATTTTTATCATCTCGCATCAAAGTTCCATGATGCATTGATGATATAAAATACATTTTGATATATTTCAAATCATTTTTGTCTAGCCAAGCAATTAGCATGTATATACCTAATAACAATATTATTTTTAAAACTCATTGGTTTCATCATTTGATCCAATGTTTTTCAAGAAAATAGAAGTGCAAACATCAAAGACGAAGTTAATAAATTTTGAAAAAGTCTAAGATAGCTAGTAGATTTAGAATATCTAATTTTCTCCATCAATTTCAATCTTTATACTAAATATTCTTGTATTTCAACTTACAATCTTCCTATACCCCCAATATAGTTCATCAAACTTACCGCACATTGGAAGTTCAGAACTTGCCACAATAATATGAGTTTAAGAACTTATCCTAGTCGGACCATGGCGCCCATTCATTGAGGGGTTCAAAATATACCATATTATTATGAGTCATTTAACTTACCATATGCATTAGTTTTAAGAACCGCACCTAATCTTAATAATATCTGACTAATCTTAATAGTTTCTAACTATCAAATATACACATGAGAAAAGAATCACCTTTTTGCCACATATACATTGATAGCGCGACACCAACATTCCAATGATTATCAATGTGATAAACTGAGTGGAAGCACAAAACCCTCGCCCATACAGAGGTTTGTACAACTCAGCCATCACATGAGTCCTCAATTAAAATCCCACCTAACTCTATCTTACTTATAACTTCTCACTCTATACTCGATATATACTTCTGTATCTCATCATCTATAACTCCTCGTGAGTTATCTCGTACTATTTTATAGTACATTATCTTTATAGCATTAAGATATAATTATTCAAACATTACAAACCACCTTTCTTTTATAACTTAAACAGATCACATCGTGATCTTATTCTATAATCATCTCCCTTAAAATTCTTTTCTTAACTCGTGATCGTTTTGTTTTACGATCCTCTTTCTTTCCTTTTTCATCATACGTATCCATTTTCTAAACTTGGTACACATCGAGTCTCTAACAGTTTCAATATGGTATGCTGAGTGGTTTCCCACAAACAACTAACAAACTAGGTTCGGAGTTGCTAGTTCATATATACCTCCGCTCTATGAAGGAATCGTTTAGCCTAGATACCATACATCAACTATTAAAGAGTACAACTGTACAATACTTAAATATAACTTTTTATTCTTAATTTCTTTATCATTCTCTTCTTATAGACATCACCTTACATCCCTATTATTGGATTTTGGTAACCCCACATTCATATTCCTTATAACTCTGCGAGATTCTTCTTTGAATCCTCTTACGCACGTTTTAATCCCTTCTTTACAAATTTCTTAAAGTACTTCTTATTGTTCAAACTCTATTTGAGCTTATTCTTTCATTATCTTCATCTTCCTTCTCTAAGTTTATAGCCTACGGTACTCCTACCTAAGGTTTATAACCTATCAGCTTTGATACCAACTGTAACGACCCCAAAATTCATACAATATAATTCTAAACTTCGGTCATTAATAACACATCTACCTTCTGATTTTACATCATTATTCGATGTTAAACTTTATAAAATGCGGAATAATTTAAACTTTATGTCTTTTACTTTAATTCCCTGAATTAAAACCTTTATCATCTACATGTCTTTGAATCAATCTTATTTTATGATTCACTTTATCAACAATTATTATATAAAATTTTACATTTCAATTCGATAACCTTTACATATCGATAACTCTAACATTAGCTTTACAACTCAACATAAAACTATACATCATAAAACATTTAGTACATCTCATGAATCTTAATCATGGTATAAAGAAATAACAACTTTAGCTAAAATATTAATCTTCGTGTATTATTTCTGATCCACGGCATTCAAGTAGCACATAGTGTTACCTTCAATCCTTCACTTGCACAAATGGTTATTTGCAAGGTTGAGCTCGACAGCCCAGCAAAATCTAACAGTTTTCATGCATCACGTAACACATAATAACATGCTCGACATATATCTCATAAACATTGGACTAACATAACATACATGTTACGGTTCATATAGTATAAGAAGTATAAAGATTGAGTTCCTTACTCAATCAACATGCTTTACTCAATCAACGTAGTCATAAGTTGACTTTAACATTTCATACATTTAACATATATATAACACATCATGCTATTTGCAATAAAGATTTAAAACAATCAAATTCACATAGAAAATAGGAACTGAAAGACTTGCCTTGATCGTTTGTTTACCAATAACAGCTTTTAACGACTTATAGTTATCTCGCACTTCACGTGCCCTACATAATTATATAATCATGCACATCAACTATTAGTCACATAGCAATGCATAGTAGTTGTAATGTAAACTTTAATCTACATCCTCATAACCCTTCCTATCATAAATACACAATGTTCAATTTGATTGTGTTAACTTTAGACTTATATCTCATATATTTTTCATCAATTTGAAGTTCATTCAAGTGTTTAAGTCTTGCTAGGAATATTTATTGGTTTTATATTAACTTTATTCAATATCTTATAATATTCATTTCATTTGATTTAAAACACTTTTTACGTTCATTATCACTTATCATCACTTACATTTCGACGTTTATTCGTCACACGCCCAATTTGTCTCTCTTGTGTGTGCTTAGTATGCTTATACAACTTATCTAATATATCATTTATTAATGTTAAGCATCATTATACTTCATAATATTCATGTTCTATAACTTAGAACAACATCTTTTATCTTCAAGAGCACTACACTTGCATAATGCGTGCATGCCCGACGCCTCCCGATTGCCTCCGAAAACATAACAGTCCTAAAGATGACCATTTTGACCCTGTTCCAGACCTCAAATTGAATAACTTAAAGAATAAAAGTTGTAGGTATATTTGTCCTCGTTCCGGATCATCTTGAATTCCCTTAATCGGAGTTCGTATGAAACAGTTATGCCTATTTTACTAAAACATGTCAAAATAGTCACACCTGACATAGTTTTGGGAGCAATTTGCCAAATTAATCCTTACAAATTAAGGCTTGGCACACCCTCTAAGCATTGCGCCTTAAATGACTTAGGGCATAATCATAGCAGATACTGCTTTAGCTATTAGTAAAACAGGACCAAAGCTGTTGTTCTCGTGATTTTTGAGGTTTTTTCTCCTACTAATCTTCATAACTTGAGTTATATACATCCAAATTAGTCCGTTTTTGATTCTATGGATTAATAATTCATATAACTACAACATACTAGAATTGTAACAATTTATAAAAACATTAACCAACCTAAAATTTGACCCAAAACACATGTTCATACTCTATTTTCATATTTTAAACACACTTAGCGAATTCGATCGTCACGACTTCATTTCTTAACCAATTAACACGATTTAAACTACGCCGCTTTTGTTTTCTTAACATACTAACATAATCCAACATCAATTTAAAGATTATAACAAGTATTGACCATGAAATTTTGTACTTTTAAAGCCAATTTTCATGTAAAAACATTGTTATATACTTTTCTTCCTACAAACCAAATTACATGAATTTTTATCATCAAACAACACTCACATGTGATAATTAACAGAGTATAAACCCTTCATACATATATATGTATTAATTCAACACAATTATCAATAGAAATTTCAAAAACAAGGGTTAACATTAGAGTAGGTTATACCTTGTTCCTTTGATTGTTCTTTAGCAAAGAGATGATGATTAGGTTTAGAAATTCCCTTCAATCACAAGTGATTCTCTCTCTTGCTCTCTCTCCAAACTCTTTGTGTTTCACTATGTTCCTCTCTTCCAAACTCTCGACTATAGCCTTAGGAAGAAAAAAGAACGCCAAAAAAATAAAACTGAAGCTACCCACGTATTTCAGCTTATAAAATAATACGCCTTCATCGATTAAATTAGACCAAAGGCCACAAGGCCTTGTTTGGCCACACACCAACTCCCCAAACTAGATTATTTTAATAATATTATATTATATAGTTTCATGTGTCACACCTTTTAGTTAATTTAAATAACACATAATAATAGTAATTAATAATAATTATAATCTCATTATAATTATACTTATAATTAATAAATAATTACATATATCTAATTTAATTAATAAATTAGATTTAAACATTACTTTATTTAATTTATTTATTTTCTTTAATATTAAACAATTCATTTAATTTAATTAATTCATTAAATTAAATCTTCAAAGAATAAAATTTACCTTTGCTTTAATTTAATTATCATACACACGTAACTAAATTATTATACCACAATTTCATAAATTATTTATTTTTTTTAATAAATAAATTATTTAAAATATTTATTTAATTCAATAAATATTTAAAATAAAATTACAAAATTCATTTAATTTCTTTCACAATAGTTAACTTAACTATTAAACCTCACTTTCCCAATATATGATTATATATTTCTTCATACCGTATCACATATTTCAAAATATATATATAAGATATATATACTGCTTCCCCATACTCAAACTCAAAACATCTCATAATAAGAATTTTAATTATTAAATTTCTATTTTAATAACTTATAAAATTCGGATTTTGGTGGGATCCAGTTCAATCCCTTTGTGGCTGACTAGGAACCCTAGCAACTTGCCTGATTTAACGCCAAAGGCACACTTGGTTGGATTCAACTTCAAGTTGTACTTATGCAACCTGTTGAAGAGCTTTCTAAGATGGTCTATGTGGTCTTCTTCCCTTCGGGACTTGACAATGATGTCATCCACATAGATCTCTATCTATTTGTGCATTAAGTCATGAAAAAGAGCCAGCATGGCCCACTGATAGGTAGCTCCAGCATTGATGAGGTCGAATGACAACCGTCTGTAGCAAAAGGTTCCCCAAGGCGTGATGAATGCAGTTTTCTCATGATCCTCTTCAGCAACCATGGTTTGATGGTACCCTACAAAACAATCAGCAATGGAGTACATGTCTTATTGAGCAGTATTGTCAATGATGATGTGGATAAATGGAACGGGAAAGTTATCTTTAAGGTAAGCTTTATTCAGATCCCTATAATCCACGCAAACTCACACCTTTCCTCCTGGTTTAGGCACGGGGACTATGTTGGATAGCCATTCAGGGTATGTTGACACCATGATGATGCCAGCTTGAAATTGTTTCACAATTTCTTCTTTAACCTTTAAACTACACTCAGGTTTTAATCGCCTGAGCTTCTGCCTTACTGGCTTGAATCCCCCTTTGATGGGGAGGTGATGAATGACAATGTCAGTGGAAAAATCCACCATGTCTTCATAAGACCATGCAAACACATCATGAAATTGGGTTAATAGAGTAACCATGTTATTCCCTTGGTTTGGAGTAATGTTCGTACCAATCTGGATTAGTTTGGGGTTTTCTAAGGTTCTGAGGTTGAAAGAGGAGGTTTGATCAAGGTTTGGTTTGAGTTTTTCCTTGACCCATTCTTTGATCTCCTGAGGTATCTCATAGTCCTCTTGTACTTCCATCAATTCTGAGTCCAACTCTACATCAAAGTTATAGTCCTTGTGGAGAATAGGCACCTCATCAGCAAGTTTAGGCACATCTAAATTCAGAGTCCTGAAATAAAAATGCTTTCACTTAATATATAAAACTATTCAATCATACAAAGTATTAGCATGTAATGACAAAACAACTGCTAATACTGTACAGAAAAGTAAGCAGTTATTGCTATCTATAGGGCAGAGGGATTTTCTGCCCTTTTTACCCTTGTCGACAAATTCATGAAATGATGCTACAGTTGTCAAGGGTGAAGTCCTGTTAGATAGAAGTGATGAAGGGGCTATCATCGTCCTCCTTCTCCCAAATGATGACCATGATATGTGGATAATCATCGTCTGGGATGTCTCTATCCATGCCCTCAGTATGGACAATGATGCGTATGTTTGATAACCGTCTGGCGATGTATTATTTATGTCTCCGTTCCCTTTCTTCCACTTTGGGATCTGGAATCAGGACCTCTTTTCCTTTGACCGGTATCGGTTTCAGAAACAACATAGCCATTACATGGGCAGGCACTTTTACCGAAGACCGTACAGGCTCAGGATCTGTAGGTTGAGATAATCACCGTGTGGCTGAAACTAACGGAACCTGTTTATCTTTGTGAGGATTCCTATGACTGGAGCTAGAAGAATAGCCTAGTCCGGTTGTCCCGATTTGATTGGGAATTTGAATTGGGCGCTTAATGCCCTGATGATCTTTGCCTAACCCTTGTCCAGGTTGATGACCCAATGACATCATTTCTTGAGTTGCCGACATTACTTCGGCAGAAATTTTGGGTATCAGAGGTGGCACCCCAATAGGATGATAGTGAATGTTGCTCACCTCTAGGGCATGGAAACTAATTGGTTTAACTTCTGAATTGAAGCTGATGAGTGGTATGTCACATTATTCAGGACATTTCAGCTCAATATTAACAATGACTAGGCTATTGTTAATGATGTATTTAAGTTTCTAATGAAGGGTGGAAGGGACGACTCCAGCCATTTGAATCCATGGTCTTCCCAAGATCAGGTTGTATCATGTGGCTATTTTGAGCATGTGAAAGGATACACAGAACGTATGTGGACCAATCTCTACAAGCAGTTCAATCTCTCCGACAACATTACGCCAGGATCCATCAAAAGCTTTGATAACCGTATGGCTGCTTCTAATCCTCATGAGATTGATGTTTAGCTTCTCCAAAGTGGCATAAGGACAAATATTTAAAGATGACCCTCCATCTATCAGAACTCCTCCCACCATGTATCCGGAGGACAGAACTGCTATGTGCAACAGTTTACAATGACTAGTCCCTTCGGGAGGTATGTCATCATCAATGAAAGATATCACATTGTTGTTAAAAATGTGATCAACCAGATGCTGGAACTTTTCAACATCCACTGATTTCGGTAAGTGGGCTTCTTCCCAAACCCCTAGAAAGACCTTCATGTGGTCTTCGGAAGAGAAAACTCCTTTGATCTGATGGTAGGCTTCATCACCCGTTGGGGAAGATACAGTGGATTCTCCTTCAACACTGCAGCAATTATGTGAGATGTGGATCCTTCAGCCTCTCCATAATTCCATGGCACTTTTTTTAGGTTGACAATAGGATACTGTGGTTTGTATGGCAATGTAATTAGCTTTGGTGCAGCCACTTTCAAAGGATTGTTAACACCTTTGAGTTGAATTACTTGTATTGTCGGTGTTCTGGCAGCTAACTCATCCTCAGCGGATATAACTGCTACAACTTCCTTCCATTTTGTAGGAAATGTGTCCCCACTCTTGAGTAATATAGTGTCATTATTTGCCAACTACAGGACACTGCTGTCAATTAAGTTCTAAATAAGATGGCGGAGTACCCAACAATCTTCAGTGTTGTGTCCACGAGAATGGGAGTGATACTGACATACTCCATTAGAATTGAACTATCTTGAATGGGGATTGATTGGAGGTAGCAGAGCTGTGATTCTTCCTTTATTGATCAGCATCTAAAATATCTCTTCCATCGGTTGGCCCAAATAGGTAAATTCCCTCTTGTTGGAAAAATCCTGACGGGCTTTGGTACTTGCTCTTTTTGAAATTTTATCCTCCATAGTTTCATTTTCTGGAGTCAAAGATGGAGTATTCGTCACCAGAGGAAGGAGACTAACATGCTCCTGGCTGACTAATTGGTATGTGACTTGGTGCTGATGGATCACCAGTTCTGCCAATTGATTAACTTGTTCACACATAACCTTCATTTTCTGTTCTATCATAAACTGGAACTGAACATAATCCCATTTATCAGCACCATCCTTGGTGGTTTGGGAGTATTCATCACCGTAATTGGAAATCTATCCATTGCTCCAATTAATCATATTAACCTCTTCTTCTTTGTGTTAAGGAAGAGGGTTGTCTTGCACATGAGGTTGGTCGGGTTTAGTCACCACGATCTCATAATTATCAATTAAATCATGAATCTTGTGTTTCAAGGCCCAGTAATCCTGAGTATCATGTCCTGGAGCTTCAGCATGATAGGCACACTTCCGGGTAGCATTGAAACCCTTCCCATTTGGGTTGGCTGGTGGAAGAAGATGGATAATTTTCTTCTAAGTAGTCAAAAAATTGAGAATATTCTTGAGTGAGTCCCCTAGGGGTGTGAACACTCGAGTGCGTCAGACTTCTCCACTCTTTGGTAATGGAGGGTTTGAAGATTGTGCTTGAAAAGGGGAGTAGTTTCTCCTTTGGATAAGCATGTTCTGACTGCCTTTTTGGCCTTGTAGTATCAAGGAAACATCCTCTTCTTTCCTCTTATGGACCCTCCGGGGGTTATTTCCATAACTTCTAGACTGGATGTGCTCAGCAACAGCTTTCAAAACGGCTAGGTCTTGAATCTTTCCTGACTTCAATCCCATCTCAGCCATCTCTCCATGTTTAATCATTTCAGAAAATGGCTTGCCTATGCCAGCGAAGACTCTCTCATAGAAGGGTGCTTCTTGTATGTCTATGAAGGTCATCACCATTTTAGACTCAGTCATAGAGGGGATAACTTGAGCAGCAAGGCGCTTCAACCTTTGAGCATACTCTCGGAAAGACTCATTGGCTTGTTTCTTGACCTTGGTAATTTGGTACCGATCTGGAGTCATCTGAGATTGGAAACTGTACTAACTAATGAAGGCATGGGCCAAGCTCTTCCTAACTATGAATCCTGGAATTGTCTAATCTGGTATACCACGATCGGGCTTCTACAGTCAGACTTTTCTGGAACAGTTGCATTCTAAGCTTCTCATCCTCTGTATAAGATCTGAGTTCTCCAATGAATACCTTCAAATGTGTGTAAAGATCTCCAAACCCATCATACTTTTCAAAGTCAGGAATCTTGAACTTTTTTGGATAATAAACACCAGGAAATATATAAAGGTTAACATATGAAACACTTCTGTGTGCTCCAATCCCTTTAATAGACTGAATGGTCTCTTCCATTTGAAGGACTTTCTTCCTGATATCACCGGTGTCTGGATCTTCTTTGAGATGGGTGATTGCAGGGGTTTTGTTGATTTTGTCCAACTGAGACTGGGGTACTGGAGCTTCTTTATCCGTACCCTAGGTTCCTCCATGTGTAGAGGATTCCGTATGTATGGGTATTCATGGACCCTGAGTAGACTTGTGTAGTTCTTTAAGCAGAACAACCAAATCTATAATTTGTTTGCTTAATCCTTAGAACTCCTCACGAGAGACAAGAATAGGATTAGACTGGTCAGATGAAGCCATAATTGGTTGTAGGCTTGTTGCCTTTTTGGACTTTGAACGGGTAACAGGCCCAATTGTTTCCCTACAAAAAATTATGTAGTTTAGTCTTAGGGAATGTATAAATGTAGCATGATATATGATGTGTCTGTTTTAGTAGTATTATCCTATAAAACGGATGTTACCTATTTGTAAGATAGCATGTCATGTTTAAATATAAAAGGGAATGCATGTATACATATTCCTTCATATTTTCCATTACAATGAGATTGACATGGAATGAAATTACAAGTAATTGAATTTACAAGTAATTAAAATGGGAAAGTATAAAGAAACTTCCCTCCGCGTTTGGTTTATCAGAGGCTGACCTATCCTAGGTTACTCTTGTGGCTTTTTGGCATGAAGGTTCCCAGATCATCGCAATTTACTCGACGGGAAGTTAATCCAGTCTTTCAATTGGAGCGAATCTAGGTGATGCATTTCCTGAGCCTCGTTGGAATTAGTCTTCCTACGAGTCCAGTAATCAAACACCGACAGGATAGCCTCCTGGTTGAGGGACCACACAACATACATTCACATACAATGTGTCTCACCGTTATGGAAATGATGACATGTGCTAAGCACTTTAATATCACAAGCAGATATATTTCGAAGCACTAAGTGTAGTAAGTAAATGCATTCGTACACATCCATATAAATGTAAATGCAATATCCACACACAAGCAGATAATAGTTTTGAAAAGTTTGTAGTAGCGGTTTAAGCCCTCTTACTGGATGTCCTCAGCAGAGTCGCCACCTATCGACGTCAGGATTTTTACTGTCCCTTTTCTATTCTTGTCTTTTGGTGTTCTCATGTTAGGTGAGATTTATTTGAAAAAACAAGTTGTGAAAATGTCCAACATGTATATGTCGACAATTGAACTGTAAGAGTCACCAGTTGGTATTTTTAAATGGTTGCACCAACTCACCCGAGAAAAGATTTTTGCATTGGCCCAATGATGTGACACTATTTAACAGGTCTGTGAAACCAAGATTCGTTAGGGTTCGGGGGCTTGATTATGCGGAGGGAAGGTGTTAGGCACCCCCTGACATCTGTGTTACCACGGTGACCGCCACTTTTCAGTTAAACTGTTATATGAATGTGTGTGTGTGTGTGTGTGTGTGTGTGTGTGGGTCAATGTGCAATTATCTAGAAGTTGTGATATGTCTCGTTTGCACCTATATACAAAGGGTTTGAATTTTTGTATAAAAGTTCAGTTTTAACAAGATATAACAATGATGTTTTGTAAAAGAGGTTTTTCAAACCCTTATGCTCAATAGTAATTGAGGCCTTTGATACTTCAATTTTATTATATGTTCGACTTGATTGCTTTTATTTTCGAGATGAGAGGCATCTTCGAGAAAATAATATACATAGCAGTGTCGAACTACTTGTGGGCATGAAAGACGTCTAAGGAAACTCAAACACCATGAATAATGTACAAGCTGATTATAGCCGAAAATGTCCATCATAGGAACTGAATCTATATTCAGGAGACTGAATCTGTGATCACATGATTCCTAGGCTCACATGATGTAGCAGTTTGTATGAAAGCTGTAAGTAGTTATATATATAAAAGTTGTAAATATATATATATATATAAACGATCAACCACCATGAAGCAACTCCACGGGGGATTGGAAATGTATATATATAAAACCTGTAAATATATATATAGAGACGATCAACTGCCACGAAGTAAACTCCAGGGTGGACGAAATTTAAATAAAGTAGTAAAAGCGATCAACTGCCACGAAGTAAACTCCAGGCGAGACTAAATGTAAAGAAAAGAAAAGGCCACTTAAGTAAACTCTGTGCCCGATAGAAATATAATATATATATATATATATATATATATATATATATATATATAAGCGGTAAATGTACCGAATATTATATCTGTGCTCAATCAAACAAAGTGTTTGATGGTAATAATATATATAAGTATTTATATATATAAAAGTATTAAACGCCTCAGATATAAAATTAGTGCTCATCGAATAGAGTTCGACAACAATTTATATATATAAGTATATATATATATATATATATATATATATATATATATATATATATATATACAAAAAGAAATAAAAAGTCACGGACCGAAGTCCGGGCATACGCACACAACACGACTTTCAATGTGAATAACTGTGTGTGCCGAATATGGAGAAAGGCTTTAAGAAATGTAAGAAGGCTTATAGTGGACTACCAAAGAAGACTTCAATAGCTTTAAATGGATGAACACTCGGTTCCCACCGGTAAAATATAGCAAAATATAAACTCACACGTGTTTAAAATGAGAAAGCACTCAGTTTATAGTGTGGACAGAGCAAATTGGACAGGGCTTCCTCGCTTTTTCTCTCTGCAAAATGGCCACCCCAAGCCCTCTATTTATAGAGGGGGGGAGCTGCAGTGTACCTCTTATGAGAGTCAGAGATCCACTGCGGCTACCTGTGGTGCCTCTCGAGCTTCATGGTCCCCGCCTTCTTGAAGTACATGCATGCATACTATGTAATGTTCACTTGAACTTTTAGAACTTCAATCCGGGCATCCGATTGAGGTGTATAAGACCTTTTTCAGAATGCTTTTGTCGAGAGTTACACGAATGACATGGGATTAGAGGTTGTACGAAGTTAGGAAGATGGGACCATGCCAGGTCTTCAGGCTTCAAATTCTATCCGGTGTGTTGTCTTGTGTAATTGTCACTCAGGATTAGAGCTCTGGTTCTTGTAGGACATTGCTGTGTAGAATGTATGTTAAGATGTTGAGATGGTGCAATGTGGGATCGAGGTGTCAAAATGACGATTTTCTCCTCACCGGGGTTATCTCTAGTTTAGGCTGATGTAGCAGTCGTTGCTCAGGGTTATCTCTGAGAATGGGCCATTGTGAGTATAGAATGTCCTCACGGTTGTCTCTGAGGTGTGTCTAACCTTTCGGGGCTATCTCCGGGGTTGGAACTGAGTGCCTCGGGGTTATCTTCGAGGTTGAAGCTGACTGCAAGGGTTGAAATGAGTTTTTCTGGGGTTATCTCCGGAACTGCAACTTCACTCCTCGGGGTTGTCTCCGAGGTTGGAACTAGAACTCCCGGGGTTGTCTCCAGGACTGAGTATCTCAGGTTTGTCTTTAAGATGGAAAACTGAGGATCCCGGGGTTGTCTTCGAAACTGGAACTACATTCCTCGGGGTTTTCTCCGAGGTTGAAACTGATAATTCTGTGGTTGTCTCCAAAATTAGAGCTATTTTGTCCTCTAGGGCTTTCTCTGAAAGATGATTCTGCCCTCCTGCAATGTTAGTAACAAAAATGCAAAATTTAGAGTGTCTACACTCGCCATCTTATCGGCCTATCTGTCAAAGCAACGATCCCATACAATAAGTAAGGCTGGGGCAATTTCAAAATTTGTGACAAATCGATATTGGGTCCCTTACAACAAGATTGGGACAATCTCAGAAACAACGATAACTCAACATTGGGGCATTTATCAACCATCCTAAAGAGGAAAATACACCAGTTAGCACCATCAGCATGGTACATCATCATCGAAGCTTCCCTCACATCATCTCACTGACGATTCAGATATTACTCACTCGCGACTTGGTCAACAAAGAGAGTTTCTCATATGAATCCATGGCATTGACATGTGAAAGGACTAGGGCATTGTCTAATTCCAAGAAATGAAAGGAGTTTAAGGCCAACGGCGAAAGGTCTAGAGAATAAAATCCTCACCATCAAATATGTCAACCTGCATCAAGTCATCACAAGTCGAGGCCTCTACACCGAAGTTTAAATCTGGGCAGCGAAAGAATGGAATGCACCCTCCAGAGATGTCAGCGGCATTCAGGTCATCAGTTTAGCCGGGTTTCAATTAAACGCTTAAGGAAATGGGGCACAAGCACCCAACAGCTAAAGGAAACTCCAAATCACCTTAAGAAGGGTGAGCGTAACATCAAGCGGAGTCTGGTAAAGCAAGCCGTTGAATATTACTTCAACGAAGGTATCAGATGATTCGATATTCTAAACTATTGGCATTAATTCAGCGCAAAATCAAGACAGTTCAGCGATGGAAGCTTTGTATACCACCATTCGAGTGGGAACCGAAAAAGTTTGGTAATGTCATCATAGTCAACTACCAGTAGGGTAGGATCCGTTGTCAAAATACCAGTAGGGTAGGCACCGTTGTCAAATTACCAGCAGGGTAAGTACCGTTGTAAACTACTAGCGTATGCATCGGGAAGGTCCGGTGATTTCAGAACTTCATCCCCAACAGAGATGGAGAAAACATCTTAACTTATCTTCATCAAACAAGCATCAACAACACCTACAAAAAGCTAAACCGTTGAGTCAACACCAGCATAGGCATCAACAATAACCGATAAAGGTAAAGCGATTTGCGATGTACAAAGTGAGATATGTAATTTGCGATATGCGAAATGTGGTGTGCGAGTTATGAAGTGCAATTGGCCAAAAGAAAAGTGCGAAGTGAGAAATGCGATATACGATTTACGAACTGCGATTTGTGAAAGCATTTTATCATTCATCATAACATTCATTACATTATGATTTGCATAATTAGAAATACCTTGTAATATTTCCAAGTGTCTAGTAATCTTTATCATGTCCATTCCATTGCATTGCATGAACATGATAAAGAGGGGCATATGTAGACACTCAAAATTTTGTTTGCTTGTTACTAACTATACAAGAGGACAAAAACATCTTTTTCCCACTCTAGAGATAAGCCCGGAGGACCACAACATCAATTCCAACCCCAGAAATAGCCAAGTGAGATCCATTTTCCAACCCTAGAGATAACCCTGGGAAATTAGTTTCCAACCTAAGAGATAACCCCAGGAAAATCAATTCCAACCCCGGAGATAACCCCGGGGGATCAAGTTCAAAGCCTGGAGATAACCCCGGGAGGTCAAGCCAACCTCAGAGATAACTCTAAGGAGAGTCAGAGTCAACAGCAAGCCAACCTCAGATATAACCCTGAGAAAAGATTGCTATAATTGTGCAAAAATTGGAGAAAACCCCCACGAGGGGCAAAATGGTCATTTTGAAAAATTAAACTCAACTCAAATTAAATCAACTCATTTTAACTCAAAATTCTTCAAAAGAAGTCCCACAAAAACTATATCTTAACTTCCAAGTGCAAACTACGCAAAACAGCTCAACAGACTGCCTAACAAAGACCCAGAGACCCAGAAATGCTATTTTGGTCATAGACCCATTTTCTAGGAATCAAAAATGGAAAAATCCTATGTCATTGCATTGCTCTCGAAAAGAGCTTTCCGGAATGGTATGACACGCTTCCATCGAACTCCCGGATTTAAAGTTATGAAGGTTCAAGCGATCAACGCATTGTCCGAGTACACGTACTTTGAAACGGCAGGACCCACGTTGGCCGGGGCACCACGGACAGCCGCAGGTAAACTAGAGGCTACCGCACGTACACCTGCGACTCCCCCCCCCCCCTCTATTAATAGAGGCCTTGGGGTGGCCATTTTCAAGAGAGAATATGTGACGCCCCCAAATATAGGTACTTGAAACCCGAACTCGGTGCTTCACGATACCATTTTTATGAGCAGAATAATACTAATAATAATAACAATAATAAATATTAAACTTAATTTACATATCAGAGTCTGAATCCCAGGTACGCAACCTTTAAACATTCATTACATGATACTTAATAGTTATCATAGTCTTAATAAAGTTATACTATTACATAGAATACCATAAATCTTATTCTGTTTGCTTTCCTTTTCCTTTATTTCTGCATGAGCCTTCTAATTGTTCACATTTAGCTGAAAATATTTAATTTAAGCAAGAATGAGCATTTCAGTGCCCAACAAGTAATAATAATTATAAATATTAGCTAAAAGGATTAAATATTTTCTTTGTACTACCCTTCTACAACAAATCAAAAGTTGTGAAGTAATCTGAACCGATAATAATAACATAACAACTCTCTATCAAATTTTTGAAACTATGTACTGACTATAAATAGGGTTAAGGTGACATACTATGAATATTGTTCTCAATTTTCAAATAGGGTTAGCAGAACTTCATCCGCAAACCGTCATAACTTACGGGTACAGGGGGTGATCAGCCTGTTATGCCCTGTATTGATCAATACAACATGCAAGAACAATATTATTGTTCACTCTGTCAATAGAGTTAATAATCTAGTACAATAATAATATAATTCTGAAACTCTCTTACTCATGTCCATTGCATAAAGAAAATGCAAAGGTAGGATACTTGCCTGGTCTGTTGCTTACTGTTACGAAACTTAGTTTAATCTTTTATACAAAAACCTATCATTAATAAGATCATTCGTTCGATTAGAATAACATACTATAACACATAGCACTGCTTATTGCAGTCAACACATAACCTAATCACATTGTCACACATATTTAACAGTCATTGAATCATAAACAAACATTAATACAATTAAAATATCTAAGTCCAGAACAATTTCTAAAATATGTCGGTGTACCGACGGCTTTATCGGGTAATTATCGAGTCTAAGACTCTAACCTGAAGTTCAATATCTGTAAGTATCAGCCATATTATTTTTAAATGACTTATATTAATTTTTAAACATTTATTATAATTTATCATAAATTTCGTATAATTAGATTATCATTATTAAATGATATAAATAGTAAATAATTCTATTATCATTAACATTTAATTAATATTAAACTATTAATGAAACTATTGCCAAAATATTAAAGTTATTTATAATAACTCAAAATACTTTTAAAGTATTAATATTACCCTTAAAATGATTTTTAAAATATTTAAAATTATTTTAAATAATTACCATTAATATTAAAATATTAATGTACTATTCATCAAAATATTAAAAGTCATTAAGTATAGATTAAAATATTTTTAATTCATTTATATCCTCTTTAAATGATTTTTAAATTAATAAAACCATTTTAAAACTATTTATTTAATATAATTATTAAATAAATTTAATATCATTAATGTTAAATTATTAATGAAATTATCCTTTAAATATTAAAAGTTATATTTTATAACTTAAAATATCTCAAACACTTTATTTTTATTTAAAATGATTTTTATAATATTAAAATCATTTTAAACTAATTTATTCAATATAATTATTAAATAAATCTAATATCATTATTATAAAAATATTAATATTTTTCATGATAAAAATATCATAAGTTATATTTTATAACTTAAAATATTTTTATAATCTTTAAATCATTTTTCTATGATTTTTAAATCATTAATTATATTTTTCATAATTTATTTAATATATTTATTAAATAACTTAAATATCATTAATTTTAATTATTTAATGAAATTTCATCACAAAATATTAAAAGTTGTAGAAAATAACTTAAAATATTTTCTTATAACATAATATAATTTTAAATGATTTTTCAAGTATTAAAATCATTTTTAAATAATTTATTTAATATAATAATTAAATAAATTAAATACCTTTTAATATTCCAAAAATATTAAATATTTATGAAATATATTAAAATTACTTTTATTAAATATTAAATATTTATGAAATATATAAAAATACAAAATAAATTCTAATATTTTAAACCCTCCAACCCTATTAAATATTTATTAAAAATTATTAAAAATATATTAAATATTTATTTTAGGAATTTATTTTGTATTTTTCATAATTAAGAACTATTTATTACTAATTATTTAATAAAAATAATTATTTTATAAAGTAATTGTCGCTAAAGACCGCTTTTATAGCGACGTAACCCGTCGCTATATAGTGTTCTTCATGTTCTTCATCAAAACCCGAACATCAAGTCGATGTTTCGGCGTCGGGATTTTTTTAGTGTCCTTTAGTTACTTGTTCTTTGGTGTTCTCATGTTAATGTGAGATTTATTTGAAAAAACAAGTGAAAAAGGTCCGACATGTATAATGTCGACTTTTTGACTTTAAGAGTCACCAGTTGGTGTATTTAACTGGTTGCACCAACGCAACCAAAAAGGTTTGCACATTGACCTAGTGATATGACACTGCTAAACGGGTCTGTGAAACTGAGATTCATTAGGGTTCGGAGGCTTGATTATGCGGAGGGAAGGTGTTAGGCACCCCCCCGACATCCGTGTTGCCACGGTGACCACCACTTCTCAAAGAAACTGTTATATTAATGTGTGTGTGTGTGTGTGGATCAATATGCAATTATTTGAAAGTAGTGCTATACCTCGTTCGCACCTATATACAAATGGTTTGAATTTATAGAAAAATTAAGTTTTAACCAGATACAACAATGAAGTTTTGTAAAAAGAGGTTTTTCAAACCCTTTGCTCAATAGTAATTGAGGCCTTTGATACTTCTATTTGATTATTAAATGTTCGGCTTGTTTGCGTTTATTTTTGAGATCAAAAGCATCTTGGAAAATAATATCTGATGATCTTAGAACTCCTCATGGGCATGATGACCATCCAAGGAAATTCGAGACCTTTGTAAATAATGTACAAGTTTAACTACAATTTGAAAAATGTCCATCATGGGAACCGAATCTAGATTCAAGAGAATCGAATCTGTGATGACATGATTCATAGGCTCACATAATCTTAGCAGTTTGTATGAAATCGAAGAAGATTATATATATAAAAGTCAGTAAATATATATATATATATATATATATATATATATATATATATATATATATGTGTGTATATATGTATATGTGTGTGTGTGTATGTGTGTGTGTGTGCATGATCACCACCACAAAGTAACTCCATGGGGGATCAAAATGTAAATAAAATGGGTAAATGCTATCACCGCCACATAGAAGTAGACTCAAAGTAAGGACTTGAATGTAAATAAAGTCGTAAAAGTGATCAATCGCCACTAAGTAAACTCAAGCAGATTTAAATGTAAATAAAGTTGTAAAATGCCACGGAGGAAACTCCGAGCTTTACAGAATGTAAATATATATATATATATATATATATATATATATATATATATATATATATATATATAAATAAATGCACGGATGTAAATTCGGGCTCATCAGATATGTCTGACAATAATTATATATATAAGTATATATATATAAAAACAAGTAAATGCACCAGATGTAAAATCCAGACTCATCGGATATGTCTGGAAATAATTATATATATATATATATATATAAGCAATTAAACGCACCAGTTATAAAATCCAGGCTCATCAGATAGAGTCTGACAACAGTTCATAAGTATATATATAGAAAAGCAAGTAAATGCAATAGACATAAGTCTAGGCTCAATCGAGGCATAACTCGTTAATGTTAGTCCATATATGAAATATATACATATATAAGTATATATATCTGATGAAATGAAAATCACTTGACCGAAGTCCCGCAAAACGCCTTACAACACGACTCTCAATGTGTATAACAGTGTGTGCTAATATGAAAAGAAAGGCCTTATAGAATGTGAGAAGGCTTACAGTGGGCTGCCATAGTAGACTTCTATGACTCTATGTGGATAAATACTCAGCTCTCACCGAACAAAATATAGCTATATGTGAGCTAACAGATGAAGAAACACTCAATATGGGTGTGTACAGAGTAAATTAGACAGGGCTTCCTCGCCTTTTTCTCTTCCTCTCTCCTCTCAAATGGCTGACCCCAAGGTCTATATTTATAGATCGATGGCGCATGTGTGTACTACTGGCATTGCAGCTTAAACTTACATGATGGTTGAGGTGTCCTCGGGCTTCGCAGGTCCCGTCGTCTTGAAGTACGTGCACTGTAATGTCCACTTGAACTTGCAAAACTTCAATCCGAGCATCCGAATGAGGTATATGTGACCTTCTTCGGACCGCTTATGTCGAGAGTTACGTAATGACATGAATTAGAGGTTGTACAAAGTCAGGAAGAGGGGACTATGCCCATAGTCTTCAAGCTTCAAATTCTATCCAGTGCACTGCCACGCGTAATAGTCACTCGGGATTGTAACTCCTCAGTTCTTGTGGGACATTATTGTATGTATGTATATATGAAGTGTTGAGAAGACGCACAGGTGTTGATGTGGCAAGATGACGTTTGACTCTTCGTCAGGGTTATCGTCGGTTTGATTTGAAAGCAGACGTTGCTCAGGGTTACATCTGAGATTGGACTGCTGCAAGTGTTTGAATGCCGCCAGGTCATCTTGTGAGTGTTCCTGTCTACCCGTTGTTAGCTCCGGGTCTGAGGGATGAGTGCCTCGGCAGGAGATCTGAGCTTGAAGCTGATAGCATGTATTTGAAACAAGCATTTTCGGAGTTATCGCCGGAACTGCAATAGCATTCCTTGGTGTTATCACCAAGGACAAAACTCGGGGTTATCTCTGAGGTTGGAAATGATCCTTTCGGTGTGTGTTCCAGGGTTGGAAATGATGTTCCCGGTGTGTGTCCCGGGTTTTGATATGACTTCCGGTAGTATCCGGAATGGATGTAAGCTGTCTTCCAAGGTTATCTCCAAAAGACGATTTTGCCCTCGTGCAATGTTAGTAACAGTTATGTAGAAAATTTTGAGTGTCTACAGATGCCCCTCTTTATCATATTCATGCAATGCATGGCATAGATAGGATAAAGAACCCTAGATACTTGAAATGCAAATCAAATAAATATGATGTTATGTGCAGCAACATGATGCAAATGTATGATGCATGATTATCATGTAATCCTGTTGGGATGACAATCAGTGATGGCTTGGACTTACGATCCAAGTCTTCAAGGATGTTGACGTTGGGGCTATCACCAAATTCTCGAATCTAGAACACCGCTTATATTCCATATAAATTGCCTCTTGTGTATAAGAGATCTATGGGGATAAATCTTTGTCTCATTTGAGGATGTGTATAACATATTCCTTCATCCTGTCGGAGTCTTCGCCAACGATCTATTATTGTCGTCAGGGTTGCCCGACCTCCGTTGAAGTGTGTATCACCGGATAGATCCCTGCTGGGTGGATTGTCAAGGTTGCTTGACCTTCATTGATGTATGTGTCAATTGTTGTATTGCGTCGTAACCCCCGCCAGAAATACTTGTATAAGTTGCTTTGATGGGTTTACTTGCCATCGGCTGACATGGTGTCAAGGCTGATTGACCCTCATTGATGTGTGTATCAATGGTTGAGGATGCGCTGTAACCCCCGCCGGGATACGTGGATGTTTGAAAGATGCGCATTGTGACTTCACGGGGATACGTGTATGCTTGAAAGATGTGCGTTATGACTTCCGGGGGTACTTCATCGATTCAGAATTTCGGCATTGTAATTTCTTGGTTGGGGAGGTTTAGCATTTTGTGGTTTTGCGTTGTAACCCCAGCCGGGGAGGTTTAGGGTTGTGACCCTGCAATGACGACATCAGACCTTTGTAGGGTATTGCCGAGCATGATTTGTGAAAGCTGAGCTCGATATAGTATAACCTGCATTCAGGCGAATACCAATGAGATGACGGGAGTTCAATTCTGACCCGTACAAATCAAGGATTCCAGGCTATTCTGCTCAATCGCGTAGCATTTTTATTCTTGATTTGGCCTTTTCACCTTATGAGACCTTCTTTGCAACTCTAACTGGAGTGAGCCGGAGGTGTGGGACCCATGTAGGAGTGCCGCAAGTACATCTGCAGCAGCCGCAGGTGGACCTACGGCCAACCGTGGATATGCAAAGCCCAAAGGTTGCTTTCATAAGTCATTTTCAAGATGCGATGCGAAGGAAATCTGAGAGCTCTTCTTCAGATCTGCTGAGTTCGGGCAACTTTCTGCATATTCTGCCACCGTACAAGCGTTCTTCACTGTCCTGGTAACATATGCATGTATTTTTTTCCCATTCTCTATCAATTGGAAAATGACTTATCACCTTCTTCGGACCGCTTATGTCGAGAGTTACGTAATGACATGGATTAGAGGTTGTACAAAGTCAGGAAGAGGGGACTATGCCCATAGCCTTCAAGCTTCAAATTCTATCCAGTGTACTGCCACGCGTAATAGTCACTCGGGATTGTAACTCCTCAGTTCTTGTGGGACATTATTGTATGTATGTATATATGAAGTGTTGAGACGACGCGCGGGTGTTGATGTGGCAAGATGACGTTTGACTCTTCGTCAGGGTTATCGTCGGTTTGATTTGAAAGCGACGCGTTGCTTTCGTGGTTACATCTGAGATTGGACTGCTGCAAGTGTTTGAATGCCGCCAGGTCATCTTGTGAGTGTGCTTGTCTACCCGTTGTTAGCTCCGGGTCTGAGGGATGAGTGCCTCGGCAGGAGATCTGAGCTTGAAGCTGATAGCATGTATTTGAAACAAGCATTTCCGGAGTTATCGCCGGAACTGCAATAACATTCCTTAGTGTTATCACCAAGGACGAAACTCAGGATTATCTCTGAGGTTGGAAATGATCCTTTCGGTGTGTGTTCCAGGGTTGGAAATGATGTTCCCGGTGTGTGTCCCGGGTTTTGATATGACTTCCGGTAGTATCCGGAATGGATGTAAGCTGTCTTCCAGGGTTATCTCCAAAAGACGATTCTGCCCTCGTGCAATGTTAGTAACAATTGTGTAGAAAATTTTGAGTGTCTACAGATGCCCCTCTTTATCATATTCATGCAATGCAAGGCATAGATAGGATAAAGAACCCTAGATACTTGAAATGCAAATGAAATAAATATGATGTTATGTGCAGCAACATGATGCAAATGTATGATGCATGATTGTCATGTAATCCTGCTGGGATGACAATCAGTGATGGCTTGGACTTACGATCCAAGTCTTCAAGGATGTTGACGTTGGGGCTATCACCAAATTCTCGAATCCTAGACACTGGCTTATATTCCATATAGGTGCCTCTTGTGTATAAGAGATCTATGGGGATAAAGCTTTGTCTGTTTGAGGATGTGTATAACATATTCCCTCATCTTGTCGGAGTTGCTGCCAACAGTCTATTGTCGTCAGGGTTGCCCGACCTCCGTTGAAGTGTGTATCACCGGATAGATCCCTGCTGGGTGGATTGTCAAGGTTGCTTGACCTTCATTGATGTATGTGTTAATGGTCGTATTGCATTGTAACCCCCGCCGAAGATACTTGTATAAGTTGTTTCGATGGGTTTACTTGCCATCGGCTGACATGGTGTCAAGGCTGATTGACCCTCATTGATGTGTGTATCAATGGTTGAGGATGCGCTGTAACCCCCACCGGGGATATGTGGATGTTTGAAAGATGCGCATTGTGACCCCCGCCGGGGATACGTGGATGCTTGAAAGATGTGCGTTGTGACCCCCATCGGGGATACTTCATCAGTTTGTAACTTCAGCGTTGTAACCCCCGTTGGGGAGGTTTAGCATTTCGTGGTTTTGCGTTGTAACCCCAGCCGGGGAGGTTTAGGGTTGTGACCCTGCAATGACGACATCAGACCTTTGTGGGGTATTGCCGAGCATGATTTGTGAAAGCTGAGCTCGATATAGTATAACCTGCATTCAGGCGAATACGAATGAGATGACGGGAGTTCAATTCTGACCCGTACAAATCAAGGATTCCAGGCTATTCCGCTCAATCGCGTAGCATTTTTATTCTTGATTTGGCCTTTTCACCTTGTGAGACCTTCTTTGCAACTCTAACTGGAGTGAGCCGGAGGTGTGGGACCCATGTAGGAGTGCCGTAAGTACATCTGCAGAAGCCGCAGGTGGACCTACGGCCAACCGTGGATATGCAAAGCCCAAAGGTTGCTTTCATAAGTCATTTTCAAGATGCGATGCGAAGGAAATCTGAGATCTCTTCTTCAGATCTACTGAGTTCGGGAAATTTTCTGCATATTCTGCCACCGTACAAGCGTTCTTCACTGTCCTGGTAACATATGCATGTATTTTTTTCCACTTTCTATCCATTGGAAAATGACTTATCACATGAAATGCATTTAGACACATAGTAGTGAATATGCATGCTGATATGATTTGATAAAAAATATTCAACATAGCAAATGTTAGTATTAAACCATGCTGAACATAATGATGTGAAAAAATTTGACTTTTGAAATAGCCCAATTGGCACCTTTTACTGTCATTTCTTATCCTATCTGAGGACAAATAAGTAAAGGTAGAAAAAGAAAAATAATCCTTGTAATTAGACTACACTTATGAATTTTTTACTGCAATGTATTAAATGCATGTAGGATGTATATGACTGTGTATAGGTGTGCTACTGAATGGCCACCTAGTCATGCCTATGTGCATGTGGATAGTCCCATTTACAAAGGGGGCTATGGAAATTTTTTTCCAAAATGTAGGAATGAGTAGTCATGCATTTTTAACTCTACTGTAGAGATATGTTAAAACAATGCATGCATGCATGTAATGCATTTGAAAAGCTCCAGGTAATAATTTACCACACCCTTTCTGAGGTGATTTAGAGATTTGTTGTCCAGATATTATGGATCCGGATCAGCCAAGTAGTTCCCGTAGGACCACTTCAGGTGTACGGAGGAGGGCTTCTGAAGAGCCTCAACACCGGTCTGTCAGAAAACTTCGTCGTTTGGTGGAGGCAGTGATTCGTCCTATCCGAGTTGAAGTGTCGAATGTTGAGGACGAGGAGGAGGATGTACCTGTTGAGGTTCCTGCTCCTGCTGCACGTGTTCCCTGTAGGGAGTTGCCAGGAATTCAAGTGGCGAACCCAGATCTTCTGGGTGACTTGAGTCGGCATCCTTCAAAGATACTTTGCATAAATGAGGTATGAAGTTAGATCTTAATCTTCCTTATTTCCTATTGATGAGAGTCAAGGATTACGATGTTGATCTCGCATTTGATGTAGGTTCCGGCTTCACATGACCTCGAGGGAATCGGGGTTTAGCATCCACTCTATGTATTAGGCTTTGCATGATGACTATAGAGCGATTGTACATGGCTGGGGATTTGGGATGTTCTTCTCCATTCTTCCTCGTCGCTGTCCTTGGGGTTACCTCAGGGTATTGTCTGAGCGGTGGTTTCACCAGACTCAGTCACTCCATTTGCTGGACTGTGAGGTGATGATGAAGCCGATGGATTGGCGGTTAATCACAGGTACGGAGTTTGGATGGGATCCAGTGCCTTGTACGACGGATATTACCCCTACTGCCGTCAGATCCTTGTTGGGGGTTCTGGCGGAGGCGCTCAATGGCAGGACTGTTTGTATAGGTCCTTTGAGAATAGATGCTATGAGCGGCCTGTTGAGTGAGCCCATACCTGATGATATGAGAGTCAGGGATCGCATTCTTCAGCGATTGTTCCTAATGATCATTAGGGGCTGCTTCATAGCAGATAATTCCTCTACGGTATCCTTCGCTTTGATCAGCGCCACTAGACACGTGGACCGTATAGGAGATTATGATTGGGGTTCCTATATCTTTCCCTATTTCATCAGGGGAATGCGCATGCGATCGCAGAGCTTGACTAAGGCGCGGTTAGGATTCTGCCCGTTTCTACTGGTGAGTGTTTCTCTTGTCTTTTCCCATGTACAGGTTAAGAGTGTTGACTGACAGCAGATGTTTGCCTTTGTGTTGGCAGTTTTGGGCCTATGAGAGGCTTCCATGTTTGCGTCCTGTGAGAGTGTTAGGTTTAGATACCTATCCACGAGGATGGAGATGGCATCATTCCATACTGGCGAAGGTCCCTGTTGCTGAGGGTTTCACCCATTGTCGTCTACAGCTGGAGTTGTTGATAGCAGATGTCATTACATGGGTTCCCTACTTTGGAGAGCATTTGGGAGTTGGATTTAAGGATGGGTACCCGACTGGAGTTGAGTATGTCATTTCCACCCGCAGGATTCCTCTCTTCACAGATGGAGAATGGGAGCTCTATCTAGGAGAGCATGCTATCAGGAGCACTACAGGAGAGATCCGTATGCTGATCTTGCCTCCTGCCAGGCGTTATTGTCCTGTTTCGCAGTCACCCGTCACTAACGTCCCGTTGTTGGGGATTGACGGTTTTACATTGTCAGAGGGCCCCTGTACTCAGGAGATATTCCAGCATTGGTGGATCCCTCGTACTATTGGAGCTCAGACCCGCGCTACACAATTTATGGGGGATATGGTTCTAGGATCTGTGATGATAACGGATTGGCCTATGTTCGAGATGTTAGAGTTTGTACCCAAGAAGCCAATTATTTGATATAATTGCTTAACATTTTGATATTATATTTGATTGAATAAATAAATGATTTTATTATGGTTTTATTTACTACGTAATATAATTGTTAACATAATAAAATTCCTTAGAATAGTCATACAAATTATATAGTTTCAAGTATGTGACTTGAACATGAGATTATATAATTACAATTAGTATCATTTTCTTAAATGTCCCTAGTCAAGTTTCATTGTTGATGGGACAACAATGATACATTGAGACTAGTATGTGGATTAACTGATGACCAAATCTCATTAGTCATAAATATATGAGATATTAAGTCAATGCATAGGTACATGTTAGAGAACGATGTACTGGACAGACCCACCATGAGAATTCTATGTGGAGCATTATGCGAAGTGTCATTAGCAATTCTCATAGTGACAATGATGTAATGGTCCTCTGACCTAAAATCACTATATTACTACACGTGAATTTATGTACTTTGATATCATCAAATGTCACCTTTAATAGGGTGGACTATAAAGGTGATTATTGGGTACATCATGAATCGTGTGAGGAATATGAATGATCTAGATGGAATTTAACCCTCCTATATATTAGGGATGATATCCATAGGCCTCTTGATTGAGTAGGACTTGAAATGCATGGCCATGCTCAAATAGTGATTTGTTTCATATAGTCTACTTATTGATCAAGAAAACTCAGATTAAATTATGAAGAGTATGACACATTCCATGACTTGAGTTTAATCTAGGATATTAAGGTTAAAAGGATTAAATTACATTGAAACATTGGTCACGAAAAGGTTGCATCGAATCATCGATCTTATTATTACTTGGGTAGCAGTGATGCATTACAAGATGCCGCTCACTGTTTATAATTTTATAATATGATCTTAAAATTATTGCCAACGTAATAATAACCTATAGGGTCACACACATTGAACGTTATTAAAAGGGAATTAATTTAAATTGTAAGGATTTAAATATATCAATATGATTGATAATATTTAAATCATTTAATTTAAATTAAAAGGATGATTTGTATATTATATATATATATTAATTAAGTAAGACTTAATTAAGATATATATATATATATATATATATATATATATATATTAGGATTTTATTTTAATTAGATTAGGGTTTTGATTAATTCCGATTTATTGCTATATATATATATATATATATATATATATATGATATATCAGCATCTTTGGAAAGTTAATCAAAACAAAAACCCTAGTCGCTCTTAGAGAGAGACTAGAGAAAAATAGAAAATCCATTCCTTTTGGTGGCTAGTACCGCAGCTCCCTTTATTAGAGAATCGTGTGACGATTCACGAGCGTTCCTGTGGATACCGTAGAGGCGTAGTTCTTTCGGATTATGTTGGAGATTCGAAGCGATTTCAGAGTTTTCTATTATCGGTATAAATTCTAAACCATTGAATTAAATTTGTTTCACATGAATCCTGTGTTGGGTTTCGAAAATTGCTTTATAAAGTTTTATATTCCGCTGTGTGTTTCTCTACTGAATCCCTACACGAGATCCGACTCATGTGACACAAATTGACAAATTGACCTGACAGCTGGACCAGACACATCTTTTCATTCGGCATTTGGGTAGAGATCCTTCAGAGGTAGATACTTTTGATCTTTCCAGCTCTGGCACTGGCCCCTCAAGTGACCCATATGGCTTTGTCGGTGTAGATCCTCGCTTGTATAGGCCTGACATCCCTGTAGATAGAGATCCAGTGACTCAGGAGGAGTTACATCAGATGGATATGATTGATGATGTGGACATCAACACCCTTGACTTCTTTTGATGTATATTTCTCGTTATCTCTTTTGATAGGCCTATGTTAGCTGTTGGGTAGCTTCGCCCCATTCTGGCTATATCTTTTGATAGGCCTCTATTGAGATGTTGGGTAGATTCGCCCCATTTCCCTGTATTTTAGCTGTACAGAGATGTATTATATGATGATATATTTAGGAATGTATGTACATTTTTCCATTCCCTATATCATATTGCCATCTATTGTATCATGCATGTTATTATGTTATGCGTATATATGTATGTCCAGAGATATTCAATATTGACCCCTGGATGGTCTTATGACACGGCCCGTCTGAGATGTCTTCTTTGACGATTAGTCAGTATTGATCATACCCCACCATTTTGGTGGTATCTAGTATCGCTCATGGTATGATAGTATATCAACATCGAATATGGTGATCGTAGATGATTTGCTTTCTGACATACTATGACCCTATTGATGTTTGAGGTTCCTGCTGTGGTTTGTAGAGGGTATGCTAGAAACCTCGGATATCGGATGAGTAAGTTTTCCAATTTGGGACCCAGGAGTTGACTCCTACTTTGGAGGAGTATGCACGGTTGACGATGCTACCGCTGGACAGACCTTGCGTGTATATGGCTATCGGACACATGAGCAGACAGTTCATGATCCTCACCGGATTGAGACGTAGGGTAGTACAGGACGAGATTACATCTGGCCACGTGATATCCCATCGTTTTTTGTTTGACAGATTTGGCTCTAAGGATAGTTATGCACGACATTCTGGGGATTTCACCACACCGGAGGACCATTGGCGTTCAAGCAGAGTGGATGTACTACTGTTGTGCGCATTGTCAAACATCTTCATGCCACGGTATATGGATGAGCTGGATATCGACGTCATTATGGCAGTGAGAGCTCTCAGGGAGGGTCATACCATTATACCGATGATCATTGCAGAGACTCTAAGGTCAGCTACATATATTTTCGCACTTATCCGGTGAGGAGTGTTCTGAGTAGCTTCGATCATGTTGTATGTGTGGTTTATGTCACACTTGAGACCGATTGGTACACTTAGATGGCAGGGGTTTTGTTTCACCCATGATATAGCCATGTCATACTCCTTTTAGCCTACAGAGTGTACAGATACTGCATCGTGGTCAGCTTTTCTGGCAGGGATTAGAGATCCATTTGCAATATTGTCGTGTTCATGGCTTAACTCACCCTACAGCTTCATTACTCATGCTCTGGGCATAAATTATCTCCCTCTAGCTAGATTGAGGGGCATGATTACTTACCACCCACTGGTCGTGATGTGTCAGTTTGACCAGTTTCAGGATTTTCATCCTTATGAGTGGGCAGTGAGTTAGCGCTTCGCTTCACACCATTTATCAGTAGAGGACAGATCCAGGTTGTATGCCTATTGGGATCAGCAAGAGTTGGCTATGTTTTCTGTCAGTCATCCGGGTTGTTCTGCAGAGTATTCCGCATGGATGGAGATAGAGACTGCATTGGCTGTGGTAGTATCCACAGTGCAGGATGTTGATTCTGACGACGAGGAGCCTATAGAGGAGGCTAACATTCCCATCGATGATTTGACTGCTGGGCTGCCAGCATTTGTGATGGATTCTCCCACCCCGAGTGCCACTGTTACTTAGTATTCGGCAGAACATTTGGAGCAGAGCTTACATCTGATGACCTATGAGAGAGATCAGGCTAGGGCCGCGATGTTGAAAGCTCTTGATGGGAGAGACCCGCTCTATTGGAGAGGGATGAGGCTAGATCAGCCAGGGATACATTGATTGTGGAGCGGGATGTCGCCTTATCTGCTAGGGATGTGGCCATTGTAGACAGTACTTAAGTGAGATCCCAGATGACTGTCAGTCTTGCCGACATGAGTGCTTACATTGATGAGCATTATGCCACCATGCAGTTAGCTTATGATCTGCTAGCTCGTGTAGATACCATTGGGCAGGAGCTTGCAGCGTTACCTCCGTCTTCAGAGAGGAATGCCATGTTAGGTTTGATAGTTCGTATATATACAGATCTGTAGATAGCTTTGTATTTTCATGCACAGACTAGCTTAGCCATTTTGTCATGTACAGCACATATATATATATCAAATAGTATTATGTATGACAAGGAAATATATTTTGATTCACTTCCCTTTTTGTTATGCCTTGATACTTGCTTGATATTTTCCTATTTCTTCAGGGCCTTGTGATCTTGATGCATTCTGAACTTATCCTTGATAGTGGATATTGAGACGTCACAAAATCTCTCAAAACAGATCATTGATTTCTGGTTATCCCTACCATCTTTTGTGTCTTGGGACTGGTATCTATATGGAAAAGTGGAGAGGAGGGTGGTTTTCCTCTACGAGATTGGACGCGCACTACGGATGGTCGCTTGATACTTCTATTTGTGAGAAGCCTAGTTAATTCCATCTCTTATGGGTTGGTATTGCTCTTTGAGGCACGATCGCAGCTTAGATGGTCACCGAATCTTCTATTTGTGAGAAGAGGTTGGGTAATTCCATCCCTTTGATCTAAAACCGATAAAATGTGGTGAATTGAAGGTTGATCCCAGTACTGTGTGACAAATATTTTTGTTCTGGTAGGGGTTAGACTGAACCATAAATGGTCGCCCTACATCTCTCTATTAAAGAGGAGATCAAGTCTGCGTAGTTCGAACTTTGGTGTAAGAGGTTCAACTCTGAATATGAAAGGCAGATGGGTGTAGAAGTATTTTTGTTGTTTTGTAGAGGAAAGGAAGAAATGTTTTTGTTGTTTTTTTGTTTATTGCGACCGGACCATATAGAATATGGTTGCCTACGTACCCCCGGGTATCAGGGAGATCAGGTCGACGTAGTTCGCCCCTCAGGATGAATCGCAGCCAAAGAGAAGTGTGAATCCCATGTGCAGGTTATACTGCGGGGAGAAGAAATTTTAATCCCATAATGGGGATAAACTGTATGAGTGTAAAAAGTTTGATCCCGTCTTCAGGATAAATTGCAAGCGTAAAAAAGTTTAATCCCGTCTTCAGGATAAATTGCAGGCGTAGAAAAGTTTAATCCCGTCTTCAGGATAAACTGCAGGTGTGAAAGGTGCAATCCTATCTTTAGGATAACCAAAATTGTATGCAATATTTGAAATGAGATGAAACCAGGCTACTGGTTTGAAGTGTATGTTTCCCTGAGGGGCAGAAGAGTATGTAAGAAAGAAAGGGTTCAAAACCGGAATGACTGGTGATTTGATGATCAAAACCAGGATGTTTGTTTGATGGTAACTTCAGACATAGTACCGTTTCACGGTGTCTGAGTTGATAAGCTGTGGAAATTCATCGTCATCCATTTCCTTTAATCTGAGAGCACCTCCTGTCAATACCTCCTTGACAACAAATGGGCCTTCCCAGTTAGGAGCGAATTTTCCCTTAGATTGATCTTGGTTGTTAATGATCTTCTTTAAAACCAAGTCATGTTGTTTGAATTAAGTAGTCGAACTTTTACATTTTGTAGGATAAATGCGATCCTTTGGCGATATAATCGACCATGGAAGATAGCCGTGGTTCGCTTTTTCGTCTATTAGAGACAATTGGTGATACATCTTGTACCCATTGATCTTCATCTAAGCGAGCATCCATCAACACTCGGAGGGATTCCATTTCCACCTCTATGGGGAGCCTTTGCTTCCATCCCATAGGCTAACAGTAGGGGTTGCCCTAGTGGAATCTGTGAGAGAAGTTCGGAGAGGCTAATAAAGTCGAGAGGCAAGAGGTCCGCCATCCTTTGTGATTGGCGGACATTTTATGCATGATCTTTTTGATGTTTTTATTAGCCGCTTCAACAACACCATTAATCTTTGGATGATAGATGATGGAGTTAAGGTGTTTGATGTGGAATTTTTTGCATAACTCCTCCATCATTCTGTTGTTGAGGTTTTTAGCATTGTCTGACACAATGACCTCTGGTTGTCCATATCGACAGATGACATTATTTCTGATGAAAGCAATGATGACTTCTTTAGTAACCCTGGGGAAGGAAGCTGCTTCTACCCAATTGGTGAAGTAGTCGATCATGGTGAATATGAATCGATGTACATTACTGGCTTTGGGCTCGATGGGCCCGATCACGTCCATTCTCCACATTGAGAAGGACCATGGCGAATTCATATTGTGGAGTTCCCTTGGAGGGGCGTGGATAACATTCCCATGAATCTAGCATTGGTATCACCTCTTGACGTGGTCATCACAGTCAGCTTTGAGTGTAAGCCAATAATGCCCTATTCTAAGGATTTTCTTGACAAGTAGGGGTCCACTCATGTGAGGGCCACATACTCTACCATGAATCTCATCCATGAGTCTTTGAGCTTGGTCTTTATCCAGACATCTAAGGAGACCTAATCCTGCATCTCTTTTGTAGAGTGCATCTCTGCTCAGGTAGAATTTCATAGCAAGTCGATGAATCCGCCTCTTCTCAGTTAGGCTTGCCTTAGCGGGTGTAGATCCATCTTGTAGATACTCCTTGATGTGTTGATACCAAGGGTTGTGGATGGGAGGTAGCTCATCCGATACTTCTCCAATATAGTTCCCATAGACTAGGGTTTTTTGCATTGCAATTGTAATGCTCGGCATGTTTTCCTTGTCAGGTATGTGAACCAAGGAGGCCAATGTTCCTAATGCATCCGCAAAATCATTCCTATTACTAGGAATGTGTAGGAAGGAGATTTCTTCGAACTCCAAAGCCATTTGTAGAACCTGCCGATGGTAAGGCAGCAAATGTAATTCTTTGGTTTGATAGATTCTCGTGGATTGTCTGATTACCAATTCGGAATCCCCAAAGATAGTTAACCGCCTGATGCCCATTGAACGGGCAAGTTTTAGACCCATGATACAGCCTTCATACTCAGCTATGTTGTTGGTGCTGGTAAACTAAAATTTGACGGCGATGGGATACTGCTCCAGATGTCGATTTTAAAGCGCCTGGCTCAGAGCCTTACGCATTATGACTCCATCAAAATACATTTTCCATGTGTGGCATGCATCGTACTGATGGTGTTGCTGAACTGTCATTACCCCTTCATCGGGCAAGTATGTTTCCAAGGGTTTGTAGTCCCCTGCAGGTGCGGCGGCCAGTTGATCCGCAATTCCTTGACCTTTGACAGACTTTTGCGTCACATAGACGATGTCAAATTTTTGTAGGATCAATTGCCATCTGGACAGTCGACAATTCAGTATGGGCTTACTGAACACATACTTAAGAGGATCCACGCGGGTTATGAGATGGGTTGTGTGACCATGGAGGTAATGTTGTAACCTCATGGAAGCCCATGCTAAAGCATAACAAGTCTTCTCAATCAGACTGTACTTGTGTTCACTGATGCTAAATCTTTTGCTGAGGGAATAGATAGCTTGTTCTTGGCTTCTAACGTCTTTTTACCCCAGCATGCAGCCCATGGCATTATCATTAATGGACAGGTACATGAACAGGGGAACATCATCCCTGGGTGGTACCAAAATAGGAGCGTTAACCAGCTGCTCTTTAATGGTAAGGAAGGCTTTCTGACACTTATCGTTCCATTTCATGGAGGAGTTCTTCCTTAACAGCTTAAAGATGGGCTCACATGTTGCTGTGAGTTTAGAAATGAACCTGCTAATGAAGTTAATTCTTCCCAAAAATCCCTGTATTTCCTTCTCTGTCTGAGGAATGGGCATTTCCTTGATGGCCTGAATTTTGGTAGGATCCAGTTCAATCCCTTTGTGGCTGACAAGAAAACCTAGCAACTTGTCTGACTTAACACCAAAGGCGCACTTGGCTGGATTCAACTTCAAGTTGTACTTACGCAGCCTGTTGAAAAGCTTTTTGAGATGGTCTAGGTGGTCCTCCTCTATTCGGGATTTGACAATGATGTCATCCATGTAGATCTCTATCTCCTTATGCATTAAATCGTGGAAAAGAGACATCATAGCTCGCTGATAGGTTGCCTCGACATTTATGAGGCCGAATGACAACCGTCTGTAGCAAAAAGTTCCCCAACGCGTGATGAAAGCAGTTTTCTCACGGTCTTCCTCAACGACCATAATTTGATGATACCCCGCAAAGCAATCATCAAAGGAGTACATGTCGTATTGAGCAGTGTTTTCAATAAGAATATGGATAAAGGGCACGAGAAAGCTATCTTTACGGCAAGCTTTGTTTAAATCCTGGTAATCCACGCAAACTCGCACCTTTCCTCCAGGTTTAGGCACGGGAACAATGTTGGATATCCACTCCGGATATGTAGACACCATGATAATGCCAGCTTAAAATTGTTTCACAATTTCTTCTTTGACTTTTAAACTCCACTTAGGTTTCAATCGCCTGAGTTTTTGCCTAACTGGCTTGAATCCTTCTTTAATGGGAAGGCGATGAAGAACAATGTCAGTGGAAAACCCACCATGTCTTCATGAGACCATGCAAACACATCCTGGAATTGGGTTAATAGTGCAACCATGTCATTCCGCTGATTTGTGGTAAGGTCTAAACCAATCTGGATTAGCTGAGGGTTTTCTAAGGTTCCAAGATTGAAGGAAGTGGTTTGGTCAAGGTTGAGTTTAGGTTTGTCTGCGACCCATTCCTTAATCTCCTGAGGTGTCTCAATGTCCTCTTGCATATCCATCAAGTCTGAGTCCAACTTTACATCAAAGTTACAGCCCTTGTGGAGAGAAGGCACCTCATCAGCAAGTACAGGCACATCTAAATTCAGAGTCCTGAAACAAAGTATGCTTTCACTTAATATATGCAACTGTTTGATCATACAAAAGTGTTAGCATGTACTTGATAAAATAACTGCTAGTACTGTAAAGAAAAGTAAGCAATTAAAGTTATCTACAGGGCAGAGGGATTTTCTGTCCATTTTACCCTCGTCGACCAATGCATGGAGTGTTGTTCCAATTGTCGAGGGAAAAGTCCTGATGGACTATACTGATGGAAGGATCGTCCTTGTCCTCCTTCTCCCGAATGATAACCATGACATCTGGGCAATCATCGTCTGGGGTGTATCTATTTGTATGTTCATCATGAACAATAATGCGTATGCCTGCCATAATCAAGGCAATGTCATGTTTACGTTTCATTTCCTTTTCTTCCACTTCGGGATCAGGAATCAGCACCTCTTTTGCTTTGATCAGGAAACTGCATAGTCATAACATGTGCTGGCACCTTAACTGGAGACTGTATCAGCTCATGAGGTGAAAAATGAAAACATCGCCGTGTGGCAGAAGTTTGAGGAATCGGCCTGTGTTTATGCGGATTCCTATGACTGGAACTGGCAAAATAGCCTAGTCTGGCTGTCCTAGTTTGACTGGACACTTGAATAGGGTGCTTAATACCATGTTTGTCTTTACCAAGCCGTTGTCCAGGCTAATGACCCAATGACATCATTTCTTGAGTGGCCGACATAACCTCAACATAAATCTTGGGTACGGGAGGTGGCGTTCCAATAGAATGGTATTGCGTGTTACTCACTTCCAAAGAATGAAAACTGGTTGGCTCAACTTCAGAGTTGAAATTGATGATTGACAGATCTCCTTATTCAGGATACTCCGGCTCAGCATTAACAGTGACTAGACTGTTGTTGATAATGTATTTGAGTTGTTGATGTAATGTGGAGGGAACAGCTCCGGCCATGTGTATCCATGGTCTCCCCAATAGCAGGTTGTATTCTGAATCTATCTTAAGAACGTGGAAGGATACATTGAATGTATTTGGACCAATCTCAATTGGTAGCTCAATCTGGTAACCGTATGGCTGCTTTGGATCCGCTTGAGATTGACATTCATCTTCACCAAGGTGGCATAAGGATAGATATTTAGAGACGAACCTCCATCTATCAAGACTCCAACTAGCATGTACCTGGAAGATAAAACTGTAATGTGCAATGGCTTGCAATGACCGGTCCCTTTGGGCGGTATGTCATCATCACTGAAGGATATCACATTGTTGTTGAAAATGTGATCCACCAGATGTTACAATTTTTCCACATTCACTGATTTTGGCAAGTAGTCTTCTTCCAAAACCTTTAATAAGATCTTCTGATGATCTTTGGAAGAGAAAACCAAGTCTAGTATAGATATCTGGTGTGGAGCTTCTTGTAAGCTTAAAACCACATTGGCTTCATTGTGGCCCATAGTGCGGAGGAATTTTTCAATCTTCGCCATGGGAATCTTCCCTTTTGCTTTGCAGGTAGGCTTCATAACCCATTGAGGAAGATATAGTGGATTTTCCTTCGACACTGTAGCAGTAGTATGAGACGTAGATCCTTTAGCTTCTCCATAATTCCATGGAACTTTGTGTAAGCTGACAACAGGATGTTGTTGTCTGAAGGGTAAAGAAATTGGCTCTGGTGTGACCACTTTCAAAGGATTGTCAGCTCCTTTGAGTTGAATTATTTGTATGGGAAATACTTTAACAGTCTCATCATCCATTTCTGATATAACTGCTACGGATCCCTTCCATTTGGTAGGACATGCATTCCCACTCTTGAGTTGCATAGTGTAATCATCTGCTAGTTGTAAGACACCGCTATCAATAAGATTCTGAATGAGATGGCGGAGTGCCCATCATTCTTCTGTGCTGTGACCGCGAGAGTGTGAATGATATTGACACATTTCATCAGAATTGAACCGTCCTGAACGGGGATTGATTAGAGGCAGAAGGAAAGTAATTCTTCCTTTATTGATTAACATTTGCAGTATCTCCTCCATAGATTGGCCCAGATATGTAAATTCTCTCTGATTGGAAAAATCCCGACGGGCTTTAGCATTTGCTCTCTTTGCAACCTTATCCTCCATAGCTTCGCTTTCTGAAGGTGGTGATGGAGCATTCATAACAAATGGAAGGAGATAGGCATGCTCCTGCCTGATTAATTGGTGCGTGACTTGATGCTGGTGGGTCACCAGTTATGCCAATTACTCAATTTGTTTGCAAAGAGCTTTCATCTTTCGTTCCATAGTAAACTGGAACTTTGCATAATCCCATTTGTTAACACCATCTTTGATGATCGGGGAAGATTCACTGTTAAAATCGGAACTCTGTCCAGTGCTTTAACTGATCATGTTGACCTCTTCTTCTTTGTGTTGAGGAAGAGGGTTGTCTTGCACATGAGGTTGATCTGGTTTGGTGACCACGATCTCATTGTTGTCTATTAAATCTTGGATCTTATGTTTGAAGGCCCAACAATCTCGAGTATCATGTCTAAGTGCTCTGGCATGATAAGCACACTTCCGAGTAGCATTAAAACCCCTCCAATTAGGGTTGGCTGGTGGAAGAAGATGTGTAATTTTCTTCTGGGTAGTCAGAAGAGCAAGAATATTCTCGAGCAAGTTCCCTAAGGGTGTGAACGTCCGAGGTCTCTTTGTATCTCCACCTTTAGACAATGGAGGGTTTGAAGATTGTGCTTGTGCTTGAAAAGGGGAGTAGTTTTTCCTTTGTATAGGCACGCTTTGATTGCCTTTTTGACTTTGTAGTATCAAGGAAACATCCTCCTCTTTCTTTTTATGGACCCTCCAGGGGTTGTTTCCATAAGATCCATTTGGATGTGCTCGATATGACTTTAACAAATGACTAGGTCTTGAATTTTATCGAACTTCAATCCCATCACAGCCATCTCTCCGTGCTTGATCATTTTAGAGAATGGTTTGCCAATACCAGCTAAGACTCTCTCATAGAAAGGAGCTTCCTGTACATCTATAAATGTCATAACCATTTCTGATTCTGTCATGGAGGGAATAATTTAAGCAGCAAGGTGCATCCACCTTTGAGTATACTCTCTGAAAGACTCATTAGACTATTTCTTGACATTAGTAATTTGGTACCGGTCAGGAGCCATCTGAGATTGAAAACTGTATTGAGTGAGGAAGGCGTGAGCCGACTCTTTTGACTATGGATCTTTAAGTTGTCTGTCTGGTATACCATGAACGGGCTTCTCCAATCAGACTTTTCTGAAACAGCTGCATTCTGAGCTTTTCATTTTCCGCGTAAAATCCAAGTTCTCAAATGAATACCTTTAAATGGGTATAAGGATCCCCTAATCCGTCATATTTTTCAAAATCAGGGGTTTTGAATTTCTCTAGATAATGAACACCGGGGAAGATGCAAAGGTCAGCATATGAAACACTTCCATATGTTCCAATCCCTTTGAGAACACAAATTGTTTCCTCCATTTGGAGTACTTTCTTCCTGATATCACCGGTGTCTAGATCTCCTTTGAGATGTGTGCTTTCAGGGTCTTTGTTGGTCGTATCCAACTGAGGTTCTGGAATTGTTTTTTCCAAACCTTGAGCTGCCCCTTGTGTAGAGGATTCTATATGTGTAGGTATCTTTGTACCCTGAGTAGACTGATGCAATTCTTTCATCAAGATAGCCAAATCTGTAATTTATTTACTCAATCCGTCAAATTCTTCTCGGGAAACAGTATTAGACTGGTCAGAAGAAGACATGATTGGCTGTAGGCTCGTGGCCTTTTTGGATTTTGAGCGGGTAACAGGCCCAATGATTTCCCTACAAAAGACTTATGTAGTTTAGTCTTAAGGATAATGTAAATGTTATCATAACATGTCCGTTTTAGGAATATTATCCTGCAAAATTGGGTGTTAATTGATAACATGCATGCACAAATATTCTTCATATTTTCCATTACATAAAGATGAACATGGAATAAAATTACAAGTAAATGCTTTTATAAGTAATTGAAAATGGAAAGCATGAAGAGACTTTCCTCCGCGTTTGGTTTATCAGAGGTTGACCTATCTTAGGGTTACTCTCGCAGCTTTTTGGCATGAAGGTTCCCAGATCATCGCAATCTACTTGATGGGAAGTTAATCCGGTCTTTCAACTGGAGCGAATCTGGGTGGTGCCTTTCTTGACCCCCTTGGAATTATTCTTCCTACGAATCCAGTAATCAAACACCAACAGGATAGCCTCCTGGAGGAGGAACCACACAACATACATTCACATATAACGTGTCTCACCGTTTATGCAAAATGATAACATGTGTGAAGCACTAATATCACAGATAGATATTTAGCAGTGCAGTAATTAAAATGCATTCGTACACATTCATCATAAATGTAAATGCAACATTCACACACAAGCATATAACAATTTTGAAAAGTTTGTAATAGCGGCTTAAGCCCTCTTCTTTGGAGTCCCAATGAGTCGCGCCATTGTCGACGCGTCGGGATTTTTTAGTGTCCTTTTCGTTACTTGTTCTTTGGTGTTCTCATGTTAATGTGAGATTTATTTGAAAAACAAGTGAAAAGGTCCGACATGTATAATGTCGACCTTTTGACTTTAAGAGTTGCCGGATTGGTGTATTTAATCGGTTGCACTAACGTTAATGAATCGAAAAGGTTTGCACATTGACCCGATGATATGACTTCGCTAAACGGGTCAATGAAAAACCGAGACTCATTAGGGTTCAGGGGCTTGATTATGCAGAGGGAAGGTGTTAGGCACCCCCCCCCGACATCCGTGTTGCCACGCTGACCGTCACTTCTCAAAGAAACTGTTAAATAAATGTGTGTGTGTGTGGATCAATGTGCAATTATTTGGAAGTAGTGTTATACCTCATTCACACCTATATACAAAGGGTTTGAATTTATAAAAAAATTCATTTTTAACAAGATATAGCAATGAAGTTTTGTAAAAAGAGGTTTTTCAAACCCTTTGCTCAATAGTAATTGAGGCCTTTGATACTTCCATTTTATTATTAAATGTTCAGCTTGTTTGCTTTTATTTTCGAGATGTGAAGCATCTTCGGAAAATAATATCTGTGATCTTAGAACTCCTCATGGGCATGATGATCATCCAAGGAAATTGAGACCTTTGTAAATAATGTACAAGTCGCATACAATTTGAAAAATGTCCATCATAGGAATCAATCAAAGATTGATGGCTGAATCTGTGATCACATGATTCCTAGGCTCACCTGATGCTGCAATTGGTATGGAAAGCAGTAAACAGTTATATATATAAAAGCTGTAAATATATATATATATATATATATATATATATAGATGTATATATATATATGTGCATGATTAGCCACCACGAAGCAACTCCATGGGGGATCAGAAATGTAAATAAAGCAGTAAATGCCATCAACCGCCATGAAGTAAACTCCAGGCGGAACTTAAATGTAAATAAAGCTGTAAAAGCGATCAACTGCCATGAAGTAAACTCCAGGCAGGACGAAATGTAAATAAAGCTGTAAAAAGCCACGGAGGAAACTCCGGGCTTGACATGAAATATATATATATATATATATATATATATATATATATATATATATATATAAAAGCGAGAAAGCATATAGGATGTAAATAGGGCTCATCGAATATGTCAGAATAATAATTATATATATATATATATATATATAAAAGCAATTCAACGCACTAGGATATAAAATTGGGCTCATCAGATGTGAGTCGATAGCATGATTCTTATATATAATATATATATATATATATATATATATATATATATATATATATATATATATATATATAGAAAAGTAAGTAAGCGCTCAGGACATAAGTGCAGGCTCAATCGAGGCATAACTCGATAATGTTAGTCCATATATGAAATATATACAAATATAAGTATACATATACAAACAGAAATGAAAACCACGGATAGAAGTTAAAGCATAAACGCATACACAACACGACTCTCAATGTGTATAACAGTGTGTGCTAATATGAAAAGAAAGGCTTTATAGAATGTGAGAAGGCTTACAGTGGGCTGCCAAAGTAGACTTCTATGACTCTATGTGGATAAATACTCAGCTTCCGCCGGACAAAATATAGCTATGTGTGAGCTAATAAATGAGGAAACAATCAATATGGGTGTGTACAGAGTAAATTGGACAGGGCTTCCTCGCCTTTTTCCCTCCCTCTCTCCTCTCAAATGGCTGACCCCAAGGTCTATATTTATAGGTCGATGGCCATGAAGTGTCTACTGGCACCTTGGCAGCTACACTCATGGTGATCGAGGTGTCCCCGGGCTTCGCAGGTCCCGTCGTCTCGAAGTACGTGCACTCGTGCACTGTAATGTTCGTTCGAACTTGCAGAACTTCAATTCGAGCATCCAAACAAGGTATATGTAACCTTCTTCGGACCGCTTATGTCAAGAGTTACGTAATGACATGGATTAGAGGTTGTACGAAGTCAGGAAGAGGGGACCATGCCCATAGTCTTCAAAGCTTGAAATTCTATCCGGTGTACTGCCACGCGTAATTGTCACTCGGGATTGTAACTCCTCGGTTCTTGTGGGACATTATTGTATGTATGTATGTATGTATGAAGTGTTGAGACGATGCGCAGTTGTTAATGTGGCAAGATGACGTTTGACTCTTCGTCGGGGTTATCTCCGGTTTGAGTTGAAAGCAGACGTTGCTCAGGGTTACATTTGAGATTGGACTGCTGCAAGTATTTGAATGCCGTCAGGTCATCTTGTGAGTGTGCCTGTCTACCCGTTGTTAGCTCCAGGTCTGAGGGATGAGTGCCTCGGCAGGAGATCTGAGCTTGAAGCTGATAGCATGTATTTGAAACAAGCATTTCCGGAGTTATCGCAGGAACTGCAATAACATTCCTTTGTGTTATCGCCAAGGACGAAACTCGGGGTTATCTCCGAGGTTGGAAATGATCCTTCCGATGTTTGTTCCGGGGTTGGAAATGATGTTCCCGGTGTGTGTCTCGGGTTTTGATATGACTTCCGGTAGTATCTGGAATGGATGTAAAATTGTCTTCAGGGTTATCTCCAGAAAGGCGATTACGCCTCTCGCAATGATGTTAATGTAGGTTATGCGAGAAAATTTCTAGTGTCTACGATCGATTCTGCAAAGCTAGCTAGTTTGACCAAGCATATCGGACAGATCATATAGCTTCTGGGTGTAATATGACTTTTCTCTTGTAGTATTAATGTAAAATTACAAGTATCAGAAACAATAATAAACAAACAACATAACACAAATGATATCTGGACTTCCCAAGTGACTGTCAGAGGTTATTCTTCATTTTCGGGTTACCCACAAATGAAGAATAGTTCGACTATTCACTTTTGAGCTTCTATAACTTATTGTTCTTGAAACGTTTGTGTGATATAGTGATTGTAGTATGTAGCCAGCATGACAAGGAAGATATTCATTACATAAAATCCATATAAGAACAACAGAATCATTAGATTCAAGCTGGTCAAACCATGTCAGACGACATGATCATGCGTTTTCTGGGTTACCCAGAAAATGCATTTCATGAACGTCTGGCTTAGTTTGACCGGCCACTAAGATCTACCTGATTAAGTTTTTACTGATCTAGTGCCATAATCTTGTAGCCCAAACAATAGACTATAACTTAGATGAAACAACAGAACCAAAACATCAACACACTTGTCAGATCTAGAGCCATAAAAACTTGTCAGACCCGATTTTATACTTTCTGGGTTGCCCACAAATGGCCCGGTTATGGTCGTTCAACGACCTTTGACCAACAATATCATGCAATCTAGACCAGATTTAAGCCTGATTCTTTATCCAGATCAAAGAGCACATAACAGACTACATAATCAAAGCTTTAAACAACAAAAACACATAACAAAGAAAGATTGGTGGCCACTAACATTCATTGTCAGACCACAGTTTGAACTTTTTCCAGATTTTGTAAAACTTCAAATCCGAGCCTCTAGATGTTATGGATCTAACATCTAGCAACCCATATCACTGATTCACACCTTATATAACATATTTAAACATTCATACATCAAATCTAACATAGCATACATGATTAAATTTTCTAGGCTTAGGGTTTACCTTTCTTGAATAAGATCTTGAATCTGACTTCTGATCTGCTATAAGTGTTAGTGGGGCTTGATTAGGGACTGGTCCAACACTATAATTCGAAGGTTTGGAGTTGAGAGAGTTTTGGTTGAGTGTTGTGATCAAATGAGGCTTGAATATGACATTCTCTCTCTCATAATCTATATATAATATGGTGTAATGCTATGGCTAGTCAGATTTTGAATGATTAAATCTTACTACTAGACTACATGGCTAGCTAGAGTTGGTCACCAACTCCTTACTAGGGTTAGATCTACACTCCACCTCATTAAAATAATAAAAAGGGCAATTATGTCATTTGGCTTTTACTTTTTATGGCAAGGTTGTCAATTCATTTCTAACCCTTAGGGTTTAACCCTAAGATTTCCTAAGCTCTAAATCTAGGATTGTGTATTAAGGGCAAAAATGGAAATCCTAGCTTCTAAAAAGGTGAATTAGGGTTCCTTAATTAAATCTAATCACTTAGGACTTATAAATTAGGCTTTATAATGTACTAATCACCATAAGCTTGCTAAATGAATAATTAGGGTTTATAACTTAGTAATTAGGGTTTTGATTTAGTAATTAGGGTTTCTAAATATTAATTAGGGTTTACCTAATTAACATTAAACATAATAATGGTCATTAATTACATAACACATAACTTAACAAACCTTACAGTCATAGTTGACTATATACTATAGTTTATCAGTAATGCTAGGATTTTGTACTGTTTTACTATAAGTGTTCCACACATTAACATTACACACATATCAGGCATGTTTATATTACTGAAATATAAATAATATTATATTATTATTCTCATTCCTTATTCAAAATCCAGACTTAGGGTTTTGAATTCATATCTGACATAACCTTCATAGATACCATTATTAATTAAGTTAAAATAATTAACTTAATTAATATAATAAATACATATCATAATATCCATATCATATATACAATAATCATATTTTCATGGAAAATAAATAATGAATAATTTTTATTACAACATAATTTTATTATTGAATATAATCTACGATGATCAATAATTCTAAAAAGAACTTAGTTACATTTAATAAATAATTTTATTTATCAGATATATACATATACTTTACTTTGCACATATTCCCACCCTTATATATATTGTCGACGTCGGGATTTTTTAGTGTCCCTTTTCATTACCTGTTCTTTGGTGTTCTCATGTTAATGTGAGATTTATTTGAAAAATCAAGTGAAAAAGATCCGACATGTATTATGTCGACTTTTTGACTTTAAGAGTTGCCAGTTGGTGTATTTAACTGGTTGCACCAACCCAACCGAAAAGGATTACACATTGACCCAATGATATGACACTGCTAAACGGGTCTGTGAAAACGAGATTCATTAGGGTTCAGGGGCTTGATTATGCGGAGGGAAGGTGTTAGGTACCCCCCCGACATCCGTGTTGCCACGGTGACCGCCACTTCTCAAAGAAACTGTTATATGAATGTGTGTGTGTTTGGATCAATGTGCAATTATTTGGAAGTACTGCTATACCTCATTCGCACCTATATACAAAGGGTTTGAATTTATAGAAAAATTTAATTTTAACCAGATATAGCAATGAAGTTTTGTAAAAAGAGGTTATTCAAACCCTTTGCTCAATAGTAATTGAGGCCTTTGATACTTCCATTTTATTATTAAATGTTCGGTTTGTTTGCTTTTATTTTAGAGATGCGAAGCATCTTCAGGAAAATACTATACAGTTGTGCCAAACTCCTCATGGGCATGACAGCCATCCAAGGAAATTCAGACTCTGTAAATAATATACAAGCTGCTTACAGCTAAAAAATGTTCATAATGGGAACCAAATCTAGATTTAGTAGACTGAATCTGTGATCACATGATTCCTAGGCTCACATGATACTACAGTTTGTATGGAAAGAAGTAAGCAGTTATATATATAAAAGCTGTAAGTAAATATATATATATATATATATATATGTGTGTGTGTGTGTGTGTGTGTGTGTGTGTGTGTGTGTGTGTGCATAATCAGCCACCACGAAGCAACTTCATGGGGGATCAAAAATGTAAATAAAGCAGTAAATGCTATCAACCGCCACGAAGTAAACTCCAGGTGGGACTTGAATGTAAATAAAGCTGTAAAAGCATTCAACTACCACGAAGTAAACTCCAGGCAGGACGAAATGTAAATAAAGCTATAAAAAGCCACGAAGGAAACCCCTGAGCTTGCAGAATGTATATATATATATATATATATATATATTTATATATATATATATAAGTAGTAAACGCATAGGATGTAAATGCAGGCTCATCGGATATGTCAAAACAACAATTTTTATATATATATATATATATATATATATATATATATATATATATATATATATATATATATATATATATAAGCAATTAAACATACCTAGGATATATAAAATTGGGCTCATCGGACAAAGTTCGACAATAGTTCATATATATAAATATATATATATAGAAAAGCAAGTAAGCGCTCTAGATATAAGTCTAGGCTCAATCGAGGTATAACTCGATAATATTAGTCCATATATGAAATATATAAATATATAAATATATATATATAGACAAAAATGAAAACCACAGACCGAAGTCCGGGCAAACGCACATAACACGACTCTCAATGTGTATAACAGTGTGTGCTATATGAAAAGAAAGGCTTTATAAAATGTGAGAAGGCTTACAGTGGGCTGCCAAAGTAGACTTCTATGACTCTATGTGGACAAATACTCAGCTCCCGCCGGACAAAATATAGCTATATGTGAGCTAACAGATGAGAAAACACTCGATATGGTTGTGTACAGAGTAAATTGGACAGGTCTTCCTCGCCTTTTTCTCTCCCTCTCTCTTCTCAAATGGCTGACCCCAAGGTCTATATTTATAGACTGATGGCCACAGGTGTACCTACGGCAGCCGTAGTTACACCTGCGGCTGGTCGAGGTGTCCCCGGGCTTCACGGGTCCTATCGTCTCGAAGTACGTGCACTCGTGCACTGTAATGTCCGCTCGAACTTGCAGAACTTCAATCCGAGCATTTGAACAAGGTATATGTGACCTTCTTCAAACCGCTTGTGTTGAGAGTTATGCCATGACATGGATTAGAGGTTGTACGAAGTCAGGAAGAAGGGACCATGCCCATAGCCTTCAAGATTCAAATTTTATTCGGTGTACTGCCATGCGTAATAGTCACTCGAGATCGTAACTCCTTCATTCTTGTGGGACATTGTTGTATGTATGTATGTATGAAGTGTTGAGATGACGCGCAGGTGTTGATGTGGCAAGATGACATTTGACTCTTCCCTAGGGTTATCGCCGGTTTGAGTTGAAAGCAGACGTTACTTAGGTTTACATCTGAGATTGGACTACTGTAATTGTTTGAATGCCGCTAGGTCATCTTGTGAATGTGCCTGTCTACCCGTTGTTAGCTCCAGGTCTGAGGGATGAGTGCCTCGGTAGGAGATCTGAGCTTGAAGCTGATAGCATGTGTTTGAAATAAGCATTTCCGGAGTTATCGCCGGAACTGCCACAACATTCCTTAGTGTTATCACCAAGGACGAAACTCGGGGTTATCTCCGAGGTTGGAAATGATCCTTCCGGTGTGTGTTCTGAGTTTTTGAGATGACTTCCGGTAGTATCCGGAATGGATGTAAGCTGTCTTCCAGGTTTATCTCCGAAAGATGATTTTGCCCTCCTGCAATGTTAATAATGGTTGTGCAAAAAATTTCGAGTATCTACAGATGCCTATCTTTATCATATTCATGCAATGCAAGGCATGGATAGGATAAAGAATCCTAGACACTTGAAATGAATGTGAAATAAACATGATGCTATGTACATCAACATGATGCAAATGTATGATGCATGATTGTCATGTAATCCTGCTAGGATGACAATCAGTGATGGCTTGGACATGCGATCCAAGTCTTCAAGGATGTTGACGTTGGGGCTATCACCAAATTTTTGAATCCTAGACACTGGTTTATATTCCATAGAGGTGCCTCTTATGTATAAGAGATCTGTGGGGATAAAGCTTTGTCTCTTTGAGGATATGTATAACATATTCCCTCATCCTGTCAGAGTTACTGCCAACAGTCTGTTGTCATCAGGGTTTCCTGACCTCCGTTGATGTGTGTATCACCGGATAGATCCCTACTGGGTGGATAGTCAAGGTTGCTTGACCTTCATTGATGTATGTGTCAATGGTCGCATTGCGTTATAACCCCCACCGTGGATACTTGTCTAAGTTGCTTCGATGGGTTTACTTGCCATCGGCTGACATGATGTCAAGGCTGCTTGACCCTCATTGATGTGTGTATCAATGGTTGAGAATGCGCTATAACCCCCGCCGGGGATACGTGGATGTTTGAAAGACGTGCATTGTGACACCCGCCGGGGATACGTGGATGTTTGAAAGATGTGCAGTGTGACCCCCGCTGGGGATACTTCATCAGTTCGTAACTTCGGCGTTGTAACCCCCGCCGAGGAGGTTTAGCATTTCGTGGTTTTGCGTTGTAACCCCCGCCGGAGAGGTTTCGGGTTGTGACCCTGCAATGACGGCATTGAACCTTTGTGGGGTATTGTCGAGCATGATTTGTGAAAGCTGAGCTCATCGGTATAGTATACCCTGCATTCAAGCGAATACGAATGAGATGACGGGAGTTCAATTCTGACCCGTGCAAAACCAGGATTCCAGGCTATTCCGCTCAATCGCGTTATTCCTGATTTGGCCTTTTCAGCTTGTGAGACCTTCTTTGCAAGTCTAATTGGAACAAGCCAAAGGTGTGGGACCCATATAGGAGTGTCGTAGGTACATCTGCAGCAGCCACAGATGGACCTACGGCCAACCGTGGCTATATAAAGCCCAAAGGTTTCTTTCATAAGTCATTTTCAAGCTGCACTGTGAAGGAAATCTAAGAGCTCTTCTTCAGATCTGCTGAGTTCGGGAAAATTTCTGCATATTCTGCCACCGTACAAGCATTCTTCACTGTCCTGGTAACATATGCATGTATTTTTTTCCATTTTCTATCTGTTGGAAAATGACTTATCACATGAAATGCATTTAGACACATAGTAGTGAATATGCATGCTGATATGACTTGATAAAAAATATTCAACATAGCAAAGGTTAGTATTAAACCATGCTGAACATAATGATGTGGAAAAATTTGACTTTTGAAACAGTCAAATTAGCACCTTTTACTGTCATTTCTTATCCTATTTGAGGACAAATGAGTAAAGGTAAAAAAAGCAAAATAATCCTGGTAATTAGACTACACTTACGGATTTTTTACTGCAATGCATGTAGGATGTATATGACTGTGTATAGGTGTGCTACTGAATTGCCACTTAGTCATGCCTATGTGCATGTGGATAGTCTCATTTACAAAGGGGCTATGGCAAAAATTTTCCAAAATATAGGAATGAGTAGTCAGCATTTTTAACTCTACTGTAGAGGTATGTTAAAACAATGCATGCATGCATGTAATGCATTTGAAAAGCTCCAGGTAAAAATTTACCACACCCTTTCTGAGGTGATTTGGAGATTTGTTTTCCAGATATTATGGATCCGGATTAGCCAAGTAGTTCCCGTAGGACCACTTCAGATGTACGGAGAAGGGCTTCTGAAGAGCCTCAACGCCGGTCTATCAGACAACCTCGTCGTTTGGTGGAGGCGGTGATTCGTCCTATCTGGGTTGAAGTGCCGAATGTTGAGGATGAGGAGGAGGATGTACCTGTTGAGGTTCCTGCTCCTGATGCACGTGTTCCCCGTAGGGATTTTCCAGGAATTCAAGTGGTGAACCCAGATCTTCTGGGTGACTTGAGTTAGCATCCTTCAGTATACCTACACGCAAACGAGGTATGAAGTTAGATCTTAATCTTCCTTATTTCTTATTGATGAGGAGTCAAGGATTTTGATGTTGATCTACATTTGATGTAGGTTCCTAGCTTCACATAGCCTCGAGGGAGCTGGTTTAGCATCCACTCTATGTATCAGGCTTTGCATGATGACTATAGAGAGATTGTACATGGCTGGGGATTTGAGATGTTCTTCTCTATTCTTCCCGAAATCACTTTGTCCACAGGGTTACCTCGGGGCATTGTGCAGCGATGGTTTCACCAGACTCAGTCACTCCATTTGCTAGACTGTGAGGTGATGATGACGCCGATGGATTAGCGATTTATCATAGGTATGGAGTTTGGAGGGGATCCAGTGCCTTGTACGACAGATATTACCCCTACTGCCATCAGATCCTTATTGGGAGTTCGTGAGGCGCTTCGAGGCGGGGATCATTCAGACAGGTCCTTTGAGCGTAGATGCTATGAATGAGCTGTTGAGTGAGCCTATTCCCGATGATGTGAGAGTCAGGGATTGCATTCTTCGGTGATTGTTCCTGATGATCATTAGGGGCTGCTTCATAGCAGATAATTCCTCTACGGTGTCCTTCACTTTGATCAGCGCCACTAGACACATGGATCGTATAGGAGATTATGATTGGGGTTCGTATACCTTTGCCTACTTCCTCAAGGAAATGTGCATGCGATCACAGGGCTTGACCGAGGCATGGTTAGGATTCTACCCCTTTCTGTTGGTGAGTGTTTCTCTTATCTTTTCCCGTGTACAGGTTAACAGTGTTGACTGACAGCAAATGTTGCCTTTGTGTTGGCAGTTTTGGGCCTATGAGAGGCTTCCATGATTGCATCCTGTGAGCGTGTTAGGTTTAGATACCTATCTACGAAGAAGGAGATGGCATCATTCCATACTAGCGGAGGTCCCTGTTGCTGAGGGTTTCACCCATTGTCGCCTACAGCTGGAGTTGTTGACCGCGGATGTCATTACATGGGTTTCCGACTCTGGAGAGCATTTGGGAGTTAGATTTGAGGATGGGTACCCAACTGGAGTTGAGTATGTCATTTCCACCCGCAAGATTCCTCTCTTCACAGATAGAGGATGGGAGCTCTATTTAAGAGAGCGTGCTATCAGGAGCACTACAGGAGAGATCCGTATGCCGATCTTGCCTCCTACCAGGCATTATTGGTCTATTTCGCAATCACCCATCACTGACATCCCGTTGTTAGGGATTGACGGTTTTACATTTTTAGAGGGCCCCTGTACTCAGGAGATGTTCCAGCATTGGTGGATCCCTCGTACTATTAGAGCTCAGACCCGTGCCATAAAGTTTATGGGGGAGATGGTTCCAGGATCCGTGATGATGACGGATTGGCTAGCATGTGTCCGAGATCCGACTCATATGACACAGATTGACAGATTGACCAGCCAGCTGGACTGAACACATCTTTTCATTCGGCATTTGGGCAGAGATCCTTCAGAGGTAGATACTTTTGATCCTTCCAGCTCTGGCGCTGGCCCCTTTGGTGACCCATATGGCTTTGTCGATGTAGATCCTCCCTTGTATAGGCCTGACATCCCTGTAGATAGAGATCCAGTGACTCAGGAGGAGTTACATTAGATGGACAGGATTGATGATGTGGACATCGACACCTTTGACTTTTTCTGATGTATTTCTCGTTATCTCTTTTGATAGGCTTCTGATGAGATGTTGGGTAGCTTCGCCCCATTTCCCTGTATTTTAGCTATACAGAGATGTATTAGATGATGATATACTTAGGAAGTATGTACATTTTTCATTCCCTATATCATATTGCCATCTATTGTATCATGCATGTTATTACGTTATACATATGTACGTATGTCCAGAGATATTCAGCATTGACCCCTGGATGGTCTTATGACATGGCCCGTACAGATGTCTTCTTCGATAGTTAGCCGTATTGATCATACCCCACCATTTTTGGTGGCATCTAGTATGCGTTCATGGTATGATAGTATATCACCATCAGACATGGTGATCGTAGATGATTTGCTGCAAAATACTATGACCCTGTTGATGTTTTAGGTTCCCACAGGATTTGTAGAGGGTATGCTAGAGCACTAGGTATCGGACAGGCAGGTTTTCCAATTTGGGACCCAGGAGTTGACTCCTACTTTGGAGGAGTATGCACGGTTGACGATCTTTGTCATTGGGGCAGACCTTGCGTGCATATGGCTATCGGGGACATGAAAGCGGGCGATTCATGACCCTCACCGGATTGAGACGTAGAGGGGTACAGGACGAGATTACATCTGGCCACGTGATATCCCAGCATTTTCTGTTTGATAGATTTGGCTCTGAGGATAGTTATACATGACATTCTGGGGATTTCACCACACCGGAGGACCATTGGCGTTCATCCAGAGTGGATGTGCTGTTGTTGTGCATATTATCATACGTCTTCATGCCACGATATATGGATGAGCTGAATATCGGCATCATTATGGCAGTGAGATCTCTCAGGGAGGGTCATACCATTATACCGATGATCATTGCAGAGACTCTGAGGTCAGCTACATATTGCTGCACTTATCCGGCAAGAGTGTTTACAGGTAGCTCGGTAATGTTGTGTGTGTGGTTTATGTCGCACTTGAGACCGATTGGTACACTTAGACGGCAGGGGTTTTATTTCACCCATGATATAGCCATGTCATACTCCTTTAGCCTACTTGAGTGTCTGAGATCTTTGTCGATCATGATCGACTTTTCTGGCGAGGATTAGAGATCCATTTGCTATATTTGTCGTGTTGGGGCTTAACTCACCCTCTGACTTCATTACTCATGCTATAGGACATAAATTATCTCCCTCTAATTTGGATTGAGGGCATGATTACTTACCACCCACTGGTCGTGATGTGTCAGTTTGACCAGTTTCAGGATTTTCATCCTTATGAGTGGGCAGTGAGTTAGCGCTTCACTTCACACCATTTATCAGCAGAGGACAGATCCAGGTTGTATGCCTATTGGGATCGTGAAGAAATGGTGTGTTTTCTGTCGATCATCCGGGTTGTTACGCAGAGTATTCGCATGGATGGAGACAGAGCGCATTGGGCGTGGTAGTATCCACGATGCGGGATGTTGATTCTGACGACGAGGAGCCTATAGAGGAGGCTGACATTCCCATCGATGATTTGACTGTTGGACTGCCAGCATTTGTGATGGATTCTCCCACCCTGAGTGCCACTGTTACTCAGTATTCGGCACAGCATTTGGAGCAGAGCTTACATCTGATGACCTATAATAGAGATCAGGCTAGGGCCGCGATGTTGACAGCTCTTGATGGGAGAGACGCCGCTCTGTTGGAGAGGGATGAGGCTAGATCAGCCAGGGATACATTGATTATGGAGCGAGATGCCACCCTATCTGCTAGGGATGTGGCCATTGTAGACAGTACTTTAGTGAGATCACAGATGACTATCAGTCTTGCCGACATGAGTGCTTACATTGATGAGCATTATGCCACCATGCAGTTAGCCTTTGATCTGCTAGCTCGTGTAGATACCATTGAGCAGGAGCTTGCTGTGTTACCTCTATCTTAAGAGAGGGATGCCATGTTAGATCTGATAGTCCGCATATATACAGATTTGTAGATAGCTTTGTATTTTCCTGCACAGACTAGCTTAGCATTTTGTCATGTACAACACATATGTATATATCAAACAGTATTATGTATGGCAGGGAAATATATTTTGATTCACTTCCCTTTTAGTTATGCCTTGATACTTGCTTGATATTTGCCTGTTTCTTAAGGGCCTTGTGATCTTGATGCATTCTGAACTTATCCTTGATAGTTGGACATTGAGACATCGCAAGATCTCTCAGAACGGATCATTGATCTGTATGTATCCCTACCATCTTTGGTGTCTTGGGACTGGTATCTGTATGGAAAAGTGGAGAGGAGGGTGGTTTTTTCTCCTCTGAGATTGATCGTACCACAGATGGTCGCCAGTACTTTTTTTTGAAAGAAGCCTAGTTAATTCCATCTCTTATGGGTTGGTATTGCTCTTCGAGGCACGATCGCAGCTTTGATGGTCACCAAATCTTCTATTTGTGAGAAGAGGTTGGGTAATTCCATCCCTTTGATCTGAAACCGATGAAATGTGATGAATTGAAGGTTGATCCCAGTACCGTGTGACAAATATTTTTTCTCTGGTAGGGATTACACTGAACCATAAATGGCTGCCTATGTACTCCTATTAAATAGGAGATCAAGTCTGCGTAGTTCGAACCTAGTGTAAGAGGTTCAACGCTGAATGTGAAAGGCAGATGGGTATAGAAGTATTTTTGTTATTTTTTTTGTTTTTTGTGGAGAAAGGGCAGAAATGTTTTTGTTGTTTTTTTGTTTATTGCGACCGGGCCATATAGAATATGGTTGCCTACGTACCCCCGGGTATCAAGGAGATCAGGACGACGTAGTTCACCCCTCAGGACGAATCACAGCCAAAGAGAAGTGTGAATCCCATGTGCAGGCTATACTGCGGGGAGGAAAAAGTTTAATCCCATAATGGGGATAAACTGTATGAGTGTAAAAAGTTTGATCCCGTCTTCAGGACAAACTGCAAGCGTAGAAAATTTTAATCCCGTCTTCAGGATAAACTGCAGGCGTAAAAAAGTTTAATCCCGTCTTCAGGATAAACTGCAGGTGTGAAAGGTTCAATCTCGTCTTAAGGATAATCGAAATTGTATGAAAGATTTGAAATGAGGTGAAACCAGGCTGCTGGTTTGAAGTGTATGTTTCCCAAAGGGGCAGAAGAGTATGTAAGAAATAAAGGGTTCAAAACCGGAATGATTGGTGATTTGATGATCAAAAACAGGATGTTTGTTTGATGGTAACTTCAGACATAGTACCGTTTCACGGTGTCCGAGTTGATAAGTTTTGCAAATTCATCGCCATCCATTTCATGTAATCTGAGAGAACCTCCTATCAATACCTCCTTGACAATAAATGGGCCTTCCCAGTTAGGAGCGAATTTTCCCTTATATTGATCCTGGTTGTCAATGATCTTCTTCAAAACCAAGTCATGTTGTTTGAATTGCCATAGTCGGAATTTTTTGTTTTAGGATTGTGCGATCCTTTGCTGATATAACTTACTATGGAAGATAGTCACGGTTCGCCTTTCGTCTATTAAAGACAATTGGTGATACCTATCTTGTACCCATTGATCTTCATCTAACTAAGCATCCATCAACACTCTAAGGGATTCCATTTCCACCTCTATGGGGAGCATTGCTTCCATCCCATAGGCTAACGAGTAGGGGGTTTCCCCAGTGGAAGTACGCAGGAAGTTCTGTAGTCTAATAAAGTCAGAGGCAAGAGGGTTGGCCATCCTTTGTGATTGGCGGACATTTTTTGCATGATCTTTTTGATGTTTTTATTAGCCGCTTCAACAGTACCATTCATCTTTGGACGATAGATGACGGAGTTAAGGTGTTTGAAGTGGAATTTTTTGCATAACTCCTCCATCATTCTGTTGTTGAGGTTTTTAGCATTGTCTGACACAATGACCTCTAGTTGTCCATATCGATAGATGACATTATTTCTGATGAAAGCAATGATGACTTCTTTAGTAACCCTGGGGAAGGAAGCTGCTTCTACCCATTTGGTGAAGTAGTCGATCATGGTAAATATGAATCGATGCCCATTATTGGCTTTGGGCTCGATGGGCTAGATCACGTCTATTCCCCACATTGAGAAGGGCCATGGTGAACTCATATTGTGGGGTTCCCTTGGAGGGGCATGGATAGCATTCCCATGAATCTGGCATTGGTAGCACCTCTTGACGTGATCATCACAGTCAACTTTGAGTGTAAGCCAATAATGCCATGTTCTAAGGATTTTCTTGACAAGTAAGGGTCCGCTCATATGAGGGCCACATACTCCACCATGGATCTCATCCATGAGTCTCTGATCTTAGTCTTTATCCAGACATCTAAGGAGACCTAATCCTGCGTCTCTTTTGTAGAGTGCATCTCCGCTCAGGTAGAATTTCATAGCAAGTCGATGAATCCGCCTCTTCTCAGTTAGGCTCGCCTTAGCGGGTGTAGATCCATCTTGTAGATACTCCTTGATGTGTTGATACCAAGGGTTGTGGATGAGAGGTAGTTCATCCGATACTTCTCCAACATAGTTCCCATAGACTGGGGCTTTTTGCATTGCAATTGTAATGATTGGCATGTTTTCCTTGTCAGGTATGTGAACTAAGGAGGCCAATGTTGCTAATGCATCTACAAAATCATTCCTATTATGAGGAATGTGTAGGAAGGAGATTTCTTTAAACTCCAAAGCCATCTGTAGAACCTGCCAATGGTAAGGCAGCAAATGTAATTCTTTGGTTTGATAGATTCTCGTGGATTGTCTGATTACTATTTCGGAATCCCCAAAGACAGTTAACCGCCCGATGCCCATTTAACGGGCAAGTTTTAGCCCCATGATACAGCCTTCATACTCAGCTGTGTTGTTGGTGCTGACAAACTAAAATTTGACAGCGACGGGATACTACTCCCTCGTATCTGATATTAAAACTACCTTAGCTCCAGAGCCTTCTTCATTAACAGCTCAATCAAAATACATTTTCCATGTGTGGCATGAATCGTACTGATGGTGTTGCTGAACTGTCATTACCCCTTCATCTGGGAAGTATGTTTCCAAAGGTTTGTAGTCCCCTGCAGGTGCGGCGGCCAGTTGATCCGCAATTCCTTGACCTTTGACAGACTTTTACGTCACGTAGACGATGTGAAATTGTTGTAGGATCAACTGCCATCTGGACAGTTGACAATTCAGTATGGGCTTACTGAACACATACTTGAGAGGATCCACGCGGGATATGAGATGGGTTATATGACCATGGAGGTAATGATGTAACCTCATGGAAGCCCATGCTAAAGCACAACAAGTCTTCTCAATCATAGTATACTTGTGTTCACTGATGCTGAATCTTTTACTGAGGTAATAGATAGCTTGTTCTTGGCCTCTATCGTCTTTTTGCCCTGCATACATCCCATGCCATTGTCATTAATGGACAGGTACATGAACAGGGGAACATCATCCCTGGACGATACCAAAATAGAAGCGTTAACCAACTGCTATTTAATCGTAAGGAAGGCTTTCTGACACTCGTCATTCCATTTCATGGAGGAGTTCTTCCTTAACAGCTTGAAGATGGGCTCACAGGTTGCTATGAGTTGAGAAATGAACCTGCTAATGAAGTTGATTCTTCCCAAAAATCCCCGTATTTCCTTCTCTGTCTGAGGAATGGACATTTCCTTGATGGCCTGGATTTTGGTAGGATCTAGTTCAATCCCTTTGTGGCTGACTAGAAAACCTAGCAACTTGCCTGACTTAACACCAAAGGCACACTTGGATGGATTCAACTTCAAGTTGTACTTACGCAACTTGTTGAAAAGCTTTTTGAGATGGTCTAGGTGGTCCTCCTCCCTTCAGGATTTGACAAAGATGTCATCCACATAGATCTCTATCTCCTTATGCATTAAATCGTGGAAAAGAGCCATCATAGCTCGCTGATAGGTTGCCCCAGCATTGATGAGGTCGAATAACAGCCGTCTGTAGCAAAAATTCCCCAAGGCGTGATGAAAGCAGTTTTCTCACGGTCTTCCTCAGCGACCATAATTTGATGGTACCCTGCAAAGCAATCAGCAAAGGAGTACATGCCATATTGAGCAGTGTTGTCAATAAGAATGTGGATAAAGGGCACGGGAAAGCTATCTTTAAGGAAATCTTTGTTTAAATCCCGGTAATCCATGCAAACTCGCACCTTTACTCCAGGTTTAGGAACGGGAACAATGTTGGATATCCACTCCAGATATGTAGACACCATGATAATGCTAGCTTGAAATTGTTTCACAATTTCTTCTTTGACTTTTAAACTCAACTTAGGTTTCAATCGCCTGAGTTTTTACTTAACTGGCTTGAATCCTTCTTTAATGGGAAGGCGATGAAGAACAATGTCAGTGGACAAACCCACCATATCTTCATGAGACCATGCAAACACATCCTGGAATTGGGTTAGTAGTGCAACCATGTCATTCCGCTGATTTGTGGTATGGTCTGAACCAATCTAGATTAGCTTAGGGTTTTCTAAGGTTTCAAGATTAAAAAAAGTTGTTTGGTCAAGGTTGGGTTTAGGTTTGTCTGCGACCCATTCCTTAATCTCCTGAGGTATCTCAATGTCCTCTTGCATATCCATCAAGTCTGAGTCCTTTGCATCAAAGTTACAGCCCTTGTAGAGAGAAGACACCTCATCAGCAAGTATAGGCACATCTAAATTCAGAGTCCTGAAACAAAGTATGCTTTCACTTAATATATGCAACTGTTTGATCATACAAAAGTGTTTGCATGTACTTGATAAAATAACTACTAGTACTGTAAAGAAAATTAAGTAATTAAAGTTATCTACAGGGCAGAGGGATTTTCTGCCCATTTTACCCTCGTCGACCAATGTATGGAGTGTTGTTCCAATTGTCGAGGGTAAAGTCCTAATGGACTGCACTGATGGAAGGATCGTCCTTGTCCTCCTTCTCCCGAATGATAACCATGACATCTGGGCAATCATCGTCTAAGTTATCTGTTTGTATGTTCATCATGAACAATAACGTGTATGCCTGCCATCATCAAGGCAATGTCATATTTACGTTTCCATTCCTTTTCTTCCACTTCAGGATCAGGAATCAGCACCTCTTTTGCTTTGAATGGTACTGGCTTGGGAAATATCATATTCATAACATGTGTTGGCACCTTAACTGGAGACTGTATCAGCTCATGACGTGCAGATTGAAAACATCATCGTGTGGCGGACGTTTGAGGAATCGGCCTGTGTTTATGCGGATTCCTATGACTAGAACTGGCATAATAGCCTAGTCCGGCTGTCCCAGTTTGACTGGACACTTGAATAGGGTGCTTAATACCCTGTTGATCTTTAACAAGCCCTTGTCCAGGCTGATGACCCAATGACATCATTTCTTGAGTGGCCGACATAACTTCCGCATAAATCTTGGGTACGGGAAGTGGCACTCCAATAGAATGGTATTGCGTGTTACTCACTTCCAGAGAATGAAAACTGGTCGACTCAACTTCAGAGTTGAAACTGATGATTGGCAGATCTCCTTGTTTCAGATACTCGGCTCAAAGATTAACAAGAATTCAGATTGTTGTTGATAATGTATTTGAGTTGTTGATGTAATGTGGAGGGAACAGCTCCAGCCATGTGTATATATGGTCTCCCCAATAGCATGTTGTATCCTGAATCTATCTTGAGAACGTGGAAGGATACATTGAATGTATTTGGACCAATCTCAATTGGCAGCTCAATCTTTCCGACGGAATTTCACCGGGATCCATCGAAAGCTCTGATAACCGTATGGCTGCTTTGGATCCGCTTGAGATTGACATTCATCTTCACCAAGGTGGCATAAGGATAGATATTTAGAGATAAACCTCCATCTATCAAGACTCCAGCTAGTATGTACCTGGAAGACAAAACTGCAATGTGCAATAGCTTGCAATGACCGGTCCCTTCGGGCGGTATGTCATCATCAGTGAAGGATATCACATTGTTGTTGAAAATGTGATCAACCAGATGTCGAAATTTTTCCACATCCACTGATTTTTGCAAGTAGGCTTTTTCCAAAACCTTTAATAAGATCTTCCGATGATCTTCAGAAGAGAAAACCAAGTCTAGTATAGATATCTGGTGTGGAGCTTCTCGTAAGCTTAAAACCACATTGGCTTTATTGTGGCCCATAGTGCAGAGGAATTTTTCAATCTTCTCTATGGGAATCTTCCCTTTTCCTTTGCAAGTAGGCTTCATAACCCGTTGAAGAAGATATAGTGGATTTTCCTTCGACACTATAGCAGTAGTATCAGACCTAGATCCTTCAACTTCTCCATAATTCCATGGAACTTTGTGTAAACTGACAACAGGATGTTGTGGTTTGAAGGGTAAAGAAATTGGCTCTGGTGCGGCCACTTTTAAAGGATTGTCAGCTCCTTTGGTTGAATTGGTTGTATGGGAAATACTTTGACAGTCTCATCATCCACTTCGGATATAACTGCTACTGATCCCTTCCATTTGGTAGGATATGCATTCCCACTCTTGAGTTGCATAGTGTAATCATCTGCTAGTTGCAGGACACCGCTATCAATAAGATTCTAAATGAGATGGCGGAGCGCCCAACATTCTTCTATGCTGTGACCACAAGAGTCTGAATGATATTAACACACTTCATCATAATTGAACCGTCCCGAGTGGAGATTGATTGGAGGCAGAAGGAAGGTAATTCTTCCTTTGTTGATCAATATTTGCAGTATCTCCTCTATAGATTGGCCTAGATATGTAAATTCTCTTTGATTGGCAAAATCCCAACGGGCTTTAGCATTTGCTCTCTTTGCAACCTTATCCTCCATAGCTTCTCTTTCTAAAGGTGGTGATGGAGCATTCATAATAAATGGAAGGAGATAGGCATGCTCCTGCCTGATTAATTGGCGTGTGACTTGATGCTGATGGGTCACCAGTTCTGCCAATTGCTCAATTTATTTACAAAGAGCTTTCATCTTTCGTTCCATAGTAAACTGGAACTTTTCATAATCCCATTTGTCAACACCGTCTTTGATGGTCTGGGATGATTCACTATTAACATTGGAACTCTGTTAAGTGCTCCAACTGATCATGTTGACCTCTTCTTCTTTATGTTGAGGAAGAGGGTTGTCTTGCACATGAGGTTGATCTGGTTTGGTGACCACGATCTCACCGTTGTCTATTAAATCTTGGATCTTGTGTTTCAAGGCCCAACAGTCTTGAGTATCATGTCCAGGTGCCCCTGAATGATAAGCACACTTTCGAGTAGCATTAAAACCCCTCCCATTAGGGTTGGCTGGTGGAAGAAGATGTGTAATTTTCTTCTGAGTAGTCAGAAGAGCAAGAATATTCTCAAGCGAGTACCCTAAGGGTGCGAATGTTCGAGGTCGCTTTGCATCTCCACCTTTAGGCAATGGAGGGTTTGAAGATTATACTTGAAAAGGGGAGTAGTTTCTCCTCTGTATAGGCATGTTCTGATTGCCTTTTTGACCTTATAGTATCAAGGAAACATCCTCCTCTTTCTTTTTATGGACCCTCCGGGGGTTGTTTCCATAAGATCCGGACTGGATGTGCTCAGCAACAGCTTTAAGAGCGGCTAGGTCTTGAATTTTATTGGACTTCAATCCCATCACAACCATATCTCCATGCTTGATCATTTCAGAGAATGGTTTTCCAATACCAGCTAAGACTCTCTCATAGAAAGGAGATTCCTGTACATCTATGAATGTCATGACCATTCCTGATTCCATCATGGGTGGAATAACTTGAGCAGCAAGGCGCCTCGACCTTTGGGCATACTCTTTGAAAGACTCATTAGACTGTTTCTTGACCTTGGTAATTTGGTACCGGTCAGGAGCCATCTGAGATTGAAAACTATATTGAGTGAGGAAGGCGTGAGCCAGCTCTTCCTAGCTATGGATCTTTGAGTTATCTAATTTGGTATACCATGAATGGGCTTCTCCAATCAGACTTTTCTGAAACAGCTACATTCTGAGCTTTTCATTTTCCGCGTAAGATCCAAGTTCTCAAATGAATACCTTTAAATGAGTATAAGGATCCCCAAATCTGTCATATTTTTCAAAATCAGGGGTTTTGAATTTCTCTAGATAATGAACACCAGGGAAGATACAAAGGTCAGCATATGAAACACTTCCATGTGTTCCAATCCCTTTGAGAACACAGATAGTTTCCTCCATTTAAAAGACCTTCTTACTGATATCACCGGTGTCTAGATCTCCTCTGAGATGGGTGCTTTCAGGGTCTTTATTGGTCGTATCCAACTGAGGTTCTGGAATTGTTTTTTCTAAACCTTGAGCTCCTCCTTGTGTAGAGGATTCTGTATATGTAGGTATCTTTGTACCCTGAGTAGACTGATGCAATTCTTTCAAGTGAGTAATGACCCAAATCTGTAATTTGTTTACTCAAATCGGCCAAATTCTTCTGGAAGCAGATATAGGTGATCGGAAGAAGACATGATTGGCTGTAGACTCGTGGCCTTTTTGGATTTTGAGCGGGTAACAAGCCCAATGATTTCCCTACAAAAGAATTATATAGTTTAGTCTTAGGGATAATGTAAATGTTATCATAACATGTCCATTTTAGGAATATTGTCCTGCAAAACCGGGTGTTAATTGATAACATGCATGCATAGATATTCTTCATATTTTCCATTACATAAAGATGAACATGGAATAAAATTACAAGTAAATGCTTTTACAAGTAATTGAAAATGGAAAGCATGAAGAGACTTTCCTCTGCGTTTGGTTTATCAGAGGTTAACCTATCTTAGGGTTACTCTCGTAGCTTTTTAGAATGAAGGTTCCCAGATCATCGCAATCTACTTGACGGGAAGTTAATCCGGTCTTTCAACTGGAGCGAATCTGGATGGTTCCTTTCCTGAGCCCCGTTGGAATTATTCTTCCAACAAGTCCAGTAATCAAACACCGACGGGATAGCCTCCTGGTGGAGGAACCACACAACATACATTCATATACAATGTGTTTCACCGTTTATGCAAAATGATGACATGTGCGAAGTACTAATATCACAGATAGATATTTAGCAGTGCAGTAATTAAAATGCATTCGTACACATTCATTATAAATGTAAATACAACAGTCACACACAAGCATATAACAATTTTGAAAAGCTTATAATAGCGGCTTAAGCCCTCTTATTGGAGTCCCCAGCAAAGTCGTTACCTGTCGACGTCGGGATTTTTTAGTGTCCCTTTTCGTTACTTGTTCTTTGGTGTTATCATATTAATGTGAGATTTGTTTAAAAAACAAGTGAAAAAGGTCTGACATGTACAATGTCGACTTTTTGACTTTAAGAGTCACTAGTTGGTGTATTTAACTGGTTGCACCAACGCAACTGAAAAGGTTTGCACATTGACCCAATGATATGACACTGCTAAACAGGTCTGTGAAACCGAGATTCATTAGGGTTCGGGAGCATGATTATGCGGAGGGAAGGCGTTAGGCACCCCCCGACATCCATGTTGCCACGGTGACCGCCACTTCTCAAAGAAACTGTTATATGAATATGTGTGTATGTGTGTGTGTGTGTGTGAATCAATGTGCAATTATTTTGAAGTAGTGATATACCTCGTTCGCACCTATAACATCCGATCGTTCTCGATTTTATATATATATATATATATATATATATATATATATATATATATATATATATATATATATATATAATCAAGTAAATGCATAGGATGTAAAATCGAGCTCATTGGATATGTCAAAGCAACAATTATATATATATATATATATATATATATAAGCAAGTAAATGCACGGATGTAAAATTCGGGCTCATCGGATATGTCCGACAATAATTATATATATATATATATATATATATATATATATATATATATATATATATATATATATATATATAAGCAATTAAACGCATATAGGATATAAAATCTAGCCTCATCGGTGCAGTCGACAACACTTCATATATATAAATATATATATATATATATATATATATATAGAAATATATACATATATAAGTATATATATACAAGACAGAAATGAAAACCACTATAGAAGTAAAGAGGCAAACGTACACAACACGACTCTTAATGTGTATAATAGTGTGTGCTATATGAAAAAAAAAAATTGAATTGTGAGAAGGCTTACAATGGGCTGCCAAAGTAGACTTCTATGACTCTATGTGGATAAATACTCAGCTCCCGCCGTACAAAATATAGCTATATGTGAGCTAACAGATGAGGAAACACTTGATATGGGTGTCTACAGAGTAAATTGGACAGGGCTTCCTCGCCTTTTTCTCTCCCTCTCTCTCTTCTCAAATGGCTGACCCCAAGGTCTATATTTATAGATCGATGGCAGCAGTGTACTACCTGCTGGCCACCTTGAGCTACACCGTGGTGGTTGAGGTGTCCCCCGGCTTCGCGTGGGTCTGTCGTCTCAAATCACGTACACTCGCAGTGCCTTCGTAATGTTTGCTCAAACTTGCAGAACTTCAATTCGAGCATCCGAACGAGGTATATGTGACCTTCTTCAGACCGCTTGTGTCAAGAGTTACGTAATGACATGGATTAGAGGTTGTACGAAGTCAGGAAGAGGGGACCATGCCCATAGTCTTAAAGCTTCAAATTCTATACGGTGTACTGCCACGCATAATAGTCACTCGGGATTGTAACTCCTCGGTTCTTATGGGACATTGTTGTATGTATGTATGTATGAAGTGTTGAGACGATGCGCAGGTGTTGATGTGGCAAGATGACTATTGACTCTTCGCCGGGGTTATCATCGCTTTGAGTTGAAAGCAGACGTTGCTCAAGGTTACATCTGAGATTGGACTGTTATAAGTGTTTGAATGCCACCAGGTCATCTTGTAAATGTGCCTGTCTACCCGTTTTTAGCTCCGGGTATGAGGGATGAGTGACTCGGCAGGAGATCTGAGCTTGAAGCTGATAGCATGTGTTTGAAACAAGCATTTCCGGAGTTATCGCTGGAACTGCAATAGCATTTCTTGGTGTTATCACCAAGGACGAAACTCGGGGTTATCTCCGAGGTTGGAAATGATCCTTCCGGTGTGTGTTTCGGGGTTGGAAATGATCCTTCCAGTGTGTGTTCTGGGTTTTTGAGATGACTTCTGGTAGTATCCGAAATGGATGTAAGTTGTCTTCCAGGTTTATCTCCGAAAGACGATTCTGCCCTCCTGCAATGTTAATAACAGATGTGCAGAAAATTTCGAGAGTCTACATATATATATATATATATATATAATTATTCACAAAATTTCTTATTGAAAATATTGGGTTATTACATCCACCCTCCCTTATAAGGACTCCGTCCCCGGAATCACCGCTTTAAAACCTATAGACACTAGGGCAAATAGCATATGCAGTCATTTTAACTAAATCTTGATCAAATTCGATCGAACTTATCTTTAACTATTCAACATAAAGCTTGTCTATCTAATTCTACGAAAATTTGATTTCTAACAGAACTCAAATTTCTCCTTAAAAATTTCTTTATAACGTAATTTACTTATATTTAAAAAAAATCATATATACGAAAATACAATTCATACGAATAATACCTTAAGTTCCATCCCCGGCTGCTACGGTATCCTGAACCGCATGTTGAAGACTCTCGCGGTTGATTTCGTCGAAGTTGGTCCCGTTATCGCCATTGTTCCACTGCCTTTTCCCGCATTCACGCTCCCTATATCCATTCCACTTTTTGGACAGTCCTTCACCTTATGCTTCGTGGATCCACACAGAAAACACCCATTGCTCATCCTAGGATTAGGGCAGTTAGGAGAGATATGTTCCTCTTGCCCACACTTGTAGCACACAAACTTGCCTTTAAGACACTCACCTGAATGACTCTTCCCACAATTCTTACACTGTACAGCCTGCTTTTTCACACATTCCTGCTTGACTTGGACACTCCCAACATTGCTCCACTTCCTTTTCTCACCCCTACTTCCACTACCTACTTCTACCTTCCCAGCTCCCTCACCCTTATTCTTTCTCTCCTTATTGTAGAGACTCATGGCCTCACTTCCCCCTTTAGCTATAATAGCCTTTTCTAAGAGTGCGGCAAACGTATTGATTTGCAACACCGCCACCTTATTGTAGAGCTAGGGTTTTAGGCCTAGATCAAACCTCCTTGCCTTTCTAGCCTCCGTATCCACTTGGTGTGGAGCGAACCTAGCTAATTCATTAAACTTTGCAACATACTCCGCAACTGTCAAGTTCTCTTGCTTCAATTCCAAAAACTTCACCTCCATCCTAGCCTGCACACTAGCCAAGAAATAATTCTCTAAGAATAGCGTCATAAACCTAGTCCATGCTACCATTCCTTCTCCTGCCCTAGCTTGATTTGCCTCCCACCAGAAATTCGCATCCCCTTTCATCATATAGGTGGCAAAATCTATCTTTTGCCCCTCATCTACCCTAGCGAATACAAATGCTTTTTCTATTTCCTTAACCCAAGTTTGGGCTTCTATCGGGTCAGTGGTCCCTCTAAATTCGGGCGGTCCTATGGCCTTAAATTCCTTGAAGTTCGCAAATCGATTGTCTGGCTGATTTCCCGCTGTTGGCATTCCATTCTGCATGGCCTGAGCTACCATGTTCGTGAAATTCTACATCAGGTCTGGTTGTTGTCCTCCAGCATTGTTGACAGATTCTTCTGCCTTTTGGTTTCGAGTTTGAAGTCTTGGCGGTATGTTCTGGTTAAATAAAACAAAATCTATATTTTATTAACTTACATTCTAAACCTCATCGTATAAGTTTAATATTTCAAACTTATACCTTTAATCAAACATAAATTCATATTCATTTAACAATTTCAAAATACTTTACATAGCATAACACATACTGCTTTAAACGTCTGATATCCCTTTATGACCACAAAAGCTGGGAATCGCTACCACAACTTACACCAAAGTTGGGATTATTACAATACACATGTACATTACCAAACATACTTACTTAAATACTAATTCTACCTATTTTCTACACCTTTTCCCTGATTTTGGACAACCCTTTGCCCGATGACCTTCCAATCCACAAATAAAACATGCACCTGGTTTATAGCCGGGACAATACAGAGTGGTATGTCCTTCATAACCACAGAGATAACATATCTTTTTCCATTTCTTCTTATCGAATTTTCTTAAGTCGTGGTCTTCTATCTTTCTCTTCCCCTTCTTGCTCAGAGTTGCACACGATGTAACGACCCCAAAATTCGTACAATTTAATTCTCGACTTCGGTCGTTAATAATAAATCTAACTTCTGATTTTACATTATTATTCGATGTTAAACTTAATAAAATGCGGAATAATTTAAACTTTTATGTCTTTTACTTTAATTCCCTGAATCAAAACCTTTATCTTCTACATGTCTTTGAATCAATCTTATTTTATGATTCACTTTATCACTATTATTATATAAAATTTTACATTTCAATCCGATAACCTTTACATATTAGATAACTCTAACTTTAGCTTTACAACTCAACATAAAACTATACATCATAAAACATTTAATACATCTCATGAATCTTAATCATGGTATAAAGAAATAACAACTTTAGCTAAAATATTAATCTTCGTGTATTATTTATGATCCACGTCATTCAAGTAGCACATAGTGTTACCTTCAATTTTTAGCCTACAAAAATGGTTATTTGCAAGGTTGAGCTCGACAGCCCAGCAAAATCTAACAGTTTTCATGCATCACGTAGCACATAATAACATGCTCAACATATATCTCATAAACATTGGACTAACAAAACATACATGTTATAGTTCATATAATAAGTAAAAAGATTGAGTTCCTTACATAATCAGCATGCTTTACACAATCAACGTAGTTATAAGTTGACTTTAACATTTCATACATTCAACATATATATAACACATCATGCTATTTGCAATAACGATTTAAAACAATCAAATTCACATAGCAAATAGGAACTGAAAGACTTGCCTTGATCGTTGTTTACGAATAATAGTTTAACAGCTTACAGCTATCTGCACCACATGTGCCCTACATAATTATATAATCATTCACATTAACTATTAGTCACATAGAAATGCGTAGTAGTTGTAATGTAAACTTTACTCTACATCTCATAACCCTTCCTATTATCAATACACAATGTTCAATTTTATTGTGTTAACATTCGACTTATAGCTCACTATATTTCATATTCGAAGTTCATTCAAGTGTTTAAGTCTTACTAGGACTACTTATTTGTTTTATATTAACCCTATTCAATATCTTATAATATTCATTTCATTTGATTTAAAACACTTTTTACGTTCATTAACACTTATCACGGCGTTTCGACGTTTATTCGTCACACGCCCAATTTGTCTCTCTTGTGTGTGCTTAGTATGCGTATACAACTTATCTAATATATCATTTATTAATGTTAAGCATCATTATACTTCATAATATTCATGTTCTATAACTTAGAACAACATCTATTATGGTCGACATCACTATACTTGTGTATGTGCATGTCTGACGCCCTCCGATTGCCTCCGAATACGCATTAGTCACAAAGAGGACCATTTTGACTATTATTCCCGACCTCAAATTTAAAACATTGTAGGTCTATTCTTCCTCGTTCCAGATCATCTTGGATCGCCTTAATCGAAGTTTGTATGAAAGAGTTATGTCTATTTTACTAAAACAGGTAAAAATAATAACACCTGACATAGTTTGGGCGCAACTGCGCCCAATTAAGCCTTGGGCATAGCGCAGCTGCTCCATAGAGCACAGTTGTGCCCCAAATGACTTAGGGCACAAAGACAATTTTGCGCGCCTTTAGCGTAAACAGGACACAAGCTACCGTTTTAGCGATTTTGACCATTTTTCTCCTACTAATCTTCATAACTTTAGTTATACACATCCAAATTAGTCCGTTTTCGATTCTATGGATTCATAATTCATAGAACTACAACATACTAGTATTCTAATAATTTATAAAAACATTAACCAACCTAAAACTTGACCCAAAACACATGTTCATACCCTATTTTTATGTTTTAAACACATTTAGCGAATTCAATCGCCACGACTTCGTTTCTTAACCAAATTGATTCATTCAACTTGTGTTCTTTTCTTTTCTTATCTTATTAACACAATCAATCACCAATTTTACAATTATAACATAAACTCCTAACAAATTTTAGTCTCAAAACAAACCCAAAATATATATATTAAACAAAACTCATATTATTCATCTTTAACATGTTCTCATGAGTTTGATTACTCTAAAACCACTTTTAGATGATATAGAATGGACTATACAAACCCATTAACATCTACAACCAATTCCTTAAGAAATCCAATTTATCAATAAAGAACTCAAGAAATAAAACTTAAGGGTTTAGAATTGATTATTACCTCTTGATTCTTCCTAATCTTAGTTTGGTGATGAAGAACAATTGCTTAATCTCCTCCTTACTTCTCCTTGACTCTTCATCCTTCTTCTCTAATTCTCTCTAAACTCTCTCTTTCCCTCTGTATTTTCACTGATATCTAACCTTAGGGAAAGAAATAATATGCGTAGAAATAAACTGATATGGCTTTTACGTCTGCATCAGTTACAATAAACCAAAGGCCACAAGGCCTTGTTTGGCTACACACAATTCCCCTCATTACAATTTATTTTGATAAGATTATATTATATAGTTTTTATTTGTCACACCTGTAACCATTTTACATAACTTACAATAATAATTATAATAATTATAATTTTTATTATAATTCTTCTGATGATTAATAAATAATCATATATCTAATTTAATTAATAAATTAGATTTAAACAACACTTTATTTAATTTACTTATTTTCTTTAATATTAAACAACTCATTTAATTTAATTAATTCATTAAATTAAATCTTTCAAAGAATAAAATTTACCTTTGTTTTAATTTAATTATCATACACACGTAACTAAATTATTATATCACAATTTCATAAATTATTTATTTTCTCTCAATAAATACATTATTTATAATATTTATTTAATTCAATAAATATTTAAAATTAATTACCAAATTCATTTAATTTCTTCAATAGTTAACTTAACTATTGAACCTCACTTTCCCAATATATAAATATATATTTCTCTTCACACCGGATCATATATTTCAAAATATATAGCACGTATATATATACTAAAACTTAAAACATCTCATAATAAGAATTTTAATTATTAAATTCCTATTTTAATAACTTATAAAAATTAGGGTTGTCACATCATTCCCTCCTTATAAGGATTAGTCCTCTAATCAAAAACCCTACCTTTCAAAGATTTTCACAAAATCTCTTTCATAATTATCGTTGAATAACTTCAACACGTTAACTTAGCAAAAAGTTTTACATATATATATACTTCATTCATTTCTTCAACAACTTTTAGGTTTTATTACATAACCTTCAATTAAACACAGTTATATATCAAATATTATATATTCTTTAACCCATTCATTTCCTTTTCTATGGATCGTTATCATAAACACTCGGGATATTACATTCACCATTTCTTCTAAAAATTTTGTCCCCGAAATTTTGACTTACTAGTATTCATTCATTCAATTTATCAAAATAGATTTTATGTTAATATCTATTTATTCATTAGGTTTTGCAACCAAATTCTTTCTCTAAGGATCTTTCTAAGATCATCATATTCCTCGCCTCTTCCTCTTCTAAGAGTTTCACATTTCTCTTCTTTCTGGAATTTCAATTCTTTCTTGAAATTATTATGTTTTGCTTATGATAGGTATACTTTATCTTATATGTTGATGATAACAATTATGTAAATATTGATTATATTTATTTTATTATTTACTGTTTTTACTTGAATTAATTTGTTACTGACCTTGATATTTTATGTCAAGTGTTGAATAAATTAATTCATATATTATTCAAGGCAAGGATACCCTATTTTTTCTAAAAACAAAGTTGGGCAAAATATTTTCAAAAAATAAAAATATAAACATTATATATATATATATATATATATATATATATATATATATATATTATCGTATATACATTATATATATATATATTACATATAAGTTTATAATAAATATGCATGATAATTAAGTGATAAACCGTGTGTAAAAGTAATGTGTGTGTTATTTTATATGCGACATCTCTTCAAAGTATTAAATATGTGTATTAAAGTGACTATTATTTCGGGACTTTATTTAAAAGGATGTGTCAATGTTACTTTTAATCAAACAAGCAATAAATGCTAAAAAGATAGAAAAACGCCTAGGCATTTTTTACAACTCTACTAGCGTAAAAATATTGCTTTGATCCGGACCATTCATTCAAAAATAATTGATCATATTCGTACATTCAAAAATTTTAGTTTTGAAATTACTATTTTTCCCCAACTTCAAAAATCCTATAAATAGGGAGTATTTCATTCATTTGGTTTTTACCAATTCAGGGAAAAGAAAATCATACTCTCCTTGCATACATTTTCTCTTAAGTTTTATAGAAGTAAGTCTAATTATTATTGAAAAGAAAAATTGGTCCAAGTATTGAGATAAGTTTTAATTTTGAAATTATTTCTTACTTGTGTTATATAATATAGATATACAAATACTTATTGTTCTACACAATTTTATATATCTATATTTCATCTATTTATCAAATAAAAAAGATACTTGGGCCGCAAGGCTACAGAGATAAACCTCTACGGAGAGGAATCCAAACCGCACGATTCCTTATAGTCTTGATAACCTTTTATTGATATTATTTTTATAAATATTGTAAAATAGATACGATACCGATAGCTCAAAACAACACCGAGATCTTTGCTCCAAAAAGAGAAGTCATTCGACCGGATTTGAGAATCGTAGTGATCTATTGAAAATATTTATATAGATATCAATTGTGAAAATTATAAATTACATTATACTTGAAAGGCATAAGAAGGCTACGGAGATAAATCTCTCTACGGAGAGGAAACCTCGATTCCTTAGAGGAATCAAATGACACTATTTATATAATTAATTCATATAATAGATAAAATATTCTTATATATTATTTGAGTTAAACAAATAATATTTGTTATATCATTTTATGCTTAATCGAAATTATACTTAATCTAATTCTCATTTATAAGTATTAATTTATAAAAATGTAAGATAACCAATAAATAATTCTAATTATCCATAGAAAAACATTCTTTATTATATAGAATTGTCAATTTTCATAAAGTGCTTTAATATTATATATTTGCTTTATCGAAGCATAAGTGGATTTAAAACAAAATTCTATCTGAATTAAAGAAGTTTATTATTAAAAGATATTGAAATTTTATTATTTAGTCTTAACTCTCTATTTATTTATTTGAGAAGCATTACTTTTCTTAAACTTATATCGACTTTTTCAAGAAGCAATTTGTTATAAACTCATTTGTAAACGAAGAAAAAATTTGAGTTAGTTTATTTTATGTACCTATGAGAAAGGCAGTAATTCATTGACCAAGACCAGAGTCTTAGAGAGGTCGGTGAGGAAGTTGGGTCTCTAGTGTACTTGTGAGGTGAGGAAGAAGAGATTGTTGTTTCAAGACCGGATCATAGAATAGAACCGAACTCAAAAAGGTGTTACAACTAAAACTTGAGGAGGAGCGGGGATCTTGTTGTCCAAAATAAATTAGTTGGGATTAGTTGGAAGTTTGTCTTTAAAACTTTGTAAAGGCTTCTCCACTTTGTTGAAGGAGTGTTTATTACTGATAGTAATAGGATCTCAAGTTTCAAGTAGGAATTTGAGACTGGACGTAGCAACATACCAATGGGTGTATGTTGTGAACCAGATAAATCTCTGTGCATTATGTGATTGATTTTAATTTGTCTTGTATATTAATTTCTAACACTCGCAAATTAATTATTTACAAAAATCAAAAAGGTCTTAGATAAGTTTTTTAAATCTGTAATAATCTATTCAACCCCCCCCCCTTTAAGATTATTATTGGACTTTAAATTGGTATCAAAAAAAGTGCTCTTTAACTTGTTTTTGTTAAGTATATACAAGCATACCTAAGAGTAGATCCATGGCCTACAATGCTTTTTGGTTGAGGGAAGGACTATCCATGTCCTCGACCTCCATTATTTGATGGTACCAAATTTTGCCACCTGGAAAAATAGATTCAAAATCTATGCCAAATCACAAGGAATCAAAATTTGGTGTGCCATTGAACGAGGTGTACAAATTCCAACCAAAATTAAAGGAGAAAAGACTATCGAAAAAGACATATTTGAATTCTTCATTGAAGAAGAAGAAATCATGAATATTTCATCCGAAGCGAGAACAAGTGCTAACCAGTGCTTTGATCGAGAAAGAATACAAAAGAGTTAGTAACTGTAAAAATGCAAAAGAAATTTGGGAAAAATTGATTATAACCTATGAAGGTACCAATCACATCAAAGAAACCAAAAAAGATGCTCTAATTCAAGAATATGAAAGTTTTAAAGCTTGAAGAAGGAGAAAAAATCATTGATATGGAAACTCGATTTTCCGAGAATCATTGATAAGCTAGAGAAATTGGGAAAAGCATACACTACCAAATGAGAAAAATAGAAGAATTCTCAAAGCCCTTCCATCCATTTGGAAAATGAAAGTCACAACAAGAAAAGAAATGCAAGATCTAACCACATATCCTATGGATAATCTCATTGGAAATCTTCGTGCTCGTGAAGTCGATATGTTCATTGAAAAAATTTGGATCAAACACGGATCTCAAAAAGAAAGGAATCTCCTTTAAAGCTCTCTGGTAGATCAAGAAAGTGATGATGAATAATTAAATGAAGAACTTCTCGGTCTAGATAACAATGAAGTTGCTCTATTATCAAGATAACTCAAGAGTAATTTAAAAAAAAGAAAGATGATATGGCAAAGGTTTCATGAAAACAAACAACAACTTCAACAATTTCAAAGGCAAACAATTTTTCAAATCAAAGAACCCAAGGAGGAAATTTCAAAACAAATAACAACAACTTCAGAAGTACCAATCCAAATGAAAACACATGTTTCGAATGTAAGCAGCCTGGACACTTCAAGAAGGACTATCCAAAACTAGTCAACAACAAAGTTCTTATAGCTAAAGAAGGATGGGATCTAAGTGACGAGGAAGAAACCACTGAACAAATTGAAGAAATTGCAAATCTCTGCTTAATGGCAGATAATGAATCATCACCAAGATCCGAGGTAAATTCTGAACATCAATCGCTAGCACTTCATTTTTTTATATACACTATATAAAATATAAATGAAGAACACTATGAATTACAAGAAGCTTATAATCATGTATATGAAAGTAATGAAATGTTAAAAGAAGAATTAGAAAGATTGAGAAAAATAAATACAAGTCTTGAAATTGAAAATGCTAATTTAATTATCACTAATGAAAGTTTAAATGAAATAAACTTAGAAAATAAAGAAGAATTAGAACAACTTAAGAAATATAATAAAAATCTTGAAATAGAAAATTCCTCACTTATTATCTCAATTGAAAATCTTGAAATTGAAAATTCAACACTTGTGTAATTAATGAAGATAATCAAGTAAATAATCAAGCAAAAATTAAAGAAATTAAATATGAAAATTCAAGTTTAAAGATCAGAAATAGAAAACCATAATTACAAAATTGAAAACTTGATAAAAAAACGTGAAGATTTAAATAATATAATTTATAAATTTACAAAAGGAAAAGAAAATCTTGATGTCAATATAAATCAACAAAATGTAGTTTTAATAAAGAAGGTTTAGGATACATCTGGTGAAATAAGTGAATCAAAAGATAAAAGACTATATCACGTTAAAATCAAAGAAAATAAAAGTCATATATCCCTTTCACAAAATGTTCATATTGTAATAGAAATGGTCATTCTTTTTATATATGCAATGCTAGAAATGGAAACTATAAAGGAAAAATGATTTGGGTTCCCAAAGGAACATATCTATGAACAAACCATCACAAGAAGAGAATTTCACAAACAACATTATCATACTTCTTACAATCCAATTACTCAAAGAATGTTTTTTCAACTAAATTAGATTATCTTATGCCCAATTTTGTAAAGGAAACTTCAAATATTCCTTATACAAAATGGAAAAACTCACCCAAGGACCCTTTAAATTTAAAGGGTACCAACCTATGAAATTAGTACATATATTGCGGTATGTCTTGTGGTGATTTAAATAAAAGTAAATGGTATCTTGATAGTGGATGTTCAAGACATATGGTGGAGACAAATCAAAATTAAAAAATCTGCAATCTACTGAGACTTTGGTGAGGTAACTTTCGGTGATAACAATAAAAGGTAAAATAATTGGAGTTGGATGTGTTGGTAATGAACACATAACCATCTCAAATGTTTAATTAGTTATTGGACTCGGTATAATCTTATATCTATTAGTGAACTATGTGGTAGTGGTTTCAAAATATCCTTTAGTACACATAATTGCTCTATTTTTGATCAATACGGATAAATTAATTTTAGATTGTCCTAGATATCAAAATGTATATACTTGTGACTTAGATGCTTACTCTCATTTAGATAACATATGTCTTGTTTCGCAAATGAAGATCCTTGGCTTTGGCATCGCAGACTAGGACACATCAATATGAAACTCATAAATAACATTTCTTCTAAAGAACATGTATGTATGTGGTCTTCCTAAATTAAAATTCTTTAAAACCACATCGTGAAAGCGTGTTAATTAGGTTAACAAATTCATGCATCTCATAAACCTAAACTCACCGTGTCAACCTCTCGACCCTTAGAATTGATACACATGGACCTTGTTGGACCTATCCCTAAACACAAGCATGGGTGGTCTCAGTGTATATATTCTAGTTTTGGTTGATGATTATTCACGATTTACATGGTTAATTTTCTAAAATTTAAAATGAGGCTATTAATCTTTTTTACTACTGTGTAAAAAGATTCAAAATCAATAGGGAATTCTATCGTTTATATTCGATCGATCACCAAGAGAATTTGACAATTTTGATTTCATTATGTTTGTGATGAGAATGGTATAAGTCATAACTTCTCTGCTCCTTATACACCTTAGTCAAATGGTGTAGTTGAAAAAAAAAATCGTTATTTGCAAGAAATGGCTAATATTATGTTAAATGAATATCGTCTTCCAAAATATTTTTGAAATTTGAAGCGTGGCAACATCATGTTATATATTTAAGCAGAGTTTTATTAAGACCCATCTTGCTCAAAACTCCTATGAGCTCTACTATATAAAAAGAATTCCAAAATAAACTATTTTTGTGTTTTTGGGAGCAAATGTTTTATTCTAAACACCAAAGGACACTTATTGAAATTTGATCCTAAATCGATGAAGGAATATTTCTTGGATACTCTCTTAATAGTAAAGCATATCTGAGTTTTCAACAAAAGAAGTCTAGTTGTGGAAGAATCAATGAATGTAATTTTGATGAAACTCACCTCCTCCAAAAAATATAAAGAACTCGAATGATAATGATGTTGTCATTGAAGATATTTCGAGAAATATGGAAGAACCAAAACTAGATAATGCATCTCCACCTATTAATTAAAAATCCTCTTGAAAATCCAAACCTCAATTGAATGATTTGCCCAAAGAGTCTCATGTTATTAAAAATCATCCTATAGAAAATGTTATTGGTACTATTGAAAAGGTGTTATAACTAGATCACAAAGCACATAATCTAATTGGTCATTTGTCTTTCTTGTCTCAAGTTGAACCTAAATTAATAAAAGATGCCTTACTAGATGAAGATTGGATAATGGCTATGCAAAGAAGAACTTGAACAATTCATTATAAATCAAAGTATGGGAATTAGTCCCACAACCCAATGATGTTTCAATCATTGGAACTCATTTGGGTATTTCAAATAAACTTGATGAAAATGGAATTGTTATTGTAATAAAAGCAAGATTAGTTGCACAAGGATATAATCAAATGGAAGGAATTGACTATGATGAAACATATGCTTTTGTTGCTAGAATTGAATCTATTCAGTATATGTTATTAGCATTTGCATGTCATAAGAATTTTAAACTATTTCAAATGGATGTTAAATCGCTTTTTAAATGGTGTTATAGAAGAGGAAGTTTATGTTAAACAACCTCCACGGATTTGAAGATTTTAGTCATCCCGAATATGTTTATAAATTACATAAAGCTCTATATGGTTTAAAAGCAGGCTCCTAGAGCTTGGTATGAAAGGTTGAGTAAATTTTTGTTAAAAAATGGCTTTAAAAGAGGAATTGTTGATACTACCTTATTTACTAAAAATAAAAAAATAATGATATTTTGGTAATTCAAATATATGTTGATGATATTATTTTTGTTCTACTAACATTACTATGTGCAATGATTTTTACGAAAGTATGAGTAAAGAATTTAAAATGAGTATGATGGGAGAATTAAGCTTCTTCCTGATTTGCAAATCAAACAAGGAGAAAAAGGTATTCATATATCTCAGTCTAAATACTGTAAAGAAATGATCAAGAAATTTTTCTTAGAATCAGCAAAACCTCGTAACACTCCTATGTTAACGACGGATAAATTAATTATTGATGAAAATGGAAAATGTGTTGACTCAAAGAAATATAGAGGAATGATCGGAAGTCTATTATATATAACTGTTAATAGACCTGACATCATGTTTAGTGTTTGTAAATGTGCCAGGTTTCAAGCTGATCCTAAAGAATCTCACCTGACCGCAGTGAAAAGGATTTTTTGATATCTTAAAGGAACCATTGAATTGGGTCTATGGTATCCTAAGGAAAAAGCATTTAATCTCGTATATTTTTTAGACTTTGACTATGCAGGTCATTATGTCGATCGAAAAAGTACCAGTGGTACCTGCCAATTCCTAGGAGGATGTTTGGTTTCTTGGTTTTCTAAGAAACATAATTCTGTATCTATTTCAACCACCAAAGCGGAATACATTGCAGCTGCACGATGCTGTGCTCAAATACTATGGATGAAACAGACCCTTATTGATTATAACTTAAAATTTTAATGTGTTTCAATTTTATGTGATAATACTAGTACCATAAATCTCAGCAAAAATACAGTCTTGCATGCTAGGTCGAAACATATAGACATTAGGCATCACTTTTTACGTGATCATGTTAATAACGGAAATATTAAGCTAGAACATATTGACACTGAATTAAATATAGCGGATATATTTACTAAACCCCTTTGAGTTCAAAAAGATTTTGCAAATTAAGAATTGAGCTAGGAATGCTAGATAATTGTTCTTAATTATTTTTAAATTTATTTTATACATTCTATTTATATATATATATATATATATAATTACCTTTGTTATTAAAATAAGATATATATATTTATATATATATATTTTCTCTTACCAATCTGCATCATCTCTATATGTTCATCCAATTTAGTCAAAGCCACGCCCCATTAATCTATCCAATGCTATTTCAAAGCATGAGGCGCCATTACGGATCACGCTCCCAAGCCATCAGATTAAATCTAAGCACTAATCTCAGCCATTGGATCAGTTCTTTAAAAGAAGCACAACTGAGATCTATTTCTGGCCATTGATCAAGATAGAATCTATATTCTTCACCATTGGATCATCAGGTAAATCAAACTATATATATATAATTTTTATTTTTTATTCATTTTCTTTAATCTCGTTTTCTCTCTCCTCTCAACTTTCTTTCATTCTCTCTCTCTCTCGATTCATCAGATCCATTTCGCCGATTACTCTCAATCTCCGGCGTCATTCTGACCTTATCACTTTCTATTCTCCTTTTCTTAACCATAAAATCTTTCCACAATATGTTACGATCTCTTACAGTTCTTTCATTAATCATATTTTTATCAGAAATTTTTTTACAAATCTCTCTGCTTTCTTTTTTGTCAAAATTTTTGAAAAAACTTTTTTTTGTTTTGGGCAAAATGTTTGATATAATCTGTTTCTTCCAATTCTTTCAAATGGTTAATTTTTTTTAATCTCAGTTTTTTTTTAAAATTTAGGATTTTTGCCAAATAGTGTCTGATTTTTTTTTTGTCAATTTTTTTTGCAAATAATTTAATCTCATTTTGATGATCGTATCTGTTCTTACATTTTTTTTGTGTTTGTTCATTTCACTACATTTTTGGGAGTTCTAACCTTTTTTTTTTTGGAGATCTAAGAGGGTCTATTCATTTTTTAAATCATTCTTGTAACTTTAAAAATGTTTAAGATTTTTACTAAAATCTACTTTGAAGTCTTTCTTCAAAAAAAAAAAATTTGGCTTACTGCGTGCATTTTTGCAGCATACGTTTTATGTTTAGGTCTTCAACTGAGATCATCAATTGATCAATGTTTTAAGCAACCTCGTGTATCTAATCACGGTTTCTCATTACTACGATATGTTCCCATTTTTTTTCATATCAAAACATATATTTATGTTATATATATATATATATATATATATATATATATATATATATATATTTATATATATATATTTGCATATCTAAAATATATATATATTTCTCTTTATCATTCTTGGGCTCATCATTCTTTGCGCTTGATCCCGATAAAGCTCGACACATAACTTAGCTCTGTATAATCCTTCTATCTCTCTCTATTTGCATAAAACTAGTTTTTATTTCTCTTATCAATCATTTATATGTTGTGGATCTTGATGTCCACGGCTTACTTTCTACGCATCTTATATAGTATGTGCATCTTGGCATTCTCGAGTAGATTAAATGCATTAACTCGCTATTTGATATCCCTTACGATTTGCCATAAATTTTGCAATCTTACATTTCGACCGCTACTTTGAAAATTTTATGGTTGAAATACAAATTTCTTGTCGTGTTTTATAAAATGTTTCAGACTTTCAAAGAATCATTCTTATGATTTGACTAAATTTTTTTTTCTTTCCATGACATGTGGCAACTTTTTTTTTACTATTTCGGGTTTACCCGATCGCTTCTCTTAAATATTTCTGTCTCTTCTAATCATACCATGTTTAACTTTACTATGTCTCTTAAATGTTCATTTCACCTAGTTATTTGTGTAATCATGTTACATGCTCCTTTCCCAACTTATTTATTTACTACTTATGTAAAGTACATCTTATCTATGAGAAATACAATATTTTCTTTCCTCTCTTATATATAAATAGATCATTTCAAATATGAATCTCTTTGTGCGATCTTGTCTCCATCTCATACTCTCTCCTCTACTTCCTGCCTCCATACTTGTCATAACTAACTTGTTCTCTTCCAAACGAAAAGCTTTACCTCTCCATTCTGAACTTCATTTTTCAAATGTTATTCCTCATCTCACTACTATATCTGCTTAGTCTAAATATAGATCTATGCGTCATAATCTTTGTCCCGGCAATGTCATTACCTTTCATGGTTTTCCAAAACTATTTGACCATTTTAAAAATATTGGGTGGGACTGTCTGATTTCTTTCCCTGACAAATCTATTTATCCTAGTCTCATTGCTGAATTTTATTCTCACATGGAGTTTTTAACTGACTCATCAGGGTTACTAAAGTGTATAACCACTTGTATTCATGGAAAAACATATATAATTGATGAAATGTTTATTGTCAATGCTCTCAACATATCTTCTTCTACTCTAGAATTACCTAGGGTAAATTCCTATCTACATCCCTCTGGAATATCAGTTGAAGAATGTATGTTGTTTAAATTCAATCTTTCTGTGGTTTCTAACCAACTGGTACCAGCTATTTTGTTTGACTTTCCATGCAAAGTTGGTTTAGAATTTTTAACTCCTGAGTGTCAATTTTTAGGCAAAATTCTAAGACAAAATTATATGCATGTTCGGGATGATCGCAAAATGTTACCATTTGACTTGGAAATTATCAAGGGTTTACTAAATGAGTGTATGCCTTACAATCTGGCATATTTTCTGCTCTCTTCATTTGAATTCTGTTTTCAGCAAAATCATCTCGGGTTCGGTCTTCTTCTCACCAAAATTTTCAATTATTTAGATCTTCCTCTAACCACTCATCAATCTCAAAGATGTTCCTACTAGCAATATCATTGCTCACCTCAATCTACCACCACAACCACTCATGGTCTTTAAACCTCTTGATAATGAACATTTGGAAACCACCATCAATATGACTTTCAAACTTAATTCTATCAACAAGTATGAATCAACTCATACTTCAAAATCAAAAAACCGCTTACGGAAAAGCGGAAGATACTCAACTTACCTTGCACACACTATCAAATCGTGGTCCATTTATTACTAGAGCACAACAACATCTTCATTGAATCCATTCAATGCAATACTACACCGGATTTTACTATGTCCATTCCTCCACCAAAGAAATCTGAGAAGACAATATTCGGATATGTCTCATTTCTCTCCTCTAGAGGACATTCAACTGTATGATCATGTGTGACTGACTACTTGTTTCTTTTATCTACTACTTCGGATGACTGTACTCCCTAATCCCTCACCCTTTTCTCCTCCTCTAACTACTTTGGCTACTAGTATCGCTTCTATTATCTCGTATTGTACATATTCCTTTTGGACTAACCGACTATATGAGTTTTTCTAACGCTCTTTTGTAGCTTTTTCGATCTTCTTACCCCGTCATTTTTATGATGACAAAGGGGGAAGAAAAAAAAATATATAATCGTGATATATAAAGCGCCGATATATAACTGATATTTATATAGTATATAAACCGCTAATTGTTATATTACATAAACTACTATGATTGATTAAATAAAATCTATTATAAAGGGGTTCACAATTTAAGGGGAGTCTTTCTAAAAAAATATATTTTTATATAAAATTGTCATCATCAAAATGGGGAGATTGATAGGTATATTTTTATTTTATATTTTGATGATAACAATTATGTAAATATTGATTATATTTATTTTATTATTTACTATTTTTTTTACTTGAATTAATTTGTTCTTGACCTTGATATTTTATGTCAAGTGTTGAATAAATTAATTCATATATTATTCAAGGCAAGGATACCCTATTTTTTTCTAAAAACAAAGTTGGGCAAAATATTTTAAAAAACATAAAACTATCAAAAATATATATATATATATATATATATATATATATATATATATATATATATATATATATATATATATATAAGTGTATAATAATATATGCATGTGATAATTAAGTATGATAAAACCGCAGTGTTATTTGTGCTAAAGTGTGGGTTATTTCATGTGCTTCCATTTCCTTATAAAGTGTTAAACATATGTGTGCTAAGTGACTATCATTTCGGAAAATATTTAAAACCATGTGTTGGTTTGGCGGGTTTTAGTCAAACAAGCAATAAATGCTCAAAAGGTAGAAAAACGCCTAGGCATTTTTTCAACTTCTACCGCGTAAAAATATTGCTTTGATCTGGACCATTCATTCAAAAATAATTGATCATATTTGTACATTCAAAAATTTTAGTTTTGAAATTACTATTTTTCCCCAACTTCAAAAATCCTATAAATAGGGAGTATTTCATTCATTTGGTTTTTACCAATTCAGTGAAAAGAAAATCATACTCTGCTTGCCTACATTTTCTCTAAAGTTTATACAGAAGTTCTGATTATTATTGAAGAGAAAAATTGGTCCAAGTATTGAGATAAGTTTAATTTTTGAAATTATTTCTTACTTGTGTTATATCTATAGATATACAAATACTTATTGTTCTACACATTTTATATATCTATATTTCATCTATTTATCAAATAAAAAGATACTTGGGTAGCCGCAAGCTATGGAGATAAACCTCTACGGAGAGGAATCCAACCGCACGATTCCTTATAGTCTTCAAGAACTTTTATTGATATTATTTATATAAATATCTTAAAATAGATACGACACTTGATAGCTCAAAAAACAACACCGAGATCTTGCTCCAAAAGAGTAGTCATCCAAATCTAATTTGAGAATCGTAGTGATCTATTGAAAATATTTATATAGATATCAATTGTGAAAATTATAAATTCTGTTATACTTGGGCGCCGCAAGGCTACGGAGAGGAATCCAACCGTATGATTCCTTATAGTATCAAGTGACACTATTTATAACTAATTCACATAATAGATAAAATATTCTTATATATTATTTGAGTTAAACAAATAATATTTGTTATATCAATTTGTGCTTAACTGAGATTATACTTATTGGTTGATTTGATTTATTCTGTTATACAAGTATTGATAAAAATAAATCCATATAATACTTGATAGAACTAACTAAGAAATAATTTATATTATCCATAGAAAAACACTCTTTATTTTATAGAATTGTCAATTTCTTTATAAAGTGTGTTTTAATATCATATATTTGCTTAATTAGAAGCATAAGTGGATCTAAAAAAGAATTTATTATATAGTTTATTTGAGAAACATTATTTATTCTTCTTATATCGCTTATTCAAGAAGCAATTTGTTATAAATTCATTTGTAAACGAAGAAAGAATTTGAGTTAGAGTTAGTTTATTTTATGTACCGTGAAAAGACGAGTAATTCTTTGACCAAGACCCGAGTCTTAGAGAAGTCGCAGGAAGTTGGGTCTCTAGTGTACTTGTGAGGTAAGGAAGAGATTGTTGTTTCAAGACCGGATCATAGAATAGAATTGAACTCAAAAAGAAGGTACAACTAAACTTGAGGAAGGAGGCGGGGAGCTTAGTCATCCAAGATAGAATAGTTGGGATTAGTTGAAAGTTTGTCTATAAAACTTTGTAAAGGCTTCTCCTTTGTTGAAGGAGTGATTATTTCTTTTATTATCGATCAAGTAATAGGATCTCAAGTTCCAAGTAGGAATTTGAGATTGTGTGACGTAAGTAACATACCAAAGGGTGTAAAAATGAACGAGATAAATATAATTTGTGAATCCAGATTGTGTGATTGATTTTTTCCTTTTCTTGTATATTAATCTTTCTAACACCGCAAATTAATTATATGAATAACAAGAAAAATCAAAAAAAGGCCTCAAGATAATTTTTAAAATGTAATAATCTATTCAACCCCCCGGATGTTAAGATTACGATTATTGGACTTTACAATCAGTTTGAGGATTCCGTCATTTAGTGATTTTATCATACTACATCATACTATAGTGGGTGACGATCCTTAGATCACATCCAACACTAAGTAATACTGCATTGATGACTCCATCATTTTTATCATTTCTGCACCAAGTTCCATGATGCATTGATGATATAAAAATACATTTTGATATATTTCAAATCATTTTTGTCTAGCCGAAGCAATTAGCATAGACATATGAATAACGATATTGTTTTTAAAACTCATTAGTTTCATCATTTGATCCAATGTTTTTTTCAAGAAAATTAAAGTGCAAACATCAGCACGAAGTCAATAAATTTTGAAAGTCTAGCATAGCTAGTAGATTTAGAATATCCAGGTATCCATCAACTTCAATCTTTACTCCATTACTTCATTACTTAACCAATTCTTTTTTTTATTTCTAGCACCACTAATGCTCTTATGCTTAAATATTCTTGTATTTCAACTTACAATCTTCCTATACCCCCAGTATAGTTCATCAAACTTACCGCACATTGGAAGTTCAGGAACTTGCCACAATAATATGAGTTTAATAACTTATCCTAGTCAGACCATAGGCGTCCATTCGCTGATGGGTTCAAAACATACCATATTATTATGAGTCACGAACTTACCATATGCATTAGTTTTATGAACCGCACCTAATCCTAATAATATCTGACTAATCTTAATAGTTTTTAACTATCAAATATACACATGTGAAAAGAATCACATTTTCACAACATATACATTTATAGCGCAACACCACATTCCAATGATTATCAATATGATAAACTGAGTGCAAGCACAAAACCCTCGCCCATACAAAGATTTGTACAACTCAACCATCACATGAGTCCTCAATTGAAAGCCCACCTAACTCTATCTTGCTTATAACTTGTTCTTTGCTCGATACGAATTCCTCGTATCACATCATCTATAACTCCTCATGAGTTATCTTGTACTATTTCATAGTACATCATCTTCATAGCATCAAGCTATAATTATTCAAACATTACAGACCATCTTTCCTTTATAACTTAAATAGATCACGTCGTAATCTTATTATATAATCATCTCCCTTAAAAATCTTTTCTTGACTCGCGATCGTTTTGTTTTACGATCCTCTTTCTTTCCTTTTTCATCATACGTATCCATTTTCTATACTTGGTACACATCGAGTCTCTAACAGTTTCAATAAGGTACGCTGAGTGGTTTCCCACAAACAACTAACAAACTAGGTTCCGAGTTGCTAGTTCGTATATACCTCCGCTCTATGAAAGAATCGTTTAGCCCAGATACCATACATCAACTGTTAAAGAGTACAACTGTACCATACTTAAATATAACCTTTTAATTCTTAACTTCTTTATCATCTTCTCCTTTATTCTCTAAGGTTATAGCCTAGGGTACTCTTACCTAAGGTTTATAATCGATGACTTTGATACCAAATCGTATGCTGACCCCAAAATTCGTACAATTTAATTCTCGACTTCGGTCGTTAATAATACATCTAACTTCTGATTTTACATCATTATTTGATGTTAAACTTAATAAAATGGGAAATAATTTTAAGTTATATGTATTTTACTTTAATTTCCTGAATCAAAACCTTCTACATGTCTTTGAATCAATCTTATTTTATGATTCATTTTATCACTATTATTATATAAAATTTTACATTTTAATCCGATAACCTTTATATATCAGATAACTCTAACTTTAGCTTTACAACTCAACATAAAACTATACATCATAAAACATTTAATACATCTCATGAATCTTAATCATGGTATAAAGAAATAACAACTTTAGCTAAAATATTAATTTTTGTGTATTATTTTTGATCCACGTCATTCAAGTAGCACATAGTGTTACCTTCAATTCTTAGCCTGAAAAAATGGTTATTTGCAAGGTTGAGCTCGACAGCCCAGCAAAATCTAACAGTTTTCATGCATCACGTAGCACATAATAACATGCTCAACATATATCTCATAAACATTGGACTAACATAACATACATGTTACAGTTCATATAATAAGTATAAAGATTGAGTTCCTTACTCAATCAGCATGCTTTACACAATCAACGTAGTCATAAGTTGACTTTAACATTTCATACATTCAACATATATATAACACATCATGTTATTTTCAATAAAGATTTAAAATAATCAAATTCACATAGCAAATAGGAACTGAAAGACTTGTCTTGATCGTTGTTTACCAATAATAACTTAATAGCTTACAGCTATCTGCACCACATGTGCCCTACACAATTATATAATCATTCACACTAACTATTAGTCACACAGAAATGCGTAGTATTTGTAATGTAAACTTTACTCTATAACACATAACCCTTCCTATTATCAATACACAATGTTCAATTTTATTGTGTTAACATTCGACTTATAGCTCACTATATTTCATATTTGAAGTTCATTCAAGTGTTTAAGTTTTGCTAGAACTACTTATTGGTTTTATATTAACCCTATTCAATATCTTATAATATTCATTTCATTTGATTTAAAACACTTTTTACTTTCATTAACACTTATCACGGCGTTTCGACATTTATTCGTCACACGCCCAATTTGTCTCTCTTGTGTGTGTTTAGTATGCGTATACAACTTATCTAATATATCATTTATTAATGTTAAGCATCATTATAATTCATAATATTCATGTTCTATAACTTAGAACAACATCTATTATGGTCGACATCACTATACTTGTGTATGTGCATGTCTGACGCCCTCCGATTGCCTCCGAATACGCATTAGTCACAAAGAGGACCATTTTGACTATTGTTCCCAACCTCAAATTCAAAACATTGTAGGTCTATTCTTCCTCGTTCCAGATCATCTTGGATCGCCTTAATCGAAGTTTGTATGAAAGAGTTATGTCTATTTTACTAAAACAGGTAAAAATAATAACACCTGACATAGTTTGGTATAGCTATACCAATTAAGCTATAGGCATAATAGCGCATTTGCTCCATAGAGCGCTTGATTGTGCCCCAAATGACTTAGGGCACAAGACAACATTGCTTGATTAAGTAAACAGGACACAAGCTACCGTTTTTTAGCGATTTTGACCATTTTTCTCCTACTAATCTTCATAACTTTAGTTATACACATCCAAATTAGTCAGTTTTTCGATTCTATGGATTCATAATTCATAGAACTACAACATACTAGTATTCTAATAATTTATAAAAACATTAACCAACCTAAAACTTGACCCAAAACACATGTTCATACCCTATTTTTATGTTTTAAACACATTTAGCTTAATTCAATCGCCACGACGACGTTTTCTTAACCAAATTGATTCATTCAACTTGTGTTCTTTTCTTTTCTTATCTTATTAACACAATCAATCACCAATTTTACAATTATAACATAAACTCCTAACCAATTTTAGTCTCAAAACAGACCCAAAATATATATATTAAACAAAACTCATATTATTCATCTTTAACATGTTCTCATGAGTTTGATTACTCTAAAACCACTTTTAGATGATATAGAATGGATTATACAAACCCATTAACATCTACAACCAATTCCTTAAGAAATCCAATTTATCAATAAAGAACTCAAGAAATAAAACTTAAGGGTTTAGAATTGATTATTACCTCTTGATTCTTCCTAATCTTAGTTTGGTGATGAAGAACAATTGCTTAATCTCCTCCTTACTTCTCCTCGACTCTTCATCCTTCTTCTCCAATTCTCTCTAAACTCTCTCTTTCCCTCTGTATTTTCACTGATATCTAACCTTAGGAAAAGAAATAATATGCATAGAAATAAATTGATATGGCTTTTACGTCTGCATCAGTTAAAATAAGCCAAAGGCCACAAGGCCTTGTTTGGCTACACACAATTCCCCCCATTCCAATTTATTTTGATAAGATTATATTATAAAGTTTTTATTTGTCACACCTGTAACCATTTTACATAACTTACAATAATAATTATAATTTTTATTATAATTCTTTTATTAATCATATATCTAATTTAATTAATAAATTAGATTTAAACAACGCTTTATTTAATTTACTTATTTTCTTTAATATTAAACAACTCATTTAATTTAATTAACTCATTAAATCAAATCTTCAAAGAATAAAATTTACCTTTGCTTTAATTTAATTATCATACACACGTAACTAAATTATTATACCACAATTTCATAAATTATTTATTTTTCTCAAAAATACATTATTTAAAATATTTATTTAATTCAATAAATATTTAAAATTAATTACCAAATTCATTTAATTTCTTGATAGTTAACTTAACTATTGAACCTCACTTTCCCAATATATGAATATATATTTCTCTTCACACACCGAGATCACATATTTTAAAATATATAAAGACGTATATATATACTCAAACTCAAAACATCTCATAATAAGAATTTTAATTATTAAATTCCTATTTTAATAACTTATAAAAATTTGGGTTATCACACACGATATGTTGCTTGTGGCTCCCATTTGATCAATTCGAATTTTAAGCTTATCTTATTCTTCCATTGTTTCTAGTAAGGCTTTTCGCAACTGATTATTCAACAACTTTTCTATTTCCCATAGCTTTTTCAGAGAAGAAACCTTGTTCCTCAGATTCTGCACTTCGGTTGATGCTTGTTCAGCTCCAACTTTGGTGTCCAAATCACTAGCTGTTAGTTCCATCATTTCTGCGTTCGGTACTATATTTTCTAAAATGATCACCTCATCAAGGTTACCTTCAATGTGAGCCTCTATTTAAGTTATATGCTTTGATATTGGCTCATTCTTCACGATCCTAGGGTATCCTAATCCTTTTCCTCCTAACATCTACACATAAATTATCCTGATTAGCATATAATATATACACACAGCAAATAAAAGTTTAATATAAGTTATCTTTTATTTTATTTGACGACGAATTTATTCAATTCATCTCCTTTTAAACTCTATATGAGTTATTTGTATTTTTAACATTTTCCTCTACTCTAAGGTTATAGCCTAAGGTCTACCATCACCTATGGTTTCTAACCCTAAAGCTCTGATACCAACCTGTGACGCTCCCAAATTTAGGTACTTGAAACCAGAACTCGGTGCTTCACGATACCATTTCTATGAGCGGAATAATACTGATAATAATAACAATAATAAATATTAAACTTAATTTACATATCAGAGTCTGAATCCCAGGTACGCGACCTTTAAACATTAATTACATAATACTTAATAGTTATCATAGTCTTAATAAAGTTATACTATTACATAGAATACCATAAATCTTATTATATTTGCTTTCCTTTTTCCTTTGTTTCTGCATGAGCCATCTCGTTGTTCACATTTAGCTGAAAATATTTAATTTAAGAAAGAATGAGCATTTGAGTGCCCAGCAAGTAATAACAATTATAAATATTAGATGAAAGGATTAAATATTTTCTTTGTACTACCCTTCTACAATAAATCAAAAGTTGTGAAGTAATCTGAACCGATAATAATAACATAACAACTCTCTATCAAATTTTTGAAACTACGTACTGACTATAAATAGGGTTAAGGTGACATACTATGAACATTGTTCTCAATTTTTAAATAGGTTTAGCAGATCTTCATCTGCAAACCGTCATAACTTACGGGCACGGGGGGGTGATCAGCCCGTTATGCTCTGTATTGATCAATACTACATGCAAGAACGATATTATCGTTCACTCTGTCCGCCTTGGGCGCATAAAAGTTTTTCCATGTTCGGGATGTTCATACTTAGTCGGGAATCTGAACCAAAACAATTTGATTGGATACAAAAAGGTTTTATCATATTCAACAATATTTCTAAATCTGTGTCTAGCTGGTCAAATAAGCTTAGACGGCTTTTACTTATTGTATACATACTGGTGATCAATAGGTATATATATATATATATATATATATATATATATATATATATATATCCGAATTACTATATAGTACCATATTGATAATCAATAATCGGATATAACATATATAACAATAGGGTTAATAATCTAGTACAATAATAATATAATTCTGAAACTTTCTTACTCATGTCCATTACATAAAGAAAATACAAAGGTAGGATACTTGCATGGTCTGCTGCTTACTGTTACGAAACTTAGTTTTATCTTTTATACCAAAACCTATCATTAATAAGATCATTCGTTCGATTAGAATAACATACTATAACATATAGCACTACTGATTACAGTCAACACATAACCTAATCACCTTGTCACACATATTTAACAGTCATTGAATCATAAACAAACATTAATACAATTAAAATATCTAAGTCCAGAACAATTTCTAAAATATGTCGGTGTACCGACGGCTTTATCGGGTAATTATCGAGTCTAAGACTCTAACCTGAAGTTCAATAACTGTAAGTATCAGCCATATTATTTTTAAATGACTTATATTAATTTTTAAACATTTATTATAATTTATCATAAATTTTCAGACACCGGTATCATTATTAAATGATATAAATAGTAAATAATTCTATTATCATTAACATTTAATTAATATTAAACTATTAATGAAACTATTGCCAAAATATTAAAGTTATTTATAATAACTCAAAATACTTTTAAAGTATTAATATTACCCTTAAATGATTTTTAAAATATTTAAAATTATTTTAAATAATTACCATTAATATTAAAATATTAATGTACTATTCCTCAAAATATTAAAAGTCATTAAGTATAGCTTAAAATATTTTTAATTCATTTATATCCTCTTTAAATAATTTTTAAATTAATAAAACCATTTTAAAACTATTTATTTAATATAATTATTAAATAAATTTAATATCATTAATGTTAAATTATTAATGAAATTATCCTTTAAATATTAAAAGTTATATTTTATAACTTAAAATATCGTAAACACTTTATTTTTATTTAAAATGGTTTTATGATATTAAAATCATTTTTAAACTAATTTATTCAATATAATTATTAAATAAATCTAATATCATTACTATCAAAATATTAATATTTTTATGACAAAATATCATAAGTTATATTTTATAACTTAAAATATTTTTATAATCTTTAAATCATTTTTCTATGATTTTTAAATCATTAATTATATTTTTCATAATTTATTTAATACATTTATTAAATAAGTTAAATATCATTAATTTTAATTAATTAATGAAATTTCATCACACAATATTAAAAGTTATAGAAAATAACTTCAAATATTTTTTTATAACATAATATAATTTTAAATGATTTTTCAAGTATTAAAATCATTTTTAAATAATTTATTTAATATAATAATTAAATAAATTAAATACCTTTAATATTCCAAAAATATTAAATATTTATGAAATATATTAAAATTTATTAAAAACTATTTTTCAGATTTTAAAATAATTTTTAGGAATTTATTTTGTATTTTTCATAATTAAAAACTATTTATTACTAATTATTTAATAAAAATAATTATTTTATAAAGTAACTGTCGCTAAAGACTGCTTATAGCGACAGAACTGTCGCTATAGGTGTTCTTCATCAAAACCTAGAACATCAAGTCAGTTACCGAGCTAGCTAGTTTGACCAAGCATATCTGATAGATCTTATAGCTTCTGGGTGTAATATGACTTTGCTCTTGTAGTATTAATGTATTACTACAAGTATCAGAAACAATCATAAACAAACAACATAACACAAATGAGATCTGGGCTTCCCAAGTTACTGTCAGAGGCTGTTCTTCATTTTTGGGTTACCCAGAAATGAAGAACAGTTCGACTGTTCACTTTTGAGCTTCTATAACTTATTGTTCTTGAAACGTTTGTGTGATATAGTGATTGCAGTGTGTAGCCAACATGACAAGGAAGATATTCATTACATAAAATCCATATAAGAACTACAGAATCATTAGATTCAAGCAGGTCAACCCATGTCAGACGACATTATCATGCGTTTTCTAGGTTACCCAGAAAATACATTTCATGAACATTAGACGGCTTGGTTTGACCGGCCACTAAGATCTACCTGATTAAGTTTTTACTGATCCAGTGCCATAATCTTGCAGCCCAAACAATAGACTATAACTTAGATGCAACAACAGAACCAAAACATCAACACACTTGTCAGATCTAGAGCTATAAAAACTTGTCAGACACGATCTTATACTTTCTGGGTTGCCCAGAAATGGCCCGGTCATGGTCGGTCAACGACCTTTGACCAACAATATCAAGCAATCTAGACCAGATCTAAGCCTGATTCTTTATCAAGATCAAAGAGCACATAACAGACTACATAATCAAAGCTTTAAACAACAAAAACACATAACAGAGAAAGATTGGTGGCCACTAATATTCGTTGTCAGACAATAGTTTGAACATTTTCCAGATTTTGTAACACTTCAAATCCGAGCCTTTAGATGTTATGGATCTAACATCTAGCAACCTAGATCACTGATTCACACCTTATATAACATATTTAAACATTCATACATCAAATCTAACATAGCATACAAGATTAAATTTTCTTGGCTTAGGGTTTACCTTTCTTGAACAAGATCTTGAATATGACTTCTGATCTGCTATAAGTGTTAGTTAGGCTTGATTAGGGACTGGTCCAACACTATAATTCGAAGGTTTGGAGTTGAGAGAGTTTTGGTTGAGCGTTGTGATCAAATGAGGCTTGAATATGACATTCTCTCTCTCTCTCTCATAATCTATATATAATATGGTGTAATGCTATGGCTGATCAGATTTTGAATGATTAAAGCTTACTACTAGACCACATGGCTAGCTAGAGTTGGTCACCAACTCCTTACTAGGGTTAGATCTACACTCTACCTCATTAAAATAATAAAAAGGGCAATTATGTCATTTGGCTTTTACTTTTTGTAGCAAGGTTGTCAATTCATTTCTAACCCTTAGGGTTTCACCCTTAGGGTTTAACCCTAAGGTTTCCTAAGCTTTAAATCTAGGATTGTGTATTAAGGGCAAAAATGAAAATCCTAGCTTCTAAAAAGGTGAATTAGGGTTCCTTAATTAAATTAAGTTTCCTAATCACTTAGGACTTATAAATTAGGCTTTATAATGTACTAATCACCATAAACTTGCTAAATTAATAATTAGGGTTTATAACTTAGTATTTAGGGTTTTGATTTAGTAATTAAGGTTTCTAAATATTAATTAGGGTTTACCTAATTAACATTAAACACAATAATGGTCATTAATTACATAACACGTAACTTAACAAACCTTACAGTCATAGTTGACTCTGTACTATAGTTTATTAGTAATGCTAGGATTTTATAATGTTTTACTATAACTGTTCCACACATTAACATTACACACATATCACACATGTTTATATTACTGAAATATAAATAATATTATATTATTATTCTCATTCCTTATTCAAAATCCAGACTTAGGGTTTTGAATTCATATCTGTCATAACCTTCATAGATACCATTATTAATTAAGTTAAAATAATTAACTTAATTAATATAATAAATACATATCATAATATCCATATCATATATACAATAATCATATTTTCATGAAAAATAAATAATAAATAATTTTATTACAACATAAGTTTATTATAAGAATATAATCTACAATGATCAATAATTCTAAAAAGAACTTAGTTAAATCTAATAAATAATTTTATTTATCAGATATATACATATACTTTACTTTGCACATAATCCCACCGTTATATATATATATATATATATATATAAAATTATTTGCAAAATTTCTTATTGAAAATATTGGGTTATTACAGAATAGGCAAGGAAGCCTTGTCCATTTTGCTCTGTACACACTATAAAGTGAGTGCTTTCTCTTTTTAAACACTTGTGAGCTTGTGCTTTGCTATATTTTACCGGTGGAAACCGAGTGTTCATTCATTTAAAGCCATTTGAAGTCTTCTTTGCAGCCCACTGTAAGACTTCTTACATTTCTTAAAGCCTTTCTCCACTTTTGTGCACACACAGTTATTTACGTTGAGAGTCGTGTTGTGTTCGTATGCCCGAACTTCGGTTCGTGGCTTTTTATTTCTTTTGTACATATATATATATATATATATATATACTAACATCATCGAGTTATGCCTCTGTTTTATTTCGTGGCAGTTGATCGTCTCTATATATATATATTTACCGCTTTTATATATTTACATTTAGTTCAACCTGAAGTTTACTTCATGGTGGTTGATCGTCTCTATATATATATTTACAGATTTTATATATTTACATTTCCAATCCCCCATGGACTTTACTTCGTGGTTGTTGATCGTTTCATATATATAAAGCTATATATATATATATATATATATATATATATATATATATATATATATATATATATATATATATATATAGCTTTTATATTATATAACTACATGACTTTCATACAAACTGCAACATCATGTGAGCCCAGGAATCATGTGATCACAGATTCAGTCTTCTGAATCTAGAGTTGGTTCTCGTGATGGACATTTTTAGCTGTAACCGGCTTGTAAATTATTCACGGTGTTTGAATTTCCTTAGACGACTCTCTTTCCCACAAGGAGTTCGGCACTACTATGTATATTAATTTCTCAAAGATGCTTCGCATCTCGAAAATAAAAGCAATCAAGCCGAACATATAATAAAATGGAAGTATCAAAGGCCTCAATTACTATTGAGCATAAGGGTTTGAAAAACCTCTTTTACAAAACATCACTGCTATATCTTGTTAAAACTGAATTTTTATACAAAAATTTAAACCCTTTGTATATAGGTGCGAACGAGGCATAACACTACTTCCAAATAATTTCACATTGATCCACACACACACACACACACACACACACATTCATATAACAGTTTAATTAAAAAGTGGCGGTCACCGTGGTAACACGGATGTCAGGGGGTGCCTAACACCTTCCCTCCGCATAATCAAGCCCCCGGACCCTAACGAATCTCGGTTTCACAGACCAGTTAAGCAGTGTTACATCACTAGGTCAATGTGAAAACCTTTTCTCGGTTGAGTTGGTGCAATAATTTAAAAATACCAACTGACAACTCTTACAGTCCAGTCGTCGACATATACATGTCGGACCTTTTCACAACTTGTTTTTTCAAACAAATCTCACCTAACATGAGAACACCAAAAGACAAGAACAGAAAAGGGACAGTAAAAATCCTGATATCGACATTTATAATTCAAGTCCTGCCTGAAGTTACTTTATGGAAGTTGATCGCTCATATATATATATATATATATATATATATATATATATATATATATATATATATATATATATATATATATATACACTTTTATATATAGATAATCACATTTTTATCACTTCTTGAGCTAGATTTGCCTAAATCTGGCTATTTCTCACTTTAAACAATTCATGGTGACTAAACTGAAATTGTTTGAAGCTGGAATGGTTTAGATTTACTCAAATCTAGTTCTTTTTTCTAGCTTTTATTAGCCTGAGAGCTAGATTTGCCGAAATCTGGCTATTTCTCACTTTAATCGGTTCATGGTGACTAAATTGGAACTGTTAAAGCTGGAATGTTTCGATTTATTTAAATCTAGTCAGTTTTTCTAGCTTTTGCACATATTGCTTTGTTATATGAGCCTAGAAATCATGTGATCACATAGTCAGCTCCTAAATCTAAATTCGGTTCCCATGATGTACATTTTCAACTGCAACCAGCTTATAAATTATCTACGGTGTTTGAATTTCCTTAGATGGCTCTCATGCCCATAAGGAGTTCAGCGCTGCTCTGTATCTTATTTTCTCGAAAATGCTTCGCATCTCGAAAATAAAAACAATCAAGTCGAACACATAATAAAAATGGAAGTATCAAAGGCCACAATTACTATTGAGCACAAGGGTATGAAAAACTTGTTTTACAAAATATCATTGCTATATCTTGTTAAAATTAAACTTTTATACAAAAGTCAAACCCTTTGTATGTAGGTGTGAACGAGGCATAACACTACTTCCAAATAACTACACATAGACCTACAAACACAAATAGATAAAAGTTTAATGAAAAGTGGAGGTAACCGTGTTATCACGGAAGTCAGGGGGTGCCTAACACCTTCCCTCCACTTAATCAAGCCCCCGGACCCTAAGGAATTTTGGTTTTGCAGACCAGTTAAATAGTGTCACATCACTAGGTCTTTGTGCAAACCTTTTCTCGGTTGAGTTGGTGCAACCATTTAAAAATAACCAATTGGCGACTCTTACAGTCAAATCGTCGACATATACATGTCGGACCTTTTCAAACTTATTTTTTCAAAAAAATCTCTCACATAACATTAGAACACCAAAAGACAATAACAAAAAGGGACAAATAAAAATCCCGACATCGATAACCATCAAAAATAGGTACCTGTTACCTTGAATTGAATACATGTTTGACCAGTTGCAAGGTGCTCATTTCTTATCAAAGATCGATCTTCGTTCTAGATATCATTAGTTAAATATTGAAATTGATGACATTCCAAAGACTACCTTTAGAACTCGATACGGGCATTATGAATTTCTAGTTATGTCTTTCGAATTGATTAATGCCCATGTTACCTTCATGGACATGATGAACCGAATATTCAAGAAATATTTGGATCATTTCGTGGTTTTCTTTATTGATGACATCCTAATATACTCCAAAAGCCTCAAATATTTCTTCACATAGAATGAACATAACATACGCTAAAGACGTTGGCTCGAGCTGTTGAAAGATTACAACCATACCATTCAATACCATCCTGGAAAAGAGAACGTGGTAGCTGACGCGTTGAGTAGAAGATCATATGCGGGTAAAAGTAAAATAGTGTTAACACAAAGACCCATTTTGTATGACTTACAAAGGATGGAGATAGAGTTAAAGACTCCAGGGACCCACGTGAATATAGCGAATATATGATTAGAATCGACTTTAATCGATAAAGTTATAGCTGCTCAAGCAACAGACCCAAAGTTGGTACGCATGACTACGAAAAAGATTCAAATGATCCGGCAACATATACAAATAGCACAAGATCGAAAAAAGAGTTATGTTAATCTTCATCGAAGGGACGTGGAATTTAATGTCGGAGATCATGTATTGTTACGTGTTGATCCATGGAAAGGAATTACGAGATTCGGAAAGAGAGAAAAGCCCAACCCCCAACCCTCGATTTATTGGTCCATTTAAAATACTCGATAGAGTAGGAACTATGGCTTATAAACTCGTGTTACTGCAAAGTATGTCTTGTGTTCATCACGTTTTTCACATATCTATGTTACGTAAATATATGGAAGATCCAAACCACATTATTGAATTAGAACTAGATTAGATAGCGAAAGATTTAACGTATGAGGAGGTACCTATCAAGATCTTGGATAAGAAGGAGCTGATTCTACACTCAAAGGTTATACCTCAAGTCAACGTTTTATGGAGAAACCATGATATTGAGGAAATGACCTAGGAGTTAGAATCTGAAACGAAAACAAGGTATCCTCACCTCTTCGACATACCACGTACGTACATCAATTTCGAGGACGAGATTTCATAATGAGGGGAGGTTGTAAGACCCCAACTTTTTATGAATAAAGAATCAATTTTTCTCTAAATATTATATTGAATAATAAGGTGATTTGATATAATGATATAGTTATGGGTGATATGTGCAAATTTTTCAAAGTAAGCAAGTTGTCAGAAAATATTTGTTTGGTCGGGGAATATTCGTACAACGGCGCAATCATTAGTGGACCCCACAACAGAATAACTGTCGAATATAGAAAGCGACAAAAATAACCTTTTCATAAAATAACGATAAAACTTAAACTGTTAAAATAGTCGGTGATAAAAGTAAAATAATATGTATTGTTGCACAGTAGCACACGGTATTGCACAGTATCTCTGATTATTGATGCTTAAGTACGAAGTCACTCAGTTTTATTCAATAATTATCACAGTAGTTGTTGTATAGTATCTCATATTATTGATTCCATTATTGTCACAATATCATCTACATAATATTTTATATTATTAAATCAATAATTGAGATGACACAGTTATTCATATTATTATTTGTATTCTTGACAATGTCTAGAAAGTTATTTCGAGAAAATGGGTTAGGTTATTTAATTGCGCGCCAATAAAGAGAAATCCTTATCAGAAAGCCCCCTCTTTCTTGAGAAGGATCTGGATGTCTGTAACGCCCCCAAAATAGGTATACATCACCCATTCTGAGTTGTCAATACATGGTATGAAACAACTACAACTTTATTATTACAACAAGAAGCTGTGAGTTTGAATACAAATATTATCTTCTAGACAATATCTATACTCAAATAAATCCTCATCACATTTATTGATACATTATTTTACAAAAATGGTGAGGACTACTAAACAACTCTCTCTAGAACCTTCATTCCATACCAGAGCTAACTGTACTCTTTTATATTCTCGCCTCACGAGAAGAAAAATGGAACAAAAAGGAAAAGGGTGAGCTCAACTAGTCCAGTAAAGAATATTATGACTAAGATAATATACAACAAATTATCATTAGTCTTCAATAGGGAAAAATCTGAGAGAATACATTAAACAACAAGTTTTAGATCAATAATTGCAGCGGAAAATATTAATTCATAGAAAAGTTACGTAGAGGGTGAAATCTACTAATATCTATGAATTTAACAGTCCATCATCATTATTTTATCCCTGTAACATCAATCAATATTCATCTTGAATCAAATATTCATTTTTGCACCATAGGCCAAAGATATTCATCAGTTGGTCATGTTCATCTAAACACCTGTTCATCTTTGCATTACGAGCCAAAGATATTCATCAAGAAATCATTCATCTTTGCACTACAGGCCAAAGATATTCAATAATATCATCATTTAGGACTGAGGATGGTGAAAAATATTTCAAAGAAAACGAATCCAGTGAAACAAAAGAATAAATATTAAGGATTCGTATTTCAGCCATTTCATGTCCAAAAATATCTCATAAATAATCATAGTGGTGTAAAATTCAAGAATGATCAAAACATGGATACAATCAAAGCTAGTATCCAGAATAGATATTTTGGACGAAAAGGAAAATTTTCATTTTTTGATGAATAGTGTGTCGTATTCGTAAATAATAATCAGAGTATCGTGAATAGTGTATAATATCGTGAATAGTAACCCAAACACTAAAAGTTCCAAATTTGATTAAAAGTTCAGATCAATACTTGGCATAATGATATTAGAATAAATAATATCATTTTAAAATAATATCCCTTACCTCGAAAAAAGACATTACTTCTAGTTGAAAACAGGATATAAGCTACGACTTGAACTTGAACTTTTATAGTATAGCAAGCGATTACTCAAAGTATACTCAAAATACTCACAAGAATACGCTCGATAATATAGAGAGAAAACTTGATTTACGGTGTGATTTTCAATTCTAACCTAAGCACCCTATTTATAGGAAAATGCTTAGAACACCAAAGTAGAAAATTTAATAAAATATAAATATATATATCAAAATTACTACGCCACTCTTGAAATCTGATTTCAGCTCAATAAGCACATGCCACCTTCTAGAAAAAGTAAGAAAAAACATTTTCTAATTTAAAATAATTTAAACTTCAAAAATCAATTATTTGAACTTGAACTTCAATAATTCATAATAAATAGCCCTTTTGTTAGGAAAATTCAAACTCTCGCGACTTTTTATAGGAAATTCAATTCTCTACAACTTTACAGAAGAATGATTTTCTAAATTCCAAACAGAAATTGACCGAAATCCACAAGCCAAGCGATTTTTCTGTGCTATATTCAAATTTCGGTCAAGAAATGGGGAATTAAACACATAAAACATGCTTTAAATATTTTTGGTAACAAAAATAATCCTCCTCCATATATACTCATATATCCCACATTCATCGTAAAAATACCATCATTATTATATTATTAAAATATAATAATATATTTAAATGAATTATTTTATTAGAAAAAGATAAAATTTCAATTTTCAACAATTGTCACATTAAAAATTTTCTCCATCTATATCCACATAAAATCAATATTTTCCTCATCATATAAATCAATAATTAATTATTCACGAATAATATTACTGAATTACAATCATGTGACAACGGCGGTTCGAGGATAGAGGGCTTTCAATAAAATTTTTCCTTCTTGGCAAGCAATTAGGTAACCAAACCTCTCCTTAGATGAGAACTTTCTAGACATTGCCAATAATGTTATCTAATAATATTATTAGGATAATATGAATTATTGCTTCGATAATGAAAAAAAATACGTGTAATGACAATTATTGAAACAATGTTAATATAAAATATCAACGCAGCAATTATTAAATCAATAAAATAAAAATGAAAAGTAATTACTGTAACCATTATTGAGTAGTGCCTTCTTACGTAAGAATCAATAATTGGTGCAATACTGCAAGTATCTTCTTGTGTGTTAACCACCGAGTATTTTAACAGTATTAACGGTAACAACTACGCCGTTATTTTTAAACAACTTATATTTGTCGTTTTCTTCATCCAATCGCTTTTCGTTATGGGGCCCACAAAAGACTGCGCCGTCGTACGAATATTCCCCGACAGCAAGAATATTCCACGACCAAACGAATATTCCCCGACAACAATGAATATTTTATAACCACTTGCTTATTTTGAAATATTTGCGTATTTTACCCATAACTATCCACATTAATCAAATCAACCCTTACTATTTCAAAATAATAAATAGAGAAAATTAAATTTCAATAATAATAAGTTGGGGTCTTACAACCTCCCCTCCTTATGAAATTTCGTCCTCGAAATTGATGTACGTACCTGGTGTTTCAAGAAGGTGAGGATACCTCACTTTCATTTCCGTTTCCAATTCCCAGGTCATTTCCTCTATAGCATGATTCCTCCACAAAACTTTAACTTGTGGTATGACCTTTGTGCATAGGACATGCTCCTTCCTATCCAAGATCTTGACAGGTACCTCTTCATACGTTAAGCCTTCGGCTATCTCGTCCGGTTCTAACTCTATAACGTGGTTCGGGTCTTTCACATATTTACAAAGTACAGATATGTGAAACACATTATGAACACGAGACATACTCGGAGGTAACGCGAGTCTATAGGCTACATTTCCTACTCGGTCAAGAATTTGAAATGGACCAATAAATCGTGGATTGAGCTTTCCTCTCTTCCCAAATCTTGTAACTCCCTTCCATGGAGCAACTTCATGACAATACATGATCCCCTATACTAAATTCCATGTCCTTTCGATGAAGATCCGCATAACTCTTTTGTCGATCTTGTGCCGTTTTGTATCGTTGTCGAATCATTTGGATCTTTTTCAGAGTCATACGTATTAACTCGGGTCCCAACAATGTTGCTTCACCCACCTCATCCCAACATATTGGAGAAGCGACACTTTCGTCCATATAATGCTTCAAATGGAGCCACACCTATACTTGCACGATAACTTTGTTGTTGTAGGAGAATTCCACCAATGGTAAATACTTATCCCAAGCGCCTTGAAGTCTAGGACACGAGTCTTAATAGATCTTCAAGAGTTTGAATAGTCCTCTCGATTGTCCGTGGTTTGAGGATGGTATGCTTGAAGCGAATCAATAAATAAATCCGTGCCCATAGCTTTTTGCAAGCTAACCCAAAATCTTGAAGTGAATCTTGGGTCACGATCCGAAACTATGGATACTGGCATGCCATGCAACCTCACAATCTCAATTACATATATACTAGCAAGACGTTCAAGGGAATAAGTCTCCCATATTGGCAAGAAATGAGCAGACTTGGTTAATCTATCAACAATAACCCAAATGGCATTGATGCTTTGAGAAACCGTAGGAAGACCCATAACGAAATCCATGGTAATGTGTTCCCATTTCCATTTTGGAATCTCAAGTGGTTGCAACGGACCCTTAGGTACTAGATGCTCCATCTTTACACGTTGACAAGTTAAACACGTTGAGATAAACTTTGCAATCTCTCTCTTCATATTGTTCCACCAAAATGTATGTCGAAGATCACGATACATTTTGGTACTTCCGAGATGGATTGCAAATGGTGTATTGTGTGCCTCCATCATAATCTTGTACTTCAAATAAGAGTCGTTAGGGACACAAAGTGCAGAGTGGACTCAAGTATTCCTTCTTCATCAATTCTCGCTTAGGAATAGCACCTTCTTGTACTTTCTTCTTCATCGCGATCACTCAAGATTTGGTGGCTTGAGCAACCTTAACTTTTTCTATTAAAGTTGGCTCTATCGTATACTTAACATCATCGCTTTTCGTTCTCGCATATGATCTTCTACTCAACGCGTCAGCTACCACGTTCGCTTTTCCAGGATGGTATTGAATAGTGTTGTCGTAGTCTTTCAAAAGCTCGAACCAATGTCACTGCCGCATGTTGAGTTCTTTTTGAGTGAAGAAATATTTAAGGCTTTTATGGTCTGAATATATCTCCACTTTCTCCCCATATAGATAGTGCCTCCATATCTTTAGCGTAAGCAAACGGCCGCCTAACTCTAGATCATGAGTAGGATAATTCCTCTCATATTCTTTAAGTTGTCATGAGGCATAAGCTATAACTTTCCCACGTTGTGTGAGAACACATCCTAACCCTTTTGCCCGAAGCATCGCTGTAGATAACAAATCCATCCGTACCAGATGGTATTGTTAGAACAGGTGCCGAAATGAGTCTCCTCTTGAGCTCTTGGAAACTCGTCTCGCATTCCTCGCTCCATACAAATTTTATATCTTTCCGAGTCAGCTGAGTTAATGGAGTAGCGATTCAAGAAAATCCTTCCACGAATCTTCGATAATAACCAGCTAAGCCCAGAAAGCTACGTACTTCAATCACCGACTTCGGTTGCTCCCAACTTTGTATTGCTTCAATCTTCACCGGGTCCACAGATACTCCATGTTTCGACACCACGTGCCCAAGGAATGCTACTTCCTCAAGCCAGAACTTGCATTTCGTCAATTTGGCATATAGTTTGTTTTCACGAAGCCTTTGGAGTACCAGCTTCAAATGGTGCTCATGATCTTCACGACTTTTGGAATATATGAGGATGTCATCAATAAAGACAACAACGAACTGGTCCAAATATTCCTTGAATACTCGGTTCATCATATCCATGAAAGCCGCATGAGCATTAGCAATCCGAAAGACATGACTAAGAATTCATAATGCCCGTACCGAGTTCTAAAGGCAGTCTTTGGAATATCCTCAGTTCTAATCTTCAACTGATGATATCCATAACGAAGATCGATCTTTGAAAAAAATTGTGCCCCTTGCAACTAGTCAAACAAGTCATCAATATGAGGTAGAGGATACCTATTCTTGATGGTGACATGGTTTAATTCCTGATAGTCAATACAAAGTCGCATAGTACCGTCTTTCTTCTTTACAAATAAAACAGGAGCACCCCAAGGAGATGTACTAGGACGGATGAAACCGATGTCCAACAATTCCTGTAGTTGGACCTTTAACTCACGAAGTTCAATAGGAGCCATTCGATATGGGGTTTTAGAAATGGGCTTTGTACGAGTTCAAGATCAATAAAGAATTCAACTTCATGTTGCGGGGTAGGCGGGAAGTTCTTCAGAAAAATCGTCGGAAAGTCAATAACAACAGAATATTATTCAAATTTGGCGTGTCTTTATTCAAATCCATAACATGGGCTAAGAAAGCTTGACATCCGTTTTTAATAAAAGCGAATAACTTTATAATTAGATTTGACAGTGATTGATTTTAATGGTTTAGTTGCTTGAATTCGTACAACAGGTTGGTTAGGAATATGAAAACTAACAACCTTACGAAAACAATCAATTTTGACATGATGAGTAGTTAACCAATCAATCCCTAAAATCACATCAAAAGCAAGTATCTTTAAAGAGATAAGGTCAACAGGTAAGGTGATGATGCCAACTTGAATCAAACAAGATTTATAAACAGTGGATGTGATGAAAGTTTCTCCTAACGGAGTTTCCACAGATAGGTCAAAGTCTAATTTCTCCAGAGTCAAGTTTAAATGTTGAGCACAAGCGGAGAGAGATAAATGAATGGGTAGACTTAGGTATCAAGTAAGGTATAAACTTCGCAAGAATTTATAAATAGCTTACCCATGATCACCTCGTTTGGGTTCCTCGCATTTTGACCAGTCACAACAAACGCTCTTCCAGGAACCGTTGACTTTGACTTTTTTGGGACAGTCTTTTGAGTCACCGTCCCCGCTGAACTAGGTTTCACTACCGTACAATCTCGAGCGATATGTCCTTCCTTTCCATAATTATAGCATACCTTGAACTATTGTGGGCAGTTTGGACTGATATGTCCCTCTTTTCCGCATTTATAGCATACGATCGGTGGTCGTTCCCCTCCCTTGGAACCAGTTTCTACCGTCACTGTCGTCTTCACATGGTCATTGTTAAATCTCCTCTTTTTAAAATCTCTTCCTGACTCGCTTCTTCTATTTTCATGGCCATGATTACCACCAGAGTGATTACCATTTTTGTCCATCTTTTTCTTTCTCCGCTGGTTATCGTTGTTTTGTTGACTACTATCTCCGGTATTATCCTGGTTGTGGTCCCTCGATTGACCATACTCGTTATCTCGCTCTAATAATTGAGCCCTGTTTACAACATTTGAATAGAGAGAAAATTTATGAGAAATGAGATACTGACGTATGCCGGGTTTCAAACCTCTAAGAAACATCCGCGTCATACGTTCCTCATTCTCCACCAAATGAGGTGCAAACACGGATAACTCTGCAAACTTTGCCTCGTCTTTGGGACCAAGTCATGTTATTACGCTCCGATCTAATAAACTCCACTTCCTTCATATAGCGAACACTTTCAAGAAAGTATTTGTCATTAAATAGTTCTGAAATGTCTCCCAAGACATCTTTGAAAGGGTTGGATGGAGTGCGCTTACGAGACTCCCACCAAGAGATACGCTTCAAATCACGGAACATAAAGGTGGCGAATGGAACCTTATGTTCCTCCGTGCATCCCAAGACATCGAATATCTTGGTAATTTGCTTGACCCATGTTTCCGCCTATGATCGGATCCGCTTTCCCTTAAATTACAGTGGTCCAAACTTTTTGAAGCGCTTGGTTTTGTGACAACCCGTGAATTGCTATCATTTCCTCCTGTATTTTGAACACGAGTCTCCTTCGTCGATTTTGCATGAGCTGTAAAAAGCTTCTAAACATCCCCTCATTCATCATCACATTCGGTGGTGTTGTTCATGGGAGGAACATTGCCGATCTGTTGCATGTTCTCCTCGTTGGTGAGTACTGAGCGTCTCCATGGTCTCATTTCCCTTTATTAATATTCTCAATTCGACATTCTCAAATACTGTCATAAAACAAGGGTTAATTAAGGAAATCAATATATCACATAATATCCCTATATACTGACCAACTAACAAATAAGCATAGGTAGGACACACTAGTGAATGATTTACTCGTCTCTCCCCTCCTAGTTCTATTCCCCGATCTCCGCCAGAGATCATATCCCTAAGCTCTAATACCAACTGTGACTTTGGACAACAACTTGTGTCAGCACCTCACTAGGGTACCTATCGACTTGCCACCATGAGCAGGCGTGGCCCCCACGAGAGATGCGGGCCGGTGCATCCTCATCAATGTGAAGTCACCAGATAGAGGCTGGGGCTCTTTACTTATGGCTCGATACCATTGTGGCGCCCCCAAAATAGGTATACATCACCCATTCTGAGTTGTCAATACATGGTATAGAAACAACTACAACTTTATTATTACAACAGTAAAACTGTGAGTTTGAATACAAATATTATCTTCTAGACAATATCTATACTCAAATAAATCCTCATCACATTTATTGATACATTATTTTACAAAATGGTGAGGACTACTAAACAACTCTCTCTAGAACCTTCATTCCATACCCAGCTACTGTACTACTCGCTTATATTCTTGTCTCACGAGAAGAAAAATTGAACAAAAAGGAAAAGGGTGAGCTCAACTAGCCCAGTAAACAATATTATGACTAAGATAATATACAACAAATTATCGTTAGTCTTCAATAGGGAAAAATCTGAGAGAATACATTAAACAACAAGTTTTAGATCAATATTTGCAGCGAAAAATATTAATTCATAGAAAAGTTACGTAGAGGGTGAAATCTAATAATATCTATAAATTTAACAGTCCATCATCATTATTTTATCCCTGTAACATCAATCAATATTCATCTTGAATCAAATATTCATCTTTGCACCACAGGCCAAAGATATTCATCAGTTGGTCATGTTCATCTAAACACATGTTCATCTTTGCACTACGAGCCAAAGATATTAATCAAGAAATCATTCATCTTTGCACTATAGGCCAAAGATATTCAGTAATATCATCATTTAGGACTGAGGATGATGAAAAATATTTCAAAGAAAACGAATCCAGTGAAACAAAAGAATAAATATTAAGGATTTGTATTTCAGCTATTTCATGTCCAAAAATATCTCATAAATAATCATAGTGGTGTAAAATCCAAGAATGATCAAAACATGGATACAATCAAAGCTAGTATCCAGAATAGATATTTTGGACGAAAAGGAAAATTTTTATTTTTCGATGAATAGTGCCGTATTCGTGAATAGTGTCGTATACGTGAATAGTAACCCCGATACTAAAAGTTTCAAATTTGATTAAAAAGTTCAGATCAATACTTCGGCATAATGATATTAGAAGAAATAATATCATTTTAAAATAATATCCCTTACCTCGAAAGACAGTACTTCTAGTTGAAACACCGGATATAAGCTATGACTTGAACTTGCACCATATAGCAATAGTACTCAAAGTATACTCAAAATACTCACAAGAATACGCTCGATAATATAGAGAGAGAAAACTTCAGTTTCTGGTGTGATTTTCAATTCTAACCTAAGCACCCTATTTATAGGAAAATGCTTAGAACACCAAAGTAGAAAATTTAATAAAATATAAATATATATATCAAAATTCCTACGCCACTCTTGAAAGCCGATTTCAGCTCAATAAGCACATGCCACCTTCTAGAAAAAGCAAGAAAAAACGTTTTTCTAATTTAAAATAATTTAAACTTCCAAAAATCAATTATTTGAGACTTGAACTTCAATAATTCATAATAAATAGCCCTTTTGTCGAAAATTGAAACACGCGAATATTTATAGGAAATTCAATTCTCTACAACTTTACGGAAGAAAGTTTTTGAAATTCCAAATGTAAATTGGCCAAGAAATCCACAAGCAGGCAATTTTACAAGCTATAATCAAATTTCAGTCAAGAAATGGGGTCGACACATAAAACATGCTTTAAATATTTTTGGTAACAAAAATACTCCTCCTCCACATATACTCATATATCCCACATTCATCGTAAAAATATCATCATTATTATATTATTAAAATATAATAATATATTTAAATGAATTATTTTATCAGAAAAAGATAAAATTTTAATTTTCAACAATTGTCACATTAAAAATTTTCTCCATCTATATCCACATAAAATCAATATTTTCCTCATCATATAAATCAATAATTAATTATTCACGAATAATATTACAGAATTACAATATCGATAAACCGAGGCAGGTTCGGGATAGAGGGGCTTTCAATAAGAATTTTTCCTTCTTGGCGCAATTAGGTGACCAAACCTCTCCTTAGAGCGAACTTTCTAGACATTGCCAATAATGTTATCTAATAATATTATTGAGATAATATGAATTATTGCTTCGATAATGAAAAATCTTTGTGTAATGACAATTATTGAAACAACGACAATATAAAATATCAACGCGGCAATTATTAAATCAATAAAATAAAATATTGAGCAATAATTACATCAGAACCATTATTGAGTAGTGCCTTCTTACGTAAGAATCAATAATTGGTGCAATACGATTGTCTTCTTGTGTGTTAACCACCAAAGTATTTTAACAAGTGATAACTTGGTAACAACTACGCCATTATTTTTAAACAACTTATATTTGTCGTTTTCTTCATCCAATCGCTTTTCGTTATGGGGCCCACAAAAGACTGCGCCGTTATACGAATATTTCCCGACAGCAAGAATATTCCACGACCAAACGAATATTCCCCGACAACAATGAATATTTTATAACCACTTGCTTATTTTGAAATATTTGCGTATTTTACCCATAACTATCCACATTAATCAAATCAACCCTTACTATTTTAAAATAATAAATAGAGAAAATTAAATTTCATTAATAATAAGTTGGGGTCTTACATTGTCAATATTGTGAGTTATATTATTAATGAGGAATAATTATTGATAAAAATATTTTCATTGTGTTGGGAATATTAGTGTTAGTGGAAATCGACATTTATTTCGATAATAGTTGATTTCTGGATGTTAAATTGACCAAACGGGTAATTAATCGGATAAATAAACAATTAATTGCTATTGGTTCACATGCAAGAAACTATTGGTTCACATGCAAGTACTATTAAGGGAGGTTATACAAGATTGATAATACTTGAGGGACTAAATTAAAAATAGAGGCAAAGATGACGGTACTAAAGTTTAATTAACCTTGTAATTTGGCACCTTTTCGTAGCCTATAAATACTCTTATATCTATTCATTACTTCCTACCATTTTTGTAGAGCAAAGTTATAATCACCAGCTATAGTGAGAGAAAACTATAGAGAGAGAGAAGAAGAAGAAGAAGAAGAAGAATATTCTACTACTACATTATTGTAGTATCCAATCTCCTACTAAGGTAAGGGATATTATTGTTCGCATTCGTAAGGGGTATTATTCTTTTGTATTCGTAAAGGATGTTATTTTCTTTATACTCATAAGGGTTGTCATTTCATTCCTTATTAATCTATGGGTATAACCTGTCTACGCGGATTACTGCATGCATGGTGAATAACCTTTCATATTCATCCTTTATTAATCTATGGGTATAACATGTCTTTGCGAACTACCGTATGCCTAGTGAATAACCTTTCGTATTCATTTCTTATTAATTTGTGGGAATAACATGTCTACACGGACTACCACATACTTGGTGAATAACCTTTCGTATACATTCTTTATTAAGTTGTGGAAATGATATGTCTACGCGAATTATCGCATGACTGGTGAAAATCCATTTGTAGTTTCTTGTTTTATTTCATTTCATATTCTTAAATCTAAACTTACTATTGCTTCTATAATTCCTAAAAGGATTAGAAATTCCTTGAGGTTTGTGTTTCATCTAATATTATTTCACTGAAATATTGGTCTGAACTCTCTTATTAAAATTTTAATCTTTTCATGTTAGGGTACTATTCATTCGGGGTAATATTCATATGGTACTATTTATGAGTACTATTCACAATGAAATTTAATTTTCTTTTATGTCCAAATTATTTTTAATACATGAATATCGTTCTTGAATTTTACTCCACAATTAGTTATCATGTTGACAATTTAGAGATTCTTGAACTCTGGATAAATTGATTTATAAATCTCTAATATGTATCCTTGATCTCACTTGATTGATTCTTTATATCATTGTCACCATCCTAATGCTTATATTATGGTGAAAGTCATCTTTGGACCGTAGTGCATAGATGGACTGTTGATTGGTATGATAATGATCAGAAATTGTATATTGGTATAATCATGACCTGTAATGTTATAGACAAATGTTGTGGTGAAAGTACTCGTTGGCCCGTAGTGCATAGATGGACAGTTGTTTGGCATGATTATGACCACTGGTGATACAAATGAATATCCTTGGCCTGTAGTGCATGGATAATTTGTTGATTTGAAACATTTATCGATTGGTGTTACAGAGATAAAATATTGATAATGGACTTTTAAACAATAGAAGATAGTAGACATCATGCTCTACTTGACTCTTTTAATGGATTTCTTGTTCTGCTGCAGTTGTTGATCTAAAACTTATTGTCTATTGTATTCTATCAGATTTTCACTGTTGAGAACTAAGGATAATTTGTTCTTTATTATCTTAGTCATAATATTCTTTACTTGGCTAGTTGAACGCACCTTTTTCCTTTTGGTTCTATTGTTCTTCTCAGGAGGCGAGAATGTAGTTGTGACTAGTTGGGGAGTGGAGTAATGGTCCAAGATGGTTCTTATAGTAGTCCTCACTATTTTGTAAAATAGTGTGACAATAATTGTAATGAGGACTTTATTTGAGTTTGGATATTGTCTACGAGACAATATTTGTATTGAAACTCATAGTTTATGTGTTGTCGTATTTTGCACGATAGTTATATTAATGAAGTTTGTATTTGACTTCTGTACCATGTATTTAGTGACTCAAAATGGGTTGTGTGGACATATTTTGAGGGCATCACACTATCTTGCAGATGGCGTGTTACCTTCAGATCGGATGTTGGCAAAGAAGATAATGTACCGAACGAGAATTTTTATGTAATTTAAAAATATTTATTGAATTAAATAAATATTTTAATTAATTTATTTATTGAGATAATTAAATAATTGATGAAATTATTGTGCAATAATTTTAAAATGTGTTATAATAATTAAATTAATGGATGGTAATTTTATGATTTGAAGAATTTATTAAATGAGATAATTAAATTAAATAAATTATTAATAATTATAATGTCGTTCTAATTTAATTTAATAATTAAATTAGAGAGGTTAAATAAAATTATAATCTATAATGGAAATTATAATTATATGACAAATATTAATTTGAGTTATTAATTTAATTGAATTAGTTTGTATAAATGTGTGACATAAGAATCATATTATAAGAAAAATATAAAAATAAACTAGAATCCTAATCTAAGGTGTAGCCAAACATGGCCTTATGGTCTTTGGCATATTATAACTATTAAGCCTATTGGTTTTTTTAACTGATAAGTAAGTGGGCATAGTGTATATATCAGTTGCGTATTATTTTCCTAAGGCTAAAGAACAAAGGATATAGAGAGAAAGAAACACAGAGAGATAGAGAAGAAATTGAGAAGTTAGAGAAGAAGAATTTTTGGAAAAGCTTGCTATCTTCTTTGCTAGTGTAAACAAAGGATTAAAGGTATAATCTATTCCTAATTTCCAAGTTTTGGTTTTGTAATTTTTATTCTCTGTAATTGATTTTGTTGGATTAGGGTTTAAAGTGTTGATTATATACATGTGTAATCTAATAGTTATCATATATAACCTATATTTAGTGATCAAATTCGTGTAAATAGGTTGAAGAAGAGGAATTTGAGTTTTGGTTGTAATATGTGAATTGTGGTTGTTTTAGAGTTAAAATTAGTTATGAATTCATGTTGTAAATTGAAGATTGGTGATTTCTTATAGTAGAACTATGTGATACAAAAATAATGTAATTTGAACAAATCAAAATGGTTGAAAATCAAAGTCATGGTGACTGATTTCGCTAAGTATGACAAAATATGAAAGTTGGTATGAATTTTGAATTTGAGTCCGTAAATTGGTTGTAAAGTTGTTTGTGATGATAGAATTACTTTATAAATATTTGGTCTTGAGTTTATAAAGCTTATAAACATCTGGGTTTGGTTAATTTGGTGTGGATGAAAAAATTGGAATTTTTGGTGTAGAATAGAGTCTGAGTTCTTGTTTCTGGAAAACTGAGTATGGGATCGAGCGCGGGCGCGCTGGATCCAAGAGTAGCTAGGGTACGGCCGCGCCAGTGGTCCAGCAGACCTAGTAATGTACTGTTAACAATATAGCTGGGGAAATGTTAACCGAACTTATTTTAATGATTGTAGAGAAACCTAAAACATGTTATAAGACATAATAATATATTGTAATCACAAAGTTGAAACTATAGGTTATGAATTAATAAGTTGTGAAAGTCCATAATGTGATGTCATGAGAATTGGAGTTGTTTTACAATCACCATGTTGTGTACTATAATATAATTGGGAGTTCAAGTTCATGGTACGTGAATGATTAGGATAATCAGATCTTAAGCTAAAGATTATAGACTTGACTAAAATGTGAAGTAAACCATTGAAGTTAATGTTAATATAACTAATTGGTATTGTGATTCCAATGGTATATGTAGGGTATTTGACGAATGTTTGTAATAATTGTGTATCTTACGCACAAGGCAAGTTCTCTAACCTAATTTTTCATTATGAAAGCTCTTGTATTCTAATTCTTTTGCCTTAAGCAAGTTTTATATTCCTAACTTGGTATCATTATGCAAGTTCCTAAAACTTGAATCATTTATTGAGCAAGTTCCTAACTTTCGTTTCTTGCTACTCAAAGCATAAACTATTCAAGTTCATTGTCCCAAATGAGTTTTCTAACTCTTTTGGATGTAATACTTTATACATACAATGTCTATTCAATTGTATATTGCTGATATTCAATCTTTGACTTAAATATCATTGTTCAATATTATATTATCGTGTTGAACCTTAGAATAGCTAATGAATCTTTATTGATTGGACTTATCCATAATTGTTGAGTGTTCTAAAATTCTAGAATCGTTGTTAAGCTATTCCAAACTAAACTTTCTTTAGTGCAGAAATCCTAAAGTCAAACTGAGATGAACAACCATAATATAGGGGATTATGTACGCGTTAGCGTTTAGATATATGTTTGTGCACAATACATAGTACGAAGGGCTGATCCCCCTAAGTACAAAAGTAAAGTTTGTATAGTCTAATGACTGTTAAAGGTTGAAGTAGAAATACTTAATAACCTTGGGACATAGTTCATGGTCTTAAGACCCTCATATATAAACTCGAACTTGTTTACTAATCTTGACTCGAAGAAAAAGTTTTTAATTATTCAGTATTCATTGCTTACCCCTATGTTATTGCTTTTACCATCATTATATTAGTGAGCAATTGTTTGCTCACTCTTGCATTTAACACTGCAGCTAACGTTGAGAAAGTTGATGAGCCGTCTTCTAGCAAAGGAGAGGGCAAGATGTCCAAATGATGAAGAAATATTTAATTTAATTTAATAGAATCTATGATGTGAAAATTATTTTATTTCATGATGTATTCTGCAGACTTATGTAATAGTTTAAGGTTAGATTACTTGGGATTGTTTTAAGTTGATGTAACCCTTTAATGGGGAGGATTATTATATAAGTCGTTTAATTTATGTCCTTATCCTTGATTATGGGTAGTTAGATATAATTATTTTGGATAGTAAGCACCAAATCTTGCGGGAATGAAGTACCCAAATTTGGGGGTGTCACAGATAAAGTACAAGAGTTCAAACTTCATACCTATCGATAGGGATCTTTATCGATGTGCATTTTCTCTTCACACTTATTGAAGTGTTTGGTTCCATCCGAAGCTAAGTACGCACTTTAGGAAGTTCATGAAGGCATTTGTTGAGATCATATAAGAGCTAAGGCGTTGGAGTATAAGGTGCTTCGATAAGGTTATTATTGGTCGACAATCTTCCAAGAAGCTAAGGAGTATGTTCAGAAGTGTCCTAAATGTAAGATCCCAACTTTTTATGAATAAAGGTTTAATTTATTCTAAATGTTATTTTGGAATAATAAGGTGTTGATTTGATATAATGTTATAGTTATGGGTGATATGTGCAAATTTTGCAAAGTAAGCAAGTTGTTATAAAATATTCGTTTGGTCAGGAAATATTCTTTTTGTCGGGGAATATTCGTATGACGGCACAATCATCGGTGGACCCCACAACGGAATGACTGTCGGATATAGAAAGCGACATAAATAACCTTTTCATAAAAATAACGGCAAGACTTTTACCGTAAAACTGTTGAAATACCCGGTGATAAAAATGCAACGATGTCGTGTGGTTACACAAGAGATAGCACCACGGTATTGTCTGATATCTCTGATTATTGATATTTACGTAAGAAGTCACTCAGTTAATTTAATAATTGCCACAGTAGTTGCTGCATAGTATCTCATATTATTGATTCAATTATTGTCGCAGTATCATTTGCACAATATTTTATATTATTAAATAAATAATTAAGACGACACACTTATTCATATTATTATTTGCATTATTGACAATGTCTAGAAAGTTCTGTCGAGGAAAGGGTTAGGTTATTTAATTGCGCGTCAATAAGGAAAAATCCTTATCGGAAAGGCCCCATTTTCCTAAGAATGATCTGGTTGTCAATATTGTGAGTTATAATATTAATGATGAATAAATTTTGAAAGATTAAAATGTGTCTATTGAAGATAAGTGATTTGTGGTAAATATTTATTCAATTTTTGATATAAATAGTGGGGTTTGTCATGAAGTATTTATTGTAAGTTTGACTTATTACATGGACCCCCACTTACTCATTTTTCAAAATCGCCAGTAGAAAGTTGTCTCAGTTTTGTTTTATTATTATTACGATAGTAATAAAACAAAAAACTTTTTATATAAAACAAAAAAACTTTTTTAATATATATATATATATATATATATATTTATTTTATTAGATTATAATTATAATATATTATATTATATATAAAGTTTTTATTTTATTAGAATATTTTATTGCAAGTGATGAATAGTAAAAATCAGAAAATTCATCAAATTCATCCGTGAAGAAAGTTTCTGTTCATCCTTGATTATTTTTTTAAATAGTGCCATGTCATTCTCCTATAAATAGGATGCTTAGTTAAGAAATAAAAATCACACCAGAATCAGAGAATTCTTTTTCTATAATATTGTGCGTATTTCTTTTTTGAGTATAAGGATATTTTGAGTGTAGCAAATAGTGCATGTTTTCCTTAAGAATATCTACGCTAAACAAGTCGGATTTAATCTCCTACTAAGGTAAGAGATATTATTTTTCGTATTCGTAAGGGATATTATTTTCGTTCAATATTCGTAAGAAATATTATTTTCTTCCATACTCTATAGTATGTAAGTAATATTATTTCATTTCATATTCATAAATATACACTTACTTTGATAAGTATTGCTTCTATAATCCCTGAAATTAATATAATATCCTTAATAGTTTGCGATTTATCTTATATCATTTCGCTGGAATATTGGTTTGAGCTTTCGTATTAAATTTTAATATTTTCATGTCGGGGTACTATTCATGCGGTAATATTTACTCAGGATATTATTCATTCGGGGTACTATTTACGGGGTACTATTCATGACAAAATTGGTTTCTTTTCTATCCAAATTATTTTTGATACATGAATATCATTCTTGAAGTTTGCTCCATAATTAATTATCTTGTTAAAAATTTGGACATTTTTGAACTCTGGATAAATTGAATTATAAATCTCTAATATTTATCCTTGATCTCACTTGATTGATTTCTTATATCATTGTCATCATTCTCATGATTATATTGTGGTGAAAGTCATCTTTGGCCCATAGTGTATAGATGGACTGTATATTGGTATGATTATGACCATGAATTGTATATTGGTATAATCATGACCTGTAATGTTACAGATAAATGTTGTGGTGAAAGTCCTCTTTGGCCCGTAGTGCATAGATGGATAGTTGTTTAGCATGATCATGACCACTAGTGATACAAACAAATATCATTGGCCCGTAGTGCATGAATAATTTGTTGATTTAAAATATTTATTGATTGGTGTTCCAAAGATAAAATATTGATGATGAACTTTTAAATCATAGAAGATAGTAGACATCATACTCTACTTTACTTTTCCAATGCATTGTTATTTATGCTGCAGTTGTTGATCTAAAACTTATTGTCTATTGTATTCTATCAGATTTTTCACTGTTGAGGACTAAGGATAATTTATGTTACATTATCTTAGTCATAATATTATTTACTGGGATAGTTGAGCTCACCCTTTTCTTTCATTGTTCTCTTCAAGAAATGAGAATATAGTTGGGACTAGTCGGGGAATTGAGTGATGGTCCAAGATGATTGTTATAGTAGTCCTCACTGTTCTATAAAATAGTGTGATAATAATTGAAATGAACACTTTATTTTTGTTTAGATATTGTCTACGAGACAATATTTGTATTAAAACTCACAGCTTATGTTTTGTCGTATTTTACACGACAGTTAATAATTGTATAAACAAAGTTTATATTTGAATTCTGTACCATGTATTTAGCGACTCAGAATAGGTTGTATGGACCTATTTTTGGGGCGTCACAGTTGGTATCAGAGCTTAGGGATATGATCTTTGGCGGAGATACTAGGTTAGAACTAGGAGGGGAGAGACGAGTAAAAGCTTCTCTAGTATATCCTACCTAAGCTTATTTATTATTTAATTGGTTGATCGAAATATAGGGATAATATGTGACATGTCAATTTCATTAATTAACCTTTGTTTTGTGGAAGTATTTGAAAATGACATCTGAAAATTTTCAGATAAGTAATGGAGCACAGGCGACCATTGAGTCGCTGCCAATCAATAACCAGGATAAAGTGCATCAAGAAGGAAATAATCCTCCTGTAAATAACAACACCAACCAAATGATGAACGATGGAATGTTTAGGAGCTTTCTAAAATTCATGTAACACCAAACGAGAGAGATTCATATTCAAAATGCAGGTGGAATCAGTGGTAACTCATAACTAGTCACTACTAAGCAATTCAAGGAGTTGGGACCACTAGAGTTTTGGGAAAGCCAGAGTCACTTAAGGTAGAGGCATGGATTAAGCAGATCACCAAGATATTTGATATCCTGGGATGCTCAGAGAAGCAAAAGATTTCCATCGCCACCTTTATGTTGCGTGGAGAGGCAGATTTTTGGTGGAAATCCGTAAAACGTACTCATCTGTTCGCACTTAAGATGTCTTGGGAGAAGTTCCAGGAATTTTTCAACGACAAGTATTTTCCAGAAAGTATTCGTCACGTGAAGGAGGTTGAATTCATCAAACGGGAACAGAACAACATGATAGTATCACAATACAAGGCCAAGTTTATGGAGTTATCCTAGTTTGCATCCCATTTGGTGAATAATGAGGAGCGAATGACATGAATGTTTCTGAGAGGTTTAAAACCCGAAATTCATCAATACCTCATTTCTCATAAATTGTGTTTGTATTCAGATGTTGTGAATATGGCTCAGTTATTGGGGCGACATAATGAGTAAGCTCAACCAAAAGATAACAACCGACAAAACGATAATAGTCATACCAGTGGCAGTAGTCATCGAAGCAGTGATAACAAATATAGAGGAAATTATCATGCCAAAAATGGTAACCACTTCGGTGGTAATCCTGGCCAAGATAATAGAATAAATGAGTTAAGTGGAAATTTTAAAAAGAGAAGATTCAACGATGACGAAAAGACATCGGCAGTAGCACCAACACCCATTTTTAAGGAAGGAGGTCGACCACCGGTCATATGTTACAAATGCAGACAGGAGGGACACATCAGTCCAAAATATATGCAGCAACCTAAAGTGTGTTACAATTGCAGAAAGGAGGGTCATTTAGCTCAATTTTGTCATGCAGTGAAGTCAAGTCCAGCAGGGACGGTGACACCAAAGGCTGTCCCGAACAAGTCAAAGCCGGTAGTTCAAGGGAGAACGTTTATCGTGACTTCCCAAAAAGCGAGGAACCCGAACTAAGTTATCACGGGTAAGCTAATCATAAACTCTTGTGAAGTCTATACCTTATTAGATACAGGTTCTACCCATTCTTTTATTTCACCTGCTTGTGTTCAACGTTTAAATTTGACTCTGGAGAAATTAGACTTTGACTTATCTGTTGAAACTTTGTTGGGAGAAACCTTCATTACATCCACTATTTATAAATCTTGTTTGATTCAAATCGACACTTTTACATTACATGTTGATCTCATCTCTTTGAAAATACTTGCATTTGATGTGATTTTAGGGATTGATTGGTTAACTACTCATCATGCTAAAACTGATTATTTTTGTAAGGTTGTTAGTTTTCATATTCCTAACCAACCTATTCTGCGAATTCAAGCAACCAAACCATAAAAGTCAATCATTATCATATTAAAGCCATAAATCCATTCGTTTATTGAAAAATAGATGTCAAGCTTTCTTAGCCCATGTCACCGATTTAAACAAAAATACGTCAGTTTTGAATGATATTATTGTTGTTAATAAATTTCCTGACGTAGTTCTCGAAGAACTTCTTGGCCTACCCCCAGAGTGTGAAATTGAATTTTGTATTGACCTTGAACCTGGTACAAAACCCATTTCTAAAACCCTATATCGAATGGCTCCTATTGAACTTCAGGAGTTAAAAATACAACTGCAGGAATTTTTAGACATTAGTTTCATTCGTCCTAGTACATCTCCTTGGGGTTCTCCTGTTTTATTCGTAAAGAAGAAAGATGGGAGTATACAACTTTGCATTGACTATCGAGAGTTGAATCATGTCACTTTTAAAAATAGGTACCCATTACCTCGCATTGATGACCTATTTAACCAATTTGAAGGTGCTAAATTCTTTTTAAAGATCGATCTTTGTTTCGGAATCATCAGTTAAAGATTAAAACTGATGACATTCCAAAGATTGCTTTCAGAACTCGGTACGGGCATTACGAATTCCTAGTCATATCTTTTGGATTGACTAATGCTCCTGCTGCCTTCATGGATATGATGAATCGAGTATTCAAGGAATATTTGGATCATTTTGTGGTTATCTTTATTGATGACATCCTCATATACTCCAAAACCCGTGAAGATCATGAGCAACTTTTGAGGCTGATACTCCAAAAGCTTCGTAAAAATAAGTTATATGCCAAGTTAAAGAAATGTGAGTTCTGTCTTAATTGGGCACGTGATATCGAAACATGGAATATGAGTTGACCTAGTGAATATTGAAGCAATACAAAGTTAGGAGCAACCTAAGTCAGTAACTGAAGTACGTAGCTTTCTGGGCTTAGCCGGATAATATCAGAGATTTGTGGAAGGATTTTCTCGAATCGCCACTCCATTAACTCAGCTGACTCGAAAAGATACAAAATTTTGATGGAACAATGAATGTGAGAAGAGCTTCTAAGAACTCAAGAGGAGACTTATTTTAGCACCTGTTCTGATAATACCATCAGGTTCGAAGGAATTTGTCATCTAGAATGATGCTTTAGGCAGAGGTTTAGGATTTGTTCTCATGCAACATGGGAAAGTCATAGCCTATGTCTCTCGATAACTCAAAGAATATGAGAAGAATTATCTAACTCATGATCTAGAGTTGGCAGCAATCATTTTCGTGATAAAGATCTGGAGACATTACCTATATGGGGAGAAAGTGGAGATCTATACAGATCATAAAGGCCTCAAATATTTCTTCACCCAAAAGGAACTCAACATGTGGCAACGACGTTGGCTTGAGCTGTTGAAAGATTACGACCATACCATTTAATACCATCCTGGAAAAGCGAACATGGTAGCTAACGCGTTGAGTAGAAGATCATATGCGGGTATGAATGCGATATTATCAACACAAAGGCCCATTTTGTATGACTTACAAAGGATGGAGATAGAGTTAAAGACTTTAGGGACTCACGTGATGATGTCAAATATATGAGTAGAACTGAATTTTAATTGATAAAGTTAAATCTGCTCAAGCTACAGACCAAGAGCTAATGAATATGAAGAAAAAGGTGCAAGAAGGTCAAATATATGAGTAGAACTAAATTTTAATTGATAAAGTTAAATCTTCATGATTGGGTCACTTTACAGAAAACTATGGGCACGGATTTATGATTCAGTTCTGCATATCATCCTCAGACGGATGGGAAGTGAGAGAGGACTATTCAAACTCTTAAAGATCTATTTAGACTCTGCATACTAGACTTCAAAGGAAGTTGGGACAAGTACTTGCTATTAGTGGAATTCTCCTAGAACAACAGTTATCAAACAAGTATAGGCATGGCTCTATTCAAAGCATTGTATGGACAAAAGTGTCGTTCTCCAGTATGTTGGGACAAGGTGGGTGAAGCAACATTGTTGGGACCAGAATTGGTACACATGACTACGAAAAAGATTTAAATGATCCAGCAACGTATACAAACCTCACAAGATCGACAAAATAGTTATGCTGATCTTCATCGAAGGGACGTGGAATTCAATCTTGGAGATCATGTATTGTTACATGTTGCTCCATGGAAAGGAGTTACGAGATTTGGAAAGAGAAGAAAGTTCAACCCTCAATTCATTGGTCCATTTGAAATCCTAGACCGAGTAGGAACTGTGGCCTATAGACTCGCCTTACCGCCAAGTATGTCTTGTGTTCATTATATTTTTCACATATCTATGTTACATAAATATGTAGAAGACCCAAACCACATTATTAAATTAGAACCAAATGAGATAGCGGAAGATTTAACGTATGAGGAGATACTTGTCAAGATCTTGGATAAAAAAGAACATATTCTATGCTCAAAGGTTATACCTCAAGTCAAAGTTTTATGGAGAAACCACGATATTGAGGAAATGACATGGGAGTTAGAATCTAAAATGAAAACAAGGTATCCTCACCTCTTCGACATACCAGGTACGTACACCAATTTAGAGAACGAAATTTTATAAATAGGGGAGGTTGTAAGAACCAAACTTTTTATTACTAAAGATTTAATTTTCTCTAAATGTTATTTTGAATAATAAGGTGTTGATTTGATATAATGGTATAGTTATGGGTGATATGTGCAAATTTTGCAAAGTAAGCAAGTTGTCATAAAATATTCATTTGGTCTGGGAATATTCTTTTTGTTAGGAAATATTCGTACGACGACACAATCATTGGTGGACCCCAAAATAGAATGACTGTCAAATATAGAAAGCGACAGAAATAACCTTTTAATAAAAATAATGGCAAGACTTTTACCGTTAAACTGTTGAAATACCCGGTGATAAAGGTACAGTAATACTCGAGGTTGCACAGTAGCATATGGTATTTTACAGTATCTCTGATTATTGATACTTACGTAAGAAGTCACTCAGTTCATTTAATAATTGCCACAGTAGTTGTTGCATAGTATCTCAAATTATTGATTCAATTATTGTCGCAGTATCATCTGCAAAATATTTTATATTATTAAATCAATAATTGAGACGACACAGTTATTTATATTATTATTTGCATTATTGACAATGTCTAGAAAGTTCTATCGATGAAAGGGGTTAGGTTATTGAATTGTGCGCCAATAAGGAGAAATCCTTATCAGAAAGTCCCCTCTTTCCTGGGAATGATCTGGTTGCCAATATTGTGAGTTATAATATTAATGATGAATAATTGTTGAAAGATTAAAATGTGTTTATTGAAGATAAGTGATTTATGGTAAATATTTATTTAATTTTTTGATATAAATAGAGGGATCTGTCAAGAAGTATTTGTTATAAGTTTGGCTTATTACATGGACCCATACGTACTTATTTTTCAAAATCGTCAATAGAAAGTTGTTTTAGTTTTATTTTATTATTATTATAATAGTAATAAAACATAAAAACTTTTTATATAAAACAGAATATTTTTATAATTTATATAAAGTTATTTATTTTATTAGATTATAATTAGAAAAACTTTATTAGAATATTTTATTGCACAGTGATAAATAGTAAAAATCAAAAAATTCGCCAAATTCGTCCGTGAAGAAAGTTTATGTTCATCCATGATTATTTTCTTAAATAGTGTCATGTCATTCTCCTATAAATAGGATGCTTAGTTAAGAAATGAAAATCACACCAGAATCAGAGAATTCTTCTTCTATAATATTGTGCTTATTTCTTTTGAGTATAAGGATACTTTAAGTGTTGCAAATAGTGCAAGTTTTCCTCAAGAATATCTCCGTTATACCAGTCGAATTTAGTCTCCTACTAAGGTAAGTGATATTATTTTTCATATTCGTAAGGGATATTATTTTCATTCAATATTCATAAGAAATATTATTTTCTTCCATACTCTATAGTATGTAAGTAATATTATTTCGTTTCATATTTCTAAATCTACACTTACTTTGATAAGTATTGCTTCTATAATCCCTGAAATTAGTAGAATATCCTTAATAGTTTGCGCTTCATCTTTTATCATTTCGCTAGAATATTTGTTTGAACTTTCTTATTAAATTTTAATCTTTTCATGTCGGGATACTATTTATGGGCTACTATTCACTTAGGGTACTATTCATTTAGGGTACTATTCATGGGGTACTATTCACAACAAAATTGGTTTCTTTTCTGTCCAAATTATTTTTTATACATGAATATCATTCTTGAATTTGACTCCACAATTAATTATCATGTTTACAATTTGGACATTCTTGAACTCTTGGTAAATTGAATTATAAATCTCTAATATTTATCTTTGATCTCACTTGATTGATTCTTTATATCATTGTCATCATCTTCATGCTTATATTATGGTGAAAGTCATCTTTGGCCCGTAGTGCATAGATGGACTGTTGATTGGTATGATAATGATCAGGAATTGTGTATTGGTATAATCATGACCTATAATGTTATAGACAAATGTTATGGTGAAAGTACTCTTTGGCCCGTAGTCCATAGATGAATAGTTGTTTGGCATGATCATAACCATTGGTGATACAAACGAATATACTTGGCCCGTACTGTATGGATAATTTGTTGATTTGAAATATTTATTGATTGGTGTTTCAAAGATAAAATATTGATGATGAACTTTTAAATCATAGAAGATTGTAAACGTCATGCTCTACTTGACTCCTCTAATGGATTGTTATTTCCGCTGCAGTTGTTGATCTAAAACTTATTGTCTATTGTATTCTATCAGATTTTTCACTATTAAGGACTAAGGATAATTTATTCTGCATTATCTTAGTCATAATATTATTTACTGGGCTAGTTATGTAATACCCCAACTTTTATTAATAAAGATGAATTTTCTCGAAATATCATTTTTGAATATTAAGGTATGAATTTGTTAAAATATTATAGTTGTGGGTAATATTTATAAATTTTGCAAAGTAAGCAAGTTGTTATAAAATATTCGGTTGGTCGGGAAATATTCATTTTAACAGGGAATATTCGTATGACGGAACAATTATTGGTGGACCCCACAACGGAATTATTGGCGGAGTTAGAAAATGACAGAAATATCTTTTTATAAAAATAACGGTGAAAATTTTACCGTTAAACTGTTGAAATACCTGGTGGTAAAAGTACAGTAATACGCGTGGTTGCATAGTAGCACACAGTATTGATTAATGCTTATATGAGAAATCACTCAGTTACACTCAATTATTGCTACAGTATTTGTTGCATAGTATCTCACGTTATTTGATTCAATTATTATTAAAATATTTTTATTATTAAATCAATAATTGAGATGATAAGTTATTCATATTATTATTTTCATAATTAACATTGTCTAGAAAGTTCTGTCGAGGAAGGGGGTTTGGTCACCTAATTGCTCGCCAATAGTGAGAAATCCTTTTTGGAAAGCCCCCTCTTTTCTAGGAACGACCTAGTTGTTAATATTGCGAGTTATAATAATAATAATGAATAAATGTTGTTACAAATATTGAGAGAATTTTTATGAAGTATTTTTTGTAAATTTTGGAGTATTATTTGGACCCCCACTTACCCATTTTTCAAATAATCGGTAGAAAGTTATTTAGTATATATATATATATATATATATATATATATATATATATATATATATATATAATAAGAGGTGGGATCCACATGTGATGATGACATGAGTGGAGCCCACGTATGTTAAAAAATGAAATGTCGGGGGAGAATTGGTGTAGTCATGGGAGGATTGTATTATTATTATATATATTATAATAAGTTTTATTTTTTTTATGAAAAATAGAATATATTATATTTTATCATGCATAGTATTTGCATATTGTCTGCATAGTGTTTGCATAGTGTCTGCATAGTAAATCAAAAAAAATTCAGCCGGCAAAAGTTTGCGCTCGTGAGTTTTAACATTGTGCACCCGTGATTTTATTCAAATAGTATCCTTTCCATTCTCCTATAAATAGGATGCTTAGTTTAGAATTAAAAATCACACTAGAATCAGAAAATTCTTCTTTTATAATCTTGAGCGTATTTCTTTCAAGTTTTAGGAATCTTTGAGTGTAGAAAACAGTGAAAGTTTTCTTCAAGAATATCCCCGCTATACCAGTTGGAATACTCTCCTTTTTAAGGTAAGGGGTATTATTTATTTCATATTAGCTTATGATATTATTTTTCGTATTCGTAAGAAATTTTATTTCGTTCAATATTCGTAAGAAATACTATTTTCGTTTAATATTCGTAAAGAATATTATCTTCGTTCAATATTCGTAAGGAATATTATTTTCGTTCAACAGTCGTAAGGGATATTATTTTTGTTCAATATTCGTATGAAATAATATTTTCTTTCATACTATGTAGTGTGTAAATAATATTATTTTGTTTCATATTCAGAATTCTACACTCATTTTGTTAAGTTTTGGCTTTTATATTCCATGAAATTAGTAGAATATCCTTGAAATTTGCGCTTCATCCAGTATCTTTTCATAGAAATATTATTCTAAACATTCTTGATAAGTTTTAACTTTTTCATGTCGGAGTACTATTCACGGGATACTATTCCCAAAGTACTATTCACGGGGGTACTATTCACTCAGGTACTATTCACCCGGAGTACTATTTATGACAAAAATTGATTTCTTTTCGGTCCAAATCATTTTTGATACCATATTATTCTTGAATTTTACTCCACAAAGAAGTATCATGTTGACAATTTGGACATTATTGAATTCTGGATAAATTGAATTATAAATCTTTAAAATTTATCCTTTTTCTTATTTAATTGAATTCTTATATCATTGTCATCATCCTCATGCTTATATTGTTATGAAAGTCATCTTTGGCCCGTAGTGCATAGATGGACAGTTGATCGGTATGATTATTACCAGGGATCATTCGGTATAATCATTACATGTAATGTTACAAACGATGTGGTAAAAGTCCTCATTGGTCCGTAGTGCATTGATGGACAGTTGTTGGCATGATCATGACCATTGGTGATAACACGAATATCCTTGGCCCGTAGTGCATGGATAATTCGTGGACGTGATACTAATGAATATCCTTGGCCCGTAGTGCAGGGATGATTCGATAATGTGGATTATTTATTAAGATGAGTCTCACTGATAAACTTTTTAAATCATAGAAGATAGTAGATATCATACTATACTTGACTCTTCTAATGGATTGCTTGTTCCACTGCAGTTAAACTTGATGTTTATTATATTTTATCAGTTTAACACTGTTGAAGGCTAACGATAATTTATTCTGAATTATCTTAGTCATAATATTCCTTACTGGGCTAGTTGAGCTCACCCTTTTACTATCATTGTTCTCTTTAGGAAATGAAAACGTAACCGAGACTAGTCGGGGAAGGGAGTGATGGTCCGAGTTGGTGGCTATAATAGTCCTCTCTATTCTATGAAATAGTGTGATAAAAAATGTAATGAGGATTGAATTTGAGTTTGGATATTATTTATAAGATAATATTCATGAAAAAACTCTCAGTTCATGTTGTATAATTAAGTTTGTATTTTTATTTTGTACCATGTATTTGGCGACTCAGAATGGGTGATGTATACCTATTTTGGGGGCGCCACATTTGGTATCAAAGCTTAGGGATATGATCCCTTGCTAAGATGTGAGACTAGAACTAGGGGGAGAGACGGGGAAATCCTTTGCTAGTATGACCTACCTAAGTTTATTTGTTATTTAATTGGTCGGTCAGAATATAGGGATAATATGTGGCATGTCAATTAAACCTTCTTTTGTGGCAGTGTTTGGAAATGGCATCTAAAAATGTTGAGGTAAGCAATGGAGCACATGAGAATATTGAGTCACCACTAATCAATACTCAGGATAATGTGCATCTGGAAGGCAATAATCCTCAGGTAAACAACAACACCAACCAAGTAATGAATGATGGGATGTTCAGAGGCTTTATGAAATTCATGAAACATCAGGGGAGAGAGACTCCTGTTCAAAATATAGGTGAAAACACTGGCAACTCTCAGATGGTCACCGCTAAGCAGTTCAAGGAGCTGGGACCACCGGAGTTTTTAGGAAAGCCAGAACAACTTAAGGCAGAGACGTGAATAAAGTAGATCACCAAGATATTTGATATCTTGGGATGCTCTAAGGAGCAAAAGGTTCCCTTTGCCACCTTCATGTTGCGAGGAGAGGTAGATTATTGGTGGGAATCTATAAAGAGTACTCAACATGTAGCACTCAAGATGTCTTGGGACAAGTTCCAAGAATTATTCAACAATAAGTACTTTTCCGAAAGTATTCGTCACATGAAGGAGGTAGAGTTCATCAAGTTGAAACAAAATAATATGACCGTGTCGCATTACGAAGCTAAGTTTGCCGAGTTGTCCCGATTTGCATCCCATTTGGTTAATATTGAGGAGCGTATGACACGAATGTTCCTGCGAGGTTTAAAACCCGAAATACGTCAATACCTCATTTCTCACAAACTTTGTTTGTATTCAAATGTTGTAAATAGGGCTAAGTTATTGGAGCGCAATAATGAGTCAACCCAACCAATAGAGAGCAATCGGAAAATGAAAGTACCAGTGGTGGCAGTCATCGAAGCGGTGACAACAAACGTGGAGGGTATCAACATGCCAGAAATGGTAACCATTTTGGTGGTAATCATGGCTAAGTCAATAGGAGTGATAATTTCAAGAAGGGGATATTCAATAATGATGGAAAGACGTCAGCACTAGAAACCGTTGTTAAGGAAGGAGAACGACCACTGATCGTGTGTTATAAATGCTTAGGGGAGGGACACATCAGTCCAAACTGTACGCAGCAGTCCAAATCATATTATAATTACGGAAGAGAAGGTCACCTAGCCCGATTTTATCGTACAATGAAGTTATGTCCAGTTGGGATGGAGGCACCAAAGGCCATCCCAGAGAAGTTAAAGCTAGTAGTTCAAGGGAGAGCATTTGTCGTGACCTCCCAAAAAGCGAGGAACCCAAACGAGGGTATCACGGATAAGCTAATCATAAACTCTAGCGAAGTCTATACCATATTTGATACCGGTTATACCCATTCTTTTATTTCTCCTACTTGCGCTCAACGTTTAAATTTAACTCCAGATAAATTATACTTTGACTTATCTGTTGAAGCTCCATTGGGAGAAACCTTCATTACATCCACTATTTATAAGTCTTTTTTGATTCAAATTGGCAACCGCACATTATCTGTTGATCTTATCTCTTTTAAAATACTTGCATTTGATGTGATTTTAGGGATTAATTGGTTAACTACTTATCATGTTAAAATTGATTGTTTTCATAAGGTTGTTAGCTTTCATATTCCTAACCAACCTATTATATGAATTCAAGCAACCAAACCACTAAAGTCAATCACTGTCATATCAAGCCATAAAGCTATTCGCTTATTAAAAAATGGATGTCAATTCTTAGCCCATGTCACGAATTTAAACAAAAATACATCAGATTTGAATGATATTTCTATTGTTAATAAAATTCCTGACGTATTCCCTGATGAACTTCCTGGCCTACCCCTAGAGCGAGAAATTGAATTTTGTATCGACTTTGAACCTGGTACAAAACTCATTTCCAAAGCCTCATATCAAATGGCTCCTATTGAACTTCAGGAATTAAAAACCCAACTGCAGGAATTGTTAGGCATCAGTTTTATTCATCCTAGTACGTCTCCTTGGGGTGCTCCTGTTCTATTCAAAAAGATGAAAGATGGAAGTGTAAGACCCCAACTTATTATTAATGAAATTGAATTTCTCTATTTATTATTTTGAAATAGTAAGGGTTGATTTGATTAATGTGGTTAGTTATGGGTAAAATCATAAATATTTCAAATAAGCAAGTGGTTATAAAATATTCATTGTTGTTAGGAGAATATTCGTTTTGTCATGGAATATTCTTACCGTTGGGAATATTAAATGCGACGACTTGACCTTGTGTGGGCCCCATAATGTGAAAGTGATTGGATGAAGAAAATGACAAGTATAAGTTATTTATAAATAAGCAGCGTAGTTATTACAAGATTATCTTGTTGAAACACACGGTGGTTAAAACACAAGTAAGACACAGATTGCACCAATTATTGATTCTTACGTGAAGGCACTACTCAATAATTGTTACGAGAATTACTATTCAATATTTTATTTTATTGATTCAATAATTGCTACGTTGATATTTTATATTATTGTTGTTTCAATAATTGTCACTGCACAGTATTTTCCTTTATTAAATCAATAATTCATATTATTTGAATAATATTTTAGATAGCATTATTGGTAATGTCTAGAAAGTTCTATCTAAGGAGAGGTTTGGTCACCTAATTGCGTACCAGTAAGGAGAAATCCTTATTGGAAAGCCCCTCTCTCTCTGAGGAGCGGCACGGTTGTCGATATTGTGATTACGTAATATTATTTGTGAATAATTAATTATTGATTTATATGATAAGGAAAATATTCATTTTATGTGGATATAGATGGAGAAAATTTTAAAGTGACAATTGTTGAAAATTTGATATTATATCTTTTCTGATAAAATAATTCATTTAAATATATTATATAATAATGGTGATATTTTTACAATGAATGTGTGATATATGAATAAATGAGAAGGAAGAGTATTTTTGTAACTAAAAAAATTTAAAACATGTTTTTCATGTTTGTGGACCCCATTTCTTGACTAAAATTTGATTATAGCCTGTAAAATCGTCCGTGTGTGGATTTCGGTCAATTTCTGTTTGGAATTTGAAAAACCTTAAACTTACAAAGTTGTAGAGAATTAAATTTCCTATAGAATGGACATAAGATTCAAATTTTTCTGATAAAAGGGCTATTTATTGTGAATTATTGAAGTTCTAGATTAATTAATTTTGATTTTTTTTAGTTTTAAATGATTTATGTGAGAAAAACATTTTTGTGACTTTTGTGGCTGATTTTGGACCAAGTTTGTGTGCGTAGGAAATTTAATAAAGTATATTAATATTTTATTAAATTTTATGCTTTGGTGTTCTAAACATTTTCCTATAAATAGGGTGCTTAGGTTAGAATTGAAAACCACACCAGAAATAAGTTTTCTCTCTCTTTCTCTCTCTATATTATCGAGCGTATTCTTGTGAGTATTTTGATACTTTGAGTGTTGCTATACGGTGCAAGTTCCCTTCAGTACTATATCCAGTATTCCAGTTAGAAGTACTGTCTTTTCGAGGTAAGGGATGTTAAATTTTTTAAAAGTGATATTATTTCTTCTAATATCATTATGCCAGAATATTGGTAAGATTTTTCTTGTGAAATTCTTGTCTTTTAGTGTCGGGGTTACTATTCACGTATACGGCACTATTCACGTATACGACACTATTCACGAATACGACACTATTTATAGAAAAATTAAATTTTCATTTTTTGTCCAAAATATCTATTATGGATACTAGCTTTGATTGTATCCATGTTTTGATCATTCTCTTCACTATGGTTATTTATGAAGTATTTTTGAACTTGGACTGTTTAAATTACGAATCCTTAATATTTGTTCTTTTGTTTCACTGGATTCGTTTTCTTTAAAATATTTTTCATCATCCTCAGTCCTAAATGATGATATTACTGAACATCTTTGGCCTGTAGTGCAAAGATGGTTGATTTTCTTATGAATATCTTTGGCCCGTAGTGCAAAGATGTACAGATATTGAGATGAACATGACCAACTGATGAATTTTTTTGGCCTGTAGTGCAAAGATGAATATTTGATTTAAGATGTATATTGATTGATGTTACAGGGATAAAATATTGATGATGGATTTTTAAAATCATAGAAGATAGTAGATTTCATTCTCTACGTAACTCTTCTAATGAATTGTTATTTCCGCTGTGAATATTGATTTAAAACTTGTTGTCTATTGTATTTTATCAGATTTTTCTCTGTTGAGGACTAACGATAATTTGTTCTATATTATCTTAGTCATAATATTCTTTACTTGGCTAGTTGAGCTCACCCTTTTCCTTTTTGTTCCATTTTTCTTCTTAGGAGGCGAGAATGTAGCGAGTACTAGTCGGGGTATGGAATGATGGTTCTAGAAGTTGTTTAGTAGTCCTCACTATTTTGTAAAATAGTGTATCAATAATTGTAATGAGGACTTATTTGAGTGTGGATATTGTCTAGAAGATAATATTTGTATTTAAAGTAACAGTTTATGTGTTGTCGTATTTTGCACGACAATTATATTAATAAAGTTGTAGTTGTTTCTGTACCATGTATTTGGCGACTCAGAATGGGTGTTGTATACCTATTTTGGGGGTGTCACAGGAAGTATGCGACTTTGTATTGACTATCGGAAGTTGAATCATGTCACCATCAAAAATAGATACCCGTTGCTACGCATTGATGACTTATTTGACTAGCTGTAAGGAGCTAAATTCTTTTCAAAGAATGACCTTCGTTCCTGATATCATCAGTTAAAGATTAAAACTGATGATATTCCAAAGACTACTTTCAGAACTCGGTACGGGCATTACGAATTCCTAGTCATATCTTTTGGATTGACTAATGCTCCTACTGCCTTCATGGATATGATGAACCGAGTATTCAAGAAATATTTGGATCATTTTGTGGTTGTCTTTATTGATGACATTCTCATATACTCTAAAAGTCATGAAGATCATGAGCAACACTTGAGGCTGATACTCTAAAAGCTTCGTGAGAAAAAGATGTATGCCAAGTTGAAGAAATATGAATTCTGGCTTAAGGAAGTAGCATTCCTTGGGCACATGATATCAAATCATAGAATATCTGTTGACCTGGAAAAGATTTAAATAATTCAAAGCTGGGAGCAACCTAAGTCAATGACCGAACTACGTAGCTTTCTAGGCTCAGCTAGTTATTATCAAAGATTCGTGGAAGGATTTCTTGAATCGCTACTCCATTAACTCAGCTGACTCGAAAAGATAAAAAATTCAGTAGGAGCGAGGAATGTGAAAAGAGTTTTCAAGATCTCAAGTGGAGACTCATTTCAGCACCTGTTCTGATAATACAATCTAATTCGAAGGGATTTGTCATCTACAGTGATTCTTCAGTTAGAGGGTTAGGATGTGTTCTCATGCAATGTGGGAAAGTCATAGCCTATGCCTCACGACAACTCAAAGAATATGAGAGGAATTATCCTACTCATGATCTACAGTTGGCAGCAGTCGTTTTTGCGCTTAAAATCTGGAGGCATTACCTGTATAGGGAGAAAGTGGAGATCTATATAGATCATAAAAGCCTCAAATATTTCTTCACCCAAATGGAGCTCAACATGCGGCAACGACGTTGGCTTGAGCTATTGAAAGATTACGATCATACCATTCAATACCATCTTGGAAAAGTGAACGTGGTAGCTAACGCGTTGAGTAGAAGATTAAATGCGGGTACGAGTGTGATATTTTCAACGCAAAGTCCCATTTTGTATGCCTTGTAAAGGATGAAGATAGAATTAAAGACTCCAGGGACCCACGTGATGATGTTAAATATACGAGTAGAACCGACTTTAATTAATAAAGTTAAAGCTGCTCAAGCTACGGACCTGGAGCTAATGTGTATGAAGAAGAAAGTGCAAAAAGGTGTTATTCCAGAAGCAAGAATCGATGAAGAAGGAATACTTTGAGTTAACTCCAGACTTTGTGTTCCTAATGACCCTGATTTAAAGTATAAGATCATGATGGAGGCGCACAACACACCATTTTCAATCCATCCTGGGAGTACCTGTGATGCCCCCAAAATAGGTATACAACACCCATTCTGAGTCGCCAAATACATGGTACAGAAAAAACTACAACTTAATTAATACAATTGTCGTGCAAAATACGACAACACATAAACTGTGAGTTTAAATACAAATATTATCTTCTAGACGATATCCACACTCAAATAAGTCCTCATTACAATTATTGATACACTATTTTACAAAATAGTGAGGACTACTAAATAACTTCTAGAACCATCATTCCACACCCCGACTAGTACTCGCTACATTCTCGCCTCCTTAGAAGAAAAATGGAACAAAAAGAAAAAGGGTGAGCTCAACTAGTCCACTAAAGAATATTATGACTAAGATAATATAGAACAAATTATCGTTAGTCCTCAACAGGGAAAAATCTGATAAAATACAATAGACAACAAGTTTTAAATCAATATTCGCAGGGGAAATAACAATTCATTAGAAGAGTTACGTAGAGAATGAAATCTACTATCTTCTATGATTTTAAAAATCCATCATCAATATTTTATCCCTATAACATCAATCAATATACATCTTAAATCAAATATTCATCTTTGCACTACCAGCCAAAAGATATTCATCGGTTGGTCATGTTCATCTCAACACTGTACATCTTTGCACTACGGCCAAAGATATTCATAAGAAAATCAACCATCTTTGCACTACAGGCCAAAGATATTCAGTAATATCATCATTTAGGACCGAGGATGATGAAAAATATTTTAAAGAAAACGAATTCCAGTGAAACAAAAGAACAAATATTAAGGATTCGTAATTTAAAATATCCAAGTTCAAAAATACTTCATAAATAACCATAGTGAAGTAAAATTCAAGAATGATCAAAACATGGATACAATCAAAGCTAGTATCCATAATAGATATTTTGGACAAAAAATAAAAATTTAATTTTTTTGTAAATAGTGTCATATTCGTGAATAGTACCGTATACGTGAATAGTAACCCCGACACTAAAAGACAAGAATTTCACAAGAAAAATCTTACTAATATTCTGGCATAATGATATTAGAAGAAATGATATCACTTCAAAAAAAATAACATCCCTTACCTCGAAAAGACAGTACTTCTGACTGGAATACTGCATATAGTGATAAAGGGAACTTGCACCATATAGAAACACTCAAAGTATCAAACTACTCACAAGAATACGCTCGATAATATAGAGAGAGAAAGAGAGAGAAAACTTGTTTCTGGTGTGATTTTCAATTCTAATCTAAGCACCCTATTTATAGGAAAATGCTTAGAACACCAAAGTAGAAAATTTAATAAAATATTAATATACTTTATTAAATTTCCTACGCACACAAACTTGGTCCAAAATCAGCCACCAAAAGTCACAAAAATGTTTTTCTCACATAAATCATTTAAAACTCCAAAAAGAATCAAAATCAATTAATCCGGAACTTCAATAATTCATAATAAATAGCCCTTTTATCAGAAAAATTCAAATCTTATATCCATTCCATAGGAAATTTAATTCTCTACAACTTTGTAAGTTTAAGTTTTTCCAAATTCCAAACATAAATTGACCGAAATCCACATACGGACGATTTTACAAGCTATAATCAAATTTCAGTCAAGAAATGGGGTCCACAAACATAAAAAACATGTTTTAAATATTTTTAGTTACAAAAATACTCTTCCTCCTCATTTATTCATATATCACACATTCATTGTAAAAATATCACCATTATTATATAATATATTTAAATAAATTATTTTATCGAAAAGATAAAATATCAATTTTTCAACAATTGTCACTTTAAAATTTTCTCCATCTATATCACATAAAATGAATATTTTCCTTATCATATAAATCAATAATTAATTATTCACAAATAATATTACAGTAATCACAATATCGACAACTGTGCCGCCTCCTAGGAAAGAAGGGCTTTCCAATAAGGATTTCTCCTTCTTGGCGCCATGCAATTAGGTGACCAAACCTCTCCAGATGTAACTTTCTAGACATTGCCAATAATGCTATCTAATAATATTATTCAAATAATATGAATTATTGATTTGATAAAGGAAAATACTGTGCAGTGACAATATTGAAACAATAATAATATAAAATATCAACGTAGCAATTATTGAATCAATAAAATAAAATATTGAACAGTAATTACTACAACAATTATTGAGTAGTGCCTTCTTACGTAAGAATCAATAATTGGTGAAATACCGTGTGCTACTGTGTTTTACCCACCGGGTGTTCCAACAGTAGTAATGGTAACAACTACGCCGTTATTTATAAACAACTTATACTTGTCATTTTCTTCATCCAATCACTTTCCGTTATGGGGCCCACACAAGGCTGCGCCGTCGTACGAATATTCCTTGACAGTAAGAATATTCCATGACCAAACGAACATTCCCCGACAACAATGAATATTTTATAACCACTTGCTTATTTGAAATATTTGCGCATTTTACCCATAACTAACCACATTAATCAAATTAACCCTTACTATTTTAAAATAATAAATAAAGGAAATTCAATTTCATTAATAATAATATGAGGTCTTACAACCTCCCCTCCTTATGAAATTTCATCCTCGAAATTGACATACGTACCTGGTGTTTCAAAAAGGTGAGGATACCTTGCTTTCATTTTCGTTTCCAACTCCCAGGTCATTTCCTCAATAGCATGGTTCCTCCACAAAACTTTAACTTGTGGTATGACCTTTGTAAGTAGGACATGCTCCTTCCTATCAAAGATTTTGACAGGTACCTCCTCGTACGTTAAGACTTTGGCTATCTCATCCGGTTCTAACTCAATAATGTGGTTCGGCTTTTTCAATATTTACGAAGCACAGATATGTGAAAAACATTATGAACACGAGACATACTTGGAGGTAACGCGAGTCTATAGGCTACTTTTCCTACTCGGTCAAGAATCTGAAATGGACCAATAAATCGTGGATTGAGCTTTCCTCTTTTCCCAAATCTTGTAACTCCCTTCCATGGAGTAACATGCAATAATACATGATCTCCAATACAAAATTTCACGTCCTTTCGATGAAGATCCGCATAACTCTTTTGTAGGTCTTGTGCCATTTGTATACGTTGTCGAACATTTGGATCTTTTCTGTAGTCTTACATACAAACTCTGGTCCTAACAATGTTGCTTCACCCACCTCCTCCCAACATACTGGAGAGCGACACTTTCGTCCATACAATGCTTCAAATGGAGCCACACCTATACTTGCCTAATAACTGTTGTTGTAGGAGAATTCCGCCAATGGTAAATACTTATCCCAACTCCCTTTGATGTCTAAGACACAGAGTCGTAATAGATCTTCAAGAGTTTGAATAGTCCTCTCTGATTGTCTGTCCATTTGAGGATGGTATGCCGAAATAAATCGTAAATCCGTGCCCATAGCTTTTTGCAAGCTAACCCAAAATCGTGAAGTGAATCTTGGGTCACGATCCAAAACTATGGAAACTGGCATGCCATGCAATCTCACAATCTCATTTACGTACATACGAGCAAGACGTTCAAGGGAATAAGTCTCCCGTATCGGCAAGAAATGAGCAGACTTAGTTAATCTATCAATAATAACCCAAATAGCATTTATGCCTTGAAAAACTGTGGGAAGACTCGTCACAAAATCCATGGTAATGTGTTACCACTTCTATTTCGGAATCTCAAGTGGTTTCAATGGACCCTTTGGCACTTGATGTTCCGCCTTTATACGTTGACAAGTTAAACACCTCGAGATAAACTTTGCAATCTCTCTCTTCATATTATTCCACCAAAATGTATGTCGAAGATCACGATACATTTTGGTACTTCTAGGATGGATTGCAAATGGTGTATTGTGTGCCTCCATTATGATCTTGTACTTTAAATCAGAATCGTTAGGAACAAAAAGTCTGGAGTGGACTCGAAGTATTCCTTCTTCATCGATTCTTGCTTCTGGGATAACACCTTCTTGTACTTTCTTCTTCATACACATCAACTCCGGGTCTGTGGCTTGAGCAACTTTAACTTCATCGATTAAAGTTGGTTCTATGCATATACTTAACATCATCGCATAGGTCCTCAGAGTCTTGAATTCTATCTTCATCTTTTATAACTCACACAAAATGGGCCTTTGTGTTGACAACATCGCCCTCGTTCCCACATATAATCTTCTACTCAACGCGTCAGCTACTACGTTCGCTTTTCTAAGATGGTATTGAATGGTGTGGTTGTAGTCTTTCAATAGCTCGAGCCAATGTCATTGCCGTATGTTGAGTTCCTTTTGGGTGAAGAAATATTTGAGACTTTTATGGTCTGAATATATCTCCACTTTCTCCCCATATAGATAGTGTCTCCAGATCTTTAGCGCAAAAACGACTGCTACCAACTCTAGATCATGAGTAGGATAATTCCTCTCATATTCTTTAAGTTGTCGCGAGGTATAGGCTATGACTTTCCCATGTTGCATGAGAACACATCCTAACCCTTTGCCCGAAGCATCGCTGTAGATAACAAATCCATCTGAACCAGATGGTATTCTCAGAACAGGTGCTGAAATGAGTCTCCTCTTGAGCTCTTGAAAACTCTTTTCGCATTCCTCGCTCCATACAAATTTTATATCCTTCCGAGTCAACTGAGTTAACGGAGTAGCGATTCGAGAAAACCCTTCCACGAATCTTCAATAATAACCAGTTAAACCCAGAAAGCTACGTACTTCGGTCACCATCTTTGGTTGCTCCCAACTTTGTATTGCTTCAATATTCATTGGATCAATAGATACTCCATGTTTTGACACCACGTGCCCAAGGAATGCTACTTCCTCAAGCCAGAACTCGCCTTTCTTCAACTTATCATAAAGCTTGTTTTCACGAAGCCTTTGGAGTACCAGCTTCAAATGGTGCTCATGATCTTCATGACTTTTGGAATATATGAGGATGTCATCAATAAAGATAACAACGAACTGATCCAAATATTCCTTGAATACCCGGTTCATCATATCCATGAAAGCCGCAGGAGCATTAGTCAATCCAAAAGGCATGACTAAGAATTCATAATGCCCGTACTGAGTTCTAAAGGCAGTCTTTGGAACATCTTCAGTTCTAATCTTCAGCTGATGATATCCAGAATGAAGATTGATCTTTGAAAAGAATTGTGCTCCTTGCAACTGGTCAAACAGGTCATCAATGCGAGGTAGCGGATACCTATTCTTGATGGTGACATGGTTTAATTCCCGGTAGTCAATACAAAGTCGCTTACTTCCGTCTTTCTTCTTTACAAATAAAACAGGAGCACCCCAAGGAGATGTACTTGGGGCGAATGGCGATGTCCAACAACTCCTATAGTTGGACCTTTAACTCCTGAAGTTCAATAGGAGCCATTCGATATGGGACTTTAGAAATGGGTTTTGTACCAGGATCAAGATCAATAAAGAATTCAACTTCACGTTCTAGGGGTAGACCGGGAAGTTCTTCAGGAAATACGTCAGGAAATTTACTAACAACGGGAATATTATTCAAATTTGACGTGTCTTTATTCAAATCCATAACATGAGCTAAGAAAGCTTGACATCCATTTTTTAATAAATGAATAGCTTTATGACTTGATATGACAGTGATTGATTTTAGTGGTTTAGTTGCTTGAATTCGTACAACAGGTTGGTTAGGGGTTAGGAATATGAAAACTAACAACCTTACAAAAATAATCAATTTTGGCATGATGAGTAGTTAACCAATTAATCCCTAAAAGCACATCAAAAGCAAGTATCTTTAAAGAGATAAGGTCAACAGGTAATGTCATGGTGCCAACTTGGATCAAATAAGATTTATAAACAATGGATGTAATCAAAGTTTCTCCTAACGGAGTCTCCACAGATAAATCAAAGTCTAATTTTTCCAGAGTCAAGTTTAAACGTTGAGCACAAGCAGGAGAGATAAATGAATGGGTAACACCGGTATCTAGTAAGGTGTAAAATTCGCAAGAATTTATTATTAGTTTACCCATTATCACCTCATTTGGGTTCCTCGTATTTTGACCAGTCACGACAAACGCTCTTCCAGGAACTGTTGACTTTGACTTTTCTGGGATAGCCTTTTGAGTCACCATCCCCTCTGGACTTGGTTACTTCTAAGATCAATCTCGAGCGATATGTCCTTCCTTTCCACAATTATAACATACCTTGAACTTTTGTGGGCGGTTTGGGTGATATGTCCCTCTTTTCCATATTTATAAGATCGACCGGTGGTCGTTCTCCTCCATAGAACCGATTCTTTCTTTGGTGCTGACGTCTTCGCATTGTCTTTGTTGAATCTCCTCTTTCTGAAATATCCCCCCGACTCGCTTCTTCTATTTTCATGGCCATGATTACCACAAGAATGGTTACCGCTTTTGTCCATATTTTTCTTTCTCCGCTGGTTATCATTGTTCTGATGATTGCTGTCACCGGTATGATCCTGGTTGTGGTCCTTCGGTTGAACGTACTCGTTATCTCGCTCTAATAATTGAGCCCTGATGACAACATCTGAATAGAGAAAAAATTTATGAGAAATGAGATATTGACGTATACCAGGTTTCAAACCTCTCAGAAACATCCGCGTTATACGTTCCTTATTCTCCACTAAATGAGGTGCAAACCTGGATAACTCTACAAATTTTGCCTCGTACTGGGACACCATCATGTTGTTTTGTTCTAGTCTAATAAACTCCACTTCCTTCATATGACGAATACTTTTAGGAAAGTACTTGTCATTAAACAATTTCTGAAACGTCTCCCAAGACATCTTTGAGTCTTAATTTGGATGGGTACGCTTCATAGATTCCCACCAGTAATCTGCCTCATTACGGAACATAAAAGTGGTGAATGGAACCTTATGTTCTCCGTGCATCCCAAGACATCGAATATCTTGGTAATTTGCTTGATTACGTCTCCATTTAATCGGATCCGACTTTCCACGCAATTCGGTGGTCCCAACTCTTTGAAGCGCCGCTTGGTTTGTGGATAAGCGTGCGTTGCTATCATTTCCACCTTTATTTTGTACTGTGAGTCTCCTTTGTGCGATTTTGCATGAGCGCGCAAAAGCTTCTAAACATTCATGCGTTCATCGCTGATCGATCGATTGGTGTTGTTTATAGGAGGAACATTTCTTAGGCCTGTTGCACATTCTCCTCATTGGTGAGTAAAGGTGTCTCCACGGTCTTCTTTTCTCCACTTTTAACATTCTCAGTTGTCATTCTCAAATACTGCCATAAAACAAGGGTTAATTAAAGAAATAGACATATCACATAATATCCCTATATTCTGACCAACCAACAAATAAGCTTAGATAGGACACACTAGCGAAAGATTTTACTCGTCTCTCCACTCCTAGTTCTATTTCCCGATCTCCGCCGGAGATCATATCCTAAGCTACGATACCAAGCTGTGGCGCCCCAAAATAGGTATACAACACCCATTACGAAGTCGCCAAATACATGGTACAAAAACAACTACAACTTTATTAATACAATTGTGCGTGCAAAATAAGACAACACATAAATCGTGAGTTTAAATACAAATATTGTCTTCTAGACAATATCCACACTCAAATAAGTCCTCATTACAATTATTGATACACTATTTTACAAAATAGTGAGGACTACTAAACAACTTCTAGAACCATCATTCCACACCCAGGACTAGTACTAAAGTACATTCTCGCCTCCTAAGAAGAAAAATGGAACAAAAGGAAAAGGTGAGCTCAACTAGCCCAGTAAAGAATATTATGACTAAGATAATATAGAACAAATTATCGTTAGTCCTCAACAGGGAAAAATCTGATAAAATACAATAGACAATAAGTTTTAAATCAATATTCGCAGTGGAAATAACAATTCATTAGAAGAGTTACGTAGAGAATGAAATATACTATCTTCTATGATTTTAAAAATCCATCATCAATATTTTATCCCTGTAACATCAATCAATATACATCTTAAATCAAATATTCATCTTTGCACTACAGGCCAAAGATATTCATCAGTTGGTCATGTTCATCTCAACACCTGTACATCTTTGCACTACGGGCCAATGATATTCATAAGAAAATCAACCATCTTTGCACTACAAGCCAAAGATATTTAGTAATATCATCATTTAGGACTGAGGATGATGAAATATATTTTAAAGAAAACGAATCCAGTGAAACAAAAGAACAAATATTAAGGATTCGTACTTTAAACAGTCCAAGTTCAAAAATACTTCATAAATAACCATAGTGAAGTAAAATTCAAGAATGATCAAAACATGGATACAATCAAAGCTAGTATCCATAATAGATATTTTGGACAAAAAATAAAAATTTAATTTTTCTGTAAATAGTGCCGTATTCGTGAATAGCGTCGTATATGTGAATAGTGTCGTATACGTGAATAGTAACCCCGACACTAAAAGACAAGAATTTCACAAGAAAAATCTTACCAATATTCTGGCATAATGATATTAGAAGAAATAATATCACTTTTAAAAAAATAACATCCCTTACCTCGAAAAGATAGTACTTTTGACTGGAATATTGGATATAGTGCTGAAGGGAACTTGCACCGTATAGCAACACTCAAAGTATCAAACTACTCACAAGAATATGCTCGATAATATAGAAAGAGAAAACTTGTTTCTCGTGTGATTTTCAATTCTAATCTAAGCACCTTATTTATAGGAAAATGCTTAGAACACCAAAGTAGAAAATTTAATAAAATATTAATATACTTTATTAAATTTCCTATGCACACAAACTTGGTCCAAAATCAGCCACCAAAAGTCACAAAAATGTTTTTCTCACATAAATCATTTAAAACTCAAAAAAAAATCAAAATCAATTAATCCGGAACTTCAATAATTCACAATAAATAGCCCTTTTATCAGAAAAATTCGAATCTTATGTCCATTCCATAGGAAATTTAATTCTCTACAACTTTATAAGTGTAAGTGTTTCCAAATTCCAAACAGAAATTGACCGAAATCCACATACGGACAATTTTATAGGCTATAATCAAATTTCAGTCAAGAAATAGGGTCCACAAACATGAAAAACATGTTTTAAATATTTTTAGTTATAAAAATACTCTTTCTCCTCATTTATTCATATATCACACATTCATTGTAAAAATATCAGCATTATTATACACTATATTTAAATGAATTATTTTATCAGAAAAGATAAAATATCAATTTTTCAACAATTGTCACTTTAAAATTTTCTCCATCTATATCCACATAAAATGAATATTTTCCTTATCATATAAATCAATAATTAATTATTCACAAATAATATTACATAATCACAATATAAATGACGGTAGTTCCTAGGAAAGAGGGCTTTCGATAAGGATTTCTCCTTCTTGGCCTTGATTAGGTGACAAACCTCTCCTTAGATGAGAACTTTCTAGACATTGCCAATAATGCTATCTAATAATATTATTCAAATAATATGAATTATTAATTTAATAAAGGAAAATACTGTGCAGTGACAATTATTGAAACAACAATAATATAAAATATCAACGTAGCAATTATTGAATCAATAAAATAAAATATTGAGCGATAATTCTTTGTAACAATTATTGAGTAGTGCCTTCTTACGTAAGAATCAATAATTGGTGCAATACTGGTGTGCTTCATCGTGTTTTAACCTTTGGGTGTTCCAACAGTATTATCGGTAACAACTACGCCGTTATTTATAAACAACTTATACTTGTCGTTTTCTTCATCCAATCAATTTCCATTATGGGGCCCACACAAAATTTGTACGTCAAAGACGAATATTCCAAACAATAAGAATATTCAATGACCAAACGAATATTCCCCGACAACAATGAATATTTTATAACCACTTGCTTATTTGAAATATTTGCGCATTTTACCCATAACTAACCACATTATTCAAATCAACCCTTACTATTTCAAAATAATAAATAGAGGAAATTCAATTTCATTAATAATAAGTTGGGGTCTTACAGTACCAATATGTATCGTGATCTTCGACATACATTTTGGTGGAGAAATATGAAAGGAGAGATGGCGGAGTTTATCTCAAGGTGTTTAACTTGTCAACGAGTCAAGGCAGAGCATCAAGTGCCAAAAGGTCCATTACAACCACTTGAAATTCCAGAATTAAAGTGGGAACACATTACCATGGATTTCGTTACTGTTCTTCCCAAGGTTTCTCAAGGCATATATACGATTTGGGTTATTGTTGATAGATTGACCAAGTCTGCTCATTTCTTACCTATACGCGAAATTTATTCACTTGAACATCTTACTCGTATGTACATAAATGAGATTGTAAGACTGCATGGTATGCCAGTTGTAAGACCCCACCTTATTATAAATAAAATTGAATTTTCTTCTATTCATTATTCTAAATTAATAAGGTGTTAATTTTATATAATGCTTTGGTTATGCGTGAGATGAGCAAATTTTACAAAATAAACAAGTGGTTATAAAAATATTCCTTTTGTCGGGGAATATTCGTTTGGTCGTGGAATATTCTTTTTGTCGGGATTATCCGTACGACGGCGCAGTCAATTGTGGGCCCCATAACAGAATAATTGTCGGATGAAGAAAACGACAAAGTTTGAGTTTTATAAATAATTGGCGTAATTGTTACTGAATTAACATTGTTGGAATACCTAGTGGTTAAAATCTGATGAATGCCGAGTGCACAGAGATGCTTTGCGGTATTACCGCAGGTATTGTTGAATTATTGATTTATACGTAAGAAGGCCTTTACTCAATAATTGTTACAGTAATTATTATTCAATATTTTATTTTATTGATTCAATAATTCTTTGCGTTGATATTTTATATTATTGTTGTTTCAATAAATTGTCTTTGCACAAGATTTCCCATTATCAAATCAATAATTCATATTATTTGAATAATATTATTAGATAGCATTATTGGCAATGTCTAGAAAGTTACATCAAGGAGAGGTTTGGTCACCTAATTGCGGCCAAGAAGGAGAAATCCTTATTGAAAGCCCCTCTTTCTGGGGAGCGACTTTGGTTGTCATAATTGTGATTACGTAATATTATTTGTGAATAATTAATTATTGATAAGGAAATATTTATTTGATGTGGATATAAATGATGGATTTATTTATTTTATGTGGTTATTAATGAAGGAATTAATGCTGCGATATTTTATCAGTATTTTGTCTTAGTGGAAGTATTAAAAATCATCCGTTTGTGGATTTTGGATATTCTCTGTTTGGAATTTGGAAAAACTCAAAGCTACAAAGTTGTAGAGAATTCGATTTCGTGTGGAATGGACATAAAATTTGTATTTTTCTGATAAACGAGCTATTTCTATGAATTACTGAAGTTTTAAAAAATAAAATGATTTTTATTAAATTATAGATGGGACCCACTTTTGTTTTAACATGTGGCCTGCTGGAATTTTTCAAGAATGGCATGCTAGATGGCTGGTCTTTGCATGCGTAGGAAAAAAGGAAAGAAAAAATAATATTTTATTATTTTAGTCTCCTATGACGTTCTAGCATTTTCCTATAAATAAGTGCTTAGGTTAGAATTGAAAATCACACCAGAAACAAGTTTTCTTTCTCTCTATATTGTCGAGCGTATTTTAGTGAGTATTTAGATACTTTGAGAGTTGTTATTCAGTACAAGTTCCCTTCGGCTTTACATCCGATATTCCGAAGAGAAGTACTATCATTTTGAGGTAAGGGATGTTATTTTCTTTCGTAATGATGTTATTCTTTCAATATCATTATACCGAAATATTGGTATGGATTTTATTATGGAATTTCTACCTTTTTGTGTTGGGGTTACTATTCATATATACGACATTATTCACGTATACGATACTATTCACGAATACGACACTATTCACCGAAAAATGAAATTTTTCCTTTTTATCCCAGATGTCTTTTATGGTTACTATCTTTGATTGTATCCATGTTTTGATCTTTATTTTTGAATTCTGCTTCACAATTGGTTATTCTGAAGTATTATTGATCTTGGATAAACTGTTATACGAATCCCTAATATTTGTCCTTCCGTCTCTTTGGATTCGTTTTTTTTTAAATATTTTCATCATCCTCGGTCTTAAATGATGATATTCTTGAATATCTTTGGCCCGTAGTGCCAAAGACGAATGATTAACTGATGAATATCTTTGGCCCGTAGTGCAAAGATGAACATGTGTTGAGATGAACATGACCGACTGGTGATATAAATGAATATCTTTGGCCTATAGTGCAAAGATGAATATTTGATTAAAGATGTATATTGATTATTGTTACAGGGATAAAATATTTATGATGGACTTTTAAATCTTAGAAGATAATAGAACTCATTCTCTACGTGACTCTTCTAATGGATTGTTGTTTCCGCTGCATTTGATGATCTAAAACTTGTTGTCTATTATATTCTATCAGATTTTTCCCTGTTAAAGACTAATGATAATTTGTTGTATATTATCTTAGTCATAATATTCTTTACTGGGCTAGTTGAGCTCACCCTTTTCCTTTTTGTTCCATTTTTCTTCTCAAGAGGTGAGAACATAGCAGGATCGAGTCGGGGTATGGAGTGATGGTTCTAGAAAGATGTTTTAGCAGTCCTCACTATTTTCGTAAAATAGTGTATGAATAATTGTAATGAGGACTTATTTGAGTGTGGATATTGTCTAGAAGACAATATTTGTATTTAAACTCACAGTATGTGTTGTCGTATTTTGCATGACAATTGTATTATTGAAGTTGTAGTTTGCTTTCTGTACCATGTATTTGGCGACTCGGAATGGCATTGTATACCTATTTTGGGGCGCCACAGTTGGTATCAAAGCTTAGGATATGGTCTCTGGTGGAGATCGGGAATAGAACTAAGAGGGGAGAGATGAGTAAATCCTTCGCTAGTGTGTCCTATCTAAGCTTATTTGTTGGTCGGTCATAATATAGGGATATTATGTGATATGTTAATTTATTTAATTAACCCTTGTTTTATGGCAGTATTTAAGAATGGCTGCTGAGAACGTTAACAATGGAGTGTATGAGACTTTGGAACAACCTTTAGTCACAAACCAGGAGAACATGTAACAGGAAGACAATATTCCTCTTGTAAACAATACTACCGAGCAAACGATGAATGATGGAATATTTAGGAGCTTTTTTCAGTTCATACAAAATCAGACAAGGGAGACTCGTGTACAAAATACGGGTGGAAATGATGGCAACGCGCATGCATGATGCTATTCTGACCAAGCGATTCAAGGAGTTGGGACCACCAGATTTCTGGGGAAAGCCCGATCCGATTAAGGCGGAATTGTGGGTCAAGCAAATTACCAAGATATTCGATGTCTTGGGATGCACAAAGGAACAGAAGGTTCCATTCGCCACCTTTATGTTCCGTGGAGAGGCAGATTACTGGTGGGAATCCGTGAAGCGTACCCAGCCAGCCGTACTCAACATGTCTTGGGAAAGATTTTAGAAACTGTTCAATGACAAGTACTTTCCTAAAAGTATTCGTCATATGAAGGAGGTAGAGTTTAATATACTGGAACAGAATAACATGACGGTGTCTCAGTCCGAGGTGAAGTTCGCGGAGTTATCCAGGTTTGTACCTCATTTGGTAGAGAATAAGGAATGTATGACGCGGATATTTCTGAGAGGTCTAAAACCTGAGATTCGTCAATACCTTATCTCTCATAAATTTTCTCTGTATTCAGAAGTTGTCAATAGGGCTCAATTATTAGAGCGAGATATTGAGTGTACTCAACCGAGGGATCACTGACAGGTCATCTGGATAAGAAAGATCATCTGAGCGATGATAACCAGCGAGGAGGGAAGAATACGGACAAAAGCGGTAACCACTCGGGTGGTAATCATGGCCATGATAATAGAAGAGGTGAGTCTAGCAAAAATTTCAAAAAGAGGAGATTCAACAATGACGGGAAGACATCGGTGATAAATACCAAAGATCAATCTGTTGTTAGGAGAGAGAAACGACCACCTGGTCGTGGTGTTACAAATTGGAAAGAGGGACATATCACCAAACCCCCACAACAATCCAAGGTATGTTATAACTGTGGAAAGGAGGGTCATATAGCCCGAGAGTGTTCTATAGCAAAACCAAGTTCAGCGGGGATGGTGACTCCCAAAGCTATCCCGGATAAGTCAAAATCAGCGGTTCCTAGAAGAGCGTATGTTATGACTGGCCAAAACGTGAGGAACCCAAATGAGGTGATCACGGGTAAGCTAATCTTGAATTCTTGCGAAGTTTATATCTTACTAGATACCGGTTCTACCCATTCTTTTATCTCTCCTACTTGTGCTCAACGTTTAAACTTGACTCCGAAGAAATTGGAATTTAACTTATCTATTGAAACTCCATTGGGTGAAACCTTCGTTACATCTACAGTTTATAAATCTTGCTTGATCCAAGTTGGCACTATCACATTACCTGTTGATCTTATCTCTTTAAAGATACTTGCTTTTGATGTGATTTTAGGAATTGATTGGTTAACCACTCATCATGCCAAAATTGATTATTTTCGTAAGGTTGTTAGTTTTCATATTCCTAACCAACCTGTTATGCGAATTCAAGCAACTAAACAACTAAAATCAGTCACTATCATATCAAGCCACAAAGCTATTCGTTTATTGAAAAACGGATGTCAAGCTTTCTTAGCCCATGTTATGGATTTGAATAAAGACAAGTCAGATTTGAATAATATTTCTATGGTTAGAGAATTTCCTGAAGAACTTCCCGGTCTACCCCCAGAATATGATGTTGAATTCTTTATTGACCTTGAACTAGGTACAAAATCCATTTCTAAAACCCCATATCGAATGGCTCCTATTGAACTTCAGGAGTTAAAAGTCCAACTACAGGAGTTATTAGACATCGGTTTCATTCATCCTAGTACATCTCCTTGGGGTGCTCCTATTTTATTCGTAAAGAAGAAAGACGGGAGTATGCGACTTTGTATTGACTACCGAGAATTAAACCATGTCACCATCAAGAATAGGTATCCGCTACCTCACATTGATGACCTATTTGACCAGTTACAAGGAGCACAATTCTTTTCAAAGATCGATCTTCGTTCTGGATATCATCAGCTGAAGATTAAAACTGAGGATATTCCAAAGACTGCCTTCAGAACTCAGTAAGGGCATTATGAATTCTTAGTCATATCTTTTGGATTGACTAATGCTCCTGTTGCTTTCATGGATATGATGAACCGTGTATTCAAGGAATATTTGGATCAGTTCGTTGTTGTCTTTATTGATGACATCCTCGTCTATTCCAAAAGCCGTAAAGATCATGAGCACCATTTAAAGCTGATACTTGAAAGGCTTCGTGAAAATAAGCTATATGCCAAGCTGAAGAAATGCGAGTTCTGGCTTGAGGAAGTAACATTCCTTGGGCATGTGGTGTCAAAACATGGAGTATCTGTTGACCCGGTGAAGATTGAAGCAATACAAAGTTGGGAGCAACCGAAGTCGGTGACCGAAGTGCGTAGCTTTCTAGGCTTAGCTGGTTATTATCGGAGATTCATGGAAGGATTTTCTCGAATCGCTACTCCGTTAACTTAGTTGACTCGGAAGGATACAAAATTTGTATGGAGCGAGGAATGCGAGAAGAGTTTCCAAGAGCTCAAGAGGAGACTCATTTTAAGACTGTTACGGTAATACCATCTGGTTCGGATGGATTTGTTATATACAGCGATGCTTCAGGCAAAGGGTTAGGATGTGTTCTCATGCAACATGGGAAAGTCATAGCCTATGCCTCACGACAACTCAAAGAATATGAGAGGAATTATCCTACTTATGATCTAGAGTTGGCAGCAGTCGTTTTCGCATTGAAATTTTGGAGACACTACTTGTATGGGGAGAAAGTGGAGATTTATACGGATCATAAAAGCCTCAAATACGTCTTCACCTAAAAGGAACTCAACATGCGGCAACGACGTTGGCACGAGCTGTTGAAAGATTATGATCATATCATTCAATACCATCCTGGAAAAGCAAATGTAGTAGCTGAAGCATTGAGTAGAAGATCGTATGCGGGTACGAGTGCGATGTTATTAACATAAAGACCCATTTTGTACAATTTACAAAGGATGGAGATTGAGTTAAACACTCCAGGTAACCACGTGATGATGGCGAATATACGAGTAGAATCAACTTTAATCGATAAAGTTAAAGTTACTCAAGCTACGGACCTGGGGTTGATGCGTATGAAGAAGAAAGTGCAAGAAGGTGTTATTCCAGAAGTAAGAATCGATGAAGAAGGAATACTTCGAGTCAAGTCTAGACTTTGCATTCCTAATAATTCTGACTTGAAGCATAGAATCATGATGGAGGCACACAACAACCTGTTTGCAATCCATCCTGGGAGTACCAAAATGTATCATGATCTTCGACATACATTTTGGTGGAACAATATGAAGAGAGAGATCGCGGAGTTTATCTCGAGGTGTTTAACTTGTCAACGAGTAAAGACAGAGCATTAAGTGCCAAAAGGTCCATTGCAACCACTTGAGATTCCAGAATGGAAGTGGGAACACATTACTATGGATTTCGTTACGGGTTTTCCCAAAGTTTCTCAAGGCATAGATGCGATTTGGGTTATTGTTGATAGATTAACCAAGTCTACTCGTTTCTTGCCGATATGTGAGACTTATTCCCTTGAACGTCTTGCTCGTATGTACGTGAATGAGATTGTGAGATTACATGGCATGCCAGTATCCATAGTTTCGGATCGTGACCCAAGATTCACTTCACAATTTTGGGTTAGCTTGCAGAAAGCTATGGGCATGGATTTACGATTCAGTTCGGATACCATCCTCAAACGGATGGACAGTCAGAGAGGACTATTCAAACTCTTGAAGATCTATTAAGACTCTGTGTCCTAGATTTCAAAGGGAGTTGGGATAAGTATTTGCCATTGGTGGAATTATCCTATAACAACAGTTATCAGGCAAGTATAGGTATGGCTCCATTTGAAGCCTTGTATGGACGAAAGTGTCACTCTCCAGTATGCTGGGACAAGGTGGGAGAAGCAACGTTGTTGGGACCACAGTTGGTATGCATAACTACAGAAAAGATCCAAATGATTCGACAACATATACAAACGGCACATGATCGACAAAATAATTATACGGATTTTCATCGAAAAGACGTGGAATTTAGTATTGAGGATCATGTATTGTTACGTGTTGCTCCATGGAAGGGAGTTACAAGATTTGGGAAGAGAGGAAAGCTCAATCCAAGGTTTGTTGGTCCATTTGAGATTCTTGACCGAATAGGAAATGTGGCCTATAGACTCGCATTACCTCCAAGTATGTCTCATGTTCACAATGTTTTCCACATATCTACGCTTTGTAAATATGTGAAAGACTCGAACCACATTATTGCGTTAGAACCAGACGAGATAGCCGAAGATTTAACGTACGAGGAGGTACCTGTTAAGATCTTGGATAGGAAAGAGCATGTGCTACGCACCAAGGTTATACCACAAGTTAAGGTTTTGTGGAGGAACCATGCTATTGAAGAAATGACCTGGGAGTTGGAATTGGAAATGAAAGTGAGGTACCCTCACCTGTTCGAAACACCAGGTACGTACGTCAATTTCGAGGACGAAATTTTATAAGGAGGGGAGGTTGTAAGACACCAACTTATTATAAATAAAATTGAATTTTCTTCTATTAATTATTCTAAATTAATAAGGTGTTAATTTGATATAATGTTTTGGTTACGGGTGAAATGTGCAAATTTTACAAAATAAGCAAGTGGTTATAAAATATTCCTTTTGTCGGGGAATATTCGTTTGGTCGTGGAATATTCTTTTTGTCGAGAATATCCGTACGATGACGCAGTCAATTATGGGCCCTATAACGAAATAACTGTCGGATGAAGAAAACGACAAAGTTTGAGTTTTATAAATAACGACATAATTATTACGAATTAATTAACATCGTTGGAATACACGGTGGTTAAAAATACGAATAATGCGTGGTTACACAAGAACGATAGCAGCAGTATTATAAAGATTGTTGAATTATTGATTCGTATATGTAAGAAGGCACTACTCAATAATTGTTACAGTAATTACTGTTCAATATTTTATTTTATTGATTCAATAATTGATGCGTTGATATTTTATATTATTATTGTTTCAATAAATTGTCCTTTTACGATATTTCCCATTATCAAATCAATAATTCATATTATTTGAATAATATTATTAGATAGCATTATTGGCAATGTCTAGAAAGTTACATCGAGGAGAGGTTTGGTCACCTAATTGCGCAAGAATGAGAGAAATCCTTATTGGAAAGCCCCTTCTCTGAGGAACGACTGGTTGTCATAATTGTGATTACGTAATATTATTTGTGAATAATTAATTATTGATAAGGAAATATTTATTTGATGTGGATATAAATGATGGATTTATTTATTTTATGTGGTTATTAATGAAGGAATTAATGCTGAGGTATTTTATCAGTATTTTATCGGAGTGGAGGTATTAAAAATCATCCGTTTATGGATTTCGGATATTCTCTGTTTGGAATTTGGATAAACTCAAAGCTACAAAGTTGTAGAGAATTCAATTTCGTGCGGAATGGACATTAAAATCGTATTTTTCTGATAAACGGGCTATTTTATATGAATTACTGAAGTTTCGGAAAATAAAATAATTTTTATTAAATTATGGGTGGGACCCACTTTTGTTTTAACATGTGGGCTGCTGGAATTTTTCAAGAATGGCATGCTAGATGACTGGTCTTTGCATGCGTAGGAAAAAAGGAAAGAAAAAATAATATTTTATTATTTTAGTCTCCTATGGTGTTCTAGCATTTTCCTATAAATAGGCGCTTAGGTTAGAATTGAAAATCACACCAAAAACAAGTTTTCTTTCTCTCTATATTGTCGAGCGTATTTTAGTGAGTATTTAGATACTTTGAGAGTTGCTATTCAGTACAAGTTCCTTGACTTTACATCAGATATTACGAGCAATCTTATCATTTTGAGGTAAGGGATGTTATTTTCTTTCGTAATGATGTTATTATTTCATTATCATTATACCGAAATAATTGTATGGATTTTATTGTGGAATTTCTACCTTTTTTGTTTCGGGGTTATTATTCACGTATACGGCATTATTCACGTATACGGTACTATTCACGAATACGACACTATTCACCAAAAAATAAAAATTTTCTTTTTTGTCCCAGATGTCTTTTATGGTTACTATCTTTGATTGTATCCATGTTTTGATCTTTATTTTTGAATTCTGCTTCACAATTGGTTATTATGAAGTATTATTGATCTTGGATAAACTATTATACGAATCCCTAATATTTGTCCTTATGTCTCACTTTCATCATCCTCAGTCTTAAATGATGATATTACTGAATATCTTTGGCCTGTAGTGCAAAGATGAATGATTAACTGATGAATATCTTTTACTTAGTAGTGCAAAAAGATGAGCAGTGTTGAGATGAACATGACCGACTGGTGATATAAATGAATATCTTTGGCCTATAGTGCAAAGATGAATATTTGATTAAAGATGTATATTGATTATTGTTATAGGGATAAAATATTGATGATGGACTTTTAAATCTTAGAAGATAATAGAACTCATTCTCTACGTGACTCTTCTAATGGATTGTTGTTTCCGCTGCATTTGTTGATCTAAAACTTGTTGTCTATTATATTCTATCAGATTTTTCCCTGTTAAAGACTAATGATAATTTGTTGTATATTATCTTAGTCATAATATTCTTTACTGGGCTAGTTGAGCTCACCCTTTTCCTTTTTGTTCCATTTTTCTTCTCAAGAGGTGAGAACATAGCAGGATCGAGTCGGGGTATGGAGTGATGGTTCTAGAAAGATGTTTTAGCAGTCCTCACTATTTCTGTAAAATAGTGTATGAATAATTGTAATGAGGACTTATTTGAGTGTGGATATTGTCTAGAAGACAATATTTGTATTTAAACTCACAGTATGTGTTGTCGTATTTTGCACGACAATTGTATTATTGAAGTTGTAGTTTGCTTTCTGTACCATGTATTTGGCGACTCAGAATGGCTGTTGTATACCTATTTTGGGGGCGTCACACCAGTATCCATAGTTTCTGATCGAGGCCCAAGATTCACTTCATAATTTTGGGTTAGTTTGCAAAAAGCTATGGGCACGAATTTACGATTCAGTTTGGCTAATCATCCTCAAACAGACGGGCAGTCAGAGAGGACTATTCAAACTCTTGAAGATCTATTAAGACTCTTTGTCCTTGACTTCAAAGGAAGTTGGGACAAGTTCTTGTTATTGGTGGAATTCTCTTACAATAATAGTTATCAGGCAAGTATTGGCATGGCTCCATTCGAGGCATTATATGGATCCAAGTGTTGTTCTCCAGTATGTTGGGATGAGATGGGTGAAGCAACGTTGTTGGGACCAGAGTTGGTACGTATGACTATGGAAATGATTCAAATGATCTAGCAACATATAAAAACCTCACAAGATCGACAAAAGAGTTATGTTGATCTTCATCGAAAGAACGTGGAATTCAATGTTGGTGATCATGTGTTGTTACGTGTTACACCATGGAAAGGGGTTACAAGATTTAGAAAGAGATGAACGCTCAATCCTCGATTCATTGGCCCCTTCAAAATTCTCAAGCGAGTAGGAACTGTGGCCTATAGACTCGCCTTACCGCCGAGTATGTCTCGTGTTCATAACATTTTTCACATGTCGACGTCGAGATTTTTATTGTCCCTTTTCTATTCTTGTCTTTTGGTGTTCTCATGTTAAGTGAGATTTGTTTGAAAAAATAAGTTGTGAAAAGGTCGAACATGTATATGTCGATGATTTGACTGTAAAAGTCGCCAGTTGGTAATTTTAAATGGTTGCAACAACTCAACCGAGAAAAGATTTGCACATTGACCCAGTGATGTGACACTGTGTAACAGGTCTGTGAAACCGAGATTCGTTAGGGTCCAGGGACTTGATTATACGGAGGGAAGGTGTTAGGCAACCCCCGACATCCGTGTTACCACGGTGACCGCCACTTTTTAATTAAACTGTTATATGAATGTGTGTGTTTGTGGATCAATGTGCAATTATTTAGAAGTAGTGTTATGCCTCATTCGCACCTATATACAAAGGGTTTGAATTTTTGTATAAAAATTCAGTTTTAACAAGATATAGCAGTGATGTTTTGTAAAAGAGGTTTTTTAAACTCTTATGCTCAAGTAATTGAGGCCTTTGATACTTCCATTTTATTATATGTTCGGCTTGATTGCTTTTATTTTCGAGATGCGAAACATCTTCAAGAAAATAATATACATAGCAGTGCCGAATTCCTTGTGGGCATGAGAGCCGTCTAAGGAAATTCGAACACCGTGAATAATGTACAAGTTGATTACAGCCAACAATGTCCATCACGGGAACCGAATCTAGATTCAGGAGACTGAATATGTGATCACATGATTCCTAGGCTCACATGATGTGGCAGTTTATATGAAAGTTGTAGATAGTTATATATATAAAAGATATAAATATATATATATATACAGACTGTCAACCACCACGAAGCACCTCCATGGGGGACTGGAAATGTAAATATATAAAATTGGTAAATATATATATAGAGAGAGACATGATCAACCACCTCGAAACACCTCCATGAGGGATCAGAAATGAAAATAAAGCAGTAAAGACGATCAACCGCCACGAAGTAAACGCAAGGCGAGACAAAATGTAAAGAAAGCTATAAAAACGATCAACCGCCACGAAGTAAACTCTAGGCGGGACGAAATATAAATAAAGCAGTAAAAGGCCACGAAGTAAACTCCAAGCCTGACAGAAATGTAAATATATATATAGACATATATATATATATAAGTGGTAAACGCACTGGATATTATATCCAGGCTCAATCAAACAGAGTTTGATGTTAATTATATATATATATATATATATATATAAGTAGTAAACGCTCCGGATGTGAGTCCAGGCTCATCGAACAAAGTTCGACAACAGTTAATATATACAAGTATATATATATATAAGCAATAAATGCTCCGGACGTGAATCCAGGCTCATCGAACAGAGTTCGACAACAGTTTATATATAAGTATATATATAAAAGCAATAAACGCTCTGGACGTGAGTCCAGTCTCAATCGAGGCATAACTCGATAATGTTAGTACAAATATATATATATATATATATATATATATATATACAAAAGAAATAAAAAAAACCACGGATTGAAGTCTGGGCATACACACGCTACACGACTCTCAACGTGAAGAACTATGTGTGCACAGTAGTGGAGAAAAGGCTTTAAGAAAGGTACAAAGGCTTACAGTGGACTACCAAAGAAGATTTCAATATCTTTAAATGGATGAACACTCGGTTCCCACCAGTAAAAAATAGCAATATATGAGCTCACAAGTGTTTAAAATAAGAAAGCACTCAATTTATAGTGTGTACAGAGGAAATTGGACTTGGCTTTATCGCCGTTTTCTCTTACAAAATGGCCACCCCAAGCCCTCTATTTATAGAGGAGGGAGCCGCAAGTGCACCTGCGGCTGCCCGGGGTGCCCCGGGCTCCGCAGGTCCTGCCGTCTCGAAGTACGTGCACGTATACAACGTGATGTCTGCCCAAACTTTCAGAACTTCAATCCGGGCATCCGATAGAGGTGTATAAGACCTTTTTCAGAGTGTTGTTGTCGAGAGCTACACAATGACATGGGATTAAAGGTTGTGAGAAGTCAAGAAGATGGGGCCATGCCCTTGGTCTTCAAGTTTTCAAATTATATCCGGTATGCTGTCCTGTGTAGTAGTCACTTGGGATTGGAGCTATTTGGTTCTTATAGGACACTGCTGTGTAGAATGTATGTTGAACTGTGTTGAGACGGTGGGAATGTAGCATCGAGGTGGAAAAATGATGATTTTGCCCCTCACCAGGATTATCTATGGTTTGGACTGATATAGCAGTTGTTGCTCAGGGTTATCTCTGAGATTGGGTTGCTGCAAGTGCTGAACGTCCTCAAGGTTGTCTTTGAGGTGTGCCTAACCTCTCGGGGTTGTCTCTGGGACTGGAATTGAGTGTCTGGAAGGTTATCTCTTAGGTTGAAGCTGACTACAAGGGTTAAAAGGAGCTTTTGCGGAGTTATCTCTAGAACTGCACCTGCACTCCTTGGTGTTGTTTCCGAGGTTGGAACTGAAACTCCTGGTGTTATTTTTGGGATGAAACTGATTATCTCGGGGTTATCTCTGAGATGAAAGAGCTTTCTCTGGTGTTATTTTCGAAACTTGAATTGCATCCCTCGGGGTTATCTCCGAGGTTGAAACTGGAACTCCCGGAGTTATCTCCGGGATGAGACTGATTATCTCGGGATTATCTCTGAGATGGTAAGGACTGAGTATCCTAGAGTTATCTCTGGGATTGAGCTGAGCTGTCCTCCAGGTCTGAAAGAAAATTCTGCCCTCCTGCATTGTTAGTAACAAGAGTGCAAAAAAATTCGAGTGTCTACAGATACCCCTCTGTAATAATCCAGAATTTTATTTATAATTTCAAATATTTATTGAATTAAATAAATATTTTTAATTGATGTGTTTGTTGTTTAGTAGATATTTATTGGATTATTTATTAGTAAGTAAATAATTCATGAGTTATAGAAATTAACTTAATTAAGATAAAAGAGTGATGAATTAAATTTATGAGATAATACTCTAATTTAATTTAATAACTAAATTCTGAGTTGTTAAGGATTATATAGTTTGCTAGAATGTTGTTTTAATTTAATTTAGTAATTAAAGTGATATGTTAATTTATTAAGTAAAATTATAATAAAAATTATAATTTTGTTGTAATTAGTTTTGTTTATTTAACTAAGATTGGATATGGGAATCCAAATAAATAATGTGGAACTCTAAACTAAATGAGTTATTAAAATAAATTAAAGTATTTTTAAATAGATTTACCCAAACAAGGCTTAAAGATATTAAGTCTTTATTTTAAAAAGTGTTTTACCAAACAAAGCCTTATGGTTTTTGAATTTTGAATTTGAATTAAAATAATAATAAAAATATAAATATAAATATAATATATTAAATTTATAACAGATATATCATTATTATATTTAATAAAATGTCAGTTTTTAGACGTTTAGCTTTGTGCGTTGGTTTTATTTGGTTTTACGTGATAAGAATTGGCCTAAGCCTAAGAAAAAGAGAGTTTACAGAGAAGTTTGAGAGAGTTTGAGAAAATTTAAGAGAGAATTTCTATGATTCTAAAGCAATTATTTGTGTTTAGCAAAGATTATATTCAAGCAAGTGAAGGTATAATCTCTAAAATTCAAGTTTACGTTTATAAAAAGAGTTCATGTTCTTGAGTTTCAAAATTTTCTGTAAATTACATGTTTGATGAATTGTTGTTATACAAACTGATTAATGATGTTTATTAGTAAAATTTATTGTTAGAATTAGCATCTAGACAGAGAATTAGTGTGCTAATTATGTTCAAAAAGAAAGAAAATTGTTTATAGTGTATATGGTTATATATATGGCTTGTGAAAGTATAAAAATTGGTAGTTAATTTGTGAACTAAACTATAAATTGAGTCTAGAATATGTTAGTACGTTGAAAAACAAAAAGAACGCAAGTTGAATGAATTAATTTGGTTAAAAAACGAATTCGTAGTGAATGAATTCGCTAAACATGTTAAAACATGAAAGTTTAGTATGAACATGAGTTTTGGGTCAAGATTTAGGCTAGTTTGTGTTATTATAAATTGCTATAATTCTACTATGTTGTCGTTTTATGAATTACGAATCCATAGAATCGAAAACAGACTAATTTGGATGTGTATAACTCAAGTTATGAAGATTAGTAGGAGAAAAGGATCAAAAATTACAAGAACAGTGAACTAAGAGTCCTGTTTCGGTTAACAGGTGCAGCTGCACTTTGCCCTAAGTCATTTGGGGCGTAGCTGCCCTCTAGGGCATAGTTGCACTGTTCCCAAGGCTTAATTGGGCGCAGATGCGCCCAAAGTGTGTCAGGTGTGACTGTTTTGATCTATTTTAGTAAAATAGTCATAACGTTTTCATACAAACTCCGATTGAGGCGATTCAAGATGATCTGGAACGAGAACGAATAGACCTACAACTTTAATTATTTAAGTGGTTCGATTTGAGGTCGGTAATAGGGGTAAAAATAGTCATCTTTAGGACTGTTGTGTTTTCAGGGAAAATCGGATGGCGTCGGGCATACACGTATGCAAGTGTAGTGCTTCTGACGATAAAAAGATGTTGTTCTAAGTTATAAAACATGAATGTTAGTAAACATAATGATGCTTAACATTAATAAATAATGTATTAGATAAGTTTTATAAGCATACTAAACATATACAAGAGAGACAAATCGGGCGTGTGACGAATAAACGTCGAAACGCCGTAACAAGTGTTTTAAGTCAAATGAAATGAATATTATAAGATATGAAATGGGTTTAATATAAAACTAATAATGATTCCTAGCAAGACTTAAACACTTGAATGAACTTCGAGTACAACCTAAGAAGTAATACAGTGAGATGTAAGTCAAAAGTTAACACATTCAAGTTGATCATTGTGTATTGATTAATAAGAAAGGTTGTCAGATATAGAGTAAAGTTTATATTACAACTACTATGCGTTGCTATATGACTAATAGTTAATGTGAATGATTATATAATTGTGTAGGGAAAGTGAAGTACAAATAGCTGTAAGCTGTTAAACTGTTATTGGTAAACAACGATCAAGGCAAGTCTTTCAGTTCCTATTTGCTATATGAACTTGATGATTAACTGTTTTAAATCTTTATTGCAAAGAGCATGATATGTTATATATATGTTGAAAGTATGAAATGTTAAAGTCAATTTTTGACTATGTTGATTGAGTACAGCATGCTAAAGTAAGGAACTCAATCTTTATACTTGTTATAAGAACTGTAGCATGTATGTTATGTTAGTCCAATGTTTATGAGATATATGTTGATCATGTTATTATATGCTACGTGATGCATGAAAACAATTAGATTTTTCTGAGCTGTCAAGCTCAACCTTGCAAATAACAACTTTTGCAGGTTAAAGATTCAAGGTAAAGTTATGTGCTACTTGAAAGACATGAATCAGATGTGATACTTGAAGATTTATACACTTTGGCTGAATTATTATTTGAAACCTGTTTAGGGTTCCGAATAATGTATGATGTTTAATAGATGTTGAGTTATAAAGTTTAAGTTTTGTTTGTTGTATGAAAGGGTATTGAACCTAGATGTAAGTTTTATTTATTAACTCTAATAAGGTGAGTAATAAGTTAAGTATGGTTTAAAGGTAGGTAAAGATAAAGGTTTTGAGAAATATACTTGATAAGTTACAATGATTATGTAATGATAAACTGTCAAGTTTGAGTTATATAATATGTAAAGGTTATTGGATTAAAATGTAAGATTCTATATAATAACTTTGATGGAGCAAATCATAAAATAACTTGATTCAAAAACATGTAGATGATAAAGGTTTTGATTCAAGGAATTAAAGTAATAAGATAGAAAAGTTTAAATTATTCCGCATTTTATTAAGTTTAGCATCGAATAATGATGTAAAATCATAAGTTAGACGTGTTATTAACGACCGAAGTCGATAATTGAATTGTATGAATTTTGGGATCGTTACAGTTGGTATCAAAGCTGATAGGTTAGAAACCTTAGGTAAGAGTGCCTTAGGCTATAACCTTAGAGAAGAGAGGTGAAGATAACGAAAGAATAAGCTCAAATAGAGTTTGAACAATAAGAAGTAATTTAAGAAATTTATAAAGAAGGGATTAAAACATGTGTGAGAGGATTCAAAGAAGAATCTTGAAGAGTTATAATGAATATGAAGGTGGGGTTACCCAACTTCAATAATAAGGATGTAAGGTGATAATAAATATACAATGTCTAAAGAAGATAATGATAAAGAAGTTAAGAATGGAAAGTTATATCTAAGTATGGTACAATCGTACTCTTTAATAGTTAATGTATGGTATATGGGCTAAAAGATTCCTTCATACAGTGGAGGTATATATGAACTAGCAACTCGGAACCTAGTTTGTTGGTTGTTTGTGGGAAACCAATCAGTGTACCATATTAAAACTATTAGAGACTCGATGTGTACCAAGTATAGAAAATGGATACGTATGATGAAAATGTAGAACTTGAATGAAATGTTGAGCAATGTAAATGAGGTTAGAAGTTCTTAAAGGAAGAATTTTTATATAAACAAGAAAATTCAAAGAAGAATTGTGACACCCCTAAATCTGGGTAAATCATTTCCACAGGATTTGGTGTTCACTATCCAAAACTATTACATCTAACTACCCATAACAAAGGATAAAGACATAATTTAAATAACTTAAACAATAATCTTTCCCATTAAAGAGTTACATCACCAAAAAATAATCCTAGGTAATCTAACCTTAAAGTTATTACATAAGTCTGCGGAATACATCACAAAAATAAAAGAAGTCTTATAATATAAAACATTTAAATAAATTCAATAAATCTTCAACACTTGGACATCTTGCCCTTTCCTTTGCTAGTAGATGGCTCATCGACTTTCTCAACTTTAGTTGCAGTGTTAAATGCAAGAGTGAGCAACCAATTGCTCACTGATATAAAAAGTAGTAATGATAACAATACGAGAGTGAACAATGAATGCTAAATAATAATGAACTTGTTCTACGAATCAAAAATAGAAAACAAGTTCGAATTTAATATCTGAGGGTCTTAAGACCACGAACTATGTCTCTGGTATTTAGGTATTATTACCTCAACCTTAACAGTCATTTAAACTATATAGACCCTTCTTAACATACTTATGGGGATCAGCCCTTTGTACCATGTATTTTGCACAAACATCTAAACGTTACACGTACAAAATCCCCTATGTTAGGGTTGTTCGTCTTAGTTTGGATTTAGAATTTTTTCACTAAAGAAAGTTTAGCTCGGAACTAACTTATCAGTGGTTCTAGAATTTTAGAACACTATTCCATAATAGACTAGTTCAATCAATAAGAGTTTGCTTGCTACTTGAAGGCTTAATACAACAATATATAATTGAACAACAACATTATATATTTAAAGACATGGTATACGTGCAAGGTACCATATTCAAAAGAATTAGAACAACCTTAATTGAGTCAATGTATTAGAACAACATATGCTTTGAATAACAATAACAAGACATAGGAATATGAAACTCGTTCAATGTAACGAATTAGGTTACAAGAGCTTATTTAACCATACATAAGTACAGAATCATAGGCTTGCTCAATAAAAGTTTAGGAAACTTGCATTCAATACGAAGAGAATGAAGTTAGAAAACTTGCATAAGTATAACATAACAACGAAAGGTAAACCTTGCTGAATAATAAAGTAGCATAGGTTAGGGAACTTGCCTTGTATGTAAGCTACACAAGTGTAATAATGTTCACCAATTACCCTACACATATAATTGGAATCACAATAACAATTAGTTGTATTAATATTAGCTTTATAGGTCTAACCCATCATTTAGGTCATAACCTTAACTTAGCACCTAACCATGTTGGTTAACATCCTTAACGAATCTGAAATCTCATAATAAACTAACATAAACCCTATCATTTATCTTTAACTTTCATAAACATCACTTTTGATTCACTACATAACCTAATTAACAATCACTTAAAAATATTCACACTTTGTATTGCAACACATTACAATCTGTTATTGTAGTCTACATTTATGTCTTAACATCATTAACATGCATGCCAAACTAGATTAAGTCCATTACTTATGACCTACAAATATGCAGAAGTCACTTCCTAGGCTCAGTAAGACTAAGGCAATTGTGAATTTATGTGACCCCAAAATTCATACAATTTAATTATTAAGTTTGGTCGTTAATAACACCTCTACCTTCTGATTTTACATCATTATTCGATGTTAAACTTTATATAATGCGAAATAATTTAAACTTTTATGTCTTCTTACTTTAATTCCCTGAATCAAAACCTTTATCATTTACATGTCTTTGAATTAATCTTATTTCACGATTCTTTCCCTTTTTCATCATTTACGACATTATTCGTTATATTGGCTATTGGAGTTAGGCAACTCCCATTTCTTATCTTTATATCTCTTCAAGATTCTTCTTTGAATTTTCTTGTTTATATAACAATTCTTACTTTAAGAATTTCTAGCTTCATTTACATTGCTCAACATTTCATTTGAGTTCCACATTTTCATCATATGTATCCACTTTCTATACTTGGTACACATCGAGTCTCTAATAGTTTTAATATGGTACGCTGAGTGGTTTCCCACAAAAAACCAACAAATTAGGTTCCGAGTTGCTAGTTCGTATATACCTCTGCTCTATGAAGGAATTGTTTAGCCTAGATACCATACATCAACCATTAAAGAGTACAATTGTACCATACTTAAATATAACTTTTTATTCTTAACTTCTTCGCCATTCTCTTTTTATAGACATTATCTATTTATTATCACATTATATCCTTATTATTGGAGTTAGGTAACCCCACATTCATACTCCTTATAACTCTGCGAGATTCTTCTTTGAATCCTCTCACACATGTTTTAATCCTTTCTTTTTTAATTTCTTAAATTACTTCTTATTATTCAAACTCTATTTGAGCTTATTCTTTCATTATCTTCACATATCTTCTCTAAGGTTATAGCCTAAGGTACTCTTACCTAAGGTTTCTAACCTATCGACTTTGATACCAACTCTAACGACCCCAAAATTCATACAATTTAATTATTAACTTCGGTCGTTAATAACACCTCTACCTTCTGATTTTACATCATTATTCGATGTTAAACTTTATATAATGCGGAATAATTAAAACTTTTATGTCTTCTTACTTTAATTCCCTAAATCAAAACCTTTATCATCTACATGTCTTTGAATCAATCTTATTTCACGATTCACTTTATTATTGTTATTATAAAATTTTACATTTCAATCCGATAACCTTTACATATCAGATAACTCTAACATTAGCTTTACAACTCAACATAAAACTATACAACATAAAACATTTAGTACATCTCATGAATCTTAATCATGGTAAATAGAAATAATAACTTTAGCTAAAATATTAATCTTCATGTATTATTTCTGATCCACGTCATTCAAGTAGCACATAGTGTTACCTTCAATCCTTAACCTGCAAAAATGGTTATTTGCAAGGTTGAGCTCGACAGCCCAGCAAAATCTAACATTTGTCATGCATCACGTAATACATAATAACATGCTCAATAGATATCTCATAAACATTGGACTAACATAACATACATGTTACAGTTCATATAATAAGTATAAAGATTGAGTTCCTTACTCAATCAGCATGCTTTACTCAATCAACATAGTCATAAGTTGACTTTAACATTTCATACATTCAATATATATATAATACATCAAGCTTTTTGCAATAAAGATTTAAAACAATTAATCACCAAGTTCACATAGAAAATAGGAACTGAAAGATTTGCCTTGATCGTTGTTTACCAATAACAGTTTAACAGCTTACAGATATCTGCACTTCACGTGCCCTACACAATTATATAATAATTCACATTAACTATTAGTCATATAGCAACGCATAGTAGTTGTAATGTAAACTTTAATTACGTCTCATAACCCTTCATATCATAAATACACAATGTTCAATTTGATTGTGTTAACTTTCGACTTATATCTCACTATATTTCATATTCGAAGTTCATTCAAGTGTTCAAGTCTTGCTAGGAATCATTACTGGTTTTATATTAAACCCATTTCATATCTTATAATATTCATTTCATTAGACTTAAAACACTTTTTACGTTCATTATCACTTATCACGGCGTTTCAACGTTTATTCGTCACACACCCAAATTGTCTCTCTTGTGTGTGCTTAGTATGTGTATACAACTTATCTAATACATCATTTATTAATTTTAAGCATCATTATACTTCATAATATTCATGTTCTATAACTTAGAACAACATCTCTTATCGTCAAGAGCGTTACACTTGCATACGTGCATGCCCGATGCCCTCCGATTGCCTCTAAAAACACAACAGTCCTACAAATGACCATTATGACCCCTATTCTAGACCTCAAATTGAAAACCTTAAAGAATAAAAGTTGTAGGTCTGTTCGTCCTCGTTTTGGATCATCTTGAATCACCTCAATCGGAGTTCGTATGAAAATGTTATGACCATTTTACCAAAAACAGTCAAAGGCTGTCACAGATTAGCACACATACATGTATGGCAGCAGCCCCCTTTTTAGCGTGTCCACGCCATCTAGCAGCACCCAGCTACATGCCCTGTGACTTGGCAAAGTGCCCGGTATGCTTGCTGCTCCTGGATGCTGTGGCCGTGTTGGCTACGCCTTGATTACATGATGTTTTGCGATTTTTGACCATTTTCTCCTACTAATCTTCATAACTTGAGTTATACACATCCAAATTAGTCCGTTTTTGATTCTATGGATTCATAATTCATAGAACTACAACATACTAGAATTCTAACGATTTATAAAAATAATAACCAACCTAAAATTTGACCCAAATCACATGTTCATACTCTATTTTCATGTTTAAAACACATTTAGTGAATTTGATCGCCACAACTTCGTTACTTAACCGATTAACATGATTTAAACTATGCCGCTTTCATTCCTTCACATATTAATATAATCCAACCTCAATTTAAAGATAAGACCCCAACTTTTATGAATAAGATGAATTTTCTATAAATATGATTTTTGAATATTATGGAGTAAATTTGATATAATGTTATAGTTGTGGATAATATTTATAAATTTTGAAAAGTACATAAGTTGTTATATAATATTCAATTGGTCGGGGAATATTCGTTTTAACAGGGAATATTCGTACGACGGCACAATAATTGGTGGATCCCACAACGAAATTATTATCGGATTGAGAAGTGACAAAAATATTTTTATGAAAATAACGGCGGAAGTTTTACCGTTAACTGTTGAAACACCTGGTGTTAAAAGTACAGGAATACACGTGGTTGTATAGTAGCACATGGTATTGATTATTCATGCTTACGTGAGAAGTCACTCAGTTTTGTTCAATTATTGCTACAGTAATTGTTGCATAGTATCTCATGTTATTTGATTCAATTATTGTCGATATTTTGTATATTATTAAATCAATAATTGAGACGACAAAGTTATTAATATTATTATTTGCAATATTAACGATGTCTAGAAGTTCTGTCAAGGAGAGGTTTAGTCACCTAATTGCGCACCAATAGGGAGAAATCCTTATTGGAAAGCCCCCTCTTTCCTGGGAACGACCTGGTCGATTAATATTGTGAATTATAATAATGATGATAAATGTTGTTAAAAATATTGAGGAAATTTTTATGAAGTATTTATTATTGTATTTATGGACCCCCATTTACCCATTTTTCAAAATAATTGGTGAAAAGTTATTTAGTATATATATATATATATATATATATATATATATATATATATATATATATATATATATATTATGCATCCGTAGGTTATCAAAATTTCATCTCGTGAATTGCATGGGTCATTGCGTCAAGTGATTTTTTCTCAGATAGTATCCTCTCCATTCTCCTATAAATAGGATGCTTAGTTAGAATTGAAAATCACACCAAAATCAGAGAATTCTTCTTCTTTAATATTGAGCATATTTCTTTAGAGTTTTAAAAAGCTTTGAGCGTAGAAATAGTAAAAGTTTTCTTCAAGAATATCCCCGCCCTACCAGTCGAAATACTCTTCTTTTTAAGGTAAGGGGTATTATTTATTTTACATTCTGAAGATATTATTTTTCGTATTCATAAAGAATTTTTATTTCGTTCAATATTCATAATGAATATTTATTTCATTCAATGTTCGTAATGAATATTCATTTTCATTTAATATTCATAATAAATATTATTTTTGTTTAATATTTATAAGGAATATTATTTTCGTTTGATATTCGTAAGGGATATTATTTTTGTTCAATATTCGCTTGAAATAATATTTTCTTCCATACTCTGTAGTATGTAAGTAATATTATTTCGTTTCAAATTTCGAATTCTATACTCGTTTTGTTAGAGTTTTGGTTTCTATACTCCATGAAATATGTAGAATATCCTTTATATTTGCGCTTCATCCAGTATCTTTTCATGGAAATATTATTCTGAGCATTCTTAAATTTTACTCTACAAAGCAGTATCATGTTGATAATTTGAACGTTATTGATTTCTTGATAAATTTAATTATAATTTTTTTTAAAATTTATCCTTGAACTTGTTTTTATTGAATTCTTATATCATTGTCATCATCCTCATGTTTATATTATGTTGAAAGTCATACATGGGTCTGTAGTGCATAAATGGACTTGGTATGATTATGACTGAGGATTATTCTCGGTATAATCATGACCGTAATGTTACAAATGATATGGTAAAACTCCTCATTGGCCCGTAGTGCATTGATGGACAATTTGTTGGCATGATCATGACCATTAATGAATACACGAATATCCTGGCCCGTAGTGCATGGATAATTTGTGGTCGTGATACTAATGAATATCCTCGTCAGAAAAGTGTGGATGATGTAGATTATTTATTAAAATTTGAGTCTCACGATAAAAGTGATGAAAAACCTTTTAAATCATAGAAGATGGTAGATTTTATTCTCTACTTGACTCTTCTAATGGATTACTTGTTCCGCTGCAGTTAAACTTGATGTTTGTTATATTTTATCAGTTTAACATTGTTGAAGGCTAACGATAAATTATTCTGCATTATCTTAGTCATAATATTTCTTACCAGGCTAGTTGAGCTCACCCTTATGCTTTCATTGTTCTCTTCAGGAAATGAGAACGTAGCAGGAACTAGTCGGGGAATGGAGTAATGGTCTGAGATGGTGTCGTAGTAGTCCTCACTATTCTATAAAATAGTGTGATAATAAATGTAATGAGGACTCCATTGAGTGTGGATATTGTCTAGATGACAATATTTGTATTAAAACTCTCAGTTTATGTTTGTCGTATTTTACAAAACAGTTGTATTATTAAGTTGTATTTGAATTTTGTACCATGTATTTGGCGTTTCAAGATGGGTGATGTATACCTATTTTGGGGGCGTCACAATAACACTTATAGGGCATAAAATTTTGTACTTTCTAAAGCCAATTTTCATGTATAAACACTATTATATACTTTTCTTCCTACAAACCAAATTTCACGTGTTTGATACTCAAACAATCACTCATATATGCTGATTATCAGTTTATAATCCATATATACAAATATATATATATATATAGATCATTCCAACATGAATTAGCAATAAAATTTCAAAAACAAGGGTTTACTCTAGAATAAATTATACCTTGTTCCTTTGATTATTTGCTAGCAAAAAATGATGATGATGATTAGGTTTAGGAATTTCCCTCATTCCTCTTGAAAATAACAGAGAACTCTCTCTTGCTTCCAAGCTCTCTTCTCTAAACTCTGCTCTAAGGCTATAGAAGAATACGTGAAATAAAAATAAGCCAATTGATAATCGTGAATATCGTTAGCAAAACCAATAGGCGCGAAAGTTTAAGAAGCCAAAGGCCATAAGGCCTTGTTTGGCTACCACCACTATCCTCAAACTAGATTATTTTAATAATCTTTATATTATATAGTTTCATGTCACACCATTAAATTAATTTAATTAACTCATACTTATAATTATAATAATTATAATTCCCATTGTAATATACTTAATAAATCTTTACATATCTAGTTTAATTAATAAATTAGATCAAAACAACATTTTATTTAATTTAATTATTTTCTTAAATATTAAGCAATTGATTTAATTTAATTATTTTCTTAAATTAAATCCTTCAAATAAAATTAACATTATTCAATCTAATTTATATTAATCAATTTAGTTACTAAATTAATTCACCACAATTTTATCAACCATTTATTTATCCCAATAAATAAATAAATTTAAAATATTTATTTCATTCAATAAATATTTAAAATTAATTACTAAATTTATTTAATTCCTTCAATAGTTAACTCAACTATTAAACCTCACTTTCCCAATATATGAATATATATTTCTCTTCACACCAGATCATATATTTCAACATATATAGCACATATATATACATACTCAAACTCAAAACATCTCATAATAAGAATTTTAATTATTAAATTCTTATTTTAATAATTTATAAAAATTCGGGTTGTCATATCCTTCCCTCCTTATAAGGATTCCGTCCTCGGAATCACCGAAACCCTACCTTACACAAGTTTTCATCAAATCTCCTCGTTGAATAACTTCAACACATTACCTTAATATAGGTTTTATATTTCCTACTCCCACCATTCTTGATAATAAATTCTTGTAAGTTTTATTTCATAACCTTTACTTATACTCAATTATATACTTGAGTATTACATATTCGTTGACCCGTTCATTATCTTTCTCTAAGGATCATTATCATGTACTAGATTCTCAAACTCTCGGGACATTACACTCACCCCTTCTTCTAAAAATTTTGTCCTCAAAATTTTGACTTACTAATATCTGTTCATTCCATTTATCAAAATAGATGTTATGTTAATGTTTATTTATTCATTAGGTTCTACAACCAAATTCTTACTTTAAGGATCTTTCTAAGATCATCATATTCCTCACCTCTTCTAAGAGTTTCACATTTTTCTTCTTTCTGAAATTTCATTTCTTTCCTGAAATTATTATGTTTTGCATAATTTTCTCATCCTTTCCACTTTGACCTTTTAGAATAATAAGAATCTTCCACAATTGCTCAATAATTGGGAAGCGATATGAATAACAGGAATTTAAAAGATTCCAAATCATGTTGAGGGGTCATAAGGCCTTGAACTACGTCCCTAGGTTATCAAGTATCTCAACTTGAACCTTTAACAATCATAAGACTATACGGACCTTGAACTCTTCTCTAGGTTTAGCAGTGCATCACCACCATAAACCATCTTTAACAGAATGTTTAGCAATCACACAGACTGAAAACACACTCTGCAAATACTCTAGGTGATCAGCCTATCGTACCCCTACGTCGTGCATAATGTATTACATCTTAACATCGTAACGACTATATGCGTTACTTTCGGAACCATTGTCTTCGATAACATGTCCCCTTTTACAGGGTTGTTCACCTCAACTTTTCAACATCTGAATCCGCACCAAAATAATTTGGTTTGGCATAACTTCTCAAGAAACGCTTGAATTTCATGAACATCTTTCAATATTCGTCTAGCTGAATCAAATAGCATAGACTTCTACAACAATTCGGACATCAATCAAAATATACATATACATATATATATATATATATATATATATATATATATATATTCTCATATCTTAAAGAAATCTCAAAAATCCTTTTATAGAGTCATGATTATGACGTTGTCATACTACACCTCACCATAGTGGGCTGACGATCATATGATCACATCCAACACCAGGTTCCATTGCATTGATGACTTCATCGTTTATCATATCACCCGATACATATAATTAAAATATATTTTGAAAATTTAAAAATCATTTTTTTTCTAGCCGAAACAAACAACATAGATACGCGAATAATAGCACTATTTTTTTAAAAAAAATTCTCTGGTTCACTAGTGTGACCCAACATTTTTTTTTCAAAAATCAAAAGTATAACCATCGGCACGAAGTCAATAAATTTCAAAAATCTAGCAACGCTAGAAGATTTGGAATACCTAATTTTCTCCATCAATTTCAATCTTTACACTAAATATTCTTGTATTTCAACTTATAATCCTCCTATATCCCCAGTATAGTTCATCAAACTTATCGCACATTGGAAGTTCAGGAACTTGCCACAATAGTATGATAAGAACTTATCCTAGTCAGACCATAGGCGTCCATTCGCTGAGGGGTTCAAAACATACCATATTATTGTGAGTCACGAACTTACCATATGCATTAGTTTTAAGAATCACACCTAACCCTAATAATATCTGACTAATCTTAATAGTTTCTAACTATCAAATATACACATGAGAAAAGCATCACCTTTTCGCCACATATACATTGATAGCGCGACACCAACATTCCAATGATTATCAATGTGATAAACTAAGTGCAAGCACAAAACCCTCGCCCATACAAAGATTTATACAACTTAGCCATCACATGAGTCCTCAATTGAAATCCCACCTAACTCTATCTTACTTTTAACTTGCTCTTTGCTTGATACGAATTACTCGCATCACATCATCTATAACTCCTCGTACTATTTCATAGTACATCATCTTCATAGAATCAAGCTATAATTATTCAAAAATTATAAACCATCTTTCTCTTATAACTTAAGCAGATCACGTCGTGATCTTATTCCATAATCATCTCCCTTAAAATTCTTTTCTTAACTCGTGATCGTTTTGTTTTACGATCCTTTTTCTTTCCCTTTTTCATCATTTACGACATTATTCGTTATATTGGCTATTAGAGTTAGGCAACTCCCATTTCTTATCTTTATATCTCTTCAAGATTCTTCTTTGAATTTTCTTGTTTATATAACAATTCTTACTTTAAGAATTTCTAGCTTCATTTACATTGCTCAACATTTCATTTGAGTTCCACATTTTCATCATATGTATCCACTTTCTATACTTGGTACAAATCGAGTCTCTAATAGTTTTAATATGGTACGCTGAGTGGTTTCCCATAAAAAACCAGCAAACTAGGTTCCGAGTTGCTAGTTCGTATATACCTCTGCTCTATCAAGGAATTGTTTATCCTAGATACCATACATCAACCATTAAAGAGTACAATTGTACCATACTTAAATATAACTTTTTATTCTTAACTTCTTCGCCATTCTCTTTTTATAGACATTATCTATTTATTATCACCTTACATCCTTATTATTGGAGTTGGGTAACCCCACATTCATACTCCTTATAACTCTGCGAGATTCTTCTTTGAATCCTCTCACACATGTTTTAATCCTTTCTTTTTAAATTTCTTAAATTACTTCTTATTATTCAAACTCTATTTGAGCTTATTCTTTCATTATCTTCACATATCTTCTCTAAGGTTATAGCCTAAGGTACTCTTACCTAAGGTTTCTAACCTATCGACTTTGATACCAACTCTAACAACCCCAAAATTCATACAATTTAATTATTAACTTCGATCGTTAATAACACCTCTACCTTCTGATTTTACATCATTATTCGATGTTAAACTTTATATAATGCGGAATAATTTAAACTTTTATGTCTTCTTACTTTAATTCCCTGAATCAAAACCTTTATCATCTACATGTCTTTGAATCAATCTTATTTCACGATTCACTTTATCATTGTTATTATAAAATTTTACATTTCAATCCAATAACCTTTACATATCAGATAACTCTAACATTAGCTTTACAACTCAACATAAAACTATACAACATAAAACATTTAGTACATCTCATGAATCTTAATCATGGTAAATAGAAATAATAACTTTAGCTAAAATATTAATCTTCATGTATTATTTCTGATCCACGTCATTCAAGTAGCACATAGTGTTACCTTCAATCCTTAACCTGCAAAAATGGTTATTTGCAAGGTTGAGCTCGACAGCCCAGCAAAATCTAACATTTTTCATGCATCACGTAACACATAATAACATGCTCAACAGATATCTCATAAACATTGGACTAACATAACATACATGTTACAGTTCATATAATAAGTATAAAGATTGAGTTCCTTACTCAATCAGCATGCTTTACTCAATCAACATAGTCATAAGTTGACTTTAACATTTCATACATTCAATATATATATAATACATCAAGCTTTTTGCAATAAAGATTTAAAACAATTAATCACCAAGTTCACATAGAAAATAGGAACTGAAAGATTTGCCTTGATCGTTGTTTACCAATAACAGTTTAACAGCTTACAGATATCTGCACTTCACGTGCCCTACACAATTATATAATCATTCACATTAACTATTAGTCATATAGCAACGCATAGTAGTTGTAATGTAAACTTTAATTTACATCTCATAACCCTTCCAATCATAAATACACAATGTTCAATTTGATTGTGTTAACTTTCGACTTATATCTCACTATATTTCATATTCGAAGTTCATTCAAGTGTTTAAGTCTTGCTATGAATCTTTGCTGGTTTTATATTAAACCCATTTCATTATAATATTCATTTCAGACTTAAAACACTTTTTATGTTCATTATCACTTATCACGGCATTTCGACGTTTATTCGTCACACGCCCAAATTGTCTCTCTTGTGTGTGCTTAGTATGTGTATACAACTTATCTAATATATCATTTATTAATATTAAGCATCATTATACTTCATAATATTCATGTTCTATAACTTATAACAACATCTCTTATCGTCAAGAGTATTACACTTGCATACGTGCATGCCCGACGCCCTCTGATTGCCTCTGAAAACACCATAGTCCTACAAATGACCATTTTGACCCCTTTTCCAGACCTCAAATTGAAAACCTTAAAGAATAAAAGTTTTAGGTCTGTTAGTCCTCATTTTGGATCATCTTGAATCACCTCAATCGGAGTTCGTATGAAAATGTTATGACCATTTTACCAAAACAGGTCAAAGCTATCACAGTTAGCACACATGGGGCGCGGGCGCGCCCCTTTTCTGCGCGTTCGCGCCATCTAGCAGCACCCAACTACACGCCCGCATGACTTGGCAGTGCCCAGCTGGGCGCCCACGCTCCTGGGATGTGCAGCCACGCTTGGCTACGCCCAGATTCCAGTGTTTTGCGATTTTTGACCATTTTCTCCTACTAATCTTCATAACTTGAGTTATACACATTCAAATTAGTCCGTTTTTATTTCTATGTATTCGTAATTCATAGAACTACAACATACTAGAATTCTAACAATTTATAAAAACATTAACCAACCTAAAACTTGACCCAAAACACATGTCCATACTCTATTTTCATGTTTAAAACACATTTAGCGAATTTGATCGCCACGGCTTCGTTACTTAACTGATTAACATGATTTAAACTACGCCGCTTTCGTTTCTTCACATATTAACATAATCCAACCTCAATTTACAGATTATAACACTTATAGGGAATAAAATTTTATACTTTCTAAAGCCAATTTTCATGTAGAAACACTATTATATACTTTTCTTCCTACAAACCAAATTTAATGTGTTTGATACTCAAACAATCACTCATATATGCTGATTATCAGTTTATAATCCATATATATATACGGTCCGGATCAAGTGCATACCCCTTATCTTACTCACCCGTGCTCACCCCTTTGTGACGGACGTGACGGCCGGTTCGGTCATACAATCGTCTTCTATACTTTTTAGCGACGCTTATATGTTGTCCGTGGCTAAAAGTATAGATGATGATTGTATGACTAAAACCGTCACGTCCGTCATCGCTAAAGGGGGGCTACGAGTAAGTAAGATAAGGGGTATGCACTTGATCCTTGCTATATATATATATATCCAACATGAATTAGCAATAAAATTTCAAAAACAAGGGTTTACTCTAGAATAAATTATACCTTGTTCCTTTGATTATTTGCTAGCAAAAAGATGATGATGATGATTAGGTTTAGGAGTTTCCCCCCTTCCTCTTGAAAATCATAGAGAACTCTCTTTTTCTTCCAAGCTCTCTTCTCTAAACTCTGCTCTAAGGCTATAGAAGAATACGTGAAATAAAAATAAGCCAACTGATAATCGTGAATATCAGTTAGCAAAACCAATAGGCGTAAGTTATAGTAAGCCAAAGGCCACAAGGCCTTGTTTGGCTACCACATATCCCCCAAACTAGATTATTTTAATAATCTTTATATTATATAGTTTCATGTCACACCATTAAATTAATTTAATTAACTCATACTTATAATTATAATAATTATAATTCCCATTATAATATACTTAATAAATCTTTACATATCTAATATAATTAAAAAATTAGATCAAAATAACATTTTATTTAATTTAATTATTTTCTTAAATATTAAGCAATTGATTTAATTTAATTATTTTCTTAAATTAAATCCTTCAAATAAAATTAACATTATTCAATTTAATTTACATTAATCAATTTAGTTACTAAATTAATTCACCACAATTTTATCAACCATTTATTTATCTCAATAAATAAATAAAATTAAAATATTTATTTAATTCAATAAATATTTAAAATTAATTACTAAATTCATTTAATTCCTTCAATAGTTAACTCAACTATTAAACCTCACTTTCCCAATATATGAATATATATTTCTCTTCACACCAGATCATATATTTCAACATATATAGCACATACATATACATACTCAAACTTAAAACATCTCATAATAAGAATTTTAATTATTAAATACTTATTTTAATAATTTATAAAAATTCGGGTTGGTCACAAATAATTGATTCTGTTGTCCCAAGCCTTGGTGTCGATGCGATCACGATTGCAGATTCGTTAGAAGGCCTCTGACATTACCATGCGCCATTTCAGATATGTGGTAGTAGATAGTAGCCAATTTGCGCACGTACATTTAAACCGCAAACAATAGCAATGACTCTGTAACACAAAAGTCACCAAATCAACCCAATTTCCTACAGAAATCATGAAACCTAGCAACTAAAACTTTGTGACAACATAGTTAAGCATGCTATACACCAAAACAATTACATAAACATTACATAATTTCAATTTTAAGGGGTCAAAACCCCAATTTCTCCAATTTCATCATTTTTTACACTTTTAGCAAATTCGATCGCCATGACTTCGTTTCTTAACCAATTGACATGATTCAAACTACGCCGCTTTTGTTTCTTAACATACTAACATAATCAAACATCCATTTACAGATTATCACACATATTAAACATGAAATTTTATACTTTCTAAAGCCATTTTCATGTATAAACACTATTATCTATTTATTTTTCTTCCAACAAATCAATTTACGCGAATTTGATAACTAATATACAATTACATATGATAACCAACCAATTTATCAAGAGTATACATATATATAATCAACATATGAAACAACAATTTAACAAAAATCCATTATAGAGAACTTTAAATCAATTACAACACCAACTTGAAAATTTAGGAATGAGTTATACCTTGAATCTTTGATTGTATGATAGCAAAGTTGATAGAAATCCTTTCTCAAAACCCTTCTTCTCCAACTTTCAATATCACTGTGTTTTTTTTTCTTCTTCTTACCAAGCTCTCTCTAACCCTCTGCTATTTTGGCCTTAGAAAATAAGACGCGTGAAACATAAACTGATATGGCCTCACCTCCCACGCACTCTTTTAGTTAAAAAAAACAAAAAGGCATCCGTTGAATAAGCCAAAGGCCACAGGGCCTTGTTTGGCTACCACAAATCCCCCCATTCCAACTTATTTTAATAATATTATATTATATAGTTTTTATTTATCACACTTATTTTAGTTAATTTAAATAACTTTAGTTTAGTTAATTTAAATAACTTACAATAGTATTCATAATAATTTTTATTATATGATTAATAAATTATAACGTATCTAATTTAATTATTAAATTAGACTAGAACATCACTTTATTTAATTTATTTATTTTCTTTAATATTAAACAACTTATTTAATTTAATTATTTCATTAAATTAAATCCTTAAATAATAATAAAATTACCATTCATTAATTTAGTTAGCACACATACCCAACTAAATTATTACATCATAATTCATCAATTATTTATTTTTCTCAATAAATAAATTATTTAAAATATTTATTTAATTCAATAAATATTTAAATTAAATTACAAATTTCTCGATCGTTACATCTTTCCCTTCTTAAAAGGATTCTGTCCCCAGAATCACAACTCAAAAAATTTATTCATTACATTTTTCCCTCCTTAACAAGATTATGTCCCCATAATCGCTATATAAGATCAAGCAAATAACTGAGGATAATTCTTCATCATAACGCTTTCAAGTTCCCACGTAGCTTCTTCAGCATTGTGGTTTCTCCAGATTACCTTTACAGAAGGTATCACCTTATTCCTCAGTACTTGTTCTTTTCTGTCAACAATTTGAACAGAGACTTCTTCATATGACAAATCTTTCTCAAACTGTAAGGGCTCATTTTCTATAACATGTTTATAATTAGGCTTATATGGCCTCAATACCGATACATGAAAATGTTATGAATATGGTCCAACTCCGGAGGTAAAGCTACCTCGTACGCCACTTTTCCAACTCGTCGAAGCACCTCAAAAGGTCCTATAAACCAATGCTTAATTTCCTCTTCTTGCCAAATCGAATTTTCCCCTTCCAGGGAGACACTTTCAAGAAAACAAAACTACCGACATCGAATTCCCGATTTTGTCTATGTTGATCGGCATATTTCTTCTGTCTATCCTGTGTAGCTATCTATCTCATTCGAATAACCTTGATGATCTCGACAGTCTGTTGTACCAATTGTGGACCCAATAGCTAACGTTCACCTACCTCATCCCAATATATCGGAGTTCTGCATTTTCTACCGTATAACGCTTCGTAAGGCGGCATGCCAATACTTGCGTGATAACTATTATTATAGGCAAATTCAACCAATGGTAAATGATCGTCCTAATTTCCCTTGAAATCCATTATACATGCTCTGAGCATATCTTCTAGTGTTTGGATGGTTCTCTCACTCTGTCCGTCGGTTTGAGGATGGTACGCTGTGCTCATTCTCAGTTGTGTTCCCAAACATTCTTGTAATTGTTTCTAGAAATTAGATGTGAAACATGGATCTCTGTCTGATACAATGGACACAGGTACACCGTGTCAAGAAACAATTTCCTCCACATATAATTTTGCTAACCGATCTAGGGTAAATCTAACCTTAATTGGCAAAAAGTGTGCCAACTTCGTCAATCGATCGACAATCACCCAAATGGCGTCGTAACCTTGTTGAGTCATTGGAAGACATGCCACAAAATCCATTGTGATATGCTCCCATTTCCATTTTGGTATCTCCAACGGTTGTAATAATTTGCTTGGCCTTTGATGCTCATCTCTAACTTTCTGACACGTTAAGCACTTCGCCACGCACTCAGCCACATCCTTTTTCATATTCGGCCACCAAAAATGATGTTTAAGATCCTGGTACATTTATGTACTCCCAGGGTGAATCGAATATCTTGAGCTGTGAGCTTCACTAAGAATTTCCTCTTTAACCTCTAGTACTGGCGGAACCCAAATTCTCCTTTTGAATCGAAGTAATCCTTCCGAATCGATTTTGAATTTGTTTTCCTCACCTTTAGAGACTCTCTGTTTTATCTTTTCGCAGTCTTCATCCTAAAGTTATGCATTTTTCACCTTATCTACCAACATTGAACCGTTTCCCATCTGGAATAATTTTTCATCGAATTCTGTCGGATATTTAATTTCCAACTCCATCTTAGCCATTTCCGACACTAACTTCTCATGATCAGTTAATATCATTAACTTCTCTCGTCCCTTCCTACTTAAAGCATCAGCAACAACATTTGTCTTTCAGGGATGATACAAAATTTTGCAGTCATAGTCTTTGATCAGCTCCAACCATCTTCTTTGTCTCATATTTAAATCTTTTTGTGTAAAGATATACTTTAGACTTTTATGATCAATATATATCTCACACCTCTCTCCATAAAGATAATGTCTCCAAATTTTCATGGCAAACACCACCGTCGCCAACTCTAAGTCATGAGTCGGATACCCTTTCTCGTAATCTTTCAATTGTCATGATGCATACGCAATAACTCTATCGTTCTACATAAGCACACAACCTAGTCCTTTATGCGATGCGTCACTATACACCACAAAATTTCCTGTATCATCAGGCAACGACAACAGAGGTGCTGAACTCAACTTCTTCTTCAATTCTCAAAAAAATTCCTCACACTTCTCTGTCCAAACAAACTTAACCGCCTTCCTGGTTAAATTCATCAACGGAGTTGCGATATTGGAAAAGTCTTGAATAAAATGCATGTAGTAATATGTCAATCCTAAGAAACTCCTTACTTTTGACGGTGTCTTCGGCTGATCCTAGTTTATTACAACTTCAACCTTTGATGGATCTATCAAAATTCCGTCCTTATCAATAACGTGTCCGAGAAACTGTACACGTTCCAACTAAAATTCACATTTTGAGAACTTAGCATACAACTTCTCTTTTCTTAATGTATCCAACGTCACTCTTAAGTGTTCCATATGTTCCTCCTTGGGTTTTGGAATATACCAATATATCATCAAGAAACACCACCACAAATTTGTCTAAAAATGGTTTAAACACTATGTTCATCAAATCCATGAACGCTGCAGGTGTGTTAGTTAAACCAAAAGACATAACCAAAAACTCGTAATGACTATACCGAGTTCTGAACGCTATTTTTGGTACATCCTCCGGCCTCAGCTTTAGCTGATGATAACCAATTCTCAAGTCTATCTTTGAGAAATACCTCGCTCCCTTCAATTGATCGAATAGGTCAACGATTCTAGGCAATGGATACTTATTTTTTATCGTGACCTTATTCAATTCTCGATAGTCAATGCAGAGCCGCATCGATCCATCTTCCTTCTTAACAAATAACACCGGTGCTCCCCATGGTGACACACTCGGCTGAATATACTTTTTGTCAAGCAATTCTTACAACTGCACCATCTACTCTTTCATCTCTACCAGGGCCATTCTATATGGTGCCTTAGATATCGAGGTCATTCCTGGTAGTAAGTCAATCACAAACTCGATTTATCGATCTGGTGGAAGACCCGATAAATTGTCTGGAAATACGTCTACAAAATCTCTTATGATCAATATTTCTTCTATCTTCGCACTCTTCTTCTGTGTATCGACTATGTAGGCTAAGTATCCTACACATCCTTGTCTCAACAACTTCTTGGCTTGCATCACCATCATACAACTTGCTTGTCGAGGTGACTTGCTGCCATAGAACACAACCTTTGACGGAGTCATAAGGTTAACACATTTCTTTTGGCAATCAATTATTGCTCTATAATTGCATAACCAATCCATTCCCAGTATAACATCAAACTCACCAAGTCTAATCGATATCAAATCTACCATCATCTCGTGATCCTTTATAATCACTCTACAATTCCTATATATGAATCTAACAGGAATCACTTCCATATTCGCAATCTCTATTCTTAAGGGAAATTCTAATTCTTCTTGAGCCAAATCTAAATTCTGAGAAAATTGATCAGATATAAATGAACAAGTAGCACCCGAATCAAATAGCACATAAGCATTAATACCATTAATTGGAATGATACCTGACACCACATCCTTAGATCTGCATAAACATCCTGCTGCGGTCATATTGAAAGTCCTCGCATAGAGTCGGCTCATTGTCTTTGGTCGATGATAGTCAATGCACCACCACCGTTGTTGGTTCCTTTTCCACCACTTGCACTTCCCGCTGGCTTCTTAGGGCAAGCACGAGCCATGTGATCTTTCGAATCGCAGGTAAAACATGCTCCTTTCTTTGGACTAAAACAGTTCGATGAAATGTGTCTCTCCTGACCACAGTTGAAACACACTCGCTTTCCCTTCAAATATACTCTAGTATGGTTCTTTTCGCACGTCGTACAAGCTTCAAATTTCTTCTTTGGTTGACTTCCTTGTTGTCCTCCTGCAGTCGAATTCTCACTCCACTTCCTCTTCTGACTGTTACTTCCAGCATTACTTCCACTAGCCTTATTTTCATTCTCTTTCTTCCTCTTCTTCTGTTCTTGATTGTACTTGGTCAAGGCATCGCTTCCACCTTCCATGATAATTGCCTTTTCTAGTACAGCCGCAAATGTATTTAACTGGAACATTGAAACCTTGCTATACAGCTAGGGTTTCAATCCTTGGTCAAACCTTCTCACTTTACGCTCATCGGTATTGACTTGATATGTGGCAAACCTTGCCAACTCGTTAAACTTCGCAGCATATTTTGGCACCGTCATAGTTCCTTGTTTCAACTCCAGAAATTGCTCCTCCAACTAATTCCGAGAACTCGTTGGAAAGTATATTTTGAAAAACATCTCCTTAAATCTATCCCACACTATCACTCCTTGTCCCCCACGAACCTTATTTGCCTGCCACCAGTAGCTAGCTTCAGACTTCAGCATGAACGTTGCAAGCGCGGTCTTCTAATCCTCATTAACTCTAGCAACGTCAAACACCTTTTCCATTTCCATGATCCAGGATTGGGCTTCAACTGGATTTATAGACCCTTGAAACTCTAGCGGTCCAACCACTTTGAATTCCTTAAAGGTCGTGACTTGAGCTTGCGGTTGATTTGTAAGTGAACCCGTCAACAGAGCTACCAACTGCTGAACCGGATTAGCGTTGGCCTCGTTATTATTATTAATAGACCCCTCAGGAGGTGGTTGTTGACGTGGTTGTCTTCTTCTAGGAGGCATTTTCTGTTAAGATATATGCTTATTAGTTCATTACTCAACTTCTTGAGTATTTAAAGTTTAACTTAAACATTCTAAGATTAAAGCTATCATAACATTTCAAATAAACTTTGATATTTTATTCATTCATAACGTTTTAAAACATATTAAAGATAGCATAACCGCTATTAACATTCACTTTCCTGAACTAGACAAGTTTCAGGATTACATATTCATACTATCCCTTTATTCATCTCAAAATAAGGGATTCACGGTTTATTTACTCACTTACTTAACCACACATTATTATTATTATTATTATTATTATTATTATTATTATTATTATTATTATTATTATTATTATTATTATTATTATTATTATTATTATTATCTCTATCTAGACATATTAAGACATCGTAAGGCTTCTTGACGTTCTTTCTCCATGATACAATACGTCGTTCTACGATCCATCACGAACCACGGTGAATTCTCAAACTGAGGTGCGTAATAAAAGACTCAATCCTAGGCCCTATCAATCGCAGAATTAAAGGCGTAATCCATCTCGTTCATCTTGGCTTTCTTCGTTGGACCTTAGCCTCAACACGGTCTGCACGTTGAGTCGCCTTCATCCAAGCATCCTCTGCTCTTGCACGCTTAGCTAATTCCTCTTTGAAGTCATCTTTTAATTTCTCCATGTCAGTCTTCATCTTCTCATTTACTGCTAACAGATCTTCACGCTGACCCTTTGTATGAACCAGGTCCCACTCCATGTTTCCAAGGCATAAGTTGAGTTCTTGAATCTCCACATCCTTCTGCTCCATCGTAGCGTGATGCATCTAAACCAACTCCTTCAGCTCCTCAACCTTGTCATTTAATTCTATGTTACGGTCGTACAGAGCGTCATACATCTCAGCTGATATGGAGTTTGGTGGAAACTCCACAGGATCCTCTTCCTCATCTTCCTCCTCTACCTCCTCAGAGCTATCCTCCTCTGGATCGGTCACAGGCTCATCCTTCTGGATCAACTGTTCCCGCACAACATGAATATCCTGGGGTTCGTCATCTCTAGGTCCCTGAGGTATCACTTCCCTAGCTGGACTGGCTCCTCCTTCATTAGACATCCTGAAAATAAACTATTTTAAGTTTTACTTAACATTTTTCGATACTCACGAGCACATAAGTTATTAACACATAGCACATAATGTCTTTTATTATTTAGCTTCAATGGATACCTTAATCCATTCCTTAAAACTCAATATGAGTTGGACACATCTATGTTTTCTCTGTCTCCTTAAAGGTTACTTCCTAGGGTTTTCCAACCTAAGGTTCATAACCTAAAGCTTTGATACCAACCTATGACACCCCAAAATCTGGGTAAATCATTTCCACAGGATTTGGTGTTCACTATCCAAAACCATTACATCTAACTACCCATAACAAAGGATAAACACATAATTTAAATAACTTAAACAATAATCTTTCCCATTAAAGGGTTACATCACCATAAAACAATCCCAGGTAATCTAACCTTAAATTTATTACATAAGTCTGCGGAATACATCACAAAAATAAAACAAATTTTATAACATAAAACATTTAAATAAATTCAATAAATCTTCAACACTTGGACATCTTGCCCTTTTCTTTGCTAGTAGATGGCTCATCGACTTTCTCAACTTTAGATGAAATGTTAAATACAAGAGTGAACAACCAATTGCTCACTGATATAAAAAGTAGTAATGATAACAATATGAGAGTGAACAACGAATGCTGAACAATAATGAACTTGTTCTACGAATCAAAAATAGAAAACAAGTTCGAATTTAATATCTGAGGGTCTTAAGACCATGAACTATGTCTTCGGTATTTAGGTATTATTACCTCAACCTTAATAGTCATTTAGACTATATTGACCCTTCTTAACGTACTTAGGGGGATCAGCCCTTTGTACCATGTATTGTCCACAAACATCTAAACGTTACACGTACAAAATCCCCTATGTTAGGGTTGTTCGTCTCAGTTTGGATTTAGAATTTCCGCACTAAAGAAAGTTTAGCTCGGAACTAACTTATCAGTGGTTCTAGAATTTTAGAACACTATTCCATAATAGACTAGTTCAATCAATAAGAGTTTGCTTACTACTTGAAGGCTTAATACAACAATATAGAATTGAACAACAACATTATATATTTGAATAGACATGGTATACGTGCAAGGTACCATATTCAAAAGAATTAGAACAACCTTAATTGAGTCAATGTATTATAACAACATATGCTTTGAATAACAATAACAAGACATAGGAATATGAAACTCGTTCAATGTAACGAATTAGGTTACAAGAGCTTATTTAACCATACATAAGTATAAAATCAATAGGCTTGCTCAATAAAAGTTTAGGAAACTTTCATTCAATACGAAGAGAATGAAGTTAGAAAACTTGCATAAGTATAACATAACAACGAAAGGTAAACCTTGCTGAATAATAAAGTAGCATAGGTTAGGGAACTTGCCTTGTATGTAAGCTACACAAGTGTAATAATGTTCGCCAATTACCCTACACATATCATTGGAATCGCAATAAAAATTAGTTGTATTAATATTATCTTTATAGGTTTACCCCATCATTTAGGTCATAACCTTATCTTAGCACCTAACCATGTTGGTTAACATCCTTAACAAATCTGAAATCTCATAATAAACTAACATAAACCCTATCATTTATCTTTAACTTTCATAAACATCACTTTTGATTCATTACATAACTTAATTAACAATCACTTAAAAATCTTCACACTTTGTATTACAACACATTACAATATGTTTTTGTAGTCTACGTTATGTCTTAACATCATTAACCTGCATGCCAAACTAGATTAAGTCTATTACTCATGACCTACAAATATGCAGAAGTCCTTCGCCTAGGCTCAGGCACGCAATAGTGATTCTTGTGTCTAAGCCTGGCACTTGCCAGAAGTGAGCAGATTCAGATTCGCAGAAGGCCTACTTGCAAACCACTGCCACATGCATAGATAAAGCTAAGACTGATGACTCTGTAATATGCTGGTCACCAAATCAACCCAATTTCCTACCGAAATCATGAAACCTAGAAACTAAAACTTTGTGACAACATAGTTAAGCATGCTATACACCATACCAATTACATAAACATTACATAATTTCAATTTTAAGGGATCAAAACCCCAATTTCTCCAATTTCATCAATTTTTTACACTTTTAGCGAATTCGATCGCCACAACTTCGTTTCTTATCCAATTGACATGATTCAAACTACGCCGCTTTCGTTTCTTAACATACTAACATAATCCAACATCAATTTACAGATTATCACACATTAAACATGAAATTTTATACTTTCTAAAGCCATTTTACATGTATAAACACTGTTATCTATTTTTTTTCTTCCAACAAACCAATTTACACGAATTTGATAACTAATACACAATTACAGATGATAACCAACTAATTTATCAAGAGTATACATATATATAATGTGACGCCCCCAAAATAGGTATACAACACCCATTCTGATCGCCAAATACATGGTACAGAAACAACTACAACTTTATTAATACAATTGTCGTGCAAAATACGACAACACTTAAACTGTGAGTTTAAATACAAATATTGTCTTCTAGACAATATCCACACTTAAATAAGTCCTTATTACAATTATTGATACACTATTTTACAAAATAGTGAGGACTACTAAACAACTTCTAGAACCATCATTCCACACCCGGACTAGTACTCGCTACATTCTCGCCTCCTTAGAAGAAAAATATAACAAAAAGGAAAAGGGTGAGCTCAACTAGCCCAGTAAGAATATTATGACTAAGATAATATAAAACAAATTATCGTTAGTCCTCAACAGGGAAAAATCTGATAAAATACAATAGACAACAAGTTGTAAATTAATATTCGCAACGAAAATAACAATTCATTAGAAGAGTTATGTAGAGAATGAAATCTACTATCTTCTATGATTTTAAAAATCCATCATCAATATTTTATCCCTGTAATATCAATCAATATACATCTTAAATTAAATATTCATCTTTGCACTACCGGCCAAAGATATTCATCAGTTAGTCATATTCATCTCAACACATGTACATCTTTGCACTACGGGCCAAAGATATTCATAAAAAAATCAACCATTTTTGCACTACAGGCCAAAGATATTCAATAATATCATCATTTAGGACTGAGGATGATGAAAAATATTTTTAAAAAAAACGAATCCAGTGAAACAAAAGAACAAATATTAAGGATTCGTACTTTAAATAGTCCAAGTTCAAAAATACTTCATAAATAACCATAGTGAAGTAAAATTCAGGAATGATCAAAACATGGATACAATCAAAGCTAGTATCCATAAGAGATATTTTGGACAAAAAACGAAAATTTAATTTTTTTTTGTAAATAGTGTCGTATACGTGAATAGTGCCGTATACGTGAATAATAATCCCGACACTAAAAGACAAGAATTTCACAAGAAAAATCTTACCAATATTCCGGCATAATGATATTAGAAGAAATAATATCAATTTTAAAAAAAAATAACATCTCTTACCTTGAAAAAAAGACAAGATTTGATTTCGAATATTGAATATAGTCTTTGAAGGAACTTGCACCATATAGCAACACTCAAAGTATCAAAATACTCACAAGAATACGCTCGATAATATAGAGAGAGAAAACTTATTTCTGGTGTGATTTTCAATTCTGACCTAAGTACCCTATTTATAGGAAAATGCTTAGAACACCAAAGTAGAAAATTTAATAAAGTCACAAAAACGTTTTTCTCACATAAATCATTTAAAACTCCAAAAAAAATCAAAATCAATTAATCCGGAACTTCAATAATTCACAATAAATAGCCCTTTTATCAGAAAAAATCGAATCTTATATCTATTCCATAGGAAATTTAATTCTCTACAACTTTGTAAGTTTAAGTTTTTCCAAATTCCAAACAGAAATTAACCGAAATCCACATACGGACGATTTTACAAGCTATAATCAAATTTCAGTCAAGAAATGGGGTCCACAAACATGAAAAACATGTTTTAAATATTTTTAGTTACAAAAATACTCTTCCTCATTTATTCATATATCACATATTCATTGTAAAAATATCAACATTATTATATAATATATTTAAATGAATTATTTTATCAGAAAAGATAAAATATCAATTTTTTAACAATTGTCACTTTAAAATTTTTTCCATCTATATCCACATAAAATGAATATTTTCCTTATCGTATAAATCAATAATTAATTATTCACAAATAATATTACAGAATCACAATATCGATAACTAGGTCGTTCCCAAGAAAGAGGGGGCTTTCCAATAAGGATTTTTCCTTACTGGCGCGCAATTAGGTGACCAAACCTCTCCTTAGACAGAACTTTCTAGACATTGCCAATAATGTTATCTAATAATATTATTCAAATAATATAAATTATTGATTTGATAAAGAAAAATATTGTGCAGTGACAATTATTGAAACAACAATAATATAAAATATCAACATAGTAATTATTGAATCAATAAAATATTGAACAGTAATTACTGTAACAATTATTGAGTAGTGCCTTCTTACGTAAGAATCAATAATTGGTTCAATACCGTGTGCTACTGTGTTTTAACCACTGGGTGTTCCAATAGTATTAACGGTAACAACTACGTCGTTATTTATAAACAACTTATACTTGTCATTTTATTAATCCAATCACTTTCCATTATGGGGCCCACACAAGTTTGCGCCGTCGTACGAATATTTCCCGACAGTAAGATTATTCCATGACCAAGAGAATATTCCCCGACAACAATGAATATTTTATAACCACTTGCTTATTTGAAATATTTGCGCATTTTACCCATAACTAACCACATTAATCAAATCAACCCTTACTATTTTAAAATAATAAATAGTGAAAATTCAATTTCATTAATAATAAGTTGGGGTCTTACAACCTCCCCTCCTTATGAAATTTCATCCTCGAAATTGACGTACGTACTTGGTGTTTCGAAAAGGTGAGGATACCTCGCTTTCATTTTCGTTTCCAACTCCCAGGTCATTTCCTCAATAGCATGGTTCCTCCACAAAACTTTGACTGTGGTATGACCTTTGTGCGTAGGACATGCTCCTTCCTATCCAAGATTTTGACAGGTGCCTCCTCGTACGTTAAGTCTTTGGCTATCTCGTCCGGTTCTAACTCAATAACGTGGTTCGGGTCTTTCACATATTTATGAAGCACAGATATGTGAAAAACATTATGAACACAAGACATACTTGGAGGTAACGCGAGTCTATAGGCTACTTTTCCTACTCGGTCAAGAATCTGAAATGGACCAATAAATCGTGGATTGAGCTTTCCTCTTTTCCCAAATCTTGTAACTCCCTTCCATGGAGCAACACGCAACAATACATGATCCCCAATACTAAATTCCATGTCCTTTCGATGAAGATCCGCATAACTCTTTTGTCGATCTTGTGCCGTTTGTATACGTTGTCGAATCATTTGGATATTTTCTGTAGTCATACGTACCAACTCTGGTCCCAACAATGTTACTTCACCCACCTCGTCCTAACATACTGGAGAGCGACACTTTCATCCATACAATGATTCAAATGGAGCCACACCTATACTTACCTGATAACTGTTGTTGTAGGAGAATTTCACTAATGGTAAATACTTATCCCAACTCCCTTTGAAGTCTAGGACATAGAGTCTTAATAGATCTTCAAGAGTTTGAATAGTCCTCTCTGATTGTCCGTCCGTTTGAGGATGGTATGCCAAACTGAATCGTAAATCCGTGCCCATAGCATTTTGCAAGCTAACCAAAAATCGTGAAGTGAATCTTGGGTCACGATCCAAAACAATGGATACTGGCATGCCATGCAATCTCACAATCTCATTTACGTACATACGAGCAAGACATTCAAGGGAATAAGTCTCCCGTATTCGCAAGAAATGATCAGACTTAGTTAATCTATCAACAATAACCCAAATAGCATTTATGCCTTGAGAAACCGTGGGAAGACCCAAAACAAAATCCATGGTAATGTGATCCCACTTCCATTTCAGAATCTCAAGTGGTTGCAATGGACCCTTTGGCACTTGATGCTCCGCCTTTACACATTGACAAGTTAAACACCTCGAGATAAACTTTGCAATCTCTCTCTTCATATTATTCCACCAAAATGTATATCGAAGATCACGATGCATTTTGGTACTTCCAGGATGGATTGAAAATGGTGTATTGTGTGCCTCCATCATAATCTTGTACTTCAAATCAGAATCGTTAGGAACACAAAGTCTGGAGTGGACTCGAAGTATTCCTTCTTCATCGATTCTTGCTTCTAGGATAACACATTCTTGTACTTTCTTCTTCATACGCATTAGCTCCGGGTCTGTGGCTTGAGCAACTTTATCTTCATCAATTAAAGTTGGTTCTATGCATATACTTGACATCATCGCATAGGTCTTCGGAGTCTTAAATTCTATCTTCATCTTTTGTAACTCACACAAAATGGGCCTTTGTGTTGACAACATCGCGCTCGTTCCCGCATATGATCTTCTACTCAAAACGTCAGCTACTACGTTCGCTTTTCCAGGATGGTATTGAATGGTGTGGTCGTAGTCTTTCAACAGCTCGAACCAACGTCGTTGCCGTATGTTGAGTTCCTTTTGGGTGAAGAAATATTTGAGACTTTTATGGTCTGAATATATCTCCACTTTCTCCCCATATAAATAGTGCCTCCGGATCTTTAACAAGAAAAAAAACGCGGCACGCTAACTCTAGATCATGAGTAGGATAATTCCTCTCATATTCTTTAAGTTGTCGCGAGGCATAGGCTATGACTTTCCCATGTTGCATGAGAACACATCCTAACCCTTTTCCCGAAGCATCGCTGTAGATAACAAATCCATCCGAACCAGATGGTATTGTCAGAACAGGTGCTGAAATGAGTGTCCTCTTAAGCTCTTAAAAACTCTTTTCGCATTCTTCGCTCCATACGAATTTTGTATCCTTCCGAGTCAACTGAGTTAACGGAGTAGCGATTCGAGAAAATCCTTCCACGAATCTTCGATAATAACCAGCTAAACCCAGAAAGTTACGTACTTCGGTCACCGTCTTCGGTTGCTCCCAACTTTGTATTGCTTCAATCTTCATTGGATCAACAGATACTCCATGTTTTGGCACCACGTGCCCAAGGAATGCTACTTCCTCAAGCCAGAACTCGCATTTCTTCAACTTAGCATAAAGCTTATTTTCATGAAGCCTTTGGAGTACCAGCTTCAAATGGTGCTCATGATCTTCATGACTTTTGGAATATATGAGGATGTCATCAATAAAGACAACAACGAACTGATCCAAATATTCCTTTAATACTCAGTTTATCATATCCATGAAAGCCGCAGGAGCATTAGTCAATCCAAAAGACATAACTAAGAATTCATAATGCCCGTACCGAGTTCTAAAGGCAGTCTTTGGAACATCCTCTGTTCTAATCTTCAGTTGATGATATCCAGAACGAAGATCGATCTTTTAAAGGAATTGTGCTCCTTGCAACTAGTCAAACAGGTCATCAATGCGAGGTAGCGGATACCTATTCTTGATGGTGACATGGTTTAATTCCCAGTAGTCAATACAAAGTCGCATACTCCCGTCTTTCTTCTTTACAAATAAAATAGGAGCACCCCAAGGAGATGTACTAGGACGAATGAAACCGATGTCCAACAACTCCTGTAGTTGGACCTTTAACTCCTGAAGTTCAATAGGAGCCATTCGATATGGGGCTTTAGAAATGGGCTTTGTCTTAGGTTCAAGATCAATAAAGAATTCAACTTCACATTCGGGGGTAGGCGAGAAGTTCTTCAGAAATACATCGAAATTTACTAACAACAGAATATTATTCAAATCTGACGTGTCTTTATTCAAATCCATAACATGGGCTAAGAAAGCTTGACATCCGTTTTTTAATAAACGAATAGCTTTATGACTTGATATGACAGTGATTGATTTTAGTGGTTTAGTTGCTTCAATTCGTACAACGGGTTGGTTAGGAATATGAAAATTAACAACCTTACGAAAATAATCAATTTTGGCATGATGAGTAGTTAACCAATCAATCCCTAAAATCACATCAAAAGCTAGTATCTTTAAAGAGATAAGGTCAACAGGTAATGTGATGGTGCCAACTTGGATCAAACAAGATTTATAAACAGTAGATGTAATGAAAGTTTCTCTTAATGGAGTCTCCACGGATAAATCAAAGTCTAATTTCTCCGGAGTCAAGTTTAAACGTTGAGCACAAGCAGGAGATATAAATGAATGGGTAGCACCGGTATCTAGTAAGGTGTAAACTTCGCAAGAATTTATGATTAGCTTACCCGTGATCACCTCATTTGGGTTCCTCGCATTTTGACCAGTCATGACAAACGCTCTTCCAGGAACCGTTGACTTTGACTTTTCTGGGACAGCCTTTTGAGTCACCATCCCCGCTGGACTTGGTTTCGCTACAGTATAATCTCGAGCGATATGTCCTTCTTTTCCATAATTATAACATACCTTGAACTGTTGTGGGCAGTTTGGGTTGATATGTCCCTCTTTTCCACATTTATAGCATACGACCGGTGGTCGTTCTCCTCCCTTAGAACCGATTCTTCTGCCGACGGCGTCTTCGCATTGTCATTGTTGAATCTCCTCTTTTTAAATCTCCCCCCGACTCGCTTCTTCTATTTTCATGGCCATGATTACCACTAGAGTGGTTACTGCTTTTGTCCATATTTTTCTTTCTCCGCTGGTTATTATTGTTCTAACGACTGCTGTCACCGTATGATCCTGGTTGTGGTCCCTCGGTTGAACATACTCGTTATCTCTCTCTAATAATTGAGCCATGTTGACAACATCTGAATAGAGAGAAAATTTATGAGAAATGAGATATTGACGTATGCCAGGTTTCAAACCTCTCAGAAATATCCGCGTCATACGTTCCTCATTCTCCACCAAATGAGGTACAAACTTGGATAACTCTGCAAACTTCGCCTCGTACTGGGACACCGTCATGTTATTTTGTTCTAGTCTAATAAACTCCACTTCCTTCATATGACGAATAATTTAAGGAAAGTACTTGTCATTGAACAATTTCTGAAACGTCTCCCAAAACATTCTGAGTGTGGCTGGATGGGTACGCTTCACAGATTCCCACCAGTAATCTGCCTCATTATGGAACATAAAAGTGGCGAATGGAACCTTCTGTTCCTCCGTGCATCCCAAGACATCGAATATCTTGGTAATTTGCTTGACCCACGTCTCGCCTTTAATCGGATCCGCTTTCCCCCGGAATTTTGGTGGTCCCAACTCTTTGAACTGCTTGGTTTGTGACAAACCCGTGCGTTGCTATCATTTCCACCTGTATTTTGTACACGAGTCTCCTTTGTCTGATTTTGCATGAACTGCAAAAAGCTTCTAAACATTCCACCGTTCATCGTCTGATCAGTGATGTTGTTTACAGGAGGAACATAATATCCCTATATTCTGACCAACCAACAAATAATCTTAGGTAGGACACACTAGCGAAGGATTTACTCGTTTATCCCCTCCTAGTTCTATTCCCTGATCTCCGCCAGAGATCATATCCCTAAGCTCTGATACCAACTGTGACTCCCCCAAAATAGGTATACAACACCCATTCTGAGTCGCCAAATACATGGTACAGAAACAACTACAACTTTATTAATACAATTGTCGTGCAAAATAAGACAACACATAAACTGTAAGTTTAAATACAAATATTGTCTTCTAGACAATATCCATACACAAATAAGTCCTCATTACAATTATTGATACACTATTTTACAAAATAGTGAGGACTACTAAACAACTTCTAGAACCATCATTCCACAACCCGACTAGTACTCGCTACATTCTCGTCTCCTGAGAAGAAAAATGGAACAAAAAGGAAAAGGGTGAGCTCAACTAGCCAAGTAAAGAATATTATGACTAAGATAATATAGAACAAAATATCGTTAGTCCTCAACAGGGAAAAATCTGATAAAATACAATAGACAACAAGTTTTAAATCAATATTCGCAACGAAAATAACAATTCATTAGAAGAGTTACGTAGAGAATGAAATCTACTATCTTCTATGATTTTAAAAATCCATCATCAATAATTTATCCCTGCAACATCAATCAATATACATCTTAAATCAAATATTCATCTTTGCACTACAGGCCAAAGATATTCATCAGTTGGTCATGTTCATCTCAACACATGTACATCTTTGCACTATGGGTCAAAGATATTCATAAGAAAATCAACCATCTTTGCACTACAGGCCAAAGATATTCAGTAATATCATTATTTAGGACTGAGGATGATGAAAAATATTTTAATGAAAACGAATCCAGTGAAACAAAAGAACAAATATTAAGGATTCGTACTTTAAACAGTCCAAGTTCAAAAATACTTCATAAATAACCATAGTAAAGTAAAATTCAAGAATGATCAAAACATAGATATAATCAAAACTAGTATCCATAATAGATATTTTGGACAAAAAACAATTTTAATTTTTCTATAAATAGTGTCGTATTTGTGAATAGTGCCGTATACGTGAATAATAACCCCGACACTAAAAGACAAGAATTTCACAAGAAAAATCTTACTAATATTCTGGCATAATGATATTAGAAGAAATAATATCACTTTTACAAAAAATAACATCCCTTACCTCGAAAAGACAGTACTTCTGACTGGAATACTGGATATAGTGCTGAAGGGAACTTGCACTATATAGCAACACTCAAAGTATTAAAATACTCACAAGAATACGCTCGATAATATAGAGAGAGAAAACTTATTTCTGGTATGATTTTTAATTCTAACATAAGCATCCTATTTATAGGAAAATACTTAGAACACCAAAGCAGAAAATTTAATTAAATATTAATATACTTTATTAAATTTCCTACGCACACAAACTTGGTCCAAAATCAGCCACCAAAAGTCACAAAAATGTTTTTCTCACATAAATCATTTAAAACTCAAAAAAAAATCAAAATCAATTAATCCGGAACTTCAATAATTCATAATAAATAGCCCTTTTATCAGAAAAATTTGAATCTTATGTCCATTCCATAAGAAATTTAATTCTCTACAACTTTTTAAGTTTATGTTTTTCCAAATTCCAAATAGAAATTGACCGAAATCCACATACGGACGATTTTACAGGCTATAATCAAATTTCACAAGAAATGGGGTCCACAAACATGAAAAACATGTTTTAAATATTTTTAGTTACAAAAATACTCTTCCTCCTCATTTATTCATATATCACACATTCATTGTAAAAATATCACCATTATTATATAATATATTTAAATGAATTATTTTATCAAAAAGATATAATATCAATTTTTCAACAATTGTCACTTTAAAATTTTCTCTATCTATATTAACATAAAATGAATATTTTCCTTATCATATAAATCAATATTTAATTATTCACAAATAATATTACAGAATCATAATATCGACAACCAGGTCGTTCCTAGAAAAGAGGAGGCTTTCCAATAAGGATTTCTCCTTACTGGCGCGTAATTAGGTGACCAAACCTCTCCTTAGACAGAACTTTCTAGACATTGCCAATAATGTTATCTAATAATATTATTCAAATAATATGAATTATTTATTTTATTAAGAAAAATATTGTGCAGTGACAATTATTGAAACAACAATAATATAAAATAACAACGTAGCAATTATTGAATCAATAAAATAAAATATTGAACAGTAATTACTGTAACAATTATTGAGTAGTGCCTTCTTACGTAAGAATCAATAATTGGTGCAATACTGCGTGCTTCTTGTGTTTTAACCTTTGGGTGTTCCAACAAGATAATAACTTGAGAATAACTACGCCGTTATTTATAAACAACTTATACTTGTCATTTTCTTCATCCAATCAATTTCCGTTATGGGGCCCACACAAGGCTGCGCCGTCGTACGAATATTCCCTGACAGTAAGAATATTCCATGACCAAATGAATATTCCCCGACAACAATGAATATTTTATAACCACTTGCTTATTTGAAATATTTGTGCATTTTACCCATAACTAACCACATTAATCAAATCAACCCTTACTATTTCAAAATAATAAATAGAAGAAATTCAATTTCATTAATAATATGTTGGGGTCTTACATATAATCAACATATGAAACAACAATTTAACAAAAATCCATTATAGAGAACTCTAAATCAATTACAACACCAACTTGAAAATTTAGAAATGAGTTATACCTTGAATCTTTGATTGTATGATAGCAAAGTTGATAGAAATCCTTTCTCAAAACCCTTCTTCTCCAACTCTCAATATCACTGTGTTTTTTTTCTTCTTCTTACCTAGCTCTCTCTAACCCTCTGCTATTTTGGCCTTAGAAAATAAGACGCGTGAAACATAAGCTGATATGGCCTCACCTCCCACGCACTCTTTCAGTTAAAAAAAACAAAAAGGTGTCAGTTGGATAAGTCAAAGGCCACAGGGCCTTGTTTTGCTACCACAAATCCCCTCATTCCAACTTATTTTAATAATATTATATTATATAATTTTTATTTGTCACACTTATTTTAGTTAATTTAAATAACATAAAATAATTTTTATTATATGATTAATAAATTATAACATATCTAATTTAATTATTAAATTAGACTAGAACATCACTTTATTTAATATATTTATTTCCTTTAATATTAAAAAATTTATTTAATTTAATTATTTCATTAAATTAAATCCTTAAATAATAATAAAATTACCATTCATTAATTTAGTTAGCACACATACTCAACTAAATTATTACATCACAATTCATCAATTATTTATTTTCCTCAATAAATAAATTATTTACAATGTTTATTTAATTCAATAAATATTTAAATTAAATTACAAATTTCTTGATCGTTACATCCTTCTCTCCTTAAAAGGATTCTGTCCCCAAAATCACAACTCGAAAAATTTATTCGTTACAAGAATCTTGAAGTGATATAAAGATTAGAAATGGGAGTTACCCAACTCCAATAGCCAAGATAACGAATAATGATGAATAGACAAAGTCTATAAGATTAAAAGCATAAATGATGAAAAAGGAAAGAAAGAGGATCGTAAAACAAAACGATCACGAGTTAAGAAAAGAATTTTAAGGGAGATGATTATAGAATAAGATAACGACGTAATCTGTTTAAGTTATAAAAGAAAGATGGTCTGTAATATTTGAATAATTATAGCTTGATGCTATGAAGATAATGTACTCTGATATAGTACGAGATAACTCACGAGGAGTTATAGATAATGTGATACGAGGAATTCGTATTGAGCAAGTTAAGGGCAAGTGAAGAATAGGTTAAGAGTAAGACAGAGTTAGGTGGAATTTCAATTGAGGACTCATGTGATGGCTGAGTTGTACAAACCTTTGTATGGGCGAGGGTTTTGTGCTTGCACTCAGTTTATCACATTGATAATCATTGGAATGTTGGTGTCGCGCTATTAATGTATATGTGGCAAAAAGGTGATTCTTTTCTCATATGTATATTTGATAGTTAGAAACTATTAAGATTAGTCAGATATTATTAAGGTTAGGTGCGAGTTGGTAAGTTTGTGACTCATAATAATATGGTATGTTTTGAACCCCTCAGCGAATGGACGCCTATGGTCCAACTAGGATAAGTTCTTAAACTCATATTATTGTGACAAGTTCCTAAACTTCCAATGTGTAGTAAGTTTGATGAACTATACTGGGGGTATAGGAATATTGTAAGTTGAAATACAAGAATATTTAGTATAAGAGCATTGGTGGTCCTAGAAATAAAAAGAATTAGTTAGTAATGAGGTAATGGAGTAAAGATTGAAATGATGGAGAAAATTAGATATTCAAAATCTTCTAGCTTTGCTAGATTTTTGAAATTTATTAACTTCGTACTGATGTTTGCACTTCTATTTTTCTTGAAAAACATTGGATCAAACGATGGAACCAATAAGTTTTAAAAAAAAATACCGTTATCTGTATGTCTATTCTAATTGTTTCGGTTAGACAAAAATGATTCAAAAAAATATCAAAAATATATTTTTTTTCTTTTCGTAGTCATTAAGGCATCACTAAATAAGATGTTGATTTGACAAAGAGGAAGTCATCAATGCAATTGAACCTGGTGTTGGATGTGATCATAAGATCGTCAACCCACTATAGTATGATGTAGCATGACAAAGTCATACAATGACTGAATCCTCAACGTACTATCGAGATAGTACGGTATCATGTCATCATAAAAGGATTTTTGGTTTTCTTTAAACTAAGAAAGCTATGCCATATGAATTGGATAAAATTATTTCAATTGATGCTCAAGTTATTGTTAGAAGTCTATGCTATTTGATTCAGCTAGACAAATATTGAAAGATGTTTATGCAGTTCAAGTGTTTCTTGAGAAGTTATGCCAAACCAAATTATTTTGGTGCGGATTCAGGTGTTGAAAAGTTGAGGTGAACAACCCTATTATAGGGGAGTTATTTTATGCAATGCATTTAGATGTTTGTGAACAATACATGGTACGAAGGGTTGATCACCCTAAGTACGGGGAGTCCCTACAGTTATGACTGTTTAGGTTAAAGTTGAAAGATTACTTGTAACCTTGGACATAGTTCGTGGTCTTGTGACCCTTAGTTACATCTTTAAAAATTGAGAAGAACAACCCTATTATGGGGGAATTATTTTTACATGATGCGATGTTTTTGCATAATACATCGTACTAAGGGCTTAACACCCTAAGTATGAGAGTCCCTACAGTCTAATGACTGTTAAGGTTTAAGTTGAAAGAAATACTTATAACCATTGACGTAGTTCAAGGTCTTGTGACCCCTCAACATGATTTGGAATCTTTTAAATTCCTGAGTTATTTATACTGCTTCCCAATTATTGAGCAATTGTGGAAGATTCTTGCTATTTTAAAAGGCGAATGTGGTAAGGATGATATTTGTGAGATCCCAAATTTTATGAAATAAAAGTATTCAATTTTTCTATTTTGGTAAATAGTTAAATTGATAAAGTTTAAAGTTAAGGGTGATATTTGAAAATTTTGCAAAGTAAGCAAGTTATTGTAAAATATTCGTTGTGTCAGGAAATATTTGTTTGGTCAGGGAATATTCTTTTTGTCGGAGAATATTCGTACGACGGCATAATCATTGGTGGACCCCACAACGAAAGTATTGTCGTAGTTAGAAAACGACAGAATTATCTTTTTATAAAAATAACGGTGAAAGTTTTACCGTTGAACTACCCGATAGTAAAAGTACAGTAATACGTGTGGTTGCATAGTAGTACACGGTATTAATTATTGATGCTTACGTGAGAAATCACTCAGTTATACTCAATTATTGCTACAATAATTGTTGCATCATATCTCTCATGTTATTGATTCAATTGTTGTTACAGTATCATCTGCATAATATGTTATAGTATTAAATCAATAATTGAGACGATAAAGTTATTCATATTATTATTTGCAATATTGACAATGTCTAGAAGTTCTGTCAAGGAGAGATTAGATAATCTAATCATGCTTGATAGGAGAAATCCTTATCAGAAAGCCCCCTCTTTCCTGGGAACGACCTGGTTGTTAAATATTGTGAGTTATAATATTAATGATGAATAAGTTCGTGTTGATTAAAGATGAAATTGATAATTCCATTGTGTGTGAATTATTAGTGTTAGTGGAAATCGACATTTATTTCGATAATAATTAATGTCTGGAGGTTATATTGACCAATCGGGTAATTAATCAGATAAATGAGCAATTAATTGCTATTAATTCACATGTTTATAACTATGTATTCACATGTGTGTACTATTGATTCACATGATTTACTATTAGGGGAGTTGGTGCAAGATTGATAATACTTGCATGACTAAATTAAAAATGGAGGTATAGATGAAGGTACTATACTATAATTAATTTTTTCACATGTTTAGAACTATTGATTCACATGATTTACTATTGATTCACATGATTTACTATTGATTCACATGATTTACTATTAGGGGAGGTGGTGCAAGTTTGATAATACTTGCAGGACTAAATTAAAAATAAAAAAAAAGATAAAGGTATTGTACTGTAATATTTTGAGCCCCAAAACGTGCAATTATCGAAACTATATTTTTCTATAAATAGAAGCTCATTCTTCCTTCATTTCTCACCAATTCACTAAATCTCACAAGAGCAATTATTATCGAGAGAAATTATAGAGAGAAAGAAGAAGAGTAGTCTATTACTTCACTACTCTAGTATCTAGTCTTCTTCTGAGGTAAGGGTTATTATTTTTTTTATATATTCTGAACATATATTATTTTTCGTATTCGCATGAATATTATTATCTTTCAATATTCATTATATTCGTTTAATAATCGTAAGGAATATTATTTCCGTTCAATATTCGTAAGGAATATTATTTTTGTTCAACCGTTGTAAGTAAGGGTTTCTGCCAGGGGTTGTTTCATAATATTTCTGATCCTCAAAAATTCTGAAAAAATTTGAAATGATAATTTGATGAGTTTTCTAGATTGTGTCCAAAAATGCCAATTTTTGGATGTATAGATTAGGAGTTATTAATTTTATGAGAAAAGACTATTTTAAAAGTAAACCCTTATAACTCCTTGTGGTTAACTCCAAAATTGGTAAAATTTTTATTGGAAGTACATCTATATAACAGAAGTATACCCTATAAATTTCGGAATTTTTGGACAAAAGTACAATTTTTGATAAATGTCTAAATATTTGGCAGTTTTAGTCATATGAAAAATAGTAAATGAATTTTAAAAATTCTGAGAAAAATATATGTTCAATATGGGACTATATTCTGCTAAATCCCGAGAAAAGAAAATTTGTTTGTACTGATTTGGTATTTTTCATGAAAATTGACTAGTTATGAGTAAATGAATTAAATATGTTATGTGAAGTAAGAAAATTGGAAAATAGGATTTTATGACTTGAGAATCCTATATAAGGTATATGCAGATTTTTGATGAGAGTTTTGGTTATTGGTGATGAAATCTTATGAGTTTGGCATTTTATGATGATTAAATGCATTAATTAGTAAAGTGTAAATAATTAAAATAAATTATTTATAAGTTTAAGAAATGATTAAAATATTGTGGTAATATTAATAATATTAGATTATGAGATTATTAGGTGATTTATAACATTTGGATTAAGGTGTTATAAATATTGATATGAATTTTATTGTGAAACTTTATCTTTTTGTGTTGGGGTTACTATTCACGTATACGACACTATTCATGTATATGACACTATTTGCGTATATGATATTATTTATGTATACGGTACTATGTATAAATACGGAGTACTATTTATGGGTTACTATTCATGAGTTACTATTCATGAGTTACTATTCACGAGTTACTATTCACGAGGTACTATTTACCCGAAAATATATTTCTTTTTTGTCCAAATTATTTTTTGGTACATGAATATTATTCTTAAATTTTACTCCACAAAGCAGTATCATGTTGACAATTTGAATATTTTTAAACTCTGGATAAATTAAAGTCTTTAATATTTATCCTTGATTTCGTTTGATTAATGCTTATATCATTGTCATCATCCTCGTGCTTATATTGTGATGAAAGTCATCTTTGGCTTACGTGCATAGATGGACTGTTGATTATTGGTTTTACAGTTGTATATCTTTGGCTTACGTGCATAGATGGACTATTGATTATTGGTTTTATGGTTGTATGTCTTTGGCTTATGTGCAAAGATGGACTATTTATTATTGATTTTACAATTGTATATATTTGGCTTACGTGCAAAGACGAACTGTTGATTGAAAGCTTTGGGGCTGTAGTGCAAAGATGGACGGTGTATGACATGATCATGACCCTTTGGTGATAATAACGAATATCCTTGGCCCGTAGTGCATGGATAATTCGATGATGTGATTAAGCGGGATCATGACCATTAGTTAATTGATTGAATGTCTTTGGTAGTAGTGCAATCGGCGCTGCACAATTGATTGGTATGATCATGACTATTGGTTTTATAGTTGAATATATTTAGCCCGTAGTGCAAAGGTAGACAACTGATTGGTATGATCATTGTTATTACATTTGAATATCTTTAGCCTTTGGGGTAAGGATATTGAGTAAACGTTCTATTAAGCCTTTTGGCAAGGGCTGTTGATTTACATGATTATAAATATGAATTGTAGATTTAACTATAATCTTTGGTGGTTCAGGTGAAGACAGGTGATGATAGTTCTTTTTGTCTTGGGTATAACAAAGAACTATTGATGAGTATTACAGGAATGAAATATTAACGATGTACTTTTAATCTATAGGAGACAGTAGACATTATGTTCCACTTGACTCTTCTAATGGATTGCTTATTTCGCTGCAGTTAAACTTGATATTTATTGTATTCTATCAGTTGTTATACTGTTGAAGGCTGAGGATAATTTATTCTGCATTATCTTAGTCATAATATTTCTTACTGGGCTAGTTGAGCTCACCCTTTTCTTTCACTGTTCTCTTCAGGAAATGAGAATATAGCTGGGACGAGTCAAAAAATGGAGTGACGGTCCAGGATAAGTGGCTTTAGTAGTCCTCACTATTTTGTGAAATAGTATGACAGTTGTATAAAAAGAAGTTTGTAGTTCAGTTCTGTAGTGTGATATCTGGCGACTCAAGATGGGTGATGTATACCTGTTTTGGGGGCGTCACAATATTCCTTAGAAAGAAGTAAGTCGTAAAATGCAACACTGAATGATGAATATATTAAATAAGTGAGAAAAGAAATTTTGAAATGAGAAGGAGATGAGTTATCAAAGAATAATATAAAACTTTTAATAGAAAAGTTTAATAATTGTAGAAAGATCTTTGTGGAAAGAAAGAGGTTATAGAACCCAATGAATGAATAAAGTATTAACGTAAAATCTATTTTGATAGATTGAATGAATAAAGATTAATAAATAAAATTTTGAGGATGAAATTCGTAGAAGAAGGGGTGAATGTAATGTCCTGAGAGTTTGAGAATCTAGTACATGATAATGATCCTTAGAGAAAGATAATGAACGGGTCAAGGAATATGTAATACTCAAAATATAATTGAGTTTAAGTAAAGGTTGTGAAATAAAACTTACAAGAATTTATTATGAAGAATGGTGGGAGTATGAAATATAAAACTTATATTAAGGTAATGTATTGAAGTTATTCAACAAAAAGATTTGATGAAAACTTGAGTAAGGTAGGGTTTCGGTGATTCCGAGGATGGAATCCTTATAAGGTGGGAATGATGTAACAATCCAGAATTTTATTTATAATTTCAAATATTTATTGAATTAAATAAATATTTTTAATTGATGTGTTTGTTATTTTGTAGATATTTGTTGGATTATTTATTAGTAAGTAAATAATTCATGAGTTATAGAAATTAACTTAATTAAAATAAAAGAGTGATGAATTAAATTTATGAGATAATACTCTAATTTAACTTAATAACTAAATTAGAGAGTTGTTAAGGATTATATAGTTTGCTAGAATGTTGTTTTAATTTAATTTAGTAATTAAAATGATATGTTAATTTATTAAGTAAAATTATAATAAAATTATAATTTTGTGCTAATTAGTTTTGTTTATTTAACTAATATTGGATATGGGAATCCAAATAAATAATGTGGGACTATAAACTAAATGAGTTATTAAAATAAATTAAAGTAATTTTAAATAGATTTACCCAAACAAGGCTTAAAGATATTAAGTCTTTATTTTAAAAAGTGTTTTGTCAAACAAAGCCTTATGGATTTTAAATTTTGAATTTGAATTAAAACAATAATAAAAATAAAATTTAAATTTAAATAAAATATATTAAATTTTATAACTGATATATCATTATTATATTTAATAAAAAGTCAATTTTTAGACGTTTAGCTTTGTGCGTTGGTTTTAGTTGGCTTTACGTGAAAAGAATTGGCCTAAGCCTAAGAAGAAGAAAGAAGAGAGTTTACAGAGAAGTTTGAGAAAATTTGAGAAAACTTAAGAGAGAATTTATGTGATTCTAAAGCAATTCTTTGTGTTTAGCAAAGATTATATTCAAGCAAGTGAATGTATAATCTCTAAAACTCAAGTTTATGTTTATAAGAAGAGTTCATGTTCTTTAGTTTCAAAATTTTCTGTAAATTGCATGTTTGATGAATTGTTGTTATACAATCTGATTAATGGTGTTTATTAGTAAATTCTGATGTTAGAATTAACATCTAGACAGAAAATTAGTGTGCTAATTATGTTCAAAAAGAAAGAAAATCGTTCATAGTGTATATGGCTTGTGAAAGTACAAAAATTGGTAGTTAGTTTGTGGACTAAACTATAAATTGAGTCTAGAATATGTTATTATGTTTAAAAACGAAAGGAATGCAAGTTGAATGAATCAATTTGGTTAAGAAACGAATTCATAGTGAATGAATTCGCTAAACATGTTAAAATATGAAAGTTTAGTATGAACATGAGTTTTGGGTCAAGATTTAGGCTAGTTTGTATTACTATAAATTGTTATAATTCTAGTATGTTGTATTTATATGAATTACGAATCCATAGAATCGAAAATAGACTAATTTGAATGTGTATAACTCAAGTTATGAAGATTAGTAGGAGAAAATGGTCAAAAATCGTAAGAACGGTGAACTTAGAGTCCCGTTTCTGCTAACGGGCACAGTTGCATTGTGCCCTAAGTCATTTTTGGTGTAGCTGCCCTCTAGGGAATAGTTGCTCTGTTCCCAAGGCATAATTGGGTGCAATTGCGCCCAAAGTGTGTCAGGTGTGATTATTTTGACCTATTTTAGTAAAATAGGCATAACGTTTTTATACGAACTCTGATTGAGGCAATTCAAGATGATCTGGAATGAGGAGGAATAGACCTACAACTTTCATTCTTTAAGTTATTCGATTTGAGGTCAGGAACTGGGGTAAAAATGGTCATATTTAGGACTATTATGTTTTCAAGGACAATCGGAGGGCGTCCGACATGCACGTATGCAAGTGTAGTGCTTCTGACGATAAAAGATGTTGTTCTAAGTTATAAAAAATGAATGTTAGTAAACATAATGATGCTTAACATTAATAAATAATGTATTAGATAAGTTGTATAAGCATACTAAGCATATACAAGAGAGACAAATCGAGCGTGTGACGAATGAATGTCGAAACGCCGTAACAAATGTTAATGAACGTAAAAAGTATTTTAAATCAAATGAAGTGAATATTATAAGATATGAAATAGATTTAATATAAAACCAATAATGATTCTCAGCAAGACTTAAACACTTGAATGAACTTCGAGTACGACCTAAGAAGTAATACAGTGATATGTAAGTCAAAAGTTAACACAATCAAATTGAACATTGTGTATTGATTAATAAGAAGGGTTATCAGATATAGAGTAAAGTTTACATTACAACTACTATGCATTTCTATGTGACTAATAGTTAATGTGAATGATTATATAATTGTGTAGTGCACGTGAAGTGCAGATAGCTGTAAGTTGTTAAACTGTTATTGGTAAACAACGATCAAGGCAAGTCTTTCAGTTCCTATTTTCTATGTGAACTTGATGATTAAATATTTTAAATCTTTATTGCAAAGAGCATGATGTGTTATATATATGTTGAAAGTAATGTTAAAGTCAATTTATGACTATGTTGATTGAGTAGAGCATGTTGATTGAGTAAGGAACTCAATCTTTATACTTGTTATATGAACTGTAGCATGTATGTTATATTAGTCCAATGTTTATGAGATATATGTTGAACATGTTATTATGTGCTACGTGATGCATGAAAACTGTTAGATTTTGTTGGGCTGTCGAGCTCAACCTTGCAAATAACCACTTTTGCAGGTTAAATATTCAATGTAAAGCTATGTGCTACTTGAAAGACATGGATCAGATGTGATACTTAAGGATTTATACACTTTGGCTGAATTATTATTATTTGAACAATGTTTAGGGTTCTGGATAATGTATGATGTTTAATAGATGTTGAGTTATAATGTTTAAGTTTTGTTTGTTGTATGAAAGGGTATTGAACTTGGATGTAAGTTTTATTTATTAACTCTGATAAGGTGAGTAATAAGCTAAGTATGATTTAAAGGTAGGTAAAGATAAAGGTTTTGAGAAATATACTTGATAAGTTACAATGATTATGTAATGATAAACTATCAAGTTTGAGTTATCTGATATGTAAAGGTTATCAGATTAAAATGTAAGATTATATATAATAACTTTGATGGAGCGAATCATAAAATAACTTGATTCAAAAACATGTAGATGATAAAGGTTTTGATTTAGGGAATTAAAGTAATAAGGTAGAAAAGTTTAAATTATTCCGCATTTTATTAAGTTTAGAATCGAATAATGATGTAAAATCAGAAGTTAGACATGTTATTAACGACCGAAGTCGATAATTGAATTGTATGAATTTTGGGGTATTTACACCCTCTTTATCATATTCATGCAATGCAATGGCATGGATAGGATAAAGAATACTAGAGACTTGAAATGTGACAAGATAATCATGATGCAATGTACTGCAGCATGATGTCTATGCATGATGCATATGGTTTATTGGATTGTTCTCTAATAGGATGTGATGACTGTGGGCTCCCGTGACTTCTGTCGGGGATTAAAGTTATCACTAAAAACCCTGATGAACTATTTTGAACGTGTGATCCAAAGTTCTCAGGAACTTCCAGGATGTTGACGTTGGGGTTATCACCAAAGTCCTTAATCCTTGGTACAAACTTTACACTGAGGATATATCTCTCATGTATAAGAGACTCTGTGGGGATATGTTTTGTTTGAGGAGACCTTGTATAACATATTCCATCATCGGTCCTCCCCGATGAGGATGGTCCTTCTTGGTTTGTGTCGACAGGTTCTTCAAATGCTCTGCCGGAGTTACTGCCAACATTCTGCGTTGTCAGGGCTGTTTGACCCTCGCTAAAATGTACATCAACGGATGAGATCCCTGTTGTGGATAATGTCAAGGCTGCTTGCCCTTCGTTGATGTGTGCATTAATGGATGAGATCGTCTAATAATTTTTAAAACTTCACTGGTTTTATTTGCCAGCGGCTGAATGCCGTCAAGGTTGTTTGACCTTCATTGACATATTCATCAATGGCTGATTTGGATAGAGTTTCTGCTGGGGAAGAAAGGTTTTAGGGTTCTGACCCCGCACAGATGGCATTCGGACCTTCGTAAGGCATTATCGAGTGTAGTTTGCAACTGTTGTGATCATCGGTATAGTGAACCTTGTGTCTGGGTGAATATCAAATGACTGACATGTAGACCCACAGTTTGGTCTCTAAAAACAAGGATTTCAGGCTCTTCCGGTAAATCGCATAGCATCTTTTTTTCTGTTTTGACTTTTTTAACTTGTGAGACCTCCTTTGCAACTCAAATTGGACCGAGTTGGAGGGGTGAGCCCCACCTAAGGGAGCTGTAGGTACACCTATGGCCAGCTGTGGGTGGCCGTAAATGGCTTGGTGCCTTCACAAGTCATTTTCATATTGCGCCACACAGGAAATCTGAGAGCTCTTCTTCAGACCTGCTGAGTTCGGGTGTCTTTCTGCAAATTTTGGCACCATACAAGTGTTCAACACTGCCCTGGTAACGTATGCATGTATTCTTTTCCAGTTTTTTATCCGTTGGAAAATGAGTTATCACATGAAATGCTTCTAAACACATAGTAGTGATATGCTCATATGACTTGATAAAAAATATTCAACACAGTAAATGTTAGCATTTAACCATACTGAACATAATGATGTGAAAAAATTTAACTTTTGAAACAATCAAATTGACACCCTTTTTATGTTATTTCTTATCCTATTTGAGGATAAATGAGCAAATGTGGTAAAGAAAAGTAATCCTGGTAATTAGGCTACCCTTGCGGATTATGTCTTTGATAGTGTAATGCATATAGGATGTTTATGACTGTGGGTAGGTGTGCTACTGAATGGCCACCTAGTCATGCCTATGTGCATATGGATAGTCCTATTTACAAAGGAGACTATGGCCGAAAGTTTCCAAAATGTAGGCATTGGATAGTCATGCATTTTTAACTCTACTGTAGGCGTATGTTAAAATAATGCATGCATGCATGTAGTCATAAAATGCATTTTGAAAAAGCTCTAGGTTAGAGTTTACCACACCCTTTCTGAGGTGATTTGGAGATTTGTGTCCAGATATATATGGATCCAGATCAGCCGAGTAGTTCTCGCAGGACCACTTCAGGTGTACGGAGGAGGGCTTCTGATGTGCCTCGACCCCGTTCAGTTAGACAGTCTCGTCGTTTAGCGGAGGCGGTGATTCGTCCTATCCGAGTTGATGTGCCAGATGTTAAGGATGAGAAGGAGGATGTACCAGTTGCGAACCTCGCTCTTGCTTCTCATGTTCCCCGTAGGGATCTTCCAGGCATTCAGGTGACGATCCCAGAGCTTCTGGGTGATTTGAGTCGACACCCCTCCGTTTACATGCATGCAAATGAGATAAAATTTGGATTTGATCTTCCTTTTTTCCTATTGATGAGAAGGATTCTGATGTTGATCTGCTTTATGATGCAGGTTCCCAGTTTTACGCAGCCTCGAGGGAACTGGTTCAGCATTCACTCTACATATCAGGCTCTGCATCCCGATTATCGAGCGATTGTGCATGGATGGGGCTTCGAGGTGTTCTTTTCCATCCTCCCCTGTTTTTGTCCTTGGGGTTATCTGAAGGCATTATCTGAGCGCTGGTTTCACCAGACTTAGTCTCTCCATTTATTGGACTATGAGGTGATGATGACGCCGATGGATTGGCGGTTTATCGTCGGTATGGAGTTTGGAGGGGCGCTAGTGCCTTGTACGACGGATATTACCCCGAATGCCGTTAGATCCTTTCTAGGAGTCCGATCGAGGCGCTTTCAAGGCGGGATGACGGTCTGCATCTGAGTCCTTTGAGCGTAGATGCTACATGAATGGGTCATTGAGTGAGCCCATACCCTGTGACACCCCCAAATCCGGGTTACCTGACCCCTGAATTTGGTGCTCACGATCCACAATATTATTAACATCTAACTACCCATTCATTGATGAATACAAACATACATATCATTAATTAATATGTTAACAATAACATCCCAGATTATCTAACCTTAACATTACAAACTTACCCTTAGATATACAAAAAAGTTTTACAAATATAACATAATAATAATGTTCATTATAACTACTCCATCACTATGCCTTTGCCTTTGTTCTTCTTTGCCCCTCCGGCTACTTCATTCCTAGCTGAAATATTTAATTTTGCAAGGGTGAGCAACAAATTTGCCCCGCAATTAAGACATACAATGAATGTATAAGAATCAAGAATAACAGACTATCTATTATGATAGAATAACACCAAAGTTTGGGGAACTTTGAAATAAATGAACAATTCGTTAATCACTAACAAGTCTTCTCGCATTCTATGCAACGCAATAATTTGATAATGAAAGAGTACAACGCTTTCAAAGTTTCTACGATATTCAATTGAATAACAAGATGGAAATATTCTTCAGAGTTTATGTTGAGTGATCCCTAAGGATCTTGAACTTCTCTTCTCGAGTAACTATCAAAGATTTACTTTGATATACCCAGGTGTATCAGATAACCATAAAGATTAAATCATACCCCTCTACAAGTACTTAGAGAGGCCAACTCCTTGTACCCTATATTATGCATACTACTCACACGCGCGCAAAGGCCGAATATACGACCAAAAATGTTTTCTTTGTATAAAAGGTTGTTCTTCTTAGTCTTATAATCAGAGTTTGATTTATAACAACGAAATACAATGATTTCAATATCTAATCCCTTTCTCGATCTAGCCGAAATAATTGGCATTGATCTATCAATAATAATTGAATTCTCTTCTCGAACCTATTAAGTTCTAACAAATGTTCGTCTAGCTAGAATAATTAGCTAAGACATATCTCAACACAATTCGATAATAAACAGGAATTATATATACTGTCAATAATAGCTTCAACGAATGTAATTATCTAATAATAATTATTCTCCAAATATATATTCTCAGATCACTAATTCAATTTGAACTAATAAGCATGCACTAACTGCGAATAATCAACAATAACTTCTCAGACGTGGTCTAATTAACAATAATTAACTAGCATAATATTTGAACAGATATAACTCAAGGTTGAGTTAGGAAACTTGCCTTCCGCGTTGATTACTGCTACACAATATACTTATCTGCGTTCGAAAGACATATAATCAATAATATTGGTCTCATAATTAGCACAATAATTTATAACACGTATTACTGTAATTCACAGTCAATCTTTCTCCTAGACACAATACCACATAGTCTCATCAGTGTTTATAACCTATATAAACACTCATCAAGTTAACTAATTCGCACTACAAAAAAATAGGCATTTAGCAATGATTTTTCGGGCAACGACTTTATAAGTCGTTGCTAAAAGTATATGTTTAGCAACGAGATTTGTCATTCGTTGTAGATTGTGTCAAGCTTTCACTTTTTACAATGAAATTCATAAGTCGTTGCAAAATTTCATTGCTAATTCAATGGCGGGAAAAAATTTCGTTAGAAATTCGTTGCAAAATTTTCGGCCACTTGCTTTCCTGTCATCGTGGGCAACGGAAGTTTTGTTGTTGCTAAAAATGGGGCTTTAGCAACGATTTTTCAGGCAACCACTTTATAATTCATTGCTAAAAGTGTATGTTTAGCAATGAAACTTGTCCTTCGTTGCAGATTGTGTCAGGCTTTTCACTTTTTGCAACGAAATTCATAAGTAGTTGCAAATTTTGGAAACAAAATTTGTTAAAAATTCGTTGTAAAATTTCTAACCACTTGATTTCTCCTCATCGTGGACAACGAAAGTTTTTTTGTTACTATATTTCGTTGCCTAATATGGACCACATTTATTGGCAACAATTTTTATTTTCGTTGCATATTTTATACAACTTTTTGCAACGACCGTTAAAATATTGCCTTAAATTAAGATGATAATAATAATAATAATAATAATAATAATAATAATAATAATAATAATAATAATAATAATAATAATAATAATAATAACATTCATAACTATTAGCGGTAGACAGTGTAACACATGAGCAAATGAGAGGCTAATGAGTAATTTCTCATGTCGCTACAGCTTGTAGCGGCAGGGGAAAATCCATTTCAATCCGTGTCATCTAATGTTGCGATCAACAGTATAGATTATGGTTGTTGAAATAGTACTCGTGACAATCGATTGCCAAACATGTTAGTTCCGGGCCTCCGACCCAAATAAACCCAACCTCCCCTGATTATTATATCTATGCCTCCCAATGTTTCCTATTTCTAGATAGAAGTAGGATATACTTACAACTACCCCATCAATCTGAGAATGAAAGTGATGTTTGACATTTAATACTAAGGAATTTACGCACAAATTATTATAAAAAAATAAATTATTTAATATAAGTAAATATTTAACTTAAGATTACATAAAATAATAAGAACTTTTTATTTCTTAGGCGGAGGAGTAACTTAAATCATGAACATATTTTAAGTCCAAAATAAAACATAAAAAGAGAATAGTAATGGTATACCCCTAGCTATTCCTAGTTCTCATTTTACCTTTTTTCCAAATATATTATAAAATTAAATTATAATACTATATGTTCTAAGAGAAAACATAAAAGATGAACAAAAAAATTTATTATTTTTTATGAAGTAAACAGAATAAAGTTATTTAAAATGACTTATAAGTCATTCCTAATAAGTTAGTTTGACCCATATTAATGTAATATCAAAAAAAAGTGGCGTTGGTTGCCTTATTTTTAGCTAAAAAAAATCCAAAAATTCAACACCAGTTCAAATGGTGTTCAATCACTACAAGAAATTATGGATGTAGTGAAAGAAATTTTGTGAAGGAATTTATTCCTTCACATGAGGAGTTTTCTAGCGAAGGAACAGTGAAGAAAAAAAATATATTGATAATATAGTTATTAGCGAAAGAAACATCATTCACAATTTATATTTTTCTCTCTCAAAATTGAGGTGATAGAAGTATTTTTGGCGCCAATTTATGATGAAAAATTACGAGGAAAAAATCTATTAGTGAAAGAATTTTTACTCACTATATATTATTGTTCAAAAGTTTTTTGCTAGAGATAAAATTGGTCGCTGTTTTGTTCTAAATAATTTTTTTATATAAATATATTAAATTTTTTTTAATAATAAATTTATTTTTAATAACACTTTTTAAATAATGTTCAATATCACCTATTTATTTTAATAAACTATAAAGGAGATAACTTTACAATACCTTAAACTTTAAAATTTCAAAAAATAAAACAAAATAAAAAATAAGGCTAAATTAGCCTTGAACAAATAAAAGGGTCTCCGTATGTTTGTTCTTTCTGTAAGATTAAAAACCCCAAAGATCCATCTTGTGAATTGCAACCTAACTCCCGATTTTGCTTCTCAATTCCCATCCCAAAGCCCATCTCTTCTCAATTGCAAGCATGAAATCCCTATTTTGCTTCTCAATCAACTGTGTTACTATCGTCATCTTGTGGATTTTAGTTTAGGGATAAAGGAAAATTAGGACGATCGAGATGAAAATAATTACGCTAATTGAAAAGGCCTCAGGCGGATCTAATACTTTCAATCGACGATAATCTTTAAGCAGCCCGGTCATCTCTCCCGATTTGTGAGTAATCTTTTCTTGTTCTTCTTTATTTTTCATACCTAATATCCTTAAATCCCTAATCTCATCTTTTACAAAGACTTGCACAGCCTTTCCATCTGTTGCAGAACCCTAAATCGCCTCTCCAACGAAGATTTTCTTTGGGCCTCTTTTGTCTCTTCTGATTTCTCTCTGTCTCGACTTCAATCATCATCTTCTTCTTCTTCAATCGATCTTTTGCCTAAATCCCTCTACAAACTGTCTATTCAATAGTGTAAAAATGTTTCAATTCATTGGTTTGATTTTCTCCCTTTACCAGTCTAATATAAGGAGTAATTGTTGTTTGTGGAAAATCTAATAAAAATCTAATCTTTAATGAAATTAAATAGGTTTGAGAGGGATAGAGCTAGGAAGCTTTTGGCCCATTGACGGGCTATTCTCAGAATTGAGAGTCGAATTGTTGAGCATTCGAGGAGGATTTTGGAAATCAAGCATATATTTGCGGCAGATTCTGAGAAAATGAAGAACACTATTTCGAAACTGTCAAATTTACAAAATTTTAGGTAATAATAACAATTACAATCAGTTACGTGACTCGATTATCTGTTTAGTTTAGTTCTGTGTTTTCAAAGCATATAATGGGTGTTAAAATAGTAATTTATATCAAGCTTCTATTTAGTTTATTTTAAGTTGTTTAAGACTGTTTGTGATTTAGAAGAATAAAATTTTGTTTAGTTACCTCAATGTTACCCCCCAAAATACTTGAGTGGAGGTTCTGTAAGTAAAAATAAATAATAATAATAATAATAATAATAATAATATTCAGTTGCTTGATTTTTCTAGACATTCTCCCGTCATTTATGTCAGATAACAAATTCAGAAGAATCACTTTGGGAATTTTGCAATTTGCCTTCTTCTTCTTGCCTTTTTTTTGGTCATTTGGAATGAAGGGGAAATTTACTAGTGTCACAAATATTTTTTTAGTTGCCTAGCCATTTTCTTAGTAATGCATCTAGACTTGAGTGGTTTATAGAAGTTTATGTATTTTTTTGTTAAAAAAAATATTGTGTTCAAGAAGAACATGGAACTATTTAGTGAGCTGATGAGATTCTACAATTGGTTTGATACTTTGATTTTATTAGGCAAGCATCAGTGGCATTGAATGTGTGGCAACCAGAGGTGGTTCATGATAGGCAAACATCAAATAGTTGAGAAATTTAATGTAAACGTTGATTCTCGAATTAGTGCACTTAGCAATGCTTTGTCCATAGCAGTTGACTTTTTGACCACTTAAAAATATGAGATTGATAATGATACTATAGTGTATGAGTTGTTAATTAGGCTATATCTTAGATCTTTGGCACATTAAGTAGCCACCAACCAAATCTGGTTCACTGGATGTTTCTGTTTGGCTATTCGTATTTGTTCATTTCAAATATGGGAGGAAAAGTAGTTTATGGAAAACACCGATAGCTTCAACTCTATCTCCATTCTCACCTACAAGTGAAACCTTAAATACTTTGCTCTTAATCTTTTGGTAATGATAATAAAACACTGCATAAGGGTAAGGCTTAGTGTGACATGCCACCATCTTAGGAGCTGGAACTTCTTGAGGAATTTCCAAAAAAGTATAGTTCTGTATATGGGTATTTGACTTTATGAGGTGAGTAGTGGCTAGGACTTTGAATTACACTCCCAATCCAAAAATGGTACGCGTAAAATCAAGCATGGATTCTAGGGAAGTAGCACAGAATTTAGTTTCTCATTTGATGGGCTTATTCTCACATTGTCTAAGTGTATTTTTCATGGCTTTAGCTTGTGGAGAATCTTAAGAAAAGGAGAAGAGTTAAAGAAGGGCAGGGACTTCTTCTAATGAGAATGGGATTTTATCTGCCTTTTTATTGGACAACAAGTGAGGAGAAAAAGAAGGGTCTCTCTTTGGGAAATGGATTGGCATTATTTTCCCTATCTTTAAATCTTCTATTTTGAAGAACACAATCAATGAAGAGTCCATATGATGCATGTGGGATGATGGATGGTCATCAACATCCATGCTATGTAGTCATAAAACATTTGTTTCCTTCGTGATATCTTCAACAATGGCTCTACTTCCATTAGCATGCTTCACTATAATCTGCAACAAAAACTTCTACAACCTGTAAGCATAGATTATCAAAGAGTTTTCTTGGGGAAAAAAAGTCGAAAAATGTAGTACTATTTCTTCTGAACTTTACTGCGGGTATAAAAATGCTTCAACTAACCAATATTTTTTTCCAAATCCTAAAAAAACAAAGCTTTATAACTTTAGTTACATGAAAGATCATATCCTGAAGCTTCTATTTATTATCATCAACAGCTTGAACTGAACCTTGAGCAATACTGACATATCATTGTCACGAACTGATATATATGGAAGAGTATAGATAAGATGATACCAGGATAAGCAGCAGATGCAGGAAGAGACGGCAAGATGCGAAATGGAGACGCATAGTTGGTTATTTTCTTGAAGTTCCTCTCAGTTTTTCTTGAAATGGAGTAAGAAAAAGCAACTGATTAGTAATGAATAGAATGCAGATAGCTTATTAAAAAATGATGAAAGGGTGAGACAAAAAGCTGAAGCAAGGGTGAATTAAAGGTTAACTTCTAGTAAATGAAATCTTATGTTGTATAAGATCCATGGAAAGTTAATTAATAATTCTTTGAAGTTTTATAATTGCTACTTGCTCTAGAATATTGCCTCATAAAAGTTACACCAGTTTTTCTCCTGTTTGTTTCCTATGCTCTTTGTCATATTCTTCTAAACTTTAACTAATTCAAAAAAGTATAGGATAACTCATTGTAAACTTCAATGTCATGATCTATAAATTCATCCAGTATACCAGTGTAAGAATTAAGTTACTACACTCGCATTAGTGGGAACTTAGCTACCCTTCATGGTGATTGTATAAAGGTCTAAAAGCGACTGTGTCTTAGCATAACATGGATATGGGTGTGGGGATATTGTTTCGGATATGGGGATACGGTGATTCGCCAAGTCTTAAAAGATAGGATTCGGGCATGGGAAGCACATACTTTAGTATTAAATATTTATGTGTGTATATATATATATATATATATAATAAGGCATTCAACCAAATAGATACTACAAGAGAAAAACAACAAATATCCTACAAAAAAAAAGAATTGTAGCCATTCACCATAACAGCCGCGGACGGGGGTTTTGATGGGTATTATGCAATTTAAAATATTGAATGTGTTATGTTCTTTAAAGTTAAAATTATTTTGTCTCCTCTTTTAGCTGCTGAATTGTTTATTTATGCAGGGTATTGGATGGAAAATTGTTGCTAGTTTTGAGGGAAACTTCCCCAACAGGATGAAGCAGCTCCCTTTAGACAAATATTTTTATATAAACAATGTCAAGAGGGTATGTTTTTATCAATTTTAGTGTGTTTTTTTTTAAATTTTTGTTGAAGATTTGCTTATGATTATGCTTTTTTAATTTAATGACGAGTCATGTTAATATCAGGTTGTTCTAGAAGCAGATGGTTATCAGCCTTACCTTATATCTCTTGAAAAGGATTAAGATTTTTCATAAAGAGCGTTTTAGATCTGGCTAAAGAACCATGATGCCTTTGTGTTGTTGAGGTAAACCTTTGTGGTAAAATTCTTTTACGTTAATATGATGATATTTCCTACTTTTAAGTTCCATTGTATTTCATTACTAATGTTTCTGCTTTCTAGTTCAACCATGATTTTTTTGGCAAGTTAGTTTATTCACGTGCTTTCTTGTTAAGCCATTTTTCTATGTTTCTACCTTTGTTGTGGGTGGTTCTGTCATACTATTTGGGAGGGCTATTGTGAATGCATATGCTGCAGGGTTTCTGGGTATTTTTGGGTTCTTGTAAATGTATTTGGTTGCTGGTGTAATCTGTCATGCTGTCGTTGTGCTGCCAATTCTTCTGTTTCTACCGTGGATGATATTAATGATATGTAAATTAGTATTTAATGATATGTGATTAATTATCTTGATATTTAGTTTAGCAAGTATTAGTTCAATTTTTACTGGATGTGTTACCTATACTGATTTACGACATCCGTATTAATTAGTTAAATTTATTGAAATATGTAAATGCTAGCTATTTCTGTCCAATATCTTATTATTATTTGATGTTTCACTACGGAAAATAAGATTTCTATTTATATCCTTTGGTGCCTTTATGTACCTTACCACACTATATGATATGTTCTATAATTTGAATTGAAGCTTGAAGGAAGGAAACTAGTGGAGTTTATTTTGATTGTTTAATTTGCTCACTGATGTTGTAATTCTTTATACAAGTCTGATAGCTTGACTAAACCATGGCTATAGTTTCGTACTTCTAGATTTGCTAAAGTACTCGATGTTAGATACTTGTTTGTTGTTACATTATAAGAAATTAAATATTACTTGAGTTTGGAGTTGATGAGGATGTAAAAAGTAACACAAACATAATTAAAGTAGATTTTTCATTTCATTATTATCGTGAAATTTATAGCCGCTAGCAGAATTAAAAATAATCGGACACTTCATTTAAACAAAGTATCAAACTATTTTAGTTTTATTAGAGATATGGGATTATGTGTCAAGGTTTTGCGTTAATGAGGTCAGAACATGATATTAATCAGTGCATTTTAGTTATTGTACTGATATTATGTTTACTTTGAATAAAGGGGCCAGTTACATTTATTGATATAAGGACCTCTTTTTATTTTTCAATTTTAAAATGTGTTGTCCCCAAATCACTGTGATTGTAATTTTCTTGAGTTGCCTAAGAAAAAGTGCACTGATTAAAAATTATGCGTGATTGACCCAGTTGGTTGGAACTATTACTTGAAGTGCATTAAATTTCCCTTTCGTCCCTTTGTTGTTTCGCGCTTTCACGCACATGTTTGGGGATGGGGAACTATATATGTTGATGTTGTGGAACCATTTTATATGTTAAGTATTTTTATAGTATGAATTTGAAGTGCTAATGGAGTTGCTTAACTATGTAGGCTCAACGAGCAAGTTCTTTGCCGCCTTCAGTGTAACCTGTAACAGCTTCCCAAGCGCGTGCGTCAACATATATAGTTCCCCAGTATTATTCAGTAGCAGTTCCTTTTGGTTCCATTTGTACAAGTAGTTTTTTTAATGAATGGGTTTGGTGGTTAAATTTAGGAGGATTGACAACTAGATTCGGTAAAAAAAGAAGAAAGATAGAAAAAAAACTAAAGAAATGAATGGAGCTGAGGATAGAAATAGCATTATTATTAAATTTATAACTTAATATATTTGCAATTAGAATCTTTCTATGATTAACTTTAGATTATTTTGAATGCCATGTTATTTCATATCCACTCATGCAAGCTTTGCATCAATAGTTTCATGCTATGGGAAGGTATAAACATTTTCTTTTGTATGATAAAGAAGTTTTTAATAGTAATGGCATACTTTTCTTTGTAAATGGGTTTTTCATTGTCAATGTAGCTGTTGATGGGCGCCATTTTTGGGAATCTGATGTTTATTTGCTTGCTACTTCTTGGGACAAGAGTTTTACCAAAGGCATCAATTGTAAGCTTAAGGTAAAATCTTCTCTTTTTTTGCCTACCTTAAATATATCTTAGGCTAGTAACAATATAAGTTAGTTTGGGTGCTTTATTATCAAAAGATCACCTTTTAAAAACTGAACATTGCTTATACAAGATCAATTTCCTTTCTATCAAATTATTTTCATTCTTTCTATTTTTTCTTGTGCTTGACTTCCTTTGTAAATCGGGACTTTTTAACCATGTCTAGATTTTACATATATATATAATATTGATAAATATATCTAGATGTCAAATTATACATGTCAGCTGACATTATCTCATCATTGAACATGTTTTTACCAGCTAAATTGATAGACTTGTCTATTAATTTTTATATGGCTTCACTATCATATATGATGGTTCTCTGAAAATGATGAATGGTTTATCCAACATTCCCATATGACTAGCATTTGCTTTGTAAATCACACTTTTTTTTACTGTTATATGTGTTTCATAGTTTAATTTGGTGAAGTTTCACAATATATGTTTTAGAGAAGTTGAATTGAGCAAAAGAGCCAAAACAGGATTCACAACGACAATTACAACAACAACAGCAGCCAAATATATTACAATAAGACATGCTGCTAAGGCACTAAACATCAGACTTGTTCTAGAAACATCATGCAATTAAGCAGGAAAAGCAGTTATCGCAATCAGCAATTTCCTTTCTAGCAGAATCATCAAATATGTTTCTGACTTTCGCTACACGCACGAACATATTTATCAAGTTATATTGTCATCATTATAAGCCTGTAAAATGTCTGTTCACTTGTAGCATTATTTATGAGCACCAATTATTATCTTTATCCGTGTGTCAATGTATACCCATCAAGAGGAGGTTCACGAAGCACATGCTTGTCCTCTTCAGGATATTTGATTTAGATATTAATTTGGTAGTCAATAAAAAGGGTATTACCTTCTTCCATGTCCCTTGATTAGTAAGAAAATAACATAACATTGTTGTCTTTGTGTATTGATTTTTCCACTAAGTGTCTCTAGTGACCTATTTGCTTCATTTTTCTGACTTGCTATTATTTTTAAATATATGTGGGAAGACTTTCTTCGACACACCGCCTTTTAATCTTTGGGTATCAAATTTCTGTGCTACGTTTACGAAAGACAAGGGACGAAATTATGAAGTGTACTCTCTCTATATATTTAGATATATACTTTGATTGAAGAACTGTGGTAGCTTTAGATGGTTAATTGTAAAGATAATAAATGATTATGTAGCGGATGATTTTATTAAGTTAATAATATTTTAGTTTTTTATATTTTTGTCATTATTTGCTATGGAGACATTGAGCCAGCTAAGTACACAAAAAGAATGTTAAATTTTTATTTGGCAACGATATAATTCGTTACCAATGCATTAAACAAGTTTTAATATAGCAACAATTTTTTATACATTTAGCAATAATTTTTCGTTGCTAATGACATTAAAAATATAATATTTGACAACGAAAAATTAACCTAATAACAATGGAGAGGATATTGTTGCTAATACTAAAATAAAAGGCAACATTTTTTATCGTTGTAAATCATATCAACTTTCGTTGCTTTTATAAAGAAACGGCAACATATAATGTCGTTGCTAATCGACAACTTTCGTTGCTATTGAAAAATAACCAGCAACAAACATTTTTGTTGTTGATTCAGCATAATGTCGTTGCCAAATAATATAATCAGCAATGAAAATCGTTGCTAAAAAGTTTACATTCCGCAACGAAAGTAAGCTTAGACAACAATTTTCATAATTTACTGCAACGAAAAATGTCATTGCAAAATGGTGTTAATTACAACGAAAATGCATGGTCATTGCAAAAAAAAAGAGCTCATTTCGTTGCCAATTAGCAGGCTTTTGCAACGAAATGGGATTTTTAGCAACGAAATTTTAATTATTCTGTAACAATATATTTTGTTGCTAAATGATCTATGTCTCTGTACGAAAGTCAAATTTCGTTGCAAAATGTATTACTTTTGGAAATAAAAAAAATACGTTCGTTGTGGAACAATTAGCAACGCTCATTGCGCAACGAAAGATTTAACGATAGTAAAGTCGTTGCAAAATCCTTTAGCAACAAAATTTGGCACTTTTAACAACGAAAATCGGTTGTTGCTGAAGTCCCATTTTTTCTAGTGTTAGTCTGGTTGGACTTCGGTCTATTCTCGGTGTACTGACCACCCTATCTGATAATTAACACTTATATTGTCAATTAAACTCGGTCACAAAGTTTCAATAGTACATTGGATAAGTCATATATCATTTATAATATTTTTCGAAAGCTTTTAATAATTTTATAACAATTATTATAATTTATAATAATTTTTTTTTCAAACACCTGAATCATTTTTAAATGATTTAAATCTTGATAAACCTATCATCATTAATATTTAATAATATTAAAATATTAATGACATACTTATCACAATATTAAAGTTATTTATAATAACTTAAAATATTTTTAAATCATCAATACACTCCTTAAATGATTTTTAAAATAATTAAAATTATTTGTAAACCATCACCATTAATATTTAAATATTAATAAAATTCTCATCAAAATATTAAAAGTCATTAATTATACCTTAAAATATTTTTAAATCACTTTTCTCATTTTTAAATGATTTTTAATTCAATAAAATCATTTTTCCATCATTTATTTAATTTAATAATTAAATAAATCTAATATTATTAATATTAAATTATTAATAAAATTCTCCAAAAATATTAAAAGTTACATTTTATAACTCAAAATATTTTCTAATACTTTTTCCTCATTTAAAATAATTTTATAATATTAAAATTATTTTTCTCTAATTTATTTAATGTACTAATTAAATAAATTAAATATCTTTAATATTTAAATAATTATAAATATTTATGAAAAATATTCTAAATTATCAAAAGTTATTTTTCTGAACTTAAAATAATTTTTAAAATTATTTTTGTAATTTTTTTAGAATTTATTTCTTTTTTAAGTATTTTCCAGAAATTCAGAAAATAAAAATATTAGAATCGTCGCTATAGACTATAGCGACACTTTCTGTCGTTGTAGGTGTTCTTGGGGCTCAAGAACATTGACATTCAGTATTCAACATGCCATGTTTGACCGCTTCGAATTTCCAATCCAATGTGTTTCTGGGCTTGCTTATACATCGATTTTGTAGTAATTATGTAGTACTTGTGACATCCCCAAAATAGGTATACAACACCCATTCTGAGTCGCCAAATACATGGTACAGAAACAACTACAACTTTATTAGTACAATCGTCATGCAAAATACGACAACACAAAGTGTGAGTTTAAATACAAATATTGTCTTCTAGACAATATCCACACTCAAATAAGTCCTCATTACAATTATTGATACACTATTTTATAAAATAGTGAGGACTACTAAACAACTTCTAGAACTATCATTCCACACCCCGACTAGTACTCGCTACATTCTCGCCTCCTGAGAAGAAAAATGGAACAAAAAGGAAAATGGTGAGCTCAACTAGCCCAATAAAGAATATTATGACTAAGATAATATAGAATAATTATCGTTAGTCCTCAATGTAAGACCCCAACTTATTATTAATGAAATTGAATTTTCTCTATTTATTATTTTGAAATAGTAAGGGTTGATTTGATTAATATGGTTAGTTATGGGTAAAATGTGCAAATATTTTAAATAAACAAGTGGTTATAAAATATTCATTGTTGTTGGGGAATATTCGTTTGGTCGTGAAATATTCTTATTGTTGGGGAATATTAAATGCAATGACGGTAGTGACCTTTTTGTGGGCCCCATAACGGAAAACAATTGGATGAAGAAAACAAGTATAAGTTGTTTATAAATAGCGGCGTAGTTATTACTGAATTATCTTGTTGGAATACCCGTTGGTTAAAACACAAGTAATATTTTGCAGTATTGCACCAATTATTGATTCTTACGTATGAAGGCACTACTCAATAATTATTACAGTAATTACTGTTCAATATTTTATTTTATTGATTCAATAATTGCTACGTTGATATTTTATATTATTGTTGTTTCAATAATTGTCACTACACAGTATTTTTCATTATCAGATTAATAATTCATATTATTTGAATAATATTATTAGATAGCATTATTGGCAATGTCTAGAAAGTTCTGTCTAAGGAGAGGTTTGATCACCTAATTGCGCGCCAGTAAGGAGAAATTCTTATTGGAAAGCCCCCTCTTTCCTGGGAACGGCCTAGTTGTCGATATTGTGATTCTGTAATATTATTTGTGAATAATTAATTATTGATTATTATGATAAGAAAAATATTCATTTTATGTGGATATAGATGGAGAAAATTTTAAAGTGACAATTGTTGAAAAATTGATATTTTATCTTCTCTAATAAAATAATATATTATTATATTTTAATAAAAGATTAATATACTTTATTAAGTTTTTCCAAATTCCAAACAGAAATTGACTGAAATCCACATACGGGCGATTTTATAGGTTATAATCAAATTTCAGTCAAGAAATAGGGTCCACAAACATGACAAACATGTTTTAAATATTTTTAGTTACAAAAATACTCTTCCTTCTCATTTATTCATATATCACACATTCATTGTAAAAATATCACCATTATTATATAATATATTTAAATAAATTATTTTATTAGAAAAGATAAAATATCAATTTTTCAACAATTGTCACTTTAAAATTTTTTCCATCTATATCCATATAAAATGAATATTTTTTTTATCATATAAATCAATAATTAATTATTCACAAATAATATTACTGTAATCACAATATAAACAACCGGCCGTTTCGTGAAAGAGGGGCTTTTCAATAAGGATTTCTCCTTACTGGCGCGCAATTAGGTGACCAAACCTCTCCTTAGACAGAACTTTCTAGACATTGCCAATAATGCTATCTAATAATCTTATTCAAATAATATGAATTATTGATTTGATAAAGGAAAATACTGTGCAGTGACAATTATTGAAACAACAATAATATAAAATATCAACGTAGAAATTATTTAATCAATAAAATAAAATATTGAACAGTAATTACTATAACAATTATTGAGTAGTGCCTTCTTACGTAAGAATCAATAATTAGTGCAATACTGTGTGCTACTGTGTTTTAACGGTAAAAACTACACCATTATTTATAAACAACTTATACTTATCGTTTTCTTCATCCAATCACTTTTTCGTTATGGGGCCCACACAAGGCTGCGCCGTCGTACGAATATTCCCCGACAGTAAGAATATTCCATGACCAAACAAATATTCCCCGACAACAATGAATATTTTATAACCACTTGCTTATTTGAAATATTTGTGCATTTTACTCATAACTAACCACATTAATCAAATCAACCCTTACTATTTCAAAATAATAAATAGAGGAAATTCAATTTCATTAATAATAAGTAGGGGTCTTACAACCTCCCCTCCTTATGAAATTTCATCCTCGAAAATGACGTATGTACCTGGTGTTTCAAAAAGGTGAGGATACCTCGCTTTCATTTCTGTTTCCAACTCCCAGGTCATTTCCTCAATAGCTTGGTTCCTCCACAAAACTTTGACTTGTGTTATGACCTTTGTGCGTAGGACATGCTCCTTCCTATCCAAGATTTTGACAGGTACCTCTTCGTACGTTAAGTCTTTGGCTATCTCATCCGGTTCTAACTCAATAGCGTGGTTCGGGTCTTTCACATATTTACGAAGCACAGATATGTGAAAAACATTATGAACACGAGACATACTTGGAGGTAATGCGAGTCTATCGGTTACTTTTTTTACTCGGTCAAGAATCTGAAATGAACAATAAATCGTGGATTGAGCTTTCCTCTATTCTTAAATCTTGTAACTCCCTTCCATGGGGCAACACGCAACAATACATGATCCCCAATACTAAATTCCACGTCCTTTCGATGAAGATCCGTATAACTCTTTTGTCGATCTTGTGCCATTTGTATACGTTATCGAATCATTTGGATCTTTTCTATAGTCATACGTACCAACTCTGGTCCCAACAATTTTGCTTCACCCACCTCGTCCCAACATACTGGAGAGCGACACTTTTGTCCATACAATGCTTCAAATGGAGCCACACCCATACTTGCCTGATAACTGTTGTTGTACGAGAATTCTACCAATGGTAAATACTTATCCCAACTCCCTTTGAAGTCTAGGACACAGAGTCTTAATAAATCTTTAAGATTTTGAATAGTCTTCTACTGATCTGTGGAGACTCAATGGTCTCCTGTGCTCCATTGCTATTCTCAACATTCTCGGATTCCATTTTCAAACACTGCCACAAAACAAGGGTTAATTAACATATCACATATTATCTCTATACTATGACCGACCAATTAAATACCAAATAAACTTAGGTAGGTCATCTTTATCGAAGGAATTCCCGTCTCTCCCTCCTAGTTCTTGTCTCACATCTCAATGGGGATCATATTCTAAGCTTTGATACCAACTGTGACGCCCCCAAAATAGGTATACCATCACCTATTCTGGTCGCCAAATAAATGTATGCAGAATATAAATACAATCTTAAATATACAACATAAGCTGTGAGTTTTAATACAAATATTGTCTTCTAGACAGTATTCACACTCAAAATAAGTCCTCAATACATTTATTAACACACTATTTCATAGAATAGTGAGTACTACTAATACTATCACTGGATAGTCACTCTCGTTTCCCAGACTAGTCCCCGCTCGTTCTCATTTCTGAAGAGAACAGGTGAAAGAAAGGGTGAGCTCAACTAGCCCGAGAAGAAATATTATGACTAAGATAATGCGAGAATAAATTATCATTAGTCTTCAACAATGTTAAAATGATAAAATACAATAGACATCAAGTTTAAGCTGCGGTTGAACAAGCAATCCATTAAAAGAGTCAAGTAGAGAATAAAATCTACTATCTTTTATGATTTAAAAGGTTTTTCATTACTTTTATCTTTGGGACTCAAATTTTAATATATAATCCACATCATCCCCGCACTACTGACCAAGGATATTCATTAGTATCATAACCACAAATTATCCATGCACTCACGGGCTAAGGATATTCGTGTATTCATCAATGGTCATGATCATGCCAACAACAAGCATCCATCAATGCACTACGGGCCAATGAGGACTTTTACCACATCATTTGTAACATTACGGTCATGATTATCCGAATAATCCGTGGTCATAATCATACCAAGTCCATCTATGCACTACAGGCCACAGATGACTTTCAACATAATATAAACATGAGGATGATGACAATGATATAAGAATTCAATAAAAAATAGTTCAAGAATTAATTTATCCAAGAACCAATAACGTCCAAATTGTCAACATGATACTGCTTTGTGGATAAAACTCAACAATGCTTAGAAGAATATCTCCATGAAAAGATACTTGATGAAGCGCAAATATCAAGGATATTCCACTAATTTCATGGAGTATAGAAGTCAAAACTTTAACCAACTAAGTATAATAAAAAATGAAATAACAAAAGAAATCACCAGGCATGCGATAGACCGCACAGGCAGGTTATTCCAATAGAATAATAAATAACGGAACCGGTCGTGCGTACGCGCACATCTGAGATACTCAATAGAATAATAAATAACGGAACCGGTCGGTGAAATTTGCATGGCTGCAGGATGTTCCAACAGAATAATAAATAATGGAACCGGTCATGCGTAAACACACACAGACGGGATGTTCCAAAGAATAATAAAGAATGGAATAATGGAAGAATTTCACCATGTATGCGGTATTTATGCATAGGCGGAGTTATTCAACATAATAATAAAGAATGGAATAACAGAAGAATTTCACCAAGTATAGGGTAGCCCGCATATATAGGTTATTCCAACAGAATAATAAAGAATAGAATAACAGAAGAATTTCACCATGTATGCGGTATTAGCATAAGCGAGTTATTCAACATAATAATAAAGAATGGAATAATGAAGAATTTCACCAAGTATATGGTAGTAAAGCGTATCTGAGTTATTCCAACAGAATAATAAAGAATGGAATAACAGAAGTTCTCTTCATGAATACGAAAGAAATAATACCCCTTACATTAGAAGAAACTTGATATAGGAGTAGTGAAGTAGCAGAATACTTTTCTTCTTTCTCTCTATAGTTTCTCTCTCTAGAGTTTTAGTGAATTCGTAAGAAATAATGAAGGAATGAGCTTCTATTTATAGGAGAATGGATTGAATAGTAACTAATTCATGAACGGTCCAGATTGATTTACTTTTAAACGGACGGTCAATATTGATTTACTATGCAATATTAATAAAATATTCTAATAAAACAAAATCTTTTAAATAAAATATAATATATTCTATTTATAATCTAATAAAACGAATAACTTTATAAAAGTATTCTATTTTATATAAAAAGATTTTACTATGCAAACACTATGGATAATAGAATATAATATATTCTATTTATAGTCTAATAAAATAAATAACTTTATAAAAGTATTACATTTTATATTTTGTTTTATTACATTAATAATACTAATAAAACAAAATTTATTTATATATATATAAACTTACGTGACTTCATAAAAAGACACCTCAATATATTTAACAACATTTATCATCATTATTATAATTCACAATATTAATCGACTGTGTCGTTCCGAGGAAAGAGGGGCTTTCAATAAGGATTTCTCCTATCATAGCGCAATTAGGTGACCAAACCTCTCCTTGGCGAGAACTTCTAGACATCGTTAATATTGTAAATAATAATATTAATAACTCTGTCATCTCAATTATTGATTTAATAATATATAAAATATCGACAATAATTGAATCAAATAACGTTAGATACTATGCAAAAAAATTTATCAAGCAATAATTGAACAAAAGCGAGTGACTTCTCACGTAAGCATCAATAATCAATACTGGTGTGCTACTTGCAACCACCGCGTATTCTCGCATTACTTTAACAAGGGTGTTTCACGATTAACCGTAAAACTTTTGCCGTTATTTTCATAAAAATATTTTTATCATTTTCTCAATCCGACAATAATTCCGTTGTGGGGTCCACCAATGATTGTGCCGTTGTAAGAATATTCCCTGCTAAAACGAATATTTTCCAACCAATCGAATATTATATAACAACTTGCATACTTTTTAAAATTTATAAATATTACCCACAACTATAACATTATATCAAATCCACACCATAATATTAAAAAAAATATTTCGAGAAAATTAAATCTTTATTCATAAAATTTGGGGTCTCACAATCTTCTATTCAACGCGTTAGCTACTACGTTCTCTTTTCCAGGATGGTATTGAATGGTGTGGTCATAGTCTTTCAACAACTCGAGCCAACGTCGTTGCCGCATGTTGATTTCCTTTTGGGTGAAGAAATATTTGAGACTTTTATGGTCTGAATATATCTCCACTTTCTCCCCATATAGATAGTGCCTCCAGATCTTTAACATAAAAATGATCTACGCTAACTCTAGATCATGAGTAGGATAATTCCTCTCATATTCTTTAAGTTGTCATGAGGCATAGGCTATGACTTTCCCATGTTGCATGAGAACACATCCTAACCCTTTTGCGAAGCATCGTTGTGAGATAACAAATCCATCCGAACGGATGGTATTGTCGGAATAGGTCTTTGAAATGAGTCTCTCTTGAGCTCTTGAAAACTCTTTTCGAATTCCTCGCTCCATACGAATTTTGTATCCTTCCGAGTCAACTGATTTAATGGAGTAGCGATTCGAGAAAACCCTTCCACGAATCTTCGATAATAACCAGCTAAACCCAGAAAGCTACTTACTTCGGTCACCGTCTTCGGTTGCTCCCAACTTTGTATTGCTTCAATCTTCGATGGATCAACAGATACTCCATGTTTTGACACCACGTGCCCAAGGAATGCTACTTTCTCAAGCCAGAACTCGCATTTCTTCAACTTAGCATAAAGCTTGTTTTCACGAAGCCTTTGAAGTACCGCTTCAAATGGTGCTCATGATCTTCACGACTTTTAGAATATATGAGGATGTCATCAATAAAGACAACAACGAACTGATTCAAATATTCCTTGAATACTCGGTTCATCATATCCATGAAAGCCGCAGGAGCATTAGTCAATCCAAAAGACATGACTAAGAATTCATAATGCCCGTCTCGGGAGTTCTAAAGCGGTCTTTGGAACATCCTCGGTTCTAATCTTCAATGATGATATCCGTAAGCGAAGATCGATCTTTGAAAAGAATTATTCTCCTTGCAACTGGTCAAACAGGTCATCAATGCGAGGTAGCGGATACCTATTCTTAATGGTGACATGGTTTAATTCCCATTAGTCAATACAAAGTCGTATACTCCCGTCTTTCTTCTTTACAAATAAAATAGGAGCACCCCAAGGAGATGTACTAGGATGAATGAAACCGATGTCTAACAACTCCTGTAGTTGGACCCTTAACTCCTGAAGTTCAATAGGAGCCATTCGATATAGGGCTTTAGAAATGGGCTTTGTACCAGGTTTAAGATCAATAAAGAATTCAACTTCACGTTCTAGGGGTAGACCGAGAAGTTCTTCAGGAAATACGTCAGGAAATTTACTAACAATAGGAATATCATTCAAATCTGACGTGTCTTTATTCAAATTCATAACATGGGCTAAGAAAGCTTGACATCCGTTTTTCAATAAACGAATAACTTTATGACTTGATATGACAGTGATTGATTTTAGTGGTTTAGTTTCTTCAATTCGTACAACAGGTTGGTTAGGAATATGAAAATTAACAACCTTATGAAAATAATCAATTTTGGCATGATGAGTAGTTAACCAATCAATCCCTAAAATCACATCAAAAACAAGTATCTTTAAAGAGATAAGGTCAACAGGTAATGTGATGGTGCCAACTTGGATCAAACAAGATTTATAAATAGTGGATGTAATGAAAGTTTCTCCTAACGGAGTCTCCATAGATAAATCAAAGTCTAATTTCTCCGGAGTCAAGTTTAAACATTGAACACAAGCAGGAGAGATAAATGAATGGGTAGCACCGGTATCTAGTAAGGTGTAAACTTCGCAAGAATTTATGATTAGCTTACCCGTGATCACCTCATTGGGTTCCTCGCATTTTGACCAGTCATGACAAACGCTCTTCCAGGAACCGTTGACTTTGACTTTTCTGGGACATCCTTTTGAGTCACCATCCCCGCTGGACTTGGTTTCGCTACAGTATAATCTCGAGCGATATGTCCTTCTTTTCCATAATTATAACATACCTTGAACTGTTGTGGGGCGGTTTGGGTTGATATGTCCCTCTTTCCACATTTATAGCATCTGACCAGGTGGTCGTTCTCCTCCATAGAACCGATTCTTTCTTTGGTCTTTGGCGTCTTCACATTGTCATTGTTGAATCTCCTCTTTTCAAAATCTCCCCAGGCTCGCTTCTTCTATTTTCATGGCCATGATTACCACCGGAGTGGTTCCGCTTTTTGTCCGTATATTTTCTTTCTCTGCTTTGGTTATCGTTGTTCGATGATTTGCCATCACCGGTATGATCCTGGTTGTGGTCCCTCGGTTGAACGTACTCGTTATCTCGCTCTAATAATTGAGCCATGTTGACAACATCTGAATAAAGAGAAAATTTATGAGAAATGAGATATTGACGTATGCCGGGTTTCAAACCTCTCAGAAACATCCGCGTCATACGTTCCTTATTCTCCACCAAATGAGGTGCAAACCTGGATAACTCTGCAAACTACGCCTTGTACTGGGACACCATCATGTTGTTTTGTTCTAGTCTAATAAACTCCACTTCCTTCATATGACGAATACTTTCAGGAAAGTACTTGTCATTGAACAATTTCTGAAATGTCTCCCAAGACATCTTTGAGTCTTGTTTGGATGGAGTGCGCTTCATGATTCCCACCAGTAATCTACCTCATAATTCTGGTGGTCTCAACTCTTTGAACTGCTTGGCTGTGACAAACCGTGCGTTGCTATCATTTCCACCTGTATTTTGTACACGAGTCTCCTTTATGCGATTTTACATGAGCGCAAAAGCTTCTAAACATTTCGCTGCCGTTCATCGATACGATCGGTGGTGTTTTTTCTGGGAGGAACATTCTTAGGCACTGTTGCACATTCTCCTCATTTGTGAGTAAAGGTGTCTCCACGGTCTCATTTGCTCCACTGTTAACATTCTCAGTTGCCATTCTCAAATACTTCCATAAAACAAGGGTTAATTAAAGAAATTAACATATCACATAATATCCCTATATTCTGACCAACCAACAAATAAGCTTACGTAGGACACACTAGCGAAGGATTTACTTGTCTCTCCCCTCCTAGTTCTATTCCCCGATCTTCGCCAGAGATCATTTCCCTAAGCTCTGATACCAACTATGACGCCCCCAAAATAGGTATACAACACCCATTCTGAGTTGCCAAATACATGGTACAGAAACAACTACAACTTTATTAGTACAATTGTCGTGCAAAATACGACAACACATAAACTGTGAGTTTAAATACAAATATTGTCTTCTAGACAATATCCACACTCAAATAAGTCCTCATTACAATTATTGATACAATATTTTACAAAAATGGTGAGGACTACTAAAACAACAACTCTCTAGAAACATCATTCCATACCCCGACTAGAACACGCTACATTCTCGCCTCCTGAGAAGAAAAATAGAACAAAAAGAAAAAGGGTGAGCTCAAATAGCCCAGTAAAGAATATTATGACTAAGATAATATAGAACAAATTATCGTTAGTTCTCAACAGGGAAAAATCTGATAAAATACAATAGACAACAAGTTTTAAATCAATATTCACAGCGAAAATAACAATTCATTAGAAGAGTTATGTAGAGAATGAAATCTACTATCTTCTATGATTTTAAAAATCTATCATCAATATTTTATCCCTATAACATCAATCAATATACATCTTAAATCAAATATTCATTTGCACTACTTTCTGCCAAAGATATTCATCGATTAGTCATGTTCATCTCAACACTGTACATACATCTTTGCACTATGGGTCAAAGATATTCATAAGAAAATCAACCATCTTTGCACTACAGGCCAAAGATATTCCGTAATATCATCATTTAGGACTGAGGATGATGAAAAGTATTTTAAAGAAAACGAATCCAGTGAAACAAAAGAACAAATATTAAAGATTCGTACTTTAAACAGTCCAAGTTCAAAAATACTTCATAAATAACCATAGTGAAGTAAAATTCAAGAATGATCAAAACATAGATACAATCAAAGCTAGTATCCATAATAGATATTTTGGACAAAAAACGAAAATTTAATTTTTCTGTAAATAGTGTCGTATTCGTGAATAGTGTCGTATACGTGAATAGTGTCGTATACATGAATAGTAACCCTGACACTAAAAGACAAGAATTTCACAAGAAAAATCTTACCAATATTCCGGCATAATGATATTAGAAGAAATAATATCACTTTTAAAAAAAAATAACATCCCTTACCTCAAAAAGACAGTACTTCTGACTGAAATACTGGATATAATGCTGAAGGAAACTTGCATCGTATAACAACACTCAAAGTATCAAAATACTCACAAGAATACGCACGATAATATAGAGAGAGAAAGAGAGAGAAAACTTGTTTCTGGTGTGATTTTTAATTTTAACCTAAGCACCCTATTTATAGGAAAATGCTTAGAACACCAAAGCAAAAAATTTAATAAAATATTAATATACTTTATTAAATTTCCTACGCACACAAACTTGGTCCAAAATCAGCCTCCAAAAGTCACAAAAACGTTTTTCTCACATAAATCATTTAAAACTCTAAAAAAACCAAAATCAATTAATCCGGAACTTCAAGAATTCACAATAAATAGCCCTTTTATCAGAAAAATTCAAATCTTATGTCCATTCCATAGGAAATTTAATTCTCTACAACTTTGTAAGTTTAAGTTTTTCCAAATTCCAAATAAAAATTGACCGAAATCCACATACGGATGATTTTACAGGCTATAATCAAATTTCAGTCAAGAAATGGGGTCCACAAACATGAAAAACATATTTTAAATTTTTTTAGTTACAAAAATACTCTTCCTCCTCATTTATTCATATATCACACATTCATTGTAAAAATATCACCATTATTATATAATATATTTAAATGAATTATTTTATCAGAAAAGATAAAATATCAATTTTTCAACAATTGTCACTTTAAAATTTTCTCCAACTATATCCACGTAAAATGAATATTTTCTTTATCATATAAATCAATAATTAATTATTCACAAATAATATTACAGAATCACAATATCGATAAACCAAAGTCATTTCCCAAGAAAGAGGGGCTTTCAATAAGGATTTCTCCTTCTTTGGTAGCGCAATTAGGTGACCAAACCTCTCCTTAGACAGAACTTTCTAGACATTGCCAATAATGCTATCTAATAATATTATTCAAATAATATGAATTATTGATTTGATAAAGGAAAATATTGTGCAGTGATAATTATTGAAACAAAAATAATATAAAATATTAGCGTAGCAATTATTGAATCAATAAAATAAAATATTGAACAGTAATTAATGTAACAATTATTGAGTAGTGTCTTCTTACGTAAGAATCAATAATTGGTGCAATACCGTGTGCTACTGTGTTTTAACCACCAGGTGTTCCAACAGTATTAACGGTAACAACTACGCCGTTATTTATAAACAACTTATACTTGTCGTTTTCTTCATCCAATCACTTTTAGTTATATGGGGCCCACACAAATTTTGCCCGTCGTCATTGCGAATATTCCCCGACAGTAAGAATATTCCATGACCAAACGAATATTCCCCGACAACAATGAATATTTTATAACCACTTGCTTATTTAAAATATTTGCGCATTTTACCCATAACTAACCACATTGATCAAATCAACCCTTACTATTTCAAAATAATAAATAGAGGAAATTTAATTTCATTAATAATAAGTTGGGGTCTTACAGTACTGCAGTTATCAATCCTTATGTTGGTTAAACAACATCACAACAAAGAGATCTGGACTCTCAAAGTTGCTGTCAGGCAGTTCCTGGGTTTTTTGGGTAACCCAGAAACCCAGGCAGTTTCATGGTTCCATATTGAGGCTCGATTATCTCCATGTTCTAACCATCAAATCGATGTTCTTAATGTCCACATCTATAGTACACATGATAAGGAACAACTACTTATCCTCATCTCAGTCCAAATCCAACACATTCACTAGATTTAGTTCGATCAAAGCCTGTCAGAAGGCTTGTTCTAACGGTTTCTGGAAATTCCAGAAACTCAACTTCGTAATCGAGTGACCCAGTTTGACCACCCACTACTTTGATCGTGTTTGTGATATAAGTGATATTAAGGCATGGATCTATAGTCCATACAAAACAATACAATCTGGTTACAACAACATCAACATATCACATAACACCTGATAGATATTGGCCTTGAAAAACGTTATCACACACTGATATTTGATTTCTGGGTTACCCAGAAATCATCCGGTCATGCTCGGTCAACGAGTTTTGACCATGAATAACTTACAATCTGGATATGGAATGGCTATGATTCCACTTCCAGACTATAGTCCTCATGTCAGACTATGGATCTAAACCATAAACAACAAAAATCATAAACAGCCAGAGATCTAAGGCCACTGACATTAGCTTGTCAGAGCACTTTTAGTGTTCTTGGGCAGTTTTTGAAAAACTTTGGTTTAAGGCCTTTTAATGCCGTAGATCTATGATGGATCATCATAAATCATCTTAAAACATCTTCTAGCACATAGATAAACACATAAACACAACCTTATACTAAACATGCAAGATCAAAGTAGGGTTATTGGTATATACCTTCTTGTTCCAAGCTTTGATCTTTGATCTCTACTACTGATCTTGATGATCTAGGGGTTGTTCTTGGGATTGAAACACTTAGGGATTTCGGATGTTTAAAGAGAGAGAGAGAGTTGTTTGAGAGTTAGAACATAAATGGGAAACTTTTGGTGACTTTCTCTCTCTTAATCTCTTATAATCTTAGATACAATGAATCCAAATGTGCAAGGTGGCATATATGGATCAAATTTGAGATGATTTGAAGTACATGGGGCATACCTAATGTGATGACTCATGCAATTTCTAGGAAAACTTTTAGCATACAACTAAAGGGTATTTTGGACATTAAACATGAAATTTTAATGGCGTTCTAGACATTTGACCTAACCCTTGGGGTTTAACCTTAAGGTTCTAACCCTTATGTTTTGCAACTTTAATTTCTAGGATTTTTTTCTATTTATGGTTTTAAATAGAAAATTCAGATTTCTAAAATATAATTAGTGTTTCCTAATTATATTAAAGTTTACTAATCACATTAGGGCTTGCTAATTAGGATTAGTGTTTCCTATTTAGGGTTTAAGGTTCCCGAATTTAAAATTATGGTTTCTCAGTATTCGATTAGTGTTCCTAACTGTGCGTTAGAGTTTCTAAACCTGAGATTAGGTTTTCTAATCCCTTATTAGGGTTTACTAAGTTTATACCCTATCTGATCAATCACTGATCACAAATTCTATACAGTACAAACACATACTCATCAATATAATTATTATAATTTTATTTTCTACCAAATCATTACCCGCAACTAGGGTTATGGTTTCTATTATCTATTAAGCACAACTCTACTCTTATTTTCTCAGTTTATACACAAATTGACTACATTTCTAAACTCGTATCACAGATACTCGGCACAATATTGATAGTCAATATCAATATTAAATAAAAAAAATTATTCATAAAATTCAAATTATCCGAAATCCTGGGTTATTACATTCTCCCCTCCTTATAAGGATTCCGTCATCGAAATCACCGCTTTCTCATTCTCTACAATCTCTTAAAGTTGTATCATCAATTCATTCTTATCAACACAATATTAATTTGTGTCTCATATTCTAACCTGTGACTTGAATCTATAAAAGAAAATAATTCTCAGCAATATCTATTCAATATTACTCGCGTAATATAAGTATTAAGTGAAATCGTTACCTGTCGCCACCTCCTAAGTATCCATTGCATCTTGCACCGTCATGTTGAATGTACGGGCTGTTGGTCTTCCTGGCTGTGCAGGTCCTCAGATCGCCAAGGTTCCGCTACTGGGTCCCTTGTTGACACTTTCCTTCTCCACATTCTTCTACGAACAGTTCTGAACCAGATGATCTGTCGATCCATACGCAAAACAACTTTGTATCTTCTTCAAACTAGGAAAATTGGATGACATGTGTCCCTCTTAACCACAGTTATAACAGACTCCCTTCTTCAGACAAACTCTCGAATGGTTCTTTCCACAAGTCGCACATGGCTCCCCTCCTTTCTTATACCCTTCTGTCTTATTACCCGACTGGGTATTCTCGCTCCACTTTCTCTTTTTTGAATTACTACCACCACTACTACCTCCATCAGTAGTCTTCTTCTTCTTCTCCTGATTATAACGGGATGCAGCTTCGCTTCCCCCTTTAGTAATTATTTCTTTCTCCAACAAAGTTGCGACGTATTAATCTGTAATACAGCTACCTTGTTGAATATGGCTGGCTTTAATCCATTCTCAAACCTTCTCACTTTTCTCGCCTCTGTATACATGTGATGAGGTGAAAATCTCACTAACTCATTGAATTTAGCAGCATACTCAGAAATCGATATATTCTCCTGCTTCAGTTCTAGAAACTTAACCTCCATCCGAGCTTGCGTACTTGGCGAAAAGTAGTTCTCAAAGAACAACTCCTTTAATCTTGTCCAAGTCACCACAGCTGTACCAGCTCTCACCTGATTAGTCTCCCACCAGTAATTGACTTCTCCATTCATCAAATAAGTTGCAAAAGCTATGTTTTGCTCTTCCGCTACTCTCGCAATAATAAATGCTTTCTCCATTTCTTTAACCCAAGTTTGGGCTTCAATCGGATCCGTTGTTCCCTTAAATTCTGACGGTCCTACCGCTTTAAAATCTTTAAAGTTATCCAATCTATTGGCTGGCTGATTTCTCGCTCTTGCTGTTTCTACTGGAGCTCTATTTCTCGTAGCTTGGGCTAACATGTCCACAAAATTTTGCATTAGGTCCACTTGACCTCCTTCATTATTCACTGACTTCTCTTCTCTTTGATTTTGATTATGTCGTCTAGGCGGCATTATCTGATTTTTTTTAAAAAAAATCTTACATTAATTTCCCTTCTCTACACAAATTCTTAAAATAATAAGAATTCAACACATATTTCTTATATAATCGCATATTTATTCAAATAGCACATAGTACATTTAGTACTTAATACATATAATTATCTTTTTTAAAAAAAATATTAGGATTAACCCACATAACTTTACACAAAAAGTTGCAATTCTCCAACTTTACACAAAAAGTTACAATTCTCCATTCACATATAACTATTCCCAGTTCGTCAAACTTACCACACTTATGAGTTCGGGAACTTGCCACAATTATATGAGTTAATGAACTTATCCTAGTTAGACCTTTGGTGTCCATTCGCTGAGGGGTTCAGAAACTTTTCATATAATTATGAATCATGAACTTACCATAAGTATGAGTTTTAAGAATTCACAAATTAATCTTAATCTTATATTCATATAGAAAATAAAGATTCCATTCATACAAACAAATATATTTATATATGTTCACATATCGTTATCGATATTACAACTGTTAATATCACACACTGTCAAAAGATACTATCGCTTATACTTAAGCTATCTACCGTCCACTCCCTTCATCAGTCGTCTTTTTATTGGGACACTTGTTGAATTCGTGACCCGTTCTCCCACATGAAAAAAACTTCCTCATATTCGACTTAGGACAATGTAAAGAAATATGTCCTTCCTGCTTACAATTAAAGCACACGTTGCATTCTCCCACGTGAGTCTTTCCACACTTGCCACAGACTTGCTTCTTCTTCGGGTTTGAATTTTCAGAATTATCAGTATTGTTGTCCCTCTTTCTCTTATTCTTTCCCTTCTTGATTGTTCCTTCAGACGATCCACCACCTTCAGTCTTCATCCTATCCACCTACGCCTTCAACTCGTTTCGTTCTTCGGTCATCTCGCGTAATGCTCACTTCGTCTTCCACAACTCCTCCAAAAGAAATACTTTATTCTGGAGTTCTTGTACTTCTGCAGATACTTGATCTTGTTCTCCAACTTTGGTCTTATTCTCTTTCTCCACCTTAGCTTCTTCAGACTCCGCCTCCTAATCTTCATTCAGATACATCTCGGGATAATCATCATGATCACTTCCCAGATTCACCATGGGTTCATCTTTTCCCACCTCCTCAACTGACTCGCTCTTCGCTGGTACCTCGGCTACTGGCATTAATGTAATAGCCGCTGGCATCTCCACACTCATTTCATCTTCTCCTGACATTCTACAGTCAGTTAAATAACTTGATTAGTACTTCACCAGTACAAAATTCTCACACTATGTGTCCACATATCTCACTATCGATACGCTTTATCAATCTCTCACTCATTACTCTAAATGAGTATTCTAGATCTAGCTTATGGTTATAATCCTAGGGTTTTCCCCCTCCCCACTTAAGGTTTATAACCTATAGCTCTGATACCAACCAGTGACACCCCCAAATCTGGGTTACCTGACCCCCCGAGTTTGGTGCTCACGATCCACAATATTATTAACATCCAAATACCCATTCATTGATGAATACAAACACACATATCATTAATTAATATGTTAACAATAACATCCCAGATTATCTAACCTTAACATTACAAACTTACCCTTAGATATACAAAAAGGGTTTACAAATATAACATAATAATAATGTTCATTATAACTACTCCATCACTATGCCTTTGCCTTTGTTCTTCTCTGCCCCTCCGACTACTTCATTCCTAGCTGAAATATTTAATTTAGCGAGAGTAAGCAAAAAATTTGCCCCGCAAGTTAAGACATACAATGAATGTATAAGAATCAAGAATAACAGACTATCTATTTTGACAGAATAACACCAAAGTTCGGGGAACTTTGAAATAGCTGAACAATTCGTTAATCACTAACAAGTCTTCTCTCATCCTATGCAACGCAATAATTTGATAATGAAAGAGTACAATGCTTTCAAAGTTTCTACGATATTCAATTGAATAACAAGATGGAAATATTCTTCAGAGTTTATGCTGAGTGATCCCTAAGGATCTTGAACTTCTCTTCTCGAGTGACTATCAAAGATTTACTTTGATATACCCAGGTGTATCAGATAACCATAAAGATTAAATCATAACCCTCTACAAGTATTTAGAGCGGCCAACTCCTTGTACCCTATATTAAGCATAATACTCACACGCGCGCAAAGGTCGAATATACAACCAAAAATGTTCCCTTTGTATAAAAGGTTATTCTTCTTAGTCTTATAATCAGAGTTTGATTTATAACAACGAAATACAATGATTTCAATATCTAATCCCTTTCTCGATCTAGCTAAAATAATTGGCATCGATCTGTCAATAATAATTGAATTCTCTTCTCGAACCTCAAGTTCTAACAAATGTTCGTCTAGCCAGAATAATTAGCTAAGACATATCTAAACACAATTTGACAATAGACAGGAATTATCTGTACTGTCAATAATAGCTTCTACGGATGTAATTATCAAATAATAATTATTCTCCAAATATATATTCTCAGAATCACTAATTCATTTTGAATTAATAAGCATGCACTAACTGCAAATAATCAACAATAACTTCTCAGATGTGGTCTAATTAACAATAATTAACCAGCATAATATTTGAACAGATATAACTCAAGGTTGAGTTAGGAAACTTGCCTTCCGCATTGATTACTGTTACACAATATACTTATCTGCGTTCGAAAGACTTATAATCAACAATATCGGTCTCACAATTAGCACAATAATTTATAACACGTGTTAATGTAATTCGCAGTCAATCTTTCTCCTAGACACAATATCACATAGTCACATTAGTGTTTATAACCTATATAAACACTCATCAAGTCTAACTAATTGATGCAGTTGGACTTGATTACATTCTCGGTATCTTGGCCACCTATCCAAACAATTAACACTTATATTGTCAATTAAACTCGGTCTCAAAACTTCAATATTATATTAGATAAGTCATATATCATTTACAATATTTTTCAGAAACTTTTAATAATTTTATAATAATTATTATAATTTATAATAAAAAAAAATTCAAACATCGAAATCATTTTTAAATGATTTAAATAATGATAAACCCATCATCATTAATATTTAATAATATTAAAATATTAATGACATACTTGTCACAATATTAAATTTATTTATAACAACTTAAAATATTTTTAAATCATCAATACCCTCCTTAAATGATTTTTAAAATAATTAAAATCATATTTAAACCATCACCATTAATATTTAAATATTAATAAAATTCTCATCAAAATATTAAAAGTCATTAATTATAACTTAAAACATTTTTAAATAACTTTTCTCATTTTTAAATGATCTTTAAATCAATAAAACCATTTTCCATCATTTATTTAATTTAATAATTAAATAAATCTAATATAATTAATATTAAATTATTAGTAAAATTCTCCAAAAATATTAAAAGTTATATTTATAACACAAAATATTTTCTAATACTTTTCCTCATTTAAAATAATTTTTATAATATTAAAATTATTTTTCTCTAATTTATTTAATGTAGTAATTAAATAAATTAAATATCATTACTATTCAAATAATTATAAATATTAATGAAAAATATTCCAAATTATCAAAAGTTATTTTTCTTAACTTAAAATAATTTTTAAACCATTTTGTAATTTTTAGAATTTATTTCTATATTTTTAAGTATTTTCCGTAAATAGTAAAATAAAATACTAAAATCATCACTATATGCTATAGCGACACTTTCTGTCGTTGTAGGTGTTCTTGGGGCTCAAGAACACTGACAGTCAGTGCTCAACATGCCATGTTTGACCGCTCCCAATTTCCAATCCAATGTGTTTCTGGGCTTGCTTATGCATCGATTTTGTAGTAGGTATGTAGTACTATAGTTATTAATCCTCATCTCAGTCAAACAACATCACAACAGAGAGATCTGGACTCTCAAAGTTACTGTCAGGCAGTTCTTGGGTTTCTGGGTAACCCAGAAACCTAAGCAGTTTCATGGTGCCATATTGAGGCTCGATTAACTCCATGTACTGGCCATCAAATTGATGTTAGGTCCACATCTATAGTACACATGACAAGGAACAACTACATATCCTCATGTCAGTCCAAATCTAACATATTCACCAGATTTAGTTCGGTCCAAGCCTGTTAGAAGGCTTGTTTTAACGGTTTCTGGAAATTCCAGAAACTCAACTTCGTGATCAAGTGACCCAGTTTGACCACTCACTACTTCGATCTTGTTTGTGATATAAAGGATATTAAGGCATGGATCTATAGTCCATACAACACACTACAACTGTTACAACAAATGACAAAGATATCACATAACACACGGCGGTTATTGTGTGAGACCCTGAATTTTATGAAATGAAAGTATTCAATTTTCTTATAATTATTATGTTATTTAGTAAATGGTTAAATTGATAAAGGTTAAAGTTAAGGGTGATATTTGAAAATTTTGCAAAGTAAGCAAGTTGATATAAAATATTCGTTGTGTCGGGGAATATTTGATTGGTCGGGAAATATTCATTTTAACGGGGAATATTCGTATGACGGCACAATCATTGGTGGACCCCACAACGAAAGTATTGTCGTAGTAAGAAAATGACAGAATTATCTTTTTATAAAAATAATGGCGAAAGTGTTCTGAATTAAAAGCTGTTAAACTACCCGGTAGTAAAAGAAATGCGATGTCTGGCGTGGTTGCGTAGTAGCACACGGTATTGATTATTGATGCTTACATAAGAAGTCACTCAGTTATACTCAATTATTGCTATAGTAATTGTTGCATCATATCTCTCATATTATTGATTTAATTATTATCACAGTATCATCTGCATAATATGTTATATTATTAAATCAATAATTGAGACGGCAAAGTTATTCATATTATTATTTTCAATATTGACAATGTCTAGAAGTTACATCGAGGAGAGGTTTGGTCACCTAATTGGCATGATAAGGAGAAATCCTTATCAGAAAGCCCCCTCTTTCCTTGGAACGACCTGGTGGTTAAATATTGTGAATTATAATATTAATGATGAATAAGTTCGTGTTGATTAAAGATAAAATTGATAATTCCATTGTGTGGGAATTATTAGTGTTAGTGGAAATCGACATTTATTTTGATAATAATTGATGTCTGGAGGTTATATTGACCAATCGGGTAATTAACTGGATAAATGAGCAATTAATTGCTATTAATTCACATGCTTATAACTATGTGTTCACATGTGTGTACTATTGATTCACATGATTTACTATTAGGGGAGTTGGTGCAAGATTGATAATACTTGCATAACTAAGTTAAAAATTGAGGTATAGATGGAGGTATTATACTATAATTCGTATTTTTACATGTCTAGAACTATTGAGTCACATGATTTACTATTGATTCACATGATTTACTATTAGAGGAGGTGGTGCAAGTTTGATAATACTTGCAGGACTAAATTAAAAATGAAGGAAAAGAAGAAGGTATTATACTGTAATATTTCGAGCCCCAAAATGTGCAATTATGGAAACTATATTTTCCTTTAAATAGAAGCTCATTTCTTCATTATTTGTCACCAATTCACTAAAGCTATAAAGAAATTATTATAGAGAGAAATTATAGAGAGAAAGAAGAAGAGAAGTCTACTACCTCACTATTCCAGTATTCAGTTTTCTTCTGAGGTAAGGGATATTATTATTATAGTAAGGGGTATTATTCTTTCGTATTCATGAAGAGAGTTATTTTCTTTCAATACTCGTAAGGGTTGTTATTCCATTCTCTATTATTATGTTGGAATAACCTGTCTATGCGAAGTACCGCATACATGGTGAAATTCTTCTATTATTCCATTCTTTATTATTACATTGGAATAACTTTTGTCATGCGGTCTATCGCATGCACGGTGAATTCTTACATTATTCCATTCTTTATTATTCTTTTGGAATATCTCATGCATGCGGATTACGCATGACACAGTTCCATTCTTTATTATTGTATTGAAATATCACATGCATGCGGATTACGCGATAACTTTGGTTCCATTATTTATTATTACGTTGGAATAACACATGCATGCGGTCTATCGCATGCACGGTGAATTCTTACATTATTCCATTCTTTATTATTACATTGGAATAACTTTGTTTGTGTGGATTACCGCATGCATGGTGAATGATCTTTCGTATTCATTATTTATTAAATTGTGGAAATGATCTATCTACGTGGATTACCGCATGGCGGGTGAAAATCCATTTGTAGTTTCGTATATTCTATTATACTTGTATGAGATATCATTTCTTTTGTACACGTCATGAAATATCATTTTCTTTGATATTTTTTTTTACAAGTTATTATTCACGGGTTACTATTCACCTGATTACTATTCACTCTAGTATCATTCACTCGGGTATTCGGGACACTTTTCGTGTCGGGGTACTATTCACCTGAAAAATATATTTCTTTTCTGTCCAAATTATTTTTGGTACATGAATATTATTCTTGAATTTTACTCCACAAAGCAGTATCATGTTGACAATTTGGATATTTTTAAACTCTGGATAAATTTAAAGTCTTTAATATTTATCCTTGATTTCGTTTGATTAATGCTTATATCATTGTCATCATCCTCATGCTTATATTATGATGAAAGTCATCTTTGGCTTACGTGCAAGGATAGATGGTTGATTATTGGTTTTACAGTTGTATATCTTTGGCTTACGTGCAAAGATGGATTTATTGATTATTAGTTTTACTGAGTTGTATATATTTTTGGCTTACGTGCAAAGATGAACTATTGATTAATGAGTATCTTTGGCTTATGTGCATAGATGAACTGTTTATTGGTATGATTATGACCAGGGATTATTCGGTATAATCATGACCCGTAATGTTATAGATGATGTGGTAAAAGTCCTCATTGACCCGTAGTGCATTGATGGACAGTTATTGGTATGATTATAACCAGGGATTATTCGGTATAATCATGACCATTGATGATTACATGAATATCCTTGGCCGTAGTGCAGGAATGATTCGATGATGTGGATTATTTATTAAGCTGAGTCTCAGCGATAAAATATTGATTATACACTTTTAATTCATAAAAGATAGTAGATATCATGCTCCACTTGACTCTTCTAAAATACAGTTGTATGTCTTTGGCCTGTAGTGCAAAGATGAATTGTTAATGAATATCTTTGTCCGTAGTGAAAAGATGAATTTATTATTATGATTATAACCAGGAATTGTGATTTGGTATAGCCATGATTTTTGATGTCTCAGGTGAACATAGGTAATGAAAATTATCTTCGTCCCGGGTGCGAAGAGGAATTTAGAATCACAATTATGATTATGAGTTGTTCACATGATTGTGGAAAGGAATTGTTGATTGATGTTACAGAGATAAAACATTGTTGGTGGACTTTTAATGTGGAGAAGATAATAGACTTTATAGTCTATTTGACTCTTCTAATGGATTGCTCGTTCCGCTGCAACTATGGTTGAAAAGTTTTATCATCTACCATATGTTCTAAATCTCTGATTTATTACTGATGAAGGCTATTGATAATTTAATTATCTTTAGTCATGATATTCTTTACTGAGCTAGTTGTGCTCACCCTTTTGCTTCACAATTCCTTTCAGGTAATAAGAGTGTAATTTGGAATTGACGGGGATAATGGGGAATAGAACGGTGGTCTTTAGCTGTTGAGGTTCTCCCTAAATAGTATGGAAATAATTTTGTTAAGAACTTTAGATAAGTGTGTCGTATTGTATACGTCATTTGATATTTAATTTTGATGAACCGAATAGGGTGAGGTGAACCCAACTTTGGAAGGACATTTTTCCCACTATCATACAAGATGTCTAATGACAGACGACTTCGTGTTACCATAAGACAGGGTTGTGCACATCCACTTGCTGAGTATATCTATGAGCACTACCTATATAATCTTGGAGTTTATTTGAAATATAATTTTCACTTGGAGACAACGGAGATAATTATATGTCAAGAGAAGACTCACCATTGGAAAGAAGATGATAGTAATCTTCTTGTTTTTCTTTGGGGACTTTTGGGTCAACCAAGGATAATTCTGTGGACATATGATATCTATCATAACCTAGACGCATGGCCTCCCGTGTACGAAGGTTTCCTTGAGTATTTCCAAAGATTTTAATTTCTAAAATAGTTATTGACTGTACCTTTATGTAAGGTACCATTGTAAGGTCTTATGCTCAAGACACCACGAGAGTTATATGTATTTGTATTAAAAACTCACAGTTTATCTGTTGTCGTACTCTGCACGACAGTTCAACAGTTGTATAAATGAAGTTTGTATTTGATTTTTATAGTGTGATATCTGGCGACTCAGAATGGGTCGTGTGGACCTATTTTGGGGTCGTCACATATTGGCCTTGAAAAATGTTTTCAGACACTGATATATGATTTCTAGGTTACCTAGAAATCATCCGGTCATGCTTGGTCAACGAGTTTTGACCATGAATAACTTACAATCTGGACATGGAATAGTTATGATTCCATTTCCAGACTATATTCCTCATGTCAGACTATGGATCTAAACCATAAAACGACAAAAATCATAAACAGGCAGAGATCTAAGGTCACTGACATTAGCTTGTCAGAGCACTTTTAGTGTTCTTGGGCAGTTTTTGAAAAACTTTGGTTTAAGGCCTTTTAATGCCATAGATCTATGATGGATCATCATAGATCATCATAAAACATCTTCTAACACATAGATAAACACATAAACACAACCTTAGACTAAACATGCAAGATCAAAGTAGGGTTAGTGGTATATACCTTCTTGTTCCAAGCTTTGATCTTTGATCTCTACTACTGATCTTGATGATCTAAGGACTGTTCTTGGGACTGAAACACTTAGGGATTTCAGATGTTTAGAGAGAGAGATAGAGAGTTGTTTGAGAGTTAGAACATAAATGGGAAACTTTTGGTGACTTTCTCTCTCTTAATCTGTTATAATCTTAGATACAATAAATCCAAATGTGCAAGGTGGCATATATGGATCAGATTTGAGATGATTTGCTGCACATGGGGTATACCTAATGTGATGACTCATGCAATTTCTAGAAAAACTTTTAGCATACAAGTAAAGGGTATTTTGGACATTAAACATAAAAATTTAATGGCATTCTAGACATTTGACCCAACCCTTAGGGTTTAACCCTAAGGTTCTAACCCTTAGGTTTATAACTTTAATTTCTAAGATTTTTTTCTAATTAGGGTTTTAAATAGAAAATTAAGATTTCTAAAATATAATTAGTGTTTCCTAATTATATTAAAGTTTACTAATCACATTAGGGCTTTCTAATTAGGATTAGTGTTTCCTAATTAGGGTTTAGGGTTCTCAAATTTAAAATTAGGGTTTCTTGGCATTCGATTGGTGTTCCTAACTGTGCATTAGGGTTTCTAAACCTGAGATTAGGGTTTCTAATCCCTTATTAGGTTTTACTAAGTTTATACCCTATCCGATCAATCACTGATCACAAATTCTATACAGTACAAACACATACTCAACAATACAATTATTATAATTTTATTTTCTACCAAATTATTACCCGCAACTAGGGTTAGGGTTTCTATTATCTATTCAGCACAACTCTACTCTTATTTTCTCATTTAATACACAAATTTACTACATCTCTAAACTCGTATCACAGATACTCAGCACAATATTGATAGTCAATATCAATATTAAAAAAATATATATTCGTAAAATTCGAATTATCTGAAATCCTGGGTTATCACATACTCGATGATGTGAGAGTCAGGGATCACATTCTTCGGTGATTTTTCTTGATAATCATTAGGGGCTGCTTCATAGCAGATAACTCTTCCACGGTATCTTTCGCTTTGTCAATGCCACACGAGATGTGGACCGTATTGTAAAGTATGATTGGGGTTCCTACACCTTCGCATATTTCCTCAAGGGCATGCGCATACGGTCGCAGGGCTTAACGGAGGCTTGGCTAGGATTTTACTCATTTCTGCTGGTGAGTATTTTTCTTGTAATTTCCCATGTATAGGTTAAGAGTGTTGACTGATAGAAGATGTTTGCCTTTGTGTCGAAAGTATTGGGTCTATGAGAGGTGCCCATGTTTGCGTCCTGTGAGTGTGTTAGGCTTGGAGACCTATCCACGAGGACTGCGATGGCATCACTCCATACTGGCGTAGGTTCTTGTAGCTGAGGGTTTCACCCATTATCGTCTACAGTTGGAGTTGTTGACAGCTGATGCCATCACTTGGATTCCCTATTCTGGGGAACATTTGACCGTTGGGTTTGAGGATGGGTACCCGACTAGTGTCGAGTACGTGATATCCACCCGTACGATTCCTCTCTTCACTGATGAAGGATGAGAGCTCTATTTAGGAGAGCGTGCTATTAGGAGCACCACAGGGGAGATGCGTGTACTGATCTTGCCTCCTGCCAGGCGTTATTGGCCTGTATCATAGTCGCCCGTCATTGATATCCCATTGATGGGTGTTGACGGCTTTACACTTTCAGAGGGTCCTTATACTCAGGAGATGTTCCAGCATTGGTGGTCCCCCCGTACCATCGGAACCCAGACCCGCGCCACTCAGTTTGTGGGGGACATGGTTCCTGGATCAGTGATGATGACGGATTGGATTGCCTGTGTCAAAGATCCGACTCATTTGACACAGATTGACAATTTGACCCAGTAGTTGGACTGAGCACATTTCTTTATCTGGCATTTGGGCAGAGATCCTTTAGAGGCAGATACCTTTGATCCTTCCAGCTCAGGCGCTGGCCCCTCAGGTGACCCATATGGCTTTTTCGGTGCAGATCCTCCGTTGTATAGGCCTGATATCCCCGTTGATGGAGATCTAGTGACTCAAGAGGAGTTACATCAGGTGGACAAGATTGATGATGTAGACATTGACACCATTGTCTTCTTCTGATTGTATTCTCATTCTCGAGAGCTGGAGGTAAGGCTACCTCATACACTTCTCCGATTCTTCGCAGTACCTCAAAAGGTCCAATGAATCTTGGGCTTAATTTCCCTTTCTTTCTGAACCTGATCTTTCCCTTCCAGGGAGAGACCTTTAAGAACACATGACTACCCGATTCAAACTCAACATTTTTACGGTGTGGATCGGTGTATTTCTTCTGCCTATCTTGAGCTGTAACACCCCAGTCCCACATCGAAAGATAAGGGAAAAATTTGTCTGCATATAAGGAAATAAGTTACTACCAATAGTACCTTCAAGTCATGACCTTTTGGGAGCCTGTGGTGGGCTAGATGATCCAAGAAGATACTATTGGGCCAGTGGTTTGAGGCCTTATTTGGATGGATTTGATTCGATTCGAACTTGGGATTTGACCCAAGATTTGTTCCGAACTCGGGATTTGACCCGGGTTGTTTCATATGGTATCAAAGCCGACTCTCGAAAGCTCGGGTCGGGTCATTCGATCGGGTTGTCGGAGGTGGGGACACGAAAGCTGGTGGTATTATCCCACAATGGAGAGATGAAGGTCGGGAGGTGGGGATCTGAAGGTTGTAGGTATTATCCCACAATGGCTAGAGAGGCAAAGATCTTTGGGCGTGTGTGTGATCGGTTACGGCGAGGACGTCGAGAAATTTAAGTGGGGAGTTTGTAACACCTCGGTCCCACATCGAAAGATAGGGGAAAAATTTGTGCAGATATAAGGAAATAAGTTACTACCAATAGTACCTTCAAGTCATGACCTTTGGGGAGCACATGGTGGGCTAGATGACCCAAGAAGATACTATTGGGCCGATGGTTGAGGCCTTATTTGGATGGATTTGATTTGATTCGGACTTGGGATTTGACCCAAGATTTGTTTCGAACTCGGGATTTGACCCGGGTTGTTTCATGAGTTGCTATCAGTCTTGTTCGGATCACTTTGACTATTTTTGCTATCTGTTGTACCAATTCCGGGCCTAGTAATTGTCTTTCAGAAACTTCATCCCAGTATAACAGAGTCCTGCACTTTCTGTCGTATAACGCTTCATAAGGCGGCATGCCAATACTAGCGTGGTAACTGTTATTATAGCCAAACTCTACGAGCGGTAGATGATCATCCCAATTTCCTTTAAAGTCCATTATACAAGCTCTTAACATGTCTTCTAATATTTGAATTGTTCTTGTTAGGTTTATAATATTCATGAACGCAATCAAATTGCACAAATAAGCGGAAATGTGTAAAAATCAGAGTTTAAAATTTTACAAACCATATACCCGGATCATCCTTTATGCACAATTATTAATTAAACGAAAAAATATGAAGAACAAGAATCATACCCTTGAAGATTCGAGCTTCCTCAGGTACAAGTTCACCTCCAATCCTTTTCGCATTCAACTTGAATCCACCGGGTTTGGTTCTTTCCTTTGATCAACGCTAGCCACCCAAGTGTTTGGCCTCTAGAGGTGTCCACCAACAAAGAATAAAGATTCAAAAAGATGGGTGTTTGGCAAAATCCTAATTTTTCTCTCTCTCATAGAAAAGGAGCGTACTCTCCAATAATTGGAATTACGTATGTTGTCAAAAAGTCAACACCAACCCACCCATAATAAGACTCCTCTTATTTATAGATGTGGACAACCCTCCTTAACAATTAAGGAATTGAGTTTTATTTTAATTAATTAAACTCCTTTAATTAATTAGGCTCCTAATCTTATTAGAAATAATTAATTAAACTTTTAATTAATTAGCCTCCTAATCTTATTAGGAATAAATGAGAGTACTTTTATTAATTAATTCTCAAACTCTTTTAGGAATTAAATGATAAATAATAGTAATAATAATAATAAGACTACTCTTATTAATTTATATTTAATATTTCATAAATATTAGATAATAAATATTAAGCTATTTAATTTATTCTATCACCATAGATTAAATTAAATATACTTCACTTATTATTACGATTATGCCATTAACTTCTTAAATAATTATTCTTCCATTTATGGTGTGACCCTTTAGGTTCTCCATATTAAACCGGTTGTGAATAAATCAATTAGAACAATTCTAATCTTATTTAAATAAATAAATAAAACTATTAATTTATTTAAAAAAATAATATTTATTCTACAATAGGGATAAGCCTCCCTAGCGATCAACGACTTTTTAGATAATATAGATTTCAACATTAATCATAAAAGAACCTTTGAGTAAATAGTTACCGTACAATTCAATCCTTCCACCATACAATGTCCCAATTAAATATAAGACATGGAATTACTGTCAAGTCATTTTATTTAATTATATGTATTTCAATTCTTAAATGTGCAACTCCAAATAATGCAAATTAGAAACTCCTTTCTAATTTCATTCTGCCTTGGCCAAGGACTACTAGGTTGTCATTTATCGAATCACATAGCACATTTCTCTTCTTTTACTAGAAGCGGTAGATTCTTTATTGATCATACATTATCTCCATGTACAACTTATTATACCCAAGCATACCCTTTGATATACCCTAAGGGTCTTAAGGAATAAGTCAAAGTATAACTCATCATACACAAGATACTATGATGATCTCAAGTTCAAGGATCACTTGTACTACTATCACTACAGGAATTCTTATTGACAGAAAAGTAAAACTCCATTAGGTATTCCTTAGCGAGCCACGTTCAGTGAACTTATTCTCTAATAAGCACCTACATACTTACTTTAGTGTCTCCACACAAATGATCATGAGATCAATCATTCTCATCCAATGAGCAAGCAACGTATGTACCAATCTATCCGGATTCACTAATCCCCAATTTAGTAATCCAATGATTGGGAACTATTTTAGTTTTAAGCTTTCTAAGAATTTAGATCTCATTAGAATGATCATCATCATTATTCTAAAAGCATTGCTTAAAACTATGGGTTTATCACATATTATAAAACAACATCATGTAGATAATTAAAAGCCTTTAATAAATTAATATTTTTTATTAATAAATGAATAAGATTGTTACAAAGTATATGCTTTATCATCAAATATGATTGGCTTGTGTGCATACTACTTTCAATCTCCTACTTGCACTAAAGCCAATCGTCACCCTTCTTCTCTAAGTGACGATTATCCTGTTGTTCAATAAGCTTTAGTTAATGGATATATAATGTTGTTCTTGAGAGTTCACTATCTCTATAGTAATTTCCCATCTTTCAATGATTCCTATAATCAAGTGAAAGTGCCACAACACATGTTTAGATCCAAGATAAGACTTAGGAACTGTTCCTAGTTCTATAATGAACTTTTTATCTAAACAATCAATTTGTAGCTTCATTTATAGCTATATACTTTGTGTTCATCACTAAATCAACAACTCTTTGCTATTTGAAACCTTTTCAATTTCACTGCACCACCGTTCAAGGTAACGCTTTACCTTAAAGTGGATTTTTACGTCGTCTTAGTGCGTCTCTCGAAAAAACTTGAGTGCTTAAGCCCTCTAGTTTTAATTTAGACCCACCATGAATATGATCACATCCTTAGTGCCGGTAAAGTACTTTAAGATATTTTTCACTGTCTTACAGTGATCTTCTCCTGAATATGGCCGATCAACATCAGGTCTCATATATTTTATTGCATACATGATAGTTACTCATGCGATCTATCTTTTAGGAGTCTATGGGGACTATTAAGAGAGATACACTCCAGGGCTCATCAACATGAGACATCTCTTGGAGTTTGCCATGCTAAACGACTTTAGCATCAAATGAATATACGTTCCTTGGGTTAAGTCGAGCATCCTATTAAATCTATCTATATAGATTTTTATCCCCAATTAAGATACTCTTCCCAAATCATTCATGGAGGAATGTTTAGACAACTTTATCTTTACTGATTGTAGCATTGGTATGTCATTCCTTATCCGTAGTATATCAATATATAATACTAGGAATGTCACAACGCTCCCACTGACCCTTTTGTACACACTAGGCTCATTCTTGTTTTTGATAAAATCAAACTCTTTTGATTGTCTCATCAAAACGAATGTTCCATTTTAGAGAAGCTTGCTTCAATCTATTTCTCTGAGTGTCTACAACTCTTACCTCATCGTATGTAACTGGATCATCATCATCTATGATGGGTACCTCATCATCATTATCTATGATGAATCCATACCTCCCAAGTATCCTCGGTACTATTTCAGATTTACGATTCGGTTGTGGTACAATAGGTCTATTTACAGGTTCCTCTTATTTAACTTATAGTGATTTGTGGTTCTTGAACTCTTTAATATCTATTATCCTCCCATTATCTCCTTCAATGATAAACACCTTTATCTTAGAAGGTAGCGTGTTTCGCAACAAACACCTTTTGCTAAGTAGGATTATAGAACATATACCCTAAACTTACTTTAGGATGTCCCACAAATCGTCACTTGTCAAATCTTGTCCCAAGCTTATCCTTTAAAACCTTTTCACATAAGTTGGATAACCCCTTATCTTAACATACTTAAGATTAGGAATCCTCCCTGTCCATAACTTTTATGGAGTCTTGGGGCCAAATTTTGAGGTTACCTTTTTCGTAGATATGCAGCCATTTCTAGGGTATGACCCCAGGTGGATATTGGAATGTCGGTAAAATCATTACGGATCGCATCATGTCCAACAAGGTACGATTTTCCTTTCAGATACATCAATCAATTATTGTGTATCAGGAGGCATCCATTATGAGAAAACCATTTGAGATGATCTAGAAACTCATTGCACAAGTATTCCTTCCTTGATCCGATCAAAGAATCTTAATACTTTTCAAATTAGTTTCACTTTTGAATTCTTTGAACCTTTCAAATAATTCATACTTGTATTTCATCAAATACAAACATTCAACTCTTTGAATGATCATTTCCTTTTCTTATACTAGTTTGTTCAATTTGCAAAATAAATTTTTTTTACGTAAGTCAAGTATACAAAATCCATTAAGTAATATTTCAGTTCTATACAAAACATTATTATTATAAATAGAACAATAATTGTTCTTAAATATAATACCAAATTTCATTGTCCAACAATAAAATGGAAATAATGTTTTCAACGAGAACTGGAATACAATAACAACTTATTGACTTAATAGGTTTGCCCGTAGGCAATGCTAAACTATAAGTTTCTATGGTTAATGCAGCAACCTTTGCTTCATTTCCCACACATAGGATTACTTATCTTTGTTTAGCTTTCTATTTCTGCCTGGTCCCTTCATAAATCTATATTTATGATAACTAAAGTCGGTATCCAATACCCAAGTAGAACCTTGACTTAAAGAAAAATTTATTTTAAATCATGAACTAGTCTGAAGCTTATTGTTCAGCCCATTATAGAAGGTATTCATCTGTAATCACTTGGGCAATCCGTGATGCGGACACTTCCTCAACAATTATTTATATCTTTCCCAAGCTTTATAATTTGACTCCCCATGCTGCTGTTCAAATGTTGTAATCTCATTCCTCATTTTCGCAGTCTTCTCCGGTGAGAAGAATTTTACTAAAAAACTTTTGAGCTAGGTCATCCCAGGTAGTGAATGATCCTGATGGTAGTGAGTGTAACTAGCTCTTCTTGCAATGTGAATGGGAACAAACGAAGCCGAACTGCATCATCAGATACCCCATTGTATTTGAAGGTATCACATATCTCCAAAAAGCTCACCAGATGCTCGTTCGGATCATCATTATCCAATCCCCCCAAACTGTACCGAATTCTGAATCATCTGAATTATGTTAGGCTTGATCTCAAAATTGTTCACGGTAATTGCAGACCTGGTAATGCTTGACTAAATTTTAGTAACCCTTGGTGTGGCATAATCCCTAAGTGCTTTCTGATCCTCTACAGCCATAGTTTATTGCTTATCAAAGTTCTCCCTACTCTCTTTAATCCACTTACTCAACCTCTAAAACCTTCTATTGATGTTGTCCTCATAAGGAAGTAAATCTGGCTTCTTTGATTGAGTTTGCATGCACTAATCAAGAGAACCCAAAACAAGAAATAACGTAAAAATAAAAAGAAAAAAATGTTTAACTAAAACCGATATAATTAAACTGATATTGAAAGTAATAAAATCAATTATCTATCCCCGACAACGGCGCCAAAAACTTGTTGGGTGTAATCTAATTAAGCACGGCACGCAAGTATATGTGATCAACAAGTAATATAATGATAAGTAAAGTATCGTTCCCACATAGACAAATATCAATTTTATTCTAATAATTTCCAGCTTTGTATTATCTTAATTTTATTAAACTAAATAATTTAATTCTGAAATTAATGAAAAACTAATAAATTAAATAAAATCAACTAACTATCACAAATTTTAATCAGATAATGGAGAATTAAGCCTACAACTTCACTTTATGCTTCACTCAGATTATCACACTTCCTTTTAATTCAATTTAACTATTTCAATTCATTAATCAAGAACATTAAAGCAAATATATCCACCTCTCGATGCACTATACCCATATCAACTTAAATCCACAGATGATAGAATTAAGGTAAACACCCTAATTAACTAATTCACTATATCTCTATGTGAATTACAATTAAAGAAGGTTTAATCCCAAGTTCTCATACGATTACATGAGATGCATAGGTATATCTCTATCCTAAACATACATTATGAATTCCATCAAAACGCAGAAATCACAAACACATGCTATTATAACTAAGTCTAAACTCAGTATTCATCTCTCGAATTCATACAAGTTCACATAAAAATTGGTGATCAAACAACTCATAGATTACGCACAAATCATAATAGATGAAATGAAAAACAGCATCATTGAATTAAACTTGAAACATAATAATCCTCATTACACATAAAGATCTATTATAGGCTTAATAAGATAATTTAGTTCATGACTAATGAAATAAACATTGAATAGATCAAAGACTTAAACACCCCGAATATAGAACTAAATTTGAAGAATGAAAAATAGCAAATAGAACCACCCTTTTCTTCAATACAATTTGCAATCTTCATGTTCCTCGCTATTTGCTTTGATTCCTACAAAATATCCAAAAACTAAGGCTTGAAAGTTGTTGATGATGAATGATTGTAAGAGTTAATTAAATCTCTCTTTTTTTGTAACTGAATACCATCTCTCTCTTGTCCCAATCGCGTCCAAAGTCCACAAAGCCACGCCACCACAGAAGTAGAATTTCATCAGAACTCCTTCTTCTCTATTGCGCACCCCCGCCCCGACGAGATATTTCTTCATGGGAACCCCCGCCCTGGCAAGGTATCAAACTCTCTGATGATGTGTACCCCCGCCCCGGTGGGGTACTTTAACTCTATAGATGCCCAGCCCGGTGGGGTATCATCTGCACTTCACTGCTTTTTGCTGTTTTACTTGCCTTTCTTGCCACCATGCCACCAACCCTTGTGTAACATCCCCTTCCCGAAAAGGAAAGGGAGGTCACGTCCAAAGCACAACAAACCTCAAAATAAGTAAACAGAGCACTAATAACTTCAAAATATTAATAGTGGTGATCCATAATAACGTACTAAATACAATTCTCCAAACAGAGTCAAAATAATCAAAACTAAAAATTAAAAAAAAATTGAATCAACCTAGATGGTCAAAGACTGACTCTCATCACACTAATACGAATCACCCTCGCAAACTCGTCGAAAAAAAAACACAAAGAAGAGCCAATTGCTCATCACGGATCATGAGATATACAAAAGATATACAACTGATATACGAAAACAACTGAAATAAAATACTGAACAAAGCCTCAAGTGTAAATACTGACAAAAATATAATCTCCAAAGATCTGAATGGAATATATCTAAATCAACAGAATTGACGAAACCAATAGAAGAATAAAGAAATAACGAACTGAAGTAACTAACTCAATGAATTTAACTGAACAGAAACAAACAAAACCAATACAATGAGATAATAGCCTAAATCAAATGGTTGGGTGTTATTTCATACCGAACGAGCTCAGAAATACACATTGCCACACAGGCAAGTCAAACTAATGCCACATAGGCAAATCAAATGATGCCACATAGGCAACCAAAATAATGCCACACAGGCAAATCACACATTAGATCGCGAATCCAAATGTATGCAAATCGGATAGGTGTGTTTGGCAAAAACATCACGAATCCGCAGAACAGAAAACTAGGGTTAACCCATACGCCTCCCACAACAAAACACCAAATGGCCCACTTCCTCTGGAGCCCAAACGGAGACGTCGTGGACTAATCACACCGCCACGGAGAGTGTCATGCCTCTCGTGCCAAGACGACATGCCTGTGGTACCCCCATAGGTGGTTATAGCTCAGGTATACCCTACGATATATTCTATCAAAAATACCATGTCACAACACATGCGACATAATACCAACAAAAGGGTTCTATGTGTACATGTTGAACCAAATCAAATTCTAGTCACAAGGTTTCATAAAGAAGGTAGCTACATGTATCGCTCTACAATTATCAAAATAAATACTATACATGATAACCTGATTCAAAGAGTACAAGTACGAGTCCAATGTGTCAACTCCAAAATGAAATAAATAAATCATTTTCACAAGAAACAATTATGTGAAATAATAACAGAAATTCGAAACGAGGAACAAAACGAACAAATCAAATTTAACAAAAGTATCGCTTAAAACTCTCAAATTGGAAAATGTTCTTAAAAAAAACAAACTTAACCCACTAAGCAGGGAGAAAGACTTCCAAATCTTGGTAACTTAAAACTCTCACATAATGATCATCTGATTGTTTAAATAAATAGGGTGTTACATGTTAAGTAATCATATGATAATTAATCCAAGTAACGTGTTAGAATTTTGTTTTACTAGATAATGGCGCGCAGACGTTGACTGAGGAACCAAGAGATTGAAGAGTCGGTTAATAATGTAACGGGATCTCAACAAAACCCAATGCAAGATTTTATCAACATGATGGCTGAAGCCATGAGGAATCAAGCTCAACCTGCAGGAAATCAAGCAGGCACCCAACTAGTCAACTTTAAAGACTTCAAGGCAATAGGACCATAGGAGTTGAGGAGGAACAATGAGACGATAGAAGCCCAAATATGGGTAAAGGAGATTGAGAAGGCCTTTGTTATTGCTAGAGTAGCAGAAGAGCAGAAGACAATTTTTGTTACCTACTTAATGAAGGGTGAGGCTAACTATTGGTGGGATGCCAACCGTAACAAAAGCGGAGCTGGAATCGTGACTTGGGAAGCATTCAAGAAGTTGTTCTTGAGAACTACTTCCACGAGAGTGTTCAAGCAAGAATGGAGATCAAGTTCTTGGGCCCAAACAGGAGAATATGTCGATGTCGAGTATCTTTGTGAAATTCAATGAATTGGCAGATTCGCTCCACATCGGTGGACACAGAGGTGAGGAAAGCGAGAAGGTTTGAAAATGGACTAAAGCGAGTGGATTTATAGTAAGGTAGCGATTTTACAAATCACATCATTCTCAACTCTGTTGGAAAAAGCTCTTATAAGCGGAAGGAGAAGCGAAGCGGTCTCAAGATACAATCGGAGAAGAACAAAGAAGCGAAGGTGGGAATCAAAGTGTCGTGATGGCGGTAGCAACAATAAGAAGCGGAAATGGAGCGGTGGGGGTAGTAATCTGGAGATGCGAAGGAAGTGTGCAACAAAAAGAAGTCGATTGTGTGGGAAGCTGTGGAAAGGGTCACTCGGGAGTGCTTGAAAGGAAAAACGATATGTTATACATGTGGGCAAGAAGGGCATACCTCACCCAATTGTACTAAGGTGAAGAAAGGAGGTTGCTTTAATTGTGGTGAAGTGGGACATCGGATCAAGGATTGCCCGAAGAAGAAAAGCACGGATGGCGGAAATGGCAACAGGGGCAATAACACTAAGACAACCAGTGGAGGACCCAATTGACCAAACAAACAAGCGACAAAAGACGGACATTCAATATGACGGTGCAAGATGCCGTGGCATCTAGGGAGGTGGTGTCAGGTATAATTCCGATCAATGATATAAATGCCTATGTGTTATTTGATTCGGGAGCTTCATGTTCTTTTGTATCTGATGAATTTGCTCAAAGATTAAGTTTATCTCATGAACTATTAGAACACCCAATGAATGTAGAAGTAGCAAACAAAGAAATTATCCTGTAGACTACATCTATAGGGCTGTGTTGTGCTAATGTAAGAGGGTTTAAGCTTAACGTGGATTTGATACTGGATTCGTCTTGGAGAGTTTGATGTAATCCTTGGGATGGATTGGTTATCAAGTCATGGAGCGGTCATTGATCTGAAGAAAAGTGCGCATACACCTAAAGACTCGAATAAGTCAAAGGTGGTATTTCATGGCGATAAATCGCCAAGACAATCTTGTTGTCGGCGATGATGCAAGCAAGGAAGTTGCTTAGGAAGGGTTGTATAGGTTATTTGGCTCACGTTGTGGATACCTGAGAATCGAGGGTGAACTGGGTCAAATACCTATTGTAAGGGAATTCATTGGCGTTTTCCCGGAAGAGATTAAGGATTGCCGCTTGAGATAGGGAGATAGAGTTTGTTATCGATTTGGCACCGAGGACATCACAGGTATCTAAAGCGCCGTGTCGCATGGCTCGGTGAGAAATGAAGGAACCGATGATTCATTTGTAAGTGTTGTTAGATAAAGGATACATTCGACCAAGTGTATCACCGTGGGGAGCACCGGTCTTATTAAGTAAAGAAGAAGGATGGGTCATTAAGACTTTGTATCGACTCTGAGAGTTGAACAAGGTCACCATTAAGAATAAATACCGTTGCCCGGGATCGACGATTTGTTTGATCGGTTAAAGGGGCAAAATACTTTTCAAAAATTGACTTGAGGGTGGTTATCACCAATCAAGGTGAGGCAGGAGGATGTTCCAAAGACGGCATTGAGAACTTCGGTATGGACACTTTGAGTTTCGGTAATGTCTTTTGGGTTAACTAATGCACCAATGACATTCATGGATTTGATGAGCAGAGTGTTTAGCGGTATTTGGATAAGTTTGTTGTCGTGTTCATCGGCGACATTACGGTATATTCAGAGCGAGGAGGAAGATCTATTTGAACATCTAAGGAAAGTGTTGGAGGCGTTAAGGAGGAGAAGTTGTATGCAAAGTTCTCCAAGTGTGAATTTTAGTTTGCGGAGAGTGCGGTTTTTGGGTCACGTTATCGACAAAGATGGTGTTTGGTAGATCCGGCAAAAGTAGAAGCGGTTATCAAGCTGGGAACGACCAAAAGACAAGCGAAATTAGGAGTTTCTTGGGATTAGCGAGGATCTTATCGAAGATTCATCCAAGATTTTTCAAAGGTAGCATCGTCATTGACCAACCTTACTAGAAAAGGCGGTGAAGTTCGTTTGGACGGAAAAATGTGAACGAGTTTCATGGAATTGAAGAAGAGGCTCGATTAGCTTTTGTGTTGGCCTTCTTAGGACAACACGGGAGGATTTATAGTGTATAGTGATGCGTCACACAAGGGTCTTGGCGTGTCTTGATCTTTGACATGGCAAGGTCATTGCGTGACGCTTCACGTCGACTAAAGGACTATGAGAAGGGTTATCAGACTCATGACCTGGAGTTAGCGACAATAGTTTTTGCCTTGAAAATTTGGAGGCACTATTTTATATGGAGAGAAGTGTAAGATATATACGGATCATAAGAGTCTAAAGTATATCTTCATGAGAAGGTGCTAAATATGAGGCGTGTGTAGATGGCTAGAATTGATCAAGGATTATGATTGTGAGATACTGTACCATCGAGCAAAGCAAATGTAGTGGTGATGCCTGAGCGCGAAAAAGCGAGAGAGAAGTTATTGAAATTAACCATTCAAGAGGAATTGGTGAAGGATTTGAATGACTTGACTTAGAGGTTAAGTATCCGATGGAGATCGATGAGAAATTATTCTTGTGGCGTGAGCCCTACTTTATTAGATAAGGTTAAAGAGGCTCAAGAGAAGGGCGAAGATTGCGACAACATCATCAAGAAGCGGTTGGTTGAAGGGATGAATTGAAATACAAGATTGATGGCACCGGATCGCTAAGGTTTGAAGGGCGAATTTGGGTTTAGATTAATACGAACTAAGGAAGAGATTACGCAAGAAGCACACTGTCGAGGTACTCGATACACCCAGGAAGCACAAATATGTATCAAGACTTACATCAACACTTTTGGTGGCCAAACATGAAGAGAGAGGTTGCAGAATGTGTCAGCAGATGTCTAACTTGTCCGAGTGGATTATTACAGCCTTTAGAGATTCTAGAGTGGAAATGGGAGCACATCACGATGGATTTTGTGGTGGGACTTCCAACAACGCAAAAGAGACATGACGCCATATGGGTGATCGTAGATCGTCTTACGAAGTCGACTCACTTTTTGCCGATCAAGATCAGGTATAGTCTGGACCAGCTAGCCAATCTATATATCAAAGAAATTATATTGAGGCATGGCGTACCAGTATCTATTATGTCGGATAGGGATCCTCGATTCACGTCAAACTTCTGGAAGAGTCTTCAAGAAAGAATGGGGAAATGACTACGGATGAGCACATAGCGTATCATCCATGAGCCAGATAATGGGCAAAGCGAGAGAACGATTCAAACACTTGAAGACATGCTCGAGCTTGTGTGATGGACAGAGGTAGTTGGGAGGATCATCTTCCATTGGTAGAGTTAAGCATACAACAATAGCTACCACGCTTGACATCGGAATGCCGCCGTCTGAAGCTTTGTATGGGAGGAAATATAGAACGCCCTTATCTTTGGGACGAAGTGGGTGAGCGTCATTGTTGGGACCGAGCTGAGTGCGTGATAGTAGAGACCATTAAGGTGATTAGAGCCGTGAGTGGTAGCGACTCAAGATCGCGGAAGAAGTATGAGACTTACATCGCTTGAAGCGAGATTTTGAGGTGGGAAGCTATGCATTTTGAAAGTATCTCCTTGGAAAGGGAAGATAAGGTTTGGAAAGAAAGGTAAAGCCCGAGTCAAGAGATTTATTGGACCTTTTGAGATCTGAAGAAGATAAGAAGTGGCGTCTGAGGTAGCTCTACCTCTGAATGGAACATATTCATAATGTGTTTCATGTGTCGATTCTTACGACCATATAAGCTGATTACAAGCATGTGATATCGTCTGAGCCAATTCATGTCAAAAAAAGATTTGTCGTCTGAAGAAATTCCGATCGAAGTTTTAGATGAAAGGAGCGAAATTGCGAAATAAGGTTATACATTACGTAAAAAGTTCTTTGGAGGAACCATCTTTGAAGAAGCTACGTAGTAATAAGTAGTAAATTTTAAGTCACTTATATATGTATGTACAAAATTTTTTTTAACCTTGTGTTACATAAGGATTTAATATGTGACAACACATGTGAAGTGGTGCATGGGTCAATTAACATATATATTATAGTTATGGATACATACATTTATAGATTTCATTAAAAATGAAAGCCTTGTGACCTAATTATATATTAGGTAAGACTATTAAATAACCTAAGGGTTATGGTAATCTGAAAAAGTTAGTATTTTATATGTATACTAACTTAAGTGGGTAAACTTAGTATTTCAAGTGACTAATAACTTTAAACCTAATTCTTGTAAATCTAATTAGGTTATGAGATAAAATCATATGTGTAAGTAATTAAACTTCATATGATTAGAAATGAAAGCCCTAAATTATCAAATTGGGTAACATTATTGAAATTGCTAGACTATGTTTATTATCTAGCCCAAATCAATTAAAAGAAAAGCCCAAAGGAAATAAAATACAATCAATACTTAGCCCACTTGATTAGGGGTATTCTAGACATTTGATTAATCAAAATTGGGCATTTAAAATAAAAGCTAAATGGAGGAGGATTATGAGGATCCTAAGTGGAATAATTAAGCTAACTTGTCCATTAGTAGACATTATTAAACACAAGGACAATGTTGTCAAGCTTCCATTGGTTGCCACTCCATTATGCACATTTAATCATGTTTAGCCTAATGGAAGTAATAATACAAAAAGTTTTTACCTAATGGGCAACAAAATAATTGTGGGAGGATTATTAGTGAATCACCCACTTCATTTTGTTTTCATTCTTTCAACATCTCATTCTCTCTTCATCTTTTCTTCTATCTTTTTGCTCCCAAGCTAGCTAACTTCAAAGAGAGAAAAGAGTGAGAGGATTGACCATAGGAAGAAAGAAAAAATATAGGAGTGCTAGTTGTTTATGCCCCCCTAAGTTTATTAGTTACTTTGGAAAATCAAGGAAGGTAGCAACTAAGTCGAGGTATAATGTACCTTCATCTTCTTCTTTTACTTTGTTTTGCTAGCTTGAGTTTTGATGGGGTTGTGTACAACTACTCAAGATACACTAGTTCTACATATCATCATGCATGAAATTAAGTATCTTGAGCGTTAGATCAAAGACTTAGAGGAAGAAAATTAGCATATGTTCTCCAAGGGTGAAAACTCTTGTTTTTCTTCCACTAAATCTTGTGTAACTCAAGTTGTACAACTTGGAATTGTGATCCGTCGAGAAGGGGTGCTAGATACATGAGTTACCTAGTAAACCCAAGTGATAGGACACAATTCTAGCAAGTTTTGGAACCTTTAAGATTATTTTTCCCAAGGCAGTCCACTTTATATGCTAAAGCTTTGAAACTCTAAATCAGCTCTTGACTTGTTTTTCATGAGGCTGTTTCGATGATCAGTTCCTTGTCTTGTAAAAATCTGGAAAAATATTACAGAGGTACCTTATGAAGTTATCTCTGGGCGTAGAAAAAAAAGCGGACACGTTTGAGTTATATATTGTGCGTAATGACTATTTAGTAAAGGACTCCATAAATATTATCCTACTGAATATCTCACTTGTGTATACACTGGAAAATTCCAAAATTTTACAGTAGCTTCATATATATTAAGAGAGCATACCCTGAAAATTTCAGATTTTTCTGAGTAAAACTCAATTTATGAAAAATAGAGCAAGATCCGAGTGTTTTGGGACACTTTAAAAATAGTAAATCATTTTCTAAAATTCCAGAAAAATTAGGAGATCATTGTTGGCTCATATTCTGTCAAAATCCAGAAGCTGAATTTTTGGAATCAGTTTGCTATTTTTCTAAAAATGATTAGGTTATGAATAAAAGAAATAAATAGTTAAATGATGCCTTTAATGAGAAAAATATGATTTTTTATGCTTGAATGCTCATAATATATTATATCATGACTATCTTAGGGCATGTTGGTAATTTATAACAATAAATATTATTTATGACCTTTTATGGATATTAAATAAGAGGTTAATAAAGGATGAACAATTAGAATAAATTGTTTATTAATTTAATAAATCATTGGAATATTATTTATAATAATAATAATATTATAATATGATGTTGTTATGTAAATAAAAATATTAGATTAGAGTATTATTATTAAATAATAATATTAGAGATTAAATAAAATATTATTAAATGATTAATAATATTAGTAAGTGATTAAAATATTAGTAAATGATTTAAAAGTATTATTAGTGAACCAATAATACTAGAAGGTGAATTAATATTATCTAAGTGAATAATATTATGTGAATTAAAGGTAGTCGTTAATTAATAATAACACTATCTAGACATGATAATGTTTATAAGAACTTAATGTAATGTAATGTATAATATCTATGTGATTACATAATCGATGTTATGCATTGACTAATTGAAAGACTAATTATAGGTCTCTCGAAGGAAGATAATTTAAGCTGCATAGTGGATAGAAATTAATTTCGTATTTGTAAACCCTCGATCGAGGCAAGTTTCTAACTTTCGACTTGAGTTATTATTTTCAAAGCATGTTAGTGAATAATTATTGATGATTATTCCGTCTTTATTGATTATTGAAATTTAGCTTTTTGTGCGATGAATTCAGATTCTCTTGCCATTGAATTTGTGAATTAAATTAAAGTTCTTCATTTATGAGCATTTATGGGATAGATCTATGCTAATTGTATCGACTAGATCAAGCATGTCTAAATTTGTTAAATCAAATGGGTTTTAAATAAGCATTCTTATTAATTGATATGGTAAGAACTCTTGGTGAGAAATGGACAAATTTGATTAAGGCATGATATCAATGTCGGATTATTAAGTGTTTATGCATAAATCACGGGGTATGAAAGGTTGATCCTTGAATACCAAAACTTATTAAAAGGTCGATTTAAATCCTTTGAGCACCTTGGCAAATGTTCATGGTTATTCAAAACCACTCGATTCATGTTATTCAATTATCGAATATTCAATTGTTGATTATTAATTCATGTTCCTCCACAATCTTATATTATTGTTGAACATTGAAGGCAATATTTCTTTCTAAGTCATGATATATCTCCTTTGTCTTTATAAACTTGTGAAGCAAATTAGTTGCTTACTCTTGCTATATCATGACCTCTATTTTTAACTAAGCAGAAGGATCTAATCACGAAGGACAAGGGCAAGGGCAAGATCCGGGAGTAATTTAGAATGAATGTCAATTAAATTATTATCGATGGATTTCCTTAAGTAAACTATTTGTATTATAAATGGTGTATTTTAAAGTTAAGGTTAGGGAGACCTTGGGGCCATGTTATGAGGCTTTATTATAATGAACAATGTATGTTTATTATTTGAAATAGTTATGGAATGCTTGATGATGATAGGATCGTGAGCCTTTGAATTTGAGGTTAGAGAACACGGATTTTGGGGTGTCACGAGGTTGGTATCAAAATAGTAGGTTATAAACATTAGGAATGCAAAACCTAGGTTATAACCTTAGTAGAAAACTCTTATAGAGTATGTTAGGAGATGGATTATGGAAATTCATCAAGTTTGTGTTGTACTTAATAAAATATTATTTCATTTCATCAATGAATATATTTTATTGTAATCTTGATATTGATTTTATTTATGGTGTTTGTAGGATGTCTAACTGGCGCTTGAGGTAGTTACTCGAGTTGATCGGGAACCCATTGAGCATGAGGTCACCAAAGATGTCCCTCATGGTCCTCCATTGAGGGACTTGTTGAGGAGAATCGGTCGATTAGAAAGCGAGTGGAGGAATTAGAAGTAGAAAACCACACCCTCCAATTTCTTTGAAGGACAATACAAGGATGCGGCTCATCAAGCCCGGATGGAGAAAGTCGAGCGAAGAAGGAAAATTGGATGAGTCCGGTTGCAAGTTGAGATCTTTTGAGGTGCTGACTAGAGAATGAAAAGGCAAAGTTTGGAGAGTGAGCATAAAGCATCTGGAGATCTGAAATTTGAGTTTGATGTAGAAATTGCCGATAAGATAAGGGTGGAAGAGGCACTCCATGAGTCGGATGGTGGTGGGCCAATTAAAGATCGAGCTATGAGGCCATAAAGGTTGAGTAGAAACTTTAGGGTGGCCCTTGATGCGGCGTATGAGGGCGGCCTTGATGGCTAGGAGGAGGGCACACTATGAGATAGGAGAGCCTAGTCGATCAGATTCGGCGTAGAAATCTGCGATAGTTGCTTCCCTAGGAACTGTCACGGGTGACTGGCGGGGCCACCGGTGGTGATGATGTGATGGCCCGAGTTGTAAATAGATGCATTAGTACCTTTCTTGTTGTGTAATAAGGTTTTATGTTGATGTAAACCTCTCAGCAGGTGTGAGGTAGTAAATGGTTAGGTACTTTCCCTAATTGTGTTTGTAGGGAGGTATCATTATGAGTTAATCCCATCTTTTGTGTTAAAATGGGATAGTAGCATTTATAAAATATACATGTATTAATCATGTAAGTCCTTTGAAGATTGGTGTATGAATATAAATGCGATTATTATTATGATATGTGTTGGAAGATTTTAAATAGTAAATTTTCTATTTAATGTTATGTGAATCCGATGGTGATTTGGAAAATGTTCTTAAAAAAAACAAACTTAACCCACTAAGCGGGAGAAAGACTTCCAAATCTTGGTAACTTAAAACTCTCACATAATGATCATCGATTGTTTAAATAAATAGGTGTTACATGCTAAGTAATCATATGATAATAAATCCGAGTAGCGTGTTAGAATTTTGTTTTACTAGATAATGGGCGTATGAGGCGTGGGTGAGGAACCAAGAGATTGAAGAGTCGAGTTAATAATGTGGCGGGATCTCAACAAAACCCAATGCAAGATTTTATCAACATGATGCATTTGAAGCCATGAGAATCAAGCTCAACTGCGAAATCAGGCGAGGCACCCAACTAGTCGACTTTAAAGACTTCAAAGGCGGTGGGACCATGGGAGTTGAGGAGGAGCAATGAGACGATAGAAGCCCAAATGTGGGTAAAGGAGATTGAGAAGGCCCGTTATTGCTAGAAGTGAAGAAGCGAAGACAATTTTCTTTACCTACTTAATGAAGGGTGAGGCTAACTATTGGTGGGATGCCAACGAACAAAAGCGGAGCTGGAATCGTGACTTGGGAAGCATTCAAGAAGTTGTTCTTGAGAACTACTTCCACGAGAGTGTTCAAGCAAGAATGGAGATCAAGTTCTTGGGCTAAAGCAGGAGAATATGTCGATGTCAGGTATCTTGCGAAATTGATGAATTGGCGGATTCGCTCCACATCGGTGGACTGAGAGGTGAGAAGCGAGAAGGTTTGAAAATGGACTAAAGCCGTGGATTTATAGTAAGGTAGCGGTTTTACAAATCACATCATTCTCAACTCTGTTGGAAAAAGCTCTTATAAGCGGAAGGAGAAGCGAAGCGGTCTCAAGAATCTGATCGGAGAAGAAAAGAAGAAAGCGAGAAGGTGGGAATCAAAATGTCGGTGATGGCGGTAGCAACAATAAGAAGCGGAAATGGGCGGTGGGGGTAGTAATGGAGATCGGCAAGGAAGTGTGCAACAAAAGAAAGTCGGTGTGTGGGAGCTGTGGAAAGGGTCACTCGGGAAGTGCTTGAAAGGAAAAGCGATATATTATACATGTGGGCAAGAAGAAGGGCATACCTCACCCAATTGTACTAAGGTGAAGAAAGGAGGTTGCTTTAATTGTGGTGAAGTGGGACATCGGATCAAGGATTGCAGAAGAAGAAAAGCACGGATGGCGGAAAAATGAGGGCGATAACACTAAAAACTGACGGTGGAGGACCATTGACCCGAACCAAATAAAGCAACCACGGACATTCAATATAATGGTGCAAGATGCCGTGGCATCGGGGAGGTGGTGTCGGTATAATTCCGATCAATGATATAAATGCCTATGTGTTATTTGATTAAGGAGCTTCATGTTCTTTTTGTATCGATGAATTTGCTCAAAGATTAAGTTTACCTCATGAACTATTAGAACACTTGATGAATGTAGAAGTAGCAAACAAAGAAATTATCCACTGTAGACTACATCTATAGGAGCTGTTGTGCTAATGTAAGAGGTTTAAGCTTAACGTGGATTTGATCTGGAATTCGTCTTGGAGAGTTTGATGTAATCCTTGGGATGGATTGGTTATCAAGTCATGGGCGGTCATTATTTGTAAGAAAAAGTGCGTACACCTAAAGACTCGAATAAGTCAAAGGTGGTATTTCATGGCGATAAATCGCCGAAGACAATCTTGTTGTCAGCGATGATCAAAAAAGGAAGTTGCTTAGGAAGGGTTGTATAGGTTATTTGGCTCACGTTGTGGATACCATGAGAATCGAGGGTGGTGGGTCAAATACCTATTGTAAAGGAATTCGTTGGCGTTTTCCCGGAAGAGATTAAAGGATTGCCACGGATAGAGATAGAGTTTGTTATCGATTTGGCGCGGGGACATCACGGTATCAAAGCGCCGTATCGTATGGCTCGGTAGAAATGAAGGCGATGGATTCAACTACAAGAGTTGTTAGATAAAGGATACATTCGACCAAGCGTATCATAGTGGGGAGCACCGGTCTTATTCGTAAAGAAGAAGGATGGGTCATTAAGACTTTGTATCGACTCTGAGAGTTGAACAAGGTCACCATTAAGAATAAATACGTTGCCGGGATCGGCGATTTGTTTGATCGGTTAAAGGGGCAAAATACTTTTCAAAAATTGACTTGAGGGTGGTTATCACCCTGGTGAAGGTGAGACGGAGGATGTTCAAAAGGCGGCATTAGAACTCGGTATGGACACTTTGAGTTTACGGTAATGTCTTTTGGGTTAACTAATGCACCAACAAGCATTCATGGATTTGATGAGCAGTGTTTTAGCGATATTTGGATAAGTTTGTTGTCGTGTTCATCGGCGACATTACGGTATATTCGAGAGGCGAGGAGGAAGATCACATTTGAACATCTAAGGAAAGTGTTGGAGGCGTTAAGGAGGGAGAAGTTGTATGCAAAGTTCTCCAAGTGTGAATTTTAGTTGCGGAGAGTGCGGTTTTTGGGTCAGCGTTATCGACAAAGATGGTGTTTGGTAGATCCGGCAAAAGTAGAAGCGGTTATCAATGAGGAACGACCAAAACAAGCAAGCGAAATTAGGAGTTTCTTGGGATTAGCGAGGATCTTATCGAAGATTCATCCAAGATTTTTCAAAGGTAGCATCGCCATTGACCAACCTTACTAGAAAGGCGGTGAAGTTCGTTTGGAACGGAAAAATGTGAGCAGAGTTTCATGGAATTGAAGAAGAGGCTCGATTAAGCACGTGTGTTGGGCTTCTACTTAGGACACGGGAGGATTTATAGTGTATAGTGATCGTCACACAAGGGTCTTGGTACGTGTCTTGATGCGACATAGCAAGGTCATTCGCGTCGCTTCACGTCGACTAAAGGACTATGAGAAGGGTTATCCAGACTCATGACACAGAGTTAGCGACGATAGTTTTTGCCTTGAAAATTTGGAGGCACTATTTTTATGGAGAAGTGTGAGATATATACGGATCATAAGAGTCTAAAGTATATCTTCACTTGAAGGAAGGTGCTAAATATGAAGGCGTGTAGATGGCTAGAATTGATCAAGGATTATGATTGTGAGATTACGTACCATCGAGGCAAAGCAAATGTAGTGGTGATGCCACAAGCGAAAAAAGAGAGAGAAGTTATTGAAATTAACCATTCAAGAGGAATTGGTGAAGGATTTGACGACTTGACTTAGAGGTTAAGTATCAGATGGAGGTCGATGAGAAATTATTTCTTGTGGCGTGAGCCCTACTTTATTAGATAAGGTTAAAGAGGCTCAAGAGAAGGGCGAAGATTGCGACAACATCAAAAGCGGTTAGGTGAAGGGATGAATTGAAATACAAGATTGATGGCACCGTTGCGCTAAGGTTTGAAGGGCGAATTTGGAGTGCCATTAATACGAGAACTAAGGAAGAGATTACGCAAGAAGCACACAATCACGAGGTACTCGATACACCAGGAAGCACAAATATGTATCAAGACTTACATCAACACTTTTGGTGGCCAAACATGAAGAGAGAGGTTGTAGAATGTATGAGATGATGTCTGTGTCGAGAGATGTCGAAGCGAGCATCTTGTAAAGTGGATTATTCTGACCTTTAGAGATTCGAGTGGAAATGGGAGCACATCACGATGGATTTTGTGGTGGGACTTCCAACAACGCAAAAGAGACATGACGCCATATGGGTGATCGTAGATCGTCTTACGAAGTCGACTCACTTTTTGCCGATCAAGATCAGGTATAGTCTGGACCAGCTAGCCAAGCTATATATCAAAGAAATTATATTGAGGCATGGCGTACCAGTATCTATTGTGTCGGATAGGGATCCTCGATTCACGTCAAACTTACGGAAGAGTCTTCAGGAAAGAATGGGGGCCTTGACTACGGATGAGCACCGCGTATCATCCATGAGCCGATAAAAAGCGAGAGAAGCGATTCAAACACTTGAAGACATGCTCGAGCTTGTGTGATGGACTTCAAGGGTAGTTGGGAGGATCATCTTCCATTGGTAGAGTTCGCATACAACAATAGCTACCACGCCTTGACATCGGAATGCCTTGCCGTCTGAAGCATTGTATGGGACGAAATATAGAAGCGCCCTTATCTTTGGGACGAAGTGGGTGAGCGTCATTGTTGGGACGAGGCTGGTGCGGCGGGCCGTCTGAGACCATTAAGGTGATTAGAGCCCGTGGTAGCGACTCAAGATCGCCGGAAGAAGTATCTGAGACTTACATCGCTTGAGCGAGATTTTGAGGTGGGAAGCTATGCATTTTTGAAAGTATCTCCTTGGAAAAGGAAGATAAGGTTTGGAAAGAAAGGTAAAGCGAGTCCAGAGATTTATTGGACCTTTTGAGATCTGAAGAAGATAAGGCGAAGTGGCGTCACGAGGTAGCTCTACCTCTGGCTGGAACATATTCATAATGTGTTTCATATGTCGATCTCTCACGACCATATAAGCACGATTACAAGCATGTGATATCGTACGAGCCAATTCGGTCGAAAAAGATTTGTAAATCTGAAGAAATTCGATTGAAGTTTTAGATAGAAAGGAACAGAAATTGCGAAATAAGGTTATACATTCTGTAAAAGTTCTTTGGAGGAACCATTGTGCTGAAGAAGCTACGTGGGAACTTGAAGAAAAGATAAGAGAAAATTATTCGCACCTTTTTAAGTAACCTTATATGTAATTCCAGGGACGGAATTCTTATAAGGGGGGGGGAGGATGTAATAACCGTAAATTTTAAGTCACCATATATGTATGTACAAATTTTTTTTTAACCTTGTGTTACATAAGGATTTAATATGTGACAACACATGTGAAGTGGTGCATGGGTCAATTAACATACATATTATAGTTATGGATACATACATTTATAGATTTCATTAAAAAATGAAAGCCTTGTGACCTAATTATATATTAGGTAAGACTATTAAATAACCTAAGGGTTATGGTAATACGAAAAAGTTAGTATTTTATATGTATACTAACTTAAGTGGGTAAACTTAGTATTTCAAGTGACTAATAACTTTAAACCTAATTCTTGTAAATCTAATTAGGTTATGAGATAAAATCATATGTGTAAGTAATTAAACTTCATATGATTAGAAATGAAAGCCCTAAATTATCAAATTGGGAAACATTATTGAAATTGCTAGACTATGTTTATTATCTAGCCCAAATCAATTAAAAGAAAAGCCCAAAGGAAATAAAATACAATCAATACTTAGCCCACTTGATTAGGGGTATTCTAGACATTTGATTAATCAAAATTGGGCATTTAAAATAAAAGCTAAATGGAGGATATTATGAGGATCCTAAGTGGAATAATTAAGCTAACTTGTCCATTAGTAGACATTATTAAACACAAGGACAATGTTGTCAAGCTTTCATTGGTTGCCACTCCATTATGCACATTTAATCATGTTTAACCTAATGGAAGTAATAATACAACGTTTTTACCTAATGGGCAACAAAATAATTGTGGGAGGATTATTAGTGAATCACCCACTTCATTTTGTTTTCATTCTTCCAACATCTCATTCTCTCTTCATCTTTTCTTCTATCTTTTGCTCCCAAGCTAGCTAACTTCAAAGAGAGAAAAGAGTGAGAGGATTGACCATAGGAAGAAAAAAATATAGGAGTGCTAGTTGTTTATGACCCCTAAGTTTATTAGTTACTTTGGAAAATCAAGGAAGGTAGCAACTAAGTCAAGGTATAATGTACCTTCATCTTCTTCTTTTACTTTGTTTTGCTAGCTTGAGTTTTGATGGGGTTGTGTACAACTACTCAAGATACACTAGTTCTACATATCATCATGCATGAAATTAAGTATCTTGAGTGTTAGATCAAAGACTTAGAGGAAGAAAATGAGCATATGTTCTCCAAGGGTGAAAACTCTTGTTTTTCTTCCACTAAATCTTGTGTAACTCAAGTTGTACAACTTGGAATTGTGATCCGTCAAAGGGGGGTACTAGATACATGAGTTACCTAGTAAACCCAAGTGATAGGACACAATTCTAGCAAGTTTTGGAACCTTTAAGATTATTTTTCCCAAGACAGTCCACTTTATATGCTAAAGCTTTGAAACTCTAAATTAGCTACTGACTTGTTTTTCATGAGGCTGTTTCGATTAGTTTCTTGTCTTGTAAAAATCTGGAAAAATATTACAGAGGTACCTTATGAAGTTATCTCTGGCGTAGGAAAAAGAAACGGACACGTTTGAGTTATATATATTGTCGTGAAATGACTATTTAGTAAAGGACTCCATAAATATTATCCTACGAATATCTCACTGTGTATACACTGGAAAATTCCAAAATTTTTACAGTAGCTTCATATATGTTAAGAGAGCATACCCTGAAAATTTCAGATTTTTCTGAGTAAAACTCAATTTATGAAAAATAGAGCAAGATCCGAGTGTTTTGGGATACTTTAAAAATAGTAAATCATTTTCTAAAATTCCAGAAAAATTAGGAGATCATTGTTGGCTCATATTCTGTCAAAATCCAGAAGCTGAGAATTTTTGGAATCAGTTTGCTATTTTTTCTAAAAATGATTAGGTTATGAATAAAAGGAAATAAATAGTTAAATGATGCCTTTAATGAGAAAAATATGATTTTTATGCTTGAATGCTCATAATATATTATATCATGACTATCTTAGGGCATGTTGGTAATTTATAACAATAAATATCATTCATGACCTTTTATGGATATTAAATAAGAGGTTAATAAAGGATGAGCAATTAGAATAAATTGTTTATTAATTTAATAAATCATTGAAATATTATTATAATATTAATAATATTATAATATGATGTTGTTATGTAAATAAAAATATTAGATTGGAGTATTATTATTAAATAATAATATTAGAGATTAAATAAAATATTATTAAATGATTAATAATATTAGTAAGTGATTAGAATATTAGTAAATGATTTAAAAAGTATTATTAGTGAACCAATAATACTAGAAGGTGAATTAATATTATCTAAGTTAATAATATTATATGAATTAAAGATAGTCGTTAATTAATAATAACACTATCTAGACATGATAATGTTTATAAGAACTTAATGTAATGTAATGTATAATATCTATGTGATTACATAATCGATGTTATGCATTGACTAATTGAAAGACTAATTATAGGTCTCTCAAAGGAAGATAATTTAAGCTGCATAGTGGATAGAAATTAATTTAAGAAGCTTGTAACCTACGATCGAGGCAAGTTTCCTAACTCAACTTGAGTTATTATTTTCAAAGCATGTTAGTGAATAATTATTGATGATTATTCACGTCTTTATTGATTATTGAAATTACGCACTTTGTGTGATCGAATTCGATTCTACTTGCCATTGAGCTGTGAATTAAATTAAAAAGTTCTTCATTTATGAAGCTGTTTATGGGATAGATCTATGCTAATGTATCGCCTAGAACAAGCATGTCTAAATTTGTTAAATCAAATGGGTTTTAAATAAGCTATTCTTATTAATTGATATGGTAAGAACTCTTGGTGAGAAAAGGAAAAATTTGATTAAGGCATGATATCAATGTCGGATTATTAAGTGTTTATGCATAAATCACGGGGTATGAAAGGTTGATCCTTGAATACCAAAACTTATTAAAAGGTCGATTTAAATCACTTTGAGCACCTTGGCAAATGTTCATGGTTATTCAAAACCACTCGGTTCATGTTATTCAATTATCGAATATTCAATTGTTGATTATTAATTCATGTTCCTCCACAATCTTATATTATTGTTGAACATTGAAGGCAATATTTCTTTTCTAAGTCATGATATATCTCCTTTGTCTTTATAAACTTGTGAAGCAAATTAGTTGCTTACTCTTGCTATATCATAACCTCTATTTTCAATTTAAGCTTAGAAGGATCTAATCACGAAGGACAAGGGCAAGGGCAAGATCCAGGAGTAATTTAGAATGAATGTCAATTAAATTATTATCTGATGGATTTCCTTAAGTAAACTATTTGTATTATAAATGGTGTATTTTAAAGTTAAGGTTAGGGAGACCTTGGGGCCATGTTATGAAGCTTTATTATAATGAACAATGTAGGTTTATTATTTCGAAATAGTTATGGAATGCTTTATTATTTCGAAATAGTTATGGAATGCTTGATGATGATAGGATCGTGAGCACTGAGGTTAGAGAACCTGGATTTGGGGGTGTCACAATCTTGACATAGCTGCCCATCTGCGAGGATCGTAAATGGTCACAGTACGATCAGCTCCACCCACTGCAATATTGCCTGTTGAAGAATTGCTAACTGCATAGAAAATTTCTCCAATAGATCCAGCAATTCTATGCACACATCCACTATTTTCTTTTATTCGTAAATCCCACATCGTCAACTGGCAACCTTCTGTGACTGCTAACAAAGAATTTTCATTTCCACCAGACACATTCTGTATAAAACTTAATGAGGTTGGGTACCACAACTTGCGTGCGTAAAGTACGGAGATGAATATCTTGGTCATATACATCAATGATTTTGTCAAAACTGCGTGCCACATCTGCCATGGACCATTGACTTGGACTGAAATGAAGGCCTGCCCAACTTCCTTCTCCAACACCACCATCCTGAGGGGATACTGAATATGTAACCCTATCAACATCTTTACCATTACTATCCAGTTTAGAGACAATAAGGTGACCAAAAGAATCTACACTTCCCAATACCATGCTGTCAAAGCTCTCGGTTTCAGCCAGGACGATACTCTGAATTTCTGAACGATGAGGGCAGCGATTAACTAAGGCAGACTTCCATTGATACCATGATTTTGTAAATGGAGGGTCCAGAAGCGATGTAAACCGAACAAGAAGAAGCGTCGCCATTAAGATGAAGAGCGAGGCGAGTAGACTGAAGGTTGCCTGGAGAAGGATGCTCCAAGAGACGCACTAGAACCACCGCTTTCTGCAGACTCTTCGCCTCCAACAGTTTCTCTCTTCGATTACTGCACTACCGATGTTAGGGAAACCTAACTTAATATATTAATTTAGTCTTATTATAATTGTTCTTAAACCCAATAATTAAAATTGGGCTCAACAAGTCTGACAACCCAAACTTAAATACTTAGAAATTAGTTTGACCCAATTAGTATAGAAGCCCAAATTAATGTAATCACATACTTATTATAGTCCACAATAATTAAATACAATTTAACCCAAGCATAAGAAAAGTCCAATTAAAATATGAATTTAAATATTATTTATTTATTTATTATTATTATTATTATTTTACCGGGTATTACACCTTGCCTTAACCAACACAGACAGAACCTGCATAGAAACATAACACAAACGCATAAAATAATACTAAAATAGATGGATTAGCAACCATTTAAATTCGAATAGGCATCCAATTCGTATGTATGAAACCCACTTATCGAATACGATACATTAAATTCCTAAGCGGGTGAAGCCCTTGACCAAATGTAACCATCGGAGAATTATCACGAACCCATCTTGAAGAGTTGGTAAAGATCATTGAAAAACTATCGATGAAAGAAGAGCTGCTGAACAACCAAACCTGGTTGTATAACCACAAATGTAAGTCCTGAACCCTTCCATTTAACTTGTATTATTACAAATTTCCCTTCTGACCCAACTTTTTGCTTTTCACGGTGTCTCTTATTAAGCCGACTCCAACCTCCAACATCAGCCGAACTCCTTCCGTTACCATACCAACCTCTCCTACCGAAACAACCATTCCATAACAAACAACTAGAACCCCCATTTTAGTCCAACCTATCACAACCGTCCCGATGACCGATCATCCCCCTCAAATATCCCAACACCATTCTTCACTAAAGTAAGCCCACTAGATATGCCTCTTTCTAAGAGAACCACCCTTCGCCGAATAAAAAGAAGGTGTTTGGTGAAGACTACCGATCGAAAACATGCATCTGAAGCACCAGAAAAAAAAACCCTTTGGGACCATCCACCTCCCAACCCGAAGTTCTCAATGAGCTCTTTAAGACTCGTGTCTTCGAACCTTTTCTCATCGGTAGGAAGGACAAAGTTCTCGAACAACTCATGTATGAAGTCTTCGATATAATCCGATCATAACGTCATTGAGGCACGAGTCTCTTAGATTTGGTTGGTAGAAGATGAAGCTTGTTGTATGAGAGGAGGAGGTTCGCGTTCGGGTGATGGTTTTGTATGGGTTTTTTTGGCTGGTGGTTCAGATGAAAGGTCTTTGGGTTCTTTTCTTTTTTGGTTTTGGGTTTCGGTTGGTTCGTTGGTTGGCATCAAATCGATGATAATTATTTGTGGAGGTTCGGTAGCAGCTGTAAATTTGGGTTGGGAGGTGGATGGTCCCGAAGGGGTTTTTTCTGGTGCTTCAGATATATGTTTTCGATCAGTAGTCTTCACCAAACACCTTCTTTTTATTTGGAGAATGGTTGTTCTCTTAGAAAGGGCCATATCTAGTGGGCTTACTTTAGTGAAGGATGGTGTTGGGAAAATTGAGGGGGATTCGATCATCGGGTCGGTTGTGATAGGTTGGACTAAAATGGGGGTTTCGGTAGTTGTTTGTTATGGAATGGTTGTTTCGGTAGGAGGTTGGTATGGTAACGGAAGGAGTTCGGCTGATGTTGGAGTCGGCTTAATAAGAGTCACCGTGAAAAATGAAAAGTTGGGTCAGAAGAGAAATTTGTAATAACACGAGTTAAATGGAAGGGTTCAGGACTTACATTTGTGATCATACAACCAGGTTTGGTCGTGCAGCAACTCAAGGTCCCATTCTTTCATCGGTAGTTTTTCAATGGTCTTTACCAACTCTTTAAGATAGGTTCGTGATAATTCTCTGATGGTTACATTTGGTCAGGAGGCTTCGGCCCAGTTAGGAATTTGATGGGTATCAAGGCCTCGGATGAAAAACTACAATGAGTGCCACCCCTTATTGCTTGAAGGGGTCTTCATCAAGGGACGTTTCTTAATCTATTTGCTTTGTTGTTTGTTTATTTGTCAAAATCCCGACTCTCTGGATCGACTTATAAAGGATAAGAAGAAGAAAAAGTTGATGGTGGGTGGGATGTCGAGTTCATGACAGAGGGCGATGAAAGAGATGGTGTAGATGTCAGAGTTCGGTACCAATTGTGTTAGGCTGACCCCGATGAACCCTAGAAGGGTGATGATGAAGGCATGAAAGGGAAGACGAACCCTGTATTTGAGGGCATTAAAGGGAGATGGCGATCCACCCATCAGGATGGTGGTACATTCGTTCGGTGAGGAAAGCGGCACAGAGCTCGTAGGTGGTCGGAATACGATATTGTTCTCATATTTTCGGCGAGGTTATGGGTGTCGATTGTGGAGATAGTGTTGATATAGACAAAAGTCTCCTCGTTGAAATACTCTTTCATCATTTTTTTGGATATCCAGCTCAGCTTTAGATGAGACTGGAGCTTGGGGGCAGAGGAAGTGGGGGTAGTGATTACGGTGGAATCAGTGGCAATGGCGGTGCCGGTGGTGGAGGAAGTTGCTACAGTAGTGGGGATGGAAGCAACGACAGGGACGGTGGAGTTCTAGGCAGAGTTAATGGTGGTGTTTTTAGTGGAGGTAATTGGGATAATAGAAGATGTAATGTTTGGGGTAGCTATTGGAGAGCAAGGAGGAAGGATGGTTGGAGATGATAAAAAGGGGATTGCAGAGAGAAGGAAAAGATTACAGAGGACTTTTAGTTGATATTGAAAAATCATATCTGAAATGTGGCGATTACTTTTGGGGTGAGAGGGATTTTGAAGTGGCTGGCTTTTCAGTTCACGCGTATTCCTGAGAACAGTGTATTAATTGGGTCGTAATGATGAGACTCGTGATATGGGTATAGCTCGAGGATGTTCGCCTGAAGTTTGGGCTTCCCATTTAATATTCAATTATTGGACTTTAAGTGGTGATTCTTTCATTAAATGTTTCGTTGTAATATAAGAATGGGGGCAATGTTGGGGCATAAATATTTGGTTCCGGTAGATTTGGTGGGCCATAGTCCACGTGGAGGAAGTCTCCCCACGTAGGACTCCAATTTGGGCAGTCAGAGAATTTTAAGGAATCTAAGATTTCTATCTGTATTTAATTTCTAACTCCTAAGGAAAGATTTGGGATAGAATCTGACTTCACTTCTTTAAGGAGATTTTATTCTAAGGTAACTAACCTAATGAGGAATTTTACTCCCATACTTTGACAGAGCGTTTAAGGAGGTGTGATCACTATAAATACAAGTTTATATCCTGGTACACATACAATATCTCATTATTTTTCAGCACTAAAATTTAGTACTTCCATTGTTAAAACTTATTCAACATATACTTATTTTCACACCAGAGTTATCTTCCGACGGTCCAAATCGTCAAGTTTCTCCACGTTATTTTGTTTCTGTACAGGATTGGACGCGTTTTTGGTAGTTAAGGTACGTGGACAAATTTTGACGTTAATACATATTATTAAAAAAAAGAAAAAAAATAAAGAGCGAGACCTATAATTAAATATTTTATACATTTTTATCGGTAAAGATTATGTGAGTACTTTTTATATATAGTTGGTGCATATAATATTACTTATATTCAAGAGGCATTAGACTATTAAATTATGACAACTAACCAAAATTACAACATTAATTGCTAATTTTCTTATTATATTAACATGATACAAAAAGTTACTAAAAAATATTTTTCTTAAACTAAATTGATTCAAGTGGTCTATACAATATTTAAGAGACATTAAGCTATTGAATTAACAGAATTGACCAAAATTGAAACATTAATTGCAAGTTTTCTTATTATATAGATAGATAGAAGATGGATAGAGTTTATTAATGAATAATTTTTTCTTATTAAAACTTTGGATTTGATAATCAAAATCATTTAGAATAAATTAATAAATTATTATTTTTTTTAAAAAAAGAATACAATTTTCATATTTATAAATTTTGGGTTGCAAATTAGAACTAGTACAGAGAGTAGTGAAGAGAACAAGGAAATTGCAATCCCGGTTCCCATTCAAAGGGAATCTCAAAACTAATTTACAAGAGAACAGATTTCGTTTTGGATTGGAAAACCCTAATTAAGCATCAAACTATGAATATATAGATGAAACGGAATCATCATCATATACATAAGGGAAACGGATTCGTCGATGCATGTCTCTGGATTATTACGTGCTCCTCTGGATCTCAATTTGTTCTTCCAATTCATCTTCACTGCCCTAATTTTTGCTGTTGGATTGCTTTACCTGGTGAAGAACACGGCATCCAAATACTTTATTGTTGACGGTAATTTCGACTCTTCCTCGACAAATTCTTTGGGGAATAGCCGCAACAGCAATTTTCTCTCATCAGAATCAAATATGCTGGGTTTTATTGTGAATAACGAGTGCATTATATGCAGTAATTCCGCCACTAAGCAGTGTTCTGGCTGCAAAATGGTTCGATACTGGTAAGAATTGATTTTTTATGGGTTATGTTGTTTGTGTCTTTTCACATATCAATAATTATCACTGTTCCTCTTTTGGTAATTGAACTATTTATTTTTATTTTTTAAATAAAAATACTTGTTAAATTTGGTGTCTGATTACACAAACACACTCGCATATGAATTTTATGGTTCTTATTATTTATCAATAGTTGTATTATTGAGATGATTGAATTTTGTACTTTTCTTTTTGTATCTGATTATAAATGCACAGATTAGATAGTTACAATATCTGATTCTTTAATGATGATGTTTGGATTCAGTTTTTCTTCAATTATAACATATCTGTTTGATAGTTGAACTACTTTTGATATTTTTATGTTTCATGTCTGATTATAATGCAACACATATTAGATCCTTATAGTAAAACTTGATTCTTTCTTGATCATGTTTGGATTTGATTCTTTTAATTGATTAATAATTTTACTGTTGAGATAATTGATTGCTTTTAAGATTATGATTATTTGTTACTGTACTTTGTGTCTGATTACACCAATGCTTGGTCAATGCATAGTAGCTACTTATAAGAGTTGTGTACTTCTTATGTTAAGATTTAGATGTTTTAATTTATCTATTGTTCTAGTTCTTCTATTAGATGGTTGAGCTCTTTTTTCTTTTTGGTTTCTTGTTATTTTTCTTTTGTTTTTCATTTTCATTTTCTGGAGTCATGATTTTCTTCATGATTGATTATTAGTTTCGGCCTTCTTTGATGTTTAATTATCAAAGTTGGCAAGTGTATAATTAATTGAACTATGGTCGTCTTATTCATTTGGAAGAACTGATGATCTATTATTGGCTTCTTGCAATTATACGAGGGTTAGGTTATGCTGATTTGTGATTTGTTAACAGAAAGAAAACTTCAGTTGTAGGAGACCAAGTAGATGTTTTGAATCTATGACATGATTAGAGATTGACTCTTACATATGCAACAATTGTAAAAGGAGTGATGGCTGTTGATGTTAATTATCCGGGAGGTCTTATAAATCTTATCTTTATGTCTTTGATGGTTGTACAATGATGTTTTACAGAAATTTGGATCCTTGAAAAATAATCTCTGCCTGGGTACCCTTAATTTCTGAACATGCAATAAAGAATTCTTATGTAAATAACCTGAAGCCTGAAGGCTGAGTTATCTCATGTTCTTAAAAGCGCTAGGCGGACCTAGGCGCCAGAGGGAGTGGGGGGAGAATTGATATTCATATTTTGTGATTGTCATGTATTGGATATATAGCTTCTGATTTGATAATAGCAATTAGGGCTGATTATTGAGATATTTCCCTTGAACATACTTATATAGAGCCTAGAAGGGGGGTAAAATGTATTTATGTTGATATTTACAACTCTATACAGAAAATAATATGGATCCAACAAAAACTCATCCAGCAAAAACTCTTCCATAAAGTCAATAAAGAAGATAATGAACTGTGATAATCTGCATTGATTCAAAGGAAGAAAAGGCACATATATATAATAAATCTGTCCTATTGAGAGGAAGCTCCATCCCTTTAAAGTGATTTAGAGGTAACTCTCATCCTCTCTAGCAACTCAATAGATCCTCAAAGGACCCCGGCTTTACTAATTGGATACTGAGCAAAAGAAGTTTAAGTTAACAATTGCTACTTGGTCTTGGCAAGGTGAAGCAATAACCCTGTCTTTAGCACATGCAACACTAATTACATGCTATTTGATTCTTTATCTTAAATTTGTCAACAAAAGAATGGAGCTCCGACTTGTTCATGCAAATATAGAAACCTATGGTGGAGCCATTGTGTTTATATACTCTTACAAGGGACTTTAGGCAAAGGGTACCTTATAGAACTTGATAGAAGGCAAGGAAGCAATAGTCCCCTACTTCCTTTCACCTCATGAAGTCACTTTTGTTTTTTGGCTTGTTGAGAAAACTCTCGAGTTTCCTCATATAGTGAATAGTGATGTTAGAAAAGAATCCATTTCTTTCATTTTCAAACCCTTAGATTTTTGGTCTATACTTTATTTCTCCAATAATAGCCGTTGTGCGAAACACAATCTTTAATCAACAGTTGTGGAGAAAGAGCTATACCTGTTTTTGTAGCAGGTTCCTCGTTATATTCGGAAATCATGTGAGTTTAGTTGTAACCTCGTTTTAGTGTTCAACCATTTTGGGTCTTTGTACTACTACAGAGTTTTAGATTACAAGGCTATCCGATGGTTTGAATTTGAAGGGAATAATAAATTTTTGAGAAACAATTGGCCAGAGGTAGCAGCATTGCTAAAGAATTTCAGTTGCTTTCTCCAACTGCTCCTCTATGCATTTGCTCACACACATGATATACGCAGAAGCTTAAGTGAGTGCCATGACAAGAACTCCTCTTTTTGCGACATTGTAAGTTTGTAACAAATTTTCTCATGAAAAATATTGCACAGTTATGAGGTTGCTACCAAATCATAGGTTCAAATTACACATACTACTACTGAAAATTGTGAAAGACAACAAATAAATGCTCTATTTATGATATTATTAAGGCAATTGACTACGAGTTCTCATATGTTATATAGTCTCCAATTCTGAATATACCCCTGCTAGTGACTGATTTATTACTTGGAAGTCTTTCCTAAATTGGATCAAGCTCCTACATTATTCAATCTACCATATAATTGAATGGCTTTTAAATACTTCAATAAAATGGGACCCTCACTTTGGGCAGAGGGAATATGAAGCTTAATTTATTTTTTCCCTCTCTTTCTGTTAACTAGTTCTGAAGCTTGCCAAAGATCCCACTGGAACTCTGGGCACAAGAAAAGGTGCAAGAATTTTCTATTATCTGGCAAAGCAAATTCAATGCAGTCTGGATCATCTGTGTTGCAAGGAAGGAAACTGTCTACAGCAATCCCACTAATTCCTGCCAGCGGATCCTCTAAGAGTTTCAACGAGTCAAAAGCGGTACTTTTATCCTCCTAAATAATTTTTATGGTATCCTTCTGAATACCTTTTTTGGTTTATTATCAATTGAGTGTTTGATGAGAATATATTGTTTTGTGCATAAATGTTCTTCCAGATTCTATTCCCCTATGAGGAATTTGTGCAACTCTTTAACTGGGAGAAACCAGGATTTCCTCCTTGTGGGCTTTTGAATTGTGGAAACAGGTTTTCTTATACTGTACTAGTCTGTTTATTGTGAACCCCCCCCCCCCTCCCCCCCGCGCACAAAATAAATAAATACTCCTCATCCTAAGAAATACTACTTTCTTTGCTAATTATTTTTACCCAGGCCACGCTTAGATATTTTTTCTTTTAATCGGAAAAAATATGTTGTGTTGTGTCCTATACAAAGCTTAATGTTTGGACAAAAAGTCAACAAAAATAGTTGTACTCCTTTTCTTGAGATGGAGGGAGTATTATCTAGTTTCTTACAGTTGCTTAAGTTCTTCTTGTTAACACTTCTTTTATTTTAGTTACTAAGAGTTCTAAATAGCTATGTTCATTTCATCCTGCGCAGCTGTTTTGCCAATGTGGTTCTTCAATGTCTTGGATGCACCCGGCCACTGGTTGCCTACTTCTTGGAGAAGGGTCATCAAAGTGAATGTAAATGCTCAGATCAGAAAATTCAGTCGTCTTTTGCTTAATCAGTTCTATTATTATTTTATATAATAATATATATATATATATATATATATATGTGTGTGTGTGTGTGTGTGTGTATTTTGTGTTTTGATTACATTATTAAAAGGATTTCTCTAATTTTTTGCCTTCTGTTCTTCAGGCCTGCGGAACGATTGGTGCTTTATGTGTGAATTTCAAAGACATGTGGAAAGAGCTAGCAGAACTATACAACCCTTTTCACCAATCAATATTCTCTCACGGTTACCTAATATTGGTGGTAATTTTGGTTATGGAAAACAGGAAGACGCACACGAGTTTATGAGGTAGCTGTTACTTTCTTTAGACATATTATTATTATTATTATTTTTCCTAAAGATGTCCTATTTTTTTAATAAAAAAATGCAGTTTTTGATAAGTTACTGACCGAGTATAAAAAAAAATGTATCATTAGGTTTGCCATTGATACAATGCAATCAGTGTGCCTTGACGAATTTGGTGGAGAAAAAGCTGTTCATCCTAGGGCACAAGAGACGACCTTTATTCAACATATATTTGGGGGTCACCTCCAATCACAGGTAGCCTATGACACGGATAACGTTAAGGGTTTCCTTTTTACTTTAGAAATTGTGTCATTCTAAAATGGATGAAATTGAGGAGCAGAGATTATAAAACTGTTGTAATTTTTGACCTGCTTGTTGCACTTTTTTGATTCCTTTGATTATCACTGCATTATATCTTTACTTGGATTCACGTCGCTCAGAATCACCTAAAAGATTTAGTATGCTTATATTCACACTTTGTGATCAGCTTTTAGTTCATAGGCAGGTTTTGTATGTCTTGAGAAATGAATTGGATGTGATGCACGATCTTTTGCTCAGCACCTAGAAAGCTTTGAAACTTTTATGCTAAAGAATGTTGATTACTAGTCAAAGCATAAAGTACACATGATTTGCGAATATCTGCACCCAACTACAAATAAAAACATGACTTATTTATAAATCTGTCACCTGCAAGCAGTCGAAAGAAATAATGGACATGTCTACTAAACACATTTTATCAAACAATGTGAAGGCAAACATCTAATCCCATCTTTCCATCTAATAAATTCAGTAGCAAGACAAAATATACAAGCCTTGTGCTTTGTGATCTCCTTTATTCCTTCTTTCATCTTGACCTACATCGATATTGATTTGAGATTAAAGCTTTACCAATATTATTTATGAGGAAGAAGCTAAGTAACTTGGGTTAAAGGTTGAGTCTCACTCAGAGCCATATAGTTTAGCATATATTACCAATTCAAAGTTGTGAGTTATCCAGAAATGTTTGGTTACATTTTTTGTTAGCAAGCTTCAAGTACTGTTATAGATGATATTTTTCTCCTTGCCACATCATCTTTAGCGCATTACATGGCTACTGAGATAAATCATGCACAACATGATGCCCTTGCTACTTTTCACTTATCAAAGGCAACTCCAAATACACTCTCATTTGTACCAATACATGCCAAAGTTGAAGTTTACGAAGAAGTCCTTGGTGGTCTTGCGTGTTCCTTCTTGTGTTAGATGTTAAGGTTCTTAACTTGGGTCTAGTACTTTTCAGTGGAGGAGAACTAAAGGAGTACGCGCCCGAGAGATTTGGTTGGACCAATAAGAGGCAATAGAACCCCTTGAAAATAAAAGAAATTTGTTGAAATTTTATTTAATTAATTTACGTTATTTATTACTTTGGTAGTTATCTTGTTAGAATCCAATCTAGGCTATTAGAAAAAGATGTTTAAGAATATTATTATTTTTTTTATTTTTTTTAGGTGGGGAGTGCGCTAGACCCTTGAGTAGTGCAGTGCATGAGCGAGGCGCGAAAGACCACTGCAAGCTACTGTGGTGGGTTTTGCCCCCTCAAAATATAAATTTAATATTGTTTGGCCCAGCGAGCCACATATCAGATATTAAATTGATAAGAACAGATATCAACTAAAGTTGTTTAAGAGTATTATAAATAGGGATGTACTGTATTATTTTGTTCATAGTGAGTTATATAACTTATTGAGAATTTGTGTGAGAAATATTTTGTGAGATATCCTTTTTGTCCCATAACCCCTGTCCCCTATTAAGTTATAAGTCTGGGAGTAAAAGGCTTTGTGAGAAAGTAATATGTTCTTTTCTAGAAACAAATACTTTTTCTATACAACTGAAGAATAAAAGGCTTAATGAGAAATTATATGATAATATGCTTGACACCTGAATTTATCGAAGTACATTGTGATGTTTATATTTTAATAGATCTGGTGAATCCTGTAAAATTGGCGCTAATGTGTTAAGGTCTGACTTGATGGCGGTTGTTATGGCTAACTATATGTACTTCAGGTGATTGACAATGCCTGAGATCTAATTTGCAAATATAAAACCACAATTTGAAACAAGATATAAAGTTTTCCAAGATGGAGCAGCTTTTATTTTTTTTTAAATTATTTTTTGGGTTTTCCAATTTCACTTGGATTACCTTTTAGTTTTCCATACAGTCAAACTACTCAAACCTGCTTGTTGCATATGCTCTTTCGTACAGATTGTTTCCAGTTTTGATCTAACCTTGTGTTTTTTTTTCAAGGAAAAAAAATTATACATATACTTTTTTGTTTTAAATTAATGTGAAGTTTGAGTGCGTCCTAAATATTTTCAGGTGATATGTACAAAATGCAATAATGTTTCAAACCAGTTTGAAAATATGATGGATTTGACGGTTGAAATTCAAGGGGATGTTGCATCTTTGGAGGAATGCTTAGATCAATTCACAGTCAAGGAGCGCCTTCATGGAGACAACATGTATAAATGTGATGGGTGAGGGCCCTCTTATTACTCTGTCAACTTCATATATACATTCATTGTTATGCACTACACTTGGTCTTTACTAGAAGCTATTTTGTAGCATTCACATTAAAAAAGCGTTTTGACATGGTATTCCATGTAGGTTTAGTCAAATACCTGTGTCCTATCCAAGCCATGTTTAAGGCTGTGGCAGAATAATGACATGTTCAACTGTTGACTTGAGCATTATACTTAATTGCTGTTGTTCTCTAGATTCGCCAATGATCAGAACAATATATTAGTCTAAATTTTGCAATAATTACTCATATTTTACTAATTAATTATATTATACTGTCTACTACCTCGATCCCAATTTAGTTGCCCCCTTTTTGAGTAAGTGCGTCCCGCGTGCTAGGACTTGGGACTTCTGTAAACACATTTATAAAATACATTCCTTATTTTTTTTAAAAATTCTCCATGCTCAAGTGTATTATAATTTAAACTGTGAATTATATATAGAAAAAATATAGTCTATCAATTTGTATAGGCACATCTTTATATCCATGCTACATACCCCATAAATGGAACAACTTAATTTAATAGAATGGGATTGCAAAGATTGACCTATTCATACATATTAAGGGAGGACATAAAATATCACTGTTGGGGTCTAGCACCTGTGTTTTCCTGTCTCAGGAAAACTACATTATTTCTATATTTCATCCATAACTTTTCTTGCATACGCTGATGACCTACTTGGTTTTAGAAACCGAAAGCGGAGGAATACTGGTATTAAACTTATATGATATATAGCAGACATTACAGAGCGTGGATACTGTTATAGTAACCTTAATTGGAATCTTGGTTCTACGCTCATGGGCTTGTAGGCAAGGTTGTTTGTGAATTTCTACCTAGATATCTTATGAAGATATGTTAGGCTTGAATTATAAATCAAGAACGCCTACTGTTTAGAGTTTCATATTGCATTAGTTGAGGGAGTTTGAAAAATAAGCTGTTGATCAAAGTCTAAGCAGTTAAACACTCTTCCTGATATGTTATTTAATTGTTGGTCCTTTTGTATTGATATATATTTTATGACACTGGAAAGTCATGGTGGTATTCGTATTTTCACATAATTATCACTGTAGCGGAAACCTAAGACAGCCTTTAAGATAGGGCTGGCAAGTGACTATTTCCCTATCTCTAACAGGAAATTTGAACTGTCCTTGTATCCTATGCCGCCAAGGACTTCTAGATTGCAGTCTTCTAATATTACATTCTAGTTAGTTAAATAACTCAGTCACCTTGGGGTATTGTGCCTGAGATGACACTAAATTCTAAGCCAGATGTACCCTAAATTACAGTGCTGTACTCATTTCCTGAATTATGACTTGTAGATGCCTCAAATATGATTAGTAGATTTGGTAGGGTCATTAAGGCCATAGCATTCTTACAATTCTGTCATTGTGCAAGTTTTAAATCATATTTTCACAAAAAATCCTGCTTTTATATTAAAATTGTTTGTGTGTGTATAAATGTTAATGACTTATTGGAATACTATTTCTGATGCAGATGCAATGACTACGTCTTGGCGTGGAAGCGCCTTACCATTCGACGGCCTCCAAATATTCTTACAATTGCCTTTAAAAGGTTTCAGGTCTGTGTTATGTATAAGGTGTATCAGTGTATGAAACTAGTACTGCACAGATTTGGTTTATGTACCCAGGCTCATGCTAGGTTGAAAAAAAATGCTTATAAACACCATTGAACCCCCTTGTTTACCATGTTCTTCTGTTGCGAGATATAACTTAAAGATAGTAAAAAATTGTTCTTTTCCATGGATTTTTAACTATTTCCTTTGGTTGGTATAAGAGTTTGTCATAAACAGTGTTAAATGCTTGAAACTGTTTCTTTCCTACTTTTTTAATAGAGTGATATAGTATGTCAAATTTGTTACTTTTGGTGTATTCCTGCTCGTTCTGATATTACTACTATTTGCAGAGTGGTAGATTTGGAAAACTTAATAAGAGGGTGAGTTTTCCTGAAACGTTGGATCTTAGTCCTTACATGAGTGAAGTAGTCGATGACGGTGATGTCTATAAGCTGTATGCCGTTGTTGTTCATGTGGACATGCTGAATGCATCATATTTCGGTCACTACATTTGTTATACTAAGGATTTCTCCGGAAACTGGTACAGGATTGATGACTGTAAGGTAGAAATCTCTCTCTCTCTCTCTCACACACACACACACTCAGCCTCTCTCCCCCTCCTCCTTCCTGTCCTTAGTCTCTCTTGAGGCCTTAAATGCTCATTAATGCAGAAATATACATCCGCACTTCAGTATATTGTACGTACAAGGTGCTTTTATTAATTTTCCTTTGTCTAAGGACGGCTTTCATCCCACATTGTTCTGTAAATGCATCTGATTCAGTCGGTGCAATAGTTGGTACTTTATAACCTTAAATACTTGAGAAACTGTGTTGTGAATGTCACACATATACTTAATATTCTTCAAGCATATAATACTCACCAAATTTCCTCAGATTTTACAACTTTTGAAAATTCAGTAGCGTTTTTAGGTAATTTTTGCCCCAGATATGGGGATTGGAACCAGCAATCTTGAAGTCAAGACCACGGCCATTTCTTCCACCCCTTGGGGTTCAATATCCTACATCTTTTAAATAACGTTTAATCTTTTTCATTAACATTGGTATGATGTACCATGTTGGTTGAATAAGACAAATATCAATAGACGGATGTAATGACTAGATGACCATAAAACCAGGCATACAGTTGCCTGTCTTCAGATACACCTCCTCTTTTTTTGTTCTAACTTGATTCTCAACTTTTATCAGGTTAATAGAGTTGAATTGGAAGAGGTGCTTTCGCAGGGAGCTTATATGCTCTTATACAGCAGGTAGTTCTTTCCTTCCTTTCTTAATGCTCTTAGTGACTAGTCAATAACCCATGATGATCACTGCCTCACGTGATTTCAAATTCTACCCATCTAAAATTCTGTAGTGTTTTGTTTTGTTTTGGAGATGCTTTATGAATTCCCACTACAAGTTAGTAGCACAGGTTTGTCATGAAAACAATAAAATATCCTTCTGGAATATGTTAACATGGTTAGGTAGGTAAATTAATTTTAATAGTGATGCATTAGAGCTCATGCCCAATCATATTGAGTTCAGAAATTTGTGAGATGCACTGTAATAGAGCAGTTGCTTAGTTGGATAAACTAAGTTGGTTGACAAGTGTCAATTGGGGTTCTAGTTATGAGAGGCATTGGTCATTAAGCAAGATGAGTTGTTCAATAATCTGGACATGAACAAGTGTCGATTGAGGAGTATTTTGGCTAGCTCTGATATAAGTAGAACCTTGCAAAATTGTTCATTCGTCTGCTTCTTCTTATCTTCGACTTTCAGTTGCATCTTACCTTGTTTTTTGTGTTAGTTTGTTGAAGTGTGATTGAATGTGAGCACTTATTTTCACGTTTTGAGTAAACATGTAAATTTGTTTTTCAATGTATGGAATTTATTAAATATAAATGTGGTATTTAATTGATTTTATTTACCCGTTCTTTTCAGGGTTCGTGTCAGACCATCATGCTCAAACCCCATGGAATCTGCAAGGAAACACGAGGAAAAGTTGGAAGTGGCCCAAGTGGTGTTGCATTGTGCAAAGCAAACTGTTGAGAACTCTGCAGCAGAGTCTATCAATATTTCTGGCGTTTCTAGTAAGACTGGTTACTTGCTGTCTGATACCATTTCACAAGCAATCATCTCTGGCTGTGAAGAAGAATTGTCTTCCATTACTGATGTAAAAGAAGATCTAAATATGGTAAATTTGGAGGTCAGTTCATCTGTTTCAAATGATGTGGAAGGTCAGGGAAGTGGAGGTTCTAATGCAGCTGAAGTAAGTGTTTCTGATCTTGAAAATCCTCATGGACCTGTCTTTAAGGCAAGCACCTCAACTATAACTGAACCTTATGTTCTGGAGGTGGAACCACCAATCCCAGTTTTTAATGTTGAAAGTAAGAATGGGGATAATGGAAGTAGTGTCAACGAGCATGTCATTATAGATTCTCAAGTTAGCAGTACTGGGCCTTCTAAGAATGGTGTCTGTGAGAATGGCAAAGCATTCCATGATGGTTCCGTTGCAATTTCAAGCACAGGTCAAGTCTTAGATGAAGCTTATCCTTTTAGTTCCAGTGGTAACGCAGAAACATTTGAGTCTGGAAAGAGTTTGCCATCTTCTCTTGGCACTGATGATGCAGCAAGGAAAAAGGATGGCAGAGAATTTTCTGGATCAACATCAAAGCCATTTTTATTACCCGGTTTTCTTGGAAAACGTCCCTGGAAAAAAAATTCAGATCAAGAAGCAAAAACTTCAACAAAGATTGGTGAATTAGCTTCTGCTTGTAACCTCAATTGCCAAAGTAATGGATTTACAAAACGTGATTTATCTCATTCGAATGAGGGGGATATTGGCAATCAAGAACCTCATTTTCCTTCAGATTTTCGGGAGAAACAAACTGTAAACTCTAAAGATGAGGATCAGATGGTTGCAAGTCAATCCAGTGAATCTGATATCCCATACAATGGAGGTTCCAGAACTCCCATTGGTTCTCGTGAGAGCTTTGATATTGAGAACGATAGGTCATTAGTTGAAGAACAAATTCCACTCCATGATGGTTCTGTTGCAAGTTTAAGCACAGGTGAAGTTTTAGATGAAGCACATCCTTTTACTTCCAATGATAAGCCAGAAAAGTTGGAGTCTGGAAAGAATTTGCCATCTTCTCATGGCACTGATGATGTAGAAGGAAAAAACGGTGGAATAAAATTTTCAGAATCAAAATTGAAGCCAATTTTTCCTCCCGGTTTTCTTGGAAAGCATCCTAGGGAAAAATACTCGAATAAGCAAGAAGCAAAAGCCTTGGAAGATATTGGTGAGTTGACTACTGCTTGTTAATGGAGAAGCAGCATATCATACTAGTGTACTAGTTACAATGCTGAATCATGTTGGAACAGTGATGAGGTGTACTACTTGATCTCAAAATTCTGGAGTCTCGAGTAAGAATCTTATAGGTTAATCTGCAATTTATGCTGGCACTTATCACCGATGCTATTACAACTAGGAAATTGGTATGTTATTTATATTCGTCATTGATTCCCTGACCATAAGGAAATGGTCGTGGTCGAGTTGGGAAACTGGAAATTCTTTCTGGGGTTTCACTATTTACAGAAATCTTGGGTCTTCGTACTATATAGCAGTACAAATTTGAGGTGGGGACTTTTTTAGTTTTAATTTTTTTTATATGTTTTTTTTTGTTGGAAGGGGGGTGGGGGGGAGTGTAGATGGATTTTAATCACCATTTAAGCTTTAATTTACATTTTAGTTGTGGTTTAACAGATATCACTTGTCGCAAATGCACATGCACTGATCCTGCGTGTATATTTTTGTGATTTTTTACTACTAATGTTCCCTGAAGTTTTGACCTATTGTCAATTTAGTTTATTGTTGCATAGGCATTCGGCCACATGAAAAACTTGCAGTATGTTTGTGAGTTTCGAAGATGAGACAAGGAAATAAATTAGGGAGAGAGCTAAAAGTTTCTAGTTTGTGAGTTTTTTTTATAGGAAGAAAAGAAAAGACATGTTTGTGAGTTTGAGAAGAAACAAAGTGAAAGAAACCAAAATTTATACGAGGAAATAGATTTTTTTTTTTTTTTTTTTTTTTTTTTGTGTTTGTGTGAAATACTAGTATATTTAATATTTTATGTTTAGGAGACTAAATTTGAGAAAACCACTATAATTGTTTTTAATTTAAGTTTTTCATCACTTTCTTTACAATTCTTACAACTTTTGTGATTTTTTTTAAAAGAAAATGTGCATAGATCTTACTCTCTCTGCTTCAAAGGGATAGCAAAGGTATAATTATTTTTGTTCTAAAAAATATGAGATAAAATATATAAAGTAAAAGGTAATTGTGTTGGGGTTTATTTATATATATATATAAAAAATTACTCATCACTTGCTGAATTTTGTGGGACCATTTGAGAGAAATTTGAAATTTTATTTACTTTTTTTTTTCTCTATTTTAATATGCGTAAAATTTATACTTTGAACATTTTTTTGAGAACGAAGGAGTATCTCCAACCAGGTCATCATAAAAAATACTGTTAAATTAGTCTTTTTCTCCAACCTGAAAAAAAAATAGGGAACTTCAGCTTCCAATTCTTAATTTTCTCTCATTCCTCCTCCCTTTTCAACTCAAAACAGAGTGTGAAAGTAGGAAGAATAGAGAAGAAAGTGATGAAAGACTTGTAAAACATATTAATGTACTATTATACTTATTTTTTAGTATTATAAGGGAAAAATTTTAATGTACTTTTATACTTATTTTTTTATTTAAAAAAATTTTTGAACACAGAAAGAAAGTTATTCTCTTTCCTGTTCTCAAAAAATTTAATTTATCTCCATTTATTTTCTTCTAAAATTTATAAACATAAACCAAATTTATATAGAGCTACATACGGTTGGAAATGTGATTTGAAATATTAAATATTAGAATATTTTTTAGACTCAATTTAATGAGGGACTCACATTCCAGAAATATCAGATCTTTGCACCAGTGTTCTCTTTCGTGAGGAGTATAACTTGGTATATTTATGTGTCAAATCCATTAAGAATTGAATGAGAAAATTGACTCCAAAGTCACCTACTTGATTGTTGAAAGTTGCAAAAGTCCCACATAAAGCATTAGAGGAAAAATTGAAGTCATTATATATGGGATGTTTGCTCAATGGGAAGAGCCCCAAGGGGCACCCCACTTTTGTGGAAGGAAGAGGACCTAGTCAAGGCTTGGTTCAAACCAACACGCGCGCGCCGCCGTCCGTCCGGTTGGGTCGGACCAATGTGTTTATGTGGATGATATGTTAATCATGGGTAACACGGACAAATGTGTTTATGTGGATGATATGTTAATCATGGGTAACAACAATGAAGTTATCAACTCTACCAAACGTATGTTGTCAAATAGATTTGACATGAAAGATTTGGGGGTTGCTAATATAATATTAGGAATCAAGATTTCTAGAACATCTGATGGAATTATATTATCTCAAACTCATTACATTGAAAAAATACTTGAAAAATTTAACAAGTATAATATAATTCTAAATAAGACCCCAGTTGATATAAATATCTTCATTTAGCTAAAAATGAAGGTTATATCATATCTCAACTAGAATATTCTCCTATAATAGGCAGTTTAATGTATGTCATGAACTGTACTAGACCAGATATAGCTTATTCGGTAAGTAAGCTAAGTAGGTATACGAGTAATCCAGGTAAAGATCACTGGAAAGCAATTTATATACCAAGTGATGCTAATTGGATATCTAAAAATAAAGACTCGAAATCCACAAGTGGATATGTCTTTACCCTTGGAGGTGCAGCAGTATCTTGGAAATCCTCAAAACAAACGTGTATTGCAAGGTCTACAATGGAATCAGAATTCATTGCTCTAGACAAAGCTGGAGAAGAAGCTGAGTGGCTTCGTAATTTTTTAGAGGATATTTCAAATTGGTCAAGACCTGTGCCAGCTATATGTATACACTGTGATAGCCAATCAGCAATTGGTAGAGCACAGAGTCATTTATATAATAGTAAGTCACGCCATATACGACGAAGACATAATACCGTTAGACAATTTCTCTCAAATAGAATTATCTCAATTGACTATGTAAAGTCAAAAGATAATATTGCGGATCCGCTTACAAAAGGTTTAACAAGAGAGCAAGTGGAAAAATCATCGAAGGGAATGAGTTTAAAGCCTACTGTTTAAATAAGAGTCGTCATAGTGGCAACCCAACCTAGCTGACTGGAGATCCCAAGATCTAGGTTCAATGGGCAAACCAAACTATGTAGTACTCAGTAAAGCACTAAGGAGATATTTAATCCTAACCATTCCTATTATGAGACAGTGCACATCTGCCGCGAGAATCAGGATAAGATACGCTTTTAATGATTTTTATATCTTGAAATATGTTCAAGTGGGGTATTGCAGGATACTCTTGATAGAAGTCACCTACGTGAGTAAGAAGGGGGCCACTTCTGTGAGAATTTTTAAGGCTAAATTCTCTAATATACTTACGGAACCAAGAGGTGTTTCAAGGCCAAAATAAAAACAAACGTGAGAACCAACTATGTCTAAAGAGATATTTTGTGAATTCTATTGTCTTGGTTTACACGAAAAGCTGACAGTTCAAAGACATCATGTCTATTGATTAGCCAAGTAAATCCGATAGAATTTACTAGGGCAAGTTCAAAGCCACTAGGCTACTTAACCTGATGAAATATATTTTCTCATGTACTCGAACTAGTGTGCATATTCATAACATTTTTTTGTTTTTCACCATGTTGTAAAGTCAATTTTACATTCATGTGGGGGATTGTTGGAAATGGGATTTGAAGTATTAAATATTAGAGCATTTTTTAGGCTCAATTTAATGAGGGACCCACATTCCGGAAATGTCGGATCTTTGCACCAATGTGTTCTCCTCCGTGAGGAGTATAACTTGGTATATTTATGTGTTCAAATCCATTAAGAATTGAAGTAGAAAATTGACTCCAAAGTCACCTACTTGATTATTGAAAGTTGCAAAAGTCCCACATATTAGAGGAAAAATTGAAGTCATTATATATGGGATGTTTGCTCACTGGGAAGGGCCCCAAGGGGCACCCCACTTTTGTAGAAGGGAGAGGACCTAGCCAAGGCTTGGTTAAAACCCACACGCGCGCGCCGCCTTCCGGTCGGGTCGGGTCGAGCTCGGGTTCGGGCGGGTGGGTCATGATATATATAATTTTTTGGACAAAATATGTTTAATAATTTAACAAATTTTGTTTAAGTTATTATCAATACTACATAGTTTTGATGGTGCCAACAGTAATAAACTGTCAACTTAGGCTATAAATTAATCTATTTGGGCGCCTAAAAACAGTATGTTATTTTTTTCCCTCCCGTTCTGTAAAATTCCGTTCTACATTTTCCTGTTCTGAAAAATATTTTCCGTTCCCGTCCCGTTTTGCAGTAGACTTTCCCGTTCCCATTCTGCACTTCAATATTTTTCCGTTCCGTTCTGCTACAATAGTTTTTCCGTTTCTGTTTGTAAGTATATTCATGCATCATTTATAAAGTTCAGTACATAACATAAAAAATTTGGTTCGAAGTGTTCTTAATTTTGAAGTGGTTCTAATTAAGAACTGAAAATCCATTTTATCTTGGGAAACAATTATTCAATTAATCCTTAGCACATGTGAGGGAATAAATTTGTTTTAAAGAGATTTTGTGAATTCAAAAGACTCGGATTTATTTATTAATATTTTCTGTGTTATATATATATATAAAATTATATTTTATTTTATCATATTTATATATATTAAATAATACTATATATTCCAGATAACACATACATGTCATTATTTTGAAAAATTTAGCACTAGTTTAGGTACGTCAACTAAAATGAAAATTAATATTTATTTAACCTTATCTTAATGGCAAACAAAAGGAAATAAATTTATTGACTTTTTCAATTAAAAAGATAAATATTTTCGAAATTATAATAAAGTATTGGAATATATATATATATATATATATATATATATATATATATATAATGCTTTTATAATAGGGTTAATTGTAACTATAAAACGGTGTATACTTTGAGATCACATATGCATTTACAATAAATATTTTTTGGGTCTAATTTTCTTTATAAAAAATCCGATAATTTATTTATTTTAAAAAAAAAAGCGATTATGATTTTTCTTTGTTTTTTTGCTAAGCTGATGGTGATGCTAATGACTGATATATCTAATACAATGATTATATTTTATTTATTTTTTTAAGTTGTATTTTGTCTTGTAATTTTTGTTTGTAATAAATTGAAGGTCAAAATGAACTAATAACAAATATACATTAATAAGTATCCCATACATTAAAAATAAATTAACCACTATTTTATTTAAGGTGTGGCAGCACCTTTTAACAAAAACATCATATTTTTGCAAAGACAAAAAGTCGTCAATAGCCAAGCGGTTAAAAATGTTCGGTTCTCAAACTAGGGAAATGAAAAGTTGGGGGTATTAATAATTTAATGCAGAGTGAGCATAATTCCTGCTGACAAAATCTTCATGAATAACCTCAACAAATGTGTCCATCAGACATAAAAAGAGGGCATCCGGTTAGTAAGAAGTTATTTTTTTGATAAGTTGGTTAATTGACCAATAAAATATTGACACACATATAATTTTGCGTGTTAGTATTCTATTGGTCAATTAATCAATTTATCTAAAAATAAACTTCATACTAGCCCTTTCCAAAAAGAGGAGAGAGAAAAAAAAATTCTTAATTAATTATTTTTTTTATAAATTTATTTTGTTCTATAAATTTGATGAAAAGTAGCCGTAAAAGAGTATGAAGATTAGGAAGTAGTTTACAAAAAAAAAAAGAAAAGAAAAACCTCTTACCACCATGAGAATTCCTCCCAAGAAGCCTCACTTCTTTAAGCCCCTAAGTCCAGATTTCAAACGTGGAGTTGCAAGTCTCTTTGTTTCAATTTTAAAATACATATTTGTCTATATTGATCAAATTGATTATTTTTAGAATTATTAACGTCAAAATCTTTCTACGCGTCTCAATCACGTAAGAGCGTGTTCTATCCTGCACAGTTCAACATGTCAATATCAGAAGCTTGACGGCTTGGACCGTCGGGGGATAGCTCCGACGTGAGAGTCAGTACCGATAGATACAAGGATAACAACAGAGGAATATAGCTATAGTGTTTTGATAGGATAAACATATCAGTAATTACCTCTTTTGTCATTTGCCCTGCTATCATATACCTCTCCTTCCTTCAGGGTATGTTCCCCCAACCTGCTATGACCTCAGCTCGCATGCAACCCACCTGCTCCATCTCATTACTGTTTGTCACCGTCGACCGACTAGATCCCATCCACATTAATGCATTGCAGGTATAACAGTAAACTATTATCTTTGTTATCATCACTGGTCAAAGTCCAAATAAAGATATTAATTACTCAATGGTTCGGCCCAATACTCTCAGGACCTAATAGAATTAGCCCAATGGACTTGGCCCAATGGTCCGGCCCAGTATGCATAAAATATCATGGCCTAACATTGCCCCCAAGTCTTTTATTAAACAGACTATTTAATAGAAGACTATAAATGGTCCATGATGGTAAAAGAATTGTGGCAAGATCAGATAGAGCCCAAAATAAAATGCCAAGGCCCATTCGGTGAAGTTCAAATAATTAAGACATGACAAAATCGGAAGCCCAAGCCGGTTAATACCTCTTCAAATTCACCATCATTGCCCACATTAAATGTGCCGGCCTCGTGCTTGGTGAATAACTGAAGGGACAGTTATTATAAAAACCCTTTTCCCCCAAATTTGACAATTTTACCTGTCAATTCAAATTTCAGACGCTTTGAGGTTCCTTCTTCCTCTCAATATCTCTTTTTCTGTAAATATCCATCAATGGCATTCAAAAATTCTGATAAGGAAATTCCTCTTGCTGTAACTCCACTATCGACTGTTCCTCCTTCTCCAAACACTGCTAAAACAGCTTCGGTAACAAACCCCAAATAAACTGCTACCCCAAGTAAGAATCCAAAACCAAAACCCCTCCCAAAACCTTCTGAGTTCTTCAAAAACGAAGAGCAATATCCTCATGCCAATACCCCTTCTTCACTATCTGAAACTGATATTGGTAATGCTCGAGAAAAATATCCAATCCCAGAGACCCACCAACTGAGACAACCCTCATCCTCTAAAAGAATGTATCAATGTCCAGATGGATGGACAATAATGCCCCTTACTCTCCTGGAGAAGGGAGTTCGATTCCCTCTCCATGTATTTTTGGTCACACTTCTAGGATTTGTTGGCGTCGGATTCGCCCAACTGGTGCCGAACTCCTACATCCACATCCTAGCTTTCATTGTCTTCCGCCACGAGGTAGGCATCGCACATACCCTCGATTTCTTTTTTTCCATCTATAACATCAACAAATCTCGTGAAAAGGGATTTAAGGTTCTGAGCAAGCAATCGCCGAAGCCAGGCGAGAAATTTGAAATACGTTCCTTGGTATCCACTCCTTCCAGCAATAAAGGGTGACATAAGGAGTGGTTCTTCGTCAAAGAACCAGAAATTGCTTCCCTTCCTGACTGGACGACTCTAGATAAGGTGTCTGCCGACTTTGGTGATATTGTAATGCCCGAGAAAATTGGATTTATATGATAATTAAATTTTTATTTATTATGTGAATTAAATGAATTTAATTATTTATTTTGTGAGTAAGCTATGTGAAGGTCGTTCTATGACCTAGAATGTGCGAATATGGTTAGTAATCTGGCTACGTGCTAGAATTAAATGTTTTAAATTTTCAAGACGAAAATAAAAGTTTTTTGAGAAATTCCTGTAAAAACAATATTCATCCTTTTCTGCTCGGGAATTAATTTTGAAATTCTGAGAAACGCGTAATGATAGAATATGTAGACGAGATGGAATATCTAATAATATTTCATTTATGGAAAACAAAGTTTTCGTCTGCGGACTTAAAACCTAAGGGTTGAGTAGAATGATTTCCGAGAAGGAAATGAGATGCGTATAAGGAATTACGATAATGATAAAGCGTGCGTTATACAAGTATGATACTATTTAGTATCTATGTATAATACGAAGAGTTAATACGAAGTACAATAGGATTATCGTACGAGTATTATATGGAAAGAATACGTGAATTATACGTGTAGAATATGTTTGGTGAAATGGACTTAGAATTAGGACTTAGTATAATCCAATTGAATTGGATTATATCAAGCCTAAGTGATTAATTATATCAAGCCCAAGTGATTAATTATGTTGAGTCCAAGTAAGTATGATTTAAAAGCCGAATGTTAGAATTAATAAAACTCGATCCAAGAAACTGAACCGTGGATCAAACCGGTGGGTCACCAAATGGGTAAGACCCATGGGGCAACCCATGGGGATGACCTATGGGCATGGTGGGCCGACCAGTTAGTGTCCAAGCTAAGTAAACTACTTGATCACCAAGTATTTTACTTGGTGATGAAGTAGTGAATAGTAAGGAGGTGGGACAAATGACCAAAAAGCCCTCCCTTTTGATTTCCTATAAATAAGAAGCATATGTTGGCCATTTTGCAATTTTTCAAAGAACATCCAATATATTTTGAGAGAGAGAAAGAGCTAGACTTAAGCCATCATTTCACTTTGAAGCTTTTCCTTAGAGTTTCTATCAAGAACACAAAGATCGTTAAGGTAATATTCCTTAATAATAGTTTCCATCTCTTTTGATTTCTTTGAGTATGAAGAATCATTAATCGGTGGAGTATGCCTCTTATGGAGGAATAAGGATGGATTGTAATATGTAAAATCTTTATAAGTCATGAAGAAATAGAAATCGTAAGGGTTGACATAAGTTTTAAACCGTAAGAAATATTGATTGTTGACGTTGGTTGTTGAGAAACAATTGAACTCCATCAATGTTAATATATGTGCATCTTGCTTGGTTATGATGTAGATATGAAATCAATGGAGTATTCCATGTGATTTGGCTTATAGAACACTAGTAATGAAGTAATGACGAATTTTACGGAATTAGACGTTAAACGTCGAAAACGTAGAAATTCCGGATTGATAGTCAAAAGTTGTCGTGAGACTTGAAAACATTGGTTTTCAATGTCAACACGTGAGATAGGGTATTTAAGAGTCGTGGACTCAAGAATTGTCGGATTTTGACTTAAAACGAAGAAAACGAGTATTGAATGCTCATTAACGTTTAATGAACGCTCGAAAATGAACTTAATAGTGAATTTTGAGTTAACGGATTTGAAATTGTAGAATTTTTATATGAACGCGTAGAGTATGTAATTTATGAGTTATAGGCTTTTGAACGGGCCAAATCGGACTTATAACGAAGAAGTTATGAATCCGGGAAGCTCACCAAAATTTTTAACTGTCAAAAGTTTTACGGTGTTTGAGGTTTGGCGTCATGGCTTGGAAAAAGGCTTAATATGCTTTAGCTGCTTGGCCTTGATACAGTGTCATACCCTCTTTGGAGAAGTGGCATAGCATGCCACTTATATGAAGAAGTTTTGCTTACAACGGTAAACCGGACTCAGGTTCGATCATTAATTGCTGGCGCATGGCCTTGATGTTAGGTTTAAAAGGCCCATGCCATTGTGGCTTGAGACATGGATTTTGTTAGAAAAGCTAGGTTTTGAACTTCAGTTGTTCTGAGACCTACATGAGTTGAGTTTATATACTCAATAAATGTACTAAGACTATTCCTATGTTACATATACTAGTGTATATGGTAATGAATTTAGGAATTGAACGCATGTTATTAATTTGTGAACGAAGAACACAAAGTGTTATTAATGAACCATGATTGGTAAACAACATTGGTACTTCACCAATGATGATAGAGTCCGGTTAATAACATAAGATTGTTAATAAGCCGGGATGAAGGATAATAAGTCGAATTGACTTTATTTATGAAATGAAGTTAACTAAGACATAGAAGAGAAAGAAGTTGGTAGAAACAATGTGAGTAATTGTTTGGTAGCTAATTATAGTGTGCTATGTGAATATATCATGTAGATTACGTAAAAGTTTGAGAACGATCGATTAAGTTATTTGAAGACTATTTGAAGGCAAGTTTTCTTAACAACTTGTCTAACCTTCAAGTTAGTCGAGTTTTATATGATTCATTATTCTTGAATTGCATGGTGATTTTTAAAGAAAGAATTGATGCCGGTTTTAACTTTCGGCTAGACTATTAAGTAGAGATATAGACTGATTTGTCTATATATCTTTTTATATATAAATGTTAACGCTATCCTATGCCAAGTAATTGGTACGGATTCGAAGGTAAGGTTTGTCTATGAACAAACAAAAGTATTTTTCATCGATTATTCGATGGGCACGCGAGTTTGCCAAAACTTAAACGTAAATACGTTTAACGGATGAATGTTGATCAACATAGAGTACTATAGGCTGATCACCTAGAAGTGCTCGTAAGTAATTCGGATGTACTGACCTTAGTCTTTGTGATGTCCTTTTTAAGTATGAAAATGAAAGCTCTATTGTTCATGGTCTATCGAATAGGTTCAAAATTCCTAATTTATTCTATACTTTGGGAATTGATGTTATGAATTGTTAAAGTATTAATGCTTCATAATACTTCATAACTATTTGTTCAGTTATATATGATTTGTCATATAATTCACGAATGTGGTGTTGATATTATCCTTTATAAACTTGCTGAGCTTGTTATGCTCACTTCTTGCGTGAATTATATGATTGCAGTTAAGGTTGAATGTACTGAGAATGCTAAGAGAGATAAGGGCGAAGCTAAGATGGATAATTAACCATCATGTAATAGATTAGTATGTTTGTACGTATTATACCTTACAAGCAACAAACGATGTAATCGGTTTATGAACCTGGGAAAGGATTTCACTTTGATTGTAATAAAAAGATAGTAATTACATTCATTATGTTGTATTTCAATGGAATGATTGTATAGTTATGAGTACCATGTAGCACCATATGTCGGGTTGGAAGATACTTGAATTTGGGGGTGTCACAAGTTGGTATCAAAACATTAGGTTATAAACTTAAGGGAGGAAGAACCTTAGGCTAATAACCTCGTAAGGAAGGTAAAGTCCGAAGAAAGAAATTCAAGGAAAATGAATTAATATGGTATTGAGAAAACTCAGTACCGAAAGATTTAAAAGATGAAAATTAATCTTAAATAAATTAAATTTGATTTGTGTTTATACTATTGTGTATTATGTACTAATCAACGTGTTATGTGTTTTGTAGATGTCAAACGATAGCTTGATGTTTAGAGACATTCACGTGATAAGTGAAGAGTCGGTGAACCAAGTGGAAGTAGTACCTATGCCCGTGGCGGAGGTACCCATAGTGGTTCTGGAAGACTCAGATATAGAAGATTACATCTCTGAGGAGGAATACTCGAGGAATGATGGGATAAGCGTCATATCGAATATGATGATTGGCGTGGAGGAGGAGATGGAGGTAACATCAATTAATACGGTGGTACCTACTCGAGAGCCAACACCTCCGGGATGCAATGAGATCATTGTATCTGGCGGTGTTGGATAGGAATGTGCATCTGCGCACTGTAGTACGGACACAGAACGAGGAGATAACCGCCCTATATGAGGTGAAGGAATCTGCAGAGGCAGATTTTGAGTCAGAGCACGATGAGAAAGTGCTGATGACGTATAAGGCGAGGGACTATAAGGAAGAGGCTATAGAGCTTTGAAAGAAACTGGTTGAGAAAGACCAGAAGATAGCTAGGATGTCATACATCCACGAATGTGCTCACAAGGATTTCAAGCTAAAATAAACATTATTCTATTGAGTCAGGGCAGACTCGACATACCATTAGTCAAGATATTGTTTCAATTTTAGCAAATCAGAAACATGAGAATGCCGTACGGCAGTGTTAGTAGATCATTAGATCTTTTTATATATATGTAGTGACGTAAAACCCTCTTTTGTGTAATTAAAGGGTAGTCTTTTTGTAAATCCAAATTTTTGTAGAAGTCAATCGTGGGATAGTAATGTAATAGCTTTTTGGGCTAAGGAAGCAACGTGTAAATAGTTTTGACTATGAAAACATATTAATATAATGAAGTTTTTATTTAATGTGCTTGTTGTGGTATGAGTTGTTATTTGAGAATGATAACTAAGCAGTTAAATAGATAATAATGAAACTTTATTTATTTAATTAGAATTATGTCGCCAAGAAGGAGACAACGTAACCAAGAGGCCGAGTCTCATAATGAAAATCAGGGGGGTCCTAATAACCCTATGCAAGAGTTCGTTAATTTATTAACGACAACATTTAACCAAGTTGGGAGAGGAATTCCTGTAGCACCTAGGGTAGCAAGAATAACTACCTTTAAGGAATTTAAGAGTGTGGGTCCTCCGGAGTTTCGAGGAACGACGGACCCATTAGAGGCCCAGACATGGGTGAAAGAGATAGAGAAGGCGTTTATGATTACAAACGTAGGTGAGGCTCAAAAGACTTCTTTTGTGACTTACATAATGAAGGGGGAAGCCAACTATTGGTGGGAGGCTCACCAGGGTGGGGCTAGGACAGAGGCAGTTACATGGGAACAGTTCAAGAAGGTATTCTTCGAGAACTACTTCCCTACTAGCATGCAAGGTAGGATGGAGATTAAGTTCTTGGAACATAAACAAGGGATATGAGCAGTTCCCCGATATCTTTGCCAAATTCAATGAATTGGCGAGATTCGGCTCCACATCGGTGGACACGGAAGAGATAAAAGGCTCGTAGGTTTGAGCGGGGCTTGAAACCGCTCTCTGATAGGATATCGGTGTTTTGAGTGCTTCCTCTGGGACCATTACGGAAAAAAAGATATAATAGTGAAGGTGGTGGTGAGGCATTGTCTCGATATCACTGAGAAATGAAGAACAAGAATAAAAGTAGAGGGAGGAAATAAGGTAGAAGTTGCGGTGGTAGTGGGAATATGCCTAAGAGGAAGAGTTTTAACTCTGGGAATATTGGGGTAAAATAAGGAGATCCTAAGCGTAGGACGGAGGCATGCAAGACATGCGGAAAGACTCATATAGAGTCTATTTAAAGGGAAATCGGTTTGCTATAAGCTGTTGTGCGGGGAGGACATTTGTCACCCAAGCCATCTAACCCTAAGAAAAACCATGGGTGTTTTGTTTGTGGATCGTTGGACCACATGGCAAGAAATTGCCGAAGAAAGGGTTAGAGGAAATAAGGGTTTTGGTAGTGGTAAATTAGCCATTCTTGGACCAACACCATCGATGGGTAGACCCTCGGCCGTCGTTTAATATGACATGTCAAGATGGGGTTACATCATCGGATGTAATGTAGGTATCATTCGGTCGATGAAATAAATGCTTATGTGTTATTTGACTCAAGGGTGCTACTTGTGTTTTTTTATAGCATGTGATTTTGCTAAGCGATTAGGTTTAATCCACGAAAAGTTAGCAATACCTTTAGGCGTTAAGGTAGCAAAATGAAGAGATAATCCCCATTGAACATATTCATAAGGATTGTTGCGTAGATATTAGAGGTAATAAGTTATCGGTAGATTTTGTGTGCCGATAAGGTTAAAAGAATTCGATGTAATTCTTGGTATGGATTGGTTGATTAACCATAAGGAAATAATAGATTGCCATAGGAAAAGTGTGAACCTTGGCTTTCTAAGAAAACCAAGGTAGTGTTCTTGATGTAGTAAATCAGAGAGGCGCTCTTGTTGTCTAACGATGATGACACAAGCTAGGAAGATGTTGAAAAAGGGTGTGTAGGTTTACATGCCATGTTGTGGATACCCAAAGAGTGGGAACATCCTTGGACGAGATACCTATAGTTCAATAAGACGCGGATGTATTTCCGAAGGAATTACCGGGTATTCCACCAGATAGGGAGGTTGAGTTTGTAATTGATCTGTTACCAGGTATGACACCAGTTTCAAGGGCACCATATCGAATGACGCCAGTTGATATGAAGGAGTTAATGGTTTAATTACAAGAACTATTAGACATGAAGTACATTCAACTGAGTGTGTCTCATTGGGGAGCACCTATATTGTTTGTAAAGAAAAAAGATGGGTCGTTAAGACTTTGTATCGACTATCAAGAGTTGAACAAGTTAACGATTAAGAATAAATACCCATTGCCCAGGATCGATGATCTATTTGATCAGTTAAAAGGGGCAAAGTATTTTTCTAAGATAGATTTGTGCACGGGGCATCATCAGTTAAAAGTGAGAAATGAGGATGTACCTAAGACGGCCTTCAGAACTCGTTATGGTCATTACGAGTTTCTGGTGATGTCGTTTGGGTTGACTAATGCACTAGCCGCATTTATGGATATGATGAACAGAGTGTTCAAATAGTATTTGGACAAGTTCGTCGTAGTGTTCATTAATGATATTCTAGCCTATTAAAAGACTCCAGAAGATCATGCTGAACATTTAAGGATAGTGTTGGAAACACTACAGAAGGAAAAGTTGTATGCAAAATTCATAAAGTGTGAATTTTGGCTTAAGCGAGTGCAGTTTCTAGGATATGTTATTGATAAAGATGGCATTTCCGTGGATCCAGCAAAAGTAGAAGCAATTAATGAGTGGGAGCAATCGAAAACGCCAACCGAGGTTCGGAGTTTTCTGGGGTTAGCAGGATACTATAGAAGGTTCATCTAGGACTTTTCTAAAATAGCTACTCCATTGAAAAATCTGACGAGAAAGACGGTGAAGAATGTGTGGACTGAAAAATGTGAGAACAGTTTTCAAGAACTAAAGAAGAGGTTAAGTGAGGCACCTGTATTATCCTTACCAGATGATACAGGGAACTTTGTAGTGTATAGCGATGCTTCGCATAAAGGACTGGGTTACGTGCTCATGCATCATGGCAAGGTCATTGCGTATGCGTCACGTCAATTAAAGGATTATGAGAAGGCCTATCCTACTCATGATCTGGAATTGGCAGCTGTTGTTTTTGCCTTGAAGATATGGAGGCATTATCTATACGGTGAGAAGTGTGAGATATACACGGACCAGAAAAGTCTAAAATATATCTTCACACAAAAGGAGTTGAATATGAGACAGAGAAGGTGGTTAGAACTAATAAAAGATTACGATTGTGATATTTTATATCATTTGGGGAAAGCAAATGTAGTAGCCGATGCGCTAAGTAGGAAGGGTAGAGAGAAACTATCAATGTTAACAACTCATAATGAGTTGGTAACAGCGATGGCAAGAATGGAATTAGAAGTTAAGTTACCGGAGGAAGCAGTAGAAATGTTATTTTCCATGGAGACTCAATCGACCATAGTGGAACGGGTTAAGGGAGTACAATTTAGCAACGAGGAATGCGAGCAGATGAAGAAGAGGATAGAAGATGAAGAAAAGACTAAGTATAACCTCGATAAGGAGGGATTACTTCATTTTGAAGGAAGAATTTGGGTTCCAAATAATTCTGAATTAAAAGAGGAGATAATGATGGAGGCCCATAGTTTGAGGTACTCGATACATCCTGGTAGTACGAAGATGTATCAAGACCTTCGTCAGAACTTTTGGTGGCCAAGCATGAAAAGGGAGATAGCAAAATATGTTAGTAGGTGCTTAACTTGTCAAAAAGTTAAGGCTGAACACCAACGACCTAGCGGGTTGTTGCAATCATTAGAAATTCCAGAGTGGAAATGGGAGCACATCACAATGGATTTTGTGGTGGGACTTCCAACAACAAGGAAAGGATACGATGCTATTTGGGTGATAGTGGATCGATTAATGAAATCGACTCATTTTCTATCAATAGGAGTTAGGTATAACCTAGAACAATTAGCTAAGCTGTATGTTAAGGAAATTATTTCCAAACATGGAGTACCTGTTTCGATTGTGTCAGATCGTGATCCACGATTCACATCGAACTTTTGGAAGAGTTTGCAAGAGCAAATGGGAACACAGTTAAGATTGAGTACGGCGTATCATCCTCAGACGAATGGGCAGAGTGAATGGACAATTCAAACGCTTGAAGATATATTAAGATCTTGCGTTATGGATTTCAAAGGGAGTTGGGACGACTATCTATCGTTGGTGGAATTTTCGTACAACAATAGTTTTCATGCTAGTATAGGCATGCCGCCTTACGAAGCGTTGTATGGAAGGAAGTGTCAAACTCCATTGTGTTGGGATGAAGTGGGTGAACGTCGGATGTTGGGAATTGAGATGGTACAACAAACGACGGACATGGTAAAGATAATACGTGCTCGATTGGTAGCGGCCCAAGATAGGCAGAAGAAGTATGCAGATCCTCACAGAGAAAAGAGAGAATTTGATGTAGGATCTTTTGTCTTTCTAAAAGTATCGCCTTGGAAGGGAAAGATACGTTTTGGAAAGAAAGGGAAGTTAAGTCTAAGGTTTATAGGACCTTTTGAGATTTTAAGAAGGGTGGGAGAGGTAGCTTATGAAGTAGCCTTACCTCCAGAAATGGAACTCATTCACAATGTGTTTCACGTGTCTGTGTTGCGTCCTTATAAACCGGACTATAAACATGTAATAGAGTATGAATCTATTCAGATAGAGAAATATTTGTCATATGAGGAACTTCCAATTCAAATTGTTGATAGGAAGGAACAAGTTTTAAGAAATAAGGTAATACCTTCAGTGAAGGTGTTATGGAGAAACCACAATGCTGAAGAAGCAACGTGGGAACTTGAAAGTAAAATGAAGGAAAATTTTCCTCATTTGTTTATGTAATTATAAGCGAGATTCTGGGGACAAAATCCTTATAAGGGGGGAGAATGTAACACCCGAGAAAATTTGATTTATATGATAATTAAAGTTTTATTTAATTATGTGAATTAAATGAATTTAATTGATTTATTTTGTGAGTAAGCTATGTGAAGGTCGTTCTATGACCTAGAATATGCGAATATGGTTAGTAATCTGGCAATGTGCTAGAATTAATTGTTTTGAATTTCTAAGACGAAAATAAAAGTTTTTCAAAAAATTTTCGTAAAAACACTATTCATCCGTTTCTACTCGGGAATTAATTTTGAAATTTCGAGAAACGTATAATGATAGAATATGTAGACGAGATGGAATATCTAATAATATTTCATTTATGGCAAATGAAGTTTTTGCCTGCGGACTTAAAACCTAAGGGTTGAGTAGAATGATTTTCGAGAAGGAAATGAGACGCGTATAAGGAATTACGATAATGATAAAGCGTGCATTATACAAGTATGGTACTATTTAGTATCTATGTATAATATGAAGAGTTAATACGAAGTACAATACGATTATCGTACCAGAATTATACAGAAAGAATACGTGAATTATACGTGTAGAATATGTTTGGTGAAATGGACTTAGAATTAGGACTTAGTATAATCCAATTTAATTGGATTATATCAAGCCAAAGTGATAATTATATCAAGCCCAGGTGATTAATTATGTTGAGCCCAAGTAAGTAGGATTTAAAAACCGAATGTTAGAATTAATTAAGCCCGATCCAAGAAAGCGAAGCAGTGGATCGAAGCAGGTGGGTCATAGAATGGGTAAACCCATGGGAAACCATGGGAAACCATGGGCATGGTGGGTGAACCACTTGGTGTGCAAGCTAAGTAAACTACTTGATCACCAGGTATTTTACTTGGTGATGAAGTAGTGAATAGTAAGGAGGTGGGACAAATGACCAAAAAGCCCTCCCTTTTGATATCCTATAAATAAGAAGCATATATTGGCCATTTTGTGATTTTTCATAGAACATCCAATATATTTTGAGAGAGAGAAAGAGCTAGACTTAAGCCATCATTTCACTTTGAAGCTTTTCCTTAGAGTTTCTATCAAGAACACAAAGATCGTTAATGTAATATTCCTTAATAATAGTTTCCATCTCTTTTGTGTTCTTTGAGTATGAAGAATCATTAATTGGTGGAGTATGCCTCTTATGGAAGAATAAGGATGGCTTGTAATATGTAAAATCTTTATAAGTCATGAAGAAATAAAAATCGTAAGGGTTGACGTAAGTTTTAAACCGTAAGAAATATTGATTGTTGAGGTTGGTTGTTGAGAAACAATTGAACTCCATCAATGTTAATATATGTGCATCTTGCTTGGTTAGGATGTAGATATGAAATCAATGGAGTATTCCATGTGATTTGGCTTATAGAACACTAGTAACGAAGTTATGGCGAATTTTATGGAATTAGACATTAAACATCAAAAACGTAGAAATTCTGGATTGATAGTCGAAAGTTACCGTGAGACTTGGAAACGTTGGTTTTCAATGTCAACACATGAGATAGGGTATTTTTTAAGAGTCGTGGACTCAAGAATCATCAGATTTCGACTTAAAACGAAGAAAACGAGTATTGAACGCTCATTAACATTTAACGAACGCTTGAAAATGAACTTAATACTGAATTTTGAGTTAACGAATTCGAAATTGTAGAATTCTTATATAAACGCGTAGAGTATATAATTTATGAGTTGTAGGCTTTTGAACGGACCAAATCGGACTTATAACGAAGAAGTTACGAATCTGGGAAGCTCACCAAAATTTTTAACTGTCAAAAGTTTTTACAGTGATGATGTTCGGCACCATGGCGCTGAACAAGGCTTAATGTGCCGCTGCAGTAGCGCCTTGATGCGATGTCATAACCTCTATTGGAAAGTGGTGCCAGAAGCGCCACTCATGTGAAGAAAGTTTCGCCGCATGCCACGAACCGAGGACTCGATTCTGCTCTTGATGGATGACATGACGCGATGTTAGGTTTAAAGCCCATGGCGCCATGCCTTGAGAGCGAGGATTTTGTTAGAAAATCTAGGATTTGAACTTCAGTTGTTCCGAGACCTACATGAGTTGAGTTTATATACTCAATAAATCTACTAAAACTATTCCTATGTTACATATACTAGTGTATTTGGTAATGAATTTAGGAATTGAACGCATGTTATTAATTTGTGAATGAAGAACACAAAGTGTTATTAATGAACCTTAATCAGTAAACAACATTGGTACTTCACCAATGATGATAGAGTCCGGTTAATAACGTAAGATTGTTAATAAGCCGGGATGAAGGGTAATAAGTCGAATTGACTTTATTTATGAAATGAAGTTAACTAAGACATACAAGAGAAAGAAGTTGGTAGAAACAATGTGAGTAATTGTTTGGTAGATAATTATAGTGTGCTATGTGAATATATCATATAGATTCTGTAAAGGCTGAGTACAGTCGATTAAGTTATTTGAAGACGCTAAAAGGCAAGTTTTCTTAACGCTTGTCTAACCTTTAAGTTAGTCAAGTTTTATGTGATTTATGTTACTGAATTGCATGACTGATTTTGAAGAAAGGGTCAATGCCAGTTTTAACTCGGCTAGAATATTCGTAAGATATAGATGGATTTGTCTACATATCTTTCTATATAGAAATGTTAACGCTATCCTATGCCAAGTAATTGGTACGGATTCGAAGGTAAGGTTTGTCTATGAACAAACAAAAGTATTTTTCATCTATTATTCGATGGGCACGCGAGTTTGCCAAAACTTAAACGTAAATACGTTTAACGGATGAATGTTGATCAACATAAAGTACTATAGGCTGATCACCTAGAAGTGCTAGTAAGTGATGCCGGATGTACAGCCTTAGTGCTATGATGTCCTTTTCAAGTATGAAAATAGAAAGCTACTGTTCATGGTCTATCGACCGGTTCAGAATTCCTAATCTATTCTATACTTTGGGAATTGATGTTATGAATTGTTAAAGTATTAATGCTTCATAATACTTCATAACTATTTGTTCAGTTATGTACGATTTGTCATATAATTCATGAATGTGGTGTTGATATTATCCTTTGTAAACTTGTTGAGCTTGTTATGCTCACTTCTTGCATGAATTATATGATTGCAGTTAAGGCTGAACGTATTGAGAATGCTAAGAGAGATAAGGGCAAAGATAAGATGGATAATTAACCATCGTGTAATAGATTAGTATGTTTGTACGTATTATACCTTACAAACAACAAACGATGTAATCGGTTTATGAACCTGGGAAAGGATTTCGCTTTGATTGTAATAAAAAGATAGTAATTACATTCATTATATAGTTATGAGTACCGTGTAGCACCATATGTCGGGTTGGAAGATCCCCGAATTTGGGGGCGTCACAGATATTGCCGAAGAACGTGTGAACGTGATGATAGAGCTTTTTGAAAACTTCTCGAAGAAAGAATGGAACTTCAGATTGCTAACCAAGTAAGCATGGTTGTACGACCACAAATGTAAGTCGCGAATTTAATTTGGTATATAATTTTTCAAATATACAAAAAATAAATATCCTGAACGATTGCTTTTCCACCTCTGCAGTATCTCTGATTAAGCCAACTTCGTCTGATCGAAAAAATCTCAAAGTATTCCTATCCGCCTAGGAATCTGATACTGCTGCTGATCCTCAACCGTCCGATTTTCTAGCTTCTGAACCCCGAGTTGCTGAAGCACAAACTGCCGAACCCATTCCCACAGAAGAATATAATCAACCTCGCCGAAAGAAGCGAGCCGCCAGAAGAGTCAAACATATCCCCCCTCCACCTTCCAATGAGAGTCTCCGGACATGCCTTTGGACGAATGGACTCGAGTCCTTCGTATCAAAAAAAGAAAAATCAAAGTAACCCCCTTACATGCTGAAGAACTTTAAGTGCCTTCCACCGAAGCTTCTCAACCACCCACAATCCCGGTAGAGATCAACGTTTCTGAAGACGAACCTGAGGAACAAGTCAACCCCCCATCCAACCTTTGGTTCAAAAAAACATTCTTCAATCGACCAACCAGAACCAAGCCTTGAAGTTGCACCTACTCAACCACCACCACCCAAAACTGCCTATACTCAACCACCACCGCCTCCCGAATAACCCATACCCTCTCCACCAAGACCTTCTGGCTCTGAAGCTAGGCCAGAAGCTGTGGCTTCTCCCACACTGTGGCCAGAACTCAATGAGAACTTTCCGTTTTAGCTCTATAACGCCTTCGTGCGGGATACCAATGATCATCGGTTTGGAAATAGCTCTATTATGGATTTGATTGACGAAGGAATGAAATATCAAGCCAAAGTAAGTTATTCACAACTTGTTTTCTTGAGAATGTATATCCATCTGATAGTAACTGATTAATTCTGAATGAGTAGGCAAATGCGATCTTCGGGCATCTCCGTCCCAAGTACAAAGAATCCGAAGTCGAAGAAGATGCTGCCCGATGAGAGAATGCTATGCTGAAGTCGGCGTTAAATAAGGAAAGAAGTGACCACGGTACTGCTCTCTTCAACAATGAGTGCCTTTGCAAAGATCTCCATAATATTAAAGAAAAATTGGAGACAACCGAGGCTACTCACCGAATCATTGTCAATATGAACGTAGACCTGATTCATATAAATGAAGTCCTCGTTCAGAAAATCGAGTCTCTTGCCAAATCCAACCGAAGCCTGGCGCTTCAAGTCAACGAGGTTGAAGCTAAGGAGTTACGACACTTGAATGAACGTCAAAAGCTGGAAGAGGAGCTTCCATAGCTTCGAGCCCTTAGAGATCTGGGTCCACCCTTGACCGAAGATCTTCACAAGGATATCTAGAAAGATTACCGAAAATTGGCTGAGCTGAATGAGGAAATAATTCAGATGTTGATAAGTAGGTTTTATACCTACTTATTGGATATCAATTCACGAGAATTATGCTTATCTCAAGTAGATTTTACTATGTTTTTATGCATTTTATGTTTGTTTAGCATTTCTTGTACTTGAACTCCTAAGGCAAGGAAAGACGTGGATGAGCATGGTGACACGAGCTAACAAGGACTATGCATGATGGACATGGGTAGATGAGTAACTAAAGCAGTGGATGAGTGTTATAAAAAAAAGGCAAGATGAAGGAATGACAATGAACAAGTAGCAGCAGCAGAACATCAGAGGACAGGACACAGAAGCAGCGCGGCTGCGTTGCTAAACAAGCCAACTCTCGCGTGCCCGCGACACTTGTATGCAGAAGTTAAAATTGCACCTACGCGGGTCGCGCCTAAAACAAGAAGCAAAATCACGCACCCGCGCTAAAGCCTCGGCAACCATACACATCGCGCGCCCGCGCCCGTTTTATACTGGGATCACACGCGGCCGCGCGAGTCCTCTGAAGTTTATTTGTTGACTTATTTTTAAATTTGAATTTTGAGCGCTTGATCTTATTTGAACAATACTGGTTGGTACCAGACGTGAATGATTGGGTTTTTCATCAGTTTTCATCTAAGTAATTAGGGTTCTTAGTTTTTGAACTAGTGCTAGAGAGGTTTGGATCAAAGTTGAAAATATTTTATATCCTCTCTTGAATTTAGTTATTGAATAATTAATCATTTCATTTCCTAGAGATTATTGGTGATTTGGAACAACACATTGGAACAGATTCTACAATTGGGTTTAATCAATTCTCTTTCATCTCTCATTTGTGCTATTTAATTCCATGTGTTACTACAATCCCATAATGGTTTTCGGTTCAGAAATGAACTAAACACCATTATGGGATTCTAACGGATTTTGATATGTAGTCTATAATTATATGCCTGATTGTATGCTTATCATCGGATTATCTATTATGATTGAGAATGCTTGATCACCATTCATCTTATATACTTATATGGAATTGAAAAATGAAATATGAGTATGGATATTATCGTAATAGCATACGTTTATGAGGCTGCGATGTTTAGCTTTGTACTTTGTGAACCAGATAGAAATATACTGTTTCACCGTATGTAGTAATGTAAGAGCCTGCACTTTAATTCATTATTGCTGCAATTTCACATAGAAATATAGTGATTTTGGTAATATTGTCGATTACATGATCTGTCAAATGTGGAGGTTATGTAAATAGGTCATAATTCATTGAAAAATGGTTATGTCTACTTTTGTGCTCTTAGCTAATTTTCCATGATGAATATATAAGCTTACATGATGGTAATATTTAGATGAAGTATGAAATGAAGTTAGAATCCCATTCTTTCCAAATTTGATTCATTACTGTAGTATTATATTTTTATTCATCAGTTGAGTTTAGTTTAACTTAAAATTGTGATTATTCGTTAAAGCATATGAAAATAGTGATATGATTGATGTATGGTATTTTAGATTTAAAAACCTTTCTCCGTGGATCGATACTTTTCTTACTCTGTACTACTTGTTGACCCATGTATGCTTACATGAGTTAGAGTCCTTTTATTAAGACTAAAAAGGAGGCAACAGATGTTCTCTGAAGGGTACGAGGAATGCCGAAGTAAAGGCAAGGCAAAACTTGTCAAAACCAAGGTAGATCCATCTCTTATCGACTCCTCAGAAGGTGAAGACGATGCTTGAAGATGTCTCTTCTTTTCTTTTTAGCCTTAGAAATTCCTGTAAAAACTTCTATCTACTTGTAAACAATTTAATATTAATGAAATATCAACTTCGTTCCTTATTACTCCTTTGTGATCATTTCTTGTCAAAAATTCACCATTAATCAACTTGAAAAATGTACAAGCTACTTTTAAACTTAACTTAAACTGTTAGTAAATAATCAAGTGAACTATATGACAGATAAGATTAAGTAATAACACAATCCAAACTCAACACTTAAAGAAAATCAGGTAATAAAGTAATACAATACTTATTCGTTACCGAAGTGTGAGACAGATCTGCAAAAGATCAATTCGCTATCTTTAAGATGAATAGTTCCACCCTAACCTCCGAACACCAGTAAAAAATCCATAATAATTAATTCACCATTGAATGGTCGAATCACCATTGAATGGCGAGGAAAGTCCACCCGAACCTCCTTACACCATAAAGACTCCATAACAATTAATTACCATCAAATGGTAAACAAGTCCACCCAAACCTCCTTACACCATGAAAACTCCATAACAATTAATTTACCATCGAATGGTAAACAATTCCACCCAAACCTCCTTACATCATGAAAACTCCATAACAATTAATTTACCATCGAATGGTAAACAAGTCCACCCAAACCTCCTTACACCTTTGAACAGAATATCATTAAAAATACCTCCTTACAAGCTTCTATACATTGATAATGTCTCTATTAAAAATACTTCCGAAGCCTTCCAGCATGCCAAGTATTCTTTATTTCTGATCCATTTAATGATCTCAACTGATAGGTCCCTGGCTTCGGTACTTCAACAACTTCGTAAGGACCTTCCCAGTTCTGCATTAACTTTCCCAAATTCTAAGGCATAGAAGCTTCGACTTCCCTGAGAATGAAATCTCCCACTTCAAACCTTCGAAGCTTTACCCCTTTGTTATAATGCTTAGCTACACGACGCTGATAGGCTGCCAATTTGATCAAAGCTGTCTCTCTGACTTCTTCAAGTAAGTCCATGTTGACTTTCAACCCTTCATCGTTGTATATCTCCTTAAACTGACTAACCCAAAGACTTGTAGACCCAATCTCTACAGGGACTAAGACATCAGTACCATAAGCCAACCTGAAAGGTGAATCTCCCGTTGTAATCCTCGTAGTAGTCCGATAAGCCCATAACACATTAAGAAACTCCTCTGGCCATCTTCCTTTAGCCTCATCCAATCTACGCTTGATCCCATTCAGAAGTGTTCTGTTGGTTACTTCAACATTCTCATTAGACTATGGATGAGCTACTGAAGTGTTTCTGTGCTGAATCCCCAGTTCTTTCAAGAATGCTTCAAACTTCGATCCCACAAACTGGCGTCCGTTATCTGATATTACCACCTTCGGAATGCTGAAATGAAACACTATAGATTCCTTTAAAAACTTTAAGCACTCCTACTCTATTATTAACCTGAGTGGTTTCGCTTCAACCCATTTGGTCATATAATTAATTGCTACTATAACGAAATTGACCTAACCTTTAGCTTTTGACAATGGACCCAATACATCTACCCCCCCAGACAGCAAAAAGTATAGGAGATAAAATCGAATATAGCTCTTTTGGTGGCTGATGTGGGATCAGACTATTTAACTGGCACTTCTGACACTTCTTCACATATTCAGTAGCTTCCTTAAAGATTGTGGGCCAATAATACCCCTGACGAAGTACTTTGTAGGCTAAGGACTTTGCAGCCATGTGATTGCCACAGATATCTTCATGAACTTCTTGAAGAACATAATCAGCTTCAAAAGGAACTAAACATTTCAACAATGGAGATGAAAAGGCTCTTCGAAAAAGATCCCCATCAATAAACACAAAATTGGCACTCTTATACTTCACCTTCTTAGCCAGCATTTGATCAGAAGGAAGTATGCCATCTGCCAGATAAGTTAAGTACAGAGTCATCCAGCAGTTTGAACGCTCTATACACATTACTACTTCATGCTGGAAACTTGGTTGTTTCAAAATTTCCAAATACACCGAGCCATCAAAATTGCTTGCTTTAGTGGTAGCCAATTTTGATAACACATCAGCAATAGAGTTGTCATTGCGATCGACCCCCTGAAATTCATAGGAAAGGAAATACTAAAGTCGATCTTTCAACTCTACTAGGTACTTAATCATTCGTGAACCTCGAGCTTTATATTCCCCTAAAATCTGTTTAACGACCAACTGAGAGTCACTATAGATAATTATCCTCTGCACTTCAAGACTCTTCGCCAGTCGTAATCCCGCTAGCACCGCTTTATACTTGCATCGTTGTTTGTTGCTCTGAACCCGAATCTAATGGCCTGTTGTACTTTGAATCCCTCCAGACTCGTCAAATTAATTCATGCTCCACTGATGTCCGAAGTAGAAGATCCATCTGCATACAACGTCCACAAACTCTGATTCTGCTGAAGCACAACAACAGCTCGGTCGGACACTTCAATTTCTCCCAAACTGTCGCCAGCTTCAGAAAATGAATATTCAACCATGAAATCAGCCGAAGCTTGCCCTTTGATAGCAGTTCGAGGATGATACTCTATGAAAAATTGGGACAACTCCATAGTCCATGCAGCAAATCTCCTTGAGACTTCAGGTTTGCCTAGATCCTTCTCCAACAACTGAACTGTGTAGACTATTATCAAGTGACCTTGGAAATATTTTCGAAGCTTTCGACTAGCTACTATCAAGGCAAAGGCAAATTTCTCAAGGTTTGGATACCTCGTCTCAGCATCTCTTAGAACATGTCTCACATAATACACTAGATGTTGTTTACCCCCAACTTCACATACCAAAACTGCTCCAATTGCCAATGAACTAGCTGCCAAATACAAGTACAGGGTTTCAGCAGGAGATGGTTTTAAGAATAAAGGAGCCAAAGACAAGTACTTATTTATTCCCTGAAAAGCGTCTTCACATTCCGAAGTCCACTGGAACGTCTTAGCATTCTTCGACCCTTTCAATATATCAAAGAACAGTAAACACCTTTCTGCTGATTTGGACATGAATCTCCTCAAAGCTGCAATTCGACCTGTCAGGCGTTGAACATCTTTGTAAGATTGAGGGGACTTCATGTTTAAAATAGCCTGTATCTTTTTTGGATTGGCCTCAATACCCTATTTTCTGACTAGATAACCCAAAAATTTACCAGCACCAAGTCCGAAGGTAAATTTGGTAGGATTCAGCTTCAGGTTGTAATGACGTATCGTCTAAAAATATTCCTCTAAATCATCCAAATGTCCTTGTACAGTCATGCTTTTGACAATCATGTCATCAACATAGACCTCCATATTCTAACCCAACTGCCTCGTGAAGATAAAATTCATCATCCATTGATATGTAGCCCCCACATTTATCAAACCAAACGTCACCTTTTTATAAGCATATACCGAACGATGCGTAATGAACACCGTCTTCGGTATATCCTCTTTACACATAAAAATTTGGTGATAACCAGAAAAGGCATCCATAAAACTAAGTAAAGCATACCCCGAAGACGCATCGATAAGTTGATTAATATGAGGCAAGGGATAGAAATCCTTCGGGCAAGCTTTATTCAAGTCTGTGTAATCTATACAAACTCACCATTTCCCGTTCTGCTTTTGTACCAGCACCACATTTGCCATCCATTTTGGATAATCTATTTCAAATATAAAACCAGCATCCAATAGTTTGGCTATCTCTTCATCAATAATCTTCTATCTCTCTGGTACAAATATACGCCTTTTTTGTCGAACTGGCTTCTTTGCTGGATCTACTTCTAGCCGATGCTCTGCAACCTTTCTGCTTACCCCCGGTATATTACTAGGCACCCAGGCGAAGATGTCAGCATAACATCGAAGTAGTTCTATTAGGTTCTTCCGGAGAGGTTTCGGCAGAGCTGAACCTATCTTCACCGTCTTATCCTTCTTCCCCAGAATCACTCGAACTCTTGATCTCTCTGATAACGATGACTAACATTTCTGAACTACTTTCTGTAAAGGGCTCGATCTCAATAGTCATAGCCTGCTTCTACTTACTAACTCCTACCCCTGAAGCAATCATCGCATTTTGGAAACATCTTCTAGCCAAATCCAGATCCTCAACCACTTCACCAACTCCATGTGCCATTGGGAATTTGATTTTAAAATGTGGAATTGATGTTACTGCCTGAAGGGCAGTCAAGGTAGGTCTTCCCAATATGGCGTTGTAAGCCGAGTCTACATGCACAACATAAAATCTACATATAATTTCTACCGTTGTGGAGTTGTTCCGAAGATAACTGGCAGCTCAATAGTACCCGCCACCTTAACTGGATCATTACTGAAGCTGTATAATGGAGCCTCTTATCCGATTTCCATCTTTCGTCCATCCAGATGCATCCTCTGATAAGCACGAGCATATAGAATATCCATAGAAGACCCATTATCTATCATCATTCGTTTCATATCCACTGAACCCACTTGTGTTGTAATTACGAGGGCTCCTTCATGGGATTCAATGGGCTCTAAAGGGTAATCCTCATCAGTGAAGAAAATTACCGTTCCTAGATACGGTCTATCAGTCTTCGGGAGTGTACCCGCTACCAATATAACCGAATCCAAGTATCCACGTCATTTTTTCCCAATCATATCTTCCCGATCATCTTCCCTGTTGTTCCCCCGGTTATAATATCAACAATGTGCCTAGGTGGATGATTCAGAGCGGGTTGTGTAGGCTGAATTGGTTGAGCAGACTGAACAAACCTTGTATTCCTTTGCTGTTCTCCTGGGTGCTCTCTCCCTGCTACATACTGAACCAAAGCACCACTTTGAACATTCTTTTCAATGAATTCCTTTAAACCGCAATAGTCATTCGTGTCATGACCAGACGCCTGATGGTAATCATAATAATTGTGATTATTACCCGATCCAGGTTTAATATTGTCACGAGGTGGTTCAAAGTAAGGTTGGTCTTTGATTTGATCAAAATAACAGCCCTATCCGTATTCAGTTTAGTGTATACTTTGTTCACCTTACGGGTGGAGAAGGTGGACGATTCCCTCCTTGATGCCAATTATTATTATATTTTTTTGAACTCCCTTCTGGACGATCATTATTCCCACCGTTCTTCTTCTGATCACCTTTAGCTTTGTCTTTGTCTTTCAACTTGTCCGAAGAAGGACGCTTCAAGCTATTCATAGCTTCCTCCACCATAATATAGCCCTCTGCTTTATCGAAGGCTTCGGCTAAACTCTTCGGGTGGTGAAACATCAGCTTCTTCACCAGCTTCTCAGACTTCACCAAATCTAAACCATTCTGAAATACCCCGACAACTTGAAGATCATTGAGATCAGTTACTTGGCCGACTGTTTCCCTGAATTGCTTCACGTACTAGCCCAAAGACTCATTTGAATATTGTCGAACTTGAGCCAATGAACCAGTAGGCTTTCCCCTTCTTTTATTGCTCCCAAAACGGGTATGAAATTTACCACATAGATCCGTCCAAGACGAGATTGAATCTAAAGGCAGAGTTCCCATCCACTGCTGATAAGTGGGTTTTATACCCACGAATTGGTTCCTAATTCAAGCTTAATCGGTGTTAATTCATTGCTTTTATGTTAGTTTTTACTTGTTTATTGTTATTTTGTGTGTAGGTTTGGTGGTGTGCATTTGATCAAAAAGGGCAGACTTACGGTGCAATGTGGCAAGAAATTATGCAAGTTTGGAGCAATACATGACCATCTAGCAGAAAATTAGCCCACTGGGGTGGGCCTTTTTATGCCTTACACCCCCGCCGGGGCGGGGGTCCGGAGCAGTCAGTGGTTTGGTTAGTTTCAAATGCTGCAAACGTGGAGCTTAAGTGATGGTAATGGTTTAGGATTCATATTAGCATGGAATTGTAATCAGAATACGTGTCTAAGTATATAATCAACAACAAATACAAGATGGATAGAGATATGCAAGGCAATTAACAAAGCAAATAGACAGATTTTGAGAGCAAGCATTGGAGGAAGATAATTAAAGGATTTTCGTATCAATTGCGAATTGGGCTGAAGAAAAGGGTGGTTCTGGATATATTCTTTTCTTTTAGTTTATTTGTAATTGAAAGGATGATATCTTTAATTTATTTAGTGTTTATTTCATTTATGATAAACTAATTCACTTTTTAGGCTTATGACGGATCTTTAAGTGAAACGATGGTTATGTAACTTTGATTTTTCGGTTTAATAAGTTATTCTCGGTTTATCTATATTAATTTGTGCTTGAATTTATGAATTTCCTGATCAACAATTCTTTGTGGACTTGTATGGATTCGAGAGAGGAAGTACGAATCTAGACTTAGTTAATACAGCATGTGTTCTTAAATTTTGTTAATGAACAGAATCTTGATGAATGTTAGGGTAGAGACATGTTTAACATCGCATGTAATCGAATAGAGAACTTAAACTTAAACCTTCTTTGATTGTAATTCACATAGAGATACAATGAGTTAGTTAATTAAGGTGTTTAACTTAATTCTATCTAAATTGTGGATTTAAGTTAATATGGTGTTAGTAGATCGAGAGGTAGCTAATTCTACTTTTGTGTTCTTGATTAATAAACTTGGATAGTAAATTAAAATGGAATAAAGGATAATAACAGAGTGAAGCTTAGGGTGAAGTTGTAAGCCCAATTCTCCAATATTTGTTTAGAAATTCAGTTTTTGAGATTTGTGATTGTTTTGTGAGCTTAGCATTTTTAATAATTTTAGTTTTTATAATTTTAATCATTAATTTGGATAGTTTAATAAAATTGGGATTAATAGGAAACTGGTAATTGTGAGGTTAAAATTCTTACTAATTTCTCTGTGGGAATGATACTCTACTTATTATTATATTACTTGTTGACCACGTATACTTGCGTGCTGTGCGTATATAGATTTTACTCAACAAATGCCTTGCATCCTTTCCTGAACGTCGTCACAAATGTCTGACATTTAGCTGCATCCGAGAAATCATAATACTCCATCATTATCAAAACGCTTTGGCTATGGTCATATGGATCACCCGAACCATTGTAACTTTCCATATAAGAAAGCTTTTTGGTAGAGTCGACTTTCTCTTTAAGAACCTCCAAAGAAAAAGGAGATACCTTTTTCCCTGAAGTATCTTTCACTTGTCGAACTTCGGCTAACTGTCTCCGAAGCTCTTTCAATTCCTTGACCAAAAACTCCACTCCTTCCGGTTGTGAGGAGACCTCTTTCTCCAGAGAGTACTTCTTCTTCTGAGTAAATTGGCCTTTACCATTTGAACCCATAGCTTTAGACGGACTGCCCCGATGACGAGTATCCACAAGGTGGTGTGCCTTCGTTGGATTCTCGGGAGTATAACTTTTGGATCTGCTTCAGTACGGGGCTCTATCACTGTGGTGAGAATACTCAAGGTGGAATACCTTCTTTGTATTCTCAGGCATGTACTCCCTGGACCTGCTTCTTCGCCAGCTTCTACCATGATTTTGAGAGCCGATACGGTGAGGTGCCCTCTTCGATCCCTCAGGAGTATGGCTTCTTGACCTTCTTCGATGTCGAGGACTACTCGAGATATATGACCAAAGTGTAAAGGTTCCTTTCCTCTTCTTGGTTGCCTTTCTGTAGACTTGCTATACCCTTCGGACTGAGCATAACTTGACGCCTCATCCTTCAATTTTGCCATACGAAGCATCTGTTCAGCAATTTCTTCCCTCTGCTTCAGAAGAACCTCTAAGGCTTTGTCAACTTCTATGCCATCTTGGCCAACTTAGAAGCCCTATCGGTCTGACCACCTTGGTGTTGGGTTCTAGGCGGTGTGCCTTCTACCTGTTTTTGACCATGGTCAGGTCCTTTATCAGCTGCAAAAACCAATCTTCTCTTTGCATCGCCATGGAATCGCGCATGAGAACCTTCTTACTAACCTTCTTTGCATTAATTTGGATAGTTTAATAAAATTGGGATTAATAGGAAACTGGTAATTGTGAGGTTGAAATTCTTACTAATTTCTCTGTGAGAACGATACTCTACTTACTATTATATTACTTGCAGACCACATATACTTGCGTGTTGTGCGTATATAGATTTTACTCAACAAGTTTTTGGTGCCGTTGCTGGGGAATTATTAGTATAGATTTTAATATTTTGCGATATCAGTTTAATTAGTCCAGTTTTACTTCAATATTTTTTTTTCTTTTGTTCGTTCTTAGTTCAGGTTTTTGAAGTTGGTTTATGCAAACTCGATCCAAAAATCCAGACTTACTTCCTTTTGAGGACGACATTGAGAGACTGTTTCGAAGGCTGAATAAGTGGATTAAGGAAATAAAAGAAGACTTTGAAAATTCTAAAAAAGAAGAATCAATGGCTACCGAAGACCAGAAAGCATTAAGGGACTTTGCTACACCCAAGGTGACTGAGCTATAGTCGAGTGTCACCAGGCCTGCTATAGCTGCGAACACATTTGAAATCAATCCTGAGACTATTCAGATGATTCAAAATTCGGTTCAGTTTGGGGGTTTAGCAAATGATGATCCGAATGAACACTTAGTCAGCTTCTTGGAGATTTGTGACACCTTCAGGTATAATGGGGTTTCGGATGATGCAGTAAGGCTTCGCTTGTTCCCATTCACTTTACGGGACAAGGCGAAGAGTTGGTTACACTCTCTACCGTCGGGATCAATAACTACATGGGAAGACCTCGCTCAAAAATTTCTTGCAAAATTTTTCCCACCAGCGAAAACTGCAAAGATGAGGAATGAGATAACTATGTTTAAACAGCAACATGGGGAATCACTGTATGAGGCATGGGAAAGATACAAGGAATTGCTTAAAAAGTGCCCGCATCATGTATTGCTTAAGTGGTTGTAGATGAATAAATTCTATAATGGGTTGAACGAAAATCTTAGGACTAGTATTGATGCAGCTTCGGGTGGAGCATTTATGGCAAAAAGTTATGAGGAGGCATATCAGTTGATAGAGACAATGGCAGTTAACAACTACCAGTGGCCCACGACAAGAATGATACAGATGAAGGCAGCTGAAGTGTTAGAGTTAGATGGAGTGACGACACTAGAAATGCAGATTTCAGTGCTCTCTAAGAAGGTGGATGCTTTGTCAGGGGTACAGACTCAGCAGGTTGCAGTTATTTATAAATTATGCGCGGGTGAACATCTGACAAAACAATGTGTAATCAACCCAGCGTCAGTGCAATTTGTGGGTAGCTACAACATGATTCCACATAATATGTACCCAAATGTATACAATCTGAGGAATATGAATCATCCTAATTTTTCATGGAGCAATAATCAGCATCAGCAAGTGCCACGACCATCTTATCCCTCAGGATTTCAGAATCAGCATCAACAACCAGCCCAACATCAAGAGAGGAAATCCGATTTAGAGGAGTTGTTGTCAAAGTATATAACGAACAATGAGGCAGCTATGAAATCATAAGCAGTAACCATCAAGAATCTAGAAAATTAGATGGGACAAATTGCCTTAGCATTGAACAATAGACCACAAGGACTCTAGAGTGACACCAAAAGATATCAGAAGGAAATCACTAACGATGTCGTGCAATCACTTTGAGAAGTGGAAAACATTTAGATGGGAAAAGTGCGAGAAAATCTGGTTAGACCGGATGACAAAGTGGTTGAGGAAAAATAGGGTGAGGAAAAGCAAGTTGAGCAAACAAAGTTAGATGACAAGCCGGGTTTGTGTATCCTCCACCGCCTGCTTCAAAGAGAGAGTCCAAAAGCAAAAAATTAGATAAGCGGTTCAGAAATTTTTGGAAATTTTAAGAAACTTCATATTAACATCCCTTTCGCAGAAGCCACAGAAGCGAGATGCCAAGTTATGCGAAATTTATGAAGGTATTCTGCCCAGGAAAAAGAAGTTGGAAGATTTCAAAACAAGTGGCATTAACAGGAGGTGTAGTGCAATTTTATGTTAAAAATTGCCACCAAAGTTGAAAGATCAAGGAGTTTTACCATTACGTGCACAATTGGGAACACGATTGTTCAACAAGTGTTTATGTGATTTGGGAGCAAGTGTAACCTTATGCCATTATCATTTTATAAATAATTAGGTCTACCCGCTCCAAAGCCTATGAATATAGGTCGGTCCACGCGTGCACGAGAGGCATTGTGGAGGATATTTTGGTCAAGGTTGACAAATTTATATTCTCTGCGGATTTCATAATTCTGGATTTTGAGGAAGATAAGAACATCCCAATTATCCTAGGGAGACTGTTTTTGGCTACGGGTAGGACACACATCGATGTACAAAAAGGTGAACTAACTATGAGGGTCTAAGATCAAGAAGTAAAGTTTAATGTTTTCAAGGCCATAAAATTCCCTACGGATGAAGAAGAGTGCTTTAGGATGGATATCATTGAGCAGATAATTAGCGAAGACATGAGTAAAAGTTTAGCTAATGATCCATTGGAAACGACGTTATTAGGAGATAAAGATTTAGATGATTCGGAGTTTGTGGATTACTTGCAGATGTTAGACTCCCTGCCACGAGTTAGCAGATTTAAAGAACCATTTGAACCACTACACACGGAGGAAAGGGACACAACAAGAATGAAACCATCATTGGAGGAGCCACCTGCTCTTGAGCTAAAGCCACTACCTAAACACATCAGGTATGTGTATTTAGGCAATTTTAATACTTTACCTGTTATTATATCTGCTGCACTTAACGAATTGTAGGAAAATAAGTTGCTGAGGGTGCTTAGAGAACATAAATCGGTGATAGGATGGACAATCACGGATATCAAGGGAATCAGCCCATCTTTTTGCATGCACAAAATTCTAATGGAAGAGGATGCAAAGCCAATGGTGGAACAACAGATATGGCTCAACCCAATTATGAAGGAAGTTGTGAAGAAAGACATACTAAAATGGTTGGACGTCAGTATCATCTACCCAATTTTTGACAGGAAGTGGGTCAGTCCGGTGCAGTGTGTGCCAAAAAAAGGAGGAATGACCGTGATACAAAATGATGACAACGAGCTAATTCTGACGAGGATAGTGACTGGTTGGAGGGTTTGCATGGATTACATGAAATTGAATAAGGCAACCCAAAAAGACCATTTCCCTTTGCCTTTTATCGATCAGATGTTAGATAGATTGGCGGGCCATGAATTTTACTGCTTATTGGATGGGTATTCGGGGTATAATCAGATAGTCATTGCTCTTGAAGATCAAGAGAAAACAACTTTCACGTGCCCATACGGCACATTCGCATTCAGAAGAATGTCCTCCGGCTTGTGTAATGCACCTGCTACCTTCCAACGGTGTATAATGGCCATCTTTTAGGACATGGTGGAGAAAAATGTGGAAGTCTTCATGAACAACTTTTCTATCTATGAAGATGATTTTGATGTATATTTGGAGAACTTGGTAATGGTGTTAAAGAGATGCACAAAAACAAATTTGGTACTTAACTGGGAAAAGTGCCACTTCATGGTTGAGGAAGGAATAATTTTGGGTCACAAGGTTTTAGCAAAAGGATTAGAGGTTTATAAAGCAAAGCTGGAAACAATTAAAAATCTTCCACCACCAACTTCATTTAAGGGGATACGCAGCTTTTTGGGACATGCTTAGGGTTCTATAGGAGATTTATAAAAGACTTCTTTAAAATTGCAAAACCATTGTGCGATCTTTTAGAGAAGGATTTAGTTTTTAAGTGTGATGAGGTTGTCGAGTTAACATTCGAGCTATTGAAGAAGAAATTAACTACAACTCCAGTTATCATTGCACTGATCGACAATGCCGTTTGAGTTAATGTGTGATGCAAGCGACTATTATGCGTTTAGAAATTTGTCTTGGGTCAACGCCAAGAGAAGTTATTTCATGCCATATACTATGCAAGTAAGACCCTTACGGAGACCTAAATGAATTAAACAACTACAAAAAGGAATTGCTTATAGTAGTATATGCCTTCGATAAATTCGGACATATTAGATCGGAACAAAGTTGGTAGTTTATACAGATCACTCAAATTATTCGGTACTTAATTTCAAAAAAGATGCTAAGCCACGCCTTATCGATGGATTCTCCTTCACCGGAATTTGACTTGGAAATAAAAGATAGAAAGGGACGGAAAATCAAGTTCTGAGATGATTTATCGAGGTTGGAAAATTAGGTAAAGATGATAAGGAAAAATGTGTAATTAATGATTCATTTCGGATGAACAAACTATTTGGAGTCAATCGCGAATTTCCATGGTACGCGAATTTCGCTAACTATCTAGTGAGCAATATACTTTCCTCTCGATCTTACACGTTAGAGAAAAGAAATTCCTACATGACGTTAAGTGGTATATGTGGGATGAGCCATACCTATTTAAACAATGCTACCGACAAGATGATTAGAAGGTGTGTGCCATATAGTGAGGTGAATAATATTTTGCATGAATGTCATTCGTCAATCGAGATACTGGGGACATTACGGTAGTGAGAGAAACGACGACGAAAGTTCTTCAAGCTTGGTTTTATTGGCCTACATTATTTAAAGATGCCCACCGATTCCGCAAAAAGTCGTGATAGATGTCAAAGGGTGGTCAACATATCGAAAAGGAATGAGATGCCACTACAAACAATCTTATAAGTTGAGATTTTTGATGTATAGGGCATGGATTTCATGTGACCATTCCTTTCCTCGTTCAATAATCAATACATATTGCTTGCGATTGATTATATATCAAAATGGGTTCAAGTCGTGTAGCACTCCCAAGTGACGATGCTAAAGTGGTTCTCAAATTCTTGCAAAAGAATATCTTTACAAGATTTGCACGCCAAGAGCTATTATAAGTGATGAAGGTAGTCACTTACGCTTGAGATCATTTATAGCTCTCTTGGAAAAGTATGGGGTCAACCATAAGGTGGCGATGACATATCATCCCCAAACAAGTGGGCAAGCTAAAGTTTCAAACAGGAGGTGAAAAGAATCTTAGAAAAGGTGGTGAACCCAAATAGGAAGACCGGTCTCTCAAGTTGGACGATGCACTATGGGCCTCACCGAATCTAGCAGACAAAACACCAATTGGTGTGTCACCATATCAATTGGTCAATGGGAAAACATGTCACCGCTGGTGGAGTTACAACACAAAGCCTCTCTTGGGCTATTGAGAAACTTAACTTCAGAAGACCCCAACTTATTATTTAATGAAATTAAATTTCCTCTATTTATTATCTTGAAATAGTAAGGGTTGATTTGATTAATGTGGTAAGTTATGGGTAAAATCATAATTATTTCAAACAAGCAAGTGGTTTTAAAATATTCATTGTTGATTGGGGAATATTCGTTTGGTCGTGGAATATTTTTCTTTGTCGGGGAATATTTCAGACGACAGTTGACCTTGTATATGGGCCCCATGTAAAAAGCGTTTGGATGAAGAAAACGACAAGAATAAGTTGGTTATAAATAACGGCGTAGTTGTTATCGTTAATACTGTTGGAATACCCGGTGGTTAAAACACAGTAGCACGCAGTATTACACCAATTATTGATTCTTACGTAAGAAGACACTACTCAATAATTGTTACGAAGAATTATCGCTCAGGTATTTTATTTTATTGATTCAATAATTCTTTGCGTTGATATTTTATATTACTGTTGTTTTAATAATTGTCATTGCACATTATTTTCTATTATCGGAGCAATAATTCATATTATCTAAATAATATTATTAGATAACATTATTGGCAATGTCTAGAAAGTTATATCTAAGGAGAGGTTTGGTCATCTAATTACGCGCCAGTAAGGAGAGATCCTTATTGGAAAGCCCCCTTTTTCTTGGGAACTGCCTGGTTGTCAGTAATGTGATTCTGTAATATTATTTGTGAATAATTAATTATTGATTTATATGATAAGGAAAATATTGATTTTATGCGGATATAGATGGAGAAATTTTTTTAATGTGACAATTGTTGAAAATTAATATTTTATCTTTTTCTGATAAAATAATTCATTTAAATATATTATTTTAATAATATATTAATGGTGATATTTTTACAATGAATGTGGGATATATGAGTATATGAGGAGGAAGAGTATTTTTGTGGCATTAAATGATTAACACATATTTTTGTGTCAGAGACCCCAATTCTTGACCGAAATTTGATTATAACGTATAAAATCGCTTTCGTTTGTGGATTTCGATCAATTTGCATTTGGAATTTGGAAAAACTTTTTTCTGCAAAGTTGTAGAGAATGAAATTTCCTATGGAAATGACACGTGGTTCAAATTTTTCTGATAAAAGAGCTATTTATTATGAATTATTGAAGTTCCGTAGTTTCGAAATAATTTATTTTTGAAAGTTTTAATTATTTTTAATTACAAAAACATTTTTTTTTGCTTGGTGGGCTGCATTAAACATGTGCAAGATGGCTGAATTCAGATTCAAGAGGTGGGGTTGATAATTTTGTAAATATAATAATATTATATTAAATTTTCTGTTTTGGTGTTCTAAGCATTTTCCTATAAATAGGGTGCTTAGGTTGGAATTGAAAATCACACCAAAAGCGAAATCTTCTCTCTCTTCTCTCTCGATATATTGAGCGTATTCTTGTGAGTATTTTAATACTTTGAGTGTGTTGCTATCTACGGTGCAAGTTCAAGTCATAGCCTATATCTGGTGTTTCAACTGTAAGTACTATCTTTTCAAGTAAGGGATGTTATTTTCTTTTTAAATGATATTATTTTCTTCAATATCATTATACTTGAAATATTCGTTTGAACTTTTAATCAAATTTGGAACTTTTTGTGTCTGGGTTCTTATTCACGATACTAAGACTATTCACTTCACAAAGACTATTCATCGAAAAATTAATTTTTTTCCTTTTCGTCCAAAATATCTATTATGGATACTAGCTTTGATTGTATCCATGTTTGGATCATTCTTGAATTTTACTTCACTATGATTATTTATGAGGTATTTTTGGACATGAAATAGGCAAAATCTGAATCCTTGATATTTATTCTTTTGTTTCAATTGGATTCATTTTCTTTAAAATATTTTTCATCATCTTCATCCTAAATGATGATATTATTGAATATCTTTGGCTCAGTAGTAAAAAGATAAATGATTTTATAATGAATATCTTTGGGTTCGTAGTGTAAAGATCACCAATGTGCCTAGGTGGATGATATAGAAAGCGGGTTGTGTAGAAATTTGAATTGGTTGAAGCAGGTGAACAAACCTTGTATTCCTTTGCTGTTCTCCTGGGTGCTCTCTCCCTGCTACATACTGAACCAAAGCACCACTTTGAACATTCTTTTCAATGAATTCCTTTAAACCACAATAGTCATTCGTCGTGTCATGACCGGGCCTTTGATGGTAATCATAATAATTGTGATTATTACCCGATCCAGGTTTAATATTGTCACGAGGTGGTTCAAAGTAAGGTTGGTCTTTGATTTGATCAAAATAACAGCCCTATCCGTATTCAGTTTAGTGTATACTTTGTTCACCTTCTGGGTGGGAACAGGTGGACGATTCCCTCCTTGATGCCAATTATTATTATATTTTTTTGAACTCCCTTCTGGACGATCATTATTCCCACCGTTCTTCTTCTGATCACCTTTAGCTTTGTCTTTGTCTTTCAACTTGTCCGAAGAAGGACGCTTCAAGCTATTCATAGCTTCCTCCACCATAATATAGCCCTCTGCTTTATCGAAGGCTTCGGCTAAACTCTTCGGGTGGTGAAACATAAACTTCTTCACCAAACTTCTCGGACTTCACCAAATCTAAAACCATTCGAAATACCCGACAACTTGAAGATCATTGAGATCGGTTACTTGGCCGATTGTTTCCTGAATTGCTTCAATGCATTTCAGCCCAAAGACTCATTTGAATATTGTCGAACTTGAGCCAATGAACCGAAGAGGGCTTTCCCTTCTTTTATTGCTCCCAAAGCGGGTATGAAATTTACCACATAGATCCGCCCAAGACGAGATTGAATCTAAAGGCGAGTTCCATCCATGGCGATAAGTGGGTTTTATACCCACCTAATTGGTTCCTAATTCAAGCTTAATCGGTGTTAATTCATTGCTTTTATGTTAGTTTTTACTTGTTTATTGTTATTTTGTGTGTAGGTTTGGTGGTGTGCATTTGATCAAAAAGGGCAGACTTACGGTGCAATGTGGCAAGAAATTATGCAAGTTTGGAGCAATACATGACCATCTAGCAGAAAATTAGCCCACTGGGGTGGGCCTTTTTATCTTTACACCACCACGTGGAAAGGGGTCCGGAGCAGTCAGTGGTTTGGTTAGTTTCAAATGCTGCAAACGTGGAGCTTAAGTGATGGTAATGGTTTAGGATTCATATTAGCATGGAATTGTAATCAGAATACGTGTCTAAGTATATAATCAACAACAAATACAAGATGGATAGAGATATGCAAGGCAATTAACAAAGCAAATAGACAGATTTTGAGAGCAAGCATTGGAGGAAGATAATTAAAGGATTTTCGTATCAATTGCGAATTGGGCTGAAGAAAAGGGTGGTTCTGGATATATTCTTTTCTTTTAGTTTATTTGTAATTGAAAGGATGATATCTTTAATTTATTTAGTGTTTATTTCATTTATGATAAACTAATTCACTTTTTAGGCTTATGACGGATCTTTAAGTGAAACGATGGTTATGTAACTTTGATTTTCAGTTTAATAAGTTATTCCTCGGTTTATCTATATTAATTTGTGCTTGAATTTATGAATTTCCTGATCAACAATTCTTTGTGGACTTGTATGGATTCGAGAGAGAGAAACGAATCTAGACTTAGTTAATCTGACATGTGTTCTTAAATTTTGTTAATGAAAGAATCTTGATGAATGTTAGGGTAGAGACATGTTTAACATCGCATGTAATCGAATAGAGAACTTAAACTTAAACCTTCTTTGATTGTAATTCACATAGAGATACAATGAGTTAGTTAATTAAGGTGTTTAACTTAATTCTATCTAAATTGTGGATTTAAGTTAATATGGTGTTAGTAGATCGAGAGGTGGCTAATTCTACTTTTGTGTTCTTGATTAATAAACTTGGATAGTAAATTAAAATGGAATAAAGGATAATAAACTTGAGTGAAGCTTAGGGTGAAGTTGTAAGCCCAATTCTCCAATATTTGTTTAGAAATTCAGTTTTTGAGATTTGTGATTGTTTTGTGAGCTTAGCATTTTAATAATTTTAGTTTTTATAATTTTAATCATTAATTTGGATAGTTTAATAAAATTGGGATTAATAGGAAGGCGGTAATTGTGAGGTTAAAATTTTACTAATTTCTCTGTGGGAATGATACTCTACTTATTATTATATTACTTGTTGACCACGTATACTTGCGTCTTTGTCGTGTGATATAGATTTTACTCAACAAATGCCTTGCATCCTTTCCCTAACGTCGTCACAAATGTCGACATTTAGTCGCATCCAGAAATCATAATACTCCATCACCCTATCAAACGCTTTGGCTATGGTCATATGGATCACCCGAACCATTGTAACTTTCCATATAAGAAAGCTTTTTGGTAGAGTCGACTTTTCTTTAAGAACCTCCAAAGAAAAAGGAGATACCTTTTTTCCTCAAGTATCTTTCACTTGTCGAACTTCTTAATCTGTCTCTCAAGCTCTTTCAATTCCTTGACCAAAAACTCCACTCCTTGGGTTGTGAGGAGACCTCTTTCTCCAGAGAGTACTTCTTCTTCTGAGTAAATTGGCCTTTACCATTTGAACCCATAGCTTTAGACGGACTGCCCCGATGACGAGTATCCACAAGGTGGTGTGCCTTCGTTGGATTCTCGGGAGTATAACTTTTGGATCTCGCTTGAAGACGGGCTCTATCACTGTGGTGAGAATACTCAAGGTGGAATACCTTCTTTGTATTCTCAGGCATGTACTCCCTGGACCTGCTTCTTCGCCAGCTTCTACCATGATTTTGAGAGCCGATACGGTGAGGTGCCCTCTTCGATCCCTCAGGAGTATGGCTTCTTGACCTTCTTCGATGTCGAGGACGGCCTCGAGATATATGACCAAAGTGTAAAGGTTCCTTTCCTCTTCTTGGTTGCCTTTTCGTAGACTTTGCTTATACCTTCTTGATTGAGCATAACTTGACGCCTCATCCTTCAATTTTGCCATACGAAGCATCTGTTCAGCAATTTCTTCCCTCTGCTTCAGAAGAACCTCTAAGGCTTTGTCAACTTCTATGCCATCTTGGCCAACTTAGAAGCCCCTATCGATTCCGACCACCTTGGTGTTGGGTTCTAGGCGGTGTGCCTTCTACTGTTTTTTGACCATGGTCGGTCCTTTATCATTTGCAAAACCAATCTTCTCTTTCAGATCGCCATGGAAATCAGCATGAGAACCTTCTTACTAACCTTCTTTGCATTAATTTGGATAGTTTAATAAAATTGGGATTAATAGGAAGCTGGTAATTGTGAGGTTGAAATTTTACTAATTTCTCTGTGAGAACGATACTCTACTTACTATTATATTACTTGCGGACCACATATACTTGCGTGTGTGTGCGTATATAGATTTTACTCAACAAGTTTTTGGTAAAATTCTTTGGGAATTATTAGTATAGATTTTAATATTTTGCGATATCAGTTTAATTAGTCGATTTTACTTCAATATTTTTTTTCTTTTGTTCGATTCTTAGTTCGAGTTTTTGAAGTTGGTTTATGCAAACTCGATCCAAAATCCGGACTTACTTCCTTTTGAGGACGACATTGAGAGAGGCTGTTTGAAAATTTGAATAAGTGGATTAAGGAAATAAAAGAAGACTTTGAAAATTCTAAAAAAGAAGAAGCAATGGCTACCGAAGACCAGAAAGCATTAAGGGACTTTGCTACACCCAAGGTGACTGAGCTATAGTCGAGTGTCACCAGGCCTGCTATAGCTGCGAACACATTTGAAATCAATCCTGAGACTATTCAGATGATTCAAAATTCGGTTCAGTTTGGGGGTTTGGCAAATGATGATCCGAATGAACACTTAGTCAGCTTCTTGGAGATTTGTGACATCTTCAGGTATAATGGGGTTTCGGATGATGCAGTAAGGCTTCGCTTGTTCCCATTCACTTTACGGGACAAGGCGAAGAGTTGGTTACACTCTCTACCGTCGGGATCAATAACTACATGGAAGACCTCGCTCAAAATTTCTTGCAAAATTTTTCCCACCAGCGAAAACTGCAAAGATGAGGAATGAGATAACTATGTTTAAACAGCAACATGGGGAATCACTGTATGAGGCATGGGAAAGATACAAGGAATTGCTTAAAAAGTGCCCGCATCATGTATTGCTTAAGTGGTTGTAGATGAATAAATTCTATAATGGGTTGAACGAAAATCTTAGGACTAGTATTGATGCAGCTTCGGGTGGAGCATTTATGGCAAAAAGTTATGAGGAGGCATATCGGTTGATAGAGACAATGGCGATTAACAACTACCAAATGGCCCATGACAAGAATGATCTGAGATGAAGGCAAATTTGAAGTGTTAGAGTTAGATGGAGTGACAAGACTAGAAATGCGATTTCAAAGGTTTCTAAGAAGGTGGATGCTTTGTGAGAAGTACAGACTTCAAAGTGAGTTGCGATTATTTATAAATTATGCTGCGGGTGAACATCGACAAAACAATGTGTAATCAACCCAGCGTCAGTGCAATTTGTGGGTAGCTACAACATGATTCCACATAATATGTACCCAAATGTATACAATCTGAGGAATATGAATCATCCTAATTTTTCATGGAGCAATAATCAAAGATCGGCCAAAGTGCCGACCACCATCTTATCCCTCAGATTTCAGAAAAGATCAACAACAAACCCCAACATCAAGAGAGGAAATCCGATTTAGAGGAGTTGTTGTCAAAGTATATAACGAACAATGAGGCAGCTATGAAATCATAAGCAGTAACCATCAAGAATCTAGAAAATTAGATGGGACAAATTGCCTTAGCATTGAACAATAGACCACAAGGGACTCTACCGAGTGACACCAAAAGATATCCGAAGGGAAATCACGAACAGTGTCAGGCAATCACTTTGAGAAGTGGAAAACATTTAGATGGGAAAAGTGCAGAAAATTCAGTTAGACCAGATGACAAAGTGGTTGAGGAAAAATAGGGTGAGGAAAAGCAAGTTGAGCAAACAAAGTTAGATGACAAGCCAGTTGTGTATCCTCCACTGCCGTTTCAGCAGAGAGTCCAAAAGCAAAAATTAGATAAGCAGTTCGTAAAATTTTTGGAAATTTTTAAGAAACTTCATATTAACATCCCTTTCGCAGAAGCCCTAGAGCAGATGCCAAGTTATGCGAAATTTATGAAGGTATTCTGTCTAGGAAAAAGAAGTTGGAAGATTTCAAAACAGTGGCATTAACAGAGGAGTGTAGTGCAATTTTACAGCAAAAATTGCCACCAAAGTTGAAAGATCAAGGGAGTTTTACCATTCTGTGCACAATTGGGAACACGGTGTTCAACAAGTGTTTATGTGATTTGGGAGCAAGTGTAACCTTATGCCATTATCATTTTATAAATAATTAGGTCTACCCGCTCCAAAGCCTATGAATATAGGTCAGTCACGTACCTGAGAGGCATTGTGGAGGATATTTTGGTCAAGGTTGACAAATTTATATTCTCTGCGGATTTCATAATTCTGGATTTTGAGGAAGATAAGAACATCCCAATTATCCTAGGGAGACTGTTTTTGGCTACGGGTAGGACACTCATCGATGTACAAAAAGGTGAACTAACTATGAGGGTCTAAGATCAAGAAGTAAAGTTTAATGTTTTCAAGGCCATAAAATTCCCTACGGATGAAGAAGAGTGCTTTAGGATGGATATCATTGAGCAGATAATTAGCGAAGACATGAGTAAAAGTTTAGCTAATGATCCATTGGAAACGACGTTATTAGGAGATAAAGATTTAGATGATTAGGAGTTTGTGGATTACTTGCGGATGTTAGACTCCACCTTACGAAGTTAAGCGATTTAAAGAACCATTTGAACCACTACACACGGAGGAAAGGGACACAACAAGAATGAAACCATCATTGGAGGAGCCACCTGCTCTTGAGCTAAAGCCACTACCTAAACACATCAGGTATGTGTATTTAGGCAATTTTAATACTTTACCTGTTATTATATCTGCTGCACTTAACGAATTGTAGGAAAATAAGTTGCTGAGGGTGCTTAGAGAACATAAATCGGTGATAGGATGGACAATCACGGATATCAAGGGAATCAGCCCATCTTTTTGCATGCACAAAATTCTAATGGAAGAGGATGCAAAGCCAATGGTGGAACAACAGATATGGCTCAACCCAATTATGAAGGAAGTTGTGAAGAAAGACATACTAAAATGGTTGGACGTCAGTATCATCTACCCAATTTTTTGAAGTGAAGTGGGTCATCGGGTAAAGGTGTGTGCCAAAAAAAGGAGGAATGACCGTGATACAAAATGATGACAACGAGCTAATTCTGACGAGGATAGTGACTGGTTGGAGGGTTTGCATGGATTACATGAAATTGAATAAGGCAACCCAAAAAGACCATTTCCCTTTGCCTTTTATCGATCAGATGTTAGATAGATTGGCGGGCCATGAATTTTACCGCTTATTGGATGGGTATTAGAGGGGTATAATCAGACAAATCATTGCTCTTGAAGATCAAGAGAAAACAACTTTCACGTGCCCATCAAGACATTCAAGATTCGTAAGAATGTCCTCCGCTTTGTGTAATGCACCGCTACCTTCCAACTGTGTATAATGGCCATCTTTTAGGACATGGTGGAGAAAAATGTGGAAGTCTTCATGAACAACTTTTCTATCTATGAAGATGATTTTGATGTATATTTGGAGAACTTGGTGATGGTGTTAAAGAGATGCACAAAAACAAATTTGGTACTTAACTGGGAAAAGTGCCACTTCATGGTTGAGGAAGGAATAATTTTGGGTCACAAGGTTTTAGCAAAAGGATTAGAGGTTTATAAAGCAAAGCTGGAAACAATTAAAAATCTTCCACCACCAACTTCATTTAAGGGGATACGCAGCTTTTTGGGACATGCCGGGTTCTATAGGAGATTTATAAAAGACTTCTTTAAAATTGCAAAACCATTGTGCAGTCTTTTAGAGAAGGATTTAGTTTTTAAGTGTGATGAGGGTTGTCAGTTAACATTCGAGCTATTGAAGAAGAAATTAACTACAACTCCAGTTATCATTGCACCGGATTGGACAATGCCGTTTGAGTTAATGTGTGATGCAAGCGACTATGCAGTTGGGGCTGTCTTGGGTCAACGCCAAGAGAAGTTATTTCATGCCATATACTATGCAAGTAAGACCCTTACGGAGACCTAAATGAATTAAACAACTACAAAAAAGGAATTGCTTATAGTAGTATATGCCTTCGATAAATTCCAGACATATTAGATCGGAACAAAGGTGGTAGTTTATACAGATCACTCAGCTATTCGGTACTTAATTTCAAAAAAAGATGCTAAGCCACGCCTTATCAGATGGATTCTCCTTCTACTGGAATTTGACTTGGAAATAAAAGATAGAAAGGGGACGGAAAATCAAGTTGCAGATGATTTATCGAGGTTGGAAAATTAGGGTAAAGATGATAAGGAAAAATGTGTAATTAATGATTCATTTCCAGATGAACAACTGTTTGGAGTCAATGCGGAATTTCCACGGTACGCGAATTTCGCTAACTATCTAGTGAGCAATATACTTTCCCCTGATCTTACACGTTAGTAGAAAAAGAAATTCCTACATGACGTTAAGTGGTATATGTGGGATGAGCCATACCTATTTAAACAATGCGCCGACAAGATGATTAGAAGGTGTGTGCCATATAGTGAGGTGAATAATATTTTGCATGAATGTCATTCGTCAGCATACGGGGGACATTACGGTAGTGAGAGAACGACGACGAAAGTTCTTCAAGCTTGGTTTTATTGGCCTACATTATTTAAAGATGCCCACCAGTTCGCAAAAAGCTGTGATAGATGTCAAAGGGTGGTCAACATATCGAAAAGGAATGAGATGCCACTACAAACAATCTTATAAGTTGAGATTTTTGATGTATAGGGCATGGATTTCATGTGACCATTCCTTTCCTCGTTCAATAATCAGTACATATTGCTTGCAGTTGATTATATATCAAAATGGGTTGAAGCCGTAGCACTCCCAACTGACGATGCTAAAGTGGTTCTCAAATTCTTGCAAAAGAATATCTTTACAAGATTTGGCACGCCAAGAGCTATTATAAGTGATGAAGGTAGTCACTTCTGCAACAGATCATTTATAGCTCTCTTGGAAAAGTATGGGGTCAACCATAAGGTGGCGATGACATATCATCCCCAAACAAGTGGGCAAGCTAAAGTTTCAAACAGGGAGGTGAAAAGAATCTTAGAAAAGGTGGTGAACCCAAATAGGAAGACTGGTCTCTCAAGTTGGACGATGCACTATGGGCCTACCGAACTGCGTACAAAACACCAATTGGTGTGTCACCATATCAATTGGTCAATGGGAAAACATGTCACCTGCCGTGGAGTTACAACACAAAGCCTACTGGGCTATTGAGAAACTTAACTTCTGTAAGACCCCAACTTATTATTTAATGAAATTAAATTTCCTCTATTTATTATCTTGAAATAGTAAGGGTTGATTTGATTAATGTGGTAAGTTATGGGTAAAATGCGCAATTATTTCAAACAAGCAAGTGGTTTTAAAATATTCATTGTTGACGGGGAATATTCGTTTGGTCGTGGAATATTTTTCTTTGTCGGGGAATATTAAATACGATAGTAGCTTGACCTTGTATGGCCCCCATAACGTAAAAAGCGTTTGGATGAAGAAAGCGACAAGAATAAGTTGGTTATAAATAGCAGGCAGTAGTTGTTATCGTTAATATTGTTGGAATAATTTATGGTTAAAACACACGAAGCACACACGGTATTACACCAATTATTGATTCTTACGTAAGAAGACACTACTCAATAATTGTTACAGTAATTACTGTTCAGTATTTTATTTTATTGATTCAATAATTGCTGCGTTGATATTTTATATTACTGTTGTTTTAATAATTGTCATTGCACAGTATTTTCTATTATCGGAGCAATAATTCATATTATCTAAATAATATTATTAGATAACATTATTGGCAATGTCTAGAAAGTTCTGTCTAAGGAGAGGTTTGGTCATCTAATTGCGCGCCAGTAAGGAGAGATCCTTATTGGAAAGCCCCCTCTTTCTTGGGAAGCGCACTGGTTGTCGATGAATGTGATTCTGTAATATTATTTGTGAATAATTAATTATTGATTTATATGATAAGGAAAATATTGATTTTATGCGGATATAGATGGAGAAATTTTTTAATGTGACAATTGTTGAAAATTAATATTTTATCTTTTTCTGATAAAATAATTCATTTAAATATATTATTTTAATAATATATTAATGGTGATATTTTTACAATGAATGTGGGATATATGAGTATATGAGGAGGAAGAGTATTTTTGTGGCATTAAATGATTAACACATGTTTTGTGTGTCAGAGACCCCAATTCTTGATAGAAATTTGATTATAGCACTGTAAAATAATTTCGTTTGTGGATTTCGGTCAATTTCTGTTTGGAATTTGGAAAAACTTTTTTCTGCAAAGTTGTAGAGAATGAAATTTCCTATGGAAATGACACGTGGTTCAAATTTTTCTGATAAAAGAGCTATTTATTATGAATTATTGAAGTTCCGTAGTTCCGAAATAATTAATTTTTGAAAGTTTTAATTATTTTTAATTACAAAAACGTTTTTTTTCTTGGTGGGCTGCATTAAACATGTGCAAGGTGGCTGAATTCAGATTCAAGAGGTGGGGTTGATAATTTTGTAAATATAATAATATTATATTAAATTTTCTGCTTTGGTGTTCTAAGCATTTTCCTATAAATAGGGTGCTTAGGTTAGAATTGAAAATCACACCAGAAACTGAAATCTTCTCTCTCGATATATTGAGCGTATTCTTGTGAGTATTTTAATACTTTGAGTGTTGCTATACGGTGCAAGTTCAAGTCATAGCCTATATCCGGTGTTTCAACTAGAAGTACTATCTTTTTCGAGGTAAGGATGTTATTTTCTTTTTAAATGATATTATTTTCTTCAATATCATTATACCGAAATATTGGTTTGAACTTTTAATCAAATTTGGAACTTTTGTGTGGGAGTTCTTATTCACGATACTGAAGACTATTCACGAATACAAAGACTATTCATCGAAAAATTAATTTTTTCCTTTTCGTCCAAAATATCTATTATGGATACTAGCTTTGATTGTATCCATGTTTGGATCATTCTTGAATTTTACTTCACTATGATTATTTATGAGGTATTTTGGACATGAAATAGTCAAAATCTTAATCCTTGATATTTATTCTTTTGTTTCACTGGATTCATTTTCTTTAAAATATTTTTCATCATCTTCAGTCCTAAATGATGATATTATTGAATATCTTTGGCCTGTAGTGCAAAGATAAATGATTTTATAATGAATATCTTTGGCCCGTAGTGCAAAGATCACCAATGTGCCTAGGTGGATGATATAGAGCGGGTTGTGTAGGCTGAATTGGTTGAGCAGACTGAACAAACCTTGTATTCCTTTGCTGTTCTCCTGGGTGCTCTCTCCCTGCTACATACTGAACCAAAGCACCACTTTGAACATTCTTTTCAATGAATTCCTTTAAACCACAATAGTCATTCGTGTCATGACCAGACGCCTGATGGTAATCATAATAATTGTGATTATTACCCGATCCAGGTTTAATATTGTCACGAGGTGGTTCAAAGTAAGGTTGGTCTTTGATTTGATCAAAATAACAGCCCTATCCGTATTCAGTTTAGTGTATACTTTGTTCACCTTCTGGGTGGGAACAGGTGGACGATTCCCTCCTTGATGCCAATTATTATTATATTTTTTTGAACTCCCTTCTGGACGATCATTATTCCCACCGTTCTTCTTCTGATCACCTTTAGCTTTGTCTTTGTCTTTCAACTTGTCCGAAGAAGGACGCTTCAAGCTATTCATAGCTTCCTCCACCATAATATAGCCCTCTGCTTTATCGAAGGCTTCGGCTAAACTCTTCGGGTGGTGAAACATCAGCTTCTTCACCAGCTTCTCAGACTTCACCAAATCTAAACCATTCTGAAATACCCCGACAACTTGAAGATCATTGAGATCGCCATACTTGGCCAAGCTTTTCACTGAATTGCTTCAACGACCAGCCCAAAGACTCATTTGAATATTGTCGAACTTGAGCCAATGAACCAGTAGGCTTTCCCCTTCTTTTATTGCTCCCAAAACGGGTATGAAATTTACCACATAGATCCGTCCAAGACGAGATTGAATCTAAAGGCAGAGTTCCCATCCACTGCTGATAAGTGGGTTTTATACCCACGAATTGGTTCCTAATTCAAGCTTAATCGGTGTTAATTCATTGCTTTTATGTTAGTTTTTACTTGTTTATTGTTATTTTGTGTGTAGGTTTGGTGGTGTGCATTTGATCAAAAAGGGCAGACTTACGGTGCAATGTGGCAAGAAATTATGCAAGTTTGGAGCAATACATGACCATCTAGCAGAAAATTAGCCCACTGGGGTGGGCCTTTTTATGCCTTACACCCCCGCCGGGGAGGGGGTCCGGAGCAGTCAGTGGTTTGGTTAGTTTCAAATGCTGCAAACGTGGAGCTTAAGTGATGGTAATGGTTTAGGATTCATATTAGCATGGAATTGTAATCAGAATACGTGTCTAAGTATATAATCAACAACAAATACAAGATGGATAGAGATATGCAAGGCAATTAACAAAGCAAATAGACAGATTTTGAGAGCAAGCATTGGAGGAAGATAATTAAAGGATTTTCGTATCAATTGCGAATTGGGCTGAAGAAAAGGGTGGTTCTGGATATATTCTTTTCTTTTAGTTTATTTGTAATTGAAAGGATGATATCTTTAATTTATTTAGTGTTTATTTCATTTATGATAAACTAATTCACTTTTTAGGCTTATGACGGATCTTTAAGTGAAACGATGGTTATGTAACTTTGATTTTCAGTTTAATAAGTTATTCCTCGGTTTATCTATATTAATTTGTGCTTGAATTTATGAATTTCCTGATCAACAATTCTTTGTGGACTTGTATGGATTCGAGAGAGGAAGTACGAATCTAGACTTAGTTAATACAGCATGTGTTCTTAAATTTTGTTAATGAACAGAATCTTGATGAATGTTAGGGTAGAGACATGTTTAACATCGCATGTAATCGAATAGAGAACTTAAACTTAAACCTTCTTTGATTGTAATTCACATAGAGATACAATGAGTTAGTTAATTAAGGTGTTTAACTTAATTCTATCTAAATTGTGGATTTAAGTTAATATGGTGTTAGTAGATCGAGAGGTGGCTAATTCTACTTTTGTGTTCTTGATTAATAAACTTGGATAGTAAATTAAAATGGAATAAAGGATAATAACCAGAGTGAAGCTTAGGGTGAAGTTGTAAGCCCAATTCTCCAATATTTGTTTAGAAATTCAGTTTTTGAGATTTGTGATTGTTTTGTGAGCTTAGCATTTTTAATAATTTTAGTTTTTATAATTTTAATCATTAATTTGGATAGTTTAATAAAATTGGGATTAATAGGAAACTGGTAATTGTGAGGTTAAAATTCTTACTAATTTCTCTGTGGGAATGATACTCTACTTATTATTATATTACTTGTTGACCACGTATACTTGCGTGCTGTGCGTATATAGATTTTACTCAACAAATGCCTTGCATCCTTTCCTGAACGTCGTCACAAATGTCTGACATTTAGCTGCATCCGAGAAATCATAATACTCCATCAGCCTATCAAACGCCTGGCTATGGTCATATGGATCACCCGAACCATTGTAACTTTCCATATAAGAAAGCTTTTTGGTAGAGTCAGCTTTCTCTTTAAGAACCTCCAAAGAAAAAGGAGATACCTTTTTCCCTGAAGTATCTTTCACTTGTCGAACTTCGGCTAACTGTCTCCGAAGCTCTTTCAATTCCTTGACCAAAAACTCCACTCCTTCCGGTTGTGAGGAGACCTCTTTCTCCAGAGAGTACTTCTTCTTCTGAGTAAATTGGCCTTTACCATTTGAACCCATAGCTTTAGACTTGATTTGCTTGATGGCAGTATCCACAAGGTGGTGTGCCTTCGTTGGATTCTGGGAGTATAACTTTGGATCCGCTTGAAGACGGGGGTTCTATCAACCGTGGTGAGAATACTCAAGGTGGAATACCTTCTTTGTATTCTCAGGCATGTACTCCCTGGACCTGCTTCTTCGCCAGCTTCTACCATGATTTTGAGAGCCGATACGGTGAGGTGCCCTCTTCGATCCCTCAGGAGTATGGCTTCTTGACCTTCTTCGATGTCGAGGACGGCCTCGAGATATATGACCAAAGTGTAAAGGTTCCTTTCCTCTTCTTGGTTGCCTTTCTGTAGACTTGCTATACCCTTCGGACTGAGCATAACTTGACGCCTCATCCTTCAATTTTGCCATACGAAGCATCTGTTCAGCAATTTCTTCCCTCTGCTTCAGAAGAACCTCTAAGGCTTTGTCAACTTCTATGCCATCTTGGCCGACTTAGAAGCCCTATCGGTCTGACCACCTTGGTGTTGGGTTCTAGGCGGTGTGCCTTCTACCTATTTTTGACCATGGTCAGGTCCTTTATCAGCTGCAAAAACCAATCTTCTCTTTGCATCGCCATGGAATCGCGCATGAGAACCTTCTTACTAACCTTCTTTGCATTAATTTGGATAGTTTAATAAAATTGGGATTAATAGGAAACTGGTAATTGTGAGGTTGAAATTCTTACTAATTTCTCTGTGAGAACGATACTCTACTTACTATTATATTACTTGCAGACCACATATACTTGCGTGTTGTGCGTATATAGATTTTACTCAACAAGTTTTTGGTGCCGTTGCTGGGGAATTATTAGTATAGATTTTAATATTTTGCGATATCGTTTAATTAGTCCATTTTACTTCAATATTTTTTTTTTCTTTTGTTCGTTCTTAGTTCAGGTTTTTGAAGTTGGTTTATGCAAACTCGATCCAAAAATCCAGACTTACTTCCTTTTGAGGACGACATTGAGAGACTGTTTCGAAGGCTGAATAAGTGGATTAAGGAAATAAAAGAAGACTTTGAAAATTCTAAAAAAGAAGAAGCAATGGCTACCGAAGACCAGAAAGCATTAAGGGACTTTGCTACACCCAAGGTGACTGAGCTATAGTCGAGTGTCACCAGGCCTGCTATAGCTGCGAACACATTTGAAATCAATCCTGAGACTATTCAGATGATTCAAAATTCGGTTCAGTTTGGGGGTTTGGCAAATGATGATCCGAATGAACACTTAGTCAGCTTCTTGGAGATTTGTGACATCTTCAGGTATAATGGGGTTTCGGATGATGCAGTAAGGCTTCGCTTGTTCCCATTCACTTTACTTGGGACAAGGCGAAGAGTTGGTTACACTCTCACCGTCGGGATCAATAACTACATGGGAAGACCTCGCTCAAAAATTTCTTGCAAAATTTTTCCCACCAAGTAAAAAATCGCAAAGATGAGGAATGAGATAACTATGTTTAAACAAAGAACATGGGGAATCCTTTGTATGAGGCATGGGAAAGATACAAGGAATTGCTTAAAAAGTGCCCGCATCATGTATTGCTTAAGTGGTTGTAGATGAATAAATTCTATAATGGGTTGAACGAAAATCTTAGGACTAGTATTGATGCAGCTTCGGGTGGAGCATTTATGGCAAAAAGTTATGAGGAGGCATATCAGTTGATAGAGACAATGGCAGTTAACAACTACCAGTGGCCCACGACAAGAATGATACAGATGAAGGCAGCTGAAGTGTTAGAGTTAGATGGAGTGACTGCACTAGAAATGCGATTTCAAAGGTTTCTCAAGAAGGTGGATGCTTTGGCGGGTACAGACTCAAAGAGTTGCGATTATTTATAAATTATGCTGTGGTGAACATCCGACAAAACAATGTGTAATCAACCCGGTGTCACAAGGTAATTTGTGGGTAGCTACAACATGATTCCACATAATATGTACCCAAATGTATACAATCTGAGGAATATGAATCATCCTAATTTTTCATGGAGCAATAATCAGCATCAGCAAGTGCCACGACCATCTTATCCCTCGATTTTGAGATCAAGATCAACAACCAAAACCCAACATCAAGAGAGGAAACCGATTTAGAGGAGTTGTTGTCAAAGTATATAACTAACAATGAGGCAAACTATGAAATCATAAGCAAGTAACCATCAAGAATCTAGAAAATTAGATGGGACAAATTGCCTTAGCATTGAACAATAGACCACAAGGGACTCTACCGAGTGACACCAAAAGATATCCGAAGGGAAATCACGAACAGTGTCAGGCAATCACTTTGAGAAGTGGAAAACATTTAGATGGGAAAAGTGCAGAAAATTCAGTTAGACCAGATGACAAAGTGGTTGAGGAAAAATAGGGTGAGGAAAAGCAAGTTGAGCAAACAAAGTTAGATGACAAGCCAGTTGTGTATCCTCCACTGCCGTTTCAGCAGAGAGTCCAAAAGCAAAAATTAGATAAGCAGTTCGTAAAATTTTTGGAAATTTTTAAGAAACTTCATATTAACATCCCTTTCGCAGAAGCCCTAGAGCAGATGCCAAGTTATGCGAAATTTATGAAGGTATTCTGTCTAGGAAAAAGAAGTTGGAAGATTTCAAAACAGTGGCATTAACGAGAGAGTGTAGTGCAATTTTACAAAGAAAAATTGCCACCAAAGTTGAAAGATCAAGGAGTTTTACCATTACATGCACAATTGGGAACACGATTGTTCAACAAGTGTTTATGTGATTTGGGAGCAAGTGTAACCTTATGCCATTATCATTTTATAAATAATTAGGTCTACCCGCTCCAAAGCCTATGAATATAGGTCGATCCACGCACCTGAGAGGCATTGTGGAGGATATTTTGGTCAAGGTTGACAAATTTATATTCTCTCATGGATTTCATAATTCTGGATTTTGAGGAAGATAAGAACATCCCAATTATCCTAGGGAGACTGTTTTTGGCTACGGGTAGGACACTCATCGATGTACAAAAAGGTGAACTAACTATGAGGGTCTAAGATCAAGAAGTAAAGTTTAATGTTTTCAAGGCCATAAAATTCCCTACGGATGAAGAAGAGTGCTTTAGGATGGATATCATTGAGCAGATAATTAGCGAAGACATGAGTAAAAGTTTAGCTAATGATCCATTGGAAACGACGTTATTAGGAGATAAAGATTTAGATGATTCGGAGTTTGTGGATTACTTGCAGATGTTAGACTCCCTGCCACGAGTTAGCAGATTTAAAGAACCATTTGAACCACTACACACGGAGGAAAGGGACACAACAAGAATGAAACCATCATTGGAGGAGCCACCTGCTCTTGAGCTAAAGCCACTACCTAAACACATCAGGTATGTGTATTTAGGCAATTTTAATACTTTACCTGTTATTATATCTTCTGCACTTAACGAATTGTAGGAAAATAAGTTGCTGAGGGTGCTTAGAGAACATAAATCGGTGATAGGATGGACAATCACGGATATCAAGGGAATCAGCCCATCTTTTTGCATGCACAAAATTCTAATGGAAGAGGATGCAAAGCCAATGGTGGAACAACTGATATGGCTCAACCCAATTATGAAGGAAGTTGTGAAGAAAGACATACTAAAATGGTTGGACGTCAAGATTATCATCTACCCAATTTTTTTGATGAGAAGTGGGTCGGTCCGGTGCGATGTGTGCCAAAAAAGGAGGAATGACCGTGATACAAAATGATGACAACGAGCTAATTTCGACGAGGATAGTGGACTTGGTTGGAGGGTTTGCATGGATTACATGAAATTGAATAAGGCAACCCAAAAAGACCATTTCCCTTTGCCTTTTATCGATCAGATGTTAGATAGATTGGCGGGCCATGAATTTTACTGCTTATTGGATGGGTATTCGGGGTATAATCAGACAGTCATTGCTCTTGAAGATCAAGAGAAAACAACTTTCACGTGCCCATACGGCACATTCGCATTCAGAAGAATGTCCTCCGGCTTGTGTAATGCACCTGCTACCTTCCAACGGTGTATAATGGCCATCTTTTAGGACATGGTGGAGAAAAATGTGGAAGTCTTCATGAACAACTTTTCTATCTATGAAGATGATTTTGATGTATATTTGGAGAACTTGGTGATGGTGTTAAAGAGATGCACAAAAACAAATTTGGTACTTAACTGGGAAAAGTGCCACTTCATGGTTGAGGAAGGAATAATTTTGGGTCACAAGGTTTTAGCAAAAGGATTAGAGGTTTATAAAGCAAAGTGAAACAATTAAAATCTTCCACCACCAACTTCATTTAAGGGGATCTGTGACTTTTTGGGACATCTTAGGGTTCTATAGGAGATTTATAAAAGACTTCTTTAAAATTGCAAAACCATTATGCGAGTCTTTTTAGAGAAGGATTTAGTTTTTAAGTGTGATGAGGGTTGTCGGTTAACATTCGAGCTATTGAAGAAGAAATTAACTACAACTCCGATTATCATTTACTAACCGGATTGGACAATGCCGTTTGAGTTAATGTGTGATGCAAGCGACTATGCGATTTGAAATGCATCTTGGGTCAACGCCAAGAGAAGTTATTTCATGCCATATACTATGCAAGTAAGACCCTTACGGAGACCTAAATGAATTAAACAACTACAAAAAAGGAATTGCTTATAGTAGTATATGCCTTCGATAAATTCGGACATATTAGATCGGAACAAAGGTGGTAGTTTATACTGAGATCACTCAAATTATTTCGGTACTTAATTTCAAAAAAAGATGCTAAGCCACGCCTTATCAGATGGATTCTCCTTCTACTGGAATTTGACTTGGAAATAAAAGATAGAAAGGGGACGGAAAATCAAGTTGCAGATGATTTATCGAGGTTGGAAAATTAGGGTAAAGATGATAAGGAAAAATGTGTAATTAATGATTCATTTCCAGATGAACAACTGTTTGGAGTCAATGCGGAATTTCCACGGTACGACGAATTTCGCTAACTATCTAGTGAGCAATATACTTTCCCCGATCTTACACGTTAGTAGAAAAAGAAATTCCTACATGACGTTAAGTGGTATATGTGGGATGAGCCATACCTATTTAAACAATGCGCCGACAAGATGATTAGAAGGTGTGTGCCATATAGTGAGGTGAATAATATTTTGCATGAATGTCATTCGTCAGAATACGGGGGACATTACGGTAGTGAGAGAACGACGACGAAAGTTCTTCAAGCTTGGTTTTATTGGCCTACATTATTTAAAGATGCCCACCAGTTCGCAAAAAGCTGTGATAGATGTCAAAGGGTGGTCAACATATCGAAAAGGAATGAGATGCCACTACAAACAATCTTATAAGTTGAGATTTTTGATGTATAGGGCATGGATTTCATGTGACCATTCCTTTCCTCGTTCAATAATCAAGACATATTGCTTGCGATTGATTATATATCAAAATGGGTTGAAGCCGTAGACTCCTAACCGACGATGCTAAAGTGGTTCTCAAATTCTTGCAAAAGAATATCTTTACAAGATTTGTACGCCAAGAGCTATTATAAGTGATGAAGGTAGTCATACGCAAATGGATCATTTATAGCTCTCTTGGAAAAGTATGGGGTCAACCATAAGGTGGCGATGACATATCATCCCCAAACAAGTGGGCAAGCTAAAGTTTCAAAACAGGAGGTGAAAAGAATCTTAGAAAAGGTGGTGAACCCAAATAGGAAGACCGGTCTCTCAAGTTGGACGATGCACTATGGGCCCACCGAATCACAGACAAAACACCAATTGGTGTGTCACCATATCAATTGGTCAATGGGAAAACATGTCACCGTGGTGGAGTTACAACACAAAGCCTCTTTGGGCTATTGAGAAACTTAACTTCAGAAGACCCCAACTTATTATTTAATGAAATTAAATTTCCTCTATTTATTATCTTGAAATAGTAAGGGTTGATTTGATTAATGTGGTAAGTTATGGGTAAATGCGTAATTATTTCAAACAAGCAAGTGGTTTTAAAATATTCATTGTTGACGGGAATATTCGTTTGGTCGTGGAATATTTTTACTTGTGGGGAATATTAAATATTTACTACAGACTTTTGTATGGGCCCCATAACGAAAAGCGTTTGGATGAAGAAAACGACAAGAATAAGTTGGTTATAAATAACGGCGTAGTTGTTATCGTTAATACTGTTGGAATACCCGGTGGTTAAAACACAGTAGCACACGGTATTACACCAATTATTGATTCTTACGTAAGAAGACACTACTCAATAATTGTTACAGTAATTACTGTTCAGTATTTTATTTTATTGATTCAATAATTGCTGCGTTGATATTTTATATTACTGTTGTTTTAATAATTGTCATTGCACATTATTTTCTATTATCGGAGCAATAATTCATATTATCTAAATAATATTATTAGATAACATTATTGGCAATGTCTAGAAAGTTATATCTAAGGAGAGGTTTGGTCATCTAATTACGCGCCAGTAAGGAGAGATCCTTATTGGAAAGCCCCCTCTTTCTTGGGAACTGCCTGGTTGTCAGTAATGTGATTCTGTAATATTATTTGTGAATAATTAATTATTGATTTATATGATAAGGAAAATATTGATTTTATGCGGATATAGATGGAGAAATTTTTTTAATGTGACAATTGTTGAAAATTAATATTTTATCTTTTTCTGATAAAATAATTCATTTAAATATATTATTTTAATAATATATTAATGGTGATATTTTTACAATGAATGTGGGATATATGAGTATATGAGGAGGAAGAGTATTTTTGTGGCATTAAATGATTAACACATGTTTTGTGTGTCGGTAGACCCCAATTCTTGACCGAAATTTGATTATAGCCTGTAAAATCGCTCGTTTGTGGATTTCGGTCAATTTCTGTTTGGAATTTGGAAAAACTTTTTTCTGCAAAGTTGTAGAGAATGAAATTTCCTATGGAAATGACACGTGGTTCAAATTTTTCTGATAAAAGAGCTATTTATTATGAATTATTGAAGTTCCGTAGTTTCGAAATAATTTATTTTTGAAAGTTTTAATTATTTTTAATTACAAAAACGTTTTTTTTTGCTTGGTGGGCTGCATTAAACATGTGCAAGATGGCTGAATTCAGATTCAAGAGGTGGGGTTGATAATTTTGTAAATATAATAATATTATATTAAATTTTCTGTTTTGGTGTTCTAAGCATTTTCCTATAAATAGGGTGCTTAGGTTGGAATTGAAAATCACACCAAAAACTGAAATCTTCTCTCTCTTTCTCTCTCGATATATTGAGCGTATTCTTGTGAGTATTTTAATACTTTGAGTGTTGCTATACGGTGCAAGTTCAAGTCATAGCCTATATCTGGTGTTTCAACTAGAAGTACTATCTTTTCGAGGTAAGGGATGTTATTTTCTTTTTAAATGATATTATTTTCTTCAATATCATTATACCGAAATATTCGTTTGAACTTTTAATCAAATTTGGAACTTTTTGTGTCGGGGTTACTATTCACGTATACGGCACTATTCACGAATACAGCACTATTCATCGAAAAATTAATTTTTTTCCTTTTCGTCCAAAATATCTATTATGGATACTAGCTTTGATTGTATCCATGTTTGGATCATTCTTGAATTTTACTTCACTATGATTATTTATGAGGTATTTTTGGACATGAAATAGCTGAAATACGAATCCTTGATATTTATTCTTTTGTTTCACTGGATTCATTTTCTTTAAAATATTTTTCATCATCTTCAGTCCTAAATGATGATATTATTGAATATCTTTGGCCTGTAGTGCAAAGATAAATGATTTTATAATGAATATCTTTGGCCCGTAGTGCAAAGATGAACAGGTGTTGAGATGAACATGACCGACTGATGAATATCTTTGGCCTGTAGTGCAAAGATAAAAATTTGATTCAAGATGAATATTGATTGATGTTACAGGGATAAAATATTGACGATGGATTTTAAATTCATAGATAATAGTAGATTTCATTCTCTACGTAACTCTTCTATGAATTATTATTTCCGCTGCGAATATTGATCTAAAACTTGTTGTCTATTGTATTTTATCATATTTTTTTCCCTATTAAAGACTAACGATAATTTGTTCTATATTATCTTAGTTATAATATTCTTTTACTGGGCTAGTTGAGCTCACCCTTTTCCTTTTTGTTCTATTTTTCTTCTCAGGAGGCGAGAATGTAGCGAGTACTAGTCGGGGTATGGAATGATGATTCTAGAAGTTGTTTAGTAGTCCTCACCATTTTTGTAAAATAATGTATCAATAATTGTGATGAGGATTTATTTGGATATGGATATTATCTAGAAGACAATATTTGTATTTAAACTCACAGTTTTTATGATGTATTAATAAAGTTATAGTTGTTTCTGTACCATGTTATTGACGACCTAAAATGGGTGATGCATACCTATTTTGGGGGCGTCACAACTTCGATTAAGCAGCTATGGGTGAAAAGAGATTACTTCAACTAAATGAGCTCGATGAATTCAGACTTCAAGCTTACGAGAACTCGAAGTTATACAAAGAAAAGGTCTAGAAATGGCACGACCAGAAAATCATGCAAAGAACGTTTGAGCCAGGGCAATCAGTACTACTGTTCAACTCAAGGTTGAGGTTGTTCCCAGAAAAGCTAAAATCACGATGGTCGAGTCCATTTACCATTAAAAGAGTTTTCTCACATGGCGCCATTGAACTCTACAATAGGAATCCATTGGAAACGTTCAAGGTCAACGGTCAAAGGTTAAAGCATTATTGGGGTGGCGAATCCAACATGGATGTCATCGCAATCACACTAGCCGACGTACCATAAACAGGAGTAGTCAGGCTGAAAGACTTTAAATCAAGTGCTAGTTGGGAGGCAACCCAACTTTACTTTCGTTCTTAGTAATTTTATCCATACTAGTTAGATGGTAGTTTAGAATATTATCTAGTTTAAAATCAATTCATGTTAATTCAATAATTAGTAGTTAAAAGTTATAGTCATTTTTAGATAAACTTACCACCATGCTTAAAAATTGCTCAAAATTTACTCACATTTATGTTTCATGGTATTGCAGGAACTTAATATGATCATGGTTTGGAGTCACAGGGAAGAAATAAGCAAAACAAGGCCATTTACAGAATACATGCTAGCCGGGGCGGGCCCCTGCAAGCCTACCATGTCTGCCGGGGCGGGGGTCTCCCAATCTGGTTAACAGTAAGCATGCCCGCCGGGACGCCGTCCCTAAAGCATAACACCCCCATCGGGGCGGGGGTCCTGAATCCATTAACAGTTCATATGCCCGCCGAGGCGGGCTTATAAGGCATAGTACCCCCCGCCGGGGCGGGGGTCTGGATTCTAAAGAGACTCAAAGCAGCAGTTACGATAGTTATCCTACACTTCCAATTCTATCTTCCAAAATTGAAACTCCACTCTCCACTATATACCCACGTTTTGGAAATTAAATCTCCATCATCCCACTTCATTAGCATAATAACCCACTAACCCACTACTTCACTCCCTTCAACTCATACATCTCCATCACCCCATCTCTATAAAAACACCCCCTCACCAAACCAAGCCTTTACCCCACACTCTAGCAACATCAATTTACACTACTGAAAAGTTAAAGGTTAGAGTTTGAGTGAAGTATTTCAACCAATTTGGAGATACACTGGGAGTGAGTAAATTATCTTCCAATTCCTCACTTTCTATCACCCTAGTTACCACAAATTCATCAAGTTTGGGGGGATAAAACATTCTGCACACCAAGTGTTCGACAGATTGCGTGAGTGAAGTTTTGGGGGAGTATTGTTGTTAAAGCTTCCTGATTTTCAATTCAATGTCTAAACCCACATCAAAGAGACAACGGGGAGAGAGTTCCGAAACCACACCACCATCACGAACCTTTGATCGACGTAAATTCATAAGTGGCACCGCCGCCGACCGTTATGATTACATGGTGTCCAAAGCTCTCACACCGGAGCGGGGGTTGGCACCGGACTATGTCGACGGTGAAATGATGCAACAAATATATTAGAAAGGGTGGAATAAGTTCTCGGAGGAACCCGAGGCCGCTGTTGTAAGTGTGGTCAAAGAATTTTATGCTAACGCAGAGGACAAGGCCCCTTTCAACGCTTTTATCCGAGGAAGATTAGTCCCTTTCAGTGCCGATACCATCAACACATACTATCAGTTAAGAGTGCCTAGACGTTGCTAGTATGCTCATTTATATGATCATGATCCGGATTATGAGGTTATTATGAAGGAAATGACAAAATCGGGTACCACATGGATCAAAGGTCACAAAGGAGGCATGATTTTTCACAGTAAGGATCTTAGCAGGTATGGCAAGATATGGTATGCATTCTTGTGCGCCAAATTATTTCCATCCACACATACGTCAGACGTGACCAAGGAGAAGGCAGTGCTCTTGTATGCCATTATACAAGATTTCATCATCGACATAGGGGCAATAATCAAATTTTCAATTCGACGGTGCTTACGAGGACAATTCTCAGGTGGCTTGCCACACCCATCACTCATTTGTGGGTTGTGTAGGCAAGCGGGAGTTAGATGGTCCGATGATGAGATCACACAAATGCCGCTTCAGACACTAGATTCAAGAATGATTGCACAGTATGAGGTATGGCCCAGAGGCGAGTCACATTCTAGAGGATTAGGCTTCATATTTCCATCAGCTTCGGAGGATGAGGCTGACGCCTCCGACAGCTCGGATGACGAAGAGTTCTAGGAGGAGGCACCAATGGGAGAGGAAGGAACAGAGGCACCACCACAGTCCGAATCTATATCTAGCCCTCAGTTCCTCAACTTTCAACGTCAAGTGGATGAGCAAAACAAGATAGCACAAAGAGAGATGAGGCGACTCGCAGTGAGGCATGACCACATGTTTGAAGCCATGAACCTATCATTCATCTCATTGAACGCAACGCTCCAAAGCTTCAATCCCACTGCTCAATTCACATACCAACAGCCAGCCCCAATGCCATGATTTCCACCAAGTGACTCCGATGAAGAAGAACACACACCACCACCCCAGACTTAAGTAATTATAAGGAAGTCCTCATATTTTTATTGCTATATCTATACAATGAGGGCATTGTAATTTTCAAGTTTGGGGGGATTTAATTTCATGCTTGCATATTTGATTTCATTATTTAGGATTGCATATGTTAGTTCATTATTTAGTTTTAGGATTAGTTATTGTTGCATTCATGTAATCATGTAGTTGCATCGTAGCTTAGAAGCATAAATAGTTTTTATTTATTGTGCATTCATGTTATGTTTACCTTACACACACACACACACACACACACACATATATATATATATATATATATAAATTAGTTAAGTATTGTGTTAATTTTGCATATGTCCAGCAATTGTTGTAGTTCATTTTATTTTGGCCAATAATGAGATTAAGATTAAGTCGACAAGTACATTACTGATTATTAGAACCTTGATGTGATTTCTGTTATGAATTGGATCTTGTTTGAAACTGGTATAAAAAGGGTAGCACGTTAATAACATCTGTGTTGACTGACTAGTTCAAATTGATACATAAAGGGTTTCTAAAGGATAATATTAGTGTAAATGAGAAAATGACAAGGATATGCAATGAAGACGAAGAATTAGGCAAAAACCTAAGTTGAGGGGATAAATGTGGGATACATAAGCTTTATATCTAAATAAAATAAAATAAATAAATAAAAATATAAATAAATAAAATTCGTGGCTAGTCTTGTTTCGGGGCCTTTGTTACTTAAGCAAGTACGCCCGAGGGAGTGTCTCTACACCTAGCGCCCTAAGGTCTTATATTGTCTGGGAGTCGTTGGTTGAAATCTCTCTAAGGGGTAGCACTGCTAGCCTAATGGAATGAGACATTTCACAGTCATGGTTTAAAAAAAAAGAAGGGAAATAAGTGCAAAAAACCCCCGTGAACATATATATATATATATATATATATATATATATATATATATATATGAATAAAAATAAAGCATAAGTACCCTATGTGAACCCTTGATAGTGGTGATTGCTTGGTTTTAGTTAGAACTCGTCTGCTTTTGAACTTTTGAGTTTACTCTGTATGATTCCTTATAAGAGATTGATTATGTATAAAATTTGAATTTGTTCAGTTAGCATGGATGTTGATCACACAAACACTATACCAGTGATAATGGTTTAAGATTCGAGGATTAATAAGGAACAATCACTTGGTTTTGATATGGAGTGTTGTAGTGTTTGCGTGATTTCTCTGAGGCCGGTTATAAACTTTGATTTTATGATGACTGCTGGATGCGTTGGCATATAGGTTAGATGTATTTCATCATCATTGCATCGCATTGTATTGCATAGTATGTTAGTATATTTTGTGCTCGAGTACTAGCACGGTTTAAGTTTGGGGGATTTTGATAAGTGGGTTTTATACCCACGAATCGGTTCCTAATTCAAGCTTAATCGGTGTTAATTCCTTACCTTTATGTTAGTTTATACTTGTTTATTGTTATTTCGTGTGTAGGTTTGGTGGTGTGCATTTGATCAAAAAGGGCAGACTTATAGTGCAATGTGGAAAGAAATTGTGCAAGTTTGGAGCAATACATAATCATCTAGCAGAACACTAGACCGCCGGGGAGGGCTTTTTTATGCCTTACACCCCGTAGGGGTGGGGGTCATAAAGTCGATTCTGAGAATGCATTACTGCAAGGTAGGGCTAATTATAACAACACCGCCAAGGCGAAGTCCAGGTCCGATCGATGGTTTGGTTGGTTTCAAATGCTGCAAACGTGGAGCTTAAGTGATGGTAATGGTTTGGGACTCATATTAGCATAAAATTGTAATCAGAATACGTGTCTAAGTATATAATCAACAACAAATACAAGATGGCTAGAGATATGTAAGGCAATTAACAAAGCAAATAGACAGATTTTGAGAGCAAGCATTGGAGGAAGATAATTAAAGGATTTTCGTATCAATTGCGAATTGGGCTGAAGAAAAGGGTGGTTCTGGATTTATTCTTTTCTTTTAGTTTATTTGTAATTGAAAGGATAATATCTTTAATTTATTTAGTGTTTATTTCATTTATGATGAACTAATTCACTTTTTAGGCTTATGATGGATCTTTAAGTGAAACGATGGTTATGTAACTTTGATTTTCAATTTAATAAGTTATTCCTCGGTTTATCTATATTAATTTGTGCTTGAATTTATGAATTTCCTGATCAACAATTCTTTGTGGACTTGTATGGATTCGAGAGGGGAAGTACGAGTCTAGACTTAGTTAATATAGCATGTGTTCTTAAATTTTGTTAATGAACAGAATCTTGATGAATGTTAGGGTAGAGATAAGTTTAACATCGCATGTAATCAAATAGAGAACTTAAACTTAAACCTTCTTTGATTGTAATTCACATAGAGATACAATGAGTTAGTTAATTAAGGTGTTTAACTTAATTCTATCTAAATTGTGGATTTAAGTTAATATGGTGTTAGTAGATCGAGAGGTGGATAATTCTACTTTTGTGTTCTTGATTAATAAACTTGGATAGTAAATTAAAATGGAATAAAGGATAATAACCAGAGTGAAGCTTAGGGTGAAGTTGTAAGCCCAATTCTCCAATATTTGTTTAGAAATTAGAGTTTTGAGATTTGTGATTGTTTTGTGAGCTTAGCATTTTTAATAATTTTAGTTTTTATAATTTTAATCATTAATTTGGATAGTTTAATAAAATTGGGATTAATAGGAAACTGGTAATTGTGAGGTTAAAATTCTTACTAATGAACTAGCTGCCAAATACAAGTACAGGGTTTCAGCAGGAGATGGTTTTAAGAATAAAGGAGCCAAAGACAAGTACTTATTTATTCCCTGAAAAGCGTCTTCACATTCCGAAGTCTACTGGAACGTCTTAGCATTCTTTGACCATTTCAATACATCAAAGAACAGTAAACACCTTTCTGCTGATTTGGACATGAATCTCCTCAAAGCTGCAATTCGACCTGTCAGGCGTTGAACATCTTTGTATGTATCTTTTTTGGATTGGCCTCAATACCCTATTTTCTGACTAGATAACCCAAAAATTTACCAGCACCAAGTCCGAAGGTAAATTTGGTAGGATTCAGCTTCAGGTTGTAATGACGTATCGTCTAAAAATATTCCTCTAAATCATCCAAATGTCCTTATACAATCATGCTTTTGACAATCATGTCATCAACATAGACCTCCATATTCTAACCCAACTGCCCCGTGAAGATAAAATTCATCATCCATTGATATGTAGCCCCCACATTTATCAAACCAAACGTCACCTTTTATAAGCATATACTTAACGATGCGTAATGAACAAATCTTCGGTATATCCTCTTTACACATAAAAATTTGGTGATAACCAGAAAAGGCATCCATAAAACTAAGTAAAGCATACCCCGAAGTCGCATCGATAAGTTGATTAATATGAGGCAAGGGATAGAAATCCTTCGGGCAAGCTTTATTCAAGTCCGTGTAATCTATACAAACTCACCATTTCCCGTTCTGCTTTTGTACCAGCACCACATTTGCCATCCATTTTGGATAATCTATTTCAAATATAAAACTAGCATCCAATAGTTTGGCTATCTCTTCATCAATAATCTTCTATCTCTCTGGTACAAATATACGCCTTTTTTGTCGAACTGGCTTCTTTGCTGGATCTACTTCTAGCCGATGCTCTGCAACCTTTCTGCTTACCCCCGGTATATTACTAGGCACCCAGGCGAAGATGTCAGCATAACATCAAAGTAGTTCTATTAGGTTCTTCCGGAGAGGTTTCGGCAGAGCTGAACCTATCTTCACCGTCTTATCCTTCTTCCCCAGAATCAGCTCGAACTCTTCAGTCTCTCTAGCCGACATGACTAACATTTCTGAACTACTTTCTGTAAAGGGCTCGATCTCAATAGTCATAGCCTGCTTCTACTTACTAACTCCTACCCCTGAAGCAATCATCGCATTTTGGAAACATCTTCTAGCCAAATCCAGATCCTCAACCACTTCACCAACTCCATGTGCCATTGGGAATTTGATTTTAAAATGTGGAATTGATGTTACTGCCTGAAGGGCAGTCAAGGTAGGTCTTCCCAATATGGCGTTGTAAAGGCGAGTCTACATGCACAACATAAAATCTACATATAATTTCTACCCGCGTTGTGGAGTTGTTAGAAGATAACCTGGCGACTCAATAGTACCCGCCACCTTAATCGGATCATTCTTTGAAGTTTGTATAATGGAGCCTCTTATCCGATTTCCATCTTTCGTCCATCCAGATGCATCCTCTGATAAGCACGAGCATATAGAATATCCACAGAAGACCCATTATCTATCATCATTCGTTTCATATCCACTGAACCCACTTGTGTTGTAATTACGAGGGCTCCTTCATGGGATTCAATGGGCTCTAAAGGGTAATCCTCATCAGTGAAGAAAATTACCGTTCCTAGATACGGTCTATCAGTCTTCGGGAGTGTACCCGCCACCAATATAACAGAATCCAAGTATCCACGTCATTTTTTCCCAATCATATCTTCCCGATCATCTTCCCTGTTGTTCCCCCGGTTATAATATCAACAATGTGCCTAGGTGGATGATTCAGAGCGGGTTGTGTAGGCTGAATTGGTTGAGCAGACTGAACAAACCTTGTATTCCTTTGCTGTTCTCCTGGGTGCTCTCTCCCTGCTACATACTGAACCAAAGCACCACTTTGAACATTCTTTTCAATGAATTCCTTTAAACCGCAATAATAGTCATTCGTGTCATGACCGGGCCACCGATGGTAATCATAATAATTGTGATTATTACCCGATCCAGTTTAATATTGTCACGAGGTGGTTCAAAGTAAGGTTGGTCTTTGATTTGATCAAAATAACAATTCTATCCGTATTGGTTTTAGTGTATACTTTGTTCACTATACGGGTGGGAACGGTGGACGATTCCTCCTTGATGCCAATTATTATTATATTTTTTTGAACTCCCTTCTGGACGATCATTATTCCCACCGTTCTTCTTCTGATCACCTTTAGCTTTGTCTTTGTCTTTCAACTTGTCCGAAGAAGGACGCTTCAAGCTATTCATAGCTTCCTCCACCATAATATAGCCCTCTGCTTTATCGAAGGCTTGCATTTAAACTCTTCGGGTGGTGAAACATCAGCTTCTTCACCAGCTTCTCAGACTTCACCAAATCTAAACCATTCTGAAATACCCCGACAACTTGAAGATCATTGAGATCAGTTACTTGGCCGACTGTTTCCCTGAATTGCTTCACGTACTAGCCCAAAGACTCATTTGAATATTGTCGAACTTGAGCCAATGAACCAAAGTAGGCTTTCCCCTTCTTTTATTGCTCCCAAAACGGGTATGAAATTTACCACATAGATCCGTCCAAGACGAGATTGAATCTAAAAGCGCGAGTTCCCATCCATCCACCGATAAGTGGGCTTTATACCCGCAATTGGTTCCTAATTCAAGCTTAATCGGTGTTAATTAATTTGCTTTTATGTTAGTTTTTACTTGTTTATTGTTATTTTGTGTGTAGGTTTGGTGGTGTGCATTTGATCAAAAAAGGCGGATTTACGATTGCAATGTGGCAAGAAATTATGCAAGTTTGGAGCAATACATGACCATCTAGCGAGAAAATTAGCCCACTGGGTGGGCCTTTTATATTTTTACACCCCACGGAAGTGGGGTCCCGAAAGCGATCGATGGTTTGGTTAGTTTCAAATCTTTAAACGTGGAGCTTAAGTGATGGTAATGGTTTAGGATTCATATTAGCATGGAATTGTAATCGTAATACGTGTTCAAGTATATAATCAACAACAAATACAAGATGGATAGAGATATGCAAGGCAATTAACAAAGCAAATGATGATTTTGAGAGCAAGCATTGGAGGAAGATAATTAAAGGATTTTCGTATCAATTGCGAATTGAAATTTGAAGAAAAGGGTGGTTCTGGATTTATTCTTTTCTCTTAGTTTATTTGTAATTGAAAGGATGATATCTTTAATTTATTTAGTGTTTATTTCATTTATGATGAACTAATTCACTTTTTAGGCTTATGACGGATCTTTAAGTGAAACGATGGTTATGTAACTTTGATTTTCAGTTTAATAAGTTATTCCTCGGTTTATCTATATTAATTTGTGCTTGAATTTATGAATTTCCTGATCAACAATTCTTTGTGGACTTGTATGGATTCGAGAGAGGAAGTACGAATCTAGACTTAGTTAATACAGTATGTGTTCTTAAATTTTGTTAATGAACAGAATCTTGATGAATGTTAGGGTAGAGACATGTTTAACATCGCATGTAATCGAATAGAGAACTTAAACTTAAACCTTCTTTGATTGTAATTCACATAGAGATACAATGAGTTAGTTAATTAAGGTGTTTAACTTAATTCTATCTAAATTGTGGATTTAAGTTAATATGGTGTTAGTAGATCGAGAGGTGGCTAATTCTACTTTTGTGTTCTTGATTAATAAACTTGGATAGTAAATTAAAATGGAATAAAGGATAATAACCAGAGTGAAGCTTAGGGTGAAGTTGTAAGCCCAATTCTCCAATATTTGTTTAGAAATTCAGTTTTTGAGATTTGTGATTGTTTTGTGAGCTTAGCATTTTTAATAATTTTAGTTTTTATAATTTTAATCATTAATTTGGATAGTTTAATAAAATTGGGATTAATAGGAAACTGGTAATTGTGAGGTTAACATTCTTACTAATTTCTCTGTGGGAATGATACTCTACTTACTATTATATTACTTGTTGACCACGTATACTTGCGTGCTGTGCGTATATAGATTTTACTCAACAACTACCTTGCATCCTTTCCTGAACGTCGTCACAAATGTCTGACATTTAGCTGCATCCGAGAAATCATAATACTCCATCAGCCTATCAAACGCCTGGCTATGGTCATATGGATCACCCGAACCATTGTAACTTTCCATATAAGAAAGGTTTTTGGTAGAGTCAGCTTTCTCTTTAAGAACCTCCAAAGAAAAAGGAGATACCTTTTTCCCTGAAGTATCTTTCACTTGTCGAACTTCGGCTAACTGTCTCCGAAGCTCTTTCAATTCCTTGACCAAAAACTCCACTCCTTCCGGTTGTGAGGAGACCTCTTTCTCCGGAGAGTACTTCTTCTTCTGAGTAAATTGCCCTTTATCATTTGAACCCATAGCTTTAGACGGACTGCCCCGATGACGAGTATCCACAAGGTGGTGTGCCTTCGTTGGATTCTCGGGAGTATAACTTCTGGATCCGCTTGAAGACGGGCTCTATCATCGTGGTGAGAATACTCAAGATGGAATACCTTCTTTGTATTCTCGCATGTACTCCCGGACTGCTTCTTCGCTTGACTTCTACCATGATTTTGAGAGCCGACACGGTGAGGTGCCTCTTCGATCCCTCAGAGTATGGCTTCGACCTTCTTCAATGTCGAGGACTACCGAGATATATGACCAAAGTGTAAAGGTTCCTTTCCTCTTCTTGGTTGCCTTTTCAGACTTCTTATGCCCTTCGGACTGAGCATAACTTGACGCCTCATCCTTGATTACGCCATACTGAAGCATCATTCAAACAATTTCTTCCCTCTGCTTCAGAAGAACCTTTAAGGCTTTGTCAACTTCTTCTGCCATCTTGGCCAACTTAGAAGCCCTATCGGTCTGACCACCTTGGTGTTGGGTTCTAGGCGGTGTGCCTTCTACCTGTTTTCGACCATGGTCAGGTCCTTTATCAGCTGCAAAAACCAATCTTCTCTTTGCATCGCCATGGAATCGCGCATGAGAACCTTCTGAGCACTTTTTGAAGGACCCAACCGATCCTTTACAGAAACACGTTGCAAAGACGAACTCACAGCCATCGGTTGCACTTCGGCAGTAGCTATCTTAATCTTCACCATAACTTCCGACGTAAACAATTGCTTTTTGTGATTGAAATTCAAGAACACTAGACAATCAGCCCTCCTTCTAGCGCCAATGTTAACGCCAAGATCTTTCCACGTGCCTCAATCACGTAAGAAGGCGCGTCTATCTGCCTTGATTCAACAGTCAATACCGAAGCTTTGACGGCTTGGACCGCTTTGGGATGGCTCCGGTGAGAGTCAAGTCAGCAGATACAAGGATAACAACAGAGGAATATAGCTCTAGTGTTTTGATATGATAAAAATATCAGTTACCGCTTTTGTCATTTGCCCTGCTATCATATACCTCTCCTTCCGGGTACGTTCCCCCAATCTGCTATGACCTCAGCTGACTGCATGCAACCGACCTGCTCCATCCCATCACTGTTTGCCACCGTCGGCCGACTAGATCCCATCCACATTAATGCATTGCAGGTATAACAGTCAACTATTATCTTTGTTATCATCACCGTTCAAAGCCCAAATAAAGATATTAATTACTCAATGGTTCGGCCCAATACTCTCAGGACCCAATAGAATTAGCCCAATGGACTTGGCCCAAAGGTCCGGCCCAATATGCATAAAATATCATGGCCCAACAGGAATTAATAATTAATTAACATATATAAATACATTTTTGAAATTACAACAATTGGGGTTAGAAAATTAATGTTTTTGTTGTAGAAAATTCCGGAATCTTTCTTGAAGTACTTGACTGGGGAGAAGCTAGAGAAAGGAATTTTGAGAAGGGGCTGTGGAAAATGGGATGTGAAGATAAATAATTAGAGTTTTGAAAATGGTTGGGCAAAGTTTGCTGAGGACAATGGCCTAGAAGTGGGGGATTTGTTGGTGTTTAGGCATGAAGGAGAAATGCAGTTTGAGATCATTGTATTTGACCCAACTGCATGTAAAAAAGATTATCCTTTTGAAGATGAGAAACAAGTTCACACAAGAGAGGCAGTGGAATTTCCAGAAGAGAAATCTGTGGAAGCAGATAACATTTCAAGTATGTTTGTTTTGTTTAGTTTCATTCTTCCAATTTTTTTTTTGGTTGCTGATTTGTATATTTAGTTTCATTCTTGCTAGTGTGGTCATATGCAAAAACATGTAACCTCATGAGGTTAAGAGAAATTTATCTAAAAAAAAATAATTAAATTACTAAACATAAATGGTCAGCATACTTGCTCTCCATCAGATATGCTGACCAACACCAAATGTTCAATGCTTTTCATTTGTACACTATCCTTAAAAGTAATTTTTCACCACAATAAATTGTTAAACATCATTTATGTTCTACTAATATTGAATTATTTGAATTGTTGACCTTGATGAACTTGTCCAAAGGTTCAAAGGATATCATAAAGAAAAAGGCAATCATCTCTCATTCTGCAGTAGAAAAAGACTTCTTCCACACCTTGTAATGATACATATTTTCTATCAACTGTCATGCCGTATAGCATAAAAAACTCGGTTTTGGTAAGCACAAATATTCTTAACCGAAAATTTTATTTAGATATATTACCTTCGTTCCAAAATTATAAGATCATTATTGACGTTTTAAAGTCAATTTAAAATATTTTTAAACTCAAATTGAGATAATTTATTAAAAATTATGAAATAAATAAATTTAACAATGCTTAATACTTTTTAGATAATTTATTATATTCATCTCTGGATTGACTAAAACTAAGGGAATTTGTCAATTTTGAGTTTAAAAATGTTTTAAGTTAACTCTAAAAGGTCAATAATGATCTTATATTTTGGAACAAGGGAGTACTATACATTTACATAATTTATCAGTTATAATTGCGATTGAAAATTAATACAGTTTTGCAGTATATTCCAATGCAGTTTGCTATATTGAATGGCTTAAACAAAAGGCACTGTCAGATGATGCTAAGAGATGAAAACCAAAGGTCATGGCTTGTAGAATTGGGGTACAATAACTTTCATGTTTATATTAGACATGGATTGCGTGAGTTTTTTTTACTGCAAATGGCCTAAAGGAAGGAGATGCTTTCATACTTGAGCTCATTGATAAAGGAAAAAGGCCTATTATGGAGCTCCATCGTGGTATGTCTTGCTTCTAGAAATCCCTTAGATGTTTCTTTCCCTCCCTTCTAGAATATACATCTGTTCTTTCTTGGATACTAATTATCATCCTACTAATCGGAAAGAATCTATATTACAAAGACTCTTTATTTTACCCTAAAATATCTTTGTTCGACACACAACACTCGGACAAAGATATGGGTACTAGACACTTCATTTTAGTATAAAATATTGACAACATTGACAAAATCAGTATAAAATGTGCCAGTTCTTCAAGAATACCATGTCCAACCGGACACTCCATTTCAAATTCATGTAACATAGGAAAGAATGTCATAATATCATCTACAATTTGACTTGAAAGATAAGTGTATACGCTAGTGAAGAAAAGCTTACGTATTTGAGATCATACTATTAATGAAACAAAGTAACTGATTTATATATAGTTGTTAATGTCGTCCACGCACTTCAATCACCAATAGCTCTGGTGTTAGAATAAGTACAGACTGAATAAGGTTAATAAAGGAGGTATTAAGCTTTAGTGCTGTAAAATAATGAGATACCTGAAAATTATGGTGTAGCCTCATCTCTTCTTACATGCCCGTCCCCGTATGGAAATATAATTCCTCATTATGATAGATACCTTAATGGGAAAAAATTGAATCTCCTTAAAGAAAGGAAGTCAGATTCTATCCCGACTCTTTTCTTGGAGTTGAAAATTAAATATAATTAAGAATCTTAGATTGTCTAAAGTTCTCCACGTACTCGAAACAAATTTCTATGTGGGGAAACTTCCTCCACGTAGACCATGACCCACCGAGTCATCCGGGCCCAAATAATCATGCCCCAACATTAGTGAATGACAAGTACATCAAGAACGTTATCTAATCCACCTTCATGCATTTTTATTATCTTGTTCCACATTGAATACCTTGTCTAGTATATAATAACTTGGGCCAAGTCTTTTTATTGTCAATTAGTTTTGAGTTAAAGAGCTTGATATTTTTACATATTAGACTTTGGGCCCATTTTATAAATCTAACATGGTATCAAAGTAGGCTATCCTTGGACCTAATTAAACACTCTTCTTATCCTTCATTTTTACCCACTTGTTGTGACTAGCTTCTTTGGGCTTGCTTATCTTGTGGGGTCTTCATATTCATCAAGTTCACGTGCAACCCTCAATATATCGGGTTACACGTGAGGGGGAGTGTTAAGAATATATATCTTGTTCCACATTGAGGGGGAGTGTTAGGGTATACATCTTGTCGCACATTGAAAAACTTGAGAAAATATATCTAATATATAATGACTTAACCAACTCTTCTTATTGTCAATTAATTTTGAGTTAGAGAGTTTGATATTTTTATAAACTAGACTTTGGTCCCATTTTATAAATCTAACAAAATTAGTGTATACATTTGGAAAGATAGTCTGAATTTTACTTACTGGATTGTTATTTTTTAAAGCTTAAATTTCACTTTTTATTTATCTAAATTTCATTAATTGTTCAAATATGGTTTTTGCAATGGCATTTGAAATGAGGTTTTGAATATTAATTTTGTTTGTTTGTTAGAGCCTTTATTGACGGTACAAGTCTTCGTACAATGACTAGTAAATTTTTTATGAATGTATAATTTTGAAATTGATTTAGTAGATTTGGTTGTCTCCATCGTTTTCTTATTAATTTGTTCAACTTGCTTAAATAACGTTGCTATATATTTGAATGCATCAGGATTCTCATGAAAGTAAATTAAATTTGACGGCATGAACAAACAAGAACTGTGTTCATGATATAGATAAACTATAAAGCAGTATCCATCTTTTACTAGAGCTACTGATCTTGATCTCATGTATACTTCTCTTAACTCCATCCACTCTTACTTATAAGATCATAAATTCTTTTTGAAAGTATATTTTCAAATTTAAAATTAATATGATTTATTAAAAATTATGACACAATAAAACTTATAATAAATAATATTTTTCAGATAATTTATAACATTCACAATTTTATCGACTAAAACTAAATAAATTTATGACAATGTCAACTTTTAAAAAAATCTCAAATTGACTTTCATAATTCAGTTTAATAACTTATATTTGAAACGTAGGGAGTATTTTTCACTAACCGACGCGTCTTTCTATTCTTGTGTTTGAAGGACACGATCTACAGAGGAAGCCTGTCATCAGTTATAAAGGAAAAGAAGGTACGAGTGCAGTGAATGATAATCATACTGTCATGCATGAGGTCATTGCAAATAGAAGGCCTATGCTGAATTTCTGTAGTTTGTTTTCCCTCTTAAGCCTTCTCTTTGTCAAGTTTATTTTGCTTTCTTCATTAGGTTGGTGTGTTTTTTTTTCCCAAGAAGAAATAATGCTCACAAAGCACATATACTTGTTAACTAATACAGTATATTTGTAGGGAATTCAACAAAAGATAGCAATACATCCAGGGGAAGTTGAATAATACTTGTTGGGCCACGATACTTTATACAGTGAGGTTTATCTATTGGGTTTTATTTATCGAGTCTTGAAGATATTGGGTCTAGTCATTGGACCGGAGCCAATGAGTAAATAATCTTTTCATTTGGGCTTTGACCGGTGATGATGACCAAGAAAGCTGTTGACTGATATGTCTGCAAGCCATTAATGTGGATGTGATCTAGTCGGTAACCGGTGGCAAAACAAATGATGGGATGGACGAAGTTGAAATTTGCATGCGATTAATTTGAGATCACCGATGGTGGGGGCGTGTCAGAGGGGAGTGGGTGGCACGAGAAATTGAACGTGAGAGTATATGATAGCAAGGATATCACATAAGAAAAGGTAACTAATATTTCTCTCTCTCAAGATACTAGATATTATTTTCCTCCATTGTTAACCTTGTAATTGCCTGTACTGACTCTCACGCCAGAGCTATCATCCGACGGTCGAAGCCATCAAGCTTCTGCTATTGTCGTGTTTATTATGCAGGATTGAACGTGCTTTACGTGATTGAGGTGCGTGGAAAGATCTTGGCGTTAACATTGGCGCTAAAAGGAAGCCTTTTCTAGTGTTTTGAGTTTTCAATCACAATCTTTTAGTTGTTTTACGTCGAAAGTTATGGTGAGGAGTAGAACAGTTACCCCTAAAGGACAGCCGATGTGAGACACCAAATTTTATGAATAAAGATTTAAATTTCTCGAAATATTTTTTTTAATATTATGGTGTGGATTTGATATAATGTTATTGTTGTGAGTAATATTTATAAATTTTTCAAAGTATGCAAGTTGTTATATAATATTCGATTGGTCGGGGAATATTCTTTTTATCGGGGAATATCCGTACGACGGCACAATCATTGGTGGACCCCACAATGGAAGTATTGTCGTAGTTAGAAAATAACAGAATTATCTTTTTATAAAAATAACGGTGGAAGTGTTACCGTTAAAAGCGTTGAACTACTTTCGGTAGTAGTAAAAGTACGATGTCTGGCGTGGTTGCATAGTAGCACACAATATTGATTATTGATGCTTACGTGAGAAGTCACTCGGTTATACTCAATTATTGATACGATAATTCTTGCATCATATCTCTATATTATTGATTCGATTATTGTCACAAAGATCATTTGCATAATATGATATATTATTAAATCAATAATTGAGACGACAAAGTTATTCATATTATTAAATTGCAATATTTACAATGTCTAGAAGTTAAAATCGAGGAGATGTTTGTCATCTCAATCAATTGCGGCAATATAAGAGAAATCCTTATCTAAAGCCCCCACTTTCACAGGAGCGACACGATTGTTAAATATTGTGAATTATAATATTAATGATGAATAAGTTCGTGTTGATTAAAGATGAAATTGATAGTTCCATTATGTGGGAATTATTAGTGTTAGTGGAAATCGGCATTTATTTCGATAATAATTGATGTCTGTAATTTATCGGGTAATTAACCGGATAAATGAGCAATTAATTGCTATTAATTCACATGCTTATAACTATGTGTTCACATGTGTGTACTATTGATTCATATGATTTACTATTAGGAGAGTTGGTGCAAGATTGATAATACTTGCATGACTAATTTAAAAATGAAGGTATAGTTGAAGGTACTATACTATGATTATTTTTTTCACATGTTTAGAACTATTGAGTCACATGATTTACTATTGATTCATATGATTTACTATTAGGGGAGGTGATGCAAGTTTGATAATACTTGGATGACTAAATTAAAAATGAAGGAAAAGAGGAAGGTATTATATTGTAATATTTTGAGCCCCAAAACGTGCAATTATCGAAACTATATTTTCCTATAAATAGAAGCTCATTCCTTCATTATTTTTCACCAATTCACTAAAGCTATAGAGCAATTATTATGATGCGAAATTATATAGAGAAAAAGAAGAAGAGAAGTTTGCTACCTCACTATTCCGATTATCCGGTCTTCTTTTTTGAGGTAAGGGTATTATTTCTTTCGTATTCATGAAGAGAGCTATTGTTATTCCATTCCTTATTATTCTGTTGGAATAACCTGTATACGTGGACTATCGTATATATAGTGAAATTCTTCTGTTATTCCATTCTTTATTATTATATTGGAATAACCTGTCTATGCGAAGTACCGTAAACATGGTGAAATTCTTCTATTATTCCATTATTTATTATTTTGTCGGAATATCCTATCTGTGCATTTACGCATGACCTGGTTCCATTATTTATTATTCTATCGGAATATCCTGTTTGTGCGTTTACGCATGACCTGGTTCCATTATTTATTATTCTGTTGGAATATCACATGCGCATGCGTTCTACGCATGACACTGGTTCCATTATTTATTATTCGTTAGAATAACTTGTCTGCATGATGATCTATCGCATACCTGGTGAATTCTTCTGTTATTCCATTCCTTATTGTTCTGTTGGAATAACCTGTCTGTGTGGATTACCACATGCATGGTGAATGACCTTTCGTATTCATTCTTTATTAAATTGTGGAAATGATATGTTTACGTAGATTACCGCATGACGGATGAAAATCCATTTGCAGTTTCGTATATTCTATTATACTCGTATGAGATATCATTTCTTTTGTACTCGTCATGAAATATCATTTTATTTGGTATTTTTTGTTACGAGTTACTATTCATGGGTTACTATTCACCCAATTACTATTCACTCTAGTATTATTCACTCGGGTATTCGGGGCACTTTTTATGCCGGAATACTATTCACGAGTTACTATTCACGGGTTACTATTCACCCGAATATTATTCACTCGGGTATTTGGAGTACTTTTCATGTCGGGGTACTATTCACGAGGTACTATTCCCGAAGTACTATTCACGGGGTACTATTCACGATAAAAAATTAATTCTTTTTTGTCCAAATTATTTTTGGTGCATGAATATTATTCTTGAATTTTACTCTACAAAGCAGTATCATGTTGATAATTTGGACGTTATTGATTTTAGGATAAATTAACTTATAAATCTTTAAAATTTATTCTTGAACTTATTTTATTGAATTATTATGTCATTGTCATCATCCTCATGCTTATATTATGATGAAGGTCATCTTTGGCTTACGTGCATAGATGGACTCGGTATGATTATGACCAGGGATCATTCGGTATAATCATGACCTGTAATGTTATAAATGATGTGGTAAAAGTCCTCAGTGGCCTGTAGTGCATTGATGGACAGTTTTTGGTATGATTATGACTAGGGATTATTCGGTATAGTCATGACCATTGATGATTTAATAAATATCCTTGGCCCGTAGTGCAGGGATGATTCGATGATGTGGTTTATTTATTAAGCTGAGTCTCAGCGATAAAAATTGATGAAAACATTTTAAATCATAGAAGATAGTAGATATCATGCTCTACTTGACTCTTCTAATGGATTGCTTATTCTGCTGCAGTTGTTGATCTAAAACTTGTTGTCTATTATATTCTATCAGTTGTTATACTGTTGAAGGTTAAGGATAATTCATTCTGCATTATCTTAGTCATAATATTTTTTACTGGGCTAGTTGAGCTCACCCTTTCTTTCATTGTTCTCTTCAGGAAATGAGAATATAGCTGGGACGAGTCGAGAAATGGAGTGATGGTCCAGGATAAATGGCTTTAGTAGTCCTCACTATTCTTTGAAATAGTGTGATAATAATTGTAATGAGGACACCATTTAGTGTGGATATTGTCTAGATGATAATATTCTTGTTTAAACTCTCAGCTATGTTTTGTCGTATTTTACACGACTGTTGTATAATTAAGTTTGTATTTGATTTATGTACCATGTATTTGGCGACTCAAGATGGGTGATGTATACCTATTTTGGGGCCGTCACAGCCGATGGCTGTTAGTTCATCTATACAACGTATCTCTGTCAAGAATCGTTTGGGTCCTTCAAAGAGTGCTCATGATAGTACGGCTTCTAAGCATTTTTCAGAAGGTTCTCGTTCGAGAGCTCATGGTGATGCCAAAAGGAGATTAGTTTTTGCAGCTGATAAAGAATGTGACCATGGTCAGAGACAGGTAGAAGGCACACCGCCTAGGACCCGACACCGAAGTGGTCAGGATGATAAGGCTTCCAAGCTGGCAAAGATGGCAGACGAGGCAGATAAAGCTTTGGAGGTTCTTCTGAAACAAAGAGAAGAGATAGCTGAACAGATGCTTCGTATGGCCGAACTTAAGGATGAGGCATCAAGTTATGTTCAGTCCTAAAAACATAGCAAATCTAGAGGTGGGCAACCAAGAGGAGGGAAGGAGTATGTACACTCTGGTCATTTATCCCGAGCCCGGCCTCGGGATCGAAGGAGGTCAAGAAGCTGTACTCCTGAGGTATCGAAGAGGGCACCTCACCCTATCGGTTCTCGAAATCATGGTGGTAGCAAACGAATAAGTAGGTCAAGGGAGTACATACCCGATAATACAAAGAAAGTACACCGTCTCGAGTATTCTCACCGAAGTGATAGAGCTCCACACCGAAGTAGATCCAGAAGTCATACTCTAGAGAATCCATTGAGGGTACACCACCCTGTGGATACTTGTCAACAAAGAAGTCCTTCTAGAGCAGTGGGTTCAGATGGTAGAGGTCGGTCTACTCACAAAAAGAAGATTTCTCCAGAGAAAGAAGTCTCATCGCAGCCAAAAGGAGTGGACTTTCTGGTTAGAGAGTTAAAAGAGCTTCAGAAGCAGCTGGCCAAAGTTCAATAAGTAAAGGATACTTCGGGAAAGAAGGCGTCTCCTTTTTCCTCGGATATTCTTAAGGAGAAAGCTGATCCTACCAAGAAGTTGCTTCACATGAAAAGTTATGATGGATCTGGAGATCCCTATGACCATAGTCAAGCGTTTGACAGAATGATGGACTAATATGATTTTATCGATGCTGCAAAGTGTCAGACGTTCGTGACACCGCTCTGAAAAGACGCCAGGTAGTGGATGGGTACTTTGCCTTCGGACTCAGTTTCGTCATGGATGGAGTTATGCAATAAATTTCATGCTCGTTTTGGGAGCAACAGAAGGAGAGGAAAGCTTACCGGTTCATTGGCTCAAGTTCGACAATATTCGAATGAGTCCCTGGGCCAATATGTGAAGCGCTTCAGGGAAGCAGTTGGCCAAGTAACAAACCTCAATGATCTTCAAGCTGTTGGATTGTTTCAGAATGGTTTAGATCTAGTGAAGTCAGAGAAGTTGGTGAAGAAGCTGATGTTTCACCACCCGAAGAGTTTGGCCAAAGCTTTTGATAAGGCTGAGGGCTATATTGTGGTAGAGGAAGCTATGAATAGCTTAAAGCGTCCTTTTTCGGACAGGTTGAAGGAAACAGACAGAGATAAACTGAAGGCGATCAGAGGAAGGGGGGAGGGAATAATGATCGGCCAGAAGGTAGTTCAAAGAAGTACATCAACAATTGGCATCAAGGAGTAAATCGTCCACCTGTTCCCACCTAGAAGGTGAACAAGGTATACACCCAATTGAATACCAATAGGGCTGTTATTCTGGATCAGATTAGGAACCAACCTTACTTTGAACCACCTCATGACAACATTAAACCTGGGGCAGGCAATACTCGCAAATATTATGGTTATCATCAGGCATCTGGTCACGACACGAACGAATGTTGTAGTTTGAAGGAATTCTTGGAGAAAAAGGTTCAAAGTGGAGTGTTGGTCCAATATGTGGCTGACAGAGGTCACCAGCAAGAACAACCGAGTGATGACCAGTCTGTTTATGTGGTTCAACCGGTACAACTTGCTCCAAATCAGCCACCGAGGCACGTCGTTGATGTTATTACCGGGGGGACGACAGGAAAGACGATAGGGAAGAAGAGACGTGGATATTTGGATTCGGTCATGTCAGTAGCGGGTGTACTCCCGAAGACTGGAAGACCATATCCAGGGATGGTCATATCCTTTACCGATGAAGATTACCCTTCAGAGCCCATCGAGCCCCATGAAGGAGCGTTGGTGATTACTGCACAAGTGGGTTCAGTGGACATGAAGAGAATGATGATTGACAATGGGTCTTCTGTCGATATTCTATACGCCCATGCTTATCAGAGGATGCATTTAGATGGACGAAAGATGGAGGTCGGACATGAGGCTCCTTTATATGGCTTTAGCAATGATCTAGTCAAAGTTGCAGGGACTATCGAGCTACCAGTTATCTTCGGTACGGCTCCTCAACATGTAGAAATAATGTGTAAATTTTATGTTGTGCATGTAGATTCGGCTTACAACGCCATATTGGGTAGACCTACTTTGACTGCTCTACAAGCTGTGACGTCAATTCCTCACTTCAAAATCAAATTCCCGACCGCCCATGGTGTTGGTGAGGTGGTAGGGGATTTGGATCTGGCTAGCCGTTGCTATAGAAATGCTGTGATTGCTTCAGGAGTAGGGGTTAGCAAGCAAAAACAGACTATGTCGATAGAAATTGATCCCTTTACTGAAAGCAGTTCAGAGCCGTTGGTCATGCCAGCTGGAGAGATAGAAGAGTTCGAGCTGATTCCTGGCAAGAAGGACAAAATAGTGAAGATAGGTTCGGGTTTGTCGGAACCTATCCAGACAAACCTTATAGAACTTATACGATGTTATGCAAATATCTTCGCATGTGAACCTAATGATATGCCTGGGGTGAGCCGAAAGATTGCAGAACATAGGCTGGAAGTGGACCCTTCAAAGAAACCGATTCGGCAGAAAAGACGAATTTTTGCACCAGAACGGTAGGGGATCATTGATGAAGAAATTGCAAAGTTGCTGGCTGCAGATTTCATCTTTGCGATAGATTACCCGGAGTGGATAGCAAATGTGGTGCTAGTCCAGAAGCAAAATGGGAAATGGCGAGTTTGTATCGATTATACAGACTTAAATAAAGCTTGGCCGAAGGACTTCTATCCTCTACCTCACATTGATCAGCTCATCGATGCGACTTCAGGGTATGCTTTGCTTAGCTTTATGGATGCTTTTTCAGGTTATCACCAAATTTCCATGTGTAAAGAGGATATACTGAAGACGGCGTTCATTACGCATCATTCGGTGTATGCCTATAAGAAGATGACATTTGACTTGGTTAACGCTGAAGCCACTTATCAGAGGATGATGAATTTCGTATTCTGAAAGTAGTTGGGGAGGAACATGGAAGTATATGTCGATGACATGATAGTGAAGAGCATGATTGTACAGAAGCACTTGGACGATTTAGAAGAGTGTTTTCAAACAGTCCGTCATCACAATTTAAGGCTAAATCCGACCAAGTGCATATTCAGTCTCGGTGCAGGTAAATTCTTGGGTTATCTAGTCAGTCAGAGGGGTATTGAAGCCAATCTAGAGAAGATTAAATCTATTCTGAACATGAAGACTCCTTAATCATTCAAAGATATTCAACGGCTAACAGGGAGAATTGTAGCTTTGCGAAGATTCATATCTAAATTGCCAGAAAGGTGTTTACCGTTCTTTGATACGTTGAAGGGCTGAAGAATGCAAAGACGTTTTAGTGGACTTCGGAATGTGAAGACGCTTTCTAGGAAATAAAGATGTATTTGTCTTTGGCGCCTTTGTTGGTGAAGCGACTCTCTCGAGCCATTATATTTATATCTATGACTAGTTCATTGTGTGATAGGGAGCAGTGTTGGTGCAAGAAGTTGGGGGTAAGCAGCATCCGGTTTACTATGTAAGCCATGTCCTTGGGGATGCTGAGACAAGGTATCCGAATATTGAGAAATTTGCCTTTGCTTTGATGATAGCTAGTCGAAAGCTTAGGCAATATTTTCAAGGTCGGCTCTTGGTGGTTTACCCGGATCAACCTCTAAAGAAGGTTATGGGAAAGCCTGAAGTTTCGGGGAGACTTGCTGCTTGGACAATGGAATTGTCTCAATTTTTCATAGAATATCATCCCTGTACTGCTATAAAAGGTCAAGCTCTGGCCGATTTTATGGTGGAATGTTCATTTTTGGAAGCTGATGACGGGTTGGTAGAAGCTGAATTGTCTGACCGAGCAGTTGCAGTACTTCAACACAATCAGAGTTCGTGGACGCTGTATGCAGATGGGTCTTCTACTTCGGACATCAGTGGGGCAGGGATTATTTTGACAAGTCCGGAGGGATTCAAAGTGCAGCAGACTATCAGATTTCGGTTCCGAGCAACAAATAACGAAGCAGAGTACGAAGCAGTGCTAGCAGGAGTACGACTGGCGAAGAGTCTTAAAGTTCAGAAGCTAATCATCTACAGTGACTCTCAACTAGTTCTCAAGCAAATATCAGGGGAATATGAAGCTCGAGGACCAAAAATGATCAAATATCTAGCAGAATTGAAGGATCAGATTCAATATTTCTTGTCTTATGAATTTCAAGGTGTTGAGCGTAATTATAATTCTATTACCGATGCGTTATAAAAACTGGCTACTACAGATGCTAGTAATTTTGATAGATCTATTTATTTGGAGATGCTGCAACAGCCTAGTATCCAGCATGAATCAGTGATGTGTGTCGAGCATTTTAACTATTGGCTGACTTCACACTTGGAGTATCTGGCAGATGGCATCCTTCCTTTGGATCAGATGCTGGCCAAGAAAGTTAAGTATAAGAGGGTTAACTTTGTTCTTATTGATGGAGATCTTTATCGAAGGGCTTTTTTGTCTCCATTGTTGAAGAGTTTGGTTCCATCCAAAGCTGAATATGCTCTTCTAGAGATTCACGAAGGTATTTTTGGTGACCATATTGCTGCTAAGTCGTTAGCCTACAAAGTACTTCGGCAGGGATACTACTGGCCTACCATTTTTAAGGAGGCTACCGAGTACGTGAAGAAATGTCCAAAGTGTCAATTGAATAGTCATATCCCACATCAGCCACCAGAAGAGTTATACTCAATTCTATCTCCTATACCCTTTGCTGTCTGGGGGGTAGATATACTGGGTCCATTACCGAAAGCTAAAGGTCAGGTCAGTTTTGTTATAGTTGCTATTGATTATATGACCAAATGGGTTGAAGCGAAGCCACTTAGATTGATAACAGAACAAGAGTGTTTGAAGTTTCTAAAGGAATCTGTAGTGTTTCATTTCGGCATTTCGAAGGTGGTAATATCGGACAATGGACGCTAGTTTGTGGGATCAAAGTTTGAAGGATTTTTGAAGGAGCTGGGGGTTCAGCATATAAAGATTTCAGTAGCTCATCCACAGTCTAACGGATAGGTCAAAGTAACCAACATGACGCTTCTGAATGAGATCAAGCGTAGATTGGATGAAGCTAAAGGAAGATGGCCCGAAGAGTTGCTCAACGTATTATGGGCTTATCGGACTATAGCGAGGACTACCACGGGAGATTCACCTTTCAAGTTGGCTTATGGTACTGATGCCTTAGTCCCTGTAGAGATTGGATCTACCAGTCTTCGGGTTAGTCAGTTTAAAGAAATATATAATGATGAAGGACTGAAGATCAACATGGACTTACTGGAAGAAGTCAGAGAGGTAGCTTTGATAAAGCTAGCAGCTTATCAGCGAAGAGTAGCTAAGCACTACAATAAAGGGGTAAAGCTTCAAAGATTTAAAGTAGGAGATTTCTTCCTCAAAGAAGTCGAAACATCTATGCCTCAGAATTTGGGAAATCTAATGCCAAACTGGGAAGGTCCTTATGAAGTCATTTAAGTACCGAAGTTAGGGACTTATCGGTTAAGGGCATTAGATGGGTCTGAAATCAAGAATACTTGGCATACTGGTAGGCTTCAGAAGTATATTAAGTAAAGACGGTTTCAGTATACCGGAGTCTGTAAATATTTGAATCATCATCAATAAAAGATTCTTTTTTCCAATTGATCTTCTCTTCATTGGTGTAAATTTTATGGATGAAAGGAGGTTCGGGTGGACTCGCTGACCATTCAATGGTAGCCTATATGGTAGGCGGACCTTATGAATTTGTTACGCCCTGAGTGGTAAACAAATTTCGTGGATGAAAGGAGGTTCGGGTGGACTCGCTGACCATTCGATGGTAGCTTATCTAGTAGGTGGACCTTATGAATTTGTTAGGCCCCGAGTGGTAAACAAATTTCATTGTTGAAAGGAGGTTCGGGTGGACTTGCTGACCATTCGATTGTAGCCTATTTGGTAGGTGGACCTTATGAATTTGTTAGGCCCCGAGTGGTAAACAAATTTCATTGTTGAAAGGAGGTTCGGGTGGACTTGCTGACCATTTGATGGTAGCCTATTTGTTTGGTGTATCCTCAGAATTTGTTAGGCCCTGCGTGGTAAACAACTTCCAAATGGTGCAAGGAGGTTCGGCTGGATCAATCTTTTACAAGATATGTCTCACATTTCGGTAATGATAAGTATTGCATTACTTTCTTACCTTATTTTGTTTAAGTGTTGGGTTCAGATTGTGTTATTATTGATCTTAACTGTTAAATGATTTACTTGATTATTGATTAGCAGTTTAAAGTTAAGTTTAAAAGAAGCTTGTACATTTTTCAAAGTTGATTGATACTGAATTATTGACAAGAAATAAATTACACAGAAGTTATAAGGAACGAAGTTGATATTTCTTTAATATTTAAATATTTACATAAAAAGATAGAATTTTTTTACACAAAATCCTAAGTCTGGGAAGAAGTGATATCATTTTCAGGCATTGTCTTCGCCATCTGAAGAGTCAAGGAGAGCTGGATCAACCTCGGCTACCACTAGCTTTGCTTTGCCTTGACTTCGGCAAATTTCATAGCCTTCAGAATACATACAAACTATTTCTTCATTTAGCTCATTTGATTTCCGGTAGTCTTATTGGATTTGCTTACGAAGTTCTTCGGTTAAGGGCAGACCTAAGTCTCGAAGGGCCCGAAATTCCCGAAGTTCTTCTTCATGTTTTTGACACCTCTTTAGATGACGTGCTTCTTTAGTCTCGAGCTTGTTGACTTGTTTGGCCAGGCTCAGATTGGCTTGAACTAGATCTTCGTTCTTTGTCATCAGGATTTCATTCCTTTAAACTAGATCTACGTTCATATTGACGATTTCACGATAGTTGGCCTTGGCAGTCTTTAGCTCTTCCTTGGTTTGCTTTAAGTCTTTCCGAAGACATTCGTTATTGAAAAGCGCAGTGTCACGGTCATTCCTTTCTTTCACCAAAGTCGACTTCAGTATGACATTTTCTTTTTTTGCAGCCTCCTCTTCGGCTTCCTTATATTTTTGACGTAAACATCCGAAGATAGCGTTTGCTTACATATATTCAGTGTTAATCAAACAAGTTCATATATGAGCAGAGATCTATATGAACAAGATATTGATGAGTTACCTTCGCCTGAAATTTCATTCCTTTATCAATTAGATCCATGATTGAGCTATTGTCGAATCGATTGTCATCAGTGTCCCGGACGAAGGCATCATAGAGTTTGAAGGGGAAGTTGGCATTGAATTCAGGCCATAAAGTCGGTGATGCCATGGCCTCATTTCGGAAGAAAAGGTTTTTGAAAGAGAAGGTATAGGTCGTTCAGGAGTTGGTAATGGATCAGTGTATATGTTTTCAGGAGACGGGGACTGAGCGTGAGCAGGTTCACGTGGTGGCGAGGGGACAAATGTTGAACTTAGTTGACCATCAGAAGATTGCTTTCTTTTACGGGAAAGTGATGGAATGGGCTCGACTTGCTCATCGTCATCAGAAACTTGGATATCCATAGGGATTATTGGGGAAGGACTCGTGTTCGCTCGTTTAGAGGAATGTCAAGTAAACTTCCTCTGGTGGGTGCATGATTTGTGGTCGGTGCAGGATCTATTTGTGTAGGGATAGATTTGGGTTTCCGAATAGCTCTCTTTTTTCGGCGAGGTTGAGTAGATTCTTCGAGTGGAGTGGGATCGTCAGCTTGTGGATTAGTGGTTTTGGGTTCGGCAATAGGTAATTCGGTGATGGGAGGGTCTACCAGGGGGGATTCAACTATTGGGAACACGACAGTTGCTTCTGAGTATTTTCTAGATAGAAAGTCTTCCAAATCTCTTACATCTGAAGATGTCGGCTTAATCAAAGACACTGCAAGGAGTATATAGCAACAATTCAGAATCAATACTATCAAAGATTTCAAGAAATCATGCAAAAGAAAGTTTGGGACTTACACTTATGGTCGTACAACCATGCTTGCTTGGTGAGGAGTCCGTAATTCCACTCCTCCTTTGCGAAGTTCTCAAAAAGCTCTATCATTTCATTTACACGTTCTTTAAGAATATCACCAAAATCAGTATAGACCTTTTCCTGAATGATCCAGTTCGGCAAAGAAGCAATTTCTGGTCCCTTGATGAAGAACCATCCTTTATGCTATCCTTTGTTGCTAGAGGGGGTAGAGACTAAAGAACGTCTCTCAAACTTCTCTCCTGCCTTTGATGATTGTTTGCTTAGAGCCTTAAATCCCTTTTCTCGGGATTGGTCGATTTTATAGACAGTGAAGAAGAAGTCTGATAAGTAGGTTTTATACCTACTTATCCGGTATCTGTTATTTGAATTAGTTGCTTATATTCATGTTCTTAGTTACTTTTCATACATTTTATGTTATTTTGTAGGTTATGAAATGACATTGGCATGAAGAAGCAAGGATAAGCAATTCGGATATCTTTTTTTTGGACTAAAATACGCAAGCAAATGCAAGAAGGGAATATTGAAGGACTTTTGAACCAAGTTGGATGCATGTTCTTGGCTTGGAACTTAGATTTTATGGTAGGTCTACTTCTTAGTTTTCCAGAACATCTTGAATCATTCCAATCGGAGTTCGGATGCGAGAGTTATGGCCTTTTTATCAACGAAGATCAAAGCTAAGAGTTGTCATGTTTGCCATTTACATAGTATCTACTTCAAGCCCGATTTCCTCCTTGATAGAATTCGAATTTATCAAACCTCAAAGAATGAAAGTTGTAGATCTTGTCGTTATCTTCGATTTGATAGGTGGCAGACCCCGTAACTCCAAGCGGATGAAAAGTTATACCTGTTTTACTAAAGGACGTCACAATGAAAATAGAGTGGGAGTGGCCGATCGCGCCTCGCCTATACTTGAATTGCGCGAGGGGACACTAGAACCTCTTGCTTGCACATAAGATGCGGATTGCGCTTGAGAATGGCCTAGGGGCAAGATCTTGATTACGCTGGCGGCGAGAATTGAGTGAAATTGAGTTATTTGATGTCCAAATTGATCTAGAATAGGATTCTTAGTTGCCTAACTTGCTAGGATGTCCATTAGAACTCAAAATACTTGAGTTTTACTTGGATTGGGAGGCTAATTCTAAGAATCCATAAAATCCCTCTTGGGATAGATTTCTAATAACTAATTCTTTACTTTCTTTCTTAGATTAGGAACCCTAGATTAGATTAGAATTGAAGATTGAAGCTATTGATTATCATTGGAGAATCAGATTAGAAGCAAGAGAATGCAGATTTGTTTATCTCAATTCTAATTTCTTTTATTATTTATTTGTATCTTTTTAATGCTTAATCAATTGTGGATGATGGATTCTAGTTTATTTATGAATTAAACTCTCTTTTGAGATTACTATGGATCTTATTGTGTAGTTTACTTTGATATGCTTCTTTGTTAGTCTTATTAGCTATATTTGGATTGTCTATTATGATTTGTAATGAATTGCTTAATTGCCTAGCTAACAATTACCGTGATAATCTATATGAACTCGAGAGATGAAGTATAGATTTAGATCTGATCATGATAGCATGTGTTTGTGATTTCTGCATAGATGGAATTCATGATTTGTGTTTAGGATAGAGATATGCCTTTACGCCATATGTAGTCTAATAAGAACTTGAACTTAAACCCTTTTTAATTGTAATTCACATAGAGATATAGTGGGTTAGTTAATTAGGGTGTTCAAATTGATTCTATCATACGTGGATTTGATTTGATATGAGTATGGTGCATTGAGAGATGGCCGTATTTCACTTTCGTGTTCTTGATTAACAATCCGATTATAAATAATTTGGCTTAACAGGGGAAGTGTGTTGATTTAAATGTAACAATAAGTGAAATTGTAATCTCAAGTCTTGATATCTTGTTTCATTCTATGGATAATTAGTAATAGTTTATTTAATTATTTTAATTTAAATTATTAAATCATTTGTTTAAATAAGATTAAATTGGTGTGGGTTAGTACTTGGTGATTTTTATTAAATAATTCTCGTGGGAGCGATACTCAACTTATCACTTTATTACTTGTTGACCACGTATACTTGCGTGTTGTGCGTAATTAGATTTTACACAACAAGTTTTTGGGCTTGAATTCTTGGGAATTAGTTTAATATTTTTTACCAATATTAATTTCAATCAAATTAGTCTTAATTTAAACATTTTTATTTTTATTTTTAATTCTCTTCCTATATTTCTCTCTTTTCAGGTACCATGGATGAATTTGCGTATCAAAGGCCATATTTGAGTATGACTCAACCAAGGGGGCGGGGATTAATGGACTCAATGTATTTTCTGCATTATCAGCACAACTTGAGACACTTTCGAGAAGGTTGGACGTTGTTGCAGCCCAACATAATCGAAGGATAACAGTTACTTGCAATTATTGTGCTGGCAATCACCCGAGTAATCAATGCACCATTAGTCTTGGGCCGGTACAGTATGGTGGTAACTACCTCAACAACTATTTGTATCCTAGTTATCATCAAGTTTGGGGGTATCACCCGGATTCGTCATGGAGCTATACTTATGAAGACCAATACTACGCTCCAAATCCAACATATCCATCAAATTTCTCAAATCCACCTCCAATGCAACAAGAAGACAATTCAGATTTCAAGGAATTCATGTTAAGGATTATAGCAGAAAAAGAAGAGATGATAATGAGTCAGGAGTTATCAACCCAAAATTTTAATAATCGAATGGAACAACTCGTCACTACCTCAACCAATGGTCCTCAATACATGGCTTCCGAGACTGAAACAGAAAATTCAAGGCTGGGGGAATTATTGTCCAAGTTCATAGTAGCTAAGGAGAAGATGAGTAATCAAGCGAGGTCAAGTCAAAATCCTGCGGATCAGATAGAGCAAATGACCAACGCCGTAAATAACCTTCCTCCAAACACTTGGCTTTATGATATGGATGATGAAATTGATGGAGAACCGGAACCAAATCTGCAACTGGATGAGCCACAAGATATCAGAAGTATGGAGACAATTGGGGATAATGAAATAGAGGTCGACAAAGATCTAAATGGGTCTCCACCAAAGATCAACGAGTCAGTCAGATTTGCAAAATCATGCCCACTTGGTAGTCATGTCGTCGGCGAAGCTCTTGATGACAAAAGAGCGAATACAATTTTGAATCCATAGTGGGACAAGAAAGAGAAGATAGATGAAGAGCCCATTGTGTGTGACAAGCTTCCATGCCCCAAAGTGATCACAAGCACAATGGAGAAAACACCTAGCTGTGGGACGTTCTTGAGTGAGATCATACCAAGTCAGAGCATGTTAGGTGACTTTGATGTTATGGCCATCACTTGTGGGAACCTCCCAAAGAATTATTTGCTACTGATGGATGGAGGGTTCCTCAACTTCTGAAGAAGAATTGGATAGCGTTGACCATACAAAGTCTGGCTGAAAGACTATAAATCAAGCGCTTCTTAGGAGGCAACCAAAGCTCTAAACTCTATCTCTTACTTACATTTAAATTTTTAGTTATAGCTTAATCATTAGAAGGTATACTTGGAGAGTAACAAAATCTCTATAATTGCGGGAACCGAAGCGAGGGAAGCGATCAAGCAACAACATTATAGAGCACGAAGAACAAAAGAGACGTGCTGTGATTGTGCGCTAGGACATAAACCGACCCGCCCTACCAAATCGGTTTCAAGACCACCACACGACAGCAGCGCCACAATGACAGTAAACAGCGCCATCAACGTCGGAACCAGTATGAGATCGCGCCATAATAAATATTGGCCGAACCAACATATCAGATGGCTGTGCTACCGACAAATATGGCCGCCATTGATTGCCTTATTATAGGGTCGATAACTATTAAACCATCGAGGCGATCATACTGAGTGAGGCTTATGAATGACAGTACTTGACATTGCGATCAGAAGGTCTGCAACTAAAGAGGAGTGTTTGAATTGAATAACCCCACCTCTCCACCTCTCTATTACATTAATACCACTCCTCCACTTTTCCTACACCTATTGCACTTCCTAATCCCCGTAACCCCCATTACACCATCTTTACTTCTCCTTCTCCTTTTCAACTTCCATTCCCATTAAACCCATCCATCCCCAACTTCCAATCCACGTTGGTTTTCAATTTCCGCGCCGCTCAGAAATCCCAGGCTTTGCAATGTTAGTCAAGTCCAACTCAAGTGTGGTGCTCGATTTATTCCAATGTGCTTAACCTATTCTTCAAACTTCGCAGACAAGGAGATAAATTGCTATATGTCAAGGAAGTCCTCTCTTTTAATTTTTCCTATCTTAGCCATTGAGGACAATGTCTGTTTTAAGTTTGGGGGTATTAATCATGTTTAGTATTTACTTGGGCAATGTTTTGATGGAATTTGATTTTGGCCAATGATAAGTGGGTGGTTGTTATTGTTAACTCTTGGAGAATTGATGAGCATGTTTAGTCTATATTTTAACTCATTCGTTGGTTTTCACATTACTTGCGAATTTTTTGAAAAATTTTACACATATCCATTTGTTTAGCCAGTTGGGATTGAAATTTTTTTGGCTAAATGCTTATGAAAGATACCATTGCAACTTGAGATATCTTATTTGAGCATCATTGAAGTGAAAATTAGGCACTCACATAAGTTTGGGGAAATCTTGGGGTATTTATGAAAAAAAAAAAATTATTGGAACCTTCAAGAGTTGAATAATTGAATCTTGTGGTGGGTCGAGATAGAGCATAAAACGACTCCCGGTAAACACGAGCCGCGAGATGGGGCGTAAAAAACGCACTCGTTCGATGAAAAGTGAAAAGCGAGATGGAGGCGTAAAAGCGCTTCGTTCGATGAAAAGTGGAAAGAGAGATGAAGCATAAAAGCGCACTCACTAAATAGAAAAAAGAAAATATGTATGTTTGAAATACTTGGGAAGGGTTCTTACGTGCTTAAAAGTTTAAATATCCAGTTGATCCTCAAGAAAAATTTGTGTTATGTCTATATTAGCGGTGATTGATGTGATAAGAAGTTTTGAAAGTCGTTTTTAAAAATCTTTTATGAGTATTGGTTGATTTAATCTAAATCATGACTGGATTGAACACATGGATGCACACACACTTAAAGGATCAAGAGTAAATGTGAATCTAATGACAGTTGTTGAAATTTTAGACATGACATTGTTTTGAAATTTTCTACGGGTTATTATCTGTTGTAACCTTCGAGGCCATTGATCGAATTCATATTGATTCATTGTTTGGGTGGATCATTGCTAGAGGATGAATCTGTCTAATTCGCGTTTTTGCTTGAGGATAAGCAAATGTTTAAGTTTGGGGGTATTTGATAAGTAGGTTTTATACCTACTTATCCGGTATCTATTACTTAAATTAGTTGCTTATATTCATGTTCTTAGTTACTTTTTATACATTTTATGTTATTTTGTAGGTTATGAAATGACATTGGCATGAAGAAGCAAGGATAAGCAATTCGGATATCTTTTGGACTAAAATACGCAAGCAAATGCAAGAAGGGAATATTGAAGGACTTTTGACAGCAAGTTGGATGCATGTTCTTGGCTTAGAACTTAGATTTTATGGTAGCTCTACTTCTTATCTTTCCGGAACATCTTGAATCATTCCAATCGGAGTTCGGATGCGAGAGTTATGGCCTTTTTATCAACGAAGATCAAAGCTAAGAGTTGTCATGTTTGCCATTTACATAGCATCTACTTCAAGTCCGATTTCCGCCTTGATCGAATTCGAATTTGTCAAAGCTCAAAGAATGAAAGTTGTAGATATCGTCGTTATCTTCGATTTGATAGGTGGCAGGTCCCATAACTCCAAGCGGATCAAAGGTTATACCTATTTTACCAAAGGACATCGCAGCAGAAATAGAGTGGTGCTGACTGCGCTACGCCTAGCGCGGACTGCGCCAGGACACCAGAGCCTACTCTTGCTGTAGTGCGGACTACGCCAGAATGGCCTAGGGACGCTGACTGCGCTAGGCGGCGAGAATTGAGTGAAATTGGGTTATTTGATGTCCAAATTGATCTAGAATAGGATTCTTAGTTGCCTAACTTGCTAGGATGTCCATTAGAACTCAAAATACTTGAGTTTTACTTGGATTGGGAGGATAATTCTAAGAATCCATAAAATCCCTCTTGGGATAGATTTCTAATAACTAATTCTTTACTTTCTTTCTTAAATTAGGAACCCTAGATTAGATTAGAATTAAAGATTGAAGCTATTGATTATCATTGGAGAATCAGATTAGAAGCAAGAGAATGCAGATTTATTTATCTCAATTCTAATTTCTTTTCTTATTTATTTGTATATTTTTAATGCTTAATCAATTATGGATGATGGATTCTAGTTTATTTATGAATTAAACTCTCTTTTGAGATTACTATGGATCTTATTGTGTAGTTTACTTTGATATGCTTCTTTGTTAGTCTTATTAGCTATATTTGGATTGTCTATTATGATTTGTAATGAATTGCTTAATTGCCTAGCTAACAATTACCGTGATAATCTATATGAACTCGAGAGATGAAGTATAGATTTAGATCTGATCATGATAGCATGTGTTTGTGATTTCTGCATAGATGGAATTCATGATTTGTGTTTAGGATAGAGATATGCCTTTACGCCATATGTAGTCTAATAAGAACTTGAACTTAAACCCTTTTTAATTGTAATTCACATAGAGATATAGTGGGTTAGTTAATTAGGGTGTTCAAATTGATTCTATCATCTGTGGATTTGATTTGATATGAGTATGGTGCATTGAGAGATGGCCATATTTCACTTTCGTGTTCTTGATTAACAATCCAGTATAAATAATTTGGCTTAACAGGAAGTGTGTTGATTTAAATGTAACAATAAGTGAAATTGTAATCTCAAGTCTTCAATATCTTGTTTCATTCTATGGATAATTAGTAATAGTTTATTTAATTATTTTAATTTAAATTATTAAATCATTTGTTTAAATAAGATTAAATTGGTCATGGGTTAGTACTTGGTGATTTTTATTAAATAATTCTCTGTGGGAACGATACTCAACTTATGACTTTATTACTTGTTGACCACGTATACTTGCGTGTTGTGCGTAATTAGATTTTACCCAACAAAGTCAATGGCGGATTCAATGCCTACTTCATGGCAGACAACGATGAAGGCAAGGATGTGGATATAGGAGTTCAAAACTAGTTGGGAAAACTCAACGCCGACGAACCCCAGCAAGGTAACTAGAAAAATGTGAAGAGGGAATCAAACCCCCTTCTCAAGCAGAGTCACCGGTATGGCCGCCAACCCTCCGGACACTGATACATTCGCTCGTTGGATACAGGAGCCTTTACCAGATGGGTATCAGGGATCTGGTAACGAGTCCGAATCTTGCATAGTTTAATCTCAGTAACAGAGGAAGGAGTATTGGCATGAAGATAATGTTCTTTACTCTTGAAGAATTCAGAGGGGCTAGGAAGGGGTTTTGGAGGCAGAGACTTCTTAATCGAAGTAGCAACTTTGGGGTTTGAGCTCGAAGCCTCTTTGGTAGGGCTTGGGTTAGGCGAAACGGAGGTAATAGGAATCACGAGAAGGGGAGTACTTTGATCAGAATCTTGAGAAGCCATTGTTGGAGATTTACAGAGAAGAAGAGGATTCGAGAGAGAAGGAGAGAGCAAGAGGCGTCTGAAATTTAAATTAGCAGGTAAAACCGTCAAATTTGGGGAAAATCACTTTTTATACTAGCGGTTTCACGAAGCTCGAGGGCGACACATTTAATACTGACCATGATGACGAATTTGAAGGGGTATTAACTGGGTTGGGCCTCTCAATTGGACTTTCGGTTTTAATTTTTCTTGTTATATGGGACTCACCAGATGGGCTTCGATTAGTTTTCATTTTGGGCTTTTAATGATCTTATCATATTCTTTTTTGTCATGGATTGTGGACCTTTATACTATTTCATTAAACAGTTTGTTTAATAAAATACTGGGGGCAATGTTGGGCCACGATACTTTATGCAGTGGACTGGACTGAATGGGCTTATCTATTGAGTTTCATTTATCGGGTCTTGAAGATATTGGGCCTAGTCATTGGGCCAGAGCCATGAGTAAATAATCTTTTCATTTGGGCTTGGACCGGTGATGATGACCAAGATAGCTGTTGACTGATATGTCTGCAAGACATTAATATGGATGAGATCTAGTCGGCCGGTGGTGGTAAACATTGATGGGATGGAGCAGGTGGGCTGCATGCAGTCGGCTGAGATCACCAGTGGTGGGATTGTGTCAGAGGGGAGTGGGTGGCATGAGAAACAGAACGTGAGAGTATATGATAGCAAGGATATCACATAAGAAAAGGTAACTAATATTTCTCTCTCTCAAAATACTAGATATTATTTTCCTCCATTGTTAACCTTGTGATTAGCATCATCGACTCACATGGGAGCTATCCTGACTGATGGTCGAAGCCGTCAAGCTTCTGATATTGTCGTGTTTATTGTGCAGGATTGAACGTGCTTTACGTGATTAAGGTACGTGAAAAGATCTTGACGCTAACAATACTTATAAAGTGAAATCCCCCCTCCCCGGGTGAAAAAAAAGAAAAAATTAGGGTAAAGAATCAAAGAACCATGACCTATACAAGAGTTGCATACTTTTTTGGTTGGATGCCATTTATCAATATGACAATATTCATCCACCAAGACTCAATAAAACTTAAGTAATGAATAGAAGAAAATAATAAAATGTATATAGAGAGAGCTTAAAACAAATGAATCAGTTGGAAAAAAAATTATTTGATAATTGATAATTTTGTTTTTCGGACAACTTCTTTCTTTCTGTATTTCTCCATCAGCAACTTCTTCCTTACAGAGGTCTGAAGTTCCATTCGATATTGACTTTTAAATTTATTTTTGATAAACATAAATAGCTGACAAACTTGTTTTCTGTCAGATATGTACTGACCAGTTTCAACTGCATACTCAATTCTTTGTGTTTGTACCCCACTATATAACTTATTTTTCACCATAATACATAATTAAACATCATATGGTAACATAGATGCATAAAATTTGATTTTTTTATGAGACAGATAGATAGATAGATAAGCAAATAGATTGATATTTGAGGGAGAGGTTTATTTGGTTTTTCTAATATTGAATTATTTGAAGCAAATGATGTCGATTTTGATGAATATGTCCAAAGGTTCAAAGAAAATCATAAAGGACAAAGCAGTCCTATCTAATTCTGAAGTGCAAAAGACATTTTTCACACTTGGTGATCATAATTATTTTCAGTCAACACTGATGCCGTATAGCATAAAAAACTCTGTTTTGGTAAGCACATGCAGATATTCTTAAACGAAAAATTTTATATTGATATACTATATATTATACAAAATGAAAGGTGTAACAACTGCTATTGAAAATTAATAAATATGTTGTGGTGTTGCAGCATATTCCAATGCAGTTTGATAAGTTGAATGATTTAAACAATAGGCGTGTTTATATTAGACATGGATGACTGTTGGTTATAATCTAATTACGCACAAGTAATATAATAATAGTAAGTAGAGTATCATTCCCATAGAGAAATCAGTAAAAATTTTAACCTCACAATTATCAGTTTCCTATTAATCCTAATTTTATTAAACTATCCAAATTAATGATTAAAATTGTTAAAACTAAATTATTAAAAATGCTATGATCATAAAACAATCACAAATCTTAAAAATTGAAATTTCAAACAATTCTTGAAGAATTAGGCTTACGACTTAACCCCAAGCTTCACTCTAATTTTTACACCTTTATTCCAGTTCAATTCACTATCCCAGTTTATTAATCAAGAACACGTATGTAGCACTAGCCAACTCTCGATGTACTAATACCGTATTAACTCAAATCCATAATTTAGATAGAAACAAGTTAAACACCTCAATCAACTAACTGACTATATCTCTATGTGAATTACAATTAAAGAAGGTTTAAGTTCAAGTCCTTTATCTGATTACATGCGATGTCAAGCATATCTCTACCCTAACATTCATCAATATTCTATTCATTCACAGAATTCAAGAACACATGCTTTATTAACCAAGTCTAGACTAGTACTTCCTCTCTCGAATTCATACAAGTCCACAAAGAACTATTGATCAGGCAATTCATAAATTCAAGTTCAAATTAATATAGATAAATTGGATAATAAGTTATTAAACTGAAAATCAAAGTTACAAAACCATCGTTCGACTTAAAAATCCATCTTAAGCCTAAATAGTAAATTAGTTCATCATCAATGAAATAATAACTGAATAAATTAAAGATATCATCCTTTCAATTACAAATATAAAACCAAAGGAAAAGAATTCAGAACACCCTTCACTTTAGCCTTAATCCGCAATCAATATGAAAGTTCCTTCAAAATCTTCACTCCAATGCTTGATATGAAAATCTATCCTTAATCTCTATTAATTGCCTTGTGTGTTGTTATGATCTTGTTCTTCGTGCTAATATATGTTTACACACATAATCTTATTTCACTTCTATGCCATTTAGAGTCCCAAAGCTTTCCAAGTACTAAAACTCACAATTCATCAGTGTTTGAATCAACCTTGGAATCTCTGTTTCGGGACCCTTACGTGCGGGGTATATATCTTCAGAAAAGCGCCACCCGTGAACTAGGCTCTTTCTATCGACTTGAAACCCCCACCCCGGTAGTATAAAACTAAAAACAGGAGGCCCACCAATGCGGGCATAGGTTCTTTCTTCTGACTTTGCTTAAACTTCAAAATTGCTAAAACTTTGCCCCAAATGCCTCCTTTTTAATCACTTGCCACACCAACCAACCTACACATAAAATAACAATAAACAAGTAAAAATAAACCGTGCTAAACATAAAAACAAGGAATTTACAACGAATAAGCTTGAATTAGAAACCGATTCGTGGATATAAAATCCACTTATCAAAATCCCCAAACTTAAACCGTGCTAGTCCTCGAGCACAAAAACAAAAGAAATATACTAAACAATAAAATGTAATGAAATTCAATGCATCTAATCTATATGTCTTTGAATCCAACAGTGTCATAGAATCAAAATTATTCCACCGGCCTCAGGAGAATCATGCAAACACTACAACTCTTAATTACCAAAAACCAACGATAATTACTTACTAATCCTCGAATCTTAAACCATTATCACTGGTATAGTGTGTGTGTGTGTGTGTGTGTGTCCAACATCCGTGCTAACAGGTACAGATTCAAATTCAATACATAACCAATTTCTTATAAGGAATCATACAGAGCAAACTCAAGAATTTCAAAGACAGATAAGATCCAACTAAAATTAAACAATCACCAATATTAAGGGTCCAAATAAGGTACTTATGCTTTCTTCTCTTTTTTTTTTCAATCACGAGGGCTTTTTGCTCTTATTTTCCGTTTTATTCCTTTTTTTAAAGATAGATAGTGAGTGTGTTTTACGCTCCATCTCACACTTGTGTTTATGGAGAGTGCTTTTCATGATTCTTCTCAACCCACCACAAGACTCAATTATTCACTTTTTTTTTCCAGAAGCTTATATACCCCCACTTTATCCCCCAAACTTAGGTTCTTTCTTAATTCTTCATCTTCACTGCCTATCCTTGCCATTTTCTCATTTACACTAGCATTATCCTTTAGAAACTCTTTATGTATCAATTTGAACTAATCAGTCGACACAGATGTTATTAGCGTGCTACCCATTTTATACCAGTTTCAAACAAGAACAAGATCGAATTCATAACAGAAACTACATCAAGGTTCTAATAATTAGTACTGTAATTGTTGACTTAATCTCAATCTCATCATTGGCCAAATTAAAATGAACTTACAACAACTGCTGAACATATGCAAAATTGACACATTATTTATCTATTTTTTTACATAGATGGTGAACATAACATGAATGAAACAATAAAAAACTAAATAAAAACTATTTATGCTCCTAAGCTACTATACAAATGCATGATTACATGAATGCAACATTTGATAAACCTAAACTAAACAATAAACTACTATGCAAACCTAGCTAATGAACTTAAATATGCAAAAATGAAAGTAAATCCCCCAAACATGAAAATTACAATGCCCTCATTGTATAGATATATCAAGTAAAATATGAGGACTTCCCTGTAATCACCTAAGTCTGTGGTGGTGGTTGTTGTTCTTCTTCATCGGAGTCATTTAGTGGAAATTATGGCATTGGGTAGGCTGCTGGCATGGGAATTGAGCATTTGGATTGAAGCTTTGGAGCGTCGCGTTCAATGATGTGAATGATAGGTTCATAGCCTCGAACATGTGGTCCTGTCTAGCTGCGAGTCGCCTCATCTCTCGTCTTGTTTGCTTATTTTGCTCATCCACTTGTCACTGAAAGTTGAGGAGCTGAGGGCTAGATATTGCCTCGGACTATGGAACCTCCTCTGCTCCTTGTTCTCCCATCGGTGCATTCTCATGAAACTCGTCATCATCCAAAGTATCTTGACGTCTGACCTCATCCCTCGAAGTTGAGGAAATACAAAGCCTAATCCTCTCGGATGTGATTCGTCGCCTTCCCACACCGAGTACCGCACAATCATTCTCGAATCTAGTATCTGAAGCGGCATTAGGGTAGGTTTATCATCGGACCATCGAACTCCCACTTGCCTACACAACCCACAAATGAGTGATGGGTGTGGCAAGCCGCCCGAGAAATGTCCTCGTAAGCACCGTCAGATTGAGAAATTGATTATTGCCCCAACGTCGATGATGAAATCTTGTACAATGGCATACAAGAGCACTGCCTTCTCCTTGGTCACATCGGACGTGTGTGTGGATGGAAATAATTTGGCACACAAGAATGCATACCATATCTTGCCATACCTGCTGAGATATTTTTTGTGAAAAACCATGCCCCATTTTCGACCCTTGATCAATTTTGTGCCCGGTTTAGTCATTTCCTTCAGAATGGTCTCATAATCGGGATCATTGTCATATAAGTGAGCATAATTGCAATGTCGAGGCACCCGTAACTGATAATATGTGTTGATGGCATCGGCACTGAAAAGGACTAATCTTCCCCGCACAAAAGCGTTGAAAGGGGCCTTGTCCTCAGCGTTAGCATAAAACTCCTTAACCACACTTACAATGGCGGCCTCGGGTTCCTCTGTGAACTTGTTCTAGCCTTTCTGATATATCTGTTGCATCATCTCACCGTCGACATGGTTTGGTGCTAACCCCCGCTCCGGCGTGAGTGCTTTTATTGCCATGTAGTCGTAACGGTTGGCGGTGACGGCACTTATGAATTTACGTCGGTCGAAGGTTCGTGATGGCGGTGTTGCTCCGGAACTCTCTCCCCGTTGCCTCTTTGATGTGGGTTTAGATGTCATTGAATTCAGGAAGCCTTAACAATATTTCCCCCCCAAACTTTACTTGGACTATTTTTCGAACACTTGGTGTGCACACTATTTTATCCCCCCCAAACTTAGATGAATTTCCTTCTCTTATGATGAAAGGAAGGGAAGAATTAGAAGACAAGGTGCATGGTTGTCAATTGCTATCCACTTACCTCAATGAGAACCCTAGTTCGTAGCTTTTGGAGATGGATTTGAAAGTTTGTGATGAAATTGGGTCATGAGGAATTGAATTTATAGAGATGGTGTTATGGTGCAAGGTTGTGGTGTGAGGTAATGGGTTAGTGTAGTGGGTGTGTGTTAATGAAGTGGGGTATGTAAATTGTAACTTTTGCCAAAAGTGTGGGTTCATGAAGATGAAGATGTGTTGGGAGTGGGAGTTTTAGTTGCAAGGAAGGAGAGTTGTAGTGGGCAACCATATGTAATTGCAAAATATATGCTTTCAACATTTATGACCCCACCGCCCGTGGGGGGTATTAAACTTATTAAGCCGCAGCCATTTGCCAGGCTTGCCCTCTATTAATGAATAAGGACCCCACCCTTGTGAACTAAGGGTGTTATTGTTGTTTGGGGCCCACCACGGTGGGCTAGTCTTCTCGCTAACTTGATCTAGTTTGCTTATTTCTTCCCTCATATTCCCAACCATTATCATTTTAAGATCCTGCAATACCATAAAACATAAATGTGAGTAGATTTTGATCATTTTAAGCATGGTGGAGAGATTATCAAGAACATGCAACTTAACTAATTAATAATTGATTTATTCTATATTACTAACTATTCTAAACTATAATTTGACGATTATGAATAAAAATATGAAAAATAAAAGTACGATTGGGTTGCCTCCCAATTAGCGCTTGATTTTAAGTCGTTCAGCTTGACTACTCCCTGTTTATGGTGCGTCGGATAATGTGATTGCGATGACATCCGTGTTGGATTCGCCACCCCAATAATGCTTCAACCATTGACCGTTGACCTAGAAAGTCTCAATGGGTTTCTCTTGTAGAGTTCAATATATGTGAGAAAACTCTTTTGATGGTGAATGGACCCGACCACCTTGATTTTAGCTTACCTGGGAATAACCTCAACCATGAGTTGAACAACAAGACTGATTGCCCCAGCTCGAACGTTCTTTGCATGATTTTTTGATCGTGCCATTTCTTAACCTTTTCTTTGTATAATTTCAATTTCTTGTAAGCTTGTAGTCGAAATTCGTCGAGCTCGTTTAACTGAAGTAGTCTCTTTTCACCCACAGCTGCTTGATCAAAGTTCAATTTCTGAATAGCCCAGTAGGATTTGTGTTGTAACTCCACAGGCCGGTGGTATGGTTTACCATAGACCAATTGATATGGTGACATACCAATTGGTGTTTTGTATGCAGTTCGGTAGGCCAATAGTGCATCGTCCAACCGAAGAGACTAGTCCTTTCTATTTGGGTTCACCACGTTTTCCAAGATTCTTTTCACCTCCCTGTTTGAAACTTCAGCTTGCCCACTTATTTGGGGATGATAAGTCGTCGCCACCTTATGGTTGACCCCATACTTCGCTAAGAGAGTTGTAAATGCTCTGTTGCAGAAGTGACTAACTTCATCACTTATAATAGCTCTTGGTGTGCCAAATTTTGTAAATATATTCTTTTGCAAAAATTTGAGGACCACTTTGGCATCGTTAGTTGGGAGCGCCACGACTTCAACTCATTTTGATATATAGTCAACCGCAAGCAATATGTACTGATTGTTGAACGAGGAAGGGAGTGGTCCCATAAAATCCATGCCCCATACATCAAAAATCTCAACTTCTAAGATTGTTTGTAGTGGCATCTCATTCCTTTTCGATATGCTGCCCACCCTTTGGCATTTATCACAACTTTTAACAAACTGGTGGGCGTCCTTAAATAATGTAGGCCAATAAAACCCGGCTTGAAGCACTTTTGCCGCTGTTCTCTCACTACCATAATGTCCCCCATATGCCGATGAATGACATTCATGCAATATACTATTCACCTCGTTATAGGGCACACACCTTCTAATCATCTTGTCGGCGCACTATTTGAATAGGTATGGCTCATCCCACATGTACCACTTGACGTCATGTAGGAATTTCTTTTTCTGCTGACGTGTAAGATTATGATGAAGTATATTGCTCACTAGATAGTTGACAAAGTCCGCGTACCATGGGAATTTTGTATTGATCCCAAACAACTGCTCATCCAGAAATGATTCATTAATTATACATCTATCCTCTTCCTTTTTACCCTGATTTTCAAGCCTTGACAAATGATGTGCAACTTGATTCTCCGTCCCCTTTCTATCTTTTATTTCCAAATCAAATTCTTAGAGAAGGAGAATCCATCTGATAAGGCGTGGTTTAGCATCTTTCTTTTAGATTAGATATCGAATGGCTGAGTGATCCGTATAAACTATGACCTTTGTTCTGATTAAATATGCCTAAAATTTATCGAAGGCATATACTACTGCAAGTAGTTCTTTTTCCGTAGTTGTGTAATTCATTTGAGTCTCTGTAAGTGTCTTACTCGCATAGTATATGGCATGAAATACCTTTTCTCGGCGTTGACCCAAAACAACCCCAATCGCATAGTCGCTCGCATCACACATTAACTCGAAGGGCATATTCCAATCCGGTGTGACGATTACGGGAGCTGAAGTCAATTTCTTCTTCAATAGCTCAAATTCTGAATTACACTCCTCATTAAACTTAAAAATTGAATCCTTCTCTAAAAGACTGCACAAAGGTTTTGCAATTTTAGAGAAGTCTTTTATAAATCTTTTGTAAAACCAGGCATGTCCCAAGAAACTTCGAATTCCCTTGACTGAACTTGGTGAAGGAAGTTTTTCAACCATTTCTAGCTTTGCTTTATCAACCTCTAGTCCTTTTGCTGAAACCTTGTGACCCAAAATTATGCCTTCGTCAACCATGAAGTGGCACTTTTCTCAGTTAAGTACCAGATTTGTTTCTGCACATCTCTTTAATACCTTCACCAAGTTCTCCAAACATGCATCAAAATCGTCTCCATAAACAGAAAATTCGTCCATGAAGACTTCCACATTCTTCTTTACTATGTCTGAGAAGATGGCCATCATACACCGTTGGAAGGTAGCGGGTGCATTACACAAGTTGAAGGACATTCTCCTGAATGAAAATGTGTCGTATGGGCACGTGAAAGTGGTCTTCTCTTGATCTTCAAGAGCAATGACTATCTGATTATAACCCGAATACCCATCCAGTAAGCAGTAGTACTCGTGTCCCGCTAATCTATCCAACATTTGATCGATAAAGGGAAAGGAAAGTGATCTTTGTGGGTTGCCTTATTCAACTTCACGTAATCCATGCAAACCCTCAACCGATCCTTTGTCCTTGTCGAAATTAGCTCATTGTCATCATTTTGTACCACGATCATTCCTCCTTTTTGGTACACATTGAACCGGGATGACCCACTTCTCGCATCGGAAATTGGGTAGATGATACCGTCCAACCATTTTAGGATTTCTTTCTTCACTACTTCTTTCATGATTGGGTTGAGTAGTCTCTGTTGCTCTCTCTTATCGGTTTTGCATCGTCTTCCATCAATTTTGTGCATGCAAAAGGATGGGAAATTTGATTCCTTGATATCCGTGATTGTCCATCCTATAGCCGATTTATGTTCTCTAAGCACTCTCAACAACTTTTCTTCCTGCAATTCGTTAAGTGCAGCAGAAATAATAACATGTAAAGAATTAGAATTGCCTAAATACGCATACCTGAGGTGTTTAGGTAGTGGCTTTAGCTCAAGAGAAGGTGGCTCCTCCAATGATGGTTTCATTCTGGTTGTGGATCTTTCTTCCATGTGCAATGGTTCACATGGTGCTTTAAATCTGCTAACTCGTGGCAGGGAGTCTAACATCTGCAAGTAATCCACAAATTCTGGATCATCTAAATATTTATCTCCAAATAATGTTGTTTCCAATGGATCGTTACCCAAACTTTAACCCATGTCTTCGCTGATTATTTGATAAATGATATCCATCCTGAAACACTCTTCTTCATCCGTAGGGAATTTCATGGCCTTGAAAACATTAAACTTTACTTCTTGATCTTGGACCCTCATAGTTAGTTCACCTTTTTGTACATCGATGAGTGTCCTACCCGTAGCCAAGAAAGGTCTCCCTAGGATAATTGGGATGTTCTTATCTTCCTCAAAATCTAGAATTATGAAATCCGCGGGGAATATAAACTTGTCAACCTTGACCAATATGTCCTCTACAATGCCTCTCGGATATGTGACTGACCTATCCGCCAATTGTAATGAGATGTGTGTAGGCTTTGGAGCTGGCAAACCCAATTCTGTATAAACTGATAACGGCATAAGGTTCACACTCGCCCCCAAATCACATAAACACTTGTTGAATGTCATGTTCCCAATCGTGCACGGAATGGTGAAACTCCCCGGATCTTTCAACTTGGGTGGTAACTTTCGCAGTAAAACCGCACTACACTCCTCTGTTAATGCCACTGTTTCGAAATCTTCTAACTTCTTTTTCCTGGACAAAATTACTTTCATGAATTTTGCGTAACTTGGCATCTGTTCTAGGGCTTCTGTGAACGGGATGTTAATCTGAAGTTTCTTAAAGACTTCCAAAAATTTTGTGAACTGCTCGTCTAATTTCTACTTTTGGACTCTCTGCTGAAACGGCGGTGGAGGATACACAACTGGCTTGTCATCTAACTTTGTTTTCTCAATTTGCTTTTCCTCACCCTTTTTTTCTTCAACCACATTGTTCTCATCAACTTTGTCATCCGTTCTAACTGAATTTTCTGCACTTTTTCCATTTAGCTGTTTGCCACTTCTCAAAGTGATTGCCTAACACTGTTCATGATTTCCCTTCAGATTTCTTTCGGTGTCACTTGGTAGAGTCCCTTGTGGTCTATTGTTTAATGCTAATGCAATTTGTCCCATCTGATTCTCTAGATTCTTGATGGCTATCTCTTGCAATTTCATGGCCATTGCTTGGTTTTTCATAGTTGCCTCGTTGCTTGTTATATACTTTGTCAATAACTCCTCTAAATCGATTTCCTCTCTTGATGTTGGTGATTGTTGATGATTACGAAATCTTTGGGGATATGATGGTCGTGGAGCTTGTTGTTCTTTGATTATTACTCCATGAAAAATTTGGGTGATTCTATTCCCCGATTGTATGTATTCAAATACATGTTTTGTGGAATCTATTATAGCTACCCACAAATTGCAACGAATTTTGGGTTGATTGCACATTGATTTGTAGGATGTTCACCCACGCACAATTCACAAATAAGCGCAACTTTTGTGTGTGTACATACTCGACATAGCATCCAACTTCTTAGATAGTCTTTGAAAATCTGCGCTTGTATTGCCGTCACTCCATCTACTTCTAACACGCCAGCCACCTTCGCCTGTGTCATTCTTGCCGTGGGCCACTGGTAGTTGTTAGCTATCATAGTCTCTATCAACTGATATGCCTCTTCAGAACTTTTTGCCATAAATGCCCCCCCAAGCTGCATCAATACTAGTCCTGAGATTTCCGTTCAACCTATTGTAGAATGTATTCATTTGCAACCACTTAGGCAATCCATGATGCGGGCACTTTCTGAGCATTTCTTTGTATCTTTCCCATGCCTCATACAGTGATTCCCCATGTTGTTGTTCAAACATAGTTATCTCATTCCTCATTTTTTGCAGTTTTCACTAGTGGGAAGAATTTTGCAAGAAATTTTTGAGTGAGGTCTTCCCATGTAGTTATTGATCCCGGCGGTAGAGAGTGTAACCAACTTTTTGCCTTGTTCCGTAAGGTGAAAGGGAATAAGCGAAGTCTTACCGCGTCATCCGACACCCCATTATACCTAAAAGTGTCACAAATCTCCAAAAAGCTGACCAAATGTTCGTTCGGATAATCATTTGCCAAACCCCCAAACTGGACCAAATTTTGAATCATTTGAATAGTCCCGGGCTTGATTTCAAATGTGTTCAGCTGACTATAGCGAGCTCTGGTGATACTCATTGTAGCTCGGTCACCTTAGGTGTGTAGCAAAGTCCCTCAATGCTTTCTGATCTTCGACAGCCATTGCTTCTTCTTTTCCAGAGTTTGTGAAGTCTTCTCTTGTTTCCTTGATCCACTTACTTAGCCTTTGAAAGCATTTCTCAATATCATCCTCAAAAGGAAGCAAGTTTGGATTTTTGGACCGCGTTTGCATTAACCAACTTCAAAAACCTGAAATAAGACGAACAAAACGAAAATAAAAATGTTTAAGTAAAACTGGACTAATTAAACTGATATCGTAAAATATTAAAATCTATACTAAAATATCCCGGCAACGGCGCCAAAAACTTGTTGGGTATAATCTAATTACGCACAACACGCAAGTATACGTGGTCAACAAGTAATATAGTAGTAAGTAGAGTATCGTTTCCATAGAGAAATCAGTAAGAATTTTAACCTCACAATTATCAGTTTTTTATTAATCCTAATTTTATTAAACTATCCAAATTAATGATTAAAATTGTTAAAACTAAATTATTAAAAATGCTATGATCACAAAACAATCACAAATTTTAAAATTTGAAATTTCAAACAATTATTGGAGAATTAGGCTTACGACTTCACCCCAAGCTTCACTCTGATTTTTACACCTTTATTTCAGTTTAATTCACTATCCCAGTTTATTAATCAAGAATACGTATGTAGCACTAGCCACATCTCGATGTACTAATACCGTATTAACTCAAATCCACAATTTAGATAGAAACAAGTTAAACACCTTAATAAACTAACTCACTATATCTCTATGTGAATTACAATTAAAGAAAGTTTAAGTTCAAGTCCTTTATCTGATTACATGCGATGTCAAGCATATCTCTACCCTAACATTCATCAAGACTCTGTTCATTCACAGAATTCAAGAACACATGCTATATTAACTAAGTCTAGACTCGTACTTCCTCTCTCGAATTCATACAAGTCCACAAAGAACTGTTGATCAGGCAATTCATAAATTCAAGCTCAAATTAATATAGATAAACTGGATAATAGCTTATTAAACTGAAAATCAAAGTTACAAAACCATCGTTCCTCTTAAAGATCCATCTTAAGCCTAAATAGTAAATTAGTTCATCATCAATGAAATAATAACTGAATAAATTAAAGATATCATCCTTTCAATTACAAATATAAAACCAAAGGAAAATAATTCAGAACACCCTTCACTTTAGCCTTAATCTGCAATCGATATGAAAGTTCCTTCAAAATCTTCACTCCAATGCTTGATATGAAAATCTGTCTTTAATCTCTGTTAATTGCCTTGTGTGTTGTTATGATCTTGTTCTTGGTGTTACACATAATCTCAATTACTTCTATGCCATTTAAGTCCCAAAGCTTTCAAGTACTAAAACTCACAATTCATCTGTTTGAATCAATCTTGGAAGAGTTCCAAAACTTTCTAGTGAGTATAGGTTCTGTCTTTTACTTTTTTAATCACTTACCACACCAACCAACCTACACATAAAATAACAATAAACAAGTAAAAATAAACATAAAAACAAGGAATTAACAATGAATAAGCTTGAATTAGAAACCGATTCATGGATATAAAATTCACTTATCAATGGCGCGAATTTTGCAAAGCAAATGACCTAAAGGAAGGAGATGCTTTCATACTCAAGCTCATTGATAAAGGAAAGAACCCTATTATGGAGCTCCATCGTGGTATGTCTTACCTCAAAGCGTTCTTTTATATTTTCCCCTTCCTTCTCTATTTGTTGGTTCTTCCTTCTTTCTACCGAATCCATTCACCTTTTTTTTTTGGTTGTGTGAGGAAAGTGCAAAGTGCAGTGATCCTACATTAATTTCATTCCATTAATTATCCAAATGCAACATAAGCAATCTTTTATTTATTCCCTTCCTTTTCTTTTTGTTGGTTCTTCTATCTACCACTTCCTTCTTTCTTGGTTAGTTTCAAAGTTTTACTTCTTTTTTCTTATCTTCTTTTTTTTTTTCATAAAAAAGGTGCCAACTGCAGTGATCCGACAAATTGGCATAACGCATTGGAAAATGCTAAGTAACTAGACAAAAGTTGTCTAGTTTACCTAGACAAAAAATTTGTACAGTACAATCATGTAGAGCTTTAGCTAGGTAAACTATACAACTTCTGTGTAGTTAACTAGCATTTACTCTATAGTGTTGTTAATCATTTCCTAGTAGTGCAATTGATCTTGATCTCATTTATATTTCTCCTATAATTTTCACTATTGAAGCATCTTTCTCTTCTTTTATTTGAAGGACACAATCTAAAGAGGAAGCCTGTCATCAGTTTTAAAGCGAAAACAAGTACTAATCCGGTGCATAATAATCATCCTTACTTTGTTTCAACTGTGAAGCCGTACAACATCAATAAATCTATGTTGGTAAAGTCTCTATATATTAGTATTTCCCTGACCATAATAGCAAACAAAACTTCTGATATTTCTTTTAAATTCACTCTTTTATTTACCGATTAAGTTTGTAAGGTCAAATTTAAATAGAGGAGATTGCAAGATGATTCTCAGAGACCAAGAACAAAAGTCATGGCCAGTGGAATTCAGGGACTATGGGATGTATGCATGTATTGGACGTGGATGGAGTAATTTCTGTGTTGCCAATGATTTAAAAGAAGGAGAAGCTTTCAAGTTTGAGCTCATTAAGAATGGGAAGAAGCCTGTTGTGACCATCCATCGTAAGTTCTCTCTTTTACAGCACCTCCTGTGTTCACATTTTCTTTATCTGTTCCTCCCTCGATTCTCAAAAAATATCTGAACTACACCTTTCTAGCATATTAAGAAAATTAAAATTGAAAAGAGATTATAAAATAAGTTCCAAAATTATAACTGTAGACCCCACGCAAGTACAAAAAGTTTTTTTCTATTCTTTAAAATTCCACAAAATTCTCTTTTAGCGCCGCCAAAGTATCAAATTTCTCAATTATGTTCTTTCAAGTTTACAATTTTTATAAAACTGTTCCATTATAACACTTGTGAAATTAGTGGTCCAAAAATTTAAAATGAATGTGATTTATTTGTTGCATATATTTATTTTTGGACAATACAATTATGAAAATTCTGAATTATTCAAATTGTACTACTAATTATAAATAAAATTATTGTTTTTGAAAATAAAATGTTCAAATTGACTTCCCCGCATGTTTAAACGGAAAGAGTATTAAGAACTTCATGCAAAAAAATCAAAATATTATTAGCTAAATATAATTTGTTCGGAAATTTAATTATTTACTTTTTATATAGGATGAACACCTGTTGATACGAGATTTTGTTTTCAATGACAGGTAATTTCTCAGGAGAGACATCGCAGTGAAATGCTGTCTGAATATCAAGGCTTGAATATAATCAAAACTGCACTATTTTGGCTTTTTTGGTTATGTTCATTTGTGATGAAATCAAATTTCACACACACTGTTTGTTTTTGCCTTGTTATTTATGCATCAACTTTTGCATATAATTTCTCTTTGTTTAGGAACGGGAAATGAATTATGTTAGAATTTTAGGTGGAAAATAACACAAATAATATTTACATATGAATCGATAAGTATTTACGAAACGGAAGCGGTTGAACTGAATATCAAATCTACAAACGATATTACGAACACAGCTATTACGATCCTTCATACTTCTCGTCAATATATAGTTGTTACAAGCAATCAATGCGAACGAACTAATTAAGTGTCCACAGCAAGTACACCCAAGCTTATTGATAGAATCTTGGAAATACTAGAGAGAGTATTTTGAGAGAAACTGTATGGGAAAAATAATACGTTATTTTTTCTTAGTCCTACACACAGTAAGCTTCAGTATTTAACGTAAAACCCAATATCTATGGGATAAGTCTACAACTGGCTAAATCAGAAGAATTATCTCATATGGAGTCCTAATCATATCAAGTATTATTTAAAATACTTCCAAGTGATATGAGACTCTTACAATCCTAGTTGGGTTATCTAATATCCATACCCAAGTGGATGTTCATGATCTACGGGTCGACTCAGATCAATTACTAACATCTCCCACTCAGACACTTGGGTTATAAAGGTACATACTCATCTCAAATTAATAATATCTAGATTTCCTCGTACAGGTGCCTTGGCATGCGACTGGTGAGAAATAAATGATATCAAGGGCGAAAGCTCACATACTAAATTTCCATCATAACTAATATGAAGCATCTTAAAAAAAAAACTCGCCATGTCCTAGACCAGTCGATCACATTCTATTGAGTATTTCGAATCCCTCATTTATTACATTTCAGAAATTCACTCAAACCCATTTGTCTTGGTATGCTAACCTTTAAAACATATACATATAGTATAATACATAAAGTTTAAAATAGTTGTGCGCACATAGCATAACCAACAACTGAATGTGATGCTAGACACGTGTCTTCCCTAAACTCTCATGTCTATGTTCATTAACTTTGCTGCTTTCCCAGACAAGTACCCATGGAACCTCAATATGTGAACTTAGGAATACAAACTAGAGTAGAAACACAAAGTCTTTGTTTCATGACATAGGTTCAAGTTACTAAGGACAATAATTAATGTACAAGGCTAACACAGTGATTGGATAGGGATCCACCACATCACTCTTCTGTATGTCGCTTCTTTTGCACACGAGGTACAATTCTCATATTACGGTGGAGTGCCAAAAAAATGTCGCTCTAGCTAAAATAACACTGTACGGACAGTAGTTAATCGCTCTCTAGCGTTTAACCTTAGAAAATATCCCTAGGTACTTCAGATAGTATCTAATATGAATATAATGTCCGGCAACCCAAAACAAGGTTACACCTCTTACAAGTATTCGATATGTAATGATACCTCTTCTTAGACCCAACCAAGGCAACTAAATCATAGTGTCTCAAAAATGGTGCCCATCCATTTAGACCACCATAAAATCGTCTCATCTCGCTCGCTATTACAAGCGTCGAGGCAGGTTATCCGTGTGAGTAGATCAACCTTTTTGCCTTATGACTTTTTATATGCGTGCTTATATATCTACAACAAGTTAAAACATAGAACTGAATAGAAATCAACATTATGTAATAACCTTTATTGCATAAAAATATAGTAAACAATATCCAAAAGATGTCCATTATCAAACATAAAATATATCAAGGCCTACGATGTCCCAAGCTCCTAACATGAGTTCGAAAAATATCCCTAGGAATGGGCTTAGTCAACGGATTAGCAATTGTGTCGCTCGTAGAGATATATGTTTGAGAACCACTTTTTTTCGTGCCACAATATCCCTAATGTAGTGAAATTTAGTCTCAATATACTTGGCATTTCCATGGTACTTGGGATCCTTAACGTAAGACAAAGCAGCCGTATTGTCACAATGAATAGTGATAGGATCACTCGAATGTGATCCAACATGCAGGCGCTTGAAGAATCTTCGTAACCATACTGCTTCTTGTACTACATAGCAACATGCAATGTATTTTGACTCCATAGTGGATAAAGCAACACATGGTTATTTCTTGCTCAACCAACTAATGGCTCCACCACAAAGCAAGAAGTTATACCCAGTGGTAGACTTGCGCTCATCCAAGTCGCTAGTCCAAACTGTGTCGTTGTACCCCTGTAAGCGTAGCTCACCACCCTGATAACACAACATATAGTCCATGGTGCCTTCCAAGTATCGAAGTATCCTCTTAACTGCCACCCAATGACCAAATCCAGGATTACTTTAAAATCGACTAACAATCCCCACTGCAAAACTTATATCGGGACGTGTACACATCATTGCATACATCAACTTACCAACTGCACTAGCATAAGAAACACGAGCCATCTGCTCTTTTTCTTGATCAGTCTTAGGGCAAAGATCCTGACTTAGTTTATGACCCTTCTCAATGGGAGTGTCAACCAGTTTAGAATTATGCATACGAAAAATGCTCTAAAATAGATTTTATACAAGTCTATTAACTTAAACCCAAAAATCTTTTAGAGCGATCCCTATAGATCTTAATTCTGAGTACAAATTTTGTCTCACCATGCTTTCATCTCCAAATTAGATGATAACCACTTTTTAGTGGTGACAATCAATCCCATATCATTTCCAGCTATCAAGATGTCATCAATGTACAAACACAAGATCATAAAGATTTTGTCGACCCGTTTAACATACACACAATGATCTTCCTCAATCATCGTAAACCCATCAACAATGATGGCTCAATGAAATCAAAAGTACCATTATCTAGATGATTGCTTTAAGCCATAAATGGAACGTTTGAGCTAACTCACTTTGCGCTCTTGTCCCTTAACCTCAAAGCCAATTGGTTGATTCATGTAAATATCCTCATCTAGTTCACCAAATAGAAATGCAATTTTAACGTCCATCTGATAAAGCTCCAAATCTAAACGTGCGACAATAGCTAGATAAGGTGAATGGAGCCAAGTCTCACAACTGGTGAGAATGTCTCATCATAGTCCACGCCCTCCTTTTGGGTGAACCCTTTCCCCACAAGATGAGCATTATACTTGTCGATTGATCCATTCGCCTTTCGTTTAATTTTGAAAACTCATTTGTTTCCAATGGCCTTACGTCCAGGCAATAGATCAACCAACTCCCAAACCTGGTTCTTTCCCATAGAACCAATTTCATCCTTCATAGCACCTATTCATTCATTACGAGTAGGTGAAGTGAGAGCTCCCTTATATGTAGCAGGCTCATTATCATCTTTTAGAGCGCATATAAGGGCCTCTCCTTCAAGCACAAGAAGGGATTTCTCTTCAATTTCAAAATTTTTTTTGAGGTACTTTTGCACGTTTGCTTCGACGTGGCTCAAGATTTTGTGAATCAGGAGGTGCCCCGTTAGGTAGTAGATCATTCCCACCATCCTTAGCAACAAAATAATGAGAATCAAATTCCCTTCCTTCGCTAAGGGATGGTGAAATGTCTCCCATTGATTCAGCCATTTCATATAGCTCAAAATCCTTTCTCGTGTCACCCCTGCTTGGAAACTCATTCTCTATGAATTCCACATCTCGTGATTTAATCTCAGTCATTACTCCACCAGGTTGTTCGCATATCATCACATAACCCTTCGAGTGTTCAGGATACCTTATAAAGATACCCTTCCTTCCTCTAGAGTCTAACTTCCCAAGTTGTTGAGAAAGAATGCGCACATATCCTGTCGACCCCCATGGTCTTAAATGATCTAGGGTTGGTTTTTTGCCTTCTCAAGACTCATATAGTGTAGAAGTAACTGACTTACTAGGCACGCGATTAAGGATATAGGCATCGGTCATAATTGTATCTCCCCAAAAATTAATTGGCAGATCAATTTGCGCCATCATCGTCCTAACCATCTCTAATAGCGTACGATTCCTTCTTTCTGTAACACCATTTTGTTGCGGAGTGCCAAGAATCCTTAGTTGTCTGATGATACCTTTTTCCTCACTGAGTCATTTAAATTGCTCAGATAAATATTTGCATCTACGATCTATCCTAAGAACCTTTATGGATCTATCTCTTTGATTCTCAACTTCAGCAACTTCAACAACGAAATGTCTAAAGCAATCTAATATTTCTGACTTATAAGAAATTAAATAAACATATCCATATCGCGAATAATCATCAATAAAAGTGATGAAATAGGTACCACCATGTCATGCTCTAAAATTCATTGGACCACAAATGTCAGAATGAATAGCTCTAATGGATTAGTGGCCCTCACTGCCTTCCCAAAAGGTTTTCTTTTTGCCTTCCCTGTTAAACAAGGTTCACATACTAGAAGGTTAACTTTAGCGAGTGAGCCTAAAAGGCCTTTTCGAGCTAGCGTAGTCATCATTTCTTAGCCAATATGACCTAATCTAGCATGCCATTTCAATGATTCATTAACAGTATCATCATGAGAAGCAATATAAAAAAATGGGATTCACCTTTATTCAAAACATAAAAACCATCCGATAAAATACCATGTCCAACAAAATCATTATGAAAATAAATAGATACGCTACTACAGTCGAAGGAAAAAGAATACCCAACTCTAACTAAAGCCACAACTGATATTAAGTTCCGTTGAATTCCTGATACATAAATGTATCCTCAAGGATCAGTGTGCGGCCATTTCTCAAAGTCAGTTGATAAGTACCAAAATTAAGTACTTACTCCTCTGAGCTGTTCCCCATGAACAAACTTTGAGTCCCTTTAGAAACTCGTTGGTACTCAGTGAATCCCTCCCTATCGCGAGTTACATGCTTGGTTGCTCATGTGTCAATAATCCACAAAGGATCAGTTTGAGCAAGAAAAACATGTGAATGCACAAAGTATTCATCGCAATAAAGAAATTTAGATTGTACCTTTTTCTGCATAGTTCATTCACGAGCAAAATGTCCAACCTTCTGACAGTTATAGTAAGTCATTTTATTCTTTCCTCCTCTTTTGCCCTTGCGGTGCTTAGCATTACCCTTCGGTGCATTAGTCTTAACCTGATCGTTGCCTATTAGCTTGTCTCTTGCGCTTTCCTTTTGCATTGCGCAGACCAGCTTGAGCCATGAAAATAAAGGTGCCATCTTTAGCACCATGACACTCATATTCAAGCTCAAGATTCCTTTTGAGATTAACAAGAGTTTTGATACTTTCATTATAAATCATAGTCATCCTGAAAGGCTCCCAAGCATCAGGTAAAGACCTGAGCACAACTTGAATCTGTTGCTCTTCACTAAGGGTTGTGCCAGATTCACTAAGCTCGCAGATTATGGCCGAAATTACTCGAAGGTGCTCTACCATAGTGTGTTTGGGCTCCTTCTTATAACGGTCCAGCTTATAATTAGTAGCAATAGTCCTACCATAGGACTTCTTAAGCATATTCCACATTTCTAGTGCAGTTTTACAGGACTCAAATTCGCCAATAAGGTCGTTGTGCATTTTACTTAACATGGTAAAGCACGCACAACAATCCTTATTGACCCATTCATCGTAGGTTTGTTTGTCTCGTCAGTGCTGAACAGTGGTGCCCTCCTCATGCGGCTGCATAGTGGTAGCTAAAGTTTCAAGCACATCTAACTCATTAAGCAGATATTGAATTTTCTTCGACTATAGGTAATAATTTTTATCATCCAATTTTTCACATTTGTTAAGGTTAGCAATCACATTTTTAGAGGCCATTTCACTACAATAAGGTTGCATGAAATATGAATATTAGCACACATAATAATTTTGTCATTAAATCCTACGTAATCATAATTATTTAGTCTATGGATAGAAATCGAAAAATCGCTAAGCTCATAATCATCATTCCATGTCATAAATAAATAATTGTGATTAATTTTATTTTATATGACAAAATCCAAATAGCCCATTACAACAAAAATAAGGACGGGGTTTATGAAACAAAAAATACATATTGATAATTTAATTGTTCTTTGGGAGATAAAATCAATTAATTGAAGAACAAGTGTAAAATTAAATTCCCTTACAAGGCTTCGATATTAATACATCAATACCAAAATTTTACATCAAAGATTCCTACAACATCAATCTAATAATAAAATTGGGAATGTTGCACTTATCTTCTCAAAATTATTTTATCTCAGGTCTCTATGACAATGTGAGAGTCCGTCTCCAAAAATAATTAAATATCAACCTTTTTTAGTCCATCCAAAGCACCATGCAATAACAAATAAGGGGTATGTGCATGAATGGACCCACCACAGCTCCCACTAAGAAGGTGAATGTATTTGGTCAAGTCCTAAGGGGACGAACGTAACAAATATATACAATACACATAAATAAATGTGAAATAATATTCAATGTTACTCAGAATTGACCAAATATTTTTCTAACAGTATGTATACATGAAAATTTAATATTGTAATTTTTCTGGATTTTTCTATTTTTTTTTACTATTTAATGCAATTATTTTTCTAATAAATAATAATTAATAGTAAAATAATTTAAGATACTAATACAATCCAATTCTCAACACCAATAAGTGGAGAACTTGTAAACATGCCTTTGAAATCACAGGGAAAAAGTTGGCCAAAAAAATTCTGGACAATTTTTAAAGCACTTTAAATAGCTACAAACAATTATTGAAAATATTTTTCATTGATGGAAAAATTCAGAAAAATAATTAAAGTGACCAGAAAATAAAAACAAATTTTTCTGAAATTTTTTTTTCAAAAAAAATGTCTAGAAGGTGGCTCGTGGACCCACGTATGTTGCCTTTTTTTTTTCAATAGGAGTGTGGCCCCCACGCTGACGCGCTGACGTCAGCTTCGTCTTCTTCCTCAACAAACCAGAAGCACAATTATAGTTTGGTACCCTTTTTTCAAAAAATCATAATTAATTCTACATATGTCCAAAAAATACAAACTTTATATTTCTGGAATCATGGCGAGATGTACTATTTTAATATGTAAAGAAAAATATACATTTGACTTTTATAGAAAAACAAATTTTTATTTAGAAAAAATGTAAATGCGAATTAGGGTTCGCATTTTCTCTTAAAATACAAATCCGATTGCAACGAAATTTTGCAGGTGTCTAAAAATGCATATGGACTACAACATACTGTTTTTTCAGCCTCTTATATGTACTCTAACATATTATGTCATTAATGTCCTATTACAAGCTTTATATGCAAAAAATAAAAAATAATGACAGAATATTTATATGAGATCAGGCATAGCATGGCTCTGATACCAATGTTAGAATTTTAGGTAGAAACTAACACAAATAATACTTACATATGAATCGGTAAGTATTCACGAAGCGAAAGCGGTTGAACTGAATGCCTAATCTACAAGCGACACCACAAACACAGATACTACGATCCTTCGTACTTCTCGTCAATATATAGTTGTTACAAGCTGTGACTCCCCCAAAATAGGTCCACATAATCCATCTTGGGTTGTCAAATACATGGTACATAACTCAAATACAAACTTAATTTATACAATTATCAACTGTCATGTAAAATACGACGACACATATACTGTGAGTTTTAATACAAATATTGTAACACATATAATACGATAATATTCATACTCAAATTATTACAATGCCATATAAATTACAGCTGTGACGCCCACAAAATAGGTCCACACAATCCATTCTGAGTCGCTAATTACATGGTACAGAAAATAGCTACAACTTCATTATTATAATTGTCGTGCAAAATACGACAACACATATGCTGTGAGTTTAAATAGAAATATTATCTTCTAGGCAATATCCAAACTCAAATAAGTCCTCATTACAATTATTGATACACTATTTTACAAAATAGTGAGGACTGCTAAAACAACTGTCTTGACCCATCACTCCACACCCCGACAGGTTTTCGCTATATTCTCGCATCCTGAGAAGAAAAATGGAACAAAAAAGAAAAGGATGAGCTCAACTACCCTAATAAAGAATATTACGACTAAGATAATGAAAAATAAATTATCGTTAGTCTTCAATAAATTAGATAAAATATAATGGACAACAAGTTTTAGATCAATATTCGCAGCGAAAATAACAATTCATTAGAAGAGTTAAGTGGAGAATGAAGTCTACTATCTTCTATGATTTAAAAGTCTATCATCAATATTTTACCTCTGCAACAATAATCAATATACATCTAGAATCAAATATTCATTTTTGCACTACGGGCCAAAGATATTCATCTGTATCACCAGTTGGTCGTGTTCATCTCAACACCTGTCCATCTTTGCACTACGGACCAAAGATATTCATCAAGTAATCATTCATCTTTGCCTTATAGGCCAAAGATATTCAGTTATATCACCATTTAGAACCGAGGATGATAAAAATATTTTAAAGAAAATGAATCTAGTGAGATAAAAGAACAAGATTAGGGATTCGTACTTTCGGTTTTCCAAGTTCAACAATATTCCATAATAAACAATTGTGGAACAAAATTCAAGAATGAAGATCAAAACATGGATACAATCAAAGATAATAACCATAATAGACAAATTGGACAAAGAAAAAAAAATTCAATTTTCTATGAATAGTGTCGTATTCGTGAATAGTGCCGCATACGTGAATAGTGCCGTATACTTGAATAGTAACCTTGACACGAAAAGGCAAAAATTTTACAAGAAAAATCATACTTCGTGAATAGTACTCGTGAATAGTGTCGTATTCGTGAATAGTGATGTAATAACCCGAGATTTCCTAAATAAAATAAATAAGAAAATTTGCGTATAATTTTTTTCTTTAACGACGAGACTAAGTGTCTAGTAATGTGAACGATAAATGCGAATATATTTATTACTTGAAAAATTAGAAATAATTTTGGAATAATCAATTACCACAAATTATATTGTTATGGTAATTAATTTCTGTAAGCAGAAATGTTTTTATTAATTATTTTCCACGATAACATGATTGGAAATAATATATGAAGTGATAATTAGAATTATATAATAAATATTTTATTATATGATTTGTTCGAATATTTAAGTTAATTATTTTAACTTGATTATTGATCTTTGTGTAAGAAAGAGAAGTCGATATGAGATCCAAACCACGAATTGGGATTGTGATCAAGAGATGAGAATAATAATATTATATTATTGTTATAATGATTTTCTGATACAATAATTATATATAATGTATATGTGTGATGAGATAATATTGAGCAATGAGCGGTCAATTAGGTCATATATTACCGTCTTTGTGAAACCCTAATTATTAAACTCAGTTATGAGATATGAGTGAGTAGTGACTGTGTATATGAAGTTACTGTTGTATGTCGATAATTAGGACAAACCCTAATTATTACAACCCTAATCGGTTGAAGTTAGAGACCGTAACGACTGTGTTAGAAACATACACAGATAATTAGAGAACCTAATGGTCAATTAGAAACCCTAATTGATGGCGTTAAGAAACCCTAATTAGAAAATCCTAATTTTCTATAGAAAACCCTAATTTAAAATTATCGGGTTTAATTACGATGTTAATGTATAAAAGTTTTAATTTACCAAAGGATAGAATTAATTGGTAAATGATAAGAATTACCATCTAGTGATTAAATACTACATTTAATTGCTATGTACAAAAATGCCCATGAAATTATATGTGAAATTACCAAAATACCCTTTTAGTGTATTATTAGTTATATTATTTATGGAATTTTAAAATCTAAAGTGATAAACCCTAATGGTTATGAATAATGTCTATAATGCCCTTCATGGTAGACATGAGAAGTCTAAACTACCCTTGTGCATTATTAAAGGAAGAAATCAATTATTAGTGTGGAAATGACTAAAATGCCCTTTTTGTCCATTTAGTGTATTATTAGTGTATTATTGGAGGAATCTAGCAACAAATCATGGCCAACATCACTACCCAAGACTCAATTATGCTCAGATTCAATCAACCAATCTAGCATCCAAGGCATTTGAATTATTCTATAAATAGATTGGAGAGAGTTAGCATTTTTTGTACACTAAAATTCATCCAACTCTCATCCTTAAGCTTCTCTCTCTAAAACCTACGAAATTATCTAGCATATCAGTCCCTAAAAAAAAGCCCAACCATCACAAACAACAAATCAGAAGCATCAAGAAGCCAGAAATCAAAAATCAAGCTTGAAAAGGTAGGAAATCCTAAATTCTAGAAATCCTTCGATTCGATGTTAATTGATGCAATTGATTGTTTAAAGTAGTGTAATAGAGAGTCTATTAATGTTCTGGGTTGTAAAATCATGAACCCATAACATCAAAGTGCAATTTAATTTGAAGATTTGAGCAAGTTAGAAAACCGAATTTCGTTATTTTTTTCACCAAATGTCGAGGCTATAACTCTTTGGTCGATCATGAGTTTTGTTGTTTAAAAGTTGTTATAGGTAGCACGATATGTGGTCTTTAAACTCCAAAAGGAATCAGGTCTATATCTATTGTAGATCGGGATTTATAAGCGGTCAAAGTGGGTTGGCCAAGGAATTGACCTATTTATTCTTCAAACCCGAGAAAATATTCTAAGTGTCCGAGAAAATATTTTTTTTTGGCAAATGTAGAGCCTTATATCTCGGTCATACGTAATGTGTTTTGTGTTCTAAAGGTTGATATGTGTATCTTGTTATGTGATATTTAACCTCCAAAAGAATCAGGTCCATATATATTACGGATTAAGAGTTATTTAAGGTCAAAGTGGGTTGATTAAGCATTGATTAGGAAAATTCAGGCAACCGAATTTTCTAAGTGTTAATTTTTCGACCGAGGTTTGACCATACTTTAGATGCTTGATTTCTTGTTTTTATGATGATGTTAAGTGTTAGAGTTGTAGTCCTACATGTTGTCTACACTTGGAATTGATAGATCACATAAACGTTACACGATCATCAAGTTATAGAGGTCCAAAGTAGGCACCTCAACCTGTTCTTCGTGAAGAAACGACTTTGGTAGCTACTTTGATGGCTGATTTATCCAGATCTGATGTTTGTTTAGAGGTTATGATTATTGGAGATTGTAGTCGGTAATTCCTCTACAAGACCCAATTTATAGATTGTCCAAATTCGTTAAGATGAGAGAGTTATTCACGGTCAAAGTAGGCCACCTCGGTTACGCCTTATGAAGATCAGGTAGGCTCAAGAACACCTATAGCGACACTTACGTCACTATAGGGGCCTTTAGCGACAGCTTTTAATTATTTTAATTTCGATTTTCGAAAAATGATTTAAAAATTAGAAAAATTAGATTTTAATTATTAAAATACCAAATAAATTATGAAAAATTATTTTAAAGTCTGAAAAATAGTTTTTAATTATTTTGAGTATATTTCATAAATATTTAATATTTTTGGAATATAAAAGGTATTTATTTATTTAATTATAATATTAAATAAATTATTTAAAAATAGTTTTAATTCATGAAAATCATGAAAAATTATATTATGGTATAAGAAAATATTTTAAGTTATTTCCCATGACTTTTAATATTTTGTGATGAATTTCATTAATTAATTATATATTAATGATATTAAAGTTATTTAATGATTATATTAAATAATTTAGTTTAAAAATGATTTTAATATTATAAAAATCATTTTAAATGAAATTAAGGTATTTAAAAATATTTTAAGTTATAAAATATAACTTTTAATATTTAAAGGATAATTTCATTAATAATTTAATATTAATGATATTAAGATAATATTAATGATATTTAGTTTATTTAATAATTATTATTAAATAAATAGTTTAAAATGGTTTTATTTATTTAAAAATCATTTAAAGAGGATATTAAGGATTTAAAAATATTTTAAGTTATAATTAATGACTTTTAATATTTGGATGAATAGTACATTAATATTTATATATTAATGGTGATTATTTAAAATGATTTTAATTGTTTTAAAAATCATTTAAGGGTAATATAAATGTTTTAAAAATAGTTTGAGTTATTATAAATAACTTTTATATTTTGGCAATGGTTTCATTAATAGTTTAATATAAATTAATTATTAATGATAATGGAATTATTTAATGTTTAAATCATTTAATTATGATTAGATGTTTGAAAGTTATAAATTTAGGCCAAACTAGGTGACTTGAGAACCGATTATGAAGTTATGAAGTTTTGAGGAACACCTATAGTAATGAGTTATATCACTATAGGCGGTAGTGATGATTTGAATTATTTTAAAATTTTCAATTTACGGAAAATTCGAAAATGATTAAAAATAAAATGTTTGATATTTGAGATGTTGAGGTATAGGATAAGAGTCTTAGACTCAAGTATTTACCCGATAAAAGTCGCCGATGCAGACGGCAAACAAATGTCATACCCTATAATAGAAAGAAAAGACTTCAGAAGAGCATGGATGAGATATTTGAAAATGTATAAAAATATTTCAAGTATAGAATATGAACTAAAAGTATGATCACTGCGATTATGTGATGGACGTGATTAGACTATGTGTTTGGCCGTAATAAGCGATTACTATGTGTTATGATATATTGTTCTAATCGAATGAATGATCCGATTATTGATAGGTTGTGATAAAGAGATAAAACCTAAGTTGAGATTTGTAATCAAAGAAATCAAAAGTATCTTACCTTTGCATTTCCTTTATGCAATGGACATGAGTAAGAAGTTTTAATTATTCTATTCTGTCTACATTTTTATACGCTTTGATTATCAACATGTTAGCTCGGATATATATTCGTTAAGTTGATTTATAAATGGTTATACAAGTGTCCCCACTTGGATAATCATGGCATTTATTCACATGTTGATATACCTTTGTCAATTACCCGTATACATATATATGTTGAATTACATATTATTGTTGAGCAAGATTAAAACCTTGGGTTTGGAAACCGAGCATGTATGAACATCCCGATAATGGGAAAATTTTTATGCGCTTTACGGACAAAGGGTGAGCGATGAATTTCGTTCAAGTTATGTAGTATTGATCAATACTGAGGTACAATCTGGGTTTATCACCCTCCGTGTTCGTAAGTTATGACGGTTTTGGATGAATTTTCGCTAAACCTTTTCGAAAATGAAAACCATGTTCATAGTATGTTTCTTAAACCCTATTCATGGGCGGAGCCTCATTTCAAGAATTGAAAAGAGAGTTGTTATGTGAATCTTTTATCAAGACGGATTACTTCACAACTTTTGATTCGTTGTAGAAGTGTTATGTAAAGAGAATACTTATATTCTTTCAAACTTATATATATAATTGCTATTACTTCTTTGGGCACTCAAATGCTCATCCTTGCTTAAACTAAATGTTTTCGATTCACGACGATCGATTGAAGGCTCGAGCACCGAACAAGGGAAAAGAAAAGCTATTCGAATGAGATTTAGTATGAGTTAATGGTTATAGTTAGTAAGACAATGGAATCTATTGTCGATATTGTAAGGAATGTATTTGAAGGTCACGTGCACTGGGAAGTAAACTTTGATGTATGCAAATTAAGTTCGAATGTATTATTATTAGTATTATTATTGACTTAAAGAAATGGTATCGTGGAGAACCAGGAGTTGGGTTTCAAGTATCCGGATTTGGGGTCGCCACGAGGTTGGTATCAAAGTCATGTAGGTTATAAATGTTAGGAATGCGAAACCTAGGTTATAACCTTAGTATAATGGATAACGAAAGTTAAGATAGATATTCGATGAGCGAAGAACTCTAGTGAAGAGTTATAACCTTAGTAGAATGGATAACGAAAGTTAAGATAGATATTCAGTAGACGAAGAACTCTGGTGAAGAGTTATAACCTTAGTAGAATGGATAACTAAAGTTAGGATAGATATTCAATGGACGAAGAACTCTGGTGAAGAATTATAACCTTAGTAGAATGGAGGACGAAAGTTAAGATAAATATTCAGTGAACCAGGAGACGAAGTACTCTGGTGAGAAGTTATAGGATATGATGAGTTGAAGAGATTCATCGAGTTTTAGTGGTACTAAATAAAATATTACTTCATTTTATCGATGAACATATTTTATTTCAGTACTAATGTTGTCTCGTTTATTGTGGTCATAAGATGAATGACGAAAGTCAAAATAGTAATTCCTTGACCCAAGAGACGATGGACTCTAGCGAGGAGTACACAGACAGTGAGATGATAAGAGATTTGTTAGTTAGGAAAGATGACTTAAAGGTTAGAGCTGAGCAAGCGGAGGCACAGAATTGTACTTTCCAGATTTGAACAAAGAAGACAAGGACGCACTCTCATAGAAACACGAGATGGAGTTAGCCGAGAATTCTGAGGAGGTTGGGAAGAGAGAGATCTGAGATAGGACAGTTGAAGGTTGAGGTAGAAGCCAAGGACACAAGGATATATACCTTGGAGCAGGCTTTAGACATCGCCTTTATGCGATTCGATACGAAGTGGATGGAGCTGCCTTTCGGCAGAGAAAGATAGGCGTTGATGTGTTTATAGAGATGGATTGAATAAATTCATCGTCAAACAAAATAAGAGACAACGTATATAAAACTCTTGTGTATATATACTATATGCTAATCAGGGTAACTTATGCATGTAGATGTCTGGTGGAAAAGATATGTGGAATAAGAAGGATCAGATCCATACCCCCAAGCTAATATCGAGGCCAACAGCTGAGATAGAAGCTTACCAAGAACCCAAATCGAACGAGGTGGCTATAGTGGAAAACGTAGTATCAGATCCAGAAATGGTGGATTTGACAGATAATGATTCAGACACTAAAGTTGAAGCTGCTCAAGCATCAACGAAAGTGCAGGATCTGGAGAACAAGGTTTCTTCACTGGAAAGGTTGTGGGAGATAGAAAAGTTATTGCGTCAGGCATTAAAAGAAACAATGGAAGAGCAAGATAAGCTTAAGATCCAAATTGATGGGATGGGAGCCTCAAGCAACACATCGTAATGCGACTCAGAGGTAAGGAAAAGAAAGATAGAAGATCGACTTAGGAAAAACCGATAAGAAGAAAGGGAAGAAGATATGTTATATTTATTGTGAGGGACATACCTCTCCTCGTTGCCCCAACTATAAGAAAGGTGGATGTTTTAATTGTGGAATAGAAGGACATCGAAATGAATGAATGTTAGAGAAGAAAGGCTTGGTAGATAAGTAGTATGGGTTAGTTATGTAATATGTGTGATACGTAATGAACTATTTTCAACTTTTATGTTGGTCAAGATTTTAAATCCCAATCGTCGTGAGTCACAAAGGGATAGGCGATGTTTAAAGCAATATGTGCTATGGTATGTTAAGTTCTATTAATGTGAGGTGCTATGGTTGGAAGTACCATGAGTGTCACAAGTTGGATTAATGAAGTAAGTTGTTATAAAGGTAGCAGATATTTATCTGAATATTGGTTAATCTAGTAAACCAAGTTTCAAAATTTAATATTTTGGAATACATGATTATTTGAGTAGAAAATTTTGTGTTATATGTCGAACGTATACGATGAGGCTTAGAATGTAAGGAAATGAAGAATAATTTATGATTATGTCACCGAGACGAAAATGAAAACCAGTTGTGGAAGATCAACTAGATAATTGAACGTCGAACGCTAAAGACTTTAAGGCAATCTTATTGCTAGGGTATAGAGGATTAAGTGACTCAGTAGAAGCGTTTATGATAGTTAGGATAACGGAAAGGGCAAAAGATAACTTTTATCAATTATACGATAAAAGGGAAATGAGATAAAGAGAAAGTTTGTGGGCAGAAGAGACATATCTCTTCCAATTGTCTCAATTCAAGAATATATAGCGAATGTTTTATTTGTGAATCAATGGATTATAAGGTGAAAGATTTTTCAAGAAGGAGAAGTGAGATAAGGAATGTGAATACGAGAAATGACAGCAAGATATAGGCGACAACGAAATAAACCGTAAGTGTCTTCATTATGGTCGTTCAAGATATCGTAGCAGATTGAGGATCTTTGTGGCAATTTGGAAATGGAACTCGTGTTCTATTCGAATAACTTAAATATTTTATATGATTTTTCTGTATAAAATATAGCTATATAGATAGTAAATTATTTCATAAAGAAATTTTGAAGGAGGAATTTTGGTTCTCTTAATCAAAATTACATTTATCGAAAAAGACATGCGTTATGGAGAATAGTTAAAAACGATTCGATCAAGTATTGATCGAGGTCTATGTGCAAGGATTATATGTGTTATGTACTCTTACGTGTATGAGTTTTAAAGCGGTGATTAGGGGACGGAATCCTTATAAAGGAGGTGAATGTAATAACCCGAGATTTCCTAAATAAAATAAATAAGAAAATTTGCGTATAATTTTTTTCTTTAACGACGAGACTAAGTGTCTAGTAATGTGAACGATAAATGCGAATATATTTTTTACTTGAAAAATTAGAAATAATTTTGGAATAATCAATTACCACAAATTATATTGTTATGGTAATTAATTTTACATAGCGAAATGTTTTTATTAATTATTTTCCATGATAACATGATTGGAAATAATATATGAAGTGATAATTAGAATTATATAATAAATATTTTATTATATGATTTGTTCAGAATATTTAAGTTAATTATTTTAACTTGATTATTGATGCTGTGTAAGAAAGAGAAGTCAGATATGAGATCCAAACCCTGAATTGGGATTGTGATCAAGAGATGAGAATAATAATATTATATTATTGTTATAATGATTTTACAGTACAATAATTATGTACTGTATATGTGCGGACAGATAATATTGAGCAATGACGGTCAATTAGGTCATAGCATATTACCGTGCTGTGAAACCCTAATTATTAAACTCAGTTATGAGATATGACTGAGTAGTGACTGTGTATATGAAGTTACTGTTGTATGTCGATAATTAGGACAAACCCTAATTATTACAACCCTAATCGGTTGAAGTTAGAGAATAGCATTAATCGTGTTAGAACATACACGATAATTAGAGAACCTAATGGTCAATTAGAAACCCTAATTGATGGCGTTAAGAAACCCTAATTAGAAAATCCTAATTTTCTATAGAAAACCCTAATTTAAAATTATCGGGTTTAATTACGATGTTAATGTATAAAAGTTTTAATTTACCAAAGGATAGAATTAATTGGTAAATGATAAGAATTACCATCTAGTGATTAAATACTACATTTAATTGCTATGTACAAAAATGCCCATGAAATTATATGTGAAATTACCAAAATACCCTTTTTAGTGTATTATTAGTTATATTATTTATGGAATTTTAAAATCTAAAGTGATAAACCCTAATGGTTATGGATAATGTCTATAATGCCCTTCATGGTAGACATGAGAAGTCTAAACTACCCTTGTGCATTATTAAAGGAAGAAATCAATTATTAGTGTGGAAATGACTAAAATGCCCTTTTGTCCATTTAGTGTATTATTAGTGTATTATTGGAGGAATCTAGCAACAAATCATGGCCAACATCACTACCCAAGACTCAATTATGCTCAGATTCAATCAACCAATCTAGCATCCAAGGCATTTGAATTATTCTATAAATAGATTGGAGAGTTAGCATTTTTTGTACATTAAAATTCATCCAACTCTCATCCTTAAGCTTCTCTCTCTAAAACCTACGAAATTATCTAGCATATCGGTCCCTAAAAAAGCCCAACCATCACAAACAACAAATCGGAAGCATCAAGAAGCGTAAATCAAAAATCAAGCTTGAAAAGGTAGAAATCCTAAATTCTAGAAATCCTTCGATTCGATGTTAATTGATGCAATTGATTGTTTAAAGTAGTGTAATAGAGAGTCTATTAATGTTCGGGTTGTAAAATCATGAACCCATAACATCAAAGTGCACGAATTTGAAGATTTGAGCAAGTTAGAAAAAACCGAATTCATTATTTTTCACCAAATGTCGAGGCTATAACTCTTTGGTCGATCATGAGTTTTGTTGTTTAAAAGTTGTTATAGGTAGCACGATATGTGGTCTTTAAACTCCAAAAGGAATCAGGTCTATATCTATTGTAGATCGGGATTTATAAGCGGTCAAAGTGGGTTGGCCGAAATTGATATACCGTTTCTTCAAACCGAGAAAATATTCTAAGTGTCCGTAAAATATTTTTTTGGCAAATGTCGAGCCTTATATCTCGGTCATCTGTAATGTGTTTTGTGTTCTAAAGGTTGATATGTGTATCTTGTTATGTGGTATTTAACCTCCAAAAAGAATCAGGTCCATATATATTACGGATTAAGAGTTATTTCAAGAATTTGAAAGAGAGTTGTTATGTGAATCTTTTATCAGTACGGATTACTTCACAACTTTTGATTCGTTGTAGAAGTGTTATGTAAAGAGAATACTTATATTCTTTCAAATTATATATATATAATTGCTATTACTTCTTTGGGCACTCAAATGCTCATCCTTGCTTAAACTAAATGTTTTCGATTCGTACGATCGACATTGAAGGCTCAAAAGTGCGAACAAGGAAAAGAAAAGCTATTCGAATGAGATTTAGTATGAGTTAATGGTTATAGTTAGTAAGACAATGGAATCTATTGTCAGATATTGTAAGGAATGTATTTGAAGGTCACGTACCTGGGGAAGTAAACTTTGATGTATGTAAATTAAGTTCGAATGTATTATTATTTAGTATTATTCAGCTTAAAGAAATGGTATCGTGGAGAACCGAGTTCGGGTTTCAAGTATCCGGATTTGGGGTCGCCACAAGTGATGTATACGTGAATAATATCGTATACGTGAATAGTAACCTCGACATAAAAAGGTACAAATTTCATAATAAAATTCATACCAATATTTCGATATAATGATATCGAAAGAAATAATATCATTTAAGAAAAAAATAACATCCCTTACCTCAAAAGAATAGTACTTCTGGCTGAAATATCGGATATAATATTGAAGGAAAATTTCACTATATATCAACACTCAAGATATCTAAATACTCACAAAAATACGCTCGATATTATAGAGAAAGAAAACTTTAGATTCTGGTGTGATTTTCAATTCTAACCTAAGCACCCTATTTATAGGAAAATGCTTAGAACGCTAAAGCAGAAAATTTAATAAAATATTATTAAATTTATTATTTTTTTCTTAGCACACCACATCACAATCTCAACACTCCAAAAGTGGGTCCCACCATATTAAAAACATTTTTTGTAAAAAATATATTTATAACCCCAAAAATCAATTATTCCAGAACTTCAATAATTCATAATAAATAGCTCTTTTATCAGAAAAATTTGAATCATATGTCCATTCCGTAGGAAATTTAATTCTCTACAACTTTGTAGAAGAAAGGTTTTTCAAATTCCAAACAAAAAATGACCGAAATCCATATACGGATAATTTTCAACACCTTTATTCTGACAAAATACTGATAAAACACCTCAGCATTAATTCTTTCATTTATATCCACACAAAATAAATATTTTCTTATCATATAAATCAATAATTAATTATTCACAAATAATATTACAGAATCGCAATAATAACAACCAGATCGTTCCTAGGAAAGAGGGGGGCTTTCTGATAATGATTTCTCCTTATTGGCGCACAATTAGGTGACCAAACCCCTTCATCTGATAGTTTTTTGTTATGGGGCCCACAAATAGTTGCGTCGTCGTACGAATATTCCCCGACAACAAGAATATTCCACGACCAAACAAATATTCTCCGACAACAATGAACATTTTATAACCACTTGCTTATTTAAAATATTTGCGCATTTTACCTATAACTAACCACATTAATCGAATCAACCCCTTACTATTTCAAAATAATAAATAAAGGAAATACGATACTATTCACGAGTACATGATGTTCCGCCTTGACACGTTGACAAGTTAAACATTTTGAGATAAACTTCGCGATCTCTCTCTTCATATTACTCCACCAAAATGTATGTCGAATATCACGATATATTTTAGTACTTCCAGGTTGAATTGCAAATGGTGTGTTATGTGCCTCCATCATGATTTTGTACTTCAAATCAGAGTCGTTAGGAACACAAGGTCTAGAGTTGACTCGAAGTATTCCTTCTTCATCAATTCTTTCTTTTGGAATAACACCTTCTTGTACTTTCTTCTTCACACGCATCAGCTCTAGGTCTATAGCAACTTTAACTTTATCGATTAAAGTCGGTTCTACGCGTATACTTGACATCATCGCATGGGTCCCTGAAGTCTTGAACTCTATCTTTATCTTTTGTAAATCACATAAAATGGGCATTTTTGTTGACATCATCGTACTCGTTCCCGCATATGATCTTCTACTCAATGCGTCAGCTACCACGTTTGCTTTTCCAAGATGGTATTGAACGGTTTGGTCGTAATCTTTTAACAGCTCGAGCCAACGTCGTTGCCGCATATTGAGTTCCTTTTGGCTGAAGAAATACTTGAGGCTTTTATGATCTGAATATATCTCCACTTTCTCCCCATACAGGTAGTGCCTCCAGATCTTTAATACGAAAATGACTGCTGCCAACTTTAGATCATGAGTAGGATAATTCCTCTCATATTCTTTGAGTTTTCGCGAGGCATAGGCTATGAATTTTCTATGTTGCATGAGAACACATCCTAAACCTTTGCCTGAAGCATCGCTGTAAATGACAAATCTCTCCGAACCTGATGGTATTGTCAGAACAGGTGCCGAAATAAGTCTCCTCTTGAGATCTTGGAAACTCTTCTCACATTCCTTATTCCATTCAAATTTTGTATCTTTTCGAGTTAGATGAGTGAATGTAGTAGTGATTAGAGAAAATCCTTCCACGAATCTCCGATAATAACCAACTAAGCCCAGAAAGTTACGTACTTTGGTTACTGACTTAGGTTGCTTCCAACTTCGTATTGCTTCAATCTTTTCTGGGTCAATTGATATTCCATACTTCGATACTACGTGCCCAAGAAATGCTACTTCTTCAAGCCAGAACTCACATTTCTTCAACTTGGCATATAACTTATTTTCACGAAGCTTTTGGAGTATCAGCCTCAAGTGTTGCTCATGATCTTCATGAATTTTGGAATAGATGAGGATGTCATCAATAAAGACAACCACAAAATGATCCAAATATTCCTTGAATACTCAGTTCATCATATCCATGAAAGCCGCATGAGCATTAGTCAATCCAAAAGATATGACTAGGAATTCGTAATGCCCGTACCGAGTCCTAAAAGTAGCCTTTGGAATGTCATCAGTTTTAATCTTTAACTGATGATATCCGTAATGAAGATCAATTTTTGATAAGAAATTAGCACCTTGCAACTGGTCAAATAGGTCATCAATGCGAGGTAGTGGGTACCTATTTTTGATGGTGACATGATTCAACTCCCGATAGTCAATGCAAAGTCACATAATCCCATCTTTCTTCTTTACAAATAAAATAGGAGCACCCCAAGGAGATGTACTAGGATGAATGAAACCAATATCCAACAACTCCTGTAGTTGGGTTTTTAATTCCTGAATTTCAATAGGAGCCATTCGATATGGGATTTTGGAAATGGGTTTTGTATCGGGTTCAAGGTTGATACAAAATTTGATATCATGCTCTGGGGGTAGGCCAGGAAGTTCTTCAGGAAATACGTCAGGAAATCACCAACAACAGAAATATTATTCAAATCTGTCGTATTTTTATTTAAATCCATGACATGGGCTAAGAAAGATTGACATCCGTTTTTCAATAAACGAATTGCTTTATCGTTTAATATGACAGTGATTGACTTTAGGGGTTTGGTTGCTTGAATTTTCATAACATGTTAGTTAGGAATATGAAAACTAGCGACCATATGAAAACAATCAATTTTAGCATGATGAGTGGTTAACCAATCAATCTTTATAATCACATCAAATGCAAGTATTTTCAAACAGATGAGATCAACAGGTAATGTGATGGTCCCAACTTGAATCAAGCAAGATTTATAAACAGTGGATGTAATGAAAGTTTCTCCTAACAGAGTTTCAACAGATAAATCAAAGTCTAATTTCTCAGGAGGCAAGTTCAAATGTTGAGCACAAGCAGAAGAGATAAAAGAATGGGTAGAACCTGTATCTAATAAGGTAGAAACTTCGCAAGAGTTTATGATTAGTTTACTCATGATCACCTCATTTGGGTTCCTCGTATTTTGGGCAGTCACGATAAACGCTCTTCTAGGAATCGCTGACTTTGACTTATCTAGGACAGCCTTTGGAGTCACCATCCCCGCTGGACTTGGTTTCACTACAGGACAATCTTGAGCTATATGACCGTCCTTTCCACAGTTATAACACACCTTGAATTGTTGTGGGCAGTTTGGGCTGATGTGTCCCTCTTTCCCTCATTTATAACATACGACCGGTGGTCGTTCTCCTCCCCTAGAAACAGTTGATGCCGGTGCTGACATCTTCACGTTGTCATTATTTTACCTTCTTTTTTTGAAATCTCCCCCTGACTCGCTTCTTCTATTATCATGGCCACGATTACCACCAGAGAGGTTACCGCTTCTGTTTGGATATTTTCCTCCCCGTTGATTATCATTACTTCGATGACTGCTGCCACCGGTACGACCCTGGTTGTGGTCCCCCGGTTGAACAGACTCATTATCAGGCTCTAATAATTGAGCCCTGTTCACAACATCTGAATATAGAGAATATTTGTGAGAAATGAGGTATTAACGAATTTTGGGTTTCAAACCTCTTAGAAACATCTGCGTTATACGTTCCTCATTCTCTACCAAATGAGGTGCAAACCTGGATAACTCCGCGAACTTAGCCTCATACTGGGACACAATCATGTTTTTCAGTTCCAGTCTGATAAACTCTACCTCCTTCATATGACGAATACTTTTAGGAAAGTACTTGTCATTGCACATTTTCTGGAATGCTTCCCAAGATATATTGAGTGCGGCAGGCTGGGTACGCTTCATAGATTCCCACCAGTAATCTGCCTCACCATGAAACATAAAGGTGGCAAATGGAACCTTATGTTCCTCCATGCATCCCAAGACATCAAATATCTTGGTAATTTGCTTAACCCATATTTCTGCCTTGATTGGATCCGGCTTTCCCAAAAACTTTGGCGGTCCCAACTCCTTGAATTGCTTAGCAGTGACCAGCCGTGAGTTGCCATTGTTTCCACTTGCATTTTGAACAAGAGTCTCTCTTGTCTGGTTTTTCATGAAATGCAAAAAGCTTATAAACATCCCATCATTCATCGTTTGATCGGTGGTGTTGTTTACAGGAGGAATATTGCCTTTTTGATGCATATTATCCTGATTGTTAATTGTCGGTGTCTCAACGGTCTTATGTTCTCCATTGCTTAACTCGACATTTTTAGATGCCATTTTCAAACACTGGCACAAAAATAATGGTTAATTGACACGCCATATATTATCTCTATATTCTGACCGACCAATTAAATACCAAATAAGCTTAGGTAGGACACACTAGCGGAGGATTTACTCGTCTCTCCCCTCCTAGTTCTATTCCCCGATCTCCGCTAGAAACCATATCCCTAAGCTCTGTTACCAACTGTGATGCCCCAAAAATAGGTCCACATAACCCATTTTGAGTCGTCAATTACATGGTACAGAAAACAACTACAACTTCATTATTACAATTGTCGTGCAAAATATGACAACACATATGTTATGAGTTTAAATACAAATATTATCTTCTAGACATTATCTAAACTCAAATAAGTCCTCATTACAATTATTGATACACTATTTTACAAAATAGTGAGGACTGATAAAATAACTGTCTTGACCCATCACTCCACACTCCGACTAGTTCCCACTATATTCTCACCTCCTGAGAATAAAAATAGAACAAGAAGGAAAAAGATGAGCTCAACTAGCCCAGTAAAGAATATTATGACTAAGATAATGAAAAACAAATTATCGTTAGCCTTCAATAAATCAGATAAAATATAATGGACAACAAGTTTTAGATCAATATTCACAGCAGAAATAACAATTCATTAAAAGAGTTAAGTAGAGAATGAAGTCTACTATCTTCTATGATTTAAAAGTCCATCATCAATATTTTATCCCTGCAACAACAATCAATATACATCTTGAATCAAATATTCATCTTTGCACTACGGGCCAAAGAAATTCATTTGTATCACCAGTTGGTCATGTTCATCTCAACACCTGTCCAACTTTTCACTATGGGCCAAAGATATTCATCAGGTAATCATTCATCTTTGTACTACAGGCCAAAGATATTCAGTTATATCACCATTTAGGACTGAGGATGATAAAAATATTTTAAAGAAAACGAATACAGTGAGATAAAAGAACAAGATTAGGGATTCGTACTTTAGTTTTTTCAAGTTCAACAATATTCCATAATAAACAATTGTGGAATAAAATTCAAGAATGAAGATCAAAACATAGATACAATCAAAGATATTAACCATAATAGAAAACTTGGAGAAAGAAAAGAAAATTTAATTTTCTATGAATAGTGTCGTATTCGTGAATAGTGACGTATACATTAATAGTTCCGTATACGTGAATAGTAATCCCGACATGAAAAGACAAAAAATTCACAAGAAAAATCATACTTCGTGAATAGTACCGTATTCGTTAATAGTGTCGTATACGTGAATAGTATCGTATACGTGAATAGAAACCTCGACATAAAAAGATAAAAAATTTCATAATAAAATTCATACCAATATTTTGGTATAATGATATTAAAAGAAATAATATCATTTACGAAAAAAAATAACATCTCTTACCTCAAAAGAATAGTACTTCTAGCTGAAATATCAGATATAATGCTGAAGAAAACTTACACTATATCTCAACACTCAAGATATCTAAATACTCACAAAAATACACTCGATATTATAAAGAGAGAAAACTTTAGATTCTGGTGTGATTTTTAATTCTAACCTATGCACCCTATTTATAGGAAAATGCTTAGCACACCAAAGTAGAAAATTTAATAAAATATTATTAAATTTATTATTTTTTTTCTTAGCACACCACATCACAATCTCAGCACTCCACAAGTGGGTCCCACCATATTAAAAATTTTTTTTGTAAAAAATATATTTATAACCCCAAAAATTAATTATTCTAGAACTTCAATAATTCATAATAAATAGCCCTTTTATCAGAAAAATTTAAATCTTATGTCCATTCTATAGGAAATTTAATTCTCTACAACTTTGTAGAAGAAAATATTTCCAAATTCGAAATAGAAAATGATCGAAATCCACATACAGATGATTTTCAACACCTTCATTCCGACAAAATACTGATAAAACACTTCAGCATTAATTCCTTCATTTATATCCACATAAAATAAATATTTTCTTATCATATAAATCAATAATTAATTATTTACAAATAATCTTACAGAATCACAATAATGACAATCAGGTCCTTCCTAGGAAAGAGGGGGTTTTTCGATAATGATATCTTTTTAGTGGCGCGCAATTAGGTGACCAAACCCCTTTCTTGGACAAAACTTCCTTAGACATTGCTAATAATGCTATCTAATAATATTATTCAAATAATATGAATTATTAATCTGATAATGGGAAATACTGTGCAGGGACAATTATTGAATCAATAATATAAAATATCAACGTAGCAATTATTGAATCAATAAAATAAAATATTGAATAGTAATTACTGTAACAATTATTAAGTAGTGACTTCTTACATAAGAATCAATAATTTATGCAATACCGTGTGCTATTGTGCAACACCGTGTGCTATTGTGCAACAGTGCGTAGTACTGTATTTTAACCACCGAGTATTCTAACAGTGTTAACGGTAACAACTACGCCGTTATTTATAAAAAAACTCATACTTGTCGTTTTCTTCATTCGACAGTTTTCCGTTATGGGGCCCACAAATGGCTGCGCCGCCGTACAAATATTCCTCGACACCAAGAATATTCCACGACCAAACGAATATTCCCCGACAACAATGAATATTTTATAACCACCTGCTTATTTAAAATATATGCGCATTTTACCCATAACTAACCACATTAATCGAAGCAACCCCTTACTATTTCAAAATAATAAACAGAGGAAATTCCATTTTATTCATAAAAGTTGGGGTCTTACAACAACAACAAATATTTCAAGTCTCCAAAGGAACACGAGAAGATTTATGTCCTCCTCATTCTAATGGAGTATATTTTGACGCTTTCAAATTCGAGTTCGCACCCCCCCTATCTGGTTCACCAAATATAACTATTAAATGATGTATAAAATAGGTTACACACATTTTAAGTTCTTAGTACAATTATTATGCCACACCATTTCATAATTTGATTAGGATTGCTGTGACACCCCCAAACCCAGGTACTTCATTCCCACAGGATTTGGTGTTCACTTAATCAAACATTAATATCTAACTACCCAATCATAATCAAATTGAATAATAAAAACCTTTCCCATTAAAGGGTTACATAATAAAAATCTCCCAGGTTGTCTAACCTTGTATTTAACTTCTTTTCCCTCGACCACACTTTCTCTTATTTTTCTGCATTCCTCATCCTACAGTTGAGCGTTCTTCACTTTGTCCACCAAAGTTGGACTGGTTTCCATCTGGTATAATTTTTCATCGGATTCTTTTGGAAATTTGATTTCCATCTCTAACCTTGACATTGCTGTAATAAGCTCCTCCTTATCAGTTAACAACATCAACTTTTCTCCGCCTTTCCTACTCAAGGCATCTGCAACCATGTTTTCTTTGCCTGGATGATAAAAGATCTCACAATCATAATCCTTTATCAATTCCATCCATCTCCTTTGACGCATGTTCAGGTCTTTCTGAGTGAAAATGTACTTCAAACTCTTATGGTCTGTGTAAATCTCATATTTCTCTCAATAGAGATAGTGTCTCCATATTTTTAAAGTAAACACAACCGCCGCCAACTCTAAATCATGAGTCGGATACCCTTTTTCATAGTCCTTCAATTGCCTTGATGCATACGCGATGAATTTTCCGTTCTACATAAGGACACATCCTAATCCTTTGTGTGAAGCATCACTGTACACCACAAAATTTCCTGTATTATCTGGTAATGACAACACAGGTGCCATACTTAGCTTCTTTTTCAATTCCTGGAAACTTCCTTCACACTTCTCCGTCCAAACAAATTTTACAGATTTTTTCGTCAAATATGTCAATGGAGTGGCAATCTTAGAGAAATCTTGGATAAACCGTCTGTAATACCCTACCAATCCCAAGAAACTTCTTACTTCTGATGGAGTTCTTGGTTGCTCCCAATTTATCACAGCTTCGACCTTTGATGGATCCACTGAAATTCCATCCTTGTCAATTACGTGCCCAAGAAATTGTACACGTTCTAATCAGAATTCACATTTAGAGAATTTCGCGTACAAATTTTCCTTTCTTAGCGTCTCCAGCGTTAGACGTAAGTGTTCCACGTGTTCTTCTTGAGTTCTAGAGTACACCAGAATATCGTCAATAAACACCACCACAAACTTGTCTAAAAATAGTTTAAACACCCTGTTCATCAAATCCATGAATGCTGCAGGGGCGTTTTTCAAACCAAAAGACATCACCAAAAATTCGTCATGTCCATACCGAGTTCGGAATGCGGTCTTCGGTACATCCTCCTTCCTTACTTTGATTGATGATACCCACTTCTCAAATCTATCTTTGAGAAATATCTAGCACCCTTCAATTTGGTCAAACAAATCATCTATTCTCGGCAATGGGTATTTATTCTTAATAGTGACTTTGTTTAACTCCCTATAATCAATGCAAAGACGCATTGACCCATCCTTCTTCTTTACGAATAACACCGGTGCTCCCCACGGTGACACACTCGGCTGAATATATTTCTTGTCCAACAGCTCCTGCAGTTGTACCATCAATTCCTTCATCTCTACCAGAGTTATTCTGTACGGGGCCTTCGATATTGGAGTGGTTCCTGGCGCTAAGTCGATCACGAACTCGATTTCTCTGTCAGTCGGAAGTCCTGGCAAATCCTTCGGAAACATGTCCTCAAATTCCTTAACCACCGGTATTTCTTCCAGCTTCGCACCCTTCTTCTGAGTATCGACTATGTAAGCTAAATAACCCACACAGCCTTGACTCAATAACTTCTTGGCCTGCATAATCGTTAGACATCTCATTTGTCTAGGCGATTTGCTACCATTGAAAACTACCTTTGATGGAGTCATAAGGTTTACACATTTCTTTTGGCAGTCAGTTATTGCTCCACAATTGAACAACCAATCCATTCCCAAAATAACATCAAACTCTCCAAGCCTAATCGAAATTAAATCCACCATCAAAATATTTCCCTTAATGTTCAACCTACAGTTCTTGTATACGAACCTAATAGGAATTACTTCCTTATTCGCAATTTCTATGCTTAAAGGAAAATTCAATTCTTCACTAGGCAATCTTAATCTCATAGCAAATTCATCAGATATAAATGAGCAAGTAGCACCCGAATCAAATAATACATAAGCATCAATATCATTGATTGGGATAATACCTGACACCACATCCTTTGATTGCACAGCATCTTGCACAGTCATGTTAAAGGTTCTGGCTATGGGTTTGGTTGATGTCGTTGGTCCAGTAATGGCCCAAGTACCTCCACTGCTACCTCCCTTGCTTCCCGTTGTTTCGCCAGCTTTCTTCTTGGGGCACTCACGAGCAAAGTGATACTTGGACACGCAAGTGTAGCAAACATTCTTCTTGCGTTGATTGCAGTTTGGGGCAATGTGACCCTCCTGGCCACAGTTAAAATATACACGTTTCCCCATTAAGCATACACCCTTGTGAAACTTCCCGCATGTAGCACATGCTTCAAACTTCTTATTCTGCTGGTTACCTTGCTGATTTCCAGTACCCATATTTCCATTCCACTTTCTTTTCAGGTTATTGTTACCATTTCCATTACGATCACCTCCATTCTTCACCTCCACTTTTTTTTTTTTTTTTTCTGTTCTTGATTGAACTTGGTTACCGCCTCGCCGCCACCTTCAGCGAGAATTTCCTTTTCCATTATGGCTGCAAATGTCTTCAACTGGAACAAGAAAACCTTACTAAACAACCAACGCTTCAGTCCTTGTTCAAACCTCCCCGCCTTGCGTTCATCTGTACTGACTTGGTATGGCCCAAACCTCGCCAACTCGTTGAATTTCGAAGCATACTCCGACACCATCATCGTTCCCTGCTTTAGTTCTAAAAACTGCACTTCTAGCTGACTCTTCGAACTCTCTAGGAAATAGGTCTCGAAGAACATCTCCTTGAACCTCTCCCAAGCCATAACACCTGGTCCTCCTCGAGTTTTATTGGCCTGCCACCAATAACTAGCCTCTGCTTTCAACATGAATGTTGCAAAAGCAGTCTTCTGATCTTCTCCTACTCCCGCAACATCGAACACTTTCTCTATCTCCATGACCCAAGTCTGTGCCTCAATCGGGTTCATGGACCTACGGAATTCTGGTGGTCCAATGGCCTTGAAGTCCTTAAACGTTGTAGCTTGATTTTGTCGTTGGTTCTGCGGTTGATTCTATAATGCACCTGTCAGTAACGTCACCAGCTGCTGAATGGGGTTAGCTTCAACATTATCATTGTTGGTTCCTTCAACGGTTCTTTGACGGGGTGGTTGACGTCTTGGAGGCATTTTCTATTAAAAATACACTCATTAGATTATTACTCAACTCTTTTCAAGCAATTTCTAATCAACTTGCCCCATAAAAGTAATCACCAAATAACACATAACACTTTGGATAAAGGAAGATAATAACTTTTATTCATTCTCTATTCTTTGAAAACATCATATCCATAGCATCACTGCTATTTACATTATTTTCCTGAACTACTAAAGTTTCAGGACATCATCATCATATCCCCTAAGTTTCATAACACTTGGGATTTATATATTATTTATCATAATATAAATCATAAATCAAGTACACTCCCTAAGATGTCCTATTAAGATACTGCAAAGCCTTACGACGCTCTTCTTCCATAATTCGGAACATGGTTCGACGATCTAGTATGTACGATGGCAGCGTCTCAAACTAAATTGGGTAACCCATGACCCGATCTTGAGCTCGATTGATCACGATGCTGAACACATTATCCATCTCTTCCATCTTCCTTCTCTTTGCTTGTGCGTCCCTCTCCGCTGTTCCAGCTTGTTGATAAGCTTCACTGTACGCGTCTTTGGCTCTTGCCCTTTTTGCAGATTCTTCTCTCAACGTGCTCTTCAACTCTGCAATCTCTGCTCTCATTTGCTCATTCTCTCCTTCAGTGTGAATCAGCTTCTCTACAACATTGTTCAGCCATTCTTCTCGATCCTGGATCTCGTCATCCTTCTGTGCCATTGAGGTCTGTTGTTCAGCTACTATCTCTTGCAATTCCTCGACAGTATCTTGAAGATCCACATTGTGGTCATGCACCTCATCGTATATACGACCAGCTATCGAGTTAAGTGGAATCCTTTCCTCCTCGTCCTCTTCATCCGTCTGTGGCAGCTCCAAGGAATCCTCCTCGTCTGTCTCTATCTCATCATCCTCATCAGGTATTATTTCCTGCTCAACTACTGTGACCAACAGAGTTGCTTCCCGTGGCAGTAGCTATTCCCACACCACCTGAATATCTTGAGGCTCCTCCTCTCTAGGCATTTGGGATCCTTCCTCCCTAGCCTGACTGGATCCTCCTATATTAACCAACCTGTCAACCAAATTTTTAAGTTTAATTACTAATCATTACTAGTCGACACTCACGAGCACATAAGTTATAATCACATAAGCACATAAGTGTTTTATTACTTCTTCCTTAAAACTCGATAAGAGTTTATCATCACTATCTTTTCGAAGGTTACTTCCTAAGGCTTTTCCCCACCTAAGGTTCATAACCTAAGGCTCTGATACCAACTTGTGATAACCCCAAACCCAGGTACTTCATTCCCACAGGATTTGGTGTTCACTTAATCAAACATTCATACCTAACTACCAAATCATAATCAAATTGAATAATGAAAACCTTTCCCATTAAAGGGTTACATAATAAAAATCTCCCAGGTTGTCTAACCTTTAAATATAATCATTCAAATGCGGAATTAAAATTATTACATAACACCATTATTAAAAAGTCTAAGATCATCACAATAATAAAAGTACAAATCAGCATCACTTGTACAATTTTCCCTTTCCTTTGCTAGTTGAAGGTTCATCTACCTTGTCCACTTTAGCTGCAATGAGTTTATGAATATGCAAGAGTGAGCAAAACAATTGCTCACTAGATAAAATAATGAATCAACAGAAGAATAACAATAATAACTGCCAATGAATAGGCTCATCAAAACTAGATAGTACTCTAACAATGATAATCAGGAACTGAAATCCAAAGTATGGAATAAACATAACCGAGGGTCATAAGACCATGAACTATTTTAACAGTCATAAGACTATAAGGACTCCTCGTACTTAGGGGGATCAGCCCTTCATACCATGTATTGTGCACAAACATTTAACGCTACATGTAAGTTATCCCCTAATAATAGGGTTGTTCATCTCAGTATTTAGGGTACAAGTCCGCACCAAAGAGAGTTTGGTTTGGATAAGCTTTCAAGGGTAATTTGAAGTTCAACGATCATCAACTAGAGGACTAGTTGAATTAATACTAATAACATCACACTATAGAATACTCGTAATTGAATCGTCATGGTAAATTAAAATCATGCTTTAGGAATAATCTAATAGCATACACCTTGAATAACTATAACACACCTTGCTTGAACAATGTTAAGCCAAGGTTATTTAAAATTGAATACTAAGCATGCGTAGCAATTTGAACGATAAAACTGTTCAACATTAGTATGTATAATTCTGCATGCTAAACAACAAGTTAAATACAAGAATAACTTGCTCAATAAAAATAAAGTTCAGAAATCTTGCACCATTATATTGGAATCGAATTGGAAACAATAATTGCTTCAATAAGAAAATAAACAAGTGCTATAAACAAGAAAATAAATAATTGCTTAATCGAACAATTCAAATCACAATATCCTATAAACATATGTCATCATGACATATGTCTGATTACAAGCATGTGATCGAGTACGAACCATTGCAATTTGAGAAAGACTTGTCCTATGAAGAGGTTCCTATCCAGTTAGTCGATATGAAAGAATAAGTGCTCAGAAATAAAGTGATACCTTCTGTGAAGGTAATATGGAGGAACCATAATGTCGAAGAGGCTACGTGGGAACTCGAAGCTGAAATGATGAAGAATTACCCTAAGTTATTTGTTTAATCTATGTCTTCGATTCTGGGGACAGAATCTTTGTAAGTAGGGGAGAATGTGACGAATGAATTGTTTAAATTGTGATTCTGAGGACAGAATCCTTGTAAGGAGGGAATGATGTAACATTCTAGAATTTTTAATTGTTATATTAAATATTTATTGAATTATTTAAGTATTTAATGGATGTGTTTATTGTTGAATAAATAATTGTTCAAATTTGATTCAATTTGGTTAACTATTTGTTAAATAAATAATTAAGGAAATTAATTATTTTATGCTAATTTAATTTAATTATTAAGTTAGAGAGTTTTGATTAATTGAATTGTTATTCTTTTTATTTGAATTTGTACTTAAAAGGAAGTGTTATTTGATTAAATAAAGTTATAATTATATAGAAAATTATAATTTTGTGGTATTGATTTATGTGATGAAGTAATTTAATAAGTTTTTATTGGAATTAATTTAGTTAATTAAAAGTGTGACAAATAACCTTTTATAAAGTAGTTATTAAAATAACTTAAAGGAGTTTAATTGTGTTTTACCAAACAAGGCTTATTGCCTATTAAGTCTTTAATCTAATTGTGTTTTACCAAACAAGGCATAAAGATTAATTGATTATTTTTTTAGTGGTTAGCCAAACAAGCCTTATGGCTCTTGGTTTTCAAAATAAAAAAATAACTGTTGTCAGTTAAGTTAGTATTATATTATATAATTAATATATATTATATCTTATATGCGTTATATTCTAAGACGTAAGATTAGAATAGAGAGGGAAGAGAGAAGAAGAGAGTTTACAGAGAAAAAAAGAAGAGAGGAAGAAAGGCTAAGGAAGTTGAGAGAGAGAGATTGGAGAAAAGAAGTTTGAGAATCAAAAGTAATAGCCATCATCATAATCTTCTTCAAGGTATCATCCTAATTTTTTTTAGTTTTAAAAGTTTAGTTTTTCTCTTCCCTAATTCTCTATAGAATCCTTGTGTAAGGATAAATTGTTGTTGTTATGTGGCTTAATATGATATACTAATGATGTTAAAATTATTTTCATAAGTTATAGTCAATGAATTGATGATATGTATGTAATTTGTGAAGAAAAATATTTTTACAAAGAGTTTTTGTGAATATATATTGTTTGGTTTAAGGTAGTAATTAGTTGTTTAGTTGATAAATTGGTTATTGAATGTGGTAGAGTATGTATGAACATTGATAAAGTTCTTTGAATTATCTATTTTGGTTGGAAAACAAAATCACAGTGTTTATTTTCATTAAAAACATAAAAAATGAGTTTTTATAAAAAACAGTGAAATTGTATGATTTAAATTAGTCGTTTATACTGTTTTATGAGTAGAAACATGTTTACAATCTTTGAACTATGTTTATGTGAAGTCTCTATAGGAATTACATGCTAATTAGGCTGTTAGAAATGAACTTTTAGGCCAAAATTGGCTTTTGTTCATCTTATTCTTGTCAAGTCGTTAGTCGAAGACTACGATTTAGCATATAGCATATGTGACAAATGATTCAATTGTTGTGTCATGAAGGTCTGGCCACTTACCGCTAAAGATGGCCGTAGCTTAACTCTCGTCTTAGTAAGCGCCATCATCGAAGCCATAACGCCGCACCGCATGATATAAGCGTGGAAAGTCTTTGCGGTATGAGTTAGTAAAAAATAACTTTGACGATGTACTTTTGTACTCGAAATTTGAAGGAATTGTTATGTGATAATAGTAGGACTGCAAAATGTTGATTTCAGTATTTCTATACTATGAATGAGCCTGTTATTAACAATTAAATTGTTTTATAACTTGATTATGTGATTAAAAATCCAAATTTTACATGATGAACGTACTTAGTTATGTTTGTAAGGTGGTAATGACTAATTATGTCATGATGACATATGTTTATAGGATATTGTGATTTTGAATTGTTCGGTTTAGCCCACGAGCAAGGCAAGTTCTCTAATCTATTTTCTTGTTGAAGCAATTATTGTTTCCAATTCGATTCCAATATAATGGTGCAAGATTTCTGAACTTTATTTTTATTGAGCAAGTTATTCTTGTATTTAACTTGTTGTTTAGCATGCACAATTATACATACTAATGTTGAACAGTTTTATCGTTTAAATTGCTACGCATGCTTAGTATTCGATTTTAAATAACCTTGGCTTAACATTGTTCAAGCAAGGAGTGTTATAGTTATTCAAGGTGTATGCTATTAGATTATTCCTAAAGCATGATTTTAATTTAAATGAAGATTCAATTACGAGTATTCTATAGTATGATGTTATTAGTATTAATTCAACTAGTCCTCTAGTTGATAATCGTTGAACTTCAAATTACCCTTGAAAGCTTATCCAAACCAAACTCTCTTTGGAGCGGACTTGTACTCTAAATACTGAGATGAACAACCCTATTATTAGGGGATAACTTACGCGTAGCGTTAAATGTTTGTGCACAATACATGGTACGAAGGGTTGATCCCCCTAAGTACGAGGAGTCCTTATAGTCTTATGACTGTTAAAGTTGGAGTTGAAAGATTACTCATGAATTGTGGACATAGTTCATGGTCTTATGACCCTCGATTATGTTTATTCCATACTTTGGATTTCGGTTCACGATTATCATTGTTAGAGTACTATTTAGTTTTGATGAGCCTATTCATTGGCAGATTATTATTGTTATTCTTACATTGATTCATTATTTTATCTAGTGAGCAATTGCTTTGCTCACTCTTGCATATTATAAACTCATTGCGACTAAAGTGGACAAGGTAGATGAACCTTCAACTAGCAAAGGAAAGGAAAATTGTACAAGTGATCTTTGATTTGTACTTTTATTATTGTGATGATCTTAGACTTCTTAATAATGGTGTTATGTAATAATTTTAATTCCGCATTTGAATGATTGTATTTAAAGGTTAGACAACCTGGGAGATTTTTATTATGTAACCCTTTAATGGGATAGGTTTTCATTATTCAATTTGATTATGATTGGGTAGTTAGATATGAATGTTTGATTAAGTGAACACCAAATCCTGTGGGAATGAAGTACAAACATTAACTTCAATTTTTTCCCAGTTTTACACTCTCTCTCTAAAACAGTCATAACTAATTCGTTTCAAAACATTTTTGAGCGATTCTTGAGCCCACGCGAAGCTAACTTCTGAGGCTACAACTTTCATTCTTTGACCATTTCCAAATTCAAAACACAGAATTCCAAAAATTTAGTTCAAGGTGACTGCCCCGAGTTGGTTAGATAGTTTTGACGCGACTACTTTGAATGGTCATAAGTCTTTGCTCCGAAGTCGGAATTAGTCCATTCCAGAGTCTATGGAAAGCTAATTCAGTTTAATATAACATACCAAAAGCCTAGAAGTTTCTGGAAAAATTAACTAATTAAAACAGTGTCCCGAATAACACATCCTGCTGCTAACTTTTAGTTTGACAAATTCGACGCATTTCTTTCCAAGCACCGTAACTCCTTCATCCGAGATCGGAATGAGGTCATTCCAAAGCTTATGGCTTCCTAACTCAGTGCACTTCAACTACCTAGAAACTCAGAATTTTTCAAGTAACATAGCTATTCCAGAATTTGACACTATAGTCACTGTTCATTCAGTTTTTATTTCTAGACATGGTTTACAATAATCTTCACCACGGATTCATTTTAACTCCATTTTGGTTCATTCAAGTTAGGAAATCTTTAGAACTTAGAGGGATATAACATACAATCATCAAATTAAGCTTTTAGAAATAAATTAAAAGCACAAATGGTCATCAAGCTCAGTCCCAAAAACTGCCCAACAAAGTTCTTTGTAAATCTCTTATTTTGTGAGTTTTGGTTACACTTGGATTGATGTTAAGGCTTCATATCTCTAATTACAATCTTTAGAACTCATTTACATAATCAATTACAAGCCAAAATAAACATAGTAAACTAACTAGTTTACTAACAAAACTAACTAAACTTCCAAAATACAAACCTTAACTAACAAAGTAAATACAATATTTAAAATAATAACATTACCAAAAATTAAATAAGAAATATACCCGAAAATATGAATTCCACAAACTGAATACGTACTCGACCAAAATTTAACTAAGAAGATCTTTTATAAAAAAATCCTCCCACAACAAAGCCTTTCTCAAAAGTGGAGGCCTTATTGTTGGTGAATGAAATAAAGGATCAAGCCCTTCTATTTATAGGTTTAGCAAAGGGTAAAGTTCTTAATTTAGTTGATGTGGGACTTGGTTTATACTAATTCTAATTTGTTTATACTAATTTTTCCTATTTTCAAAATGCTGAGTGTATTCATTCATCACGAATTCGTTTCTTAACCAATTCGATCCGTTCAAGTTGCGTTGTTTTCGTTTTATAGAGGTGAACAACAATCATCCATCAATTTAAAGTTTCCATCTCAAATTCATCATCAACTTTAGTCCCAAAGTACACCAAAACACACATTAAAATCAAAACCCAAATTCCTCTTCTTTAGTATAAATACATGAATTTGATTTCTGAAAATTTGTTTCTAGATGACCACTATCAAATTAAAAATATCTAAGAACATATATAACATCGTAACCCACAAATTCATTAATCAAAACTCCAATTTTAAAAGAAACTCAAGAACACATAAACTAGATTATGTACCTTTAATTCCTTAAGAAATAAAATTAACCTTATCAGTAAAATTATAATTTCTATTCAACCATTATAATTATAACATTATTTAACAAATTCTCACTTCTCTAATTTAATTATTTAATTAAATTAGAATATCACAATTATACTCGCGTATAAAAAAGCGTATAAATCTCATCTATTTTATCACACTTAAATAAACTATCCCATAACAATTTTCATCAAATATTTATTTAATATCATAAATATTCATTTTATTTCATAAAGTTTCCAACTAAAATATTTAATGTACTTAATAAATAATTTACTCGCATTATACTAACATTTATATTTTCATACAATATATTACCTTCTTACTTTATTAGATCAATTATACTTGTATTAATTCACTATTTTAATTAAGTGAATTATTCACACTATTTATGAAACTTAACTCATAATAATTTTCATTGCCCACAAGGCATAATAATTAAAATTATATTATCTCATAACATAATCTCAACTTAATTAAATTAACTAATATTATTTAATTTCTTTAATAATTTAATTAACTATTAAATCTCATATTCTCCAACATATGAATATATAATTTTCTTCACACCAAATCATATAATTCAAAATATAAACACCTCATAATAAGAATTTTAATTATTAAATTCTTATTTTAATAACTTACGAAAATTCGGGTTGTCACATCCTTCCCTCCTTATAAGGATTCCGTCCTCGGAATCAAAGAAACCTCCCTTACTCGGTTTTTACCAAATCTCTTTTCAAAATTTACTCGGGATATTACATTCACCCTTTCTTCTAAGAATTTCGTCCTCGAAATTTTATCTATTAATCTTTATTCATTCAATCTATCAAAATAGATTTTACGTTAATACTTTGTTCAGTCATTGGGTTCTATAACCACTTTCTTTCCACAAAGATCTTTCTACAATCATTAACTTTTCTATTAAAAGTTTTACATTATTCTTTGATAACTCATCTCCTTCTCATTTCAAAATTTCTTTTCTCACTTATTCAACATATCCATCATTCAGTGTCGCATTTTACGACTTACTTCTCTCTAAGGAATATCATCCTTACAACATTCGCCTTTTAGAATAGAAAGAATCTTCCACAATTGCTCAATAATTGGGAAACAGTACGAATAACTCAGGAATTTAAAAGATCCCAAATCATGCTGAGGGTCATAAGACCTTGAACTACGTCAACGGTTATAAGTACTATTTCAACTTAAACCTTAACAGTCATTAGACTATAGGGACTCCCGTAACGCTTTTGGGTGGTTTTGTGGCTGTTTAACATGTAAAAAAACACCGAGAGAGATGTATAGATATTATATAATGCTTATATATCGCGAAAACTCACTTTAAATGTAAAGAAAACGATAGAAATGTAATGTAAATGTAAGTTTTCATAATTATGCGAGCATAATTCGGAAAATGATATGTAAAACGTATATGTAACATAATGAAATGCGCAAATTCGTTTGAAATTATATTGAACCTAGTAATGTAAAACGAAGGGGATATAAATGGTTTATGTTTTGATACGTAAAGTATTTACATACTAAATCCATGCGAGAACCTTTTTGGGCGTAAAAAATTCTGAGTTATATAAATCTTCAAATAGTTATGTTATGAGATAATATAACTCAAAAGTGGAGGCCTTATTATTGGTGAATGAAACAAAGGATCTAGCCCTTCTATTTATAGGTTTAGCAAAGGGTAAAGTTCTTAATTTAGTTGATGTGAGACTTGGTTTATACTAATTCTAATTTGTTTATACTAATTTTTCCTATTTTCAAAATGCTGAGTGTATTCATTCATCACGAATTTGTTTCTTAACCAATTCGCATAAGGATTAATTGATATTTTTTTAGTGGTTAGCCAAACAAGCCTTATGGCTCTTGGTTTTCAAAATAAAAAAATAACCGATGTCAATTAAGTTAGTATTATATTATATAATTAATATATATTATATCTTATATGCGTTATATTCTAAGACGTAAGATTAGAATAGAGAGGGAAGAGAGAAGAAGAGAGTTTGCAAAGAAGAAAAAGAAGAGAGGAAGAAAGGCAAAGGAAGTTGAGAGAGAGATTGGAGAAAAGAAGTTTGAGAATCAAAAGTAATTGCCATCATCATCATCTTCTTCAAGGTATCATCCTAATTTTTTTTAGTTTTAAAAGTTTAGTTTTTCTCTTCCCTAATTCTCTGTAGAATCTTTGTGTAAGGATAAATTGTTGTTGTTATGTGGCTTAATATGATATACTAATGATGTTAAAATTATTTTCATAAGTTATAGTCAATGAATTGATGATATGTAGTTAAAATTATTTTCATTGCCCACAAGGCATAATCTTGGTTGGGACATATACTGTCCAAATCCAGAAAATGAGAATTTTTGGAATCAGTTTTGCTATTTTTCCTAAAAATGATTAAGTTATGAATAAAAGGAAATAAATAGTTAAATGATGTTTTAAATAAGAAAACTGTGATTTTAATACTTGAATACTCCTAATGTATAATCCTATGACTATTTTAGGGCATTTTGGTAATTTATAATAAGAAATATTATTTATGACCTTTTATAGATATTAAATAAATGGTTTTGTAAAGGGTGAACAATTAAAATAAATTGTTTATTGATCTAATAAATTATTAAAATGTTATTATGATATTAATAATATTAGAATATGATGTTGTTAAGTAAATAAATTAAGATTAAAACTTCATTAAAATATTATTAAATGGTTAATAGTATTTGATTTAAGCATTAATAAATGATTAAGGTATTATTAAATGATTAATAATATTAGATTAAAATATTATTAAAAGATTAATAATATTAAATTAAAGTATTATTAAATGATTAAAATATTATTAAGTAAATAATAATATTCGAGATTAAATAAAATGTTATTAATATAATAACATTAGTAAAGGAATAAAATATTATTAAATGATTAATAATAAATAAAATATTAATACGATTGGTAAATGATTAAAAGTATTATTAATTGATTAATGATACTAAAAAATAAGTAAGATATTATTAATAATATTAATGCATGATTAAATTATTATTAAGATGATTAATAATATTAGTAAAGTATTAAAATAATATTAAGATGTTAATAATATTAGTAAGCGAATAAAAGTATTATTAGTGAACTAATAATACTAAGAGGTGAATTAAATATTGTCAAGATTAATAATATTAAGTGAATTAAAAATATTTTAAGTTATACTTAATGACTTTTAATATTTTAAAAATAGTACATTAATATTTTAATATTAATGGTAATTATTTAAAATGATTTTAAATGTTTTAAAAATTATTTAAGGGTAATATAAATGTTTTAAAAATATTTTGAGTTATTATAAATAACTTTAATATTTTGGCAATGGTTTCATTAATAGTTAAATAATAATTAAGCGATAATAGAATTATTTGATATTGAATCATTTAATAATGATTTGATTGTTTGAAAATTCATGATAAATTATATTAAATGTTTATTAAGTCATTTAAATAATATGGTGATATTTCTGAGATATTGAGTTACTGAGAATAGAGTCTCGGTCTCGATAATTAGTAGATAAAGCGTAAATTTTGCAAGCATATTTTAAATTGATCCGGACTTAGATATTTTGGATTGTATTAATGTTTGTTTGTGATGTAATAACTGTTGAACATGTGTGATAATGTGATTAGGTTATGTGCTGACTGCGAATTGCAGTACTATATGTTATAGTATATTGTTCTAATAGAACGAATGACCTGATTAATGATAGGTCGTGATATAAAAGATAAAACTAAGTTGCATATTGTAAGCAACACATCAGGCAAGTATCCTACCTTTGCATTTCCTTTATGCAATGGACATGAGTAAGAATGTTTCAGAATTATATTATTACTGTACAGATTATTAACCCTATATTATATACGCTCATTAATTGTCAACATGTTAGTATATGGTAATTCAGATATATATTCTGTTCGTTAATTTCTATAAATGGTTATACAAGTGTCCCCACTTGGATAATCATTGCATTTAATCACATGTTGATACACCTTTGTTAATTACCCGTATATATATATATATATATTGAATTATAGATTATTGTTGAATAAGATAAAACCTACCTATTATCCAACCGAATTGCTTTGGTTTGGAACCCTTACAAGTATGAACATCCCATTCATGGGAAAATTTTTATGTGCCCAAGGCAGTCAGAGTGAACAATAATATCGTTCTTGTAATGTAGTATTAATCAATCTGACAGGTACAACTAAGGTGATCACTCCGTGTCTAAGTAAGTTATGACGGTTTCATGAATGAAGTTCTGCTAAACTTATTCAAAAATGAAAATAATGTTCATAGTATGTCTCCTTAACCCTATATATAGTCGAGACGTAGTTTGAGTAAATTTGAAAGAGGGTTGTTATGTTATTATTTGGTTGATTACTTCACAACTATTGATTTGTTGTAGAAGGGTAGTATAAAGAAAACATTTAAATTCTTTCAACTCATATATATATATATATAATTGCTATTACTTGCTGGGCACTCAAATGCTCATCCTTGCTTAATTTAAATGTTTTCAGCTAGTGTGAACAAGTAGAAGGCTCGACTAAGAGTAAAGGGAAATGAAAGGTTGTAGAATGAATTCAATGCCATTTTATGTAATAGTTATCTTTATTAAGACAAGTATGAGATATATTACCTATCGCGTATTGTGAGGAATGTATTAAAGGTTGCGTACTTGGGATTTAGACTTTGATAAATATGTAAATTAAGTTGGTATCTATATTATTGTTATTATTATTAGTATTATTCCGCTCATAGAAATGGTATCATAAAGCACCGAGTTTGGGTTTCAAGTACCTGGATTTGGGGGCTTTATACAAGCAAGTACACAACGAAAAGCTGAAGAACACTCAACGCTCAACTCTACGATCTAGAAAGAAAGCTTGCTCAGCTACTCAGTTCTTTAGAACATATGCTTAATAGCAACTGAGTAGCACAATCCAAAGAACTCAACTCTCATCAAGTGTATTCCAAGTCTACTGGACTTGAAGAGTTCTAAGTGAATTAAGAAGTTCTAAGACTGCTGGTCTTGAAGGAATCTGTGAGATTCAAAGATTGTAAAGACATCCTTAGTGGATTTCCTACTCGAGGAGAAGAAGAGTGGACTAGGAGCCTTGATTGCTCTGAAACACTTAAATTCTCTGTGTCTTTTATATTCTTGCTTTAATTGCTATATTTGTTATAACTGCCTGTTAACTATTTACTCAGTTTATCTTAAAGGGGAACAAACAAATCATTTATTCCGCTAAAATTGATTAACAAATTTGACAAAGTATTTTGAAAAAGAAAATTTTAAAATATCTATTCAACCCCCTTTCTAGGTAACTATTGTGCCTCTAGGAAGTAACAATTGATATCAGAGCAGGTTCTCTCAATTAGCCTACAAAACTTGAGTAGATCCAATGGCACATCTCATAAGCGAATGAAAGACTGAAGGAGGCAGCAAGCCACAAATGTGTAACAAAGATAAATTTGTCAACTGGAAAGTTCATATGCAAGCATACGTGGACTCAATAGATGAATAGCTATTTAAAACTGCCATAAATCGGCCCTACATTCCAACGAAGCTAGCACCAACTCCAGAAGATCCAAACAGAGTTTAAATCAAGGTCAAAGCTGAATGAACTGACAACAAAAAGAAAGCTGTCCAACTCGACAAAAAGGCCAAAAACATTCTGTTCCAGTCTTCAGAAGATGACCTGTTTGGAAATGTGGTCAACAGCAAAACTGGAAAGGAAGTCTAGGAAGCATTGCTCATTATGCATGAAGGAACTAAAGAAGTCAGAGAAAACAAACAATCTCTTCTTACCCAACAATATGAAATGTTCGCCTATGTTCTAGGGGAAAATGTTACTTCCACCTATGAAAGATTCAATGTTTTGATTAACTCTCTTCGAGCGTTTGGAAAGATCTATCCAAACAAAGATCTAATTGTACAGTTCATGAGAGCTTTACCAAGCGAGTGGGATGCCAAAACCATTGCCATAAGAGAATCACATAATCTCCATAAAATGTCTGTTCAACAGCTCCATGGCAACCTTCTCACCTATGAATTGAAGTTGACTTAACGAGTAGAGACTCTATCTGAAGGAAGAAAGAAGGATAAAGGAGTTTCTCTCAAATCAATAGATACCATCTCCAAAGCGAACACTGAAAATGACTCTTACTCTAAGGAAGATGATGATGAGGATATTGCAATGCTAGTAAGAAGACTCAAGAGGTTCATATGTAAAGGTAGAAGCAGCAAACTTAAGAGATTCAACAACAACAACAGCCAGGAGCAGATAAATGACTTATGCTACAACTGGAAGAAGCCTGTCCATTTCATTACAAACTACAACAAACCTCTTAGAGAAGAAATAAAGAGGAAACCAAATCCAAAGAAAGAGTTCAAAGGCAATAAGAGGCTCCAGAAGAAAGACAAAGGTCTTGTGGCCGGAGGATCATGGAGTGACTCAGACATCGACACAACTACTGAGTTTGGAGATGATGAAGATCCTCAAGTAGAAAATCTGTGTCTAATGGAAAAAAATGCAAAGGATAAGAAAAGCACTGACAATTATGATGTAAGTATCGATGATGTATTTGACTTTAACTCTCCTGATGTTGATATTGATGATTTAAGAACTTCACTACATGGAATAACATCTGATTTGCATCAATACAAGAAATGGTTTAGAGTTCTGTCTAAGGATTATTCTCTTCTTCAAAAAAAAAAGAGAAAGTTCAAGAAGAACTGGAAAAATCTCTTCTAAGTGCTAATTCTCTCACTAAATTTGAAGCTGAGAATAAACTCTTAAGACAGAAAAATGAACTTAATGCACAAAGAGAGTCAAGTCTAACCTCTAAGATTGAGGAACTAGAGAAGACAATCTTAATATGGAATAAATTCTCTTCATCCATGGACTCCCTGATCTCAAGTCAGAGAAGTGCATCTGACAGAACATGTTTAGGTTTTGGAGAATCCACCTAAGAACCACATGTGGAAAAGACAAAGAAAACTAACATCAGCAGTGCTTAAAACCTCAATAGAAGCATTGCATTTGTGAAATCCTCAGAGAAGGAAGAACCAGTCCTTCCCTGCTCTTCTGATCCAATCTATGCTACAAGGTATAACGGATCCCATGTTGGCCAAGGGCTCAGAAAAGTGAAGAGTAACTTAGTCACTACTCTCCAACCACGAAGGATCGTAAAGTCAAGCAAAATCAACTCCACGAACCAACCATGTGGGAATAGTAGAGTCAAGTTACACTCTTTATAAATCTTAAATAACAAGGACACATTGAAAAAGAAGAATCAGTATAAAGGAAGGACTATCAGAAATCCATATAAGTCAAAATGGAGAAAGAATCCACACTCTCACACAAGCATGCATCATGCTAGATGTTTTGTATGTGATAAAATTAGTCATAAGGCCGCAGTATGTTATAACAATCTTATGCATATTAAACCCAAAGTCAAGCAGATTTGGGTCCCCAAGGGTACTAACAAGATAGGACCCATGCAAGTATGGGTACCAAAATGAGAGCATAAATCTCACTAGAGGAATAGAGCTCTACGATCACAACTTGGTACCTAGACAGTGGATTCTCATGACACCTGACTAGGAACAAAGCCCTCCTATCCGACTTCGTAGAGAAAGAGGGTCCAATAATCATCTTCGGAGACAATGGCTCTGGCAAGACAAAATGTTATGGCTAAGCTGAGAATGGTGCAGTGTCCTTCAGGAAAGTAGCCTATATGGAAGGACTAAAGCACAATCTTCTGAGCATAAGCCAGCTCTGCGACAAGGGTCATCAAGTTACCTTTCTCAACAATCAATGTCAAGTCAGAGATCTGAAGACCTCTTCTATAAAGTTGATTAGAACGAGAGAAGGAAACGTCTACACTGTTAATCTTGGTTAACTGAGTTCTGAAGAAACAATATGCTTTTTGGCTAAAACCTCTGAAGAAATGAGTTGTTTATGGCATAGAAGGCTGTCCCGCCTGTAACGCCTAGAAAGGCCATGTAACGCCTATCAACTTGGAAAACAAACTAGAAGCTCATTCAAAAGCAAAACTGTCAACTCAATTGATAAGCCCCTGCAACTACTTCACATAGATCTATTTGGACCAATTCCAACAACAAGCCTTGGAGGGAAAAGATACTCATTGGTCGTAGTGGATGACTACACCAGATTTACATGGGTGTTCTTTCTAAACTCAAAAGATGAAATAAGTTCCCAACTCATCAAAATGTTCAAGCTGGTGATGAACGAGAAAGGGGAGAAAATCAAGGCTATAAGGAGTGATCATGGTAGAGAATTTGACTTCTCTGAGATGTATCAGTTCTGCAAAGACAATGGCATCAGTCACAACTTTTCAGCTCCACGAACTCCACAGCAAAATGGAGTAGCTGAAAGAAAGAATAGAACGTTGATCCAAGCTGGAAGAACTCTACTAGCGATGAGCTAAATGCCTTTGAATACTACGGCGGAAAGTCATCAACATCTTGCATGCTACACTCAGAACAGGTCTCTTGTGCACTCTACGTTAAAGAAGACCCCCTATGAGCTGTGGAGAGGAAGAAAGCCTAATGTCAGCTACTTCCATGTGTTTGGTTGTGAATTTTATATTCTTAACAATGGAAAACAATATCTGACTAAATTTCAACCCAAGTCAGACAAAGGAATCTTTCTCAGATATGCCACAGATAGTAAGGCTTATACAGTATTCAACAATAAGACGTTAAGTGTTGAAGTCTTGATTCACATCATCTTTGATGAAATAGACTTTGACAAATATGTGTCTCAAGACACTACTATCGACGACTCAGATTCTACGAACGAGGTAGTCGAGCTCAACACCATGATCGTAGCCCCAGAAGATGAAATCGTCGAGCCTGAAGAAGAGATCGTAGAGAGAGCTACGCCAGACAACGAACCTCCACATCAAGAAGTAGAGCTTGATCTCGAAGAATTCAAATAAGAAGGCATCAGGAAAGATGTTCCAGCAGGAAACAGATGGGCAAGAGATCACACTCAAGACCTAATCATTGGAGATCCAAATGTAAGAGTCAAGACAAGATCTGCCACCCAGAATGAGTGTTTCTATCTAAGCTTTTTGTCACAAATGGAACCCAAAAAGATAGATGATGCTATAGATGACTTAAGGTTTTTAATCCCCCCTTAAGTTTTATAACCTAATGCTTTGATACCAACCTATGACGCCCCCAAATCTGGGTATCTTCCAACCCGACAGATGGTGCTACACGGTACTACCATTCACACATACATTCAATTGAAAAGTCTCAAAAGAACGAATATGTCTTCTATATATTAGAAATAATATTACATTTCCCCAGGTTCTTTATAACCCATACATTTGTTCTTGTCATAATATCAAATATATTACAATCGTTCACCTATACTATTACATCAGAACTCTAAGGGGGTTCGTCTTCGCCCTGCCTTTATCCTTGTCGGATCCTTCGGTTCGTTCGATCTTAGCTGTGTTCATATGGTTCAAGCAAGAGTGAGCATGACTAGCTCAACAAGTACTACAATTCTAATAAACAACATGTTTAAACATAGAACTCATATATCTTCAATAACTGATCAATAGTTACGAAGTACTATTGATAAATTCAAAATAGCACTTCTTTTCATTCAAAACATTTTCCAACAACAATATTCAGTAGAATATCAACTAAGGTTCAAGACTATGAGTAGTTCATAATTTCTTTTGAAAAGGACAACTCAGCACTAAGTCCGTAAGTCCGGCATAGCTTACGAGTACTTCTGGGTGATCAGCCCATAGTACTCTATGTTGATCAACACTACATCCATTAAACGTGTATACGTTTAAGTTGTGGCAACCTCACGTGCCTGTCGTTAAAAGACAAAAACATTTTAGTATACTTGGTCTTCGATTGAAAACCATACCAATATAACTCGGTAAACATTAATCATGCTTGACAGAATCATAATATAAGTCTAGCCGAAAGAATTGGCTTTAGAATTCATCATTAAAAACTTCATGCGAAAGAACTGGAACAAGGGTTAGAATACTTGCCTTTCAGCGTCTGCTTACTAATTATCACACGTACACTTTATGTCTCTAAGTTTCTACAATACATGATCATATAACGCACCACATTAGGTCATATATAATCAAGTATATATAATATTATATCTTACCCTTCATCTCAATCTAAATCCTAACTTAGATCTGTTATTATGGGTTTCGGCTTTTCATTACCTTCACTTTTAATAGATTATTAACTCTTAATCATCATTCATAAGGTTTACAAGTACCTTATAATACCTTATTAAGATCCTCAATTAACTGCTACTGGTTTACTATTCATGTTATACAAGTAATCATTCTTTACTGACAAATTCCTAGGGTTGGTAGGTGATATGGCGCCTACCATCTTTTCATCTCGTATTTACTTGCACGCTGAGTTAGCGATACAGCATCAGAACATGGCTGCAATACCACACTTTACTCTATCAGTCGCACCACGACTTTCTGCGATAGAGGCAACGACATCGTGCGGGTATGCTTGGCCGCCACCTTTTGGTCTTAGGTTGGTGCCGCAGCGCCAACTCTGTGCCTCAGATAGTTCGCAAAATTTGAAAATTTTACGAAACTCTCAGACTCATAACTTCTTCGTTATAAGTCCGAATTGGCTCTTTCAAAAGTCTACGGTTCACAAATTACGTACTCTATATGTTCATGTAAGAATTTTATCTATTTGACTTCGTTTGCTAAAATTTCACCTATTAGTCCATTTTTAATGAAAACGATAAACGTCCGTGAACGTTCAATGCTCGTTTCTTCGTTCTAAGTCAGAATTCGGTCATTTTCGAGTCCGCAACTCTATAATGCCAAATATGACTTGTCTCCATCGAAAACCAACGTTTCCAACTTCAAACACAAAATACGACTTCCATTCCGAGAATTTCACGAATTCGACGATTATCGTCTAATCGTGTGAATTTTGGCAAAACTTCATTCCTAATGATTCTAAATAGATTTTAACCAACATATGAACATCACAAGTTACTTATTACACCAACTTATAGTCAAAGTAGGTTTTGACTTATTCTCATAAATCAATGACTTAATCAACTTATTAACTACAAATTCTCATGCTTATGACTTACTATGAACATAAGTCCATCAATCAATGTTCTCATACTATATTGAACATACTAACATCATATGACAAACATATGACAAGTTCTGCATGATTCTATCAACTTATTAGAGTTCAAGTTGCTTATTCATCTTATTCGGCTTAAGTTCATTCATTAATAACTTATTACATGTTATTAACAAACAATCCCACTTCTCTATCAATCCTATCATAGAAGAGATAAAGATAATAGGTATGAGTCTTACCCTTGAAGACTATTACTTCACTTCACTTTGGAAAATCTAGCAAAGGTTGAAGTGACTTATAAGTGCTTATGTGGCTTATTCTCTCTAACAATTAAGTTGCTTATCTTTGAGAGGAGTTGGGAGAAATTGAACAACCAACAAATGAAGTGAGGCTTCTCTATTTATATGCAACCAAAATCTACGGCATTATAGTCAAATGGACATTCCACCTCCTTTAATCACCTCCTTAATACACCTCCTTACTATTCATTGCTTATCAACCAAGTCTACTTGCTAGCCACTTCTATTACTTGATCATCACAACACTTGGTCACCACACAAAATGTTTGCCCATCAAGTCTACCCATTTCTCACTTGGTTTGCCCCATGGATCATGGCTTATCATTGGGCTTGCTAATTAATCTAGCTAATTCCTTATTGGGCTTCCATTACAAAAGTTTGGACTTATGATTTAACAAATACTTGGGCTTGAGTATCACATTCTATTGGACTTCTATCACTAAGCTAATAATCCTATAAGTCCATTACATTTAATTAACAACTTAACATATATACACTACGTATAATTCTCGTATGCTAGCTCGTATATTAATTTGTAATATATGTTATTTCATTCACCATTCTTAATAGTATAATACGTCATATTATACTTACGTTCATTACCTCGTACAATGCATACACATCCTTTGATTAATACTTTCTTTCCTTAACGCTTAATAAACCTAACGTTCCCAAATTAGGTCCGCATGCAAAATATTATGTTTTCCATACTTAGATTATTATTACATAATCAATCTCACCTTAATATTCTAACATTACGTATTTCTCGAAAGTTCAAAAATAATTCCCGAGCAGAAATCGATGAATAGTGTTTTTCAAAAAATTTCTCGAAAAGCTTTTATTTTCATCTTAGAAATTCAAACACTTTAATTCATTCACGTAGTTAAAATACTTCGACGTTTCAGGGTTTCTAGGTTATATACTGACATTCATCTTACGAATACACAATAATAATAAATAATATTATTTTATTCATTATTAAGAGTATTTACAAAGGTTCGATTTTCCGGGGCGTTACAGAAATCGATAACATTGCCATAACACAACAGATCAGAAAGTTATTAGCAACTAAACATCTTGTCAGACATGTTCTTGAGGTTCTGGGTTGCCCAGAAACTCAAGGGTCCTACTTTTAAGCTTTGGATAATTGATTCTGAGCTTACTCAATATAATATAAAAGTTCAGTCATGTAGTATTCATGACAGGGTACAATAACATAGCTTCCTATCAACATAAAAGCAACATAAGCAAGATATATGGGCCGGTCAAAGTAGTGATCAAGAACTATTCTTGAAAATTTCTGGGTTTTCCAGAAATGTTCTTGAAACGATTTCAATCAACCCATTTTGACCAACACTAAAATTGATTACATTAAGTATTTGGGTAATATAAAAGCATTTATATGTAGTACTCATTTTCGTCTACAATCATATAACAAGAACATGATTAAAATACTTAACAGAAGGAAGATCAAAGCTCTGCAAAAACACTGTCAGACGTTTTGGGCAATTCTGGGCTGCCCAGAAACAACCGATCAATGTCAGACATGTTCTTGAGGTTCTGGGTTGCCCAGAAACTCAAGGGTCCTACTTTTAAGCTTTGGATAATTGATTCTGAGCTTACTCAATATAATATAAAAGTTCAGTCATGTAGTATTCATGACAGGGTACAATAACATAGCTTCCTATCAACATAAAAGCAACATAAGCAAGATATATGGGCCGGTCAAAGTAGTGATCAAGAACTATTCTTGAAAATTTCTGGGTTTTCCAGAAATGTTCTTGAACAGTTTCGTCAACCCATTTTTGACCAACACTAAAATTGATTCTGTTAAGTATTTGGGTAATATAAAAGCATTTATATGTAGTACTCATTTTCGTCTACAATCATATAACAAGAACATGATTAAAATACTTAACAGAAGGAAGATCAAAGCTCTGCAAAAAACAACATCGAGACGTTTTGGGCAATTCAAATTTGCCCGAAACAACCGATCAATGTAAATCCAACTCACTTTATTTGCTATAACTTTTAATCCACAACAGATATGGACCTGATTCAAGTTCCGGTGTAAAGATCTCATATCAGACTACCATTTCAAACATTTAAACAACAAAAATACACAACATAATGATATCTACGACCTCTGATATTCGATGTCAGAATACAAAATGAAATTTTTCCAGATTTGCAAAAATAATAGATCTGAGCTTATAGATGTTATGGATCCAACATCTATCAACCCAGATCACTTAATAACACTACATACTACATATTACAACACAAAAACACAATATCTAACACATTGATCAAGATCAGATTTCAAGCTATGGTTTATACCTTTAAATGAGCAAATCTGATTTCTAGGCTACTATTTGTGATATGTGTTAGTGGGGCTTGAATATGGGACTGATTTACTATAACATTTCGTGGGTTTTGGGATAGAGAGAGTTTAGGATGAGCAAGGTGAATAAATGAGCAATAATGTAACATTTTCTCTCTCTTGATCATTATGTACTACTTAGATACAATGAATTGGTTGAAGTAGCTGTCAATATATGGCTGATACAAGTTGCTTTAAGTCACATGGGTTTGGTGTAGTAAGTTACCAACTAAAGTGTTAGCCAATTCCATAAGTTTCCTATAATAATACACTAAGGGCAAAATAGTCATTTGTCTAACAAATTTAATGGCATACTAGTAACTTGGCAAACCCTTAGGGTTTGACCCTTAGGGTTTAACCCTAAGGTTTAACACAAAAATTAAAGGATTTCTAGTTAGGGTTTATCAATAAAAATTTTAGTTTATAAAAATTGTAATTAGGGTTTTCTAATATAGTTTAGGTTTCTAAATACATAGAACTTTCTAATTAGGTTTAGGTCCACTAATTAACATTAAACATTTAAAATTTTACAATTAGGGTTCAAAATATAGAAATTAGAGTTTATAAATTTTAATTAGGGTTTTGAAAATTAGGGTTTTCCTAATTAACTTTAAATTCCATAATACTTATCCTTAATCATGATAATACAATTATAAAACATTCTCGAACTCACAATGGAGTTTTAAATTAGGGTTTCACAGTTTTAATGCTAGGGCTTGGTCATGATACATCATAATTAACCAATCATTATCGGTCCAAATATACAGTATATATTTATAGCACTGAAATCAAAATAATATTATAATAAATGCCATTAATCACATAACAAAATTACTAGACAGATTTTAAAGTCTCATTTGACTTCAAAACTAGGGTTGTCTTGAAGTCTTTGACGTTTGTCGTTTGATTATTTGGCTAATTTTCCCGCGGCTGGTATTCCGTTCTCCATAGCTTGAGCGTCCATATTCGTAAAATTTTGTATCGGATCTAATTGTCTTCCAGTTTTTGTTGACAGGTTCTTTTGTCCTTTGATTTCATTTTCGTCTTGACGACATTATCATAAAGTATTCTTTATTAACTTACATTCTAAGCCTTTTCGTATACGTTTAACATATCACGTGAAATTTTCTATTCAAATAATCATGTACTTGAAATATTTGATTTTGAAAACTTTGGTTTACTGCATTAACAAATTTTTAGATAAATAACTATTATCTTTATACCGACTTATTTCATTAATCCAACATAGATCCATATTCATAGCACTTGACATACCATAGCGCATTCTGCTTTAAACACCCGCTATCCCTTTGTAACTCAAGAGTCGGGAATCGCTGCCATAACTTATACAAAATATTACCTTACACAGACATACTTATCCTTTACACCACATAGAATCATACCTATTCAAGTAACTCTAATACTACTACTACTTATTTCTTACGCTTTCACTAAAGATCAATTGCTTAGTATTCTATATATTCCCATTATCCTCAATATCCATTCACACATAACTATATTAAGTTCATCAAACTTACCACACATTATGAGTTTAAGAACTCACCACAAACATATGAGTTTAAGAACTCAACATTGACCACTTATTCTTTAACTATACTTTACCTATCAGTTATACTTATCGTTTCTGAGTCCGGTACTACACTTTTCTACAATAACCACCTCATTGAGGTAGCTTTCAATGTGAGCCTCTATTTCAGCTATTGGCTTTGATATTGGCTCGGTCATGAAGGTTGACTTATTCTTTATGACCTGAGGGTATCCTAATCCTTTTTTATCTGACATCAACATACAAACTATCATGATTAACACATAATATATACACAACACATAATAGTTTTATATAAGTTATCTTTCATTTTATTTGACGATGAATTTATCCAATTCATCTCCTGTTTAAACTCTATATGAGTTATTTATATTTTCAAGGTTTCCCTCTGTCCCAAGGTTATAGCCTAAGGTCTAACCCACCTAAGGTTTTTAACCATAAAGCTCTGATACCAAGATGTAACGCCCCCAAATTCAGGTACTTGAAACCCGAACTCAGTGCTTTACGATACCATTTCTATGAGCGGAATAATACTAATAATAATAACAATAATATGAATTTCAAACTTAACTTACATTTATCAAAGTCTAATCCTAAGTACGCAACCTTTACTACATTCTTTAAATGATATATAATACATATCATTATCTTAATACAGTCTTACTATTACAAAATATACCATAAAACATATTCTGATTGCTTTCCTTTTCACTTGTTCTTGTCTGAACCCTTCCGATTGATCACGCTTAGCTGAAAACATTTAAATTTAAAGCAAGAATGAGCATTTGGGTGCCCAGCAAGTAATAACAATTATAAATATAATTAGCTGAAAGAAATAAATATTTTCTTTGTACATCACTTCTACAACGAATTAATAGTTGTGAAGTAAACTGAACCAATCATAACCATATATTATTTCTATATCAAAGTTTTTGAAACTACGTACCGAATATATTTATAGGGTTAAGGTGACATACTATTAACATTGTTTTAAATTTTTGAATAGGTTTAGCAGAACTTTATCTACAAACCGTCATAACTTACGGGCGCGAGGGTGTACATCCCATGGGCCCTGTATTGATCAATACTATATACAAGAACGATGTTATCGTTCACTATGTCCGCCTTGGGCGCATAAAATTTTCCCATGTTTGGGATGTTCATACTGAGTCGTGAGTCCAAACCAAAGTAATTTGATTGGATACAAAAAGATTTTATCATAATCAACGATATTTCTGAATCTGTGTCTAGCTGATCAAATAGCTTAGATATATATTGATGAGTAGGTTTTTAAACTATGAATCGTGTTCAGTTGGAGTGTTTCTGTGTTTGTTTTTATGCATTTTTATTTTACTGTTGATGGTTTTTTCGTTTAATGTAGGAAAAGCAGAGGCATCTCGCGTGTGGAAGCATTTGAGGCTGTGTTGAGAAAAATTAGAAGCTACTAATAGTCTAACCTTTATCATTGTTGTGTGAGCTATTGAGTCTTGTATTTGAAATGGGCGACCTCTCTACTATCATGGCATGTGTGAATGCGGCAGCTAGAGCTATGTTGTTGCCATGTAGGTCTGATTCATCTCTCTCACTTTCTAGCTCTAGCGGAGTGCGTCCATGGAAGGGCTAGGATAAGACGGATCGCTATTTGAAGTGCGCTTTCTTTGGTTTTTAAAGAGAGGTTAGCTGGTGGTATTTGGGAAGAATTGGAATTGTTTTAAGTTGTTTTGGATAGGAAGTGGAGGGGAGCTAGGAGAGTATCTAGATAAGTGATGGTCTACAAGTAGAAAGAGAAAGAGGGATAAAACAGATACACACTTTTGAAAGAAGAACAACATTGGAGATCAAGCTTGGAGGTCTAGAGAAGAAGGAATAACTTCACAAAAATTGCAGGAATTGAATTCAGAGAAGAATGGTGTTTATTATTCTTCTTTAATTTTTATTATCTGTAATTGGGTTGATGTCTCCTTTTATTTATTCAGTAGTTAATTTATTTATTATGAACTAATTATCTTTTTAGGTGATTGATGGATCTTTGAGTTGAACTGAGGAATAAGTGAATTAATCTGAGTGAAGCTTAGAGTGAAATCATGAGCCTAAATCTCCAAGTATTGTTTGAAAATTGAGTTTTATCTTTGTGGGTTATTAGTGATAGCTAGAGTATTAGTTGTTAAGATTTTCTCATCATTTATTCAATATAGTTTAATAAAATTTGGATTAGTTAAAGATTGATAGTTGTAAGCTTGAGTTCTTGCTAGTTGTCTCTGAGGGAACGATACTTCATTTATCACTTTATTACTTGTTGACCACGTATATTTGCGTGTTGTGCGTAATTAGATTTTATCCAACAAGTTTTTGGCGCCGTTGCCGGGGATATACTACATAGATCTTAATTTATTACAATATCAGTTAAATTAATTCAGTTTTACTTAAACAATTTTTTTTTATTTTGTTTGTTATCTTATTTCAGGTGATTGAAGCAGTTTATGCAAACTCGGTCCAAAAATCCTGACTTGCTTCCTTTGGAGGACGACATCGAGAAAAGATTTCAAAGATTGAGTAAGTGGATTAAGGAAATGAGACAGGAATTTGAAACACCTTAAAAAGAAGAGGGAATGGCAGCCGAAGATCACAAAGCACTAAGGGACTTCGCCACACCTAAGGTGACTGAACTGCAGTCAAGCATCACGAGGCCCACAATAGCTGCAAATACTTTTGAAATTAAGCCGGGAACAATTCAAATGATTCAGAATTCGGTTCAGTTTGGGGGATTGGTGAATGACGATCCAAACGAGCATCTGGTCAGTTTCCTAGAGATATGCGACACCTTTCGGTATAATGGAGTGTTAGATGATGCAGTAAGACTTCGCTTATTCCCATTCACCCTACGGGATAAGGCAAAGAGTTGGCTACACTCTCTACCATCCAGATCTATAACTACGTGGGAAGACCTAGCTCAGAAATTCCTCGCCAAATTTTTCCCACCTGCAAAAACGGCAAAAATGAGGAACGAGATAACGATGTTTGAATAACAACATGGGGAGTCATTGTATGAGGCATGGAAAAGATATAAAGAATTACTTTGAAAATGTCCACATCATGGGTTGCCGAAATGGTTGCAATTGAACACATTTTATAATGGATTGAATGGGAACATAAGAATGAGCATTGATGCAGCTTCAGGTGGAGCATTTATGGCAAAGAGCTATGAGGAAGCGTATGATTTGATAGAGACTATGGCAGCTATCAATTACCAAAGTATTACCAAGCGAGAATGAATCAAGCAAAGGTTGCAGGAGTGTTAGAAGTTGATGGAATGACGGCAATACAAGCACAGATTTCAGCACTCTCAAAGAAATTTGATTCTATGGCAGGGGTGCAATTGCAACAAACACAACAGGTACACCAAGTGGAAATTATTTGTGAGTTATGCGCGGGAGAACATTCTACGGACCAATGTGCAATTAATCCAACTTCTGTGCAATTTGTGGGTAGCTACAATAGAATTCCGCAAAACACTTATCAGAATACGTACAACTAAGGGAATAGAAATCATCCAAATCCGTCGTGGAGTAATAATCAACAACAAGCTCCAAGGTCATCCTATCCCCCAGGATTTTAAACCCATCAACAACCAACCCAATACCAAGAAAGGAAATCAGATTTGGAGGAGTTGGTGATAAAGTACATAACCAGCAATGAAGCAGCCATGAAAAATCAAGCAATGGCTATGAAAGTACAAGAAATGGTCATGAAATCACAAGAATCGACAATCAAGAATTTAGAGAACCAGATAGGACAAATTGCATTGGCATTGAATAATAGACCACAAGGAACACTACCAAGTGATACCGAAAGAAACCCAAAAAGGTAATCACGAGCAATGTCAAGCTATTATGTTGAGGAGTGGAAGACATCTTGAGGGGCAAGAACCAAAAACATCGGGTGTAAAAGAGGTTGAAACAGATATGGAAAATGCAGAGATTGAGGCGAAACAAGGGGATGATAAACCAGTGAAAACGAGCATCCCAGTGAGCGAACCAGTTAGCTATCCTCCCCACCATTTCAGCACAGAATTCAAAAGCAGAAAGTAGACAAACAATTCACAAAATTTTTGGAAGTTTTTAAGAAACTTCAAATTAATATCCGATTTGCAGAAGCCCTGGAGCAGATGCCTAGTTATGCCAAATTCATGAAAGGAATTCTATCGAGGAAAAAGAAGTTGGACGACTATGAGACAGTAGCATTAACCGAAGAGTGTAGTGCAGTGTTACAGCGAAAATTGCCACCAAAGTTGAAAGACCCAGGAAGCTTCACCATTCCATGCACAATTGGGAATACGGCGTTCAAAAAATGTCTGTGTGACTTGGGAGCAAGTGTGAATCTTATGCCGCTATCGGTCTACATAGAGTTGGGGTTGCCTGCACCCAAGCCTACAAACATTTCTTTACAATTGGCAGATAGGTCAGTAACATATCCAAGAGGCATTATGGAAGACATCCTAGTGAAGGTGGACAAATTCATATTCCCTACAGACTTCATTATCTTAGATTATGAGGAAGACAAAAACATCCCAATCATTTTAGGAAGGCCTTTCTTGGCTACGGGTAGGACGCTCATCGATGTACCAAAAGGAGAACTGACTATGAGGGTTCAAGACCAGGAAATTAAATTCAATGTGTTTAAGGCCATGAAATTCCCGACGAATGGTGAAGAATGTTTTAGGATGGATCTTATTGACCACATAGTTGGCGAAGACATGAACAAGAGCTTGGAGAACGATCCATTGGTGACAACATTATTGGGAGATGAAGGACTCGACGATCTGGAAATTGGAGAATATTTTCAAGTATTGGACTATCTGCCACGAGTGAGCAGATTCAAAACAAGAATGAAATCGTCATTGGAGGAACCACCAATTCTTGAGTTGAAACCACTCCCTAAACACCTCAGGTATGCATATTTAGGCAATTCAAATTCTTTACCTGTTATTATTTCTGCTGCACTAAACGAATTGCAAGAAGAAAAGATGTTGCGAGTGCTTCGGGAAAATAAATCGGCGATAAGATGGACAATCGCGGAGATCAAAGGAATCAGTCCATCCTTTTGCATGCATAAAATTTTGATGGAGGATGATGCTAAACCGGTACAACAGATACGGCTCAATCCGATGATGAAAGAGGTAGTCAAGAAGGAAATTCTGAAGTGGTTAGACGCAGGTATCATCTACCCAATTTCAGATAGCAAGTGGGTTAGTCCAGTGCAATGTGTGCCGAAAAAGGGAGGTATGACTGTGGTTCAGAACAAAAACAATGAGTTGATTCCAACAAGAACAAGTGACTGGATGGGGAGTTTATATGGACTACAGAAAATTGAATAAAGCAACTCGCAAAGATCATTTCCCTTTACCCTTCATCGATCAAATGCTGGACAGACTGGCGGGTCATGTATACTTTTGCTTATTGGATGGATACTCGGGGTATAATCAAATTGTCATCGCTCTTGAGGATCAAGAGAAGATAACATTTACGTGCCCATATGGTACGTTCGCATTCAGGAGAATGTCATTCGGACTGTGTAATGCACCTGCCACTTTTCAACGGTGCATGATGGCCATCTTCTCAGATATGGTGGAAAAGAATGTGGAAGTCTTCATGGACGATTTCTCTGTCTATGGGGATAATTTTGACGCGTGCTTGGAAAATCTAGTAATGGTCTTACAGAGATGCATCGACACAAATCTGGTACTTACTTGGGAGAAATGCCACTTTATGGTGGAAGAATACATAATTTTGGGACACAAAGTCTCGGTGCAAGGATTTGAGGTCGATAAAGCCAAGTTTGAAACAATTGAGAAATTGCCTCCGCCAAGTTCAATAAAGGGTATTATAAGCTTTCTAGGACACACAGGGTTCTATAGGAGGTTCATACAAGATTTTTCAAAAATTGTAAAACCATTGTGTAGCCTCCTGGAGAAGGATTCAGTATTCAAGTTTGATGAGGAGTGTAAGTTGGCCTTCGAGCTGTTAAAGAAAAAGCTAACTACAGCACCCATTATCGTCGCTCCGGATTAGAGCATGTCGTTTGAATTAATGTGTGATGCAAGTGATTATGCAATCGAGGCTGTGTTGGGCCAACGACGAGACAAGATATTTTATGCTATTTATTATGCAAATAAAACACTCACAGAGACTCAATTGAATTACACAACAACAGAAAAAGAATTACTTGCAGTGGTGTACGCGTTTGATAAATTTTGGGCCTACTTGATCAGAACAAGGGTGATAGTCTATACGGATCATGCGACCATTCAGTATTTGATCGCGAAAAAGATGCAAAACCACGTCTTATCTGATGGATTCTCCTCCTATAAGAATTTGACTTAGGGATCAATGATAGAAAGGGGACAGAGAACTAAGTTGCTGATCATCTGTCAAGGCTGGAAAATCTTGACAAAGAGAAAGAGGACAAGTGTGTCAACAACGAGACCTTCCCGGATGAGCAATTATTCGGGTTTCAGTCAGAAGTACCATGGTATGCAGACTTCGTCAATTATCTAGTCAGTAACATACTACCTCCTGATCTGACACGACAGCAGAAAAAGAAGTTTCTACATGATGTTAAATGGTATATGTGGGATGAGCCATACTTGTTCAAATAATGTGCCGACAAGATGATCCGAAGATGTGTGCCACACAGCGAAGTGAAGAACATCTTGCATGAATGTCACTCATCTGCATATGGCGGGCATTATGGTAGTACAAGAACAACAACAAAGGTGCTTCAATCAGGGTTTTATTTGCCAACGCTATTTAAAGACGCTCACCAATTTGTAAAAACATGTGATCGATGTCAAAGAGTGGGTAACATATCAAAAAGGAATGAAATGCCGTTACAAGCAATTTTAGAGGTCAAAATCTTCGATGTATGGGGCATTGACTTCATGGGACCATTCCCCTCGTCTCTTAGCAATCAATACATTTTACTCGCGGTGGATTACGTCTCTAAATGGGTGGAAGCCACAGCACTACCATCGAACGATGCCAAAGTGGTTCTAAGGTTTCTACCGAATGGCCAACAAATTGGAATGGCGAAATTGCCTCCGCCCAGCTCAATCAAAGGTATTAGAAGCTTCATAGGACACGCTGGGTTCTATAGGAGGTTCATACAGGATTTTTCAAAAATAGCAAAACCATTGTGTAGCCTCCTGGAGAAGGATTCAGTATTCAAGTTTGATGAGGAGTGTAAGTTGGCCTTCGAGTTGTTAAAGAAAAAGCTAACTACAACACCCATTATCGTCGCTCCGAATTGGAGCATGCCATTTGAATTAATGTGTGATGCAAGTGATTATGCAATCGGGGCTGTGTTGGGCCAACGACGAGACAAGATATTTTATGCTATTTATTATGCAAGTAAAACACTCACAGAGACTCAATTGAATTACACAACAACAGAAAAAGAATTACTTGCAGTGGTGTACGCGTTTGATAAATTTCGGGCCTACTTAATCAGAACAAGGGTGATAGTCTATACAGAACCAGATTTTTGTGCCAACAAATTGGAAGCAACATGTCTTCACACAAACGACAAAGGGCATCAACCTCTTCAACTCGCCCAACATATGACCATTCAAGATTTGTTAGCGAGAAGGCAGCAGAGAGATTCACTACATCCATTGATGGCGCGGGCGGTACCGAGTGGCCCGAGGATCTTTGCTCACGGTAGCCTTGATCGGTTGGCTCGACGTGTGATCGTATTGGGTTCTAATGCTCTTTGCGCCTTGTAATGTTACTTCTTGACTGTTCCTGCTCTGGGTTTCTGCAATTATAGAGATTTTATTATTTTCCAAGTATACATTCTATTGACTAAGCTATAAACTAAAATTTAAATGTAAGTACGAGATAGAGTTTAGAGCTTGGGTTGCCTCCCAAGTAGTGCTTGGTTTAATGTCGCTAGCCTGACAGTCCTTCATGTCTTATTGTGTGTCTGTGAGGGTAATGTTGATGGTGTCCACATTTGCATCCTCACCCCAGTAGTGCTTCAATCTTTGACCGTTGACCTTGAAGGTTTCCAATGGGTTTCTGCTATACAGCTCCACGGCGCCATGTGGGAAAACTGTTTTTATGGTGAATGGTCCTGACCACCGCGATTTAAGTTTTCCTGGAAACTATCTCAGTTTTGAATTGAACAACAGCACTGCTTGACCTAGCATGAAAGTTCGGTGATTGATTTTTTGATCGTGCCATTTTTTTACCTTTTCTTTGTATAATTATGCATTCTCGTAAGCTTGTAATCTGAATTCGTCAAGCTCATTTAGCTGTAGTAATCTCTTTTCCCCCACTTCTACTTGATCGAAGTTCAATTTTTGAATAGCCCAGTAAGCCTTGTGTTGTAGCTCAACCGGAAGGTGACATGCCTTTCCATATAACAACTGGTAGGGTGACATGCCGATTGGAGTCTTGTATGCAGTCCGGTATGCCCAAAGTGTATCATCTAATCGAAGCGACCAATCCTTACGATTTGAGTTGACTACTTTTTCCAATATTTTCTTAACCTCCTTGTTTGACACCTCTGCTTGTCTATTGGTTTGGGGATGATAGGCTATCGCTATTTTGTGGTTGACCCCATATTTTTCCAGTAGGGCTGTAAACGCTTTGTTGCAGAAATGACTTCCCTCATCACTTATTATGGCCCTCGGTGTTCCAAACCTTGTAAAGATATTTTTTTATAGAAACCTTAGGACCACTTTGGCATCGTTCGATGGTAGTGCTGTGGCTTCCACCCATTTAGAGACATAATCCACCGCGAGTAAAATGTATTGATTGCTAAGAGACGAGGGGAATGGTCCCATGAAGTCAATGCCCCATACATCGAAGATTTCGACCTCTAAAATTGCTTGTAACGGCATTTCATTTCTTTTTGATATGTTACCCACTCTTTGGCATCGATCACATGTTTTGACAAATTGGTGAGCGTCTTTAAATAGCGTTGGCCAATAAAACCCTGATTGAAGCACCTTTGCTGCTGTTCTTGTACTACCATAATGCCCGCCATATGCAGATGAGTGACATTCGTGCAAGATGTTCTTCACTTCGCTGTGTGGCACACATCTTCGGATCATCTTATCGGCACATTGTTTGAACAAGTATGGCTCATCCCATATATACCATTTAACATCATGCAAAAACTTCTTTTTCTGCTGTCGTGTAAGATCAGGAGGTAGTATGTTACTGACTAGATAATTGATGAAGTCTGCATACCATGGTACTTCTGACTGAATCCCGAATAATTGCTCATCCGGGAAGGTCTCGTTGATGACACACTTGTCCTCTTTCTCTTTGTCAAGATTTTCCAGCCTTGACAGATGATCAACAACTTGGTTCTCTGTCCCCTTTCTATCCTTGATCTCTAAGTTAAATTCATGTAGGAGGAGAATCCATCGGATAAGACGTGGTTTTGCATCTTTTTTCGAGATCAAATACCGAATGGCCGCATGATCCGTATAGACTATCACCTTTGTTCTGATTAAGTAGGCCTAAAATTTATCAAACGCGTACACCACTGCAAGTAATTCTTTTTCCGTTGTTGTGTAATTCAATTGAGTCTCTGTGAGTGTTTTACTTGCATAATAAATAACATAAAATATCTTGTCTCGTCGTTGGCCCAACACAGCCCCGATTGCATAATCACTTGCATCACACATTAATTCAAACGACATGCTCCAATCCGGAGCGACGATAATGGGTGTTGTAGTTAGCTTTTTTTTTAACAACTCGAAGGCCAACTTACACTCCTCATCAAACTTGAATACTGAATCCTTCTCCAGGAGGCTACACAATGGTTTTGCTATTTTTGAAAAATCCTGTATGAACCTCCTATAGAACCCAGCGTGTCCTATGAAGCTTCTAATACCTTTGATTGAGCTGGGCGGAGGCAATTTCTCAATTGTTTCCAACTTTGCTTTATCAACCTCCAATCCTTGCGCCGAGACTTTGTGTCCCAAAATTATGCCTTCTTCCACCATAAAGTGGCATTTCTCCCAATTAAGTACCAGATTTGTGTCGATGCATCTCTATAAGACCATTACTAGATTTTCCAAGTACGCGTCAAAATTATCTCCATAGACAGAGAAATCGTCCATGAAGACTTCCACATTCTTTTCTACCATATCTGAGAAGATGGCCATCATGCACCGTTGGAAAGTGGCAGGTGCATTACACAGTCCGAATGACATTCTCCTGAATGCGAACATACCATATGGGCACGTAAATGTTGTCTTCTCTTGATCCTCAGGAGCGATGACAATTTGATTATACCCCGAGTATCCATCCAATAAGGAATAGTATGCATGACCTGCCAGTCTGTCCAGCATTTGATCGATGAAGGGTAGAGGGAAATGATCTTTGCGAGTTGCTTTATTCAATTTTCTGTAGTCCATGCATACTCTCCATCCAGTCACTGTTCTTGTTGGAATCAGCTCATTATTTTCGTTCTGAACCACAGTCATACCTCCCTTTTTCGGCACACATTGCATTGGACTAACCCACTTGCTATCTGAAATTGGGTAGATGATACCTGCGTCTAACCACTTCAGAATTTCCTTCTTGACTACCTCTTTCATGATCGGATTGAGCCGTCTCTGTTGCTCCACGACCGGTTTAGCATCATCCTTCATCAAAATTTTATGCATGCAAAAGGATGGACTGATTCCTTTGATGTCCGCGATTGTCCATCCTATCGCCGATTTATTTTCCCGAAGCACTCGCAACATCTTTTCTTCTTATAATTCGTTTAGTGCAGCAGAAATAATAACAGGTAAAGAATTTGAATTGCCTAAATACGCATACCTGAGGTGTTTAGGGAGTGGTTTCAACTCAAGAATTGGTGGTTCCTCCAATGACGATTTCATTCTTGTCGTTGTTCGCTCTTCCATGTGCAACGTTTCGAATGGTGTTTTGAATCTGCTCACTCGTGGTAGAGAGTCCAATACTTGCAAATATTCTCCAATTTCCGGATCGTCGAGTCCTTCATCTCCCAATAATGTTGTCACCAATGGATCGTTCTCCAAGCTCTTGTTCATGTCTTCGCCAATTATGTGGTTAATAAGATCCATCCTAAAACATTCTTCACCATCCGTCGGGAATTCCATGGCCTTAAATACATTGAATTTAATTTCCTGGTCTTGAACCCTCATAGTTAGTTCTCCTTTTTGTACATCGATGAGCGTCCTACCCGTAGCCAAGAAAGGCCTCCCTAAAATGATTGGGATGTTTTTATCTTCCTCATAGTCTAAGATAATGAAGTCTGCAGGGAATATGAACTTGTCCACTTTCACTAGAATGTCCTCCACAATGCCTCTTAGATATGTTACTGACCTATCTGCCAATTGCAAATAAATGTTTGTAGGCTTGGGTGCAGGAAACCCCAACTCTGTGTAGACCGATAGCGGCATAAGATTCACACTTGCTCCCAAGTCACACAGACATTTGTTGAACGCCGTATTCCCAATTGTGCATGGAATGGTGAAGCTACCTGGGTCTTTCAACTTTGGTGGCAATTTTCGCCTTCTGTTAATGCTACTGTCTCATAGTCGTCCAACTTCTTTTTCCTCGATAGAATCCCTTTCATGAATTTGGCATAACTAGGCATCTGCTCCAGGGCTTCTGCAAACGGGATATTGATTTGAAGTTTCTTAAAAACTTCCAAAAATTTTGCGAATTGTTTGTCTACTTTCTACTTTTGGATTCTTTGCTGAAATGGTGGGGGAGGATAGCTAATTGGTTCGCTCACTGGGATGCTCATTTTCACTAGTTTATTGTCCCCCTGTTTCTCTTCAATCTCTGCATTTTCCATATCTGTTTCAACCTCTTTTACACCCGATGTTTTTGGTTCTTGCCCCTCAAGATGTCTTCCACTCCTCAACATAATAGCTTGACATTGCTCGTGATTACCTTTTGGGTTTCTTTCGGTATCACTTGGTAGTGTTCCTTGTGGTCTATTATTCAGTGCCAATGCAATTTGTCCTATCTAGTTCTCTAAATTCTTGATTTCCATTTCTTGTGCTTTCATAGCCATTACTTGATTTTTCATGGCTGCTTCATTGCTGGTTATGTACTTTGTCACCAACTCCTCCAAATCTGATTTCTTTTCTTGGTATTGGGTTGGTTGTTGATGGGTCAGAAATCCTGGGGGGTAGGATGACCTTGGAGCTTGTTGTTGATTATTACTCCACGATAGATTTGGATGGTTTCACAGAATTCATGAACACATGTTATATCAATTAAGTCTAGATTTAAACATCTTCTCTCGAATCCATTCAAATCCACAAAGAATTGTTGATCAGGCAATTCACAAATTCAAGCACAAATCAATATAGATAAACTATTGAATATTTCATTAAACTGAGAATTAAAACTAATTAACCATTGTTCCACTCAAAGATCCATCAATCACCTAAAAAGATAATTAGTTCATAATAAATAAATTAACTACTGAATAAATAAAAGGAGACATCAACCCAATTACAGATAATAAAAATTAAAGAAGAATAATAAACACCACCCTTCTCTGAATTCAATTCTTGCAATTTTCGTGAAGTTATTCCATCTTCTCTAGACCTCCCAGCTTGATCTCCAATGTTGTTCTTCTTTCAAAAGTGTGTATCTGTTTAATCCCTCTTTCTCTTCCGACTTGTAGACCATCACTTGTCTAGATACTCTCCTAGCCCCCCTCCACTTCCTATCCAAAACAACTTAAAACAATTCCAGTTTTTCCCAAATACCGCCAGCTAACCTCTCTTAAAAACCAACCAAACGCCTTTTAGCCTTGATCATATTATCCTAGCTTCTTCCTTAACAGACTAACTCCGGCCAAAGCAAAGTGATAGATGAATCGGTCTCGTGCGTTCGGCGCTAGCTCAATAGTCCGCGCTTCTGAGGGAAGAGATGAGGTCGCCCATTTCAATAAGACTCGATTGCTCCACACACATGACAAATGCTAGACCATCAGTAGCTTCCAATTTTTCTCAACACAGCCTTAAATGCTTCCACACGCGAGATGCCTTTGCTTTTCCTACATTAAACGAAAAACCCATCAACAGTAACATAAAAATGCATAAAAATAAACACAAAAACACTCCAAATGAACACGATTCATGGTTTAAAAACCTACTCATCAAAATCACGAACATACCAACTTGTAGATTGATTGCGTAAAATTGATTCATAATAGAGCTCTAAAAGGCATCACTAGTTTAAATGTGAGAATGATAAAAATGAGTAGTGATGGCTATTGTTAGACAAAAACCTAAGTTTGGGGGAATATTTGGGGTATATAAGCCTGTAATATTATCTAAAAAAAAATATGATTAAACACTGTGGCATGTCTGTCTAGTTTTGTGGCATTTGTTACTTGAGTAAGTAAGTCCGAGGGGATTGTCTTTACACCTAGCGCCTTAAGGTCTTAATGGTCTGGGAGTCGTTGGTCGAAAGCTCATTAAGGTAGCATTGAAAAGCCTAAGGGAATAAGACGGTGCATAGCTATAGGTAATAAAAAAAGAAAAAGAATAAAACGGGAAATAAGAGCAAAATGCCCCCGTGAATGATAAGTGAGGCATAAATACCCCAGGTTGACCCTTTATGATGGTTTGTGTCTAGCTTTGGTTGGAATGAGCTTATTTTTGGATTTCTGTTATTTACTCTGTTAATGCCTTAGAAGAGGTGTGTTATGTTTTAAATTTGATAGTATGTCAATCTATGTTGTTGGTACACACACACACACTATAGTAGTGATATCAGTTTGAGATTCAATGGTTGGCTAGAAATTGTGGATGGGTTTCGTTATGAGGTATTGCCATATTTACATGATTTCTCTGAGGCCTTGTCAGTGATCTATTGTTACTAACTTAATATTGGATTCAATATTAGGATTAGTTGCATTACATTGCATGACATTGTGTTTTCTTGAGGACAATCAACATTTAAGTTTGGGAGATTTTGATGAGTAGCTTTTTAAACTATGAATCGTGTTCAGTTGGAGTGTTTCCGTGTTTGTTTTTATGCAATTTTATGTTACTGTTGATGGTTTTTTCGTTTAATGTAGGAAAAGCATAGGCATCTCGCGTGTGGAAGCATTTGAGGCTGTGTTGAGAAAAATTGGAAGCTATCGATGGTCTCAATGTCATTTGTCATTGTGTGTGGAGCGTTAAGTCTTATTTGAAATGGGCGACCTCATCGTCAGTATGAATCGCACTACTTGGCTAACGCCGATCGCGTCAGTCTCGATTCATCTACTATCGCTTTCTAGCAGAGAGTGCGATGCGGAAGGGCTAGGATAGCGCGGACTGCGCTGGTGCGTTTTGCTGGTTTTTAAAGAGAGGTTAGCTGGCGGTATTTGGGAAGAATTGGAATTGTTTTAAGTTGTTTTGGATAGGAAGTGGAGGGGAGCTAGGAGAGTATCTAGACAAGTGATGGTCTACAAGTAGAAAGAGAAAGAGGGATAAAACAGATACACACTTTTGAAAGAAGAACAACATTGGAGATCAAGCCGGGAGGTCTAGAGAAGACAGAATAACTTCACGAAAATTGCAAGAATTGAATTCAGAGAAGGGTGGTGTTTATTATTCTTCTTTAATTTTTATTATCTGTAATTGGGTTGATGTCTCCTTTTATTTATTCAGTAGTTAATTTATTTATTATGAACTAATTATCTTTTTAGGTGATTGATGGATCTTTGAGTTGAACTGAGGAATAAGTGAATTAATCTGAGTGAAGCTTAGAGTGAAATCATGAGCCTAAATCTCCAAGTATTGTTTGAAAATTGAGTTTTATCTTTGTGGGTTATTAGTGATAGCTAGAGTATTAGTTGTTAAGATTTTCTCATCATTTATTCAATGTAGTTTAGTAAAATTTGGATTAGTTAAAGATTGATAGTTGTAAGCTTGAGTTCTTGCTAGTTGTCTCTGAGGGAACGATACTTCACTTATCACTTTATTACTTGTTGACCACGTATACTTGCGTGTTGTGCGTAATTAGATTTTACCCAACATATATATATATATATATATATATATATATATCAACATGTGATTAAATATAATGATTATCCAAGTGGGGACACTTGTATAACCATGTTTAGAAATTAATGAACATAATATATATTTTAAATACCATATACTAACAGGCTGATAAACAATGATTGGATATAGAATATATCACAATAGGGTTAATAATATAACATAATAATAATATAATTCTGAAACCTTCTTACTCATATCCATTGCATAAAGGAAATGCAAAGGTAGGATACTTGCCTGGTCTGCTTCTTACTGATACGAAACTTATATTTATCTTTTATATCATGACCTATCATTAATAAGATCATTCGTCCGATTAGAATCACATATCATAACACATAGCACTGCTTATTGCAGTCAGCACATAACCTAATCACATTGTCACATACATTTCACAGTCATTGAATCATAAACAAACATTAATACAGTCAAACTATCTAAGTCCAGATCAATTTCTGAAACCTGTCGGCGTACCGATGGCTTTATCGGGTAATTATCGAGTCTAAGACTCTATATCAAAGTTCAATATCCATTTAGACTAATTAAATAACAGTCATATCATTTTTAAATGACTTACAATAATTTTTAAATAATTATTATAATTTATCACGAATTTTCAAACACCGGAATCATTATAAAATGATTTAAATATCAAATAAGTCTATTATCATTAATATTTACTCAATATTAAACTATTAATGAAATCATTGCCACAATATCAAAGTTATTTATAATAACTCAAAATATTTTTAAAACATTTATATTATCCTTAAATGATTTTTAAAACATTTAAAATTATTTTTAAATACTTACCATTAATATTTAAGTATTAATGTATTATTTATCCAAATATTAAAAGTTATAAATTATAACTTCAAATATTTTTAATTCATTAATATCCTTTTTAAATGATTTTAAATAAATAAAACCATTTTTAAACTATTTATTTAATATAATTATTAAATAAAATTAATATCATTAATATTAAATTAATAATGAAATTATCCTTTAAATATTAAAAGTTATATTTTTAACTTAAAATATTCTTAAACACTTTATTTTTATTTAAAATAATTTTATAACATTAAAATCATTTTAAACTAATTTATTTAATATAAACATTAAATAAATCTAATATCATTAATATATTAATATTTTTCATGTCAAAATATCAAAAGTTATATTTTATAACTTCAAATATTTTTATAATACTTTAAATGATTTTTAAATCATTAATTCTATTTTTCATAATTTATTTAATACATTTATTAAATAACTTAATTATCATTAATATTAATTTATTAATGAAATTTCATCACAAAATATTAAAAGTTATAGAAAATAACTTAAAATATTTTCTTATTACATAATATAATTTTTAAATGATTTTTCAAGTATTAAAATTATTTTTAAATAATTTATTTAATATAATAATTAAATAAATTAAATACCTTTAATATTCCAAAAATATTAAATATTTAATAAATATATTAAAAATTATTAAAAACTATTTTTTGGATTTTAAAATAATTTTTAGGAATTTATTTTGTATTTTTCATAATTAAAAACTATTTTTTTCTAATTATTTAATAAAAATAATAATTTTATGAATAAAGTGTCGCTATAGGTGCCTTAGGCAACAAAATTGTCGCTAAATGTGTTCTTGAGTAAACCCAGAAGTTCATAGTCAGTACACAAGGTACCTACTTTGACCGATCATAGATCATAAGTCATACGGATTCTGGCTTTGTATTAATGTTCATGTTGTAGTATACATGTGATACTACCATTAGAAATCGATAACATAGCCATAACACAACAGATCAGAAAGTTATTAGCAACTAAACATCTTGTCAGACATGTTCTTGAGGTTCTGGGTTGCCCAGAAACTCAAGGGTCCTACTTTGAAGCTTTGGATCATTGATTCTGAGCTTACTCAATGTAATATAAAAGTTCAGTCATGTAGTATTCATGACAGGGTACAATAACATAGCTTCCTATCAACATAAAAGAAACACAAGCAAGATATATGGGTCGGTCAAAGTAGTGATCAAGAACTGTTCTTGAACATTTGTGGGTTTTCCAGAAATGTTCTTGAACAGTTTCGTCAACCCATGTTTGACCAACACTAAAATCGATTCTGTTAAGTATTTGGGTAATATAAAAGCATTTATATGTAGTACTCATTTCCGTCTACAAGCATATAACAAGAACATGATTAAAACACTTAACAGAAGGAAGATCAAAGCTCTGCAAAAACAACATCGACGCGTTACGGGCAAATTACGCTGCTAGAAATGTAGGTCAAATCAATGCTTAATCAACCCACTTTGACTACCTATAACTTTTAATCCATAACAGATATGGACCTGATTCAAGTTCTAGTGTAAATATCTCATATCAGACTACCATTTCAAACATTTAAACAACAAAAACACACAACATAATGAGATCTACGGCCTCTGACATTCGCTGTCAGAATACAAAATGAAAATTTTCCAAATTTGCAAAAATACTAGATCTGAGCTTATAGATGTTATGGATCCAACATCTATCAACCCAGATTACTTAATAACACTACATACTACATATTACAACACAAAAACAAAACATCTAACACATTAATCAAGATCAGATTTCACGCTAGGGTTTATACCTTTAAATGAGCAAATCTGATTTCTAGGCTACTGATTTGTGATGTGTGTTAGTGGGGCTTGGATATGGGACTGATTTACTACAACATTTCGTGGGTTTTGGGAGAAAGAGAGTTTAGGATGAGCAAGGTGAATAAATGAGCAATAATGTAACATTTTCTCTCTCTTGATCATTATATACAACTTAGATACAATGAATTGGTTGAAGTAGCTGTCAATATATGGCTGATACAAGTTGTTTTAAGTCACATGGGTTTGGTGTAGTAGGTTACCAACTAAAGTGTTAGCCAATTCCACAAGTTTCCTACAATAATACACTAAGGGCATAATAGTCATTTGTCTAACAAATTTAATGGCATGCTAGTAACTTGGCAAACCCTTAAGGTTTGACCCTTAGGGTTTAACCATAAGGTTTAGCACAAAAATTAAAGGATTTCTAGTTAGGGTTTATTAATAAAAATTTTAGTTTATAAAAATTGTAATTAGGGTTTTCTAATATAGTTTAGGTTTCTAAATACATAGAACTTGCTAATTAGGTTTAGGTCCACTAATTAACATTAAACATTTCAAATTTTGCAATTAGGGTTCAAAATATAGAAATTAGAGTTTATAAATTTTAATTAAGGTTTTCCTAATTAACTTTAAATTCCATAATACTTATCCTTAATCATGATAATACAATTATAAAACATTCTCGAACTCACAATGGAGTTTTAAATTAGGGTTTCACAGTTTTAATGCTAGGGCTTGGTCATGATACATCATAATTGACCAATCATTATCGGTCCAAATATACAGTACATATTTATAGCACTGAAATCAAAATAATATTATAATAAATGCCATTAATCACATAACAAAATTACTAGACAAATTTTAAAGTCTCACTTGACTTCAAAACTAGGGTTTATCAGTAATATTAGGGTTTGGTCATAATACATTAAAATTGTTCCATACATTAACATTACACACATAACATACATATCTATAACACTTACCAATAATAATATAATATTATTATTCTCATTCCTTGTTCCAAAACCAGAATTAGGGTTTGGATTTCATATCTAATTTATCTTTCATATATAACATTATTAATTAAGTTAAATAATTAACTTAATTAATCAAATAAATTCATATAATAAAATAGTTATTATAATAATGTCGTAATCATTTCATATATTATTTAAATAATATAATAATTATGTTTTCATTGAAGTTTAATTAATAAAAACATTTTTATTATAAAATTAATTATTATAAGAATATACTTTATAATGATCAATAATTCTTTTTTAAAAAATTATTCTTAATCATTCATGTAATAAATATATTTTATATTCATCACATAAATACATATACATTACCTTGCACACATTCTCACCTTTAAAATAATAATAAAAAAATAAATTTATACGCAAAATTTCTGATTTATTTATATAGAAAATATCGGGTTATTACACTGTGCTCAATAGTAATTGAGACCTTTTCATACTTCCATTTTATTATTAAATGTTCGGCTTGTTTGTTTTTATTTTCAAAATGCGAAGCATCTTTGAGAAAATAATATACAGCAGTGTCGAACTCCTCATGGGCATGACAACCATATGTCTTTATATGTCTTTATTGTAATATATGTCTTTATAATAGAACCACACAACCCATCTTGGGTCCCCAAATACATGGTACATAACTCAAATACAAACTTAATTTATACAATTATCAAATGTCGTGTAAAATACGAAGACACATATACTGTGAGTTTTAATACAAATATTGTAACGTATATGTCGACGTCAAGATATTTATTTGTCCCTTTTCATTTCTTGTTCCTTGGTGTTCTCATGTTATATGAGATTTGTTTGAAAAAACAAGTGAAAAAGGTCTGACATGTATCATGTCGACGATTGACTGTAAGAGTCGCCAATTGGTGTTTTTAACTGGTTGCACCAACGCAATCGAGAAAAGGTTTGCACATTGACCCAGTGATGTGACACTGCTTAAATAGGTCTGTGAAACTAAGATTCATTTGGGTTTGGGGGTTTGATTATGCGGAGGGAAGGTGTTAGGCACCCCCCGACATCTGTGTTACCACAGTGACCGCCACTTTTCAAGAAACTATTATATGAATGTGTGTGTATGTGTGGATCAATGTGCAATTTAGTTGGAAGTAGTGCGAGGCCTTGTTCGCACCTATATACAAAGGGTTTGAATTTGTATAAAAATTCAGTTTTAAACATGATATAACAGTGAAGTTTTATAAAAGAGGTTTTTCAAACCCTGTTCTCAATAGTAATTGAGACCTTTTCATACTTCCATTTTATTATTAAATGTTCGGCTTGTTTGTGTTTATTTTCAAAATGCGAAGCATCTTCGAGAAAATAATAAACAGCAGTGCCGAACTCCTCATGGGCATGACAACCATCTAAGGAAATTCAAACACTATAAATAATGTACAAGCTGCTTACAGCTGAAAAAGTCCATCACGGGAAACGAATCTAGATTCAGTAAACTGAATCTGTGATGACAGGATTTCTAGGTTCACATAATGCCACAGTTATATATATAAAAGCTGTAAATATATATATATATATATATATATATATATATATATACATGATCAACCATCACGAAGCACCTCCATGGGGGATCGAAAATGTAAATATATAAAAGAGGTAAATATATATATAGAGACATGATCAACCACCACGAAGCACCTCCATGGGGATCGAAATATAAATAAAGCAATAATGCGATCAACCGCCACGTAAGTAAACTCATTTGGACTAAATGTAAAGAAAGCAAAGAAGACGATCAACCACCACAAAGTAAACTCCAAAGGGACTAAATGTAAAGAAAGCAAAGAAGAGGCGATCAACCGCCACAAAGTAAACTCCAAAGGGACTAAATGTAAAGAAAAAAGAAAAGGCCATAAGTAAACTCTGTGTTCGATATATATATATATATATATATATATATATATATATATATATATAAAAGCGGTAAAACACAGGATGTTTCTCAACTCGCTCGGTTTATCATTTCAAATGATTTCTCGCTATATATATATATATACACAAAAGTAAAGAACGCATATAGGATATAAAATTCGGGCTCATCAATGTAATGAGTTCGATAATAGTTCATATATATATATATATATATATATATATATATATATATATATATATATATATACAAAAGCAAGTAATGCTAGAATGTAAAATCCGGGCTCATCGGATATAATTCGACAATAGTTCATATATATATATATATATATATATATATATATATATATATATATATATATAAAAAAGCAAGTAAACGCTTCTAGACATAAGTCTAGGCTCAATCGAGGCATAACTCGATAATGTTAGTCCATATATAAAAATATATACATATATAAGTATATATATACAGAAAGAAATGAAAACCACAGACCAAAGTTCGGGCATACACACACAACACGACTCTCAACGTGAAGAATAGTGTGTGCAAAGATGAAGAGAAATGCTTTATAGAGTGTGAGAAGGCTTACAGTGGGTTGCCAAGGCAGGCTTCTATGACTCTAGATGGATAAATACTCAGCTCCCACCGATAAAATATAGTTATATATGAGCTAACATGTGTTTAAAATGAAAAAACACTCAATATGGGGTGCGTACAGAGAAAATTGGACAGGGCTTCCTCGCTTTTTTTCTCTTACCAATGGCCACCCTAAGCTCTATATTTATAGAGCTGGGAGCCGTAGGTGTACCTGCGGCAACCGTAGATGTACCTACGGCTTCTTGGGGTGCCCCGGGCTCTATGGGTCCTACCATCTCAAAGTACGTGCACTCATACACTTTGATGTCCGCTGGAACTTGCAGAACTTCAATCCGAGCATCCGAACGAGGTGTACAAGACCTTATTCGGAATGCTTTTGTCGAGAGTTACACAATGACATGGGATTAGAGGTTGTACGAAGTCAGGAAGAGGGGACCATGCCCATGGTCTTCAAGCTTCAAATTCTATCCGGTGTGCTGCCACGCGTAATAGTCACCCGGGATTGGAACTCCTTGGCTCTTGTGGGACATTATTGTGTAGAAATATATGTATGAAATTTTGAGACGGTGCGCTGGGGTTAAGGTGGAAGGATGACAATTTTGCCCCTCACCGGGGTTATCTCCGGTTTGGGCTGATAGCAGACGTTGCTCAGGGTTACATCTGAGATTGGATTGCTGCAAATGTTTGAATTCCGCAAGGTCATTTATAAGTGTGAATGTCTTCTCGGTGTTAGCTCCGGGTCTTTGGAATGAGTGCCTCGACAGAGGTCTGAGATTGAAGCTGATTGCATGCATTTGAAACAAGCATTTTCGGAGTTATTGCCGAAAATGCAATAGCATTCCTTGGGGTTATCTCCAAGGATGAAACTTGGGGTTATCTCTGAGGTTAGAACTAATACTCCCGGTGTGTGTTCTGGGGTTAAAACTGAACTTCTGGTAGTATCCAGAATGGATGTGAGCTGTCCTCCAGGGTTATCTCCGAAAGACGAATCTGCCCTCCTGCAATGTTAGTAATAGGCGTGCAAAAAATTTCGAGTGTCTACATATGCCCCTCTTTATCATATTCATGCAATGCAAGGCATGTATAGGATAAAGAATCCTAGACACTTGAAATGCAACAAGATAAACATGATGCAAATGCATGATGCATATAGATTGTTGGATTTTTTCCAACATGATGGAATAATTTCTGGTTCCTTGTTAATCTTGTCGGGGATGACAATTAGTGATGTCTTGGACATACGATCCAAGTCTTCAAGAATGTTGACGTTGGGGTTATCACCAAAGTCCTGGATCCTTGATACAAACTTTACTCAAAAGATGTGCCTCTCGTGTGCAAGAGATTTGTGGGGATAAAGTTTTATCTGTTTGAGGATGTGTATAACATATAACATGATCCTGTCAGAGTTACTGCCGACAGTATGTATTGTCAAGGCTTCCTAACCTTTGCTGATGTGTGTATCACCGGATATATCCCTGCTGGGCAAACTGTCAAGGCTGCTTGACCTTCATTAATGTGTGTATCACCGGATAAATCCCTACTGGGTAAACTATCAAGGCTGCTTGACCTTCATTGATGTGTGTATCAATGGTTGCATTGCGTTGTGTCCCCTACCGGGGAAGGTTATGGATAAGTACACTGATGGATGAGATCATCGAATGGCCTCCGATGCTTCGATGGGTTTACTTGCCATCGGTTGAAATGGCGTCAAGGCTGGTTGACCTTCATTGATTTGTACATCAATGGTTGAATTGTGTTGTAACCCCCGCTGGGGATTCGTTCATGGACTAATAATGCGTTGTAACCCCCGTCGGGGATTCGTTTATGAACTAATAATGCGTTGTAACCCCTGTCGGGGATACGTGGATGAGTGAAAATCTGTGTTGTAACCCCTGCCAGGGATTATGTCAAGGTTGCTTGACCTTTATTGACGCGTATATCAATGGTTGAATTACGTTATAACCCCCGCTGGGGATTCTTTATCAATGTTTGAAATTGGCGTTGTGACCCCCACCGGGGAACACGTCTTTTAGGGTTACGACCCTGTGTTTGGCAGCATCGGACCTTTGTGAGGTATTGTCGAGCATGATTTGCAAAAGCTGAGGTCACTGGTATAGTATACCTTGCATTCAGGCGAATAACAAGGAGTGACATGTGAAACCACAGTTTGGCCTGCGAAAACCAAGATTTCAGGATACTCCGCTCATTCGTGTAGCATTTTTATTCCTGATTTGGCCTTTTCAGCTTGCGAAACCTCCTTTGCATCTCGAACTGAACTGAGCCAGAGGAGTGGGTCCTATTCTCGTTATATCTTTTGATAGGCCTTTGTTAGATGTAGGGTAGTTTTTCCCCATTTCCCTGTATTTTAGATGTACAGAGATATATTAGATGATGATATACTTAGGAATGTATGTACAGTTTTCCATTCCCTATATCATATTGCCATCTATTATATCATGAATGTTATTATGTTATGCATATGTATGTATGTACAGAGATATTCAGCATTGACCCCTGGATGGTCTTATGACACGGCCCGTATAGATGTCTTCTTCGACAGTTAGCCGTATTGATCATACCCCACCATTATTGGTGGCATCTAGTATGCGATCGTGGTATGATAGCATGTCACCATCGATTGTGGGGATCAGTAGATCATCTCGTTGCAAGATACTATGACCTGTTGATGTTTCTGTGTTCCCACAGATTTGTGGAGGCATCTTTGGAGCACTGGATATCGGAGAGGCATGTTTTCTAATTTGGGAGTTGACTCCTACTCTGGAGGAGTATGCACGTTTGACGATGCTACCACTGGACAGACCTTGCATGCATATGGCGATTGGAGACATAAGTAGGCAGTTCATGACCCTCACTGGATTGAGGTATAGGGTAATGCAGGATGAGCTCACATCTGGCCATGTTATATCCCAGCGTTTTCTATTTGATAGATTTGTCTTAGAGGATAGTTATGCACGGAATTCTGGGGATTTCACCACACCGGAGGATCATTGGCGTTTGGCTAGAGTAGATGTACTACTATTGTGCATACTGTCGTATGTCTACATGCCATGGTATATGGATGAGTTGGACATAGGAGTCATCATGGCAATTAGAGCTCTCAGGGAGGGTCACACCATCATACCGATGATTATAGCAGAGACTCTGAAGTCAGCCACATACTGCTGCACTTATCCGATGGGAGTGTTTACAGGAAGCTCGGTCATGTTGTACGTGTGGTTTATGTCACACTTGAGATCGATTGGAACTTTTAGGAGGCATGGGTATTATTTCACCCATGATATACCCATGTCATACTCCTTTCAGCCAGTGAAGTGTATACACGATGTATCTTGGTCAGCTTTCCTAGCAGGGATCGGAGATCCATTTGCTATATTGCCATATACAGGGCTTAGCCTACCCTACAGCTTCATTACTCATGCTCCGGACATGGATTATCTTCCTCTGGCTAGTTTGAGAGGCATGATTACTTACCACCCCCTGGCCGTGATGTGTCAATTTGACCAATTTCAGGATTTTCATCCTTTTAAGGGGGCATCGAGTCAGCGCTTCGCTTCTTGACACTTATCAGCAGAGGACAGATCTAGGTTGAATGCCTATTGGGATCAACGAGAGCTAGCTGAGTTTTCCATCAGCCATCTGGGTTGTTCAGCAGAGTATTCTGCATGGATGGAGACAGAGACTGCATCAGCTGCGGTAGTATTCAAAGTGCACGGGACTGATTCTGACGATGAGGAGCCTATGGAGGAGGCTGATATTCCCATTGATGAGGATTTAACTACTGGGTTGCCAGCATTTGTGATGGATTCTCCCACTACGAGTGCTACTGTTATTCAACATTCACCATAGTATCTGGAGCAGAGTCTACATTTGATGACTTTTGAGAGAGATCAGGCTAGGGCCTTGATGTTGACAGCTCTTGATGGGAGAGACGCAGCTCTATTAGATTGAGATGAGGCTAGATCAGCTAGAGATGCATTAATTATAGAGCGGGATGCTGCCCTATCTGCTCGGGATATGGCCGTCATAGACAATACTTCAGTGAGATCCCTCACGACTGGCATCCTTGCTGATATGAGTGCATATATTGATGAGCATCATGCCACTATGCAGTTAGCCTTTGATCTGCTATCTCGTGTAGATACCATTGGACAGGAGCTTGCAGTGTTACCTCCTTCTTCAGAGAGGGATGCTATGTTAGATATGATAGTCCACATGCACACAGATCCGTAAATAGACTTATATTTTCTTGCACAGACTATCTTAGCCATTTTGTCATGTACAACACATATTGTATATATCAAACAGAATTATATATTGTAGAAAAATATATTTTGATTTACTTCCCTTTCAGTTGTGCCTTGATACTTGTTTGGTATTTGCCTATTTCTTCAGGGCTTGTGATCTTAATGCATTCTGAACTCATCCTTGATGTGTGGACATTGAGATGTCGTAGGATCTTTCAGAACTGATCATTGATCTGTGTGTATCCCTACCATCTTTGGTGTCTTGGAACTGGTTTCTGTATGGAAATATGGAGAAGAGTGTGGCTTTTCCTCTATGATATTGACCGCACCACAAATGGTCGCCAGTACTCCTATTTGTGAGAAGCCTAGTTAATTCCATCTCTTATGGATTGGTGTTGCTCTTTGAGGAACAACCGCAGCTTAGATGGTCGCTGAATCTCCTATTTGTTGAGGAGAGGTTAGGTAGTTCCATCCCTTTGGTCTGAAGCCGATGAAATGTGGTGGATTGAAGTTTGATCCCAATACCGTGTGACAAGTATTTTTGTTCTGGTAAGGGGTTAGACCGAACCATAAATGGCTGCCTACGTACTCCTATTGAAGAGGAGATTAGGTCTACGTAGTTCAAACCTGGTGTAAGAGGTTTAACGCTGAATGTGAAAGGTAGATGGGTGTAGAAGCTTTATTAATGAAGAAGGGCGTAGAAGTGTTTTTGTGATTTTTGTTTTTGTAGAGAAAGGGTAGAAATGTTTTTTTTTTTTTTGCAACCGGGCCATATAGAATATGGTTGCCTACGTACTCCCAGGTATCAGGGAGATCAGGTCCACGTAGTTCACCCCTTAGGACGAATTGCAGCCGAAGAGAAGTATGAATCCCATGTGCAGGCTATACTGCGGGGAGAAGAAAGTTTGATCCCAGATTGGGACAAACTGCAGGTGTGGAAAAAGTTTGATCCCGTCTTCAGGACAAACTGCTAGCATGGAAAAGTTTAATCCCGTCTTCAGGATAAACTACAGGTGTGAAAGGTTTGAAATAAGGTGAAACTAGGCTGCTGTTTTGAAGTGTATGTTTCCCTGAGGGGTAGAAGAGTATGTAAAAAGGGTTAGAAAACCGGAATGACTGGTGATTTGATGATCGAAAAACCAAGATGTTTTCTTGATAGTAACTTCAGACATAGTACCATTTCACGGTGTCCGAGTTGATAAGTTTTGGAAATTCATCGCCATCCATTTCTTGTAGTCTAAGAGCGCCTCCTGTCAATACCTCCTTAACAACAAACGGGCCTTCCCAGTTAGGAGCGAATTTTCCCTTAGATTGATCTTGGTTGTCAATGATTGTAACGCCCCAGAAAATTTGGATTTTTGAGAATTAAATTTTTATTTAATTATGTGGATTAAATGAATTTAATTAATTATTTATGGGAGTAAGCTAATTGAAGGTCGTTCTATGACCTAGACATATCGGAACGTCGTAGTATTTTGGCTACGTGATAGAATTAAATTGTTTGAATTTCCAAGATGAAAATAAAAACTTTTCGAGAAATTTTCCGAAAAACACTATTCACACATTTCTGCTCGAAAATTATTTTTGAATTTTTAAGAAATACGTAATGATAGAATATCGAGGTGAGATAGAATATCCAATAATATTTCATTTATGGTAAACACAGTTTTTTGCCTGCGGACTTAAAACCTAACGATTAGGAAAAGTGAGTTCCGAGAAGGAATTTAAATGCATATAATGAATTAATGCAATGATCGTATAATACGTAGGTATTGTACGACATAATGGATACGAGTGTGATACGAAGTATCATACGAGTATGCATGAATGATGGTATGGTGTACATAAATAAGTATATGAGTTAGAATACGAGATTAATACGTAGATTATACATTATAAGGCTTTAAGCCTATGTAATGGACTCGTAGGATGGTGTGGGAAATTTTAAAGTCCAATGAGATATTGATAAGGCCCAAGTGTAGAAATGGGTAAGTCCAATAGGGATTTAATGTGTAAGCCCAATGCAAGCTAATGGTAAAGCTCAAAGAATTGTTAATGCAAGCCCAAAGTATAAAATGAGATTAATTGAATTTAAGGTCCAAAGCAAGGTTAATCCATGGGGCAACCCATGATCACTTGGATAACCCAAAGTAGTGACCAAGTAAAGTACTTGGTGGCTAAGTAAAAGTGATGAGCAAGCAAAGGATAAGTTATGTGATTAACAAGCAAACTTAAAAGCTAAGTAAAGTGCTTATGTGATGAGCAAGCAAATAAGGTGGTGGCCAAGTTAACTTAATGGCTAAGTGTTGTTGTGGCCAAGTAATTAAAGTAAGGAACAAGTTAACTTAATGTTTAGGTAATGAATAGTAAGGAGGTGATTAAGGAGGTGGGATTGGATTAATGACCCTTATGCCCTAACATAGCAACTCCTATAAATAGCAAGCTTGGTTTTCATTTTGTTGGTTGTTCATTTCATCTAACAAGTTGAGAGCTTATTGGTTAGAGAGAATAAGTGAAAATAAGCTAGAAAAGCTAGAAAGCTAGTCTTCATAATTCAAGAAGCAAGAAGAAGAACAAAGATTAACCAAGTGATATTCAAGGGTAAGAACTTAAACCATGAATTTCTTTCTCTTCCATTGGTAGGGAAATGGGTAGTGGTAGAATATGTATGCTAAAGAATGATAAGAATGAGTAATCAAAGTCTTAATAAGTCGTATAAGTCATGCATAAGCTATTCGTAATCATATAAGTTATGAACAAGGAAGAACTTGTAGGAACTTGTTTTATTTTGAAATAATAAGGTTGTTTGATAAGAAGAAGCAATGATGATGGTTAAAAGATTTAAGCTATGATAAGTCATGCAAAATGAATTCATAAGTAGTTCATACTTTTACAAGTTATAGACTAATGAAGAACAAGTAATAACTTATCATGTAAATAAGTTAATGAAGTATGTATGTCAAGATGTTAATATAATGTATTGAATCCATTTAAAGCAAAGAAAAAATCTTAAGCAATGAAGTTATGGCAGAATTCACGAGTTCGGACGATAATCATTGAATTCGTAAAATTCTCGGAATAGAAGTTGAATTTTGATATTAAGCTTGGAAATATAGTTTTCAATGGAGACAAGTCTCATTTGTCATTATAGAGTTGCGGACTCGAGAATGACCGAATTCTGACTTAGAACGAAGAAACGAGCGTTAAACGTTCACGAACGTTTATCGTTTTCATTAAAATGGACTAATAGGTGAATTTTTAGCAAACGAAGTCAAATAGATAAAATTCTTGCATGAACGCGTAGAGTATGAAATTTGTGAACCGTAGGCTTTTGAACGAGCCAATTTGAACTTATAACGAAGAAGGTATAAGCCCGGGAATCTCACATAACAAAATTGTCATCAAGAATTTCAGGCCGAGGATCTGGGGTCGTGACACCGATCAAGGAAAAAATATGTGGCGCATGCAGCTGCCAAGAATGGTTATGAGCTCTTTTCGAATTTTGCATGGCACAGAAGACGGCCAGAATGTGAATGAGGGGACTCTGCGCAGCAGTCACACGAGTCCCGGATCTTATATATCGCTAAGTAAGTCGCCATGACGTGACACAAAGAGGAATAGCCGGCGCCGCAGCGCCAACCTTAGGGTTTGCATAGAGATAAATGATTATAAAGATAAAAGGAAAGACAAATGAAGTATCACAACCTTAACAAACATAAGGTGACATTATTAAGATATTCTTAAACCTTAAATATGATCACTTAGGGTTGAAGATAAATAATTGAATGTGAGCATGAACGGTATGCAATAAGTGTACTTAACCAAATGACGATCGAGTAATGATTTAATAACGTAAGGACGGTAGTAAGCCGTGAGGAAGGATGATTAACTCAAAAAGAGTTGTATTAATGAAATAATTTCAGTTACGTTATAGAAGAGGAAGAAGTTGGTAAGAATGATGTAAAAGATAATGGCAAGCCGAAACCAGTAAATAACAAATCTAATATAGGATTAGATTGAGAAGAAGGGTAAGATTCATTAGGAACCATGTATGTTCATTCATGACCTAAAGTTTTTCTTATCGCTTATCTAACCTTCGTGTTAGCCAAGTTTTCTGTGATTCATGTTATGAGATGCATGAAATGTTTTACTAAAGGGTCGATGCCAGTTTTACCTCGGCTAGACTAATCTTGAGGATTGATTGATTTATTTAAAAGTCTTTCAATATAGAATTGCTAACGCTATCCTACGCTTAATTGTTTGGTACGGATTAAAGGTAAGCCTGAGTATGAATAAACAAATGTATTTTTCATCAATTATTCGATGAGCACGCGAGGTTGCCAAAACTTAAACGTAAATATGTTTAATAAATGTAGTGTTGATCAACATAGAGTACTATGGGCTGATCACCCAGAAGTGCTCGTAAGATATGTCGGACTTACGGACTTAGTGTCGGGTTGTCCTTTTCAAAGAAATTATGAACTGCTCATGATCTTGAGCCAGAATTGATGTTTTACTGAATATTATTATTGTAAAACGTTTTGAAGGAAAAGAAGTGCTATTTTGAATTATTGATAGTACTTCGTAACTATTGTTCAGTTACTAAAGATATATGATTCCTATATTTCAAGCATGTCATTTAAAAGAAATTGGTGTACTTGTTGAGCTTGTTATGCTCACTCTTTCTTGAACCATATAAATGCAGTTAGGAACTAACGAACCGAGGGATCTGACAAAGTTAAAGGCAAGATGAAGATGAACAATTAGTTTACCTTGTAATAAACTAGTAAGTTGTATATATTATAGTATGATGAACAAAGAATGTAATGGTTTTAGAACCTGGGAACGAGATATAATATTATTAATGTAATAAGAATGTCGTTGAGATGCACATTCTAATGTCGTTTCAATAGAATGAATGTACAGTTATGAGTACCATGTAGCACCATCTGTCAGGTTGGAAGATACCCAGATTTGGGGGCGTCACAATGAACTTCTTCAAAACCAAGTCGTGTTATTTAAAGTGTCGTAGCTGGACTTTTCTGTTGTAGGATCTTGTGATCCTTTGCTGATATAGCTGACCATGGAAGATAGTCGCGTTTTGCCTTTCGTCTATTAGAGACAATTGGTGATACTTATCTTGTACCCATTGGTTTTCATCCAGCTGAGCGTCCATCAACACTCTGAGGGATTCCATTTCCACCTCTATGGGGAGCACTGCTTCCATTCTATATGTTAAGGATTAAGGTGTTACCCCAGTGGAAGTACGAATTAAAGTTCTGTAGGCTAATAAAGTTAGAGGCAAGAGGTCAGGCCATCATTTGTGATTGGCGGACATTTTCTGCATGATCTTCTTGATGTTTTTATTAGTCGCCTAACAAACACCATTCATCTTTGGACCAGAGATGATTTGAGTTAAGGTGTTTGATGTGGAATTTACTACATAACTCCTCCATCATTTTTTTTTGAGGTTCTTAGCATTGTCTGACATAATGACCTCTGGTTGTTCATATTGACAAATGACATTGTTTCTGATGAAAGCAATGATGACTTCTTTGGTAACCTTGGTGAAAGTGGCTGCTTCTACCCACTTGGTGAAGTAGTCGATCATGGTGAAGATAAATCGATGCCCATTACTGGCTTTGGCCTCGATGGGCCCGATCACGTCCATTCCCCACATTGAGAAGGGCCAAGGTGAACTCATGTTGTGGGGTTCCCTTGAAGGGGCGTGGATGACATTCCCATGAATTTGGCATTGATAGACCACTTGACGTGATCATCACAGTCAACTTTGAGTGTAAGCCAACAATGTCCTGTTTTGAGGATTTTCTTAACAAGTAGGGGTCCGCTCATATGTGGGCCACATACTCCACCATGGATCTCATCCATGAGCCTCTGAGCTTGGTCTTTGTCCAGACATCTGAGGAGACCTAATCCTGCATCTCTCTTGTAGAGTGCATCTCCGCTTAAGTAGAATTTCATAGCAAGTCGATGGATCCGCCTCTTTTCAGTCACGCTCGCCTCAGCGGGTGTAGATCCATCCTGCAGATACTCTTTGATATCTTGATACCAAGGGTTACGGATGGGAGGTAGCTCATCCGATATTTCTCCAACATAGTTCCCATAAGCTGGGGTCTTTTGCAGGGAAAATGTGATGCTTGGCATGTTTTCCTTGTTAGGTATGTGAATCAAGGAGGCCAACGTTGCTAGTGCATCCGCATAATCATTCCTATTACGAGGAATATGTAGAAAGGAGATTTCTTCGAACTCCAAAGCCATCTGTAAAACTTGCCGATGGTAAGGCAGCAAATGTAATTCTTTGGTTTGATAGATTCATGTGGATTGTTTGATTACCAATTCGGAATCCCCAAAGACAGTTAACAACCTGATGCCCATTGAACGGGAAAGTTTTAGCCCCATGATACATCCTTCATACTTTCACATTTGTGTTGTTGTGCCGATTGACAAAGACAATTTGACTACGACGGATCCGCTTCCCCCCATCCGGATACTAAAACTGCTCCAGCTCCAGAGCCTTCTGTGTTAACAGCTCCATCAAAATACATTTTTCACGTATGACATTCATCGTACTGATGGTGTTGTTGAACTGCCATTACCCCTTAATCGGGAAAATATATTTCCAAGAGTTTGTAATCCCCCGCAATTCCTTGACCTTTGATAGACTTTTACGTCACGTAAACGATGTCAAATTGCTGCAGGATCAACTGCCATATGGACAGCCGACAATTTAGTATGGGCTTATTGAACACATACTTGAGAGGATCCACGCGGGATATGAGATGGGTTGTATGACCATGGAGGTAATGCTGTAACCTCATGGATGCCAATGCTAAAGCACAACAAGTCTTCTGAATCAGAGTGTACTTGTGTTCACTGCTGTTGAATCTTTTGTTAAGGTAATAGATAGCTCGTTCTTGGCCTCTATCATCTTTTTGCCCCAACATACATCCCATAGCATTGTCATTAATGGACAGGTACATGAATAAGGGAACATCATCCCTAGGAGGAACCAAAATAAGAGCGTTAACCAGCTGTTCTTTGATTGTAAGGAAGGCTTTCTGACACTCATCGTTCCATTTCATGGAGGAGTTCTTCCTTAACAATTTGAAAATGGGCTCACAGGTTGCTATGAGTTGAGAGATAAACCTGCTAATGAAGTTGATTCTTCCCAAAAATCCCCGTACTTACTTCTCTGTATGAGGAATGTGCATTTCCTTGATGGCCTGGATTTTGGTGGGATCCAGCTCAATCCCTTTATGGTTGACTAGAAAACCTAGCAACTTGCCTGATTTAACGCCAAAGGCGCACTTTGCTGGATTCAACTTCAAGTTGTACTTACGCAACCAGTGGAAGAGCTTTTTGAGATGGTCTAAATGGTCTTCTTCCCTTCGGGACTTGACAATGATGTCATCCACGTAGATCTCTATCTCTTTATGCATTAAATCGTGGAAAAGAGCCATCATGGCTCGCTGATAGGTTTCTCTGGCATTGATGAGGCCGAATGACAACCATCTATAGCAGAAAGTTCCCCAAGGCGTGATGAAAGTAGTTTTCTCACGATCTTCCTTAGTGACCATAATTTGATGGTATCCAACAAAGTAATCAGCAAAGGAGTACATGTCGTATTGAGCAGTATTGTCAATTAGAATGTGGATAAAGGGCACAGGAAAGCTATCTTTAAGGCATGTTTTGTTTAGATCCCGGTAATCCACGCAAACTTGCACCTTTCCTCCTGGTTTAGGCACGAGAACAATGTTGGATATCCATTCCGAATATGTGGACACCATGATAATGCAAGCTTGAAATTGTTTCACAATTTCTTCTTTCACCTTTAAACTCCACTTAGGTTTCAATCGCCCTAGCTTCTGCCTGACTGGCTTGAATCCCTCTTTAATGGGACGGCGATGAAGGACAATGTCAGTGGACAAACCCACCATGTCTTCATGAGACCATGCAAACACATCCTGGAATTGGGTTAATAGCGCAACCATGTCATTCCGTTGGTTTGGGGTTAGGTCTAAACCAATCTGGATTAGCTTAAGGCTTTCTAAGGTTCCAAGATTGAAAGAAGTGGTTTGGTCAAGGTTGGGTTTAGGTTTGTTTTCGACCCATTCCTTAAACTCCTGAGGTGTCTCAATGTCCTCTTGGATTTGCATCAAGTCTGAGTCCAACTTTTCATCAAAGTTATAGTCCTTGTGGAGAAAAGGCACCTCATCAGCAAGTACAGGCACACCTAAATTCAGAGACCTGAAACAAAATATGCTTTCACTTAATATATGAAACTGTTTAATCATACACAAGTGTTAGCATGTACTGATAAAATAACTGCTAATATTGTATAGAAAAGTAAGCAATTAAAGTTATCCATAGGGCAGAGGGATTTCTGCCCGTTTTACCCTCGTCGACCAATGCATGGAATGCTGCTCCAATTGTTGAGGGTAAAGTCCTGATGGACTGCAGTGATGGAGGGGCTATCATCGTCCTCCTTTTCCTGAATGATGACCATAACATCTGGGCAATCATCGTCTTCAAGAAGAAGGCATCGACTACGATGAGACCTTCACACATGTTGCCAGATTAGAAGCCATCAGGATATTCCTTGCTTTTGCTACCTACATAAAGTTCAAAGTCTTTCATATGGATGTCAAAAATGCATTTCTAAATGGTGAACTTCAAGAAGAAGTATATGTGGAGCAACCTCCAGGTTTCATCAATCCAACTCTCTCTAATTATGTCTCTAGGTTAGACAAATCCTTATATGGACTTAAATAAGCACATAGAGAATGGTATGAAACACTAACTAACTTTCTTATTAAAATGGCTTCACTAGAGGTAGAGTAGATACCATATTATTCCTTAGAAAGAACAAAAACAAAGTCCTATTAGTTCAAATATATGTAGATGACATTATCTTTGGCTCTACTGATGAAAAACTGTGCAAGAGATTTGCCAATCTTATGCAGAGCAAGTTCGAAATGAGTATGATGGGTGAGCTGAATTTTTTCCTTGGAATACAAGTAAAGTAGACTGATGAAGGTATCTTCATTAACCAAGCTAAGTACATTAAAGACTTACTTAAAAAGTATGGCATGAAATCAGCCTCTCCCATGAAAACTCCAATTGCTCCAGCAACTAAGCTTGACAAAGATGAAAAAGATAAAAGTATTGACATTACTCAATATAGAGGTATGATAGGCTCTCTTCTATATCTAACTGCCAGTAGACGAGACATAATGTTTGCAACATGTATATGTGCTAGATTTCAAGCAAATCCTAAGGAATGACACTTAACTGCTGTAAAGAGAATTTTCAGGTATCTCAAAGGCACACCTCACTTGGGACTTTGGTATCCCAAGGAGTCCTCCTTTGAACTAATAGGATATACAGATGCTAATTTTGCAGGCTGCAAAATAGATAGAAAAAGCACCATTGACACTTGTCAATTTCTAGGAAACAGGCTTGTGTCCTGGTTTAGCAAGAAGAAAAACTCAGTATCTACCTCAACAGCAGAAGCTGAATACATTGTTGCTTGCAGCGGCTATGCTCAAATATTATGGATGAAATCAGCTAGCAGACTATGTGTTTGATTTCAGATCTATACCTGTTCATTGTGATAACACAAGTGCTATAGAAATAACATATAATCCTGTCATGCAATCTAGGACTAAGCATATAGAGATAAGATATCATTTTATTAGGGATCATGTCCAAAATGGAACTATATCTTTACAATACATCCCTAATGAAAATTAACTTGTTGATGTCTTTACAAAACCATTAGATGAATCCAGATTTAATAAATTGATAAGTGAGTTAGGTATGCTAAATTTGCAACCATAAACTATATGCTTTAGTTTGTGCTAACAATGCAGATAAAAAGGCTATGTTTAAAATCGTAGAGATGACTAAAGAGGAACCATGATCGTAGGGAAGCCTCAATGTGCTAGAGAAGCATCATGTGATAACATCATTTCTATCAAATCCAAGCAACCCCTCTAATAAGCGCCTCAGGGACAAACTTGACCTTTAGTTCAGTCTAAGAGGTTGGCCCTTCCTGAGATACCTTAACCAAGAAGGAATGCTAAGTTAGAGCTCATCACAAGGACCAGGATAGACAATGATTGTAGAATAGAATCAATAATGGACTCGAAAATCGTAGAGCAGCCTCGACGATCGTAGTCTACCCAAAGAATACATTAGCTCAGGGGGAGCTAAGGTCAGATCAGTATTTTCCACACTATTTAAAATTATGGAGCTCGTCAGAACTTAACACATGTCCCACTATATAGATCATGTGGAGGGAAGTTACAAGTACAGTTTGAAAAGGCCTTTTGAAAATTCACCTCAGAATTTCAAAAAGCTCATTCCTCTCTCTCTCTCTATCAGCAGAAACCCTAACTTTCAGAACTATCAACCAACCTCAGTTCAAGAAAATCAATGGCTGCTTCCAATGTTATATCTGGTTACAAACTCTACTTCGACAAATTCAAGACAGCTGACCCTCAGTTTCACAAAATTCTATCTCTTCTGAAGAAAGTATGTCTTGAAGAAGCTCTGAGCACCAGCACAAGGATCTACCCAAAGCTAGTGAAAGAGTTCTACAATAATGGAGTCTTTGAGAATGACACTATCACTATAAAGGTTAAAGGGGAACAAATGAAACTCAAAGTTGAAGATATAAATCTAGCCCTAGGTTTCAAATCAAAGGGACTCACATCCATGGACGTCAACGACTTCCATGAAAGACTGAAGAAGATGCACCACACGAAGTTTTAGAACGTCAAGGGGTACAAAAAGAAAGAGTTTCCCCAAAAGTATGAATTTTTGGCTGACATTGTAGGGAAGTGCATATACTATAAAAGCTCTGGCCACGACTCTGTAAATGAAGTTCAACTAAAGCCCATGACAACAATCCGTTTTAGGATTCAACTCAACTATGGGGCTCTGCTTATAGATTGGATAGGGAAGTGGATACTCAGCTCAAAGAAATCAAAGAGCTCTGGGAAAATGCTCTATGGGAGGTTCATAAGCATAATCCTGCAATCTGCTTTAGGTGATAAAATTGGGGACAACGAAGGGGAACCCATCAACCCCAACAGAAGAATGACCCAACAACTATTTCAAAACTGGAAAAGAAATCCTGCAGAATGATGTCTGAATCCAGTGGAAAGACTGGAGAAGCAAAGGTATCTGGGCTACTAGGAAACATGTCGGTTGTGAAGGAAGCTGATGAAGAAGAAGAAATTAACCAAGAAGAACCCATTGCTTTGATCAGAAAGAGCAAGAGTAAAAAGAAAATGAAAGTTCAAACAATAGAAGAGCCTCCAGGCTCAACCACTTATGCGCCCCAAGAAAGTTCAGGCACTGAAACTCTAAAGGAAATAAAGAGGAAGGAGCAGCAGTCTAAAGAGGAAGAAGACAGAGCCACCATCTCTTAACTGCTTAAAAAGGGAAAATGTAGCCACAAAACAAAGAAGTCTTCACTCACTTCGATCGTAGAGTCACTACCGATTGTAGAGTCCAGACTTAACATCACTACAGAAGTGGATGCTACAATAGTATCTCAGCCTGAATGAACTGTCAGAGCTGCAGCTGAAGAAAGCACCAAGGTTAAAGCTCAACCCATAAAGGCAAGGAGAAAGCTTGTCAAGACATATGTTCTTGAAAATGTGAAAGCTTTGAAGGAAGAAGAAAGGAAAATAGCTGCAGAAAAAGAGCTTCCTGAAACTCCTAATGATCCAACTGAGGGGGAATGGCCTGAAGTTCAAATGAATGATTAGATTGAGGCAAAGCCTCTCGAAGTTCTTATGCCAAAAAAAGCTATAGCTGAGGGGAAGATACAAGAGGAAAGAGAAATCGAAGCTGTAAAAGCTATAGAGGTAGAAAAGGGTGAAGATCAGATAAGGTATGAGGAGATGTTTGAAGTAGTGAAAAATTTCAAATGAAGAAAACGAAGATCGAGAAGAAGAAGAGGATGATGAAGTTGAGATTATTGCAGTGTGATGGGATGTGTGACACCCCCAAATCTAGGTACTTCATTCCCACAAGATTTGGTGCTCACTAAACAAACATTCATACTATCTACCCAAATAAAATAATATTTAAACCATAAAATCCTCCCTTTAAATAGGGTTACATAATTAAACTCAAAATATCCCAGGTTATCTAACCTTTAAACATCATTCAAATGCGGAATTAAATTATTACATAACGTCATTAAAATTAAGTCTAAGATCATCATAATAAAAGTACAAATCAGCATCACTTGTATAATTTTCCCTTTCCTTTGTTAGTTGAAGGCTCATCTACCTTCTCAACTTTAGCTGCAATGAGTATATAAATATGCAAGAGTGAGCAAAACAATTGCCCACTGGATATAATAATGATTCAACAATATAATAAAAATAATATCTGCCAACGAATAGGCTCGTCAAAAATTGGATAGTACTCTAACAATGATAATCAGGAACTGAAATCCAAAATATGGAATATACATAATTGAGGGTCATAAGACCATGAACTATGTCCACAGTTGTAAGTAATCTTTCAACTCCAACTTTAATAGTCATAAGACTATAAGGACTTCTCGTACTTAGGGGGATCAGCCATTCGTACCATGTATTAGGCATAAACATTTAACGTTACACGTAAGTTATCCCCTAATAATAATAGGGTTGTTCATCTCAGTATTTGGAGTACAAGTCTGCACCAAAGAGAGTTTGGTTTGGATAAGCTTTCAAGGGTAATTTGAAGTTCAATGAACATCAACTAGAGGACTAGTTGAATTAATAGTGTTTGAGAATCATAATAGATGTTTAATAACAACATAACATAGAACAATTGAGAATCATAAATGAACTAACTATACATGTTAAACTCATGCTTGAAATAACTATAGAGCATAAGTATTTAACGAAATGAAGAAAATAATAAACCTTTGCTTGAACAATAAATAAACTAAGGTTAGAGTCTTATAACATTTAGAAATGAAATTACAAATTGTACCATAACCAATAGCAAGCTGAAACTAAAAACTTGCCCAACAAGGTATTAAATTCATGCAAGGGTTAAAATAGTTCAATAATAGAGATGAGAGTTCAAACTGTGTTCATTATACAAGAATATAACTCAAGAAACTTGCTTAACCATAAACAAGTTAGAGTAAATCAACAAAATGAGATTTCAAATAGCATTAGAATTAAAATTTGCTCGAATGAGCTCTAGGGACAATTGTCTTATTCAATCAACAGTTGAAAAAGGAAGCTTGCTCAAACGAAGAATATAGTTACATAATGTAATAATGGAACTAGCTCAACGAAAGTAAAGAATTAGGAAACTTTCTCAATGTAAAAGATAGAGTTTAGAAACTTGCCTTGAACGTAAGCTATAAAATTAAACTCACGATCACTTACACATAATTTTAGAACCACAATACCTATTAGATATGCCAACATATCATAACATGATCATTACCATTTACATTTCAGAAACTCTAAGTGTTATACTTCGCAACACTTAACTAACGTTCATTGTCTAACTAACTTGCAACATAACACGTTCTCGACTTACTAAACATTTTTTCAACTTTGAACTTACTAACCCCAATTCACTATGTTATGTTATCCTTAACATTACTCATTTAACATGCTAACATAATTTCAGACCATACTATGATGTTATCCCAAGACTGCAGTAACAACAAAAGCCAGAATCTCAAACCAGGGTATGGCGCAGCTGCGCCATACAAAGGCTTGGGACCACGTAGTCACAAGAATGTTTTGTCTTGGCACAAGTAAGCAATTGCTACTTGATACACGACAGACGCAGAGAGGCTAATGAACAGTAGCCAACTTTAGCCCAATAAACACAATTTTCACCCACAAAATAATGATACTAACACGTAAAATAATTCTACAACTATCATAAACATGATTGCTCACCTATTCAATCACTTAGCACAATTTAACAACAACTAAAGCTATTTTAATTCCTCAATTTTCATGTTTTTCATAAAAACTCAACTTTCTTGACATTCATCCTAAAAATCATCACTGTGAATTACGTTATGTTCGTATCTCAATGAACTAACATATACAAGCTTCAATTTATAATTTCACACACTAATTGACCACTAAAATTGATACTTTTCATGAACATATGAAAAAATACATATAAACATACTTCGTCGAAATTTTCTTCATCAGAAATCGAGATTAGCATGCAATTATTGTTTAAACACAACATATAATCATCATATACGCATGTACTCATCATAACTAAGTTACCTCAAAGCAATAGGAAAAACATCATTCACGAGTATAGCAAACTTTACCGAGAGATACTCATAAATAATATCAAAATAGTAGAACATACCTTTTGTTGCTTCGATGTAAATTCTTGCTAAACACAATCGAATTTGCGTTGAAAATCCTAAGCTTTCTCTCAATTTCTCTCAACTCTCAATTCTCTATTGCCTAGCACAACTAGAATGAAACTCTGATAGCTAGAATGCGTAACATAAAAAAAACACAACTGATAAAAACACAAACTGATATGGCCTTAATAACCATCATCAGTTATCAAAATAACGTCTATAACATAAATATATTTTATTTATTATTTATTTTATTTTATTTATATTATTTATTTTAAATTTCAAAAAGTAGAAATATCAAAGGCCCTAAGGCTTGTTTGGCAAACCATTTAAATTTTAAAGAATTAAAATACTTAAGCCTTGTTTGATAACAACTAATTTAAACCCTTTTTAATTTATTTTAATAAACACTTTAGTTTATAATTATAATCACATACTATATTTTAATTAAATATAGCCTTTTAGCAAAATCACAAAAATTATAATTTTCATTATAACTTTATTTAATAATTTAACATATCATCTAAATTATTAAATCCACACAACAACATAACACCTCATGTAATAATACAAACCTCTAAATTATAAATTAATTTAATTTAGAAAATTCCTTTTATACATTTAGATTCATCAACCATCTCTTTTAGAGTTAGTCATTGTCCTCCATCAAACTTCAACCAATTCTACGAAATGCCAAGATGGTTGGAAGTGATACTTCATCCACTAAACCAATTTCTAGTTATAGAATCCCAATAGTCTGTAACTTATGAACCAAATATACCTAACTTCATATTAATACCATCTCTCACTCTATGAATATCGATCCTATTCAAATCGTAGAGACACCCACTCAACCAGCACCTCATTCCATAACTCAACACATACCTGCACCTCCTTCAGATATTCCTTCCTCATCAACTAATAATTATTTTGATCTTGATCTTGCTCTCTAAAATATGCAAAATCAAAATACAAGAGTCTCTCCTCGAGACACTAAGCAAATTCTTGAGCGTCTCTTAGATCTTCCTACCAAATCTGAGCTGAACAATGCATCACAAAAAGTAATCAAAGATATTCAAGAAGATCTTGAAACTCACTCTGAGCTTGTGCATACAAGGCTGAATCACCTGATAGATGCTGCCAACACCCTTCCCAGTAATCTGAGTACTGAGCTCTCAAATAAGCTTAGTGAGATCATCAAGTAAATGATCCATGGTATTAATGAAAGGGATCAAATTCACTTTCAGTCTGCCCAGATGCACAAGGAAGGAGTTCTCCTTCTGCAGAAGACTTAGGAATCTCAAAATAAACTTGTGATGGAAAGTCTCTCAAGTCTACGAACCTCAATGAAAGAATTCCAAGAATTTTCAATGAGTCAGATGCATCAAATAGACACTGTCTTGGCCATTCTACAAAAGAACAAGTCTCGAACTGATTCTCTGGTTCAAGAAAATCATGAAGAAATTACTCAATCTAGGAATCAGCTCCACGAACTTGTCCAAGGCATGAACTGTCTGTCTGAAGACATTCGAACCCTTGATGCTGACATAAAGGGGGAGAATAAAGGGAATGAGAGAAAGGAAAAGGCAGTGGGAAACTTATTGTTCAATCTTCAATGAGCCCTCCCTCAGGATAGCCTCGCCATCAGACTCCATGACCTGATCAGCAGCAACGCCAACCAATTCTCATGGCGCAACCACTAAGGAGTCGAGGGTCATCTCCTAGCTCACAAATGGTAACTACTACTGGCCTAAATATGTCGATGGGTGATCTTGCCTTTATGAATAGACATGATCATGGAGAAAGGCTAAGTCAAAGTGAGCTGAAAGATATTGCATGGAGAGACGAAGCCAGCAGGAGAAGGAGAGCTGTAGAGCATGCCAATCCTCTAAGGAGCAAAAGGCATAAGAAATAGAGATAAGTTGGAATTTATTTCTTATTAATGTAACTAAGCTTTATTGTAATATATGTCTTTATAATAAAACCACACAACCCATCTTGGGTCACCAAATACATGGTACATAACTTAAATACAAACTTAATTTATACAATTATCAACTGTCGTGTAAAATACGAAGAAACATATACTGTGAGTTTTAATACAAATATTGTAACGTATATGTCGACGTCAGGATTTTTATTTATCCCTTTTCATTTCTTGTTCCTTGGTGTTCTCATGTTATATGAGATTTGTTTGAAAAATTAAGTGAAAAAGGTCCGACATGTATCATGTCGACGATTGACTGTAAGAGTCGCCAATTGGTGTTTTTAACTGGTTGCACCAACGCAACGAAAAATGTTTGCACATTGACCCAGCGATATGACACTGCTTAAACAGGTCTGTGAAACTGAGATTCATTTGGGTTTGGGGGTTTGATTATGCGGAGGGAAGGTGTTAGGCACCCCCCGACATCCGTGTTACCACAGTGACAGCCACTTTTCAAGAAACTATTATATGAATGTGTGTGTGTGTGTGTGTGGATCAATGTGCAATTTATTTGGAAGTAGTGTGAGGCCTCGTTCGCACCTATATACAAAGGGTTTGAATTTGTATAAAAATTCAGTTTTAAACATGATATAGCAGTGAAGTTTTATAAAAGAGGTTTTTCAAACCATGTGCTCAATAGTAATTGAGACCTTTTCATACTTCCATTTTATTATTAAATGTTCGGCTTGTTTGTGTTTATTTTCAAAATGCAAAGCATCTTCGAGAAAATAATATACAACAGTGCCGAACTCCTCATGGGCATGACAACCATCTAAGAAAATTCAAACACTGTAAATAATGCACAAGTTGCTTACAGCTGAAAAAGTCCATCACGAGAACCGAATCTAGATTCAGTAAACTAAATCTGTGATCACATGATTCCTAAGCTCACATAATGCCACAGTTTATATAAAAATTAGTAAGTAGTTATATATATAAAAGCTGTAAATATATATATATATATATATATATATATATATATATATATACACACATACATATACATGATCAACCATCACGAAACACCTCCATAGGGGATCGAAAATGTAAATATATAAAAGCGATAAATATATATATATAGAGACATGATCAACCACCATGAAGCACCTCCATGGGGGATCAGAAATATAAATAAAGTAGTAAATGCGATCAACCGCCGCGAAGTAAACTCCAGGTGGGACTAAATGTAAAGAAAGCAATAAAGACGATCAACCGCCACAAAGTAAACTTCAGGCAGGACTAAAAGTAAAGAAAGCAGTAAAAGGCCACGAAGTAAACTCCAGGCCTGACATAAATATAAATATATATATATATATATATATATATAAAAGCGGTAAACGCACATGATGTTTCTCAATCCTGGCTCGGTTTATCATTTCAGCGATTTGTCGCTATATATATATATATATAAGTAGTAAACGCACCGGAAATAAAATCCAGGCTCATCGAACAAAGTTCGACAATAGTTCATATATATATATATATATATATATATATATATATATATATATATATAAGCAAGTAAACGCTCCAGACATAAGTCTAGGTTCAATAGAGGCATAACTCAATAATGTTAGTCCATATATAAAAATATATACATATATAAGTATATATACAAAAAGAAATGAAAATCACAGACCAAAGTCCGGGCATACACACACAACATGACTCTCAACGTGAAGAATAGTGTGTGCAAAGATGAAGAGAAAGGCTTTATAGAGTGTGAGAAGGCTTACAGTTGGATGCCAAGGCAGGCTTCTATGTCTCTAGATGGATAAACACTCAGCTCCCACCAGTAAAATATAGTTATATATTAGCCAACAGGTGTTTAAAATGAGAAAACACTCAATATGGGGTGCGTACAGAGCAAATTGGACAGGGCTTCCTCGCCTTTTTTCTCTTACCAATGGCCACCCCAAGCTCTATATTTATAGAGCTGGGAGCCGTAGGTGTACCTGCGGTAACCGCAGATGCACCTGCAGCTTCCTGGGGTGCCTCGGGCTCTGATGGTCTTACCATCTCGAAGTACGTGCACTCGTGCATTATGATGTCCGCTCGAACTTACAGAACTTCAATCCGAGCATCCAAACGAGGTGTGCAAGACCTTCCTTGGAATGTTTTTGTCGAGAGTTACACAATGACATGGGATTAGAGGTTGTACGAAGTCAGGAAGAGAAGACCATGCCCATGGTCTTCAAGCTTCAAATTCTATCCGGTGTGCTGCCACGCGTAATAGTCACTCGGGATTGGAACTCCTTGGCTCTTATAGGACATTGCTGTGTAGAAATGTATGTATGAAATATTGAGACGGTGCACTGGGGTTGAGGTGACAAGATGATGATTTTTCCCCTCACCGGGGTTATCTCCGGTTTGGGCTGATAGCAGACGTTGCTCAGGGTTACATCTGAGATTGGACTGCTGCAAATGTTTGAATTCAGCAAGGTCATTTGTAAGTGTGCCTATCTTCCCGGTGTTAGCTCTGGGTCTTTGGAATGAGTGCCTCGACAGGAGGTCTGAGATTGAAGCTGATTGCATGCATTTGAAACAGGCATTTTCGGAGTTATTGCCGAAAATGCAATAGCATTCCTTGGGGTTATCTCCAAGGATGAAACTTAGGGTTATCTCTGAGGTTGGAACTGATACTCCCGGTGTGTGTTCTGGGGTTAAAACTGAACTTCTAGTAGTATCCAAAATGGATGTGAGCTGTCCTCCAGGGTTATCTCCAAAAGACGAATCTGCCCTCCTGGAATGTTAGTAATAGGCGTGCAAAAAATTTTGAGTGTCTACAGACGCCCCTCTTTATCATATTCATGCAATGCAAGGCATGGATAGGATAAAGAATCCTAGACACTTGAAATGCAACAAGATAAACATGATGTTATATGCAGCAACATGATGCAAATGCATGATGCATGTAGATTGTTGGATTTTTTCCAACATGATGAATGATTTTTGGTTCCCTGTTAATCCTGTCGGGGATGACAATTAGTGATGTCTTGGACATGCGATCCAAGTCTTCAAGAATGTCGATGTTGGGGTTATCACCAAAGTCCTGGATCCTTGATACAAACTTTACTCCAAAGATGTGCCTCTCGTGTGCAAGAGATCAGTGGGGATAAAGTTTTGTCTGTTTGAGGATGTGTATAACATATTCCATGATCCTGTCAGAGTTACTGCCAACAGTATGTATTTTCATGGCTTCCTGACCTTCGTTGATGTGTGTATCACCGGATAAATCCCTGCTGGGAAAACTGTCAAGGCTGCTTAACCTTCATTGATGTGTGTATCAATGGTTGCATTGCGTTGTGACCCCCGCCGAGGAAGGTTGTGGATAAGTACACTGATGGATGAGATCATCGAATGGCCTCCGATGCTTCGATGGGTTTACTTGCCATCAGTTGAAATGGCGTCAAGGCTGCTTGACCTTTATTGATTTGTACATCAATGGTTGAATTGTGTTGTAACCCCCATCGGGGATTCGTTCATAGACTAATAATGCGTTGTAACCCCCGTCGGGGATTCGTTCATGGACTAATAATGCGTTGTAACCCCCATCGGGGATACGTGGATGAGTGAAAATCTGTGTTGTAACCCCTGTCAGGGATTATGTCAAGGCTGCTTGACCTTCATGGACGTGTATATCAATGGTCGAATTGCGTTGTAACCCCCACCGGGGATTCTTTATCAATGTTTGTAATCGGCATTGTGACCCCCACCGGGGAACACGTCTTTTAGGGTTACGACCCTGTGTTTGGCGGCATCGGACCTTTGTGAGGTATTGCCGAGCATGATTTGCAAAAAGTCGAGGTCACCGGTATAGATATACCTTGCATTCAAAGCGTAATACCAATGAGTGACATGTGAAGCCACCAATTTGGCTGTGGAAAACCAAGATTTCAGGATACCGCTTTCAATCGTAGCATTTTATATCTGATTTGGCCTTTTCAGCTTGCGAAACCTCCTTTGCATCTCGAACTGAACTAAGCCAGAGGAGTGGGCCTTATTCTTGTTATATCTTTTGATAGGCCTCTGTTAGATGTAGGGCAGTTTTGCCCCATTTCCCTGTATTTTAGATGTCTAGAGATGTATTAGATGATGGTATACTTAGGAATGTATGTACAGTTTTCCATTCCTTATATCATATTGCCATCTATTATATCATGCATGTTATTATGTTATGCATATGTATGTATGTCCAGAGATATTCAGTACTGACCCCTGGATGGTCTTATGACATGGCCCGTACAGATGTCTTCTTCGACAGTTAGCCATATTGATGATACCCCACCATTATTGGTGGCATCTGGTATGTGATCATGGTATGATAGCATATCATCATTAGATGTGGTGATCAGAGATCATCTGTTGCAAAGATACTATGACCCGCTGATGTTTGTGTTCCCACAGATTCGTGGAGGGCATGCCGAGCACCGGGTATTGAGAGGCATGTTTTCTCGATTTGGGACCTGTGGAGTTGACTCTACTACCGGAGGAGTATGCACGTTTGACGATGTTGCCACTGGACAGACCTTGCATACATATGGCGATTAGAGACATGAATAGGCAGTTCATGACCCTCACTGAATTGAGGCATAGGGTGGTGCAGGATGAGCTCACATCTGGCCATGTTATATCCCAACATTTTCTTTTTTATAGATTTGGCTCAGAGGATAGTTATGCACGGCATTCTAGGGATTTCACAACATCAGAGGATCTTTGGCGTTTGGCTAGAGTAGATGTACTACTATTGTGCATACTGTCGTATGTCTACATGCCACGGTATATGGATGAGTTGGACATAGGAGTCATCATCGCAATGAGAGCTCTCAGGGAGGGTCACACCATCATACCGATGACTATAGCAGAGACTCTAAGGTCAGCCATATACTGCTGCACTTATCCGACGGGAGTGTTTACAGGCAGCTCGGTCATGCTGTACGTGTGGTTTATGTCACACTTGAGCCTGATTGGCACTTTTAGATGGCATGGGTATTATTTCACCCATGATATAGCAATGTCATACCTTTTCACCATGAGAGTGTAAACGCTTATATCTTGGTCGCTTTTCCGGCAGGATCGGAGATCCATTTGCTATATTGTCGTGTACAGGGCTTAGCTCACCCTACAGCTTCATTACTCATGCTCTGGGCATGGATTATCTTCCTCTAGCTGGTTTGAGAGGCATGATTACTTACCACCCCCTGGTCGTGATGTGTCAGTTTGACCAGTTTCAGGATTTTTCAGCCTTTTAAGGGGGGCACCGAGTCAGCGCTTTGCTTCTCGCCACTTATTAGCAGAGGACAGATCCAGGTTGTATGCCTGTTGGGATCAGCGAGAGCTAGCTGAGTTTTCCATCAACCATCTGGGTTGTTCTGCAGAGTATTCCGCATGGATGGAGACAGAGACTGCATCAGCTGCGGTAGTATCCACAGTGCAGGGGACTGATTCCGATGATGAGGAGCCTATGGAGGAGGCTGATATTCCCATCGATGAGGATTTAACTACTGGGTTGCTAGCATTTGTGATGGATTCTCCCACTAGGAGTGCTACTGTTATTCAACATTCAGCATAGTATCTGGAGCAGAGTCTACATTTGATGACTTTTGAGAGAGATCAGGTTAGGGCCTTGATGTTGACAGCTCTTGATGGGAGAGACGTAGCTCTATTAGAGAGAGATGAGGCTAGATCGGCTAGAGATGCATTATTATAGAGCGGGATGCTGCCCTATCTGCTCGGGATGTGGCCGTCACAGACAGTACTTCAGTGAGATCCCTCACGACTGACATCCTTGCCGATATGAGTTCATATATTGATGAGCATCATGCCACCATGCAGTTATCCTTTGATCTGCTAGCTCGTGTAGATACCATTGGGCAAGAGCTTGCAACGTTACCTCATTCTTCAGAGAGGGATGCTATGTTAGATCTGATAGTCCGCATACACACAGATCCGTAGATAGACTTGTATTTTCCTGCACAGACTAGCTTAGCTATTTTGTCATGTACAACACATATTGTATATATCAAACATTATTATATATTGTAGAGAAATATATTTTGATTTACTTCCCTTTTAGTTATGCCTTGATACTTGTTTGATATTTGCCTATTTCTTCAGGGCTTGTGATCTTGATGCATTTTAAACTCATCCTTGATGTGTGGACATTGAGACGTCGTAGGATCTTTCATAACTGATCATTGATCTGTGTGTATCCCTACAATCTTTGGTATCTTGGGACTAGTTTCTGTATGGAAATGTGGAGTGGAGTGTGGCTTTTCCTCTATGAGATTGACCGCACCATAAATGGTCGCCAATACTCCTATTTGTGAGAAGCCTAGTTAATTCCATCTCTTATGGATTGGTGTTGCTCTTTGAGGAACAACCGCAGCTTTGATGGTCGCTGAATCTCCTATTTGTTGAGGAGAGGTTAGGTAGTTCCATCCCTTTGGTCTGAAGCCGATGAAATGTGGTGGATTGAAGTTTGATCCTAGTACCGTGTGACAAGTATTTTTATTCTAGTAAGGGGTTAGACCGAACCATAAATGGCTGCCTATGTACTCCTATTTAAGAGGAGATTAGGTCTGTGTAGTTCGAACCTGGTGTAAGAGATTCAACGCTGAATGTGAAAGGTAGATGGGTGTAGAAGCTTTATTAATGAAGAAGGGTGTAGAAGTGTTTTTGTGATTTTTGTTTTTGTAGAGAAAGGGTTGAAGTGTTTTTGTTTTTTTTATTATGACCGGGCCATATAGAATATGGTTGCCTAGTACTCCTGGGTATCAGGGAGATCAGGTCGACGTAGTTCACCCCTCAAGACGAATTGCAGCCGAAGAGAAGTATGAATCCCATGTGCAGGCTACACTGCAGGGAGAAGAAAGTTTGATCCCATGATTGGGACAAACTGCAGGTGTGGAAAAAGTTTGATCCCGTCTTCAGGACAAACTTCTAGAATAGAAAAGTTTAATCCCGTCTTCAGAATAAACTACAGGTGTGAAAGGTTTAAAATGAGGTGAAACTAGGCTGCTGGTTTGAAGTGTATGTTTCCCTGAGGGTCAAAACAGTATGTAAAAAGGGTTAGAAAATCGGAATGACTATTGATTTGATGATCCAAAAACTAGGATGTTTTCTTGATAGTAACTACAGACATAGTACCGTTTCACGGTGTCTAAGTTGATAAGTTGTGGAAATTCATCGCCATCCATTTCTTGTAGTCTGACAGCGCCTCCTGTCAATACCTCCTTGATAATAAATGGGCCTTCCCAGTTAAGAGCGAATTTTCCCTTAGATTGATCTTGGTTGTCAATGATCTTCTTCAAAACAAAGTCGTGTTATTTAAAGTGTCATAGCTGGACTTTCCTGTTGTAGGATCTTGTGATCCTTTGCTGATATAGCTGACCATGGAAGATAGCCGCGGTTCGCCTTTCGTCTATTAGAGACAATTGGTGATACCTATCTTATACCCATTGGTTTTCATCCAGCTGAACGTCCATCAACTCTCTGAGGGATTCCATTTCCACCTCTATGGGGAGCACTGCTTCCATTCTATAGGCTAATTATTAGGGTGTTACCCCAGTGGAAGTACGCATTAAAGTTCTGTAGGCTAATAAAGTTAGAGGCAAGAGGTCAGGCCATCCTTTGTGATTGGTGAACATTTTCTGCATGATCTTCTTGATATTTTTATTAGCCGCTTCAACAGCACCATTCATCTTTGGACGGTAGATGACGGAGTTAAGGTGTTTGATGTGGAATTTACTGCATAACTCTTCCATCATTTTTTTGTTGAGGTTCTTAGCATTGTCTGATACAATGACCTCTGGTTGTCCATATCGACAAATGACATTGTTTCTGATGAAAAAAATGATGACTTATTTGGTAACCCTAGGGAAAGTGGCTGCTTCTACCCACTTGGTGAAGTAGTCAATCATGGTGAAGATAAATTGATGCCCATTATTGGCTTTAGGCTCGATGGGCCCGATCACGTCCATTCCCCACATTGAGAAGGGCCAAGGTGAACTCATGTTGTGGAGTTCCCTTGAAGGGGCGTGGATGACATTCCTATGAATTTGGCATTGATAGTACCTCTTGACATGATCATCACAATCAGTTTTGAGCATAAGCCAACAATGCCCTGTTCTGAGGATTTTCTTGACAAGTAGGGGTCCGCTCATGTGTGGGCTATATACTCCATCATAGATCTCATCCATGAGCCTCTGAGCTTGGTCTTTGTCCAGACATCTGATGAGACCTAATCCTGCATCTCTCTTGTAGAGTGCATCTCTGCTCAGGTAGAATTTCATAGCAAGTTGATGGATCCACCTCTTTTCAGTCAAGCTCACCTCAGTGGGTGTAGTTCCATCTCGTAGATACTCCTTGATATGTTGATACCAAGGGTTGTGGATGGGAGGTAGCTCATCCGATATTTCTCCAACATAGTTCCCATAAGCTGGGCCTTTTGCAGGGCAAATGTGATGCTTGGCATTTTTTACTTGTTAGGTATGTGAATCAAGGAGGCCAACATTGCTAGTGCATCCGCATAATCATTCCTATTACGAGGAATATATAGAAAAGAGATTTTTTCGAACTCCAAAGCCATCTGTAAAACTTGCCGATGGTAAGGCAACAAATGTAATTCTTTGGTTTGATAGATTCTTGTGGATTGTTTGATTACTAATTCGGAATCCCAAAGATAGTTAACCGCCTGATGCCCATTAAATGGGAAAGTTTTAGCCCCATGATACAACCTTTATACTCAGCTGTGTTGTTGGTGTGACGATAAACCGAAATTTAATTCTACAATGGGATACCGCTCCCCGCATCAGATACTAAATCGCTTCCACCTCCGAGCCTTCTGTGTTAATAGCTCCATCAAAATACATTTTTCACGAATGACATGCATTGTACTGATGGTGTTGCTGAACTGTCATTACCCCCTCCTCGGGAAAATATATTTCCAAGAGTTTGTAATCCCCAAAAGTGCGGCGGCCAGTTGATCTTAAATTCCTTGACCTTTGATAGACTTTTGCGTCACGTAAACGATGTCAAATTACTATGGGATCAACTGCCATATAGACAACCGACAATTTAGTATGAGCTTACTAAACACATACTTGAGAGGATCCACGCGGGATATGAGATGGGTTGTATGACCATGGAGGTAATGTTGTAACCTCATGGATGCCCATGCTAAAGCACAACAAGTCTTCTCAATCAGAGTGTACTTGTGTTCACTGCTGTTGAATCTTTTGTTAAGGTAATAGATAGCTCGTTCTTGGCCTCTATCATCTTTTTGCCCCAACATACATCCCATAGCATTGTCATTAATGGACAGGTACATGAATAGGGGAACATCATCCCTAGGAGGAACCAAAATAATAGCGTTAACCAGCTGTTCTTTGATTGTAAGGAAGGCTTTCTGACACTCATCGTTCCATTTCATGGAGGAGTTCTTCCTTAACAATTTGAAAATGGGCTCACAGGTTGCTATGAGTTGAGAGATAAACCTGCTAATGAAGTTGATTCTTCCCAAAAATCCTCAGATTTCTTCTCTCGTATGAGGAATGTGCATTTCCTTGATGGTTCGGATTTTGGTGGGATCCACTCAAATCCTTTATGGTTGACTAGAAAACCTAGCAACTTGCTCGATTTAACGCCAAAGGCGCACTTTGCTGGATTCAACTTCAAGTTGTACTTACGCAACCAGTGGAAGAGCTTTTTGAGATGGTCTAAATGGTCTTCTTCCCTTTGGGACTTGACAATGATGTCATCCACGTAGATCTCTATCTCTTTATGCATTAAATCGTGGAAAAGAGCCATCATGGCTCGCTGATAGGTTTCCCCGACATTGATGAGGCCAAATGACAACCGTCTATAGCAGAAGGTTCCCCAAGGCGTGATGAAAGCAGTTTTGATCTTCCTCAGCGACCATAATTTGATGTTATCCCGCAAAGTAATCAGCAAAGGAGTACATGACGTATTGAGCAGTATTGTCAATAAGAATGTGGATAAAGGGCACGGGAAAGCTATCTTTAAGGTAAGCTTTGTTTAGATCCCGGTAATCCATACAAACTTGCACCTTTCCTCCTGGTTTAGGCACGAGAACAATGTTGGATATCCATTCCGAATATGTGGACACCATGATAATGCAAGCTTGAAATTATTTCACAATTTCTTCTTTCACCTTTAAACTCCACCTAGGTTTCAATCTCCTGAGCTTCTGCCTGACTGGCTTGAATCCCTCTTTAATGGGAAGGCAATGAAGGACAATGTCAGTGGACAAACCCACCATGTCTTTGTGAGACCATGCAAACACATCCTGGAATTGGGTTAATAGTGCAACCATGTCATTCCGTTGGTTTGGGGTTAGCTCTGAACCAATCTGGATTAGCTTAGGGCTTTCTAAGGTTCCACGATTGAAAGAAGTGGTTTGTTCAAGGTTGGGTTTAGGTTTTTTTTTGACCCATTCCTTAATCTCCTGAGGTGTCTCAATGTCCTCTTGGATTTCCATCAAGTCTGAGTCCAACTTTTCATCAAAGTTACAGTCCTTGTGGAGAAAAGGCACCTCATCAGCAAGTACAGGCACATCTAAATTTAGAGACCTGAAACAAAATATGCTTCACTTAATATATGAAACATTTTAATCATACACAAGTGTTAGTATGTAATCGATAAAATAATCGCTAATATCTGTAGATAGAAAAGTAAGCAATTAAAGTTATCTACAGGCGTATGATTTTTCGCTGCTTTTACCTCGTCGTCGACCAATGCATGGAATGCTACTCCAATTGTCGAGGGTAATGTCCTGATGGACTGCAGTGATGGAGGGGCTATCATCAACCTCCTTTTCCCGAATGATGACCATAGCATCTGGGCAATCATCGTCTGGGGTATATCTATTTATATGTTCATCATGGACAATGATGCGTATGCCTGACATCATCAGGGTGATGTCATGTTTACGTTTTCGCTCCCTTTCTTCAACTTCAGGATCAGGAATCAAAACCTTTTTTGCTTTAAATGGTACTAGTTTGGGAAACAACATAGCCATAACATGGGCTGACACCTTTACCGGAGACTGTATCAGCTCATGAGGTGCAGATGGAGAAAATCGTAGTGTGGCGGAAGCTTAAGGAATCTGCTTGTGTTTATGAGGATTCCTATGACTGGAACTGGAAGAATAGCCTAGTCCAGATGTCTTAGTTTGACTAGACATTTGAATTAGGTTCTTAATACCATGCTTATCTTTACCAAGCCCTTGTCCAGGCTGATGACCCAATGACATCATTTCTTGAGTGGCCGACATAACCTCAGTAGAAATCTTGGGTACGGGAAATGGTGCTCCAATAGGATGGTATTACGTGTTACTCACTTCCAAAGTATGAAAACTGGTCGGCTCAACTTCTGAATTGAAGCTGATGATTGGTAGATTTCTTGTTCGTGACATTCCTACCAAAGATCGATAAATGACTAGGCTATTGTTGACAATGTATTTGAGTTGTTGATGTAGTGTAGAAGGGACGGCTCCAGCCATATGGATCCATGGTCAATCTCTCCAATAGAATTTCTTCGGGATCCATCAAAAGCTTTGATAACCGTATGGCTACTTCGGATCCGTTTGAGATTGACGTTCATCTTCACTAAGGTGGCATAAGGACAGATATTCAGAGACGAACCTCCATCTATCAAAACTCCAGCTAACATATACCCGGAGGATAAAACTACAATGTGCAATTGCTTGCAATGACCGGTCCCTTCGGGCGGTATGTCGTCATCAGTGAAGGATATCCCATTATTGTTAAAAATGTGATCAACCAAATGTTGAAATTTTTCCACATCCACTGATTTTGGCAAGTAGGCTTCTTCCAAAACCTTCAATAAGATCTTCCTATGATCCTCGAAAGAGAAAACCAAGTCCAGTATTGAGATCTGATGTGGAGCTTCTCTTAAGCTTAGAACCACCTTGGCTTCATTATGGCCCATAGTGTGGAGAAATTTCTCAATCTTCTCCATGGGAATCCTCCCCTTTGCTTTTATGGCGGGCTTCATTACCCTCTGAGGAAGATACAGTGGATTTTTGTTTGACACTGTAGCAATTGTATGAGTTCTGGATCCTTCAGCTTCTCCATAATTCCATGGGACTTTGTGTAAGCTGACAACAGGATATTGTGGTCTAAAAGGTAAAGAAATTGGCTCTGGTGCAGCCACTTTCAAAGGATCGTCAGCTCCTTTGAGTTGAATTGCTTGTAGTTTGACAGTCTCATCAGCCTCAGCGGATATAACTGCTACTAGCCCTTCCATTTGGTAGGAATTGTATTCCCACTCTCGAGTAGCATAGTGTCATCGTCTGCCAATTTTAGGACACAGCTGTCAATTAGATTCTGAATAAGGTGGTGGAGTTCCCAGCATTCTTTTGTGCTGTGACCGCGAGAATATGAATGATATTGACATACTCCATTGGAGTTGAACCATCTTGAATGGGGATTGATTGGAGGTAGAAGGGAGGTAATACTTCCTTCATTGATTAGCATCTGAAATATCTCCTCCATAGGTTGGCCCAAGTATGTAAATTCCCTTTTATTGGCAAAATCCCGACGGGCTTTAGCATTTGCTCTCTTCACAACCTTATCATCCATAGCTTCGCTTTCTGAAGGTGATGGTGGAGCATTCATAACAAAAGGAAGGAGATATGCATGTTCCTGGCTGACTAACTGGCGTGTGACTTGATGTTGATGGGTCACCAGTTCTGCCAATTGTTCAATTTACTTACAAAGAGCTTTCATCTTTTATTCCATAACAAATTGAAACATTGCACAATCCCATCTATCAACACCATCTTTGATGGTTTGGGATGATTCACTGTGAAAATTGGAACTCTGTCTAGTGCTCCAACTAATCATGTTGACCTCTTCTTCTTTGTGTTGAGGAAGAGGGTTGTCTTGCACATGAGGTGGATCTGGTTTGGTAAACACGATCTCACTGTTGTCTATTAAATCTTGGATCTTGTGTTTCAAGGCCCAACAATCTTGAGTATCATGTCCAGGTGCTCCGGCATGATAAGCACACTTTCGAGTAGCATTGAAACCCCTCCCATTAGGGTTAGCTGGTGGAAGAAGACGCGTGATTTTCTTCTGAGTAGTCAGAAGAGCAAGAATATTCTCGAGCGAGTCCCCTAAAGGTGTGAACGTTCGAGGGTGCTTTGCTTCTCCACCTTTAGGCAATGGAGGGTTTGAAGACTGTGCTTGAAAAGGGGAGTAGTTTATCCTCTGTATAAGCATGTTTTGACTGCCTTTTTGACCTTGTAGTATCAAGGAAACATCCTCCTCTTTCTTTTTATGGACCCTCTGGGGGTTGTTTCCATAAGATCCAGATTGGATGTGCTCAGCAACTGCCTTGAGAGTGGCTATGTCTTGAATCTTTCCTAACTTCAACTCCATTTCAGCCATCTCTCCGTGCTTGATCATTTCAAAAAATGGTTTGCCAATACCAGCTAAGACTCTTACATAGAAAGGAGCTTCTTGTATGTCTATGAAAGTTATGACCATTTCTGAATCTGTCATGGAAAGAATAACTTAAGCAGCAAGGTGCATCCACCTTTGAGCGTACTCTCTGAAAGACTCATTAGACTATTTTTTAACCTTGGTAATCTGGTACCGGTTAGGAGCCATCTGAGATTGAAAACTGTATTGAGTGAGGAAGGCGTGAGCTTGCTCTTCCCAACTATGGATATTTGAGTTGTCTAATCTGGTATACCATGAACGGGCTTCTCCAGTCATACTCTTCTAGAACAGTTGCATTCTGAGCTTCTCATTTTCCGTATACGATCCAAGTTCTCCAATGAACACCTTCAAATGTGTGTAAGGATCCCCTAATACATCATACTTTTCAAATTCAGGGGTTTTGAATTTCTCTGGATAATGAACACCAGGGAATATGCAAAGGTCAGCATATGAAACACTTCCATGTGTTCCAATCCCTTTGAGAGCACAGATAGTTTCTTTCATTTGAAGGACCTTCTTCTTGATCTCACCGGTGTCTGGATCTCCTTTGAGATAGGTGTTTTCAGGGTCTTTGTTGGTCGTATGCAACTGAGGTTCTGGATTTGTTTTATCCAAACCTTGTGTTCCTCCTTGTGTAAAGGATTATGTATGTATAGGCATATTTTAGCACTAAGTAGACTGATGCAATTCTTTAAGCAGAACAGCCAAATCTGTAATTTGTTTACTCAATCCGTCAAATTCTTCTCGAGAAATGGCATTAGACTGGTCAGAAGAAGACATGATTGGATGTAGGCTCGTGGCCTTTTTGGATTTTGAGCGGGTAACAAGCCCAATTATTTCCCTACAAAAGACTTATGTAGTTTAGTCTTAGGGATAACGTAAATGCTATCATAATGTGTCCATTTTAGGAATATCATCCTACAAAAATGGGTGTTATTTGATAGCATGTCATGTATGCACAAATATTCTTCATATTTTCCATTACATAAAGATGAACATGGAATAAATTTACAAGTAAATGCTTTTATAAGTAATAGAAAATGGAAAGCATGAAAAGACTTTCCTCCGCGTTTGGTTTATCAGAGACTGACCTATCTTAGGGTTATCCTCGCGACTTTTTGGCATGAAGGTTCCTAGATCATCGCAATCTACTTGACGGGGAGTTAATCCGGTCTTTCAACTGGAATGAATCTGGGTGGTGCCTTTCCTGAGCCTCGTTGGAATTAGTCTCCATACGAGTCCAGTAATCAAACACTGACAGGATAGTCTCCTGGTGGAGGAACCACACAACATACATTCACATACAACGTGTCTCACCGTTTATGAAAATAATGACATGTGTGAAGCACTAATATCACAGATAGATATATTACAGTGTAGTAAGTAAAATGCATTCGTACACATTCATCATAAATGTAAATTCAACATTCACACACAAGCATATAACAATTTTGAAAAGCTTGTAGTAGCGGCTTAAACCCTCTTACTGGTGTCCCCAGCAGAGTCGCCACCCGTCGACGTCAGGATTTTTATTTGTCCCTTTTCATTTCTTGTTCCTTGGTGTTCTCATGTTATGTGAGATTTGTTTAAAAAAATAAGTGAAAAAGGTCCGACATGTATCATGTCGACGATTTAACTGTAAGATTCGCCAGTTGGTGTTTTTAACCGGTTGCACCAACGCAACCGAGAAAAGGTTTTCACATTTGACCCAGTGATGTGACACTGCTTAAACAGGTCTGTGAAACCCAGATTCATTTGGGTTCGGGGGTTTGATTATGCGGAGGGAAGGTGTTAGGCACCCCCCGACATCCGTGTAACCACGGTGACCGCCACTTTTCAAGAAATTGTTATATGAATGTGTGTGTGTGTGTGTGGATCAATGTGTAATTTATTTGGAAGTAGTGCGAGGCCTCGTTCGCACCTATATACAAAGGGTTTGAATTTGTATGAAAATTCAGTTTTAAACATGATATAGCAGTGAAGTTTTATAAAAGAGGTTTTTCAAACCTTGTGCTCAATAGTAATTGAGACCTTTTCATACTTCTATTTTATTATTAAATGTTCGGCTTGTTTGCTTTTATTTTCGAAATGCGAAGCATCTTCGAGAAAATAATATACAGCAGTGCCGAACTCCTCATGGACATGACAGCCATCTAAGGAAATTCAAACATCAGAATAATGTACAAGTCGCCATACGGTTAAAAAAGTCTATCACGGAATCAATCTAGTTTCAAGAAATCAATTTGTGATCACATGATTCCTAGGCTCACATGAGACCGCAATTTATATGAAAAGCAGTAAGCAGTTATATATATAAAAGCTATAAATATATATATATATATATGACAAACCACCACGAAGCACCTCCATCGGGGATCGAAAATATAAATATATAAAAGCGGTAAATATATATATATATAGAGACATGATCAACCACCACGAAGTACCTCCATGGGAGATCAGAAATGTAAATAAAGCAAAGAATGTGATCAACCGCCATTTAAGTAAACTCCTCAAGCGGGACTAAATGTAAAAAGTAAAGTAAAAGGCCAATGTAAGTAAACTTCTGTGCCCCGACAAAAAAATGTAAATATATATATATATATATAAGCGGTAAACGCACATGATGTTTCTCAATCCCGGCTCGATTTATCATTTCAGCGATTTGTCGCTATATATATATAAAAGCAGTAAACGCACCGGATATAAAATCCAGGCTCATCGAACAAAGTTCGACAATAGTTCATATATATAAGTATATATGTGTATATATATATATATATAAGAAAGTAAACGCTCCGGATGTAAAATCCAGGCTCATCGAATATAATCCGACAACAGTTCATATATATAAGTTTATATATATATAAAAGCAAGTAAACGCTCTAGACATAAGTCTAGGCTCAATCGAGGCATAACTCAATAATGTTAGTCTATATATAAAAATATATACATATATAACTATATATACAGAAAGAAATGAAAACCACATACCAAAGTCTGGGAATACACACACAACACGACTCTCAACGTGAAGAATAGTGTGTGCAAAGATTAAGAGAAAGGCTTTATAGAGTGTGAGAAGGCTTACAGTGGGCTGCCAAGGCAGGCTTCTATAACTCTATATGGATAAACACTCAGCTCCCGTTGGTAAAATATAGCTATATATGAGCTAACATGTGTTTAAAATGAGAAAACACTCAATATGGGGTGTGTACAGAGCAAATTGGACAGGGCTTCCTCGCCTTTTTTATCTTACCAATGGCCACCCCAAGCTCTATATTTATAAAGCTGGGAGATGCAGGTGTACCTGCGGCTGCCCGGGGTGCCCCGGGCTCTGCGGGTCCCGCCGTCTTAAAGTACGTGCACTATGATGTCCGCTCGAACTTGCAAAACTTCAATCCGAGCATCCGGACAAGGTGTACAAGACCTTCTTCAGACTGCTTTTGTCGAGAGTTATGTAATGACATGGGATTAGAGGTTGTACGAAGTCAGGAAGAGGGGACCATGCACATGGTCTTCAAGCATCAAATTCTATCAGGTGTGCTGCCACGCATAATAGTCACTCAGAATTGGAACTCCTTAGCTCTTGTGGGACATTGCTGTGTAGAAATGTATGTATGAAATGTTGAGATGATGCGCTGGGGTTGAGGTGGCAAGATGAAGATTTTGCCCCTCACCGGGGTTATCTCCGGTTTGGGCTGATAGCAGACGTTTCTCAGGGTTACATCTGAGATTGGACTTCTGTAAGTGTTTGAATTCCGCAAGGTCATCTATAAGTGTGCCTATCTTCCCAGTGTTAGCTCCGGGTCTTTGGAATGAGTGCCTCGGCAGGAGGTCTGAGATTGAAGCTGACTGCATGCATTTGAAACAAGAATTTTCGGTGTTATCGCCAGAAAGGCAACAACATTCCTTGGGGTTATATCCAAGGATGAAACTCGAGGTTATCTCTGAGGTTGGAACTGATACTCTCGGTGTGTGTTCCGGGGTTGAAACTAAACTTCCAGTAGTTTCCGGAATGGATGTGAGCTGTCCTCCAGGGTTATCTCTAAAAGACGAATCTGCCCTCCTGCAATGTTAGTAACAGACGTGTAGAAAATTTTGAGTGTCTATAGTATATAATACGACAATATTCATACTCAAATTATTACAATGTCATATAAAGTACAGTTGAAAATATTTCAAGTCTCCAAAGGAACACGAGAAGATTTATGTCCTCCTCATTCTAATGGAGTGTATTTTGACGCTTTCAAATTCGAGTTCGCATCCATTTCAACTATTAAATGATGTATAAAATATGTTACACACATTTTAAGATCTCAGTACAATTATTATGCTACACCATTTCATAATTTAATTAAGATTGTGACTAATTTAAACCACCACTTTATACTCATGTTCTCTCTACTAGTCCCAGCTACACTTTTATTACCTGAAAGGAGTGGTGAAGCAAAAGGATGAGTAAAAATATCCCAGTAAAGAATATCATAACTTAATATAATTAAATTATCAATAACCTTCATCAGTAATAAATCAGATATTTAGAACATATGGTAGATGATAAAAGTTTTCAACCATAGTAGCAGCGGAATCAACAATCCATTAGAAGAGTCGAGTAGAATATAATGTGTTGGGAATTGCATATTTAAATTTGATGTTGAAAGTAAATAAACATGCTTGTATGTAAGGTCCTTCAAGGAATACATGTATAAAAAATTAGTGGTAGATCAAAACTTGTTAAGTTTGATCTGTGTTTTATGTTTATAATTCTGTAAATGAATGTATAGAAGAAAAGATCACAGCTGTTAGGTTGATCTATTTTGAGATGTAATAGATAGGCTTCAACAGAATCGTAGTCTGTCGAGCCAGCCAAGAATTTGAAGAAACTAAGGCAGAATCGTAGAGCATTGAGAATCGTAGTCTGTTTACTTTGGAGGGCCTCTCTCAGAATCGTAGAGTGGTCCAAACGCCCGCCGAGCCAACTTAAGAATCGTAGTCTGCTCTCAGAAGCGTAGAGTCTGTAAATCAAGCAAGCAAAGATCGTAGTCTACCAGTGCTTAAGAGAAATTATAGTGTTCTCTTCTATCAGTCTGGATCAAGCACTAATGTGGCAAGACACCACGATCATGATTGTAGTGCATCATCTGTTTGCATCAAAAGCATCGAGCTCTATCCATTTGTTTAAGAATAAATTACAACAAATATGGAATTGATTATAGACGTTGAAACTCTCGGGAATCCCAATGACCCAACACTCATCCTTAGTATATACAAAGAAACGTATCAAAGAAGCTAAGGAAAGTACTACATATCAGCTGAAAACACCTTTTCAGGTGTTAGGTGAGATAACAGTCTGCTATGTCAGTGGGCCAGACGGCTAGATAAAAGATTTTTAGGAAGTCACCATCAGTGCTCAAAAATTTCAAATACAATTAATGCTTCAACGGATGCCTTCAAACGTACATATTTCAAAGGCACCTTATATACAAATTAGATGCAGATGCTAGAAGCAAGCAAGTACACAACGAAAAGTTGAAGAACACTCAACGCTCAACTCTACGATCTAGAAAGAAAGCTTGCTCAGCTAATAGGTTCTTTAGAACACATGCTTAACAACAACTGACTAGCACAACCCAAAGAACTCAACTCTCATCAAGTGTATTCCAAGTTTGCTGGACTTGAAGAGTTCTAAGTAAAATAAGAAGTTCCAAGACTAATGATCTTGAAGGAATCTGTGAGATTCAAAGATTGTAAAGACATCCTTAGTGGATTTCCTACTCAAGGAGTAGAAGAGTGGACTAGGAGCCTTGAGTGCTCTAAACCACTTAAATTCTCTGTGTCTTTTATATTCTTATTTTAACTGCAATATCTGTTATAATTGCCTATTAACTATTAACTCAGTTTATCTTAAAGGGGAACAAACAAATCATATATTTCGCTAAAATTGATTAAAAAATTTGACAAAGTATTTTGAAAAAGAAAATTTTAAAATATCTATTCAACCCCCCCCCTTCTAGATAACTATTGTGCCTTTGGGAACTAACATAATGTCTTTTATCCTCTCCAAATTAAAAGTCCATCGTCAATACTAATCAACAGTTCTTCATTATACCCAAGACAAAGAGAACTTTCACCACCTGTCTTTACCTGAAACACCAAAGATCATGGTTATACCATTTCACAGTTCATGTTTATAATTATGCCATTTAATTCATCTTTGCACTACGGGCCAAAAATATTCAACTATAAAGTCAATAATCAACAGTCCATCTTTGCACTAAGCCAAAGATATACAATTGTAAAACCAATAATTAATAGTCTATCGTTGCACGTAAGCCAAAGATATACAAATATAAAATCAAAAATCAACAGTCCATCTTTACACATAAGCCAAAGAGGATTTTCACCACATCATTTATCTGTAACATTAGTCCATCTTTGCACGTAAGCCAAAGAGAATTTTCACCACATCATTTATCTGATTAGTCCAAATTGCCAACATGATATCCAGAAAATTGATTAAAATTCCTTATAAAATATAAATTTCAAGTAATGTAAAGTTCTTGACTCAAAAATAATAACTTAAGACTGAATAGAAATATCCAAGTCAAGATATTAGATGAAACACAAACTATTAAGGATATTCTAATCATTTTAGGACTTTTCACCATTTAATGATAAACTGAATAAATGAATAATAATATCTTACCATAATATGGAGTATGAAAGAAAATGATATTCCTTTTACCATAAAAAAAAATGATACCCCTTACTATAACAATGATAGCCCTTACCTTAGTATGTGATTTGATTCTGCTTTTTGTGAAGTTGATCAACTTAAATTAACAATGCTTGCATTCCTTATCTACACTTTGAGTAACCTTACACTCACAGAAATACTCACAATGTTGTAGTAAAAGAATTTTATATTTTTAGTGTAGTGATGGTGTGTGTTTAATTGCTCAACCGGACAACCTATTTATACTGAAAATTCAGTAAACAACTAGCACACCTGTAAGACCCCAACTTTTTATGAATAAAGATTTAATTTCTTTAATTATTATTTTGAATAATAAGGTGTTCATTTGATATAATGCTTTAGTTATGGGTGAAATGTGCAAATTTTACAAAGTAAGCAAGTGGTCATAAAATATTCGTTTGGTCGGGGAATATCTGTACGACGGCGCAATGATTGGTGGACCACATAACGGAATAACTGTCAGATATAGAAAGCGACAGAAATAACCTTTTTATAAAAATAACGGCAAAACTTTTACCATTAACTGTTCAAATACCCGGTAATAAAAAGTACAGTAATACGCGTGGTTGCACAGTAGCACACGATATTGCACAATATTTTTGGATTATTGATTCTTACGTAAGAAGTCACTTAGTTTCATTCAATAATTGTCATAGTAATTGTTGCACAGTTTCTTATATTATTGACTCAATTATTGTCACAGTTTCATCTACATAATATTTTATATTATTAAATTAATAATTGACGCGACATAATTATTCATATTATTAATTAACATTATTGCCAATGTCTAGAAAATTCTATCGAGAAAAGGGGTTTGGTCATCTAATTGCGCGCCAATAAGGAGAAGTTCTTATCGGAAAGCCCCTTCTTTCTTGGGAATGATCTGGTTGTTGATATTGTGAGATTATAATATTAATTATTATATGGTGGATATTGGTTCAATTTTGATATAATGAAGGAATTTTAGCATAAAATATTTGTTGAAAGTTTGACAATTATTTTCTCTGATAAAATATTCATTCAAATATATTATTATAATATTATATATTTTTTTATAATTTAAATGGTAATATTATTATAATAATATATAATTTTCAGCATATGAATAAAAGTGGAGTGAAGGTTATCATTATTATTTCGTGCACGTTTCCTTCTCTTGCAATCCTTTGTTTTCAAGTTGGTGGGCGGAAGTTTTCTACAAAGCATTTTATTTTTCCAAGTTTGGTGGGCCTTACCCATAAGGATTTGCAGGCAAAGAAAGAAAAAACAAGAAAATGAAAGTTAGGCATTGAAATTTCTCCTGCAAAGGCTTTGTAAAACTTATTTTCAAAGAGTGGGCCCTAAACTTTGGAAAATAATGGAATTAGACAGAAGTTAGGCATAAGAGTTAGAAATATTATTTTCTTTCATACTCCATATTATGAAAGGGATATTACTTTATTTCTTATTCCTAAATTTAAACTTACAATGGTAAGTATTGCTTCTATAATTCCTGAAATGATTAGAAATTCCTTAAGTTTTGCGATTCATCTAATATCATTTCATGAGAATATTGGTCTGAACTTTTTTGATAAATTCCATATTTTTATGTCGGGTTATTATTAATGAATTACTATTCATGGGGTACTATTTATCGGGTACTATTCACGACAAAAATTATTTTCTTTTCTGTTCAAATTATTTTTGATACATGAATATTATTCTTGAATTTTACTTCACAAAAAATTATCATGTTGACAATTTGGACATTTTTAAACTCTAGATAAATTAAATTATAAATATCAAATATTTATCCTTTATCTCACTTGATTGAATCTTTATATCATTGTCATCATCCTCATGCTTATATTATGATGAAAGTCATCTTTGGCCCGTAGTGCAAAGATGAAATTTTGATTGGTATGATTATGACCATGAATTGTGTATTGGTATAATCATAACCTTTAATATTACAGATAAGGTTTGTGGTGAAAGTCCTCTTTAACCCATAGTGCATAAAAGGATAGGTGTTTGGCATGATCATGACCATTGGTGATACGAACGAATATTCTTGGCCCGTAGTGCATGGATAATTCGTTGATTTGAAATATTTATTGATTGGTGTTACAGGGATAAAATATTGATGGTGGACTTTTAAATGATAGAGGATAGTAGATATCATTCTCTACTTGACTCTTCTAATGGATTGTTATTTCCGCTGCAATTGTTGATCTAAAACTTGTTGTCTATTGTATTCTATCAGATTTTTTCCTATTAAGGACTAAGGATAATTTGTTCTATATTATCTTAGTTATAATATTTTTTACTGGGCTAGTTGAGCTCACCATTTTTCTTTTTGTTCTATTGTTCTTCTCAGGAGGCGAAAATATAGCAGGGACTAGTCGGGGTGTGCAGTGATGATTCAAGATAGTTATTATAGCAGTCCTCACTATTTTTTAAATAGTATATCAATAATTGTAATGAGGACTTTATTTGAGTTTGGATATTGTCTACGAGATAATATTTGTACTAAAACTCATAGCATATTTGTTGTCGTATTTTGTACGACAGTTGTATTAATGAAGTTTGTATTTAATTTCTGTACCATGTATTTGGTGACTTAGAATGAGTTGTGTGGACCTATTTTGGGGGTGTCACAACACCCTCTTTGACAAAATAACCAAATCAGGTATATAATAATGGTAGTGGAATTTATGGTCCCATAGAGAAAATTAAACCAACTTGTACACGTTTTAAAAATAATTGAGTTGTGGTCCAGACTATTTTAGAAAAAATAGAGTATCGGCAAGTCATGCCAGACTTACTTTTGTAAAAAGAAAATAGTTGAACAAACATCAGTATATCATACTTATCTTTAAACAACACATTTTATTCATCAATTATTTACACATTTTCAATCCTTCAACAATTATTCACAATTATTAACATAGACTCACAATACTTCCAACTAGTATAATTATATCATATCAAATAATATGAGTTACTGTGTACTAACTACTGTGATAATTATTGAGTGAAATACTAAGTGACTTCTTACGTTAGAATCAATAATATGAATCACTGTGCAATAACTATTGTGACAATTATTGAATGAAATACATTGTGACTTCTTACGTAAAAATCAAATCAATACCTTACTAATTCTATTAAAAGTCGGGGTCAACACCAAAACATGTTTATCTCGAATAACATATAAACCAACTAATAATTCATAATTCGTTCAAGGTGCCTTTATTTATCGCATAAAATTATTATTCATAATCCAAAACTTTAGAAGTGAATAATAAAACTTGAGAAATCTAAAACTTCATATATGATAATTTATTTTTAACACGTCAATCCACTATTCTGGTATTATCAACATTTTTACTTTAACAAAAATATTATTTTTGTTTTTATATCATGACTCATTCGTTACTTGTGCGTTTACATCCCGATACCTCATGAGCTTAGTAACACTTCTAAAATATTTAAAAATATGATTCTGAACTTTCCAAACAATTTTCACATTTTTTGGATTATCCAACAATTTTCTATAATTATTTCTATTTATAAAAACTATCATTTAATAGCTTCAAAATAGAAATACTAACTCCACATACTTATCTTAAAAACATCATCAATATTAATCTTATATTATTATAATATTTTTTAGTAAATTTTATAATTTTTCACCATTCATAGAATTTTCTATGAATTTTCTCTATTTTAAACTAACCATAAATAGCTTTAAAATACAATAAATATTTTCGTTATTCAATATTTTTTCAAAAGCGCCCAAAAATTATAAAATAATATTATAAGATTTTTCACCAAGTTTCATAATTTTTTCATCATTCATAGAATTTTATATGAATTTCTTCTATTTTCAAACTAACTATAAATAGTTTTAAAATAAAATAATACTTTTGTTTTTCAATAATTCATAAAAAATTTACAAAAATTCTAAACGAATATTATAAGATTTCTGTAAAAATAATTCAACCCAAATAATTTTTTTGATAATTTAATTATAAATTCCAATATATAGAAACTTCAATAATTCATAATAATTAGCCCTTTTATCAGAAAATTACGGATCTTATTTTCTTTCCATGTAAAATTTAATTCTGTATAACTTTGTAGAAGAAAGTTTTTTCAAATTTCGCCTCTAACATAGAGAGAAAGGCTTACCGAAAATTCTAATACAAAATTTTTTGAATCAGTCACCTCTTAAAATTCATAACAAATCATACATTAATCTTTAAAGGTTCAAAATTTGTGGACATATACTCAACTTATATATGTATAACATATCCAAAAATTACAACGATCCAACGGTCGTATTACAAATTATAATTCGCGTAATAGAGCTTAAGAACACTTATTTTTTGGACTACGAGTCCTTCGAACCAGTTTCACTCAAATAATCACCACGAAAAATCCACTAAGATTTTTTGGGTGATTCACATTTTTGCGTTTAGCTTACGTCTAGGGCTTTCTTTTGATATATGGCTCATCTCCTAACTCATTATACACAAAGAGTTATGGATTTTACAAAATCAAGTAGTAAACTAATTTTTCTGAAAATTTCCAGATTTTGTTCTTTTAATTTCTAGATTTTTCTCGTTTAATCCTTGTTTATACAAGTTTAAATCATCTAAATCAAGTATAAACAAAATCTCTTCATGGAATGGGTGGAGGAAGTCTCCTCCCTTATCTTCCATTTATTTTCTTTATCTTTCTTTTCCTCTTTTCTTCTTTCTTTTCCTCTTTTCTTCTTTCTTTTTCCTTTCTTTCTTCCTTTCCTTTCCTTTTTTCTTCCTCCCACTCATTCTTGTCCCCCCAATTAATTTCCTCCCTCCCCCATTTTCTAACAATCAGCCGCACATGCGGCCCCACTCCCTCCCAAAATTTCTTTTCTCCTCTTTTACTTACTCATTTATCCAATTAAATGTTTGTCTGACTAGTTATCAATATAACATTTTAAAATTTTAAAATAATAAATAAAAATTAAATTAGACTTTTATTTCATAAAAGTCGGGGTCTTACACATGCAATCAATGCGAATAAACTAATTAAGTGTTCACACCAAGTACACCCAATGTAAGACCTCGAATTTTATGAAATAAAAGTATTCAATTTTTCTATTTAGTAAATAGTTAAATTGATAAAAGTTTAAAGTTAAAGGTGATATATGAAAATTTTTCAAAATAAGCAAGTGGTTATAAAATATTCATTGTTTTCGGGGAATATTCGTTTGGACGTGGAATATTATTGTTGTCGGGGAATTTTCGTACAACGACATAACCATTTGTGGGCCCCTATTGGGTAAAATCTAGTTATGCACAACACGCAAGTATACGTGATCAACAAGTAATATAATAGTGAGTAGAGTATCGTTCCCATAGAAACAATTTAGTAAGAAATTTAACCTTACAATTATCAATTTTCTATTAATCCTAATTTTATTAAACTATCCAATGCAATGATTAAAATTATAAAAACTAAATTATTAATAAATATACTATCACAAAACAATCACAAAAATCAAAACTGAAGTTTTAAACTATTAATAGAGAATTAGACTTATGATTTCACCCTAAGCTTCACTCTAAATTTTCCACCTTTATTCCTATTCAACTCACTATCCCAGTTTATTAATAAATAACACGAAAGTAGAACTAACCACCTTTCGATGCACTAATATCGTATTAACTTAAATCCACAATTTAGATAGAAACAAGTTAAACACCTTAATCAACTAACTCACTATATCTCTATGTGAATTAAAATTAAAGAAGGTTTAAGATTAAGTTCTCTATCCGATTACAAGTGATGTCAAGCATATCTCTACCTTAACATTATTCAAGATTCTGTTATCCACAAAATTCATGAACACGTGTCATAACATTATTCTCGATTCGTATATCCTCTCTCGATTCTATACAAATTCACAAAGAATTGTTGATCAGGCAATTCATAAATTCAAGCTCAAATTAATATAGATAAACTAAAAATTAGTTTATTAAATTGAAAATCAAAGTAATAAAACCATCGTTTCACTTAAGGATCCATCATGAGCCTAAAAAGTGAATTAGTTCATCATGGATGAAATAATAACTGAATAATTTAAAGAAAACATCCTTTCAATTACAAATATAAGACTAAGAAGAAGAATAGTGAAAAACACCCTTCACGTAGCCTTAATCTGCAATCGTAACGAAAATCTCTTCAAAGTCTTCCTCCAAAGCTTGCTATGAAAATCTGGAATTAATCTCTGTAATTTGCCTTATGTATATTCAATTCGTTGTTAGTTGCTCTATATACATCCAACACACGTTTTTGTCAAAGTCCTATGCTCATTAGAGTTCAATTGCAATCCAAGTGCCAACAAACCAAGTTCCAATAGAGTTTACAGCAAAATAGGAAACTCAGCTTTCGAGACCCAGCCGCTTTGAAGGTGTATGCCTATAATAAGCACATACTGGCGAAGCATAGCTACTGATATCGATATTGAAGACCCCCCACCCTAAGTATAGGGTACATAAGCAAAGGGAGCTTCATTTTTACGGGGTGTATTCTACAAACTAGCTTGGCTGATCTTCATACTTGCAAACTTGATTCTCCAAATGCCTCCTCCTTTCACTCATTCACCACACCACCCATCCTACATACAAAATAACATAAAAAAAAGTAAAAAGTAAACAAGAACAAAAAGAATTAACAATAATAAAGCTTGAAATGAACGTGAATTCGTGGATATGAAATCCACTTATCAAAATCCCCCAAACTTAAACCATGCTAGTCCTTAAGCACAAAACAAACTACATGCTATGCAATGCAACGAGATGGAATGTATCTAATCTATATGATTATGAATCCAACAGTATCACAGAATCAAAATTATCTCACTGGCCTCAGAGAAAACAAGTGAACTCTACAATATTAATCACCAAAACCAAACAATAATTCCTTATTAGTCCTCAAATCTTAAACCATTATCACTGGTATAGTGTGTGTGTGTGTGTGTGTGTGTGTTCAACATCCATGATAATTGATACAGACTAAAATTCAATACATAACCAATTTCTTAGAAGGAATCATACAGTGCAAACTTTAAAATGTCTAAAATAGACAAGTTCCAACTGAATTCAAACATTTACCAAGACTAAGGGATCAAATAGGATATTCATGCTTTCTTTTCTTTCTTTTTTTTCATTGACGGGGGCCCTTTGCTCTTATTTCCTGTCTTTTTCGTACTATTATTTATTTATTTTTTTAGATAGATGGTTGGTGAGTGTGTTTTACACTTCATCTCACGCTCGTGTTTATGGGGAATATATTTTTCTCAACCCACCACAAGACTCAACTAGATTTTTTTTTAAAGCTTATATACCCTACCTTTTTACCCCAAACTTAAGTTCTTGTATAATTCGTCGTTTTCACTGCCTATCCTTGTCATTTGCTCATTCACCCTAGCATTATCCTTTAGAAACTCTTTATGTATCAATTTGAACTAACCAGTCAACACAAATGTTGTTACGTGCTTCCCTTTCTATACCAGTTTCAAACAAGCACAAGATTCGATTTATAACAAAAACTATATCACAGTTCTAATAATCAATGTTGTATTTGTTAACTTAGTCTCAATCTCATCATTGGCCCAAAATAACATGAACTTTAACACTGCTGGACATATGTAAACACATTATTTAACTAATTTTTTTTTAATATATATCATAACATAAGAAAATGCATCAATAACAAAAATAACCTAAGCTACTATGTATGCACTTAAGCTATCATGCAACTATGTGACTTACATTTAATGACAAATGACAAATATAAACTAGAATGCAAAACTAGAATGCAATGACAAATGTAAGCCTAACTTATGACAATATGAATGCAAACAAGTAATTAAATCCCCGAAACTTAAGAATTACAATGCCCTCATTGTATGGATAATCGCAATAAAATATGTGAGGACTTCCCTGCAATCGCCTAAGTCTGGGGTGGTGGTGGTTGATCTTCTTCCTCTAAATCACTCGCTAGATTGAAGCTCTGGAGTGTCATATTGAGTGAAGCGAAAGATGTGTTCATAGCATCAAATATGTGGTCTTGTCTCAATGCGAGTCGCCACATCTCCCGACGTGTTGCCTTGTTGTGCGCATCCATTTGACGTTGAAAATAAAGAAACTGAGGACTCGATAATGCCTCGGACTGCGGTACCTGCTCTATTCCTTGATCGTCCATAGTCTCATCCTCATCCTCTGAGGTGTCTGCAGCGTCAACTTCGTCCTCCGAAGCTGATGGAAAAATAAAACCCAGACCTCGAGGATGGGAATCACCTCTGGCCCACACCGAATACCTCGTTATCATTCTAGAATCTAGTAACTGAAGCGGCATCTGTGTGGGTTCATCATCTGACCATCTAACACCCGCTTGGCAACACGACCCACATATGAGTGATGGGTGTGGCAATCCGCCTGAAAAATTTCCTCGTAAGCATCGGCGGATGGAAAAACATATTATGGCCCCGACATCAATGATGAAATCTTGCACAATCGCGTATAGTTGTAGTGCCTTCTCCTTGGTCACATCCGATGTGTGTTAGGAAGGATACAATTTTGCACATAAAAAGGCATACCAATTTTTACCATACCTAGTGAGATCTTTGCTATGAAAAACTGTGCCTCCCTTTCGCCCTTTGATCCATGTTGTTCCCGACTTAGTCATTTCTTTGAGTATCACTTCATAGTCCGAATCAAAATTGTGTAGGTGAGCATATTGACATTGTTGCGGTACTCGTAATTGATAATAGGTGTTGATGGCATTGGCACTGAATGGTACTAATCGACCCTGCATTCACATAAAATTCCTTGACTATGTTGACAACGGCGGGCTCAGATTTTTCCAAGATTCTCTTTACTTCCCTATTTGAAACTTCAGCTTGCCCACTAGTTTGGGGATGATAGGCCGTCGCCACCTTGTGGTTGACCCCATACTTTGCCAATAGAGTTGTGAACGATTTATTGCAGAAGTGACTACATTCATCACTTATAATAGCTCTTGGCGTGCTAAATCTCGTAAAAATGTTCTTTTACAGGAATTTTAGAACCACTTTGGCATCGTTAGTTGGGAGTGCTACGACTTCAACCCACTTTGAGACGTAATCCACTGCGAGCAAAATGTACTAATTGTTAACTGTCGACGGGAATGGCCCCATAAAATCTATGCCCCATACATCGAAAATCTCAACTTCCAGAATTGTTTGTAGTGGCATCTCATTCCTTTTCGAAATGTTGCCCACCCTTTGACATGTATCACATGTTTTAACAAATTGGTAGGCGTCCTTAAACAATGTAGGCCAATAAAACCCAGCTTGAAGCACCTTTGTCGCTATTCGCTCACTACCATAATGACCCCCATATGCAGAATGACCCCCATATGCAGATGAGTGACAGTCATGCAGTATGTTCTTCACTTCACTGTAGGTCACACACCTTCTAATCATCTTGTCGGTGCACTGCTTGAATAGATAAGGTTAATCCCACATGTACCATTTTACGTCATGAAGAAACTTCTTTTTCTGTTGTCTTGTAAGATCAGGTGGAAGAACGTTGCTCACTAGATAATTCGCATAGTCCGCGTACCATGGAAATTCTGTATTTATCCTAAACAACTGCTTATCCGGGAATGACTCGTTGATTGCACACTTGTCCTCTATCTGTTTATCTTGATTTTTTAGCCTAGACAAATGATCCGCGACTTGGTCCTCCGTCCCCTTTATATCCTTTATATCTAAATCAAACTTTTGTAAAAGGAGAATCCATCTGATAAGGCATGGCTTAGCATCTTTTTTCATAATTAAGTATCGAATCGCCGAATGATCCATGTATACTATCACCTTAGTCCCGATCAAGTATGCCCTGAATTTGTCGAACGCATACACCACTGTAAGCAATTCCTTTTCTGTAGTTGTGTAATTCATTTGAGTCTCCGTGAGTGTCTTGCTTGCATAATATATGGCGTGAAATACCTTCTTTCGGCATTGACCCAAAATAGCCCCAACTGCATAGTTTCTTGCATCACACATTAGCTTGAAAGACATATTCCAATCCGGTGCGACGATCACGGGGGCTATAGTCAACTTCTTCTTTAACAACTCAAAAGCCAACTTTCACTCCTCATCAAAATTGAAAACCGAATTCTTCTCTAAAAGACTGCACAAGGGTTTTGCAATTTTAGAGAAGTCCTTTATGAATCTCCTGTAAAATCCAGCATGTCCTAGAAAACTTCTAATTCCCTTAACTGAACTCGGTGGAGGCAGTTTCTCAATTATTTCCAGCTTAGCTTTATCAACCTCTAATCCTTGAGCCGAGACCTTATGACCCAAAATTATGCCCTCCTCAACCATGAAGTGACATTTTTCCCAGTTAAGTACAAGGTTTGTGTCTTTGCATCTTTGTAACACCATCACCAAATTCCCTAGGCACGTATCAAAATTTTCCCCATAGACAGAAAAGTCATCCATGAATACTTCCACGTTTTTCTCCACCATGTCTGAGAAGATGGACATCATACACCATTGGAAAGTAGCAGGTGCATTACACAAACCGAACGATATTCTCCTGAATGTGAATGTGCCATATGGGCATGTAAACGTAGTCTTCTCTTGATCCTCAAGAGCGATGATAATCTGATTATAACCCGAGTATCCATCCAATAAGCAGTAGTACTCATGTCCCGCCAATCTGTCCAATATTTGATCGATAAAGGGCAGAGGAAAGTGATCTTTACGGGTTGCCTTATTCAACTTCCTGTAGTCCATGCACACCCTCTAACCAATCATTGTCCTTGTCGGAATTAGCTCGTTGTCCTCATTCTGTACCACGGTCATTCCTCCTTTTTTGGCACACACTGAACCGGGCTAACCCACTTGCTGTCGAAAATTGGGTAGATGATACCGGCATCCAATAATTTTAGAATTTCTTTCTTTACAACTTCCTTCATGATTGGGTTGAGTCATCTTTGTTTCTCCACTGTCGGTTTTGCATCATCTTCCATCAAAATTTTGTGCATGCAAAAAGAGGGGTTGATTCCCTTGATATCCGCTATCGTCCATCCTATCGTTGATTTATGTTCCCTAAGTACCCTCAGCAACTTTTCTTCTGGCAAATTGTTAAGTGCGGCAAAAATAATAACAGGTGAAGAATTTGAATTGCCTAAATATGCATACTTGAGGTGTTTAGGTAGTTGCTTAAGTTCAAAAGTCGGTGGCTCTTCCAATGACGGTTTTAATTTGATTGTTAATTTTTCCTCCATGTGCAATGGTTCAAATGGTGCTCTGAATCAGCTAACTCATGGCAACGAGTCTAACATCTGCAAGTAATCCACAAATTATGGGTCATCAAACTCTTCATCGCCCAATAATGTTGTTTCCAATGGATCGTTGACCAAACTCTTGTGCATGTCTTCACTGATTATCTGCTCAATAATGTCCATCCTAAAACATTTTTCTTCATCCATAGGGAATTTCATGGCCTTGAACACGTTAAATTTAATTTCTTGATCTTGGACTCTTATAGTAAGTTCACCTTTTTGTACGTCGATGAGTGTCCTACCCGTAGCCAAGAAAGGTCTCCCTAGGATAATCGGGATGTTCTTATCTTCCTCAAAATCCAGAATGATGAAATTTGTGGGGAATATAAATTTGTCAACCTTTACCAATATGTCCTCCACAATGCCTCTCGGGTATGTGACTGACCTATCTGCCAACTGTAATGAGATGTTTATAGGCTTTGGCGCGGGCAAACCTAATTCTGTGTAAACTGATAACGGCATAAGGTTCACACTTTCCCCCAATCACACAAACATTTGTTGAATGCCATATTCCCAATTGTACATAGAATGGTGAAACTTCCCGGGTCTTTCAACTTTGGTGGCAACTTCCGCTATAAAACCGCACTACACTCCTCTGTTAATGCCACTATTTCGAAGTCTTCCAATTTCTTTTTCCTCGGCAGAATCCCATTCATAAACTTCGCATAACTTGGCATCTGCTCTATGGCTTCTGCAAACGGGATGTTAATCTGAAGTTTCTTAAAAACTTCTAAAAATTTCGCGAACTTCTTATCTAATTTCTGTTTTTGGACCCTCTGCTGAAACGGTGGTGGAGGATACACAACTGGCTTGTCATCTAACTTTGTTTTCTCAATCTTTTTATCCTAACCTTGACTTCCTTCAACCATTTTGCTATCATCAATTTTTTCATCCGATATAGCTGAATTTTCTGCATCTTTCCCAACTAGATGTTTTTCACTTCTCAATGTGATTGCCTGACACTGTTCATGGTTTCCCTTCAGATTTCTCTCGATGTCAATCGGTAGAGTCCCTTGTGGCCTATTATTCAATGCTAAGGCAATTTGTCTCATCTGATTTTCCAAATTCTTGATGGCCATTACTTGGTTTTTCTTCGCTGCCTCATTACTTGTTATGTATTTTGACAACAACTCCTCTAAATCTGATTTTCTTTCTTGATGTTGAGCCGGTTGTTGATGATTCTAAAAACCTGGGGGATATGATGGTCCTGGAGCTTGATGTTGCTGATTATTACTCCACGAGAAATTTGGGTGATTTCTATTCCCCTGGTTGTAAGTATTTTGATACATATTTTGTGGAACCTTGTTATAGCTACCCACTAATTGCATGGACGCTGGATTGATTAGCATTGATTGATCGTAGGATGATCACCCAAGATAATTCACACACAACCGCAACATGTTGTACTGTGTTCTCGCTACATAGCATCCAACTTCTTGGAAAGTCTTTGAAATTTACGCTCAGTATTCTTGCAGTCACACCATCTAATTCTAATACTCCAGCTGCCTTTGCCTGTGTCATTCTTGCTGGGGGCCACTGGTAGTTGTTAGCCGCCATTGTCTCAATCAAATTGTAGGCATCCTCATAACTCTTGTCCATGAACGCTCCACCCGACGCTGCATCAATACTGGTCCTGAGATTCCCATGTAGTCCATTATAGAAAGTATTCATTTGCAACCACTTAGGCAACCCATGATGTAGGCACTATCTGAGCAATTCCTTGTATCTCTCCCATGCCTCGTACAGTGATTCCCTATGTTATTGTTCAAACATTGTTATCTCATTCCTCATTTTTGCAGTTTTCGCCAGTGGGAAAAATTTTGCAAGGAATTTCTGAGCTAGGTCTTCCCAAGTAGTTATCGATCCCGGCGGTAAAGAGTGTAACCAGCTCTTCGCCTTGTCCCGTAAGGTGAATGGGAACAAGCGAAGTCTTACCGCTTCATCCGACACCCCATTATACCTGAAGGTGTTGTAAATCTCCAGAAAGCTGACTAGGTGTTCATTCGGATCGTTATTTGCCAATCCCACAAACTGAACTGAATTTTGGATCATTTGAATCGTCCCAGGCTTGATTACAAATGTGTTTGCAGTTATTGCCGGCCTAGTGATGCTCGACTGCAGTTCAGTCCCCTTGGGTGTGGCGAAGTCCCTCAACGCTTTCTGATCTTCGGCTGCCATTACCTCTTCTTTTTCAGGGTTTTCGAATTCTTCCCTTGTTTCCTTGATCCACTTACTTAACCTCTGAAACTATTTCTCAATGTCGTCCTCAAAAGGCAGCAAGTCTGGATTTTTGGACCGAGTTTGCATAAACCACTTCAAAAACCTGAAATAAGAGGAACAAAACAAAAATAAAAATTGTTAAGTAAAATTGGACTAATTAAACTGATATCATAAAAATATTAAAATCTATACTAAATTTGTCCCGGGCAACGGTGCGAAAAACTTGTTGGGTAAATTCTAGTTACGTACAGCACGCAAGTATACGTGATCAACAAGTAATATAATAGTGAGTAGAGTATCGTTCACACAGAGACAATTTAGTAAGAAATTTAACCTTACAATTATCAATTTCCTATTAATCCTAATTTTATTAAACTATCCAATTCAATGATTAAAATTATAAAAACTAAATTATTAATAAATATACTATCACAAAACTATCATAAAAATCAAAACTGAAGTTTCAAACAATTAATGGAGAATTAGACTTATGATTTCACCCTAAGCTTCACTCTGAATTTTCCACCTTTATTCCAATTTAACTCACTATTCTAGTTTATTAATCAAGAACACGAAAGTAGTACTAGCCACCTCTCGATGCACTAATACCGTATTAACTTAAATCCATAATTTAGATAGAAACAAGTTAAACACCATAATCATCTAACTCACTATATCTCTATGTGAATTAAAATTAAAGAAGGTTTAAGATTAAGTTCTCTATCCGATTATAAGTGATGTCAAGCATATCTCTACCTCAACATTCATCAAAATTCTGTTATCCACAAAATTCATGAACACGTGCCATATTAACTAACTCTAGATTCATATTTCCTCTCTCGATTCCATATAAATTCACAAAGAATTTTTGATCAGGTAATTCATAAATTCAAGCTCAAATTAATATAGATAAACTAGAAATTAGTTTATTGAATTGAAAATCAAAGTAATAAAACCCTCGTTTCACTTAAGGATCCATCATAAGCCTAAAAAGTGAATTAGTTCATCATGAATGAAATAATAACTAAATAATTTAAAGAAAACATCCTTTCAATTACAAATATAAGACTAAGAAGAAGAATAGTGAAAAACACCCTTCACGTAGCCTTAATCTACAATCATCACGAAAATCTCTTCAATGTCTTCCTCCAAAGCTTGCTATGAAAATCTGGAATTAATCTCTACAATTTGCCTTGTGTATATTCAATTCGTTGTTAGTTACTCCATATACATCCAACACACGTTTTTGTCAAAGTCCTATGCTCATTAGAGTTCAATTGCAATCCAAGTGCCAATAAACCAAGTTCCGAAGAGAGTTTGCAAGCAAAACAGAGACTCAAACTTTTCGAGACCCCGCTTGGGGTGGGTGTATACTATAATCAGCCGGCTTTGGCGTAGTATAATTCTTGTTAATCGATATTGAAGACCACCACTTACGGCGGTACATAAAGTAAAGGAGTTCGCTTCAAATGGGGTGTATTCTGCAAACTAGCTTGGTTGATCTTCATATTTGCAAACTTAATGTTCCAAATGCCTCCTCCTTTCACTCATTCACCACACCACCCATCCTACATACAAAATAACATAAAACAAGTAAAAAGTAAACAAGAACACAAAGAATTAAAAACAATAAAGCTTGAAATGAACGTGAATTCGTGGATATGAAATCCACTTATCAGCCCCATAACGGAATGAATGTCAGATATAGAAAGCGACAGAAATAACCTTTTTATAAAAATAACGGTAAAACTGTTACCTTTAAACTGTTGAAATACCCTGTGCTTAAAATATAGTAATATGCGGTGTTGCACAGTAGCACACGGTATTGTACAATAATTCTAATTATTGATTATTACGTAAGAAGTCACTACTCAATAATTGTTACAGTAATTACTGTTTAATATTTTATTTTATTGATTCAGTAATTGATACGTTGATATTTTATATTATTGATTCAATAATTGTCATTGCACAGTATTTCCCATTATCAGATCAATAATTCATATTATTTGAATAACATTATTATTGGCAATGTCTAAGGAAGTTCTGTCTAGGAAAGGGGTTTGGTCACCTAATTGTGCGCCACTAAAGAGAAATCTTTATCGGAAAGCCCCATCTTTCCTAGGAACGACCTGGTTGTCAATATTGTGGTTCTGTAATATTATTTGTGAAAAATTAATTATTAATAAAAATGATAAGGAAATATTTATTTTATGTAGAAATTAATGTTGAGGTGTTTTATCACTATTTTGTTAGAATAGATGTGTTAAAATTCATCTATATGTGAATTTCGGTCATTTTTCGTTTAGAATTTGGAAAAACTTTCTTTTACAAAGTTATAGAGAATTAAATTTCCTATGAAATGGACATAAGATTTGAATTTTTCTGATAAAAGGGCTATTTATTATGAATTATTGAAGTTCCGAAATAATTGATTTTTGGAGTTATAAATATTTTTTAAAAGAAAAATGTTTTTTTTCGTGTTAGTGGGCCCCACTGGTGTGCTGATGAATTTAGTCAAAGTTGGATGTGAAATTTTTTTAATAAAATATTATTTTATTAAATTTTCTGCTTTGGTGTTCCAAGCATTTTCCTATAAATAGGGTGCTTAGGTTAGAATTAAAAATCACACCAGAATCAGAAGTTTTCTCTCTCTATAATATCGAGCGTATTTTTGTGAGTATTTAGATATGTAGACACTCAAAATTTTGCATTCATGTTACTAACATTACAGGAGGGCAGAATCGTCTTTCAAAGATAACCCTAGAGGACAAAGCAGCTTCAATTTTGGAGACAACCCCGGAATTATCAGTCTTACCATCTCTTATAAAATCCTGAGATAACTAGTTCCAGCCCCGAAGATAACCCCGGAAATTTCAGTTTCAACCTTGGAGATAACCCCGAGGAGTGTAGTTCCAGTTCCAGAGATAACCCCGGAATCCTCAATTTTCCAACTCGGAGACAACCATGAGATACTCAGTCCCGGAGAAAACCCCGAGAGTTCAGTTTCAACCTCGGAGACAACCCCAAGGAGTGCATTTGCAGTCCCGGAGATAACCCCAGAAAAACTCATTTCAACCCCTTGCAGTCAGCTTCAACCTCGAAGATAACCCCTAGGCACTCAGTTCCAACCCCGGGAGGTCAGGAACACCTCAGAGACAACCATAAGGACATTCTGCACTCACAGGAGCCCAATCTCAGAGATAACCCTAAGCAACGACTGCTACATCAGCCCAAACTGGAGATAACCCCGGTGAGGGGCAAAATCATCATTTTGCCACCTCGATCCCACATTGCGCCGTATCAACACATTTTTAACATACATTCTACACAGCAATGTCCTACAAGAACCAGAGCTCCAATCCCAAGTGACTATTACACAAGACAGCACACCGGATAGAATTTAAAGCCTGAAGACCTAGGCATGGTCCCATCTTCCTGACTTCGTACAACCCCTAATCCTATGTCATTTGTGTAACTCTCGACAACAACATTCTGAAAAGGTCTTATACACCTCAATCGGATGCCCAAATTGAAGTTCTGAAAGTTCGAACGGAACTCGCGTTGTATGCGTGCACGTACTTCGAGATGGTAGGGCCCGCAGAGCCCGGGGCACCCCGGGCAGCCGCAGGTGCATCTGTGGATGCCGTAGGTACATCTACGGATGCCAAAGGTACACATGCGGCTCCTCCATTTATAAATAGAGGGCTTAGGGTGGCCATTTTGCATAGAGAAAAGGCGGGGAAGCCCAGTCCAATTTGCTCTGTATACACTATAAACTGAGTGATTTCTCATTTTAAACACTTGTGAGCTTATATTTTGCTACTTTTTACCAGTGGAAACCGAGTGTTCATTTAATTAAAGCTATTTTAAGTCTTCTTGGCAACCCACTGTAAGACTTCTTACATTTCTTAAAGCCTTTCTCCACATTCGGCACACACAGTTATTCACGTTGAGAGTCGTGTTGTGTGCGTATGCCCGGACGTCGGTCCGTGGCTTTTGATTTCTTTTGTGTATATATATATATATATATATATATATATATATATATATATATATACATAAACTCTTGTCAAACTTTGTTTGATGAGCCTGGATTTTATATCTGGAGCATTTAGTACTTTTATATATATTTATATATAAATTATTCTCAAACTCTGTTCGATGAGCCTGGATTTATATCTGGTGCATTTACTGCTTTTATATATATATAATTACTTATATATATATATATATATATATATATTAACATTTCTGTCAGGACTGGAGTTTACTTCGTGGCCTTTTACTGCTTTATTTACATTTAGTCCCGCCTGGAGTTAACTTCGTTGCGGTTGATCATTTTTTACTCCTTTCTTTATATTTCGTCTCGCCTGGAGTTTACATCGTGACGATTGATCGTATCTATATATATATTTACAACTTTTATATATTTACTGTTAGAGTTTATGCCCTAGAGGCCAATTATTTGATATAATTGCTTAACGTTTTGATATTATATTTGATTGAATAAATATATGATTTTATTATGGTTTTATTTACTGCGTAATATAATTGTTAACATAATAAAATTCCTTAGAATAGTGATACAAATTATATAGTTTCAAGTATGTGACTTGAACATGAGATTATATATTACCATTAATATCGATTGCTCTTAAATGTCCTTTAGTCGAGTATCATTGTTGATGGGACAACAATGATGCATTGAGACTAGTATATGGATGGATTGACAGATGACCAAATCTCATTGGTCATAAATATATGAGATATTAAGTCAATGCATAGGTACATGTTGAAGAACGATGTAATCGGATGCACTCCACCATGAGAATTCTATATGGAGCATTATGCGAAAGTGTCATTAGCAATTCTCATAGTGACAATGATGTAATGGTCCTCCAACTTGAAATCGCTATATTACTACACGAGAATTTATGTACTTTGATATCATCAAATGTCACCTTTAATAGGGTGGAATATAAAGGTGATTATTGGGTTCATCATTAATCGTGTGAGAAATATGAGTGATCTAGATGGAATTTAACCATCCTATATATTATGGGTGATATCCATAGGCCTCTTGATTGAGTAGGACTATGAAAGGCATGGCCATGCTCAAATAGTGATTTGTTTCATATAGTCTACTCATTGATCAAGAAAACTCAGATTAAATTATGAAGAGTATGACACATTCCATGACTCGAGTTTAATCTACGATATTAAGGTTAAAAGGATTAAATTACATTGAAACATTGGTCACAAAAGGTTGCATCCAATCATCGATCTTATTATTACTTGGGTAGCGGTGATGCATTACTAGATGTCATTTCATTTCGTTTATAATTTTATAATATGATTTTAAAATTATTGCCAACGTAATAATAACCTATAGGTCACACACATAGAACGTTATTTAAAGGGAATTAATTTAAATTTTAAGGATTTAAATATATTAATATGATTAATAGTATTTAAATCATTTAATTTAAATTAAAAGGATAATTTGTATATATGTATATTAATTAAGTAAGACTTAATTAAGAGATATATATATATATTCGGATTTTATAAAATTAGGTTTTGATTTGATTAATTCCTTTTAACTACTATATATATGATATATAGCGACTACTTTAGGTAAGAGATCATAATTGAAAAACCCTAGCCGCTCTTAGAGAGAGACTAGAGAGAAAACAGTTTCAAAAATCCATTCCTTTTGGTGGCTAGTATCTGAAGTCCTTCTTATTGCGTAATCGTTCGACGGTTGATGCGGTGTTCGTGTGGATACCGAAGAGAGGCTTAATCGGTTTGTATTGCGTTGGAGATTCGAGGCGCAATGATCGCTTTTGATTCTCGCTTTTTTTTATATCTCGGTATAATCTCTAAACCTCTGAATTAATTGATTTTCCATGGATCCTGTTTTAGGGTTTGAAAATTGCTTTAAAATTTTAATTTTCATTTGTATGCGTTCGCGTCAAGCCCAACAAAGTGGTATCAGAGCTACTTGCGAAAAAGATTAATTTGATTATGTGTTTTAATTGTATTCGATATATATGATATATGATGATGCATGTTTACCGATATAAAATTGAATATATGATATTCCGTTGTATGTGTATTACGGTAATATATATGATGATACCGTTAATTAATCGTATCTTTAATCGGTGGAATAACAATATAACTATTCTAATCGGATTAGAAGCATGAAGAATCGTTTTAATATGATTAATCTAAACCGGAAATATATGATAAATTTCGAAAGTGTAATTGTTATTCGTTTTAATATGATTAAATCAAAACTGGACATATATGATTTGTTATTATGGTTGTTTTGGTGGATTAAAATGTATGATTCTCAAAGCTGTTTTAGATTCAGTATGGTAAAATTCTACAATATGTAATGTAGTTCGAATTTTTTTCAGTATTGGGCCCGCCCACCCCTTCCACGACCGGTCCCACTGCTGGGAGACCCCCCTGGACCCCCGTCATAGCACAAGCACGATGGTCGTGTCCCTATATTTTATATATAATTATCTTTAATTATATATAAATTGTTATGTGCTTATTGTGATATGCATGGTGCACAGTTATGGCCTTTTGACCCATAGGTTAGTGGTTTTGGTTTTGAAATACGGCTTGTATGTCGTGCCTTTCTATAAATTCTAATGTAATATTATCTTCTCATCTAAATCCCCTCGAATGTAACTCGAGGTTTCTTTATGTCATGTAATAATCTGTAATTGATGAAGATGTCAAGATGGAGAACACAATGGAAAGATGATGATGGAGAGGAGGCGATGCTAGAGGAAGATCCAAGGAATTTATTTATTTTAAGATCTTTTACCACCTTAGATTGACCTTCAATCTTTCATTAGCTTGAAAAGATTGACAAAGTGGATTGGGCCATAAGCGTGACACATTTAATTTTGCACTTTATTTATGCTTGTATGTGATATGATATGATTAATAATGTTCATGCTTAACAAGATTAAAATTGGTGAGATCTAAATTAATAAAATCCCTCATTAAATTATTAAGTCTAAATCGGATGCCTTCCAATGAATAACACTCATCAAGACCTTGATCAATAGATGTAGGTTTGCCAAAGCAAAGTACCCTATTTATCTAGGTAAGATGCGATAGGATAATTGTGATATCCAAACTATTAAAATCATTGGGCCCTGACTTAACTAAGTTATCTCAATAGGATTGTGGACTTAGAGGCATAGAGTTTGGTTGGTACCATTAGATGGACTAGAAACAAATGTCATTTACCAAACTATCCGGAGTTATATATGATATAATTGACAAAGGGTTGTCTACCTAAATAATTATGTTTTGAGAGAATAGCCAAAGCTAACTTAAGGCATAATGAAATATGGATCTTAGCTCACTAGAAAGATTTAATAGAAAATGTTTTCCTAATTAATGGTGAGGGCTATTAATTTGAATAAAATAGTGGGAGGTATATTTTGAATGTACTATTATCAATTATATAATATCAACTCTATAATTTGACTTATTATTGTTGCACTTATAAATTGTAGATATCAAATGGCAAACAACAACAACACAAATAGTCTTTCATTACGATCGGTCCTTGAAAAGGACAAGCTAAGTGGAATTAATTTCCTTGATCGGCATAGGAACTTGAGGATTGTCCTCAAACAAGAGCGTAAGCTATATGTCCTTGATGGGCCCATTCTGCAAAGACCAAATTGCCATCGCACCACGCAATGGAGCATAATGCTTACAAGAAGCATCAAGATGATGCTCTGGATGTGAGTTGTGTCATGCTAGCAACCATGAACGCTGAGCTTCAGAAGCAACATGAGTTGATGGATGCGTATGAGATGATCGAGCATCTCAAGAAATTATTCGAAGGGCATGCTCGACAGAGAGGTATGATACAAGCAAGGCGTTGTATCAACGCAAAATGGGTGAACGTGATCCGGTTGGTCCACATGTCTTTGAAAATGATTGGGTATATTGAGTACCTTGATAGGTTGGGTTTTCCAATCACTCCGGAAGCCCAAACTGACCTTGTTTTGCAATCTTTGAACAGCAGCTACTCTCAATTTGTTATGAACTATCTTATGAATGAAATTGAGAAACCCCTTACTAAGTTGTTGAGCATGTTAAGAACTGCCGAGAACAACATGAAAAAGGCAGGACCCGCTCCCATAATGATGGTGCAAAAGGGGAATGCTAAGGGAAATTGGAAAGGCAAGAAGAAGATAGGATCTAAATCTTTTGCCAAACCCAATTCCAAAACCAAATAGGCTTTAAAACCTAAAGGTGGGGTGGCTAAAGAAGGTGAATGTCACTTCTGTGGAAAACCTGGACACTGGAAAAGGAATTGTCATGCTTATCTGGAAGAAGTGAAGAAAAGAAAAGGAAGTACGACTTCTGATTCAGGTATATATGTTATAGAAGTCAACTTATCTACTTCTACATCATGGGTATTGGATACTGGATGTGGTTCTCACATTTGTGTTAATGTGTAGGGACTCCAAAGGAGTAGAACTTTGGCGAAAGGAGAGGTTGACCTACGAGTTGGAAATAGAGCAAAAGTTGCTGCACTGGCCGTAGGAACTTATCATTTATCTTTGCCCACTGGGCTAGTTTTAGAATTAGAAGATTGTTATTTTGTTCCTGCTATAAGCAAAAACATTATTTCTGTTTCTTTTATAATAAAGAACAATCGTTGTTTGTTTTACTTAAATGATATTTGTTATGGTGTTGCACAATTGTTTAACGGTCTCTATATTCTTGATTTAGAAATGCCTATCTATAACATAAATACAAAACAATTTAAATCAAATGATTCAAATCCGACATATCTCTGGCACTGTCGTTTAGGCCATATAAATGAGAAACGCATATCCAAACTCCATAAAGATGGGTTCTTGGATTCATTTGATTTTGAATCATATGAGAAATGCGAGTCTTGTTTATTAGGCAAGATGAATAAAGCCCCTTTCACTGGACACAGTGAAGGGGCTAGCGATGTATTGGGACTTATACATAGTGATGTATGTGGACCCATGAGTTCGTTAGCAAGAGGTAGGTTTTATTACTTCATTACATTTACTAATGACTTTAGTAGATATGGATATGTGTATCTTATGAGACACAAATCCGAATCCTTTGAAAAGTTCAAGGAATTCAAGAATGAAGTTCAAAACCAATTTGGCAAAAGCATAAAAGCCCTTCGATCCGATCGAGGAGGTGAATACTTAAGCCAAGACTTTGATAACCTTCTAAAGGAGTGTGGTATTATATCACGCCTAACTCCACCGGAACACCGCAATGGAATGGTGTATTCGAGAGGAGGAATCGAACCTTGTTGGACATGGTACGATCAATGATGAGTCATGCAGATCTTCCAATAAGCTTTCGAGTCATGCCCTAGAGATACCGTGATTCACACTTAACCGTGTTCCTACAAAGACGGTTGAAGACACCATATGAAATGTGGACTGGGAAACGCCCTAGTATAAGTCGTTCATGAAGATTTGGGGTCATGAGGCGTTTGTAAAACGTCCCAATTCGACAAGTTCGGACCCAAATCGACAAATGTAATTTTGTGGGATACCCAAAGGAAACAAAAGGGTATTATTTCTACAAACCTTCCGAGAACAAAGTGGTTGTTGCTCGAATCGGTATTTTTCTAGAAAGAGAATTTGTCTCTAAAGGAAACAATTGGGAGGAAAGTAGAACTCAAGAAATTCAAGAACCACAAAATATCATTGAACTCCGAGTTGGAACATGAGCAGAACCATAAGAAATTGTGGAAAGTGAACTCGCTTCAAATTACACAAGTCATTCAGAGATCTCGGTAGGACACGCCAAGAGCCCGAGAGATATTATGGATATCTTGTGACTCAAAAGCGGCTGATGTGATGCTCATAGATCAAGATGAGCCCGCTTCTACCAAGAAGCTATGAATGGACCAGATTCGAGAAATGGCTTGAAGCCATGAAATCGAGATGGACTCCATGTATACTAACAAAGTATGGGACTGGTTGATCCACCAGAAGGTAAAACCAATCGGGTGCAAGTGGGTTTTCAAGAAGAAAACCGACATGGATGGTAATGTACAAACCTATAAAGGCCGACTGGTAGCAAAAGGTTTCAAACAAATTCAAGGTGTTGACTATGATGAAACCTTCTCTCAAAGTGGCAATGGTTAAATCCATCGAGGATCTTACTTGCTATTGCAGCTTTTTATGATTACGAAATCTGGCAGATGGATGTCAAAACTGCTTTCCTTAACGGAAATCTCCTTGAGGATGTGTATATGACACAACTTGAGGGTTTTGTCACTCCAAAGGATGCTGGAAAGGTATGTAAGCTGCAACGATCCATTTATGGATTGAAGCAAGCCTCTCAGAGTTGGAATCTTCGATTTGATGAAGCAAATCAAAGAATTTGGCTTTATTAAAAATGAAGATGAACCTTGTGTATATAAGAAGGTTAGTGGGAGTCACATTGTATTCCTAGTATTATATGTTGATGACATATTAATTATTGGGAATGACATTCCTTCCTTACAGGCTGTAAAAACATGGTTAGGAAAATGTTTCTCCATGAAAGATTTGGGCGATGCTGCCTACATTTTAGGTATCAAGATCTATAGAGATAGATCAAGAAAAATACTCGGCCTAAGTCAAAGTACATATATTGATAAAGTGTTGAAACGGTTCAAAGATGCAAGAGGCTAAAAGAGGAAACTTACCGTGACTCATGGTGTAAAGATCTCTAAGGCCCAATGTCCTAAATCACAAGATGATGAGGAGCGTATGAGAAAGATCCCTTATGCTTCAGCAATTGGATCTATCATGTATGCAATGATATGTACTCGTCCGGGATGTCTAGTATGCTTTGAGCATGATGAGCGAGATACCAATCAGTCGAATCTAGGTGAAGGTCATCGATAAAGTTGATCAAGAATATCCTCAAGCACCGAAAAGGACTAAGGATTCATTCTTGGTATATGGAGGTGAAGACGAACTAGCGGTAAAGGGTTACACAGATGTTAGTTTCGATCGACAATGATGACTATAAGTCTCGGTCCAGTTTTGTGTTTTGCCTTAATGGTGGTGTTGTTAATGGAAAAGTTCAAGCAAGAGACGATGGTCGATTCTACAACAGAGGTCGAGTATATTGTCGCTTCTAGTGCGTACCAAGGAGGTCGTAACTTGGTGTTGTTCCAACCATTGTTGATCCGGTTGTTTCTATCTCGTGATAATAATGGAGCCATTGCACAAAGCTAAGGAACCCAGATCTCACCAACGATCCAAGCATATACTTAAGCGGTACCATCTCATCCGTGAAATCATTGATAGAGGAGATGTACATATAGGAAGAGTGCCAACAGATGATAATGTTGCGAGATCCACTAACCAAGGCTTTGTCGCGCAGGAAGGCTAACGACAGTCACACTAGTTCCATGGGTATTAGATACATGAGTGATTGGCTCTAGTGCAAGTGGGAGACTGTTAGAGTTTATGCCCCAGAGGCCAATTATTTGATATAATTGCTTAACGCTTTTGATATTATATTTGATTGAATAAATATATGATTTTATTATGGTTTTATTCTTTGCGTAATATAATTGTTAACATAATAAAATTCCTTAGAATAGTGATACAAATTATATAGTTTCAAGTATGTGACTTGAACATGAGATTATATATTACCATTAGTATCGGTGTTCTTAAATGTCACTAGTGAGTATCATTGTTGATGGGACAACAATGATGCATTGAGACTAGTATGTGGATTGACAGATGACCAAATCTCATTGGTCATAAATATATGAGATATTAAGTCAATGCATAGGTACATGTTAGAGAACGATGTCTTTGGATGTACTCCACCATGAGAATTTATATGGAGCATTATGCGAAGTGTCATTAGCAATTCTCATAGTGACAATGATGTAATGGTCCTCCGACCTGAAATCGCTATATTACTACACGAGAATTTATGTACTTTGATATCATCAAATGTCACCTTTAATAGGGTGGAATATAAAGGTGATTATTGGGTTCATCATTAATCGTGTGAGAAATATGAGTGATCTAGATGGAATTTAACCATCCTATATATTATGGGTGATATCCATAGGCCTCTTGATTGAATAGGACTATGAAATGCATGGCCATGCTCAAATAGTGATTTGTTTCATATAGTCTACTCATTGATCAAGAAAACTCAGATTAAATTATGAAGAGTATGACACATTCCATGACTCGAGTTTAATCTACGATATTAAGGTTAAAAGGATTAAATTACATTGAAACATTGGTCACAAAAAGGTTGCATCCAATCATCGATCTTATTATTACTTGGGTAACAGTGATGCATTACTAGATGCCGCTCACTGTTTATAATTTTATAATATGATTTTAAAATTATTGCCAACGTAATAATAACCTATAGGTCACACACAGAACGTTATTTAAAGGGAATTAATTTAAATTTTAAGGATTTAAATATATTAATATGATTAATAGTATTTAAATCATTTAATTTAAATTAAAAGGATAATTTGTATATATGTATATTAATTAAGTAAGACTTAATTAAGAGATATATATATATATATTCGGATTTTATAAAATTAGGTTTTGATTTGATTAATTCCTTTTAACTACTATATATATGATATATAGCAGCTACTTAGGGTAAGAGATCATAATTGAAAAACCTTAGCCGCTCTTAGAGAGAGACTAGAGAGAAAACAGTTTCAAAAATCCATTCCTTTTGGTGGCTAGTACCTGTGAAGTCCTTCTTATTGCAGAATCGCTCGACGGTTCAGATGCGGCGTTCAATGTGGATAGAGTAGAAAGTTAATCGGTTTGTATTATGCGTTGGAGATTCGAGGCTTGATCGGTTTGATTCTCGATTTTTTGTTTATATCCGTATAATCTCTAAACCTCGAATTAATTGATTTTCGCATGGATCCTGTTTTAGGTTTCAAAATTGCTTTAAAATTTTAATTTTCATTGTATGCGTTCGCGTCTTTAAGCCCAACATTTACATTTCCAATCCCCCGTGGAGTTGCTTCGTAGCGGTTGATCGTTTATATATATATTTACAGCTTTTATATATATAACTGCTTATAGCTTTCATACAAACTGCTACATCATGTGAGCCTAGGAATCATGTGATTACAGATTCAGTCTCCTGAATCTAGACTCGATTCCCGTGATGGACATTTTCGGCTGTAATCAGCTTGTAAATTATTTACGGTGTTTGAATTTCCTTAGATGGCTCTCATGCCCACAAGAAGTTCGGCACTACTGTGTATATTATTTTCTCGAAGATGCCTCGCATCTCAAAAATAAAAGCAATCAAGCCGAACATATAATAAAATAGAAGTATCAAAGGCCTCAATTACAATTTCGGATAAGGGTCACTACTATATCTTGTTAAAACTAAACTTTTATACAAAATTCAAACCTTTTGTATATAGGTGCAAACGAGGCATGTCACTACTTTCAAATAATTGTACATTGACCCACACACACACATACACATTCATATATCAGTTTAATTGAAAAGTGGCGGTCACCGTGTTAACACGGATGTCGGGGGGTGCCTAACACCCCTCCGCATAATCAAGCCCCCGAACCCTAACGAATCTTGATTTCACAGACCTGTTATGCAGTGTTACAACACTGGGTCAATGTGCAAACCTTTTCTTGGTTGAATTGGTGCAACCATTTAAAAATACCAACTGGGGACTCTTACAGTCCAATAGTCGACATATACATGTCGGACCTTTTTACAACTTATTTTTTCAAATAAATCTCACCTAACATGAGAACACCAAAAGACAAGAACAGAAAAGGGACAATAAAAATCGCAACGTCGACAGGTGGCGACTCTGCTGGGGACATCCAGTAAGAGGGCTTAAGCCGCTACTACAAACTTTTCAAACCTGTTATCTGCTTGTGTGTGGATGTTGCATTTACATTTAAAAATGTGTACGAATGCATTTACTTACTGCACTTAGTGCTTCGCACTGTATCTACTTGAGTGCTTCGCACATGTCATCATTTCCATAAAGGTGAGACACGTTGTATGTCAATGTATATTGTGTGGTTCCTCTACTAGGAAGCTATCATGTCGGTGTTTGATTATTGGACTCATAGGGAGATTAATTCCAATGAGGCTCAGGAAAGGCACCACCCAGATTTGCTCCAGTTGAAAGACCGGATTAACTTCCCGTCAAGTAAATTGAGATGATTTGGGGACCTTCATGCCAAAAAAATCGCGAGAGTAACCTAAGATAGGTCAGCCTATGATAAACCAAACACGGAGGGAAGTCTCTTCATATTTTCCCATTTCAATTACTTGTAATTTCATTCCATGTCAATCTCATTGTAATGGAAAATGTGAAGGTATATGTGTAAACACATTCCCTTTTTCATATGTTATCTTACAAATAGCTAACATCCATTTTGCAGGATAATACTCCTAAAATGGACACATCACATGGCATGTAACATTTATACATTCTCTAAGACTAAACTACATAAGTTTTTTTAGGGAAGCAATTGGGCCTGTTTGTAAGACCCCAACTTTTATGAATAAAGATTATTTTTTCCCGAAATATATTTTTGAATATTATGGTGTGGATTTGATATAATGTTATAGTTGTGGGTAATATTTACAAATTTTTCAAAGTAAGCAAGTGGTTATATAATATTCGATTGGTCAGGGAATATTCGTTTTAACAGAGAATATTCGTAAGACGGCACAATCATTGGTGGACCCCACAACAGAAGTATTGTCATAGTTAAAAAAATGACAGAATTATCTTTTTATAAAAATAACGGCGAAAGTTTTACCGTTAAACTGTTGAACTACCCGGTGGTAAAAGTACAGTAATATGCGTGGTTGAATAGTAGCACACGGTATTGATTATTAATGCTTACGTGAGAAGTCACTCAGTTATACTCAATTATTGCTACAGTAATTGTTGCATAATATCTCTCATATTATTGATTCAATTATTGTCACAGTATCAATATTTTATATTATTAAATTAATAAATAAGATGACAAAGTTATTCATATTATTATTTGCAATATTGACGATGTCTAGAAAGTTCTGTTGAGGAGAAGTTTGGTCACCTAATTGTGCGCCAATATATAGGGAGAAATCCTTATCGAAAAGCACCCTCTTTCCTGGGAATGATCTGGTTGTTAAATATTGTGAGTTATAATATTAATGATGAATAAGTTCGTATTGATTAAAGATGAAATTGATAGTTCCATTGTGTTGGGATTATTATTGTTAGTGGAAATCGACATTTATTTCGATAATAATTGATTTTTGGAGGTTATATTAACCAATCGGGTAATTAATCGGATAAATGAATAATTAATTGCTATTAATTCACATGCTTATAACTATTTGTTCACATGTGTGTACTATTGATTCACATGCATGTACTATTAGGGGAGGTGCTGCAAGATTTATAATACTTACATGACTAAATTAAAAATGGAGGTATAGATGAAGGTACTATACTGTAACTATTTTTTCACATGTATAGAACTATTGATTCACATGAATGTACTATTGATTCACATGATGTACTATTAGGGGAGGTGGTGCAAGTTTGATAATACTTGCAGAACTAAATTAAAAATGAAGGAAAAGATGAATGTATTATACTGTAATATTTCGAGCACCAAAATGTGTAATTATCGAAACTATATTTTCCTATAAATAGAAGCTCATTCTTCTTTCATTCTCACCAATTCACTAAGACTCATAAGAGCAATTATAGAGAGAGAAGCTATAGAGAGAAAGAAGAAGAGAAGTCTGCTACCTCACTATTCTAGTGTCCAGACTTCTTCTGAGGTAAGGGATATTATTTTTGTTCAGTATTCATTAGGAATAATATTTTCTTCCATACTCTATTATATGTGAGTAATATTATTTCGTCTCATATTCCTGATTATACCCTCATTCTGTTAAAGTATTGCTTCTATACTCCGTAAAATTAGTGAAATATCCTTAAAATTTGAGCTTCATCTAGTATCGTTTTACAAGGATATTTTTTGCACATTCTTGTTAAATTTTAAGCTTTTCATGCCGGAGTACTGTCCATGAGTACTATTCATTTATACGGTACTATTCATAAAGTATTATTCACGGGTACTATTCATAAAGTACTATTCATGAAGTACTATTCATGAGTACTATTCACGGGGTATTATTCCCAAATTACTATTCACGGGATACTATTCACCTGAAGTACTATTCATGACAAAAATTGATTTCTTTTCGGTCCAAATCATTTTTGATATAATATAATTCTTGAATTTTACTCCACAAATCAATATCATGTTGGCAATTTGATCATTATTGAATTTTAGATAAATTAAATTATAAATCTTTAAATATTTATCCTTTGCTTTCTTTTAATTGAATTCTTATATCATTGTCATCATCCTCATGCTTATATTGTGATAAAAGTCATCTTTGGCTTACGTGCATAGATGGACTGTTGATTGGTATGATTATGACCAGGGATCATTCGGTATAATCATGACACGTACTGTTATAAATGATGTGTTAAAAGTCCTCATTGGCCCGTAGTACATTGATGGACAGTTATTATTATGATTATGACCAGGGATTATTCAGTATAATCATGACCATTGATGATTACATGAATATCCTTGGCCCGTAGTGCAAGGATGATTTGATGACGTGGTTTATTTATTAAGTTGAGTCTCAACTATAAAGTTGATGAAAAACTTTTTAAATCATAGAAGATAGTAGATATCATGTTCTACTTGACTCTTCTAATGGATTGCTTGTTCCGCTGCAGTTAAACTTGATGTTTGTTGTATTTTATCAGTTTAACACTGTTGAAGGCTAATGATAATTTATTCTGCATTATCTTAGTCATAATATTTCTTACCAAGCTAGTTGAGCTCACCATTTTTCTTTCATTGTTCTCTTCAGGAAATAAGAACATAGCCGGGACTAGTCGGGGAACGGAGTGATGGTCCGAGATGGTTGTTTCAGCAGTCCTAACTACTTAGTGTGATAATAAATGTAATGAGGATTGAATTTGAGTTTAGATATTGTCTAGAAGATAATATTCATGTAAAAACTCAGCTATGTTTTATCGTATTTTTACACGACATTTGTATTAAGGAAGTTTGTATTTGATTTATGTACCATGTATTTGGCAACTCAAGATAGGTATGTATACCTATTTTGGGGGCGTCACATTTGGTATCAAAGCTTAGGGATATGATCCCTGGCTGAGATGTGAGATAAGAACTAGGAGGGGTGAGACGGGGAATTCCTTCACTAGTATGACCTACCTAAGTTATTTGGTATTTAATTGGTCTGTCAGAGTATAAGGATAATATGTGACATATCAATTAACCCTTGTTTTATGGCAGTGTTTGAAAATGGCATCTAAAAATGTTGAACTCAGCAATGAAGCACATGAGACCGTTGAGTCACCAACGATCAATACCCAGGATAATGTGCAACAAGAAGATAATAATCCTCAGGTAAATAACAACACCGATGAAATGATGAATTATGGGATGTTCAGAGGCTTTATGAAATTCATGCAACATCAGCCGAGAGCGGCTCCTGTTCAAAATGCAAGCGGAAACACTGGCAACTCTCGGATGGTCACCGCTAAGCAGTTCAAGGAGCTGGGACCACCGAAGTTTTTGGGAGAGCCAAAACCACTTAAGGCAGAGACGTGGATAAAGTAGATCACCAAGATATTTGATGTCTTGGGATGCTCCAAGGAGCAAAAGGTTCCCTTTTCCACCCTCATGTTGCGATGAGAGGCAGATTACTAGTGGGAATCTTTAAAGCGTACTTAGCCTAGCGCACTAAAGATGTCTTGGGAGAAGTTCTAAGAACTGTTCAACGACAAGTACTTTCCCGAAAGTATTAGTCACATGAAGGAGTTAGAGTTCATCAAACTAGAGCAAAAAAATATGACCGTGTCGTAGTACGAAGCTAAGTTTGCCGAGTTGTCCCGGTTTATGTCACACTTAGTTGATAATGAGGAGAGAATGACGCAGATGTTTCTAAGAGGTTTGAAACCCGAGATACGTTAATACCTTATCTCTCACAAAGTGTGTTTGTATTCAAATGTTGTAAATAGGGCTCAGTTATTGGAGCGCGATAATGAGTCAACCCAACCAAGAGAGAGCACCCGGCAAGTCGATAATACCAGTGGTAGCAGTCATCGAAGCGGTGACAACAAACATGGAGGGAATCAACATGCCAGAAATGGTAACCACTTCGGTGGTAATCATGGCCAAGATAATAGAAGTGGAAATTTCAAGAAGAGGAGATTCAATAATGATGGAAAGACATCAGCACCAGCACCTATTGTTAAGGAAGGAGAACGACCGCCAGTCGTATGTTACAAGTGCAGAGGGGAGGGACACATCAGTTTAAACTATACGCAGCAGTCTAAAGTATGTTACAATTATGGAAGAGAAGGTCACCTAACCCGATTTTGTCGTGCACCAAAGTCAAGTCCAACTGGGATGGAGGCATCAAAGTCCGTCCTCGATAAGACAAAACCAGTAGTTCAAGGGAGAGCGTTTATCGTAACCTCCCAAAAAGTAAGAAATCCGAACGAGGTGATCACGGGTAAGCTAATCATAAACTTTAGCGAAGTCTATACCTTATTTGATACTAGTTTTACGCATTCTTTTATTTCTCCTACTTGCTCTCAATGTTTAAATTAAACTCCGAAGAAATTAGACTGTGATTTATCTGTTAAAACTCCATTGGGAGAAACCTTTATTACATCCACTATTTATAAGTCTTTTTTGATTCAAATCGGTAACAACACGTTACTTGTCGATCTTATCTCTTTGAAAATATTTGTATTTGATGTGATTTTAGGGATTGATTCGTTAACTACTCATCATGCTAAAATCGATTATTTTCGTAAGGTTGTTAGCTTTCATACTCCTAACCAACCTATTATGCGAATTCAAGCAACCAAATAACTAAAGTCAATCACTGTCATATCAAGCCATAAAGTTATTCGTTTATTAAAAAATGGATGTCAAGCTTTCTTAGCCCATGTCATGGATTTAAATAAAAATACGTCAGATTTGAATGATATTTCTATTGTTAATAAATTTCCTGACGTATTCCCTGAAGAACTTCCTGGCCTACCCCAGAGCGTGAAATTAAATTTTTTATTGACCTTGAATATGGTATAAAACCCATTTTCAAAGCCCCATATCGAATGGTTCCTATTTTTCAAAGAAGGAATCGTTTATCGTTTCGGTATTCCAATGGCAGTGGTCTTTGATAATGGCAGACAGTTTGTGGATCGAGGTTCGAGGAATTTCTGAAAGAGTTGGGAATTCAGCATCGCAAGACCTCAGTCGTTCATCCTCAATCAAATGGTCAAGTGGAAGTGACAAACCGAACCCTGCTCAACGGGATAAAATAAAGGTTGGATGAATTGAAGGGTCGGTGGCCCGAAGAGCTACTAAGTGCTTTATGGGCATATCGGACTACTCCAAGGACAATAATCGGGGACTCTCCATTTAAATTAGCATATGGGACCGATGCACTCATACCAGTTGAGATCGGATCCCCCACTCTTCGGATTAGTCAGTACAAAGAGCTATACAATGATGACGGCCTAAAAAATTTTGGATCTGCTGGAAGAGGTTAGGGACTCTGCCATGTTGAGGTTGGCAGTCTATCAGCAAAGAACAGCCCGACACTACAACCAAAAGGTGAAGCCGAGGAAGTTTGCAGTAGGCAATTTGGTCCTCCGGGAGTCGGAGGCATCAACCCCCCAGAACACTGGCAAGCTGATGCCTAACTGGGAGGGACCCTATGAGGTGGTAGAGGTGCCGAAGCCAGGTACATACCGGCTTCGAGAAATGGATGGTTCAGAAGTAAAGAATACATGGCATGTTGGAAGACTTAGAAAATTTTACTAGTAATAGTTATGTCATTTTTTTCTTTATCCATGTAACCTTTAAATCTTAAATGAAATAAATGAAAGTTTTCTTTGGATATGCTTAACTTCATCTATATTCATATGATTCTTAATACTCGAACGGACAAACTTCGGACACAATCACATCAGAAGGTTCAAAAAGACACCACTGATCGAGATAAGTCATGAGTATAACTAATCGAGAAAATTGAAATTTTTTATTCAGGAAAGCTTCGGGCATTATCTGATCAAGAGGTTCGGGAAGATACCATTGATCGAGATAAGTCCCACGTATAACTGATTACAAAAATTCATGAACAAAAATACTCTATTTCATTTATACTTGGAAATTTTTACACAACCCGATCGCTTACGATTCGGGCGAAGTACAAAATGGAAAAATACAACAGATTATTACAAGTCCTAACAATATCTATTCAGGAGGAGGGCCGTCCTCGGCTTCAGATTCTTCATCAGAGGAATCAAGGATGGAGGCATCGAGCCCAGCAGCAGTCAATTTGGCCCGAGCCTTTTCACGATAAGCTTCATACCCAACACCAAACTGGGCCATGACCTTCTCGTTCAAGGCCTCGGACACTTCATATTCGGCAACCGCATTCTACTGGGCCTCGATGATCTTCTCAAGGAAGGAGTTGACTTCAGCGGTTAAACTGGTGTTCTCCCGCATAACCTGCATCATTTTAGCCATCATTTCAAAAAATTTCTCCTGCAGGGCATCAACAGCCTTTTCCCGATCCTTGACCTCCTCAATCAGATGATCCCTCTCCACCAGATGTGATGTGTATTTCTTCTCGAGCTTCTCAGAATGACTTTCAGCTCGGGATGCCTTATTCAAAGATGGAGATCCTGTTCCTTCACAACTGAACGCAGTTACCAACTTCAAACTTCAAGCAACCAGACATCCGTCCTCAATTTGAACTTCCTTTTTCGTGGTTCGAGCAAGAGGAGGGATGGCTCGAGCGAGGATGGCGTTGGCCTACAGCAAACACATACATCAGCAATCGACGTAAAAGTACAAGTTCATAACAACAAGACAGAATTAAAACTCAGAAATACCTGGCACTGGGCGTGGACATAGGCGACCAGGTACTCTTCGGAAAAGAAGCCCTTGAACCACTCGTCATCACCCGATAGTTTGAAGTGATCAAAGAGGGTGAAAGGGAAAACTTCTGAAGGACTCTTCAGCCAACAGGTGGTTGGCGATCCATGGGAAGAGCTAGATCCGAAAATGGGAGTGGCAGTGGGAACGGGATCGACAACAGCAATTTGTTGTTCTGGCTATTGTTCAGAAGCTTTGGTTAGTGGGGGTTTTTTGGATCGAGGTTTGAGAGGAGCCTCCACGGTGTCCTCTGAATCCTCGAACACTTCGGTTTGAGGAGGAGGTGGAGGAAAGGTCGGCTTCGGGAGAGTTGATGAGACGACTGTGGTGGGAACTTTGGCGGTCGGCTTGGAAGACTTCTTGGACTTCTTCAACAACGCCGCTTTCTCCGCTCGGCTCATCTTCAGGGCCACTTTGTTGATGGTCGGGGGGTCGGGACTGGAAGTGGACCCCACCGACAGCTCTGCAATGGGAATGGTCTCTTCGTCGGGAGAGTCATCAGTTATTGGAGGTCGGATGGGTTCGGTGACAATGGGGAAGGGTATCAAAGAGTCGTCGGCACCTTTGGGTTTGAAAATGGTCATTTCACAAAGAATAGGGGGTTAAGACAGAAGCTATCTTATAACAAAGAAAGAAAATCCCTCGGTATAATGAAATACTTACGCCCATGTTTATACAACCAGGCTTCATTTGACAGAACCGCCAGGCTCCATTTAGTCTTGGACAACTTTTTGTAGAAAGCTTTGAAGGCGGAGGCCCGATCCTTGGGGAATTTGGATACTTTTGCGATAACGTCATCGGGATGGGCCCAGTTGGGAAGAAGTTGGAGATCGGTTCCCTTAGCGAAGATCCATTTGGCATGCCAGCCCTTGTTACTCAAAGGGGTTTTGATGAGGACTGATCGGTTGGGTCGTTTGGTTAGCTGTCGAAGGCCAGGTTCTTTCGACCCGCCAACGGTGAACAAGGCAAAGAAGAAATCGAGGCCAGGTGTGACCCCATCTCCTGACACAGGGCTATGAAGGATATTAGATGAATGTACGAGTTCGACACGAGCTGTGCGAACCCGATACCCACAAAGTAGAGGAAGGAGGAGATGAACTCATGGAGTGGGAACCGAACCCCGTATTTGAAAAGGGATCGGATGTTTGGGATTTGAGAAGAGGTGATGGTGGAGGGGGTGTGGAGATGAGAGAACTCTTCACTAGAATGGTAGGCATTTCGGATTCTAGCTTCGGCACTTATCAAGTGGGGCACTACCGTGAGGAAGTGGTGATGTCAGTAGGAGTCACCCCAAAATCGACCAAAATCGGTCACGGTGGTGGTTGAGGGGGAATTGGTTCAGTGGTTGGGGGAGGAGTGTTAGAATCAGCCATTTGGTATGAGTACAACAAGAGGAAGACACGAATGTGGAGTTTTGAGGAGGAAACGAACAAAAATAATGCTCAAAAACTAACAAAGTAGATGAAACTGTTGAGGTTTGGGGAAGAAATGAGCTCGCCAGAAATCGCATAAACAGATTAATTTAGCATAAACAGATTATACATGTGGAGTAATGATAATTCTACAATTTAGCATAAATAGATTAATTAATATGATGAATACCAATTTGTATAGAATGTGCTTCATCATTAACATGATTAATATTATAAAACTCATGCCATGTATGCTTATTAATGCCTATGGTTGCCTTGTGTGCTCAGGCTTAGAGTAAAGCCCATGTACTTGCTTTTAAATAAAAGTAATGATAAACAACTGTGCATGATGTCAGGTCTAAAGTCTTTGACTTAGCCAGAATTAAGAAGTGAACAACAGGAAAATGGAGTATTACATGTCAGTGTGGAGACTGCAGTTGAAATTAGTCAGGCAAAGGACGATTTCGCTGAGCGGTCTTAGAACTTGAGCAATCGAAGATTCTAAGCATTCTAAAAAAAGTCGAGATCTTACAAGAAGAAAAAGGGAAATTGAAATGGAGAAGATCTAGCCAAGAATGTTTTAAACCCTCGTGGCTCGTGTCATGTGACTCAAAGCACGTAGCTCGCGACTAAAAGTACGTGGTTCGCGACTCAAAGCATGAAGCTCATGGCTCGAAGCACTTGGCTCGTTGCTCGTGGCTCATGGCTCAAAGCACATGGCTCGTAGCTCAAAGCACGAAGCTCGTGGCTCGAAGCACTTGGCTCGTTGCTCGTGGTTCATAGCTCAAAGCACGTGACTCGTGTCTCAAAGTTCATGGCTCATGGTTCGTGGCTCGTGGCACGTGGCACATGGGTCATGGCTTGCGGATCTTTATGTATATCTTAGAAATGAATTGAGGAGTAGGGCGAAAATATTGAGAGTCACAAGTTTCTATTTGGTGTATGGTGTTTGGGTGTGACAAAATTTGTATACTCTCTTATTTTATGTTCCTTATAAATAAGAGATTGGGGGGCAATGTTGGGATGTGATTATTTGGGTCTAGCCATGGTGCAACCCAGTCTATTTAATGGTCTGGATCTGGTGATGGCCCATATGTATTTATTGTGACAGTGGAGAGTCCTTATTAAAATAGGATTGTGTTTCCTTATTTGGTGGGATAAAGAGGTTTAATTAGGACTCCTACTCTTAATTGGATTCAGTAGTTATAAGGTGATTCTACAAAAGGAGTCCTTCTCCTAGTTAGATGCGGATGGAGGTGACTTCTATATATACGGCTACAAGCTAGGATTTGGAGACAACATACACGAAGAGATACAACACAAATACACAACTTGTACTCTCCATATTATCAACTTGTACTTCCTCCATATACACATCTTGTACTCCCAATATTATTATAGTGGATTACTCTCTCTCTCTCTCCGTGGTTTTTTCCCAATTGGGTTTCCACGTAAATTCTTGTGTTCATATTTATATCTCTTTATTATGTTTATGTGAATGTATTTCGTGAGTTTGATATAATCAACTACTCCATCAATCGTTAGCGCAATTTTGTCCTACTGTTTTGGTGATTTTGTCAGGCGTACAAAATTTGGCGTTAACAGACATAATGAACCTAGTATTCAAGGAATATTTGGATCACTTTGTGGTCGTCTTTATTGATGACATCCTCATTTAATCCAAAATCCGTGAAGATCATGAGCAACACTTGAGGCTGATACTTCAAAAGCTTTATGAAAATAAACTATATGCTAAGTTAAAGAAATGCGAGTTCTAGCTTGAGGAAGTAGCATTCCTTGGGCACGTGATATCAAATCATGGAATATCTGCTGACCCGGCAAAGATTGAAGCAATTCAAAGTTGGGAGCAACTTAAGTCAGTGACCGAAGTACGTTGCTTTCTCGGCTTAGCTGGTTATTATCGGAGATTCGTAGAAGGGTTTTCTCGAATCACTACTCCATTAACTCAGCTGACTCGAAAAGATACAAAATTCGGTTGGAGCGAGGAATGTGAGAAGAGTTTTTAAGAACTCAAGAAGAGACTCATTTCAGCACCTGTTCTGATAATACCATCTGGTTCGGAGGGTTGTGTCATATACAGTGATGCTTCAGGCAAAGGTTTAGGATATGTTCTCATACAACATGGGAAAGTCATAGCCTATGCCTCACGACAACTGAAAGAATATGAGAGAAATTATCCTACTCATAATCTAGAGTTGGCAGTTATCGTTTTTGCGCTTAAGATTTGGAGGCATTACCTATATGGAGAGAAGGTCGAGATCTATACGGATCATAAAAGCCTCAAATATTTCTTCACACAAAAGGAACTCAACATGCGGCAACGACGATGGCTTGAGCTGTTGATGCGGCAACGACGATGGCTTGAGCTGTTGAAAGATTATGATCATACCATTCAATACCATCCTGGAAAAGCGAACGTAGTAGCTGACGCATTGAGTAGAAGATCATATGCGGGTACGAGTGCGATATTGTCAATGCAAAGGCCCATTTTGTATGACTTACAAAGGATGGAGATAGAGTTAAAGACTTTAAGGACCCATGTGATGATGGTGGATATAAAAGTAGAACCGACTTTAATCGATAAAGTTAAAACTGCTCAAGCTACAGACCTGGAGCTGATGCGTATGAGGAAGAAAGTGCAAGAAGGTGCTATTCCGGAAGTAAGAATTGATGAAGAAGGAATACTTCGAGTCAACTCTAGACTTTGTGTTCCTAATGATTCTGACTTGAAGTATAAAATCATGATGGAGGCGCACAACACACTGTTTTCAATCCATCCTGGGAGTACCAAAATGTATCATGATCTTCGACATACATTTTGGTGGATCAATATGAAGAGAGAGATAGCGGGGTTTATCTCAAGGTGTCTAACTTGTCAACGAGTCAAGGCGGAGCATCAAGTGCCAAAAGGTCCATTGCAACCACTTAAAATTCCAGAATAGAGGTGGGACATTACCATGGATTTTGTTACTGGTCTTCCCATGGTTTCTCAAGGCATAGATGCGATTTGGGTCATTGTTGATAGATTGACCAAGTCAGCTAATTTCTTACCGATACGAGAAACTTATACACTTGAACGTCTTGCTCGTATGTATATAAACGAGATTGTAAGATTGCATGGTATGCCAGTATCCATAGTTTCTGATCGAGACCCAAGATTCACTTCAAGATTTTGGGTTAGTTTGCAAAAAGCTATGGGCACGGGTTTACGATTTAGTTGGACATATCATCCTCAAACGGGCGGGCAGTCGGAGAGGACTATTCAAACTCTTGAAGATTTATTAAGACTTTGTGTCCTTGACTTTAAAGGAAGTTGGGACAAGTTCCCAATAATGGAGTTTTCCTACAACAACAGTTATCAAGCAAGTATTGGCATGGCTCCATTTAAGGCGTTCTATGGAAGAAAGTGTCGTTCTCCAATATGCTGGGATGAGTTAGGTGAAGCAACGTTGTTGGGAATGGAGTTGGTACATATGACTACGAAAAAGATTCAAATGATCCGATAACGTATAAAAACCTCATAGGATCGACAAAAGAGTTATATTGATCTTCATCGAAAGGACATGGAATTCAATATTGGAGATCATGTGTTGTTACGTGTTGCTCCATGGAAAGGAGTTACGAGATTTGGAAAGAGAGGAAAGCTCAATCCTCGATTCATTGGCCCATTTGTAATCCTCGATCGAGTAGGAACTGTGGCCTATAGACTCGCTTTACCACCAAGTATATCTCGTGTTCATAACGTTTTTCACATATCTATGTTACGTAAATATGTGAAAGACCCGAACCACATTATTGAATTAGAACCGGACGAGATAGCGGAAGATTTAACGTATAAAGAGGTACCTGTTAAAATCATGGATAAGAAGGATCATATTCTACGCTCCAAGGTTATACCTCAAGTCAAAGTTTTGTGGAGAAACCACGATGTTGAGAAAATGACCTGGGAGTTAGAATCTAAAATAAAGTCAAGGTATCCTCACCTCTTCGACATACCAGGTATGCACCCTAATTTCGAGGACGAAATTTCAAAATAAAGGGGAGGTTGTAAGAACCCAACTTTTATGAATAAAGATTAATTTTTCTCGAAATATATTTTTGAATATTATGGTGTGGATTTGATATAATGTTATAGTTTTACAAATTTTGCAAAGTAAGCAAGTGGTTATATAATATTCGATTGGTCGGGGAATATTCGCTTTAATAGGAATATTAAATGCGATGATGACACAATCATTAGTGCACCCCACAATGTAAAGTATTGTCATAGTTAAAAAATGATGTAATTATCTTTTATAAAAATAGCGGTGAAAGTTTTACCGTTAAACCTGTTGAACTACCCGATTACCGTAAAAAATGCGATGAATACTGGCGTGGTTGTATAGTAGCACGCGGTATTGATTATTAATGCTTATGTGAGAAGTCATCAATTATACTCAATTATTGTTACAGTATTTGCTGCATAATATCTCTCATATTATTGATTCAATTATTGTCACAGTATCAATATTTTATATTATTAAATTAATAATTGAGACAAAAAAGTTATTTATATTATTATTTGCAATATTCACGATGTCTAGAAAGTTCTGTTAAGGAGAGGTTTGGTCACCTAATTGCGCGCCAATAGGGAGAAATCCTTATCAAAAAGCACCCTCTTTCCTAGGAATGATCTGGTTGTTAAATATTGTGAGTTATAATATTAATGATGAATAAGTTTGTATTGATTAAAGATGAAATTGATAGTTCCATTGTGTTGGGATTATTATTGTTAGTGGAAATCGACATTTATTTCGATAATAATTGATTTTTGGAGGTTATATTAACCAATCGGGTAATTAATCGGATAAATGAATAATTAATTGCTATTAATTCACATGCTTATAACTATTTGTTCACATGTGTGTACTATTGATTCACATGCATGTACTATTAGGGGAGGTGCTGCAAGATTTATAATACTTACATGACTAAATTAAAAATGGAGGTATAGATGAAGGTACTATACTGTAACTATTTTTTTCACATGTATAGAACTATTGATTCACATGAATGTACTATTGATTCACATGATGTACTATTAGGGGAGGTGGTGCAAGTTTGATAATACTTGCAGAACTAAATTAAAAATGAAGGAAAAGATGAATGTATTATACTGTAATATTTCGAGCACCAAAATGTGTAATTATCGAAACTATTTCCTATAAATAGAAGCTCATTCTTCTTTCATTCTCACCAATTCACTCAGACTCACAAGAGCAATTATAGAGAGAGAAGCTATAGAGAGAAAGAAGAAGAGAAGTCTGCTACCTCACTATTCCAGTATCCAGACTTCTTCTGAGGTAAGGGATATTATTTTTGTTCAGTATTCATTAGGAATAATATTTTCTTCCATACTCTATAGTATGTGAGTAATATTATTTCATCTCATATTCCTGATTATACCCTCATTCTGTTAAAGTATTGCTTCTATACTCAGTAAAATTAGTGAAATATCCTTAAAATTTGAGCTTCATCTAATATCGTTTCACAAGGATATTTTCTGCACATTCTTGTTAAATTTTAAGCTTTTCATGTCGGAGTACTGTCCATGAGTACTATTCATTTATACAGTACTATTCACAAAGTACTATTCATGAAGTACTATTCATGAGTACTATTAACAAAGTACTATTCATGGGGTACTATTCTCGAAGTACTATTCATAGGGTACTATTCACACAGGTACTATTCACCAGGAGTACTATTCATGACAAAAATTGATTTCTTTTCGGTCCAAATCATTTTTGATACAATATAATTCTTGAATTTTACTCCACAAAGCAGTATCATGTTGGCAATTTGATCATTATTGAATTTTAGATAAATTAAATTATAAATCTTTAAATATTTATCCTTTGCTTTCTTTTAATTGAGTTCTTATATCATTGTCATCATCCTCATGCTTATATTATGATGAAAGTCATCTTTGGCTTACATGCATAGATGGATTGTTGATTGGTATGATTATGACCAGGGATCATTCGGTATAATCATGACCTGTAATGTTATAAATGATGTGGTAAAAGTCCTCATTGGCCCTTAGTGCATTGATAGACAGTTATTGGTATGATTATGACCAGGGATTATTCGGTATAATCATGACCATTGATGATTACATGAATATCCTTGACCCGTAGTGTAGGGATGATTCGATGATGTTGTTTATTTATTAAGCTGAGTCTCAACGATAAAGTTGATGAAAAACTATTTAAATCATAGAAGATAGTAGATATCATGCTCTACTTGACTCTTCTAATGGATTGCTTGTTCCGATGCAGTTAAACTTGATGTTTATTGTAATTTATCAGTTTAACATTGTTGAAGGCTAATGATAATTTATTCTGCATTATCTTAGTCATAATATTTCTTACTAGGCTAGTTGAGCTCACCCTTTTGCTTTCATTGTTCTCTTTAGGAAATAAGAACGTAGTCGGGACTAGTCAGGAAACGGAGTAATGGTCTGAGATGGTTGTTTTAGCAGTCCTCACTACTTAGTGTGATAATAAATGTAATGAGGATTGAATTTGAGTTTGGATATTGTCTAGAAGACAATATTCATATAAAAACTCAGCTATGTTTTGTCGTATTTTTACATGACAGTTGTATTAAGAAAGTTTGTATTTAATTTCTGTACCATGTATTTGGCGACTCAAGATGGGTGATGTATACCTATTTTGGGGGCGTCACACCTGACCAGTACCAAATTACCAAGGTCAAGAAATAAGCAATGAGTCCTTCATAGAGTATTCTCAAAGGTAGAGGCGCCTTGCTGCTCAAGTTATTACCTCTATGACTTAGTCTGAAATGGTGATAACCTTCATAGACATACAAAAAGCTCCCTTCTATGAGAGAGTCTTAGCTGGTATTGGCAAGCTTTTTTGAAATGATTAAACATGGAGAGATGGCTAAGATGGGATTGAAGTCAGGAGAGATTCAAGACCTAGCCACTTTGAAAGCTATTGTTGAGCACATCCAGTCTGGAAATTATGGAAATAACCCCAGGATAGAAAGGCAGTCAAAACATGCCTATCTAGAGGAGAAACTACTCCCCCTTTCAAGCACAGTCTTCAAACCCTCCATTGCCAAAGAGTGGAGAAGTTAGACACAATCGAGTGTTCACACACTTAGGAGACTCACTTGAGAATATTCTCAACCTTCTGACAACTCAGAAGAAAATTACCCATCTTCTTCCACCAGCCAACCTGAATGGGAAGGGTTTCAATGCTAACCAGAAGTGTGTTTATCATGCTGGAGCTCCAGGACATGATACTCAAGATTACTGGGCCTTGAAACACAAGATCTAAGATTTAATTGATAATGGTGAGATCTTGGTGACTAAACCCGACCAACCTCATGTGCAAGACAACCCTCTTCCTCAATACAAAGAAGAGGAGGTTAATACAATTAATTGGAGCAGTGGACAGAGTTCCAATTACGGTGGTGAATCCTCCCAAACCAGCAAGGATGGTGCTGATAAATGGGATTATGCACAGTTCCAGTTTATGATGGAATAGAAAATGAAGGCTCTATATGAGCAAGTTAATCAATTGGCAGAACTGGTGATCCATTAGCACCAAGTCACACGCCAATTAGTCAGCCAGGAGAATGCTAGTCTTCTTCCTCTGGTTATTAATACTCCATCATTGACTCTAGAAAGTGAAACACTGGAGGATAAAGTTGCAAAAAGAGCAAGTGCCAAAGCTCGTCGGGATTTTTCTAATAAGAGGGAAATTACCTATCTGGGCCAACCGATGGAGGACATCTTTCAGATGCTGATTAATGAAGGAAGAATCACAGCTCTGCTAACTCCAATTAATCCCCGTTTAAGACGGTTTAATTTTAATGGAGTATGTCAGTATCACTCTCACTCTCGCGGACACAACACTGAAGAATGATGGGCACTCCACCATCTTATTCAAAACTTAATTGACAGCAGTGTCCTGCAGTTGGCAAATAATGACATTGTGTTACTCGAGAGTAGGGACACATTTCCTACAAAATGGAAGGAATTCGTAGCAGTTATATCCGCTGAGGATGATTTGGCTGCCAGACCACCCACAATACAGGCAATTCAACTCAAAGTTGTTAACAATCCTTTAAAAGTGGCTGCACCAAAGCCAATTCTCTTGCCATACAGACCACAGTATCATGTTATCAGCCTACAAAAAGTGCAATGGAATTATGGAGAGTTTGAAGGATCTGCATCCTATATAACTGATACAGTGTTGAAGGAGAATCCACTGTATCTTCCCCATCGGGTGATGAAGCCTACCATCAGATCAAAGGGGAAAGTTCCCATGGAGAAGATTGTAGAGTTCCTCCGTACTATGGGCCATAATGAAGCCAAGGTGTTTTTAAGCTTGAGAGAAGCTCCACAACAAATTTCCATACTAGACTTGGTTTTCTCTTCTGAAGATCACAAGAAGGTCTCACATTGTGTTAGTATATGTTTAGTTGGATATCTCACAGTTCTAGCTTTATGGAAATTTTGTCTAGCCTATGATGAAAGTGAATTTTGAAGGATTATTGAGTATTTTGGATAACATGAGCTTAGATATAATGTTTTACATGATGTAATTCATGATGCTGTCCAAATGCTTTCAGTTTGCACTGCTTTGTTCACAATTGCTTATAGGCTTAAGAATGATGTGTTGCATTGCTTAATAGGAAATGTGGTTTTAAAAAGAGAAATATGTGAAAAATGGACTTAGACTGTACAAAACATTGATAATCAAACTTTGGGAACACATGGGTAAGTTATATATAAAAAAAAAGACAAGAAAAGAAAAAGCTATCTTGAAACCTTCTTGAGCAAAATAATTGACTTTGTGGAAGGAGCAAGATGGAGTGTAAAACGCACTCGCTGTAAAAAAAAAGAGAAATAAACATCGCGGGAAAGAGCGAGAATCGCCCTCGTGAGTGAGAATAAAGTAGTTTAAACCCATGGTCAAACCTCAGTTTGTTTTGATATGTTTGAACAGTCTTTGTTGCATAAGTATACATGAGTCTTGATTTAGACTGTAATTTCCTGTTTGGAGCAGTTTAGCATGTGTATTCTTTGCTTAAATCAAGTTTTGGTGAACAAAACACACACACACAGCATCTTTATAGCATATATGAATTATTTGAGTGTATGATATTATGCCTACAGTTTGGTTTGAATTTATATTCTTGAATCTGGATAATTCGCTGAGGCATTTTGGACTGAAATTCAGTTATAGCTGGAACAATGTGAGATTAGTTTGCATCATAATTTAGTTTCATAGCATGTAGTGGCATTTTCAGTGTTTATATAGTATGCATTGCTTGAGGGCAAGCAATAGTTCAAGTTTGGGGGTATTTGATAAGTAGGTTTTATACCTACTTATTTGATATCAATTCACGAGAACTATGCCCATCTCAAATACATTTTAGTGTGTTTTTAGTTGCATTTCATGATATTTTACATTGCATGTACTGAGAACTCCTTTGGTGTAAAAGTGCAGAAAATGGCATGTGCCTAGCATTAGTAGATGGCATGTGATCAATGAAGGCACAACATGAGGATCGAGTGGACAAAAGAAGCTAAGCAATGGTGAACAAAAGAGCAAAAGTTGCATGTCAAAACATCAGTAGCAGCTTGGCAAGAAAGAAGCAGTAGCAGAACCTGAGGTTGCACAGTTCAGAAGCCGCGCGGCCAACAAAGCTTCAACACGCGCGCCCGCGCCATCACTCGGACAGAACTAACTTTGCATTCGCACGCCCACACGATGATTACACAAGGACCATGCGCGTAGTTGACTGAAGTTGCTGAATTTATTTTAATTTTTAAAATTCAAGTGTTTGAGTTTGTATAAATGATTATGGTTGGTACCAGACGCGATTATCTTCAGTTTTTACGTGTTTTCATAATATAGAACTAGGCTTTAAGCCTTGAGAGATTTCTAACATAAAACCAAGCCTAAACTTCATATTTTTTAGTCCTTCTTTGGATTTCAATCATTGTGGATGACTTACTTTATTGTTGCTCGATATCAGTGAGGATTTGAACGTTACGTTTGGATTGTAATCAGTAATTGGGTTTGGTCGATTTTATCTTTTCTCTTTCAATTGTTTATTTATTTTCCATGCGTAGCTTTGATCCCATAATGGCTTTCGGTTCAGCGATGAACTAAACTCCATTATGGGATTCTAAGGGATTTTAATATGTAGTCTAATTGATTATTTGATTGCTGGATTGTTTGCGTATTATCAAGAATTTCTATCATGGTTGTTTTGAATGCATGAATGATTGATCACCATTTATTTTATGTGCTTATATGGAATTGAAAAATAACATGCAAGTATGGTTGTAATCATGATAGCATGCGTATATGGGGCTGTTTTGCTTAGCTTTGTATTTCGTGAACCATAAGGGCTTGTGCTTAAATTCAATATGGCTGCAATTTCATATAGAAATATAGTGAGATTGGTTTTATTGATGATTACATGATGTCTATTGTATGTGGATGTTATGTGAGTAGGTCATGATACATTGAAAAATGGTTATGTCTACATATGTGCTCTTGGCTAATTTCCTGTGATACGTGAATAATCTTGCATGATGGTGGTAATTAGGTGAACTATTAAATGAAGTTAGGATCCCATTATTTCCAAATTTGATTTATTACCTTTATATTCATCTTTTAGTTATTATTTGAGTTTAGAGTAATTTCCAATCATAAGCATTAGTTTGGGCATTTAAAAGTAGTGATTTTTTTTATGCATAATAGTTTAATATAGAATCCTTTCTCCGTGGATTGATACTCGACTTACTCTGTATTGCTTGTTGACACATGTATGCTTACATGAGTTAGAGCTCTTTTTATTAGAAGTAAAAAGGAGGCAACACCATACGGTTATCAAAGCTTTTGATGGATCCCGATGTAATGCGGTCGGAGAGATTGAACTGCCTGTGGAGATTTCTCCACATACTTTCTGTGTATCCTTTCACGTGCTCAAAATAGCCACAGGATATAACCTGCTCTTGGGAAGACCGTGGATTCACATGGCTGGAGTCGTCCCTTCCACCCTTCATCAGCAACTTAAATACATCATTAACAATACCCTAGTCACTGTCAATGATGAGCCGGAATGTCCTGAACAAGGTGACATACCACTCATCACCTTTAATTCAGAAGTTGAGCCGATCAGTTTCCATGCCCTAAAGGTGAGCAACACTCACTATCATCCTATTGGGGCGCCACCTCTGATACACAAAATGTTTTCCGAAGTAATGTCGGCAACTCAAGAGATGATATCATTAGGTTATCAACCTGGACAAGGGCTAGGCAAAGATCATCAGGGCATTAAGCGCCTAATTCGAATTCCCAATCAAACTGGGACAGCCGGACTAGGCTATTCTGTCAGTTCCAGTCATAAGAATTCTCATAAGCACAAACAGATTCCTTCAGCTTCAGCCATACAGCGATTATCTCAACCTACAGATCCTGAGCCTGTACGGTCTCCGGTAAAGGTGTCTGCCCATGTAATGGCTATGTTATTTCCCAAACCAATACCGATCAAAGGAAAAGAGGTCCTGATTCCATATCTCGAAGTGGAAGAAAGGGAACGGAGACGTAAATAAGATATCGCCAAGTGGTTGTCAAACATAAGCATCATTGTCCATACTGAGGGCATGAATAGAGACATCCAAAATGATGATTGTCTAGATATCATGGTCATCATTCGGGAGAAGGAGGACGATGACAGCCCCTTCATCACTGATGTCCAACAGAAATTCACCCTTGGCAATTAGAACAGCATTCCATGCATTTGCCGCAAAGGGTAAAAAGGGCAGAAAATCCCTCTGCCATGTAGATAACAATAGCTGCTTACTTTTCTGTACAGTATTAGCAGTTGTTTTGTCATTACATGCTAACACTTTGTATGATTGAACAGTTTCATATATTAAGTGAAAGCATTTTTGTTTCAGGACTCTAAATTCAGATGTGCCAAAACTTGCTGATGAGCTGCCTATTCTCCACAAGGACTATAACTTTGATGTAAAGTTGGACTCAGACTTGATGGAAGTACAAGAGGACTATGAGATACCTCAGGAGATCAAAGAATGGGTAGAGGAAAAACCTAAACCAAATCTTGTTCAAATCTCCTCTTTCAACCTTGAAACCTTAGAAAACCCTAAACTAATCCAGATTGGAACGCACCTTACTCCAAACTAGAGGAATGACATGGTTACACTTTTAACCCAATTCCAGGATGTGTTTGCATGGTCTCATGAAGACATGGTGGGTTTGTCCACTTACATTGTCATTCATCGCCTCCCCATCAAAGAGGGATTCAAGCCAGTCAGGCAGAATCTCGGGCGATTAAAACCTGAGTGGAGTTTAAAGGTTAAAGAAGAAATTGTGAAACAATTTCAAGCTGGCATCATCATGGTGTCAACATACCTTGAATGGCTATCCAACATAGTCCACGTGCCTAAACCAGGAGGAAAGGTGTGAGTTTGCGTGGATTACCGGGATCTGAATAAAGCTTGCCTTAAAGATAGCTTTCCCGTTCCATTTATCCACATCATCATTAACAACACTGCTCAATACAACATGTACTCCTTTGCTGATTGTTTTGCGGGGTACCATCAAATCATGGTTGCTAAAGAGTGTGAGATCCCAGATTTTATGAATAAAGATTTAAATTTCTCGAAATATTTTTTGAATATTATGGAATGAATTTGATATAATGTTATAGTTGTGGGTAATATTTATAAATTTTGCAAAGTATGCAAGTTGTTATATAATATTCGATTGGTCGGGGAATAATCGTTTTAACAGGGAATATTCGTACGACGGCACAATCATTGGTGGACCCCACAACGGAATTGTCGGATTGAGAAAATGACAAAAATATTTTTATAAAAATAACGGCGAAAGTTTTACCGTTAAAACTGTTGAACTACTCGGTAGTAAAAGTACAGTAATATGTGTGGTTGCATAGTAGCACACAGTATTTCTTATTGATGCTTACGTGAGAAGTCACTCAGTTTTGTCCAATTATTGCTTCAGTAATTGTTTCATAGTATCTCACGTTATTTGATTCAATTATTGTCGATATTTTATATATTATTAAATCAATAATTGAGATGACAAAGTTATTAATATTATTATTTGCAATATTAATGATGTCTAGAAGTTACGCGAGGAGAAGTTTGGTCACCTAATTCTTGGCGTCGATAGGGAGAAATCCTTATTGGAAAGCCCCTCTTTCCTAGGGAACGACACAGTCGATTAATATTGTGAATTATAATAATGATGATAAATGTTGTTAAATATATTGAGGTGTCTTTTTATGAAGTCACGAAAAGTTTATATATATATATATATATATATATATATATATATATATATATATATATATTATTTTATTAGTATTATTAATGTAATAAAATGAAAAGCTTTTTATATAAAAATGAATACTTTTATAAAGTTATTTATTTTATTAGACAATAATTAGAATATAATATATTTTATTATGCATAGTGTTTTGCATATAGTAAAATCTTTTTATATAAAATGTAATACTTTTATTAAAGTTATTTATTTTATTAGACAATAATTAGAATATATTATATTTTATTATGCATAGTGTTTGCATAGTGCTGCATAGTGTTTGTATAGTAAAATCTTTCTATATAAAATAGAATACTTTTATAAAGTTATTTGTTTTATTAGACTATGAATAGAATATATTATATTTTATTTAAAAGATTTTGTTTTATTAGAATAATTTATTAATCTTGCATAGTAAATCAATATGGATAGTCGGCTTAAAAGTAAATCAATCTTGACTGTTCATGAATTAGTTACTATTCAGGTCCATTCTCCTATAAATAAGCTCCTTCCTTCATTATTTCTTACGAATTCACTGAAACTCTAAAGAGAGAAACTATAGAGAGAAAGAAGAAAAGTATTCTGCTACTTCCCTACTCTTATATTCAGTTTCTTTTATGGTAAGGGGTGTTATTCTTTCGTATTCATGAAGAGAACTTCTGTTATTCCATTCTTTATTATTCTGTTGGAATAACCTGTATACGCGGGCTACCCTATACTTGGTGAAATTCTTTTGTTATTCCATTCTTTATTATTATGTTGGAATAACCTGTATATGCGAAGTACCGCATACATGGTGAAATTTTTTTGTTATTCCATTCTTTATTATTATGTTGGAATAACCTGTATATGCGATGTACCGCATACATGGTGAAATTCTTCTGTTATTCCATTCTTTATTATTCTGTTAGCATATCCTGTCTGTGCGTATTACGTATGACCTAGTTCCATTATTTATTATTCTATTAGAATAACACATGCATCTTGGGCCTATCGCATGCACGGTGAAGTCTTTTGTTATTTCATTCTTTATTATTCGTTAGAAATATCACATGCATGCGTTAACGCATGACTGGTTCCATTATTTATTATTACATTGGAATAACACATGCATGCGGTCTATCGGATGCATGGTGAATTCTTCTGTTATTCCGTTCTTTATTATTCTGTTGGAATAACTTGTCTATGTGGAGTACCACATGCATAGTGAATGACCCTTCGTATTCATTTCTTATTAAATTATGGAAATGATCTGTCTACATGGATTACCGCATGGCGGGCGAAAATCCATTTGCAGTTTCATATATTCTGTTATACTCAGTTGGTTAAAGCTTTGACTTCTATACTCCATGAAATTAGTGGAATATCCTTGATATTTGCACTTCATTCAGTATCTTTTCATGGAAATATTCTTCTGAGCATTCTTGAATTTTACTCTACAAAGCATTATCATGTTGACAATTTGGACGTTATTGAATTCTGGATAAATTAATTCTTGAACTTGTTTTATTGGATTCTTATATCATTGTCATCATCCGCATGCTTATATTATGTTGAAAGTCATTTGTGGCCTATTGTGCATAGATGGACTTGGTATGATTATGACCAGGGATTATTCGGTATAATCATGACCGTAATGTTACAAATGATGTGTTAAAAGTCCTCATTGGCCCGTAGTGCATTGATGGACAGTTGTTGGCATGATCATGACCATTGAATGATCATGACCATTGATGAATACACGAATATCCTTGGCCCGTAGTGCATGGATAATTTGTGGTTGTGATACTAATGAATATCCTTGGTCGTAGTGCAGGGATGATGTGGATTATTTATTAAGCTGAGTCCCAGCGATAAAAGTGATGAGAAACCTTTTTAAATCATAAAAGATAGTAGATGTTATTCTCTACTTGACTCTTTTAATGGATTGCTTGTTCCGCTGCAGTTAAACTTGATGTTTGTTATACTTTATCAGTTTAACATTGTTGAAGACTACTGATAATTTATTCTACATTATCTTAGTCATAATATTTCTTACTGGGCTAGTTGAGCTCACCCCTTTCTTTCATTGTTCTCTTCAGGAAATGAGAATGTAATCGGGACAAGTCGAGGAACAGAGTGACGGTCCAGATGATAGTATTAGTATATAGTCCTCACTATTCTGTTAAATAGTGTGACAATAAATGTAATGAGGACTCCTTTGAGTGTGGATATTGTCTAGATGACAATATTCTTATTAAAACTCTCAATTTATGTTTTGTCGTATTTTACACGACAGCTGTATTATTAAGTTGTATTTGTATTCTATACCATGTATATGGCGACTCAAAATAGGTGATGTATACCTATTTTGGGAGCGTCACAAAGAGGATCGTGAGAAAACTGCAGTCATCATGCCTTAGGGAACCTTTTATTATAGACGGTTGGCATTCGGCCTCATCAATGCCGGAGCTACCTATCAGCGGACCATGATGGCTCTTTTTCACGACTTAATGCACAAAGAGATACAGATCTATTTGGATGACATCATTGTTAAATCTCGAAGGGAAGAAGACCACCTAGACCATCTCAGAAATCTCTTCAACAGGTTGCATAAGTACAACTTGAAGTTGAATCCAGCCAAGTGCTCCTTTGGCGTTAAATCAGGGAAGTTGTTAGGGTTCCTAGTCAGCCACAAAGGGATTGAGCTGGATCCCACTAAAATCCAGGCCATCACGGAAATGCCCATTCCTCAAACAAAGAAGGAAATATGAGGATTTTTGGGAAGGATCAACTTCATCAACTGATTCATCTCCCAACTCACAGCAACCTATGAGCCTATCTTTAAGCTGTTAAGGAAGAACTCCTCCATGAAATGGAATGATGAGTGTCAGAAAACCTTCCTTACAATCAAAGAGGAGCTAGTCAAAGATCCTATTTCGGTACCGCCCAGGTATGGTGTTCCCCTGTTCATGAACCTGTCCATTAATGACAATGCCATGGGCTGCATGTTGGGACAGAAAGATGATAGAGGCCAAGAGCGAGCTATCTACTACCTCAAAGCAAAAGATTCAGCAGCAGTGAACACAAGTACACTCTGATTGAGAAGACTTGTTGTGCTTTAGCGTGGGCTTCCATAAGGTCACAGCATTACCTCCATGGTCACACAACCCATCTCATATCCCGCGTGGATCCTCTCAAGTACGTGTTCAACAAACTCATGTTGAATTATCGGCTGTCCAGATGGGAGTTGATCCTACAGCAATTTGACATCGTCTACGTGACGCAAAAGTCTATCAAAGGTCAAAGAATTGCGGATCAACTAGTCGTCGCACCTTCATGGGATTTCAAACCCTTGGAAACATACTTCCCCGATGAAGGGGTAATGACAGTTCAGCAACACCATCACTACGATGCACACCAAATATGGAAAATGTATTTTAATGGAGCTATTAATATGGAAGGTTATGGGGCTGGAGCAGTTCTAGTAGCCATTACGGGGGAGCAGTATCCAATCGTCGTCAAATTGTAGTTTGTCAGCACCAACAACATAGCTGAGTATGAAGGCTGTATCATGGGGCTAAAACTTTCCCAATCAATGGGCATCAGGAGGTTAACTGTCTTTGGAGATTCTGAATTGGTAATCAGACAAACCACGGGGATCTATCACACCAAAGAACTACATTTGCAACCTTATCATCGGCAGGTTATCCAGATGGCTTCGGAGTTTGAAGAAATAAACTTCCTCCACATTCTTTGGAATAGGAATGACTTTTCGGATGCGCTAGCAACTTTGGCCTCCTTGATCAACATATCTGACAAGGAAAACATGACAAGCATCACATTTGCCCTGCAAAAGGCTCCAGCCTATGGGAGTTACATTAGAGAAGTATCGGATGAGCTACCTCTCATCCAGCACCCTTGGTATCAGTATATCAAAGAGTATCTACAAGATGGATCTACACCCGTTGAAGCGAGTTCTGCTAAGAAAAAGTGAATCCATCGAATGGCTATAAAATTCTACCTGAACGGAGTTGTACTCTACAAACGGGATGCGGGACTAAGTCTCCTCAGATGTCTGGACAAGGACCAAGCTCATAGGCTCATGGATGAAATCCATGGTGGAGTATGTGGCCCACACATGAGCGGCCCTCTACTTGTCAAAAAGATCATCAGAACAAGGAATTACTGGCTCTCTCTCAAAGCTGACTGTGATGATCAGGTCAAGAGATGTTATCAATGCCAAATTCATGGGAATGTTATCCACGCCCCTCCAAGGGAGCTCCACAATATGAGGTCACACTGGCCCTTCTCAATGTGGGGAATGGACGTGATTGGGCCCATCGAGCCCAAAGCCTATAATGGGCATCGATTTATCTTCACCATGATTGATTACTTCACCAAGTGGGTAGAAGCAGCCTCCTTCCCCTAGGTTACCAAAGAAGTCATCATTGGTTTCATCAGAAACAATGTCATTTGTCGATATGGACAACCAGAGGTAATTGTTTCAGACAATGCTAAGAACCCCGACAATAAAATGATGGAGGAGTTATTTAATAAATTCCACATCAAACACCTCAACTCTGTCATCTACCGTCCAAAGATGAATGGTGTTGTTGAAGTGGCTAATAAGAGCATCAAGAAGATCATGCAAAAGATGTCTGCCAATCATAAAGGATGGCCTGACTTGTTGCCTCTGACTTTATTAACCTACAGAACTTCAATGTGTACTTCCACTGGGGCAACTCCCTACTCATTAACCTATGGGATGGAAGAAGTGCTCCCCATAGAGGTGGAAATGGAATCCCTCAGAGTGTTGATAGACGCTCAGCTGGATGAAGACCAATGGTTACAAGATAGGTATCACCAACTGTCTCTAATAGATAAAAGGCAAACAGTTGTTATCTTCAATGGTCAGTTATACCAACAAAGGATCGCCAGATCCTACAACAGGAAAGTCCAGCTACGACAGTTTAAACAACATGACTTGGTTTTGAAGAAGATCATTGACAACCAAGATCAATCTAAGGGAAAATTCACCCCAAACTGGGAAATCCCATTTGTTGTCAAGGAGGTATTGACAGGAGGTGCTCTTAGATTACAAGAAATAGACGGCGATGAATTTCTACAGCTCATCAACTCGAACACCGTGAAACAGTACTATGTCTGAGGTTACCATCAAGCAAACATCCTAGTTTTGGGTCACCAGATCCCCAATCACTTCAGGTTTTCTAACCCTTCACTACATACAACCTTCTCCATACCCATCTGCTCCATCAGGGACAAACACACTTTTTAAACCAGTAGCCTGGTTTTCAGATCATCAGATCCTTCACTCCACTTCGTTTCAAACCTCTCAGGTTATCCCACCAGGGATTGAACCTTCACACCTGCAGTTTTATCCCACTAAGGATAGAACTTTTCACACTTGTAGTTTGTCCTGTACATGGGATCAAACTTTTTGACTGCAATTCATCCTACACATGGGGCGAACTACATCGACCTAATCTCCCCAATACACGGGAGTACGTAGGAAACCATTTTTTAATGGCTCGGTCATAATAAAAAAACAAAAACAACAAAAACAAACACTTCTACACACTTCTACACCCTTCTACACCTTTTCACATACAGTGTTGAACCTTTTATACCAGGTTCGAACTACGCAGACCTGATCGCCTCTTCAATAGGAGTACGTAGGTAGCCATTTATGGTTCGGTCTTACCCCTGCAAAAACATAAAAACTTGTCACATGGTACTGGGATCAACCTTCAATCCACCACACTTCATCGGCTTCAGACCAAAGGGATGGAACTAACTGATCTCCCCATATAAATGGGAGAATTGGCGACCATCTAAGCTGTGGTTGAGTCCTCAAAGAGAAACACCAATCCATAAGAGATGGAACTACCTAGGCTCCCCTATACAAAGGAGTACCAGTGACCATCTGTGGTGCGGTTACCCTCAGAGAGGAAAGCAACAATCTTCTCCACATCTACATACAAAAACAAGTCCCAAGACACCAAAGGGTAGGGATACACACAGATCAATAATCCATTCTTAAAGATCCTGAGACATCTCAATGTCCACCCATCAAGGATGAGTTCAGAATACATCAAGATCACAAGCCCTGGAGAAGCAGGCAAATATCAAGAAAGTAACAAGGCATACCTAAAAGGGAAGTGAATCAAAATATATTTCCCTATCATACATAATGTTGTTTGATATATAAAATATGTACTGTACATGACAAAATGGCTAAGTTAGTCTGTGCAGGAAAATACAAGCTCATCTACAAATCGGTGTATATGTGAGCTATCAAGTCCAACATGGCATTTCTCTCCGAAAAAGGAGGTAACATTGTGAGCTCCTGCCCAAGGGTATCTACACGAGCCAATAGATTCACAACCAACTGTATGGTGACATGGTGCTCATCAATATATGCGCTCATCTCGGCAATAATGCCATTGGTAAGGGATCTCACTGTAGTACTATCTGTAATGGCTATGTCTCGGGCAGATATGGCACCATCCCGCTCAACAATCAAAGCATCTCTGGATGATCTAGCCTCATCCCGCTCAGCAATAGCGGTGTCTTTATGAGCTAAGGCATCCTCTCTCTCTAATAGAGCGGCATCTCTCCCAGCAAGACTTGTCAACATCAAGGCCCTAGCCTAATCTCTCTCAAATGTCATCAGATGAAGACTCTGCTCTAAATACTTTGCTGAATGCGAGGTCACAGTAGCAGTCACACTAGGAGAATCCATCACAGCTGTTGGCAACCCGGCAAAAAGATCCTCCTCGGTGGGAAAATCAATGTCCTATATGGGCTCTCCACCCTCTGAATCAATCTCCGGCTCTGTGGATAAAACCATAATCGATGTGGTCTCTGTCTCCATCTGTGACGCCCCCAAATTCGGGTATCTTCCAACTTGACATATGGTGCTCCACTGTACTAACATCAATACAATCATTCCATTGAAATACAACAAAATGAATGTAATTACTATCTTCTTATTACAATCAAAGTATAATCCTTCCCAGGTTCATAAACCAATCATCGTTCATTGTTCATAATGTATAATACATACAAACTTACTAATCTTTTACACAATGGCTAAGCATCCATCTTAGCTTTGCCCTTATCTCTCTTGGCATTCACAGTACGTTCATCCTTAACTGCAGTTATATAATTCACGCAAGAAGTGAGCATGACAACTCAGCAAGTTTAATCAAGGATAACAGTAATACCACATTCGTGAATTATATAACAATTCTGACATAACTGAACAATAGTTATGAAGTATTATGAAATGATAATACTTTAATAGTTCATAACATCAATTCCCAAAGTATAGAATAGATTAGGAATTCTGAATCGGTCGATAGACCATGAACAGTAACTTTCAGTTTTCATACTTGAAAAGGAGTCCATAGCACTAAGGTCGTTCATCCGCATTACTTACGAGCACTTCTAGGTGATCAGCCTATAGTACTCTATGTTGATCAACACTCATTCATTAAACGTATTTACGTTTAATATTTTTAACAAACTTCGCAGCCCATCGAATAATCGATGAAAAATACTTTTGTTTGTTCATAGACAAACCTTACCTTCACGTCCGTACCAATTACTTGGCATAGGATAGCGTTAACATTTCTATATAGAAAGAAATGAATATCAATCAATCTATATATTACAAATAGTCTATCTGAGTTAAAATCTGGCATCGACCCTTTCTTTAAAATCAGTCGTGCAATTCAGTTCAACGAATCACATAGAACTTGGCTAACTTGGAAGTTAGACAAGCGTTAAGAAAATTTGCCTTTCAGCGTCTTCAAATAACTTAATCGAATGACCAAAGCCTTTACAAAATCTACATGATATATTCACATAGCACACTGTAATTAGCTAACAAAGAAATGTTCACATTGTTTTACCAACTTCTTTCTCTTCTATGTCTTAGTTAACTTAATATTAATAATAAAGTCAACTCGACTCATTACCCTTTGTCCTGGCTCATTAACCATCTGACGTTATTAACCGGACTCGAACATTGTTGATAAAGTACCAACTTTATTCATCAATCATAACCTACTCACATGCATTGAACTCCTAAATTCAATACCATATACCTTAGTATAGGTAGCATAGGAATAGCTTTAATACACTTATGAAGTGTACAAACATTACCCCTATAGGTCCATGAATAATTAAAGTTCAAAACCTAAATCACTATCAAGAACCTTGAACTCGCGTTGCGGCGCGGCCATCCTAATACTTAGATCAAGGGCATGGCTGATTAGCAATAATCTTAACTCCGGCCTCTCATTGCCATGCGAGACTTAGTACTACCAGTGGCACTGCGGCACCATTTAACGAAAGAGCTAAGAATATTAGGTCGACGCACTGCTGGTAATGACAATTTAGCACTATTATGTCCGCGCCATGATTGCCGGACCTCGATGCGATTTCAACAATTTTTGAAAATTTTTGTGAAATTCTCGGGGCCATAACTTCTTCGTTATAAGCCCGATTTGGTCCTTTCAAAAGCCTACACGTCACAAATAATATAATCTACGCGTTCATATAAGAATTTGATACTTTCGAATTCGATAACTCAAAATTCACTATTGAGTTCATTTTCTAGACGTTCGTAAATGTTAATGAGCGTTCAATGCTCATTTTCTTCGTTTTAAGTCGGAATCCGAAGATTCTCAAACCCACAACTTTTAATCACCCTATCTCACGTGTTGACTTTGAAAAACATCGTTTCCAAGTCTTGCGGCAACTTTTGACCTCTAATCCAGAATTCAACGTTTTCGACGTTTAACGTCTATTTCCGCGAAATTCGCCATAACTTCGTTATGAACATTCTCTAAGCCAAATCATATGGAATACTCCTTGAATTTCATATCTACACCCTAACCAATCAAGATGCATATATTAACGTATTGATGGAGTTCAATCGTTTATGAAAAATCGATCTCAACAACAATATTTTCATGGTTTAAAACTATATCGAACCTTATGATTCTTATTATCTCATGACTTGTAGAGATTGAATCTATGGTAAGTCATCTTTAATCCCTCATACAAGACATATACCACCCATTTTATGATTCTCTAAGATAAAGAAAAATTCAAAAGAGATGGAGATGAAAGGTAAGGATTATACCTTAAGAACTCTTGGAGTTCTTTCTTGGAAAAACTCTAAGATCAAGCTTCTAAAGTGTATATTTTGAAAGTCTAGCTCTCTTTCTCTCTCAATAATCTAAGCTGGAAATTTGTAAAACTCACAAATGAATCAACCTAGCTTTCTATTTATAGGAAACTAGAATGGAGGGCATAATAGACTTAACACACCCAACCTCCTTACCATTCATATGTGGTCACCAAGTAAAATACTTGGTGACCAAGCCTTAAACTTGGCTTTCGCACCAAGTGGTCGACCCACTCATGACATGGGTCATCCCATGGGTTGCCCCATGGGTTTTACCCATTCGGTGACCCACCGGTTCGATCCACGGTTCGGTTTTAATGAATTGGGCTTAATTAAATTAATAATAGGCCTTAACTTGGGCTTACCCCACTAACCCCTTGGGCTTGGTCATTCAATTGATTAGGCTAATCATAATCCAACACAATTGAATTAGTCATTAAGTCTTAACTTAATTCTGTAATACAAATCGTATCTTATACGTACAATTCACGTATTCTCTCCATATACTACTCGTACAATAATCGTATTGTACTTCGTATTTACTCGTCGTATTATACCTAGATACTAAATAGCACCATAAATGTATAACACTCGCATTAACCCTAACGCAATTCCTTCTACGCATATTATTTCCTTCTCAAAAATAAATATACTCTACCCTTAGGTTTTAAGTCCGCAAGCGAAAAACTGCGTTTGCCATAATTAAAATATTATTAGATATTCCATCTTATCTCGATATTCTAACATTACGTGTTTCTCGGAATTTTAAAATAATTCCCCGAACAGAAACGGATAAATAGTGTTTTTACGGAAATTTCTCGAAAAACAATTATTTTCGCCTTGGAAATTCCAAACAAATAATTCTAGCACGTAGCCAGAATACTAACCACATTAGCACATTCTAGGTCATAGAACGACCTTCATATAGCTTACTCACAAAATAATCAATTAAATTCATTTAATTCACATAATCAAATAAAAATTTAATTGTCATAAAAATCTGATTTTCTCGGGCGTTACACCATCTATACAGAATACTCTATCAAACAGCCCAGATGGCTAACAGAAAACTCAGCTAGCTCATGTTGATCCCAACAGGAATACACCCTGGATCTGTCCTCTGCTGACAAGTGGCGAGAAGCCATGCGCTGACCCAATGCCCCCTCAAAAGGATGGAAGTCCTAACACTGGTCAAACTGTGACATCATAGCCAGTGGGTGGTAAGTATTCATGCCCCTCAAACCAGCCTGAGGGAGATAATCCATGCCAGGGGAATAAGTAATGAAGTTGTAGGGTGAACTGAGCCCTGTACACGGCAATATGTCAAATGGATCTTCGATCCCTGCCAAAAACACCGACCAAGATGCAGCTTCTATACACTCCACTGGCTGAAAGGAATAAGACATTGCTATCTCATGAGTAAAACAGTATCCATGTCGTTGGAAGGTGCCAATCGGTCTCAGGTGTGACATTAACCACACATACAACATGACCAAGCTGCCTATGAATACCCATGCAGGATAGGTATGGCAATATGTGGCCGATCTCAACGTCTTTATCACAATCATCGGCACAATGGTATGACCCTCCCTGAGAGCTCTCACTGCCATGACAACACCGATGTCCAGCTCATCCATATACATTGGCATGTACACATAAGCCACTACGCACATCATGAGTACGTCTACCCTAGCCGTACGCCACTGATCCTCCGATGTGGTAAAATCCTCGGAGTGCCGAGCATAATTATCCACTGAGCCAAATCTGTCTATCAGAAAATGCTGGGACACCATATGGATGGATGTAATCTCATCCTATACTACTCTACGCCTCATCCCGGTGAGGGTCATAAACTGTCAGCTCATGTTGCCGATAGCCATCCGCGCATAAGGTCTGTCCAGTGGCAGCGCCGTCAACCACGCATACTCCTCTAAGGTGGGAGTCAACTCATGGGTCCCAAACCAGAAAACCTTCCTCTCTGGTACCCAATGCTCCAACATACCATCTACAAAGCCCACAAGAACCTGGAACATCAGGAGGGTCATGGAAGGTTGTAATAGCTGATCTACAGTCACCCTATCTGGAGGTGACAAACTATCATACCATGACCTCAGACGGGAGGCTACCAATACTGGTGCAGTATGATCAATGCGCCTGACTGTCAAAGAAGACATTTGTGTAGGCCGTATCATAAGACCATCCAGGGGACAATGTTGAATATCTCTGGACATATATATGCATAACATAATACATGCATGATCAGCAATAGATGGCAATATGATGTAGGGAATAGAAAATAGTACATACATTCCTAAGTACATCATCATCTAATACATCATCTCTGTACAGCTAAAAATATAGGGAAATGGGGCACAGATGCCCAATAATTATAACGAGAATGGGTCACAGCCACCCAGTATCTAACAGAGGCCTATCAAAATATATAGCGAGAATAAACATCAGAAGAAAACAATGATGTCAATGTCTACATCATCAATCCTGTCCACCTGATGTAACTCCTCCTGAGTCACTGGATCTCCGTCAAGAGGGATGTCAGGCCTATGCAATGGAGGATCTGCACCAGTAAAACCATATGGGTCATCTAAAGTGCCAGCCCCAGAGCTGGAAGGATCAAAAGTATCTACCTCTGAAGGATTTCTGACCAAGTGCTGGATAAAGAAATGTGTCCGGTCCAACTGTCGGGTCAAACTGTCAATCTGTGTCAAATGAGTTGGATCTCAGACACAGGCCATCCAATCCATCATCATCACAGATCCAGGAAACATATCCCCCATGAACTGAGTGGAGCAGGTCTGGGCTCCGATGGTACGAGGGGACCACCAGCGATGGAACATATCCTGAGTATACGGACCCTTTGATAGTGTAAAGCCGATAATGCCCATCAATGGGATATCAATGACGGGCGAATGTGATATAGGCCAATAACGCCTGGCATGAGGCAAGATCGGTACACGAATCTCCCCTATGGTGCTCCTAATAGCACGCTCTCCTAAATAGAGCTCCCATCCTCCATCTGTGAAGAGAGGAATCCTATGGATTGATATCACGTACTCGACACCAGTCGGGTACCCCTCCTCAAACCCAACAGACAAATGTTCCCCAGCAGCTGTCAATAACTCCAATTATAGACGACAATGGGTGAAACCCTCAGCTACAGGAACCTCAGCCAGTATGGAGTGATGCCATCGCCGTCCTTCTAGATAGGTATATAAATCTAACACACTCATAGGACGCAAGCATGGGAGCCTCTCATAGGCCCAAAACTGCCAACACAAAGGTAAACATCTGCTGTCAGTCAATACTCTTAACCTGTACATGGGAAATCACAAGAGAAATACTCACCAGTAGAAATGGGTAAAATCCTAGCCAAGCCTCCGTCAAGCCCTACGAACGCATACACATGCCCTAGAGGAAACAAGCAAAGGTATAGGAACCCCAGTCATACTCTCCGATATGGTCCATATCTCATGTGGCGCTGACTAAACCGAATGATACCGTGGAAGAGTTATCCGCTATGAAGCAGCCCCTAATGATTATCAGGAACAATCACCAAAGAATGCGATCCCTGACTCTGACATCATCGGGTATGGGCTCACTCAATAGCCCACTCATATCATCTACGCTCAAAGGACATGTACAAACTGTCCTGCCTTTGAGCGCCTCATCCGGGACTCCTAGCAAGGATCTAACGACAGTCAGGGTAATATCTGATATACATGGCAATCCATACCGATGATAAATTGCCAATCCATATCGATGATAAATTGCCAATCCATCGGCGTCATCATCACCTCACAGTCTAACAAATGGAGAGACTGAGTCTGGTGAAACTAGCACTCAGACAACGCCCTGAGATAACCCCAGGGACAACGACGGGGGAGGATGGAAAAGAACGCCTCGAAACTCTAAATATGCACAATCGCTCGATAATCGGGATGCAGAGCCTAATATGTAGAGTGAATGTTAAACCAGTTCCCTCAAGGCTGCGTAAAGCCGAGAACCTACATCACAAAGTAGATCAACATCAGAATCCTTGATCCTCATCAATAGGAAAAAGGAAGATCAAATCTAGCTTGTACCTCATTTACATGCAAGTAAACTGAGGGGTGTCAACTCAAATCACCCAGAAGCTCTGGGATCATCACCTGAATGCTTAGAAAATCCCTACGGGGAACATGAACAGCAGGAGAAGGGTCCGCAACCAGTACATCCTCCTTCTCGTCCTCAACATCCAGTACATCAATCCGGACAGAACGGATCACCGCCTCCGCCAGATGATGAGGCTGTCTAAATGAACGGGGTCGAGGCACATTAGAAGCCCTCCTTCGCACACCTAAAGTGGTCCTACGGGAACTACTCGGCTAATCCAGATCCATATATATCTGGACATAATAAATCACGTCAAAAAGGGTGTGGTAAACTCTAACCTGGAACTTTTCAAATGCATTTTATGAATATATGCATGCATGCATTACTTTAACATACGCCTACAGTAGAGTTAAAAATGCATGACTATCCAATGCCTACATTTTGGAAAATTTTTGTCATAGTCTCCTTTGTAAACAGAACTATCCACATGCACATAGGAATGACTAAGTGGCCATTCAGTAGCACACCTACCCACAATCATAAACATCCTATATGCATAACACCATCAAAGTCATAATCTGTAAGGGTAGCCTAATTACCAGGATTACTTTGCTTTACCACCTTTGCTCATTTGTCGTCAAATAGGATAAGAAATAGCAGAAAAGAGGTGTCAATTTGACTATTTCAAAAGTCAATTTTTTTTCACATCATTATGTTCAGCATGGTTAAATACTAACATTTACTATGTTGAATTTTTTTATTAAGTCATATGAGCATGCATATTCACTATTATGTGTTTAGAAGCATTTCATGTAATAACTCATTTTCCAACGGATAAAACTGGAAAAGAAGACATGCATATGTTACTAGGACAGTGTAGAACACGTGTACGGTGACAGAATTTGCAGAAAGACGCCCGAACTCAGCAAATCTGAAGAAGAGCTCTCGGATTCTCTGTGTGGCGCAACTTGTAAATGAAGTATGAAAGCAACTGGCCACTTAAGGTCACCCATGGTTGACCGCAGGTGTACCTGCGGCTCCCCTGGGTGGGGCCCACCCCTCCAGTTCGGTCCAATATGAGTTTCAAATGAGGTCTCACAAGTTGAAAAAGTCAAATCAGGAAAAAAGATGCTACGCAATTGAGTAGAAAAGCCTGAAATCATGGTTTTCAGATACCAAACTGCGGGTCTACATATCATTCATTGGTATTCGCCCAGATATAGGGTTTACTATACTGATGATCACAACTGTTGCAAACTACACTCGGAAATACCTCACGAAGGTCTGATGCCATCAGTTCGGGGTCGTAACTCCATAACATTCCCCAGCGGGGATTTCATACAAGTTCATCCGTTGATGCACACATCAACGAAGGTCAAGCAACCTTGACGACATTAAACCACTAGCAAGTAAATCCAGTAAAGTATCGGAAACCATCTGATGATCTCATCCATTGATATACACGTCAATGAGGGTCAAGGAGCCTTGACATTACCAGCAGGGAACTTATCCATTGACGTACATTTTAGAAAGGGTCAGGCAGCCCTGACAACATAAACTTTTGGCACTAACTCCGATAGAGCAGTGGAAAGACCTGGCGATACAAACCAGGGAAGACTATCCTCATCGGGGAGGACCGATGATGGAATATATTATACAAATTTTCCTCAGACAAAACACATCCCCACAGGTCTCTTGTACATGAGAGATACATCCTCAGTGGAAAGTCTGTACCAAGGATTAATGACTTTGGTGATAACCTCAACGTCAACATCTTGGATGCTATGGATCATGCATCCAAGCAGTTCATCAGTCATAAGTGATAACTCCATTCCCCATCAGAAGTCGTGGGAGCAAAAAGTCATCACATCCCGTTGGAAAATAATCCAACAAACCACATACATCATGTATATACATCATGTTGCAGTACATTGCATCATGATTATCTTATCACATTTCAAGTGTCTAGTATTGTTTATCTTATCCATGCCACTACATTGCATGAATATGATAAAGAGGGGCATCTATAGACACTCAAAATATTGCATTCCTGTTACTAACATTGTAGGAGGGCAGAATCATCTTTTAGAGATAACCCTAGAGCACAAAGCAGCTCTAATTCCGGAGACAACCCCAGAATTATCAGTCTTACCATCTTGGAGACAACCCCGAGATAACCAGTTCCAGTCCTGGAGATAACCCCGGGAGTTTCAGTTCCAACCTCAAAGATAACCCCGATGAGTGCAGTTCCAGTTCCGGAGATAACCCTGGAATCCTCAATTTTTCATCTCGAAGACAACCCCGAGATACTCAGTCCCGGAGACAACCCCGGGAGTTTCAATTTCAACCTCGGAGATAACCTTGAGTAGTGCATTTGCAGTTCCGAAGATAACCCCATAAAGGCTCATTTCAATCCCTTGCAGTCAGCTTCAACCTCGGAGATAACCCCGAGGCACTCAGTTCCAACCTCGGAGACAACCGCAGGAGGTCAGGCACACCTCAGAGACAACCCAAAGGACATTCTGCACTCACAGCAGCCTAATCTCAGAGAAACCCTGAACAACGACTGCTACATCAACCCAAACCAGAGATAACCCTGGTGAGGGGCAAAATTGTCATTTTGCCACCTCAATCCCACATTGAGCTATCTCAACACATTTTCAACATACATTCTACACAGCAATTTCCTACAAGAACCAGAGCTCCAATCCCGAGTGACTATTACACAAGACAGCATACCGGATAGAATTTGAAGCCTAAAGACCTGGGCATGGTTCCATCATCCTGACTTCGTACAACCTCTAATCCCATGTCATTTGGGTAACTCTCGATAACAACATTCTAAAAAAGGTCTAATACACCTCAATCGGATGCCCGAATTGAATTTCTGTAAGTTTGAGCGAACATTGTGTTGCATGCGTGCACGTACCTCGAGACAGCAGGACCTGCGGAGCCCGGGGCACCCCGGGCAGCCACAGGTGAATCTGCGGATTCTGCAGGTACACCTGCGGCTCCCCCATCTATAAATAGAGGGCTTGGGGTGACCATTTTGCATAGAGAAAAGGCGAGGAAGCCCTGTCCAATTTGCTCTATACACACTATAAACTGAGTGCTTTCTCATTTTAAACACTTGTAAGCTTATATTTTCTTAATTTTTACCGGTGAAAACCGAGTGTTCATTCAATTAAAGCTATTTGAAGTCTTATTGGCAGCTCACTGTAAGACTTCTTACATTTCTTAAAGCCTTTCTCCACATTCGGCACACACAGTTATTCACGTTGACAGTCGTGTTGTATGCGTATGCCTGGACTTCAGTCCGTGGCTTTTTATTTTTTTTGTATATATATATATATATATATATATATATATATATATATATATATATATATATATATACTAACATTATCTAGTTATGCCTTGATTGAGCCTGAACTCACGTCGAGCGTTTATTGCTTTTGTATATATATATATTTATATATAAGCATGTTGTCGAACTTTGTTCGATGAGCTTGATTTTATATACGGAGTATTTATTGATTTTTATATATATATATATATATATATATATATATATATATAATCTTGTCGGATGAAGAAAGCGACAAGTTTGAGTTTTATAAATAATGAGCGTAGTAGTTACCAATTAACATTGTTGGAATACGGTGGTTAAAATACGATGAATGGCGTTGTTGCTGCGATTGCACTACTGCGGTATTACAAGTATTTTTGAATTATTGATTCTTACGTGAAGGCACTACTCAATAATTATTACTGATAATTCTTTGTTCAATATTTTATTTTATTGATTCAATAATTCTTTGCGTTGATATTTTATATTATTGTTGTTTCAATAATTGTCACTGCACATTATTTCCCATTATCAAATCAATAATTCATATTATTTGAAGAATATTATTAGATAGCATTATTGGCAATGTCTAGAAAGTTCTGTCAATGAGAGGTTTGGTCACCCAATTGCGCGCCAGTAAGGAGAAATCCTTATCGAAAAGCCCCATCTTTCTTGGGAACGGCCTGGTTGTCATTATTGTGATTTTATAATATTATTTGTGAATAATTAATTATTAATTTATATGATAAGGAAATATTTATTTTATGTGGACATAAATGATGGATAGGAAAATATTTGTTTTATGTGGTTATAAATAGAGGATTTAATGTTGAGGTATTTTATCAGTATTTTGTCAGAGTAGGGGTATTAAAAAAATCAAATTGGTGTTCTTAAAGCTATATTACGTGAGTGATAATTTTGATCCGACCGTTGGATCGTTGTAATTTTTGGATATGTTATACATATATAAGTTGAGTATATGTCCACAAATTTTGAACCGTTAAAAATTAACGTATGATTTGTTATGAATTTTAAGAGTTGTTGAAAATCGTCCGTTTGTGAATTTTGGATATTTTCTGTTTGGAATTTGAAAAAACTTAAAGCTTCAAATTGTAGAGAATTCGATTTCGTGTGGAATGGACATAAAATTCATATTTTTCTGATAAAAGGGCTATTTATTATGAATTGTTAAAGTTTCAAAAATTAAAATATTTTTATTAAAATTATGGGTGGGACCCACTTTTATTTTTGTCAAAACATGTGCTGAGATTTTTCAAGAATGGCATGCTTTGATAGTCTTAGTCTTGGCATGCGTAAAGAAAAAAATAATAATAATATTTTATTAATTTAGTTTCCCATAGCGTTCTAGCATTTTCCTATAAATAGGCGCTTAAGTTATAATTGAAAATTACACCAGAATCAGAGAATTCTTCTTCTATAATATTGAGCGTATTTCTTTAGAGTTTTAGAAAGCTTTGAGCGTAGAAAACAGTGAAAGTTTTCTTCAAGAATATTCCCGCTATACCAGTTGGAATACTCTTCTTTTCAAGGGAAGGGATGTTATTTGTGTTCAATATTCGCTTGAAATAATATTTTCTTCCATACTCTGTAGTATGTAAGTAATATTATTTTGTTTCAGATTTCGAATTCTATACTCGTTTTGTTAAAATTTTGGCTTCTATACTCCATGAAATTAGTAGAATATCCTTGATAGTTGCGCTTCATCCAGTATCTTTTCATGAAAATATTATTCTGAGCATTCTTGATAAGTTTTAACTTTTTCATGCCGGAGTACTATTTACGGGGTTACTATTTCTAAAGTATATTCACGGAGTACTATTTACTTGAGTACTATTCACCCGAGGTACTATTCATGATAAAATTGATTCGTTTTCGGTCCAAATTATTTTTGGTACAATATTATTCTTGAATTTTACTCCACAAAGCAGTATCATATTGACAATTTGGATGTTATTGATTTCTGGATAAATTAAATTATAAATCTTTAAAAATTTATCCTTGAACTTGTTTTATTGAATTCTTATATCATTGTCATCATCCTCATGTTTATATTATGTTGAAAGTCATTTGTGGCCTGTAGTGCATATATGGACTTGGTATGATTATGACCAAGGATTATTCGGTATAATCATGACCGTAATGTTACAAATGATGTGGTAAAAGTCCTCATTGGCCCGTAGTGCATTGATGGAAAATTGTTGGCATGATCATGACCATTGATGAATACACGAATATCCTTGGCCCATAGTGCATGGATAATTTGTGGTCGTGATCTGATAAAAGAATATCCTTGGTAGTAGTAATGCGGGGTGATTCAATGATGTGGATTATTTATTTAATGAGTCTCGGCCGATAAAAGTGATGAAAACCTTTTAAATCATAGAAGATAGTAGAATTTATTCTCTACTTGACTCTTCTAATGGATTGCTTGTTCCGCTGGAGTTAAACTTAATGTTTGTTATATTTTATCGGTTTAACACTTGTTGAAGGCTAACGATAAATTATTCGCATTATCTTAGTCATAATATTTCTTCTTTGGGCTAGTTGAGCTCACCTTTTGCTTTCATTGTCCTCTTCATGAAATGAGAACGTAGCCGGGACTAGTCGAGGAACAGAGTGACGGTCCAGATGATAGCATTAGTAGTTCTCACTATTCTATGAAATAGTGTGATAATAAATGTATTGAGGACTCCATTTGAGTTGAATACAGTCTAGAAGATAATATTCGTATTAAAACTCTCAGTTTATATTTTGTCGTATTTTACACGACAGTTGTATTATTAAGTTGTACTTGAATTTTGTACCATGTATTTGGCGACTCAAGATGGGTGATGTATACCTGTTTTGGGGGCGTCACATTTTATATATATAACTACTTACAGTTTTCATATAAACTGCTACATCATGTGAGCCTAGGAATCATGTGATCACAGATTCAGTCTCCTGAATCTAGATTCAGTTCTCGTGATGGACATTTTCGGCTGTTATCAGCTTGTACATTATTTATGATGTTTGAATTTCCTTAGATGGTTCTCATGCCCACAAGGAGTTCGGCACTGCTAGTATATTATTTTCTCAAATATGCCTCGCATCTCGAAAATAAAAGCAATCAAGCCGAACATATAATAAAATGGAAGTATCAAAGGCCTCAATTATTATTGAGCATAAGGGTTTAAAAAACCTTTTTTACAAAACGTCACTACTATATCTTGTTAAAACTTAACTTTTATACAAAATTCAAACCATTTGTATATAGGTGCAAACGAGGCATAGCACTACTTCCAAATAACTGCACATTGACCCACACACACACACACATTCAGATAACAGTTTAATTGGAAAGTGGTGGTCACCATGGTAACACGGATGTCGGGGGGTGCCTAATACATTTCCTCAGCATAATCAAGCCCCCGGACCCTAACGAATCTCAGTTTCACAGACCTGTTAATCAGTGTTACACCACTGGGTCAATGTGAAAACCTTTTCTTGGTTGAGTTGGTGCAACCATTTAAAAATACCAATTGGTGACTCTTACAGTCCAATCGTCGACATATACATGTCGGACCTTTTCACAACTTATTTTTCCAAACAAATCTCACCTAACATGAGAACACCAAAAGACAAGAACATAAAAGGGACAGTAAAAATCCCGACGTCAACAAGATACTTTGAGAGTTAATAAGCAATGCAAGTTTTCTTCAGTATTATATCTGATATTCTAGTCAGAAGTGCTATTCTTTTGAGGTAAGGGATGTTATTTTTTCAAGTAAATGATGTTATTTCCTTTAATATCATTATATCAAAATATTGATATGAATTTTATTGTGAAACTTTATCTTTTTCATGTCGGGATTATAATTTACGTATACGGTACTATTCACGTATACGGCACTATTCATGTATATGGCACTATTTATATATACGTCACTATTTACGTATACAGTACTATTTACGAATACGGGGTACTATTCATAAAATATTATTCACAGGTACTATTCACGGGGTACTATTCACGACGAAAAATTAATTCTTTTTTGTCCAAATTATTTTTGATACGTGAATATTATTCTTGAATTTTACTCCACAAAGTAGTATCATGTTGACAATTTGGACATTTTTAAACTCTGGATAACTTAAATTTTTTTAATATTTCTCATTGATTTTGTTTGATTGATGCTTATAGCAAGGTCATCATCCTCATGCTTATATTATAACGAAAGTCATCTTTGGCCAATAGTGCATAGATGGATTGTTGATTATTGGTTTTATAGTTGTATATCTTTGGCTTATGTGTAAAAAAGGACTGTTGATTATTGGTTTTACAGTTGTATATCTTTGGCTTATGTGCAAAGACGAACTGTTGATTGATAGCTTTGGCCCGTAGTGCAAAGATGGACAGGTGTATGACATGATCATGACCACTGGTGATACTAACGAATATCCTTGGCCCGTAGTGCGTAGATAATTCGATGATGTGATTGGCAGGATCATGACCATTAGTTAACAGCTGAATGTCTTTGGCCGTAGTGCATTGACAGACAATTGATTGGTATGATTATGACCATTGATTTTATAGTTGAATATCTTTGGCCCGTAGTGCAAAGATAGACAACTGATTGGTATGATCATTGTTATTACATTTGAATATCTTTATCCTTTGGGGTAAGGATATTGAGTAAACGTTCTATTAAGCCTTTGTGGCAAGGAGAAACTGTTGATTTACATGATTATAAATATGAATTGTGAATTTATCTATAATCTTTAGTGGTTCAGGTGAAGACATGTGATGAAAGTTCTTTTTGTCTTGGGTACAACAAAGAACTGTTGATGAGTATTACAAGAATGAAATATTAACGATGGACTTTTAATTTGGAGGAGATAGTAGACATTATGTTCTACTTGACTCTTCTAATGGATTGTTTGTTCTGCTACAACCATGGTTGAAAAGTTTTATCATCTACCATATGTTCTAAATCTCTGATTTATTGCTGATAAAGGCTATTGATAAATTATTTATCTTAGTCATAATATTCTTTACTGGGCTATTTGTGCTCACCCTTTTGTTTCACAATTCCTTTCAGGTAATAAGAGTGCAGCTGGATCGAGCGGGGATAACAAGGGAATAGTGTGATAGTCCAAGATTGTGGAAGTTTCCCAATACATTATAAAACAACATATAATTGTATTGAGAACCTAAGATGGGTGTGTCGTATATTATACGTCATTTAACCGTTGATTTTGGTGAACAACAATAGGGTGATGAGAACCCTACTTTGAAAGCGTCAAAAGTGCACCTCATTAGAATGAACATGATAATAATCTTCTCATTTTTCTTTGGGGTATTGAAATATTTGTTGTTGTATTTTATATGGCATTGTAATAATTTGAGTTTGGATACTGTCTACGAAACAATATCCGTGTTAAAACTCACAGCCTATGTGTTGTCGTATTTTGTACGATAGTACAACAATTGTATTAATGAAGTTTGTATTTGGAAATTGTGTTGAGTGTATTTCGTGGCAACCCAGAATGAGTTGGGTGGATTGGACCTATTTTGGGGGCGTTACACCTAAGCCTATTGATGGAAGCTTGGAAATACTAGAGAGAGTATTTTGAGAGAAACTGTATGAAAAAAATAATACGTTATTTTTTCTTAGCCCTACACACAATAAGCTTCAATATTTAACGTAAAACCCAATACCTATAGGATAAGTTTACAATTGACTAAATCAAGAGAGTTATCTCATATAGAGTTTTAACCATATCAAGTATTATTTAAAATACTTTTAAGTGATATGGGACTCTTACAATCCTAGTTGGGTTATCCAATATCCTTACCTAAGTGGATGTTCATAATCCACGGGTCCGACCCAAATCATTTACTAACAAATTATATATTAGACAAATTTACGATGAAAATTGAATTGTAATTAATATAAAAATTTAAGTGATAAAGATTGAATAAATTAGAATAAATTATTATTATTTTTTTCGTATCGTATATATGCACCTAGATCAGTATTTATTATTGACATAATTTTTCGATCATATGTAACAAAAGTCTCTAGGAATTGGGATGGTAAATTGTATGATGACTCTGTGGAGGCTACGTCTTGTTTGCAAAAAAATTGAGAGATTTGACTCTTTATACAAAATTATTAGAAAATTGATATTTTTATACGTAATTTTTAATATTTTTACATGACTTTTTTATATGAATATATATTGGGTTTTATTTTTATGTGAGAAGGAACAATATGAAAATATCAAAAATACATATAAAAATAATATTATTCAATTATTATTATTAAAAAATATTTTTTCTCGTCGGTTATTTAATTCCATAAACTATAATTGTCTATTCTAAAAGAGAAATTAAATTCAAAGTGAAAATATAATATTATATATAATTCCATTTCAGGTATTAAATGACTTTAAAAATAATAACAAATAATTCATTAGATTAAATACGAACTAATCATAAAATAAAATAATTTTTAATATTGTTAGATTAATATAAATAATATTATCTCATCTATCATTTTAACAACAAATGAAAATTCTTTAGATTAATTCTGTTACTATTGGTATGATTAGGTTTATTAGGATAAGGACAGCTTGTATTACCTGAGGTATTTACTTGTACAGTGATAAATGTGGACTTTTTTGGTATAAAATCATCATCGGTTACCAATTTTTCTTCTTCTTTTATTTTCAATATTAGAGTGTCAATTATATAAAACTAATCAATTAGCTGAACCTTGGATACATATATATTTCTTATTGAATACAAAATGGGGTCGACGGGTAAAGTGTAACTTAAAATTTAAAATATTTTTTTGAAGTTATTTTTAAATTTAAAATTGGTATGATTCATTAACAATTATGATATAATAAAATTTTATAGTTAATTTTAGATATAATTACAATATTTATGATTAAAATTTATGCTAATTTTAAGTTTAAAAACGTCTCTTAATTTTTTTAAAAATCTATATTTTGTAACAAAGAGAGTATAATTTTAAATTGCATTTATTTATTTATTGAAACCACGAGAATATTGGGGAATTAATACAATATAACATCATAACAATTATATAAATAATTAATAAATTAAACATTACATAAAGAGAAACACTTTTAAGGTAATAGGGTCTGGTTTTACCAACGAAACTAAGACCTTATTAGCAAATGCATTTAGTCTTGATTAACTTTAAATTGTATTTAGTCTAGACTAATTTTTAAATGCATTTACTATTGACTAATTTTTAAATGCATTTTGTCTTGATTGATGCCTATATGCAAGCAATCAAAACTCAAAATAATGCTTGCAAGATTCGGTAAATCTGTAATTAAAAATTTTCAAATTTACTAGCAGTAAATCTGTAATTAAATTTGTTAACAGTTGTCATTTTTTCTGTATGAATCTTTTTGACAACTCATCCAAGATTTAATTGTGCTTCTTTTACAAGTTATATATTTACTATACTATATATGATTAAACTGGCTATATAATGCTTATAAATTTCACTGGGAGAAAACTAGAAGGCTCATAATACTAGCTAGGACAAGGCACCAAGATTTGTTCAGCAATTCTTCTCCCCTTTGAGGGTAATAACAGTTCTTTATTAACTTAATGTGCTTAGAAACTTTCATAATTTCTGTTTATTGTTTTATAATTAGTCATATTGTTTAATTTTGATTTTAATTGTTAAAATGAAGCCATCTGATCTTGCAGTAGTGAGATCTATATCCCATATATATATATATATATATATATATATATATATATATATATATATATATATATATATATATATGCCCTTTATGCTTTTATGAGAAATATGAATTTAAAGTCTCACTTTTTTTTGTTATGCAGAATTACCCCTTTTATACCAGCAAAATGGAGGAAACAACATTTAAACATTTGCTATGATCATTCTTATATATACATAAACACATGTAAAATAACTCTTTTTTGGTACACTTACTGTAGAAATTTATTTGTGAAGAACAGGTCTCCTCTGCGTGAAAGATTTGGTTGATACCATGAATTTCAGGGACTATGATTATGATCATTACTCTAAATATGGGATGACTGATCAAGAAAATACCTTCTACCATTCTCCACCAACATGCTACCACGAAAATGGACCACCGCCGCGGCTGCCACCTCTGCCGGCGGCTAGGTACAATTCTGAAACGTCGCCACCACTTCCCTGCTATTGCCCTCCGCACCCACCCCATTATGGTCCACCACCGAGGTACAACATGTTCCGTAGACCGCCTCCACCGCGCCGCCATAAACCTCCACAACAACCACAGTATGGTCCACCGTTGGAAGCCCAGTATGGTCCACCACCACAACACCATGGTCTCGCACCGCCGTTTCCACGCCACCGTGGTGCTTTGCCGCCGTGCCATCACGGTGCTCCGCCACCGTGCCACCGTCGACCGCAGTCACCGAGCCACCATGGTCTGCTACCACCAAGCCATCATGGACTGCCGCCACCATGGTCCACCGCTGCCGCGCCACCTTGGTTCTCCGCCACCATATGATTCCGATGAGCATGAACCCCAGCGTGTACCACCAAGTATGAGTTACCCAGCCTGTGATTGCTTAAATGAGAATCTTGATTTTAAGGTTATGTTAGATGCTGGGGTCCACTTCCACATGTTTTCAGAATTAAGTTGGTTTTTTATATTTCTGCCATTGTAGAATAATGTTCATTATGCACTGCGTCATATTCCGGGTCTTGGTTTTAAATTATTTTTAACAAGTCATAAGTTTGGACAATAATTATCACTAATTACAATTAGCTCATAATCCCATGCCAAACACGAATTTTATTATAATATATTATTTATACACTTTTTAGTATTATATTATATTAATGTATTAGTTATAACAATAATATATTAATATTATTAGTTATAATTAATAATATATTAATATTGTGTACGATAATTTTATAAGATAAATTATTTCCTTCTAAATTATATTATTTAATGAGTAATGTTAGAGATTTTAATTTTTTTGTTTTAAATAACATGATATTGAATAATTTAATGATAATTTATAACATACTCAATCACATTGATTTATTTCGGCCAATTCGGCCATGACACATTATTTGAGACATTTTTGAGATAAAAGTTTAAAATCTCTAACATCACCCTTATTTAATTAATAATGTATAATTAATTTTGATAAATAATTAAATAGATTTAACAACATACGATAATAGTTTTCTATTTATATAATATAAATGCTAGTATATATCTTTACATTAATGACTTATTTGTTTATATATTCATATATTCATCTGTACGTAATAGGTAAAATATTAGTTAAAATCAAATAATTATACTTATGTAATTTAATAATAAGAACTTATTATATAATTATAATTGTTATCAAGAATATAAATTTTAAAGAACACAAATTAAATTACAAAATGATTACAAAAAGAATAATAATAAGAAAGTGGTAGTAGATAATTATGATAGTAAAAATGTAGATGAAAAGATTTTAAATTCAAATAATTTGATGAAAACAGTATTTATTTTTCTAAATTGTAGTGTTGAAAGATCATTACTAAATTTTAGGGTTGAGATACGATTTTTTGCTATTTATTATATATATACATAATTTTTTTAAAGAGAATTAAACAACATTAATTTTCAACTTAAATATCTCATATTAATTTAAAGAATTTGAATTTAATCTTATATTTCTCAGGGGAAAAATGAGTATTTTGAAATTTTTGAATAAATAATACTCCTTTCGTTCTCCAAAAACGTTTTTTCCGGTCATTGACATGATTAGAATAATTTTGTTATATACAAATTTTGATAATATTTTTGCATTTCATAGGTATAAAAAAAATATTAGAAGTGTTTAGTTTAATAATAATGACATAAATCATGTATGGTTATAATAAGTTTAAAAATATAATGTTATTTATTAGTAATAGAAATTTTTAGAGAATTGATATTTCTAAAAGTAAAAAATATTAGTTCCACAAAAGTAATATTTTCAAATCCGGCCCGGACCAAATTGAACAGGTCCACTCAACGGTCCAATTTGGACCATCAAACTAATTTTGATTAAAAACCGTTCTAAACGGGTGAACCGACGGTTGAAACAGTTAACTCAGTGAATCGGTAGTCGGTTCATGGGTTTGACTGATTCTCTCTTTAAAGATTAAAAAAATTAAGAACTTTTTTTGAACAAAAGAGTATCAATACGAAAGAATACAAGTTTGTCATTGAGATTTGGGTCTATTTCATTGGGTAAATTTTTTGTGAATCTTTAAATTTAAACTGACGTGAGCTAGGTTCTTTTGTTTTGAGTATATATATACATAATACAAATACTTTTTGGAACCCTAAATATTTATAAATTTTAGTAAATCTAAAATCCAGACATCTTAGATTTTAGCCTAAGAACGATGCTAGGCCTCAACCAGTACACACAATTGACAATGCACGGTAATCATAGACTCAATTGTGTTTTGAATTTTTGATGCTCTGCACTTTTGTAATAATGCCTCTGTTTCGTGACTTTGGTCAAATTATTTTATATAGGGCTGGTGATGCGAATCTTGTGGGGAGTAATAAATTCATAACAAATATATTGTTCGGCCTAATTCAGTGTTCCCTTCCTTATGAAGTCTAATTGGGCCATGTTTATTATTCATTTGCGACTCAATTTATGCATTGTTGCTATGTACTTTTAATTATAAAATAAACATTGTACAAATAAATTTAGTTATTTTATTGAATTTGATTAAATGTATCTTAAAGATATTTATTATTTGTGTTTGATTTTATTAATTTTGAGTCTTGAGTTATGATCATGATTTAATATCTTTTTTATATATTGTTGACTTAGTTATATTCCATCCTTAAATTTTGATGATGAAATGTTCAAGTACTAAATTATTTTATGGTGTTTCAGGTTTGTTGATAAAAGAACGTTGGTGGGATTTTCAAATGGAGGAAGAAAGTTTTTCTTTCTAGGAAAACAAATGTAAGATCAATTGCATAATAATTGATTTTTCATTTAAAGGCTCTAGGACATATTATTTGCATTTTTGTTATGTGTCTTAAATGAAAAATAATTTAAAAGTATTATGAAAAATGTTTTTCTAAAAATAAAAAGAGATCAAATTAAAAAGAGATTTGATATAAAACTACATGTGTATCTCTTATATTAGTCTGAATATCTAGTAGCTAATTGATATCTCTTGGATTGTTGCTACACGTGGATATGCATGATATCTAGTATTTTATTCTACATGCATGCTAGCTATATTTGTTTGGAAGGATATATGTGCTACACGTGGAGATGATTTACTAGAAAGACTAAAATGCTTGCAGCCTTGTTTCTTGGTGATTTGATATTCTACGTTTTTCAAGAAAATGTAATTATTGTTATATTGGAAGTTTAAAAGACCTTGAGTCTTGGAAAAGGGGAAGTGACTGTTACATTTTTTCTACACGCCACTATTGCTTAAAGAGATAGAAAGTGTGAAAATCAAATGTTTATCATGAGTTACTTTTTGAAAGAGTCTTTGAAGTTGGTTGGAACTATATAACTAATGAAGTGCTTGATTTGTTCCAAAATATATCAACTGGATATATTAAACATATATTATCGTTGGGAGCTTGGACTGTTATCTAGCTGATTTCTTTGGATTAAATAGAACAGATAATTTTCTTGATACGGAACTGCAACGTAAATATAATTAACGGTAATATACATAGTTGGCTATAAAAACAGTATTCTCATGTTTTGGAAATACAACAACTCACGAAAATATTTCTTGCACTTATTACTGTTATTATCGAGCAAATTAATTTTATCAGTGCAACCTTTGAGAAGCTAAGCAATTAAATTTCTGATATTATTTGACCTGGTATTCGGTAAGAAATTAATTGTTTATTTATTGTGTGCTAATTGATCATTGCATATAGTTGAGCCTTTAATTGTTAAATTGATTATTCTTACATTGATCATAGACCTCTATATTTGTATTGAATTTCTATTTAGACTAAGTGTAGTCTAAAGGTGTTAATCCTAGTGGATTAGAGAAAAGGCTTACAAACAGGTTCAAGGAAGCAAATGTGCTTGAAGAGTGCATAGGTGCACAAGGAGCAAGAGAGCTCAAGAGAAAATTAAGTGTTAATTAATTTTTGTTAGAATCTATTTTGTAATCTGTATTTATTTATAAAGAAATAAATAAAGTGAGTCTCCAATACTAGTTGGTATTGGACGTGGACTAGGCTATTATTATAAAGGGTAATAGCTGAACCACGTAAAAAATCTTGGTGTTGATTTTATTATTTTCTTTACTTTAAAATCACATAAGCTACTTAATTATCTTAATTATTAAAATTTGAATACTTGCATTATATTAAGATAATTCTTTAACATCAAGTATTTTACTTAAGATATAAATTCAGCATGATATTTTCTTTAATAGGCTATATTAATTTAGTAAGCTGATTTCAATCATTATAGTAGCCTAAAATTAAAAGTTTAATTAAAGTTTAAAAGTTGGTCATAGATTTCTCCCACACTTATTCAACTCCTCCCCCCCTTCTAAGTGTGCCTAGATAAATTTCATTTAGTATCAAAGCTTGGCTCTACTTATCTTGGTCTTAAAGGTGACTTGTAGGGAGAGATTCTGACATGGCACAGTTCGGGAACAACAATCAAGAAGGACAATCAACCAATATACCTCCTTTTTCTTTCAAACGAAACTTAAAATTACAACTTCGGAAGTTAGGATGAGGATCTATCTGAAAAGAGATCCTTGGGAATGGTGGGTTGTGGAGAACGGACCAGTTATTCCACGAAGAGATGATGGGACACCAAAGATTCTACTAGAAATGGATTCAACCAAAATCTACATGGTCTCATACGATTCAAAGGCAATAAACACACTTCTCAGCGGCATGTTACAATCTGAGATAGACAAAGTGTCCTCATGCAACACAGCTAAGGAAATGTGGGATACTCTAGTGGTAAGTCATGAAGGTACTTCCAAAGTATGAGAAGTCCAACTGAGTATGCTCATGCATGATTATGAAATGTTCAAGCTCGAAAAAAATGAAACTATTAAGATAGCTCAAGCAAGATTCCTAGTCCTCATAAACTCCTTGAAATTACTGGACAAGACTATTCCTCAAAGTGAGATTAACCGTAAGTTGCTTCGGGCTATGCCCAAAAGGTTTGGTTCTAAAATCACTACTCTTCAAGATTCTGCAACTATTTCTTCCATGGATACTTTAACTTTGTTTGGTGAATTAGAAGAATATGAACATCAATTAAAGAGATATGATGATGAGGAGAAAACTCCTCGAAGAAAGGTCTTAACTCTTACTGTAGATAATGAAGAGGAGCTAGATGATGATTCAGATGAAGAAATAGCCATGATGTCAAGAAGACTCAAGGGGCTACTACAAAGGAAGAACAATAGAAGAAATACTTTCAACTCAAATAAATCCAAAGGAAAGCAAACTGAAGAGACATGCTTTGAATGTGGACGTCATGGTCATTTCAAGAAAGATTGTTTTCAATTAAAGAACAAAGGGAAGACAAACTACAAAGACAACAAGAAGAACAAAGCTCTTGTGACTTGGAGTGATGAGGAATCCGAAGTGGAGATCGATGCTAAAGATGAGATAACACAAGTTTGCTTCGTAGGATTTGAAGGTGAATCTAATCAGGTATCTTTTAATGATTTGAACCCATTAGAACAAGAAAATAAGAAGTTAAAAGAAAAGAATGCATGCTTAAAAGGTTTAGTTAATACTTTAATGAGTGAGGTGGATTCACTAATAAATGAAAAGAAAGAAATTGAAAAGGAATCTACTTGTAAAGAAGAAAAGGTTTTGATTGCTAAGATTGATTATTTAGATAACTACAACAAAATACTTTTCAATAAGGTAAATTTCTTGAATAATGAAGTCCAAAAATTGACTAATGAACTAAAAATGAGAGATGTGTGTATTGATGCATTTAGTGATAAATCTCCTGTTAAAACCTTTCCTAATAATGAACTTCAAAAAGAAATAGCTTCATTAAAATTGTCTCTTGCTAAATTTGTCCAAGGTGAAGAAAACTTAAATGTCATATTAGGTAAACAAAGACCTAGTTTTGAAAGACAAGGAATTGGTTATGATCCTATGCATAAAAAGAGTAATATGAAAATGCTAAAATCAAAATCACAGTTTAGTTTAAATTATTGCTCTCCTTTCACTACTTGTAAACAGTGTGGTATTAAAGGTCATTTAGATATAAATTGTTTTAAGAAACGAAACAAGGTTAAAAATGTATGGATTAAAAAGAATGATTTGCATGCTACTAACATAAGTGGACCCAAAAAGATATGGGTACCAAAAGGATAAATTATTCTTTTCGATGTGTATGCTTAAAAGCAAGAGTTCCATCTCAAAAATAGATTCTTGATAGCGGATGTTCTCGGCACATGACAGGTGATAAATCAAAATTTATGGAACTAAATATCAAGAAGAAGAATGGAACTGTCACGTTTGGAGACAATAAAACCTGCGATATTATTGGAAAAGGTAAAATTAGTAATGGCAAGGTAAGTATAAATATTGTGCATCTTGTTAATGGTCTTGAATTCAATTTAATTAGTATTAGCCAATTAATGGATAATGGCCATCAAGTTAACTTTGAAAAAGATAAATGCACAATATTTCATGGTACTAACAATACTACTCTAGTTGCACAAAGAGAAGGAAATATATACACTCTTGATTTTGAGCAACAGGATAAAGAGCTATGTCTTACATCTGTACAAAATGAAGCTTATTTATGGCATAAAAGGATGGGACATGTTCACATGGATTTAATCAAGAAACTATCCTCTAAGAATCAAGTTTGAAAAGAAAGGAATATGTATTCCTTGTCAACTGGGAAAACAAGTAAGAACTTCTTTTTCAGAAAAGAATATGGTATCAACTTCTTCTCCATTGCAACTACTTCATCTTGATTTATTTGGTCCGGAAAGGCATTCAAGCATTAATGGTAAATTCTATGCTTTTGTAATAGTTGATGATTTTTCAAGATACACATGGGTATTATTTTTGAGAACTAAGGATGAAGCATTGAAAGAATTTGAAAAATTAATAAGGAATCTTGAAACAAAGTATAGCTATAAACTTATTAGAATAAGAAGTGATTATGGTACTGAGTTTCAAAAAGATTTTATAACCTTTTGTGATCAAAGGGGCATTAGCCATGAATTTTCAGCCTCAAGGACTCCTCAACAAAATGGGGTGTTGGAAAGGAAGAATAGGACTCTACAAGAGACGACAAGAACTTTACTGCAAGCTAGAAAGTAAGCTTCCAAAGAAATTTTGGGTCGAAGCCGTAAGTACATCATGTTATATTTTAAATAGAGTACTCATTCGTCCTATTATTTTGAAAACACCTTATGAGCTTCTAAATAATAAAATTCTAAATATAAGTTATTTCAAAGTTTTTAGTTCGAAATGTTTCATCTTAAATACAAGTGATAATTTGGAAAAATTTGATGCTAAGTCATATGAAGGAATTTTCATTGGTTATTCTCAAAATAGTTAGGCTTATCGTATCTTTAATGTTAGAAAGTCATGTGTAGAAGAATCTGTTCATATAACTTTCAATGAGACTAACAATGATCTTCCAAAAGAAAGTGAAGATGATGCAAGAAATTTAGAGACAGTTAGAGTTCCAGCAAACCGAAAAGAACAAAATAGGAGATTGAATTAACCGTTTTAGGAAACTGAAATGAACAACCAGCAGGAACGTGAACCTAAGAATTTGCAAGATGCTGAAGATGAGTCTCATGATCAAGAAGAAGTTTACATGATATTCAAATGCCAAAAACAGCTAGATATGTCAAGAATCATCCTCCGAAGAATATCATTGGAGATATCAACAAGGGTGTAACCACATGAAGAGGTTTACAAAATCATTGTGCATTCTCTGCATTTTTGTCACAGGTTGAGCCAAAGAATGAAAAAGATGCAGTACTTGACGAAAACTTGTTATTGGCAATGCAAGAAGAACTTCAACAATTTGAGAGATGCCAAGTATGGGAACTCATGCCTCCTCCAAAAGATGCTTCCATCATTGGTACGAAATGGGTATTCAAAAACAAGCTTGAGGACCACGGAACAATCACTTGTAACAAAGCAAGGCTAGTAGCCCAAGGGTATAACCAACAAGAGGGAATCGACTATGAAGAAACCTATGCACCAGTGGCTAGGTTAGAATCAATCCGAATTTTGTTGGCATTTGCATGCTACGAAAAGTTTAAACTGTATCAAATGGACGTAAAGAGTGCTTTCCTCAACGGATACATTAATGAAGAGGTCTATGTGAAACAACCTCCTGGATTCGAGCATGAAAAGTATCCTAATCATTTCTTCAAATTAAAGAAAACTCTTTATGGATTGAAACAAGCTCCAAGAGCGTGGTACGACAGGTTAAGTAAGTATCTCTTATCAAATGGATTTATTAGAGGTAAAATAGATTCTACATTATTTATTAAGCATAAAAATATAGATATCATTATTGTTCAAATTTATGTAGATGATATAATTTTTGGTTCCACTAATGATCATCTTTGTGAGTGGTTTTCCAAGTGCATGCATAAAGAATTTGATATGAGCTTAATGGGTGAACTCAACTACTTTTTGGGACTTCAAATCAAATAAACGAAGGACAAAATTTACATCCATCAAACCAAATACACAAAAGAATTACTCAAGCGATTTGGTTTTGAAGGATCTAACTCAAAAGGTACACCTATGAGCACATCAATAAAGCTCACAGCTGATGACAAAGGTATTGATGTAGATATAACAAAATATCAAGGTATGATTGGTTGCTTGTTATACTTAATCGCCTCTGTAACCGATATAATGTATAAAGTGTTTGTCTATGTGCAAGATTTCGTGCAAACGCGAAAGAAGAATCACACTTAAATGTTGTTAAAAGAATTTTGAAATATTTAAGTGGTACTATTAATTTAGGGTTATTTTATCCAATTTCCAATCACTTTGAAGTAATAGGTTATTTAGATCTTGACTACGCAGGATGTCAAATCGATAGAAAAAAAATACAGTGGTGCTTTGTCCTTTCTTGGGACAAAGTCTTGTATCATGGCATAGTAAAAAGCAAACCTCGTTGGCTCTTTCAACTCATCGAGGGTGAATACTAAGTCGCAAGAAGTTCTTCGCTCTCGAGATATTATGGATGCGATAAACTCTATGTGATTTTGATATATTATGTAATTGTGTGCCTATTTATTGTGATAATTCTAGTGCTATATATATATATATATATATATATATATATATATATATATATCTAAAAATCCTGTGTTACATTCACGTACAATGCACATAGAAGTAAGGCATCATTTTTTAAGAGATAATGTGTCAAAAGGTTTAATTAAATTGATTTTTATTCCAACTGAAAATCAAATTGCAGATATTTTTACTAAACCATTAAGTGAGGATAGACTTTGCATGCTACGAAGAGAACTTGGGATGTGTATGGCATGATTTTAAATCTATGTTAATGTTATCCTAGCTTGCATAAATATCTCTTTAATTAATTAGGATAATTATGTTTTCGGCTGTTCACTTAATTATTTCGTAAGTCTATTTATCTATTTCTCCATTCTCTTTACCAGATACATCTCATATCTTCTTTTGTCTTTCTTTCCTCTTGTTCTGTATCTAAAACCTTCAATCGCCATGAGAACTCGTACGCAGAAGAGGTCGTTGATCGATTCTGATGACGATCAGACGACGGTTCCACCTCCATCAACAGCCGGACCTTCACGTAAGCCACAAAAAATGAAGAAAGTCATATCTGAGGAATCAGAGTATGTTAACTCTTCATCTTTTGACGAGTCCACGTTCAGTCCCTCTTTTCCAAAATCTACTGGACCCTCTCGGCGCCGTCAGCCAACGACTCCATTGTTTAAGCCGGAGGTTACACCCCCACCTATTTCGGTAAACCCTAACCTTTCCTCTAATCTGCCTGACAACTACTTTCGCAGTAATGCGTATGAGGTACGTTTTAAAATAGTCATTTTTCCAAAACAATTTGTTTATGAAAAGTCTGTTGATCAGATCTGTTTTCAACAATCTCATATGAGACCGTTGTTTGAGTCTTGTGGTATTTCTTCAATGTTTTTTCCTCCCTCTATGGCATACCTTAGACTTGTCCAACAATTTTACACAAATCTAGAATGTCATGGTGATTTTTATACCACTTTTGTCAAAGGAAAATCGTTATATTTTACAGTCGTGGATTTTGGTTGCATTTTAAATCTTCCATCTTCTGGTGTTTGTCCTTTTACAAAGAAAGGAGCTGTTCATTTTCCATTACCCCTCTGGAACAACTATAAATTGTGATGAACAACAATTTGTTGACTGATGTTTTCACTCCTAAAACAGTGGATATCTCTCATATTTCTTGTGTCCTCCATCATCTTGTTAGATACAATCTGTTGCCTTGTTTAGGTGGAGGAGCAGATTTTACCTATTAAGACTTGATAATTGTTGCCATGATTTTAAGAGGTGTTTCTTTTAACTTGTCTCAAATGATGCTTCATCACATGACCACCTGTTTGCGAAAAACCAAGACATGTTTCCCTTATAGTGCTACTCTCACTACCTTGTTTACTCATTTTAAAATATCTTTTGAAAATGAAATCTCTGTTTCAGTTACTGATTCTATTAGCGTTGGTTCATTGAAAATGTCTCGTATCACTTTGCTTGATGGTATGTTTGTTCGTATTAATCCTGAGCATCCTGCTCCTCCAATCCCCATTCCCTCTTCTCCTGTTCAGCACCATATTCAATCCTCTTCTGAAATCATTGCCATGTTAAAACTAGTACTTAGTAATCAAGACAAACTACAGACTGAAATATCTGGCCTTCACACCCGTATGACTCTGTTGGAAAAAGGCAAATTGCCTTTAGGTGCCCCTGAAATTAACAAATTGTACAATAATCTTGAAGATGAGTTCATTGACTTACAGGCAGGCTTTGAACTGCAAACCACTTCTTTGGCAGAGGTTATGCAGAGAAGGCTTAATCGAAATTCCTGTCAGTTGAGTCAAGAGATGAAGTTTGTTAGTAATCAAATAGGGGAGTTGGCTAAGTTCATTTCTGTTCATTTCAATGATGTGGGATCTAAACTGCATATGTAGCGTAAGCATTCAACTGTCCCGGAGTGGGTGCATTGCAATTGGTTGGCTGAGTGTCAAGGTGAATTTCTTGATGTCCCTCTACCACCGCCACATCATCATTCCAGTGCCTCCCCAATTTATCAACGACCGAGCATTCTTTGAGAAGGTCCATCGTGCCAATCACAGACGCTATTTCACATAAAGGGCCGCTCGGCGCGCAGTTGTGGTAGATCTCGAAGAATGACCTGCTCTCCTTTTTGTTTGATGACAAAGGGGGAGAATTTTTATGAATGTTGATTAGTTTTGGATGATTATGTTATTGGTTTGGTGTGCATCACCAAAAGACTTATGTTTAATTTGGGATTTAAATTTTAATATTTATTATATTTAGCAGTACATATTTTGATATGTGATGAACTAATGATTACTGCAGGTAACAATTTTACTGAAAATCGAATTTTAATTTTCAGTACCCTAAAATGGTATTGTTGCATGGTTTTAGGGGGAGCTAATTATGTTATACATATATTTAGGGGGAGTTAATAAGAGTTAAACAATTTTGGTTTGTCATCATCAAAAAGGGGGAGAATGTTGACTTAGTCATATTCCATCCTTAAGTTTTGATGATGAAATGTTCAAGTACTAAATTGTTTTATGGTGTTTCAGGTTTGTTGATAAAGGAACGTTGGTGGGATTTTCAAATGGAGGAAGAAAGTTTTTCTTTCTAGGAAAACAAATGTAAGGTCAATTGCATAATGATTGATTTTTTATTTAAAGGCTCTAGGACATATTGTTTGCATTTTTGTTATGTGTCTTAAATGAAAAATAATTTAAAAGTATTATGGAAAAGGTTTTTCTAAAAATAAAAAGAGATCAAATTAAAAAGAGATTGATATAAAACTACATGTGTATCTCTTATATTAGTCTGAATATCTAGTAGCTAATTGATATCTCTTAGATTGTTGCTACACGTGGATATGCATGATATCTTTTATTTTATTCTACATGCATGCTAACTATATTTGTTTGGAAGGATATATGTGCTACACGTGGAGATGATTTACTAGAAAGACTAAAATGCTTGCAGCCTTATTTCTTGGTGATTTGATATTCTATGTTTTCCAAGAAAATGTAATTATTGTTATATTGGAAGTTTAAAAGACCTTGAGTCTTGGAAAAGGGGAAGTGACTGTTACATTTTTTCTACACGCCACTATTGCTTAAAGAGATAGAAAGTGTGAAAGTCAAATGTTTATCATGAGTTACTTTTTGAAAGTCTTTGAAGTTGGTTGGAACTATATAACTAATGAAGTGCTTGATTTGTTCCAAAATATATCAATTGGATATATTAAACATATATTACCGTTGGGAGCTTGGACTGTTATCTAGCCGATTTCTTTGGATTAAATAGAACAGATAATTTTCTTGATAAGGAACTACAACGTAAATATAATTAACAGTAATATGCATAGTTGGCTATAAAAACAGTATTCTCATGTTTTGGAAAACTCACAAAAATATTTCTTGCACTTATTACTGTTATTATCGAGCAAATTAATTTTATCAGTGCAACCTTTGAGAAGCTAAGCAATTAAATTATTGATATTATTTGACCTGGTATTCGGTAAGAAATTAATTGTTTATTTATTGTGTGCTAATTGATCATTGCATATAATTGAGCCTTTAATTGTTAAATTGATTATTCTTGCATTGATCATAAACCTCTATATTTGTATTGAATTTCTATTTAGACTAAGTGTAGTCTAAAGGTGTTAATCCTAGTGGATTAGAGAAAAGGCTTACAAACAGGTTCAAGAAAGCAAAGGTGCTTGAAGAGTGCATAGGTGCACAAGGAGCAAGAGAGCTCAAGAGAAAATTAAGAGTTAATTAATTTTTGTTAGAATCTGTTTTGTAATCTGTATTTATTTATAAAGAAATAAATAAAGTGAGTCTCCAATACTAGTTGATATTGGACGTGGACTAGGCTATTATTATAGAGGGTAATATCTGAACCACGTAAAAAATCTTGGTGTTGATTTTATTATTTGCTTTACTTTAAAATCACATAAGCTACTTAATTATCTTAATTATTAAAATTTGAATATTTGCATTATATTAAGATAATTCTTTAACATCAAGTATTTTACTTAAGATATAAATTCAGTAGGATATTTTCTTTAATAGGCTATATTAATTCAGTAAGTTGATTTCAATCATTATAGTAGCCTGAAATTAAAAGTTTAATTTAAAGTTTAAAAGTTGGTCATAGATTGCTCCCACACTTATTCAACCCCCCCCCTTCAAAGTGTGCCTAGATAAATTTCATATATATGCAGTATTTATTTGAATTATATAAAGTAAACATTGTACAAATAGGTTTAATATTTTTTGTAGATAAATTGATTAATTTTACATATTTACTAAATATTATATATAATGTCTAATGTATAATAATAATAATAATAATAATAATAATAATAATAATAATAATAATTAATATATTAATTATTTATTATATATTAATGACGTCACTAGCTCAATAACGATCCGACTATTAGTTGGACCAGTTACCCATCCACCTGATAGCTTTTTCGGTTTGATGACCGATCCGGGTCTGAAAACAGTGCACGAAAACTTCTCTCACTTGAGGGTGATAATACTTAGTATTCATGTGAGCAGAATTTTATAGAACTAATATTTTTACGTGTGAAAATATTAATTTTATTTTTTATCATAAAAAATAATCTACTAATAGTTAATACATATTTGATGAAATGACACAATCCTTTTTTCCCTCATGAGCAAACACTAGAAATAGTTTATTTTCATTTGGTTGCAAAATTATATTTTTTTTATTTCACTTATCTGTATGATACAAAAAAAATATATTAATCTTGCCAACTCATCTTAACAACAAGCCTAACAACTTTTTCTTGTACTAATAAGATCTAGAATATAGAACACCAAGTTATAAAAAATGAGACTAATCTTACATCTATAAGAATTTTATATTCTTAGTGTTCACGTCAGAGAATTTTTTCCTAGGTGTGTTTTTATCCTTTTTAAGATTTCTATTTACATTAATTATTTTATTTTTAGGATAATATTTAGAAGAAAAAAATTGACGAAGTTTTGAAATGTTGATTTTAATAATGGGCCAATTATAGACAGAGTTGCCAATTGGTAGATGATTCAAATGGATGTATCAACTCATCCAAATTTTAGAATTTTTGCAATATGGTCCAATATGTGACTTCGTAAAATTGGTCTGAAATCGAGATTTATAGAGTTTGGGGCTTGTTTAAGCGAGGGTAAGCTGTTAGGCACATCGACTTCAGTGAAAACACGATTACCACATCTTAATATTTTCCTAAGTGTCTGTGTGTGTGATTTTGGGACTAGATTTTGAGTTGAAATCGTGAAAAGTGAGTTATTTTAAAAGCAACTCTGGGCCTATTTGAACCTACGAACGAAGGACTTGATTTGAGGAAAAGTTCATTTTTTAGGTTCGATTTTGATAAAAAAAAAACCTTTTGGGGTGACGTTTTGGAAAATATGGTTTATATATTGTAGGCATTTGAAATTTCGCTTTCCTGTTACTAACTATGCAGGAGGGCAAAAGTGTAAGACCCTGAATTTTACGAAATGAAAGTATTCAATTTTTATAATTATTATTCTATTTAGTAAATGGTTAAATTGATAAAAGTACATTAATACGCGTGGTTGTATAGTGGCACACAATATTGTACAATATCTTTGATTATTGATGCTTACGTGAGAAGTCACTCAGTTTTATTCAATTATTGTCACAATATTTTATATTATTAAATTAATAATTGAGATGACAAGTTATTCATATTATTATTTGCATTATTGACGATGTCTAGAAAGTTCTGTCGAGGAAAGGGGTTAGGTTATTTAATTACACGCCAATAGGGAGAAATCCTTATCGAAAAGCCCCCCTCTTTCCTGGGAATGATCTGGTTGTTAAATATTGTGAGTTATAATATTTATGATAAATAAGTTCGTGTTGATTAAATATGAAATTGATATTTCCATTGTGTTGGAATTATTAGTGTTAGTGGAAATCGACATCTATTCCGATAATAATTGATGTCTGGAGGTTATATTGACCAATAAGGTAATTAATCGGATAAATGAGCAATTAATGACTATTAATTCACATGCTTATAACTATTTATTCACATGTATGTACTATTGATTCACATGAATGTACTGTTAGGGGAGGTGGTGCAAGATTGATAATACTTGCATGACTAAATTAAAAATGGAGGTATAGATGAATGTACTATACTGTACTTATTTTTTTCACATGTATAGAACTATTGAGTCATATGATTGTACTATTGATTCACATGCATGTACTATTAGGAGAGGTGGTGCAAGATTGATAATACTTGCATGACTAAATTAAAAATTGAGGTATAGATGAAGGTATTATACTGTAATTATTTTTTTTCACATGTATAGAACTATTGATTCACATGATTGTACTATTAATTCACATGATGTACTATTAGGGGAGGTGGTGTAAGTTTGATAATACTTGCAGGACTAAATTAAAAATGAAGGAAAAGATGAAGGTATTATACTATAATATTTCGAGCCCCAAAACGTGCAATTATCGAAACTATATTTTTCTATAAATAGAAGCTCATTCTTCCTTCATTCTCACAAATTCACTAAGACTCACAAGAGTAATTATAGAGAGAGAAGCTATAGAGAGAAAGAAGAAGAGTAGTCTGCTACTTTACTAGTCCAGTATCTAGTCTTCTGCTGAGGTAAGGGATATCATTATTGTAGTAAGGAGTAATATTTATTTCATATTCTGAAGAGATATTATTTTTCGTACGCGTATGAATATTATTTTCGTTCAATATTCGTAAGGAATATCATCTTCATTCAATATTCGTAGGAATATTATTTTCGTTCAATAGTCGTAAGGGGTTTTATTTCTTTCGTATTCTGAAGAGAGTTATTTTCTTTCAATACTCGTAAGGGTTGTTATTTCATTCTTTATTATTCTGTTGGAATAACCTGTCAACGCGGACTACCACATGCATGGTAAAATTCTTTGGTTATTCCATTCTTTAATATTTTGTTGGAATAACCTATCTATGCGGATTACCGTATGCATGGTTAATGACCCTTCGTATTCATTCTTTATTAAATCGTGGAAATGATCTGTCTACGTGGATTACCGCATTGCGGATGAAAATCCATTTGCAGTTTCGCATATTCTATTATACACGTATGAGATATCATTTCTTTGTACTCGTCATGGAATATCATTTTCTTTTGTATTTTCCTTTTATGAGTACTATTCACGGAGTACTATTCATGTATACGACACTATTCACGTATACGGTACTATTTACGAATACGAGTTACTATTCATGAGTTATTATTCATGAGTTACTATTCACGAGTTACTATTCACGGGATACTATTCAAGACAAAATTGGTTTCTTTTTCTGACCAAATTATCGTTGATTTATTAATCTTACTCTTAAAATTAAATCCATGTTTTGATCATATTGTTTTTATTATCATATATAACATTTTTATAATCCTGGTGATGAAATTTCTCTTTGACTTAAGTGTAAAGATGGGTAGATTATTGGTATGATCGTGACTATGGGTTCTCTTTGGCCAGTAATGCAAAGATGAATTGTTGACTGGTATGATCATGACCATTGAATTTATAATTGAATATCTTTAGCTTAAGTGCAAAGGTGAATTGATCAACATGGTTATAATTATTGTTTATATAAATTCTGAAATGATTACATATTTCTTTGAGATATTAATATCTTTGGCCCGTAGTGCAAAGATGACCTGTTGTTGAATATCTTTAGCCTGTAGTGCAAAGATAAATTGTTGTTAAATATCTTTTGTCGTAGTGCAAAAATGACCTGTTGTTGAATATCTTTGGCCTATAGTGCAAAGATGAATTGTTGATGAATATCTTTGGCCCGTAGTGCAAAGATGAATTTATTAGTATGATTACGAACAGGAATTGTGATTTAGTATAACCATGATCTTTGATGTTTCAGGTAAAGACAAGTGATGAAAATTATCTTCATCTTGGATGCGAAGAGGAATTTAGAACCACAATTATGATTATGAGTTATTCACATGATTGTGGGCAGGAATTGTTGATTGATGTTACAGGGATAAAACATTGTTGGTGGACTTTTAACATGGAGGAGATAATAAACTTTATGGTATGTTTGACTCTTCTAATGGATTGCTCGTTCCGCTACAACTATGGTTGAAAAGTTTTATCATCTACCATATGTTCTAAATCTCTGATTTATTATTGACGAAGACTATTGATAAATTAATTATCTTTAGTCATGATATTCTTTACTGGGCTAATTGTGCTCACCCTTTTGCTTCACAATTTCTTTCAGGTAATAAGAGTGTAGCTGGGTCGAGCGGGGGTAACATGGGAATAGAATGTTGGTCTGTAGCTATTGAGAATTTTAGATAAGTGTGTCGTATTTTATACGTCATTTTAACTGTTGATTTTGGTTAACCGAATAGGGTGAGGTGAACCCAACTTTGGAAGGGTATTTTTCCACTATCATACAAGATGTCTAATGACAGATGACTTCGTGTTATCATAAGACAGGGTTGTACACATGCACTTGCTGATTATATCTATGAGCACTACCTATATAATATTGTAGTTTAGTTGAATTATAATTCTCAATTGGAGACAATGGAGATAAATATATGTCAAGAGAAGACTCACCATCGGAAAGAACATGACAGTAATCTTCTCATTTTTTTGGGGTCTATTGGGTCAACCAAGGATAATTCTCGAGTCATATGATATCTATCATAACTTAGATGTATGACCTCCCATGTACGAAGGTTTCCTTGAGCATTTTCCAAAGATTTTAATTTCTGAAACAATTATTGACTGTACTTTTATGTAAAGTACCATTGTAAGGTGTTGTGGTAGAGGCACCATGAGAGTTACATATATTTGTATTAAAACTCATAGTTTATGTGTTGTCGTACTCTAAACAACAGTTCAATAGTTGTAAAAATGAAGTTTGTATTTAATTTCTATAGTGTGATATCTGGCGACTCAGAATGGGCCGTGTGGACCTATTTTGGGGGCGTCACAAATGGTATCAGAGCTTAGGGATATGGTCGCTAGCGGAGATATGAGTCTAGAACTAGGAGGGGAGAGACGAGTAATATACTTCGCAAGTGTGTGACTTACCTAAGCTAAAATTATTTACTTGATAAGTTGATAAATTGTGATATGTCAATTAACCTTTGTTTTGAAGATATATTCTATAATGATATCTGAAATACAAGAGATGAGCAATGGAAAAATCATGATATAGAGGAAATAATCGGGAAGATACAATCCGAAAAGAAAGCAAGGTATTCTCATCTTTTCAAACTACTAAGTATATAAATTTCGAGGGCAAAATTTCATAAGGAGGGGAGATTGTAAGACCCCGAATTTTACGAAATGAAAGTATTCAATTTTTATAATTATTATTCTATTTAGTAAATGGTTAAATTGATAAAAGTACTGTAATACGCGTGGTTGCACAGTGGCATACGGTTTTGTACAGTATCTTTGATTATTGATGCTTACGTGAGAAGTCACTCAGTTTTATTCAATTATTGTCATAATATTTTATATTATTAAATCAATAATTGAGATGACAAGTTATTCATATTATTATTTGCATTATTGACGATGTCTATAAAGTTCTGTCGAGGAAAGGGGTTAGGTTATTTAATTGCGCACCAATAGGGAGAAATCCTTATCGGAAAGCCTCCTCTTTCCTGGGAATGATTTGGTTGTTAAATATTGTGAGTTATAATATTTATGATAAATAAGTTCGTGTTGATTAAAGATGAAATTGATATTTCCATTGTGTTGGGATTATTAGTATTAGTGGAAATCGAAATTTATTCCGATAATAATTGATCTCTGGAGGTTATATTGACCAATCGGGTAATTAATCGGATAAATGATTAATTAATGACTATTAATTCACATGCTTATAACTATTTGTTCATATGTGTGTACTATTGATTCACATGCATGTACTATTAGGGGAAGTGGTTCAAGATTGATAATACTTGCATGACTAAATTAAAAATGGAGGTATAGATGAATGTACTATACTGTACTTATTTTTTTCACATATATAGAACTATTGAGTCACATGATTGTACTATTGATTCACATGCATCTAATATTAGGAGAGGTGGTGCAAGGATAATACTTGCATGGCTAAATTAAAAATGGAGGTATAGATGAAGGTACTATACTGTACTTTTTTTTTTCACATGTATAGAACTATTGAGTCACATGATTGTACTATTGATTCATATGCATATACTATTAGGGGAGGTGGTGCAAGATTGATAATACTTGCATGACTAAATTAAAAATGGAGGTATAGATGAAGGTACTATACTATAATTATTTTTTTTCACATGTATAGAACTATTGATTCACATGATTGTACTATTGATTCACATGATGTACTAGTAGGGGAGGTGGTGCAAGTTTGATAATACTTGCAGGACTAAATTAAAAATGAAGGAAAAGATGAAGGTATTACACTATAATATTTTGAGCCCCAAAATGTGCAATTATCGAAACTATATTTTCCTATAAATAGAAGCTCATTTTTCCTCCATTCTCACCAATTCACTACGACTCACAAGAGCAATTATAGAAAGAGAAGCTATAGAGAGAAAGAAGAAGAGTAGTCTGCTACTTTACTATTCCAGTATCTAGTCTTTTGTTGAGGTAAGGGATATCATTATTGTAGTAAGGGGTATTATTTATTTCATATTCTAAAGTGATATTATTTTCTTATGCGTGTGAATATTATTTTCGTTCAATATTCGTAAGGAATATTATCTTCGTTCAATATTCATAGGAATATTATTTTCGTTCAACAGTCGTAAGGGGTTTTATTTCTTTTGTATTCTGAAGAGAGTTATTTTCTTTCAATACTCGCAAGGGTTGTTATTTCATTCTTTATTATTCTGTTGGAATAACCTGTCTACGCGGACTACCGCATGCGTGGTGAAATTCTTTTGTTATTCTGTTGGAATAACCTGTCTACGCGGACTACCGCATGCATGGTGAAATTATTCTGTTATTCCATTCATTATTATTTTATTAGAATAACCTGTCTACGCGGACTACCGCATGCATGGTGAATGACCCTTCGTATTCATTCTTTATTAAATTGTGGAAATGATGCATCTCACGTGGATTACCGCATCATGGATGAAAATCCATTTATAGTTTTCAGATATTCTATTATACTCGTATGAGATATCATTTCTTTGTACTCGTCATGGAATATCGTTTTCTTTTGTATTTTTCTTTTATGAGTACTATTCACGTATACGGTACTATTCACGTATACAGTACTATTTACGAATACGAGTTACTATTCATGAGTTATTATTCATGAGTTACTATTCACGAGTTACTATTCACGGGATACTATCAAGACAAAATTGGTTTCTTTTTCTGACCAAATTATCGTTGATTTATGAATCTTACTCTTGAAATTAAATCCATGTTTTGATCATATTGTTTTTATTACCATATATAACATTTTTATAATCCTGGTGATGAAATTTCTCTTTGACTTAAGTGTAAAGATGGGTAGATTATTGGTATGATCGTGACTATGGGTTCTCTTTGGCCAGTAGTGCAAAGATGAATTATTGACTGGTATGATCATGACCATTGAATTTATAATTGAATATCTTTAGCTTAAGTGCAAAGGTGAATTGATCAACATGGTTATAATTATTGTTTATATAAATTCTGAAATGATTACATATTTCTTTGAGATATTAATATCTTTGGCCCGTAGTGCAAAGATGACCTGTTGTTGAATATCTTTGGCCTGTAGTGCAAAGATGAATTATTGATGAATATCTTTGGCCCATAGTGAAAAGATGAATTTATTAGTACGATTATGAACATGAACTGTGATTTGGTATAACCATGATCTTTAATGTTTCAGGTAAAGACAGGTGATGAAAATTATCTTCGTCCTAGATGCGAAGTGGAATTTAGAACCACAATTATGATTATGAGTTATTCACATGATTGTGGGCAGGAATTGTTGATTGATGTTACAGGGATAAAACATTGTTGGTGGACTTTTAACATGGAGGAGATAATAAACTTTATGGTATGTTTGACTCTTCTAATGGATTGCTCGTTCCGCTTCAACTATGGTTGAAAAGTTTTATCATCTTTGGTATGTTCTAAATCTCTGATTTATTATTGACGAAGGCTATTGATAAATTAATTATCTTTACTCATGATATTCTTTATTGGACTAATTGTGCTCACCCTTTTGCTTCACAATTCCTTTCAGGTAATAAGAGTGTAGTTGGGTCGAGCGGGGTAACAGTGGAATAGAATGATGGTCTATAGCTATTGAGGTTTCCCTTAAAACAGTATGGAAATAATTTTATTGAGAATTTTAGATAAATGTGTCGTATTTTATACGTCATTTTAACCGTTAATTTTGGTGAACCGAATAGGGTGAGTTGAACCCAACTTTGGAAGGGTGTTTTGCCACTATTATACAAGATGTCTAATGATAGACGACTTCGTGTTAACATAAGATAGGGTTGTGCACATGCACTTGCTGATTATATCTATGAGCACTACCTATTTAATCTTGGAGTTTGGTTGAATTATAATTCTCAATTGGAGACAATGGAGATAATTATATGTCAAGAGAAGACTCACCATTAGAAAGAACATGACAGTAATCTTCTCATTTTTTTGGGGTCTATTGGGTCAACCAAGGATAATTCTCGAGTCATATGATATCTATCATAACTTAGATGTATGACCTCCCATGTACGAAGGTTTCCATGAGCATTTTCCAAAGATTTTAATTTCTAAAATAGTTATTGACTGTACTTTTATGTAAAGTACCATTGTAAGGTATTGTGGTCGAGGCACCATGAGAGTTACATATATTTGTATTAAAACTCATAGTTTATGTGTTGTCGTACTCTAAATGACAGTTCAACAATTTTATAAATGAAGTTTGTATTTGATTTCTATAGTGTGATATCTGGCGACTCAGAATGGGTCGTGTGGACCTATTTTTGGGGCCTCACAAAAAGTGTGTTTTTACACCTCAAAGACAATCTCGGAAAACTACAACAAAATCAAGCCCCAGAGACAGCCTATGGGACATCAAATCAACCCTCAAAGACAACCCTGAGGAAAGACAGAATCAACATCAGTCAAACACCGAAAATAACCCCGTAAGATAGCTAAAAGCCACATCAACCGCGGAGATAGCCCTGCGAGGGAAAAGATGTAATGTTGAAAACACAATATAAACAAACAATCATCCAGGTGTGGATAAGGTCACAAGAGCCACCATAGCCATCCCAAGTGCAAACTACGCAAGATAGAGTAACAGACAACCTTCAAAGACTTGAAGATGCTATTTTGGTCATTGAGCCATCTTCTCGGATTCGGAAAAGTGCAAACCCGATGTCATTGCATAGCTCTTGGAAAGATATTTTTGGAATGATATGGCACATCTCCATAGGATTCTCGGATTGCGAGATATGAACGTTTCAACAGACAACACAACTGTTAGAGTTTGTGCCCTAAAGGCCAATTATTTGATATAATTGCTTAACATTTTGATATTATATTTGATTCAATAAATAAATAATTTTATTATGGTTTTATTTACTACGTAATATAATTGTTAACATAATAAAATTCCTTAGAATAGTGATACAAATTATATAGTTTAAAGTATGTGACTTGAACATGAGATTATATAATTACAATTAGTATCATTGTTCTTAAATGTCCCTAGTCAAGTATCATTATTGATGGGACAACAATGATGCATTGAGACTAGTATGTGGATTGACTGATGACCAAATCTCATTGGTCATAAATATATGAGATATTAAGTCAATGCATAGGTACATGTTAGAGAACGATGTACTGGACAGACCCACCATGAGAATTCTATGTGGAGCATTATGCGAAGTGTTATTAGCAATTCTCATAGTGACAAGGATGTAATGGTCCTCTGACCTGAAATCACTATATTACTACACGGGAATTTATGTACTTTTATATCATCAAATGTCACCTTTAATATGGTGGACTATAAAGGTGATTATTGGGTACATCATGAATCGTGTGAGGAATATGAGTGATCTAGATAGAATTTAACCCTCCTATATATTAGGAATGATATCCATAGGCCTCTTGATTGAGTAGGACTATGAAATGCATGGCCATGCTCAAATAGTGATTTGTTTCATATAGTCTACTCATTGATCAAGAAAACTCAGATTAAATTATGAAGAGCATGACACATTCCATGGCTCAAGTTTAATCTAGGATATTAAGGTTAAAAGGATTAAATTACATTGAAACATTGGTCACGAAAAGGTTGCATCGAATCATCGATCTTATTATTACTTGGGTAGCAGTGATGCATTACTAGATGTCGCTCTTTGTTTATAATTTTATAATATGATTTTAAAATTATTGCCAACGTAATAATAACCTATAGGGTCACACACATAGAATGTTATTAAAAGGGAATTAATTTAAATTGTAAGGATTTAAATATATCAATATGATTGATAGTATTTAAATCACGAATTTAAATTAAAAGGATGATTTGTATATGTATATATATTAATTAAGTAAGACTTAATTAAGATATAATATATATATATATATATATTCGGATTTTATTTTAATTAGATTAGGGTTTTGATTAATTGCGATTTATTGCTATATATATGATATATCAGCGTCTTTGGAAAGTTAATCAAAACAAAACCCTAGCCGCTCTTAGAGAGAGACTAGAGAAAAACAGAAAAATTCATTCCTTTTGGTGGCTAGTACCGCAGCTCCCTTTATTAGAGAATCGTGCGACGATTCATGGGCGTTCATGTGGATACCGTAGAGGCGTAGTTCTTTTGGATTACGTTGGAGATTCGAAGCGATTTCAGAGTTTTTTATTATCGGTATAAATTCTAAACCACTGGATTAAATTTGTTTCGAATGGATCCTGTGTTGGGTTTCAGAAATTGCTTTATAAAGTTTTATATTCCGTTGTGCGTTTCTCTACTGAATCCCTTCAACAATAATTGAAGGAAGGAAATTCGAGGCGGCGGACCCACCAGGCCTAGCCGCATGAACACCTATGGCTAGCGAAGTCTTTAAATATCTAAAAAAAATGAACTTTTCTATAAATCAAACCCTTTGTACATAGGTCCAAAGAGGCACAACACTACTTTCAAAATAAAGCACTTAAGCACATTTTATAAAGCTTCACACACACACACACACTTTTTATGTTTAGGGAATGAAAAAGTTGCGATAACCGTGTTTCACAAAAATTAGGAGGGGTGCCTAACACCTTCCCATCACTTAAGCAAGCCCCCAAACTTTATGAATCTCAGGTTCCAGACCAATTAAACGGAGTCACATATTGGTCCATATTGCGAAAACTTTCTAAAATTCGGTTGAGTTGGTACAACCACTTAAACTCACACCAACTGGCAACTCTGTCTAATTTGGTCTAATCATACAATCAATCTTTTCAAATAATCAACATGTATGTCGGTTTTTCTTAAAATCTCACCCTTTAAATAAATTAATATACATAACGAGATATAAAGGGTGAGAAAAATTTAGGAATCGAATTTCCTGGCGTCGATAAGTGGCGATGTGACACCCCCAAATCCAGGTACTCCATTCCCACAAAATTTGGTGCTCACTATCAAAAACTATTACATCTAACTACCCATCATAAAGGATAAAGACATAATTTAAATAACTTAAACAATAATTTTTCCCATTAAAGGGTTACATCATTATAAAACAATCTCAGGTAATCTAACCTTAAATTATTACACAAGTCTGCGGAATACATCACAAAATAAAATAAGTCTTATAACATAATTCACTTAAATAAATTCTCAAAAAATCTTCAACACTTGGACATCTTGCCATTTCCTTTGCTAGTAGATGGCTCATCGACTTTCTCAACTTTAGCCGCAGTGTTAAATGCAAGAGTGAGCAAACAATTGTTCACTGATATAAAGAGTAGTAGTAATAACAACATGTGAATGAACAACGAATGCTGAACAACAATGAACTTGTTCTATGATTCAAAAATAGAAAACAAGTTCGAATTTAATATTTGAGGGTCTTAGACCACGAACTATGTCCCCAGTATTTAGGTATTATTACCTCAACCTTAACAATTATTTAGACTATACATAACCTTCTTAACGTGTTTAGGGGGATCAGCCCTTTGTACCATGTATTGTGCACAAACATCAAACGTTACACGTACAAAATCCCCTATGTTAGGGTTGTTCGTCTCAGCTTGAATTTAGAATTCCCGCACTAAAGAAAGTTTAGCTCGGAACTAACTTACCAGTGGTTCTAGAATTTTAGAACACTATTCCATTATAGACTAGTTCAATCAATAAGAGTTTGCTTACTACTTAAAGGTTAAATACAACAATATAGAATTGAATAAGGTTATCAAAGTCAAAGATCGAATAACAACAATGTACAATTGAATAGACATAGTGTGTGTGCAAAGTACCACATTCGAAAGAGTTAGAACAATCTCATTTGAATCAATATTTTAGAACAATATATACTTTGAACAACAATAACAAGACTTAGGAAATTAAAACTCGCTCGATGTAACGAACTAGATTACAAGAGCTTGTACAATCATACACGAGATAGAATCAATAGTCTTGCTCAACTTTAATGTAAAATTTAGGAATAGAAAGCTTGTTTGACATAAAAGATAACATAACCATGAAACTTGCTCAATAAAAGTTTAGGATAAGGAACTTGCATTTGTTATAAAGAGAATGAAGTTAGGAAATTTGCCTCGGGTGTAAGCTACACAAATATAATAAACGTTCGCTAATTACCCTACATATACCATTAGAATCACAATACTAATTAATTATATTAACATCAATTTCACTAGTTTAGTTTTCATTTTAATCAAGTCTATAATCCTTAACTTAGAACTTGATTATCCTACTCATTCACGTAACACGAAACTGAATTCTCAGTTATATCATAGAATATGACGTGGTGATTGCAAACCAATTCCAATTCAAATGATATCACATTACAAACTTTCACAACTTAATAATTCATAATCTATAGTTTTAACGTTGTGATTACAACATGTTGTTATGTCTTATAACATGTTTTAAGGTCATTAAAATAAGTTAGGTTAGCATTTCCAAAGTTATGTCATAATATTTCAACCTTTGAGTCGATCGACCACTCTTTTTGGCAGCTGCCAGACTACAAAAATCGGTTTTACAAAGAACGTGAATTGAAGCTCTACTCTAACCAAAAGTTCCAATTTCTCCCAATTCCACAGTAATTCATTAAACTTAACATCTACAACTTTGTAACAACATCTATAAACATGCATGTACTCAATTTTGAAGAATTAAAACCCCAATTTTCCCAATTTCTTCACTTTTAACACTTTTAGCGAATTCGATCGCCATGACTTCGTTTCTTAACCAATTAACACGATTCAAACTACATTATTTTCGTTTCTTAACATACTAACACAATCCAACATAAAATTGTATATTATCACACATATTGGACATGAAATTTTATACTTTCTTAAACTATTTTTCATACATATAAACTGTTATTATAACTTCCTTCTTGCAAAGCCAGTTCTCACGAATTTGATTACTAGCTACTGTATATATATATATATATATATATATATATATATATGACAATAACAGATTCTATAACATAATTATGCACACCCATAACCTATATCTTATATTCAACAACTTATCAAAATCCCACTTCAAGAGAATAAACATCACAAAGCAGAAAATTAGAGTTAGGGTAGATTATAACTTGATTTAACAAGATGTTCAGCAAGCCCTTCTCTTTCTTCTTGATGAAATTACAGAGAATAAATTCTCCCTTACTCTCAGTCACAACTTTCTCTTCCTCACCAAGCTCTCTCTCTCTAACCTCTGTTATTTAGCCTTAGATAAAAATAGAATGCGTAGAAATAAACTGGCCTCCCACGATCGACCGGTAACAAAACAAATCATCTAACTGTTATGTTAAGCCAAAAGCCATAAAGCTGCGTTTAGCTACACACAAATCCCATACTAGTTTATTTTAATAATATTTTTATTATATAGTTTCTATTTGTCACACATGCAACCCATTTAATTAGCTTATACTTTTAATTATAATAATTATAATTATACTTATGATTAATGAATAATTATATATCTAATTTAATTAATAAATTATACTTAAACATTACTTTATTTAATTTACTTAATTTCTTAAATATTAAACAACTCATTTAATTTAATTAATTCATTAAATTAAATCTTCAAAGAATAAAATTTACCTTTGCTTTAATTTAATTATCATACACACGTAAGTAAATTATTATACCACAATTTCATAAATTATTTATTTTTCTCAATAAATAAATTATTTAAAATATTTATTTAATTCAATAAATATTTAAATGAATTACAAATTTTTCGATCGTTACATCATTCCCTCCTTAAAAGGATTATGTCCCCAGAATCACGACTCGATAAATTTATTCGTTACATTCTTCCCTCCTTAATAGGATTCTGTCCCCAGAATCGCTATACAAGATCAAGCAAATAACTGAGGATAATTCTTCAATATAACGTCTTCAAGTTCCCACGTAGCTTCTTCAGCATTGTGGTTTCTCCAGATTACCTTTATAGAAGGTATCACTTTATTCCTTAGTACTTGCTCTTTCCTGTTAATAATTTGAACATGAATTTCTTCATAAGTTAAGTCTTTCTCAAACTGTAACGGCTCATATTCTATTACATGTTTATAATCAGGCTTATACGGCCTTAATATTGACACATGGAAAATGTTATGAATGTGTCCTAATTCCGGAGGTAAAGCTACCTCATACGCAACTTCACCAACTCGTCGAAGCACTTCAAAAGGTCCTATAAGCCTAGGGCTTAATTTCCCCTTCTTGCCAAACCGAATTTTCCCCTTCCAGGGAGACACTTTCAAGAAAACATAACTACCAACATCGAATTCCCGATTTTGTCGATGTTGATCGGTATATTTCTTTTGTCTATCTTGTGCAACTATCAATCTTGCTTGAATAACCTTGATGATCTCGATAGTTTGTTGCACCAATTTGTTGGTCGAAAAACCGATCACTAAACACGCACAAGTATACGCGGTCTAACAAGTAATACAGTGATAAGAAAAGTGTCAAACCCACGAGGAACTATCACGAATATTTACCAAGTACCGACTTTGTATCGCTAAAGTCTTATGCGAACAACAATAAATAGAAGTGTGATTAATCTAAGCATAACTAATTATCAAAGCAAGTAAATGGATAACGAATGGTAATCAAAGGAATTACAAGCTAAGGTTACAACTTCACCCCACTCAGGCATTCTGTCGAACACCCGGCGTGCTATATTTCATCAAACTACCTACCCTTCTCTCTTTGGTCTTAATGGTCACGACAATTTATCGACCGAGAATGTGACACCCCCAAATCCAGGTATCTTCCAACCCGACAGATGGTGCTACACTGTACTACCATTCACACACACATTCAATTGAAAAGCCTCAATAGAACGAATATGTCTTCTATATATTTAAAATAATATTAACATTTCCCCAGGTTCTTTATAACCATTACATTTGTTCTTGTCATAATATTACATATATTACAATCATTCACCCTATACTATTACATAAGTATTATATGGGTTCATCTTCGCCTTGCCCTTATCCTTGCCGGAGCCTTCAGTCCGTTCGATCTTAGCTGTGATCATATGGTTTAAGCAAGAGTGAGCATAACTAGATCAACAAGTACAACAATTCTAATAAATAACATGCTTGAAACATAGGAATCATATATCTTCAATAACTTAACAATAGTTATGAAGTACTATCGATAATTCAAAATAGCACTTATTTTCCTTCAAAATGTTTTACAACAACAATATTCAGTAAAACATCAATTTCGGTCTAAGACCTTGAGCATTTCATAAGTTCTTTTGAAAAAGGACATTCCAACACTAAGTCCGTAAGTCTGACATTTCTTACGAGCACGTCTAGGTGATAAGCCTATAGTACTCTATGTTGATCAACACTATATTCATTAAACGTATGTACGTTTAAGTTATGGCAACCTCACGTGCCTGTCATTTGACGACAAAACATTTTTAGCATACTCAGTCTTCGTTTGAAAACCACACCAATATAACTTGGTAAACATTGACCATGCTTGATAGAAACATAATATAAGTCTAGCCGAAAGAGTTGGCTTGGACTTCATCATACAATACTTCATGTGTAAGAATAAATGAATTACAAAGCTTGTCCAGATTGAACTGGAACAAGGGTTAGAATACTTGCCTTTAGTGTCTGCTAAAGTTATAACATGTTCACGTTAAGTGTTTAAGTCTCTACAGTAAATGATAACATAATATAACACATTAGGTCATGAATGAACATACATAGTTCCTAATGAATCTTACCCTTCTTCTCAATTTAATTATGACTTAGATTTGTTATTATTTGGTTTTGGATTTTCATTACGTCGTTCTTACATCCACATACAATTGACTTACTTTAACCTTAATTGATAATACTTAAGGTTTAAACATGTATTAACAATATTATATTCAAGACTTAGTTCATTACTAATGAGTTACCATTCATTTCATACTTGTAAACTTTCTTCTTTGTCAAAACCCTAGGGCTGGCGCTGCGGTGCCACCCTTCCTTCTCTATGCTGCTGTAACACCCCGATATCCGGTCTATCTTCACACCCGGATTCTGTACGTCACGATCACATCTTCTTCCAAACATACATCATTATATATTGAAATATAACAATATACATTCTAAATTCTCAGGTTCTAAAACCTTATAACTCCCTTTATTACAAATAACGGTAATTACATTATCCTTTACATCTTACACGAGTAACTTTCATCCGCCACTAAGGATACATAACAGTTCATTAAACTAATCTAAAGTTCATTTAACTTATTTTATATTACAAGTCTTCACTCTATCTTCTCGCTCATCCACATTCTGAATGACACTTCATCTGGATACCGTCAGCTTGATCTTTACGGGATCCTTAAGTTCTTCTAACATCGTACGCTGAAAATATTTTTCATTTAAATCAAGTGTGAGCATTCAATTGCCCAGCAAGTCATAACAATTGAACAAACAACTTCAAGAATTCAAACATTCTTTTAAGACTCCAATAATTGAACAAAGGTTATGAAGCAGCTTGAATAATAGGAATAATCTCGATTCCTATCATTTTAAAAAAATATTCACTTTCATTTTAAAATACTTTCATTCTTCTACCTTTTTCATACACATTCTGTCTGGCTAGAATTATTAGCACAGACTTAACAATAACGGATCATGTATGAACAGAGCATTCTCTTATTGAACAGTTAAATCACAGAATAGTTCATCTCATAGAAACACCAAAGTGTTCACATTGTGGCACAAGGCCTCATGTGTTCTACCACCTTGCACAAATATCGCACATTAGCACATAGACGAAACTTCTCAAGTTCAACATCTGAGAAGTTTAAGAAACTAGCATTCATTTCAAATATGAATGAAGTTATGAAACTTTCCTTATGCACAGCTACAACTTACGCTGAACTGCTAATTCCAGTTCCTATATAGCACATAAGAAAAACAACACATACACTAATTAGTCATGTATATTTGACTTATGCATTAGTTTGCTTAACTTTACTTCTTAGGGTTCGCGTTCTTGCAACCTTAGTTTACACGACCACTTTCATTACCGTTCTACGGCTTCATGACATACGGAGATATCTTACTTATACGTTCATCATCTTTTATGTTTTACATTCTTATCTTTTTCTTATAACTCCTCTAGGACTCAACACACATCGCTTCTCTGCTAGTAGTCCATATGGTACTCTGAGTGGTTTCCCACAAACAACCAACAAACAAGTTCCCATCTCGTCTACACTGCCATCAAAGTGAGTTAGATCGATTGCCAGTTTCGTATATACCTTCGCTCTCTGAAGGAATTGTTTAGCCCAGCTCCCATATATCAACCATCAAACATTACGATTGTACCACAACCTAAACTTATCATAACTTATCTTAACCATTAACTATAACGTTCATTAAGTTAATTTCTTATTCCTTATGGCTTTCTGGAAACTAATTGTCATACCTCAGGATTCATTCTTATACGACTCACCTTCGGCTTTCATTAATCTTATTACCATTCATTATGGCTTTCTTAATACCATTCGTATCTTACTATATACTTTTGTTATCCATTACTTGAACCCCATGTTCATTAGTCATTCTTAATGTTCAAGCCATACCGTTCGTGGTATGCTAAGACCACTCGTTTATCGTAACAGCGTTGCATACACAGTGTCTATATGCTTCACACTTATCTCTCATTATCATGACATAACATCAAAATGTTATTCATTACCCTCGTCGCTCAACGTCTAAGGAATCACAACCATATCAATCGTCCACGTTCGTTTATCGTAACTATGGCCCTCGGATATCGATTCTGTAATTCGCATTTACATTCTTTATCTTTTACTCTTATTTAATCTTTTCATTCAACCTTCATTAAAGGTTTAATTTACTAGATTAAGGGTTACATTAGTTGAGCATTATGTTTTTTATCTTTCCTTATGTTTCCCCAAGAGTTGAGCAGTTAAAAGCTCTTCTCTGCTTTTTTTTCTTCTAATCGGTCATTGTATTTCACTCTCTTTTTTTATCTCTCATACATACACGCAAGTTTGTAGTACCCGGCTCACTGGTCTGGCACTGCAGTGCCACCTTACAAGGCATGGCTGGCGCCGTGGCGCCAAGCCCTAACTCTAGAAAATTTCTCTAAGTGTTAAATCCAATTTGAGACGCTTATTTCCCGCGTTTATAACTTATTCGTTATAACTCAGAATGAGGTCATTCCAAATCCATTCTCTCCCTTATCTTAAGTACTTCAATACCCTCTGGACAGAACTTCATTCTGAATCTGTTATCGTGCCATTCGATTGGCTTGATCTTCACCCTTCATTCATTTTACGTTTTTAACGCTCTTCGTTTGTTCATCCGTAATTCTGTCATCCGAACTCAGAATTCATTCATTCTTAAGTCCACGACTCACATTTTTGATGTTCTCTTACATTCTTATGAAACCCTACACGTTCGAGTTCATTTACTAACTTTCTAATTCTCGTTTGTCTTTTATGAAATTTTCGACATAACTTCTTTATAGCTAAGTTTTAATCCGTTCTTCATGAATGTTTCTATTGTTCCTAACCAAGCAATATGCATCTAACTTATACGTAATGGTTTTAAACTTGTCCATCAACAACAAATATCCTATGATGGTTTTAAATTTGTCCATCAACAACGTTCTTCGTGTTCTTCGCATGTTCTTCGTTCGTTCTTCATTTTAATCGATATTTTGGATTATGATTTCACTTTTTATTGAAATTTGATGTTATAGAATATTATTCCTTACTTATTTCACCAACTTATTTATATAATCCACTCGGATCATTCTAATTCATTACAAATCTTATACTTCCTTAAGAAATTTATTTACTAAACTTCAAATTCTTATTTTCATTATTTCTCATGATTTCAACCATATGAAATTATTCATAACCTCATCTACTTCTTATTCTCATTAATTTATGTTTTAAACATATAGGACTTAAAGAGAATTTAAATTCGACTAGGTTTTAGATTACCTCTCTTCTTTATTTTTCTTCCGCTAGACAAAGCCGGCGATTCGCAAGCTTTTCTATTTCACGATTGTTGGGCTTCGGCACAGAAACGCACAATGGAAATTAAAATTTTAAAGCAATTTCCGAAACCCTAAAACAGGATCCATGCGAAAATCAATTAATTCAGAGGTTTAGAGATTATACAGATATAAACAAAAAACGAGAATCAAACCGATCGCCTCTCAATCTCCAACGCAATACAAACCGATCAATGCTTTCTACAGATATCCACATTTAACGCCGCATGAACCGTCGAACGATTCGCAATAAGAAGGACTTGCATGTACTAGCCACCAAAAGGAATGGATTTTCTGAAACTGTTTTCTCTCTAGTCTCTCTCTAAGAGCGGCTAGGGTTTTTCAATTATGATATCCAACCCTAAGTAGCTGCTACATATCATATATATAGTAGTTAAAAGGAATTAATCAAATCAAAACCTAATTTTATAAAATCCGAATTTATATATATATCTCTTAATTAAGTCTTACTTAATTAATATACATATATACAAATTATCCTTTTAATTTAAATTCGTGATTTAAATACTATTAATCATATTAATATATTTAAATCCTTAAAATTTAAATTAATTCCCTTTTAAATAACGTTCTATGTGTGTGACCCTATAGGTTATTATTACGTTGGCAATAATTTTAAAATCATATTATAAAATTATAAATGTGAGTGACATCTAGTAATGCATCACTGCTACCCAAGTAATAATAAGATCGATGATTCGATGCAACCTTTTCGTGACCAATGTTTCAATGTAATTTAATCCTTTTAACCTTAATATCCTAGATTAAACTTGAGTCATGGAATGTGTCATACTCTTCATAATTTAATCTGAGTTTTCTTGATCAATGAGTAGACTATATGAAACAAATCACTATTTGAGCATGGCCATGCATTTCATAGTCCTACTCAATCAAGAGGCCTATGGATATCACCCATAATATATAGGATGGTTAAATTCCATCTAGATCACTCATATTTCTCACACGATTAATGATGAACCCAATAATCACCTTTATAGTCCACCCTATTAAAGGTGACATTTGATGATATCAAAGTACATAAATTCTCGTGTAGTAATATAGCGATTTCAAAGTTGGAGGACCATTACATCATTGTCACTATGAGAATTGCTAACGACACTTTCGCATAATGCTCCATATAGAATTCTCATGGTGGGTCATCCGAAGACATCGTTTCTCAACATGTACCTATGCATTGACTTAATATCTCATATATTTATGACCAATGAGATTTGGTCATCAATCGATCCACATACTAGTCTCCATGCATCATTGTTGTCCCATCAACAATGATACTCGATTAGGACATTTAAGAACACCGATACTAATGGTAATATATAATCTCATGTTCAAGTCACATACTTGAAACTATATAATTTGTATCACTATTCTAAGGAATTTTATTATGTTAACAATTATATTACGGAGTAAATAAAATCATAATAAAATCATATATTTATTCAATCAAATATAATATCAAAACGTTAAGCAATTATATCAAATAATTGGCCTCTAGGGCATAACTCTAACAACGATCACCTTCGATCCGATCATTCATACTCATTCTCTTCCTTCTTCATCTTCTCCAAGCTCTCTCTCCCTCTCTCATGTTATAGAATTTTCGAAAATCTCCTTTAAATGAAAGTTAGCTGCCTATTTATAGAAAATCCAAAGCTAGGGAAAAATAGTCATTTCGCCCCTCTTAACCTCCTTACTATTTATGTCTTAAGGACTAAGTTTACTTAGCCCTTAAGTTTGCTTAACCCTTAAGTTTACTTAGCCTTTAAGTTTGCTTAACTAATAATTTGGTTTTATACCTACTTATTTGGTATCTATTACTTGAGTTATTTGCTTAATCTCATGTTTCTTAGTTACTTTTCATGCATTTTGTGTTTATTTTGTAGATTTTATGTTTGGGAGCTGTGTGAGCGACTATTGGTATGAAAACGCAAGGAAAAAGCAATCTGGACATCTTCATGTTCAGTTCATGTTCTTGGCTTGGAACTTGGACTATATTATAGAGCTTCTTCTTAGCTTTTCGGAACATCTTGAATCATTCCAATCGGAGTTCGGATGCAAGAGTTATGACATTTGTACCAACGGACGTTGAACTTCGTTGTTTTGGATGGCCATTTGCATAGCAGTCACTTCCAGTCCAATTTTGGCCTTCGTCCGTTCGTTATTTCTCAAACCTCAAAGAATGAAAGTTGTAGAGCTCGTTGATATCTTCGATTTGATAGGAGGCAGGCACCGGAATTTACTTTATAATATTAAATAATTTGTTTAAATAAGATTAGTTTGGTTAAGAGTTAATATTTGGTAATTTATATTAATAATTCCTCGTGGGAACGATACTCTACTTTCACTGTATTACTTGTTGACCACATATACTTGCGTGTTGTACGTAATTAGATTTTACCCAACAAGTTTTTGGCGCCGTTTCCGGGGAATTAGTTTAATATATTTTTGCCAATATTAATTTCAATCAAATTAGTCTTAATTTAAAATTTTTAATTTTTATTTTTAATTCTCTTCCTATATTTCTCTCTTTTCAGGTACCATGGATGACTTTGCGTATCAATGGCCATACAAGAACATGACTCAACCAAGGGAAACAGGGATTGAGGGACTTAATGCATTTTCTGTAGAGTCCGTACTAATTGAGATAAATTTGAAGACGTTGGAGGTTATCGCAGCCCAACGGAGTCGAAGGATGACAAACATGACTCAACCAAGGGAAACAGGGATTGATGGACGTAATGCATTTTTCGCAATATCAACACAGATTGAAGAACTTTCGAGGATGTTGGACGTTATTGCAGCCCAAAGGAGTCGAAGGATGGCAGTTACGTGTGACTATTATGCTGGCAACCATCAAAGTCGTCAATGCACCGTCAGTTTTGAACCGGTACAATATAGTGGTGATCACCTCAACAACTATGTTGATCCTAGTTATCATCAAGTTTAGGTGTATCACCCAGATTCTTCATGGAGTTATAATTATCAAGATCAATACTCTACTCCAAATCCAACATACACGTCGGAATTCTCATATCAACCTCCATTAAAAGAAGAAAAGTCAAAGTTAAAGAAATTACTGTCAAATGTCATAGCAAACCAAGAGGAAAGGATGATGAGTCAAGAAATATCGAGCCACAATTTTCAGCACCAAATGGAACAACTCATCACCACTACAACTCATGGTGCTCAATACATGGATTCCAAAATTGAGACAGATAATTCGAGATTGGAGGAATTGTTGTCCAAGTTCATAACATCAAATGAGGAGAGAAGGATTAATCAAGAGAAGTCAATTCAGAATCTTCAGAATAAGATAGATCAAATGACCAAAGCCGTAAGCAACCTTCCTCTAAACACTTGGCTTTATAACATGGATGACGAAATTGACGGAGAACCCGAACCAAATTTGCGACTAGATGAGCTACATGATATCGAAAGTGTGGAGACAATTGGGGATAATGAAATAGAGGTCGATGAAGATCTAGATTCCAAAGAAAATAAACCGATTCTGTTAGTTCCTCAAGTGCCTTCTCCACCAAAGATCAAGAATTCAGTCAGATTTGCAAAACCTTGCCTGCTAGGTAGTCATGTCATCGACGAAGCTCTTTATGACATAAGAGTGAGTGCAACAATGAAGCCGTGGTGGGACGAGAAAGAGAAGATAGACGAAGAGCCCATTGTGTTTGACACACTTCCATGCCCAAATATGATCACAAACACAATGGAGATAGCACCTAGTTATTTGCCCTTCTTCATGGAGATTATACCGAGTCAGAGCATGCTAGGTGACTTTGATGCTATGGCCATCGCTTGTGGGAACCTCCCAAAGGATTATTTGCTACTGATGGATGGAGGATTCCTCAATTACCTAAGTGGAATTGGATAACATTAACCAGACAAAGTCAGGCTGAAAGATTGTAAATCAAGCGCTGACTGGGAGGCAACCCAGGAATTTTTTTTATATATTTATATGTTTTCCTAGTTTATTTAGTAGATAAGAAACACGTTATATTCCAAAGTGCTATTCTAATCCATGTTGTCTCTCTTCATTGCAGGTATTGGAGGTTCAATGGATAGGAAAATGATCGTCGCCACCATCGCCACCATCACCTCACGCTTAGCTGATTACAGGGAAGTTCTCTTCTACTTATCGCTATATTCTTACAATGAGGACATTGTAATTGCTAAGTTTGGGGGAGTTTAGTTTAGTTCTTTATTGCATGTTTAGTTTCATGTTTATGTTATGTTATTTTACATATGTTGTTAATTTAGTTTAGGTTCATTATATTTGCATTCATGTAGTACAACTGCATAAGAAGTTGCATAGTAGTATAGTTTGAATAGCATTATATTCAGTTTCTTGTAAAAAAATAATAATAAAAAATTTAAAAATAATAGTTAGTTACTATGTTCATCTTGCATGAGTCCAAATTTGTTTGATAATTCTGATCTATTTTGGCCAATGATAGAGAGAATGGGATTGAGTAGACAAGTATAAGATCGATTATTAGAACTTTAATGTGATTTCTTGTTATGAATTGAATCTTTTCCTGTTTTGAAACTCGGTATAATCAAAGTTAAGACGTTAGAGACAACTTTGTTGATGATTAAGTTTAAATTGATATATAACTGACTTCTTAAGGATAATATTAGTTTGAATAAATGAAAGACATGAATAGGCGGAGATGGCTAAATTTAGACAAAAACTTAAGTTTGGGGGAAAATTTGGGATATATAAGCTTAAAAAAAGAAAAAAAAGAAGAAAAAAAATGATGAAAAAAAATACCGTGGCTAGTCTTGTTTCAGGGCCTTTGTTACTTGAGCAAGTACGCCCGAGGGAGTGACTTTACACCTAGCGCCCTAAGGTCTTATATGGTCTGGGAGTCGTTGGTTGAAAGCTCGCTAAGGGGTAGCACTGTTAGCCTAATGGAATGAGACATTACACAGTCATGGTTAAAATAAATAAATAAATAAATAAAACGGGAAAAGTGCAAAAAGCCCCCGTAATGCAAAGTAAAGCATAAGTATCCCAGATTGGACTCTTGAATTTGGTGGATGTTTGAATTTAGTTGGATTTAGTTTGTTCGTGAATTTTATGAGTTTGCACTGTATGATGCCTTTAAATAGATCTATTATGTGTTGTATTTAGCATTATATCAGTTAGAATGGATGTTGAGCACACACGCACTATAAGAGTAATAACCGTTTGAGATTCGATGATTGATAGGAATTATTGATTGGTTTTGATATGAAATATTATCATGTTTACTTGATTTCTCTAAGGTCGGTTGAATAGACTTGTCTCTGTTATTATTGTTGGATTTGTAGGAATATAGATTAGTTGCATTTCATTTCATTGCATTGCATTGCATTTTTGTTTTGTTTTTGCTTGAGGACAAGTAAAGGTTTAAGTTAGGGGGTATTTGATAAGTAGGTTTTATACCTACTTATCCGGTATCTATTACTTGAGTTATTTGCTTAATCTCGTGTTTCTTAGTTAGTTTTCATGCATTTTGTGTTCATTTTGTAGATTTTATGTTTGGGAGCTGTGTGAGCGACTATTGGTATGAAAACGCAAGGAAAAAGCAATCCAGACATCGTTTGTGCTTTCATGTTCAGTTCATGTTCTTGGCTTGGAACTTGGACTATATTATAGAGCTTCTTCTTAGCTTTCTGGAACATCTTGAATCATTCCAATCGGAGTTCCGATGCAAGAGTTATGACATTTGTACCAATGGACGTTGAACTTCGTTGTTTTGGATGGCCATTTACATAGTAGTCACTTCTAGTCCAATTTCGACCTTCATCCGTTCGTTATTTCTCAAACCTCAAAGAATGAAAGTTGTAGAGCTCGTCGATATCTTCGATTTGATAGGAGGAAGGCCCAGTAACTCCTCCCGGATCAAAAGTTATGACCGTTTTACTAGAGGACACTGCATTAGAAAAACAATTAGCAGCTTACACCCAAGCCGGGGCTTGCTCTTTTAAGCCTAACACCCAAGCCGAGGTTTTGGGGTCAAAACTAAATTACAGTAGCATAGCAAGACGGGGCTTGCTATTTACAAGGCAATACCCAAGCCGGGGCTTGGGTACGTGCAGAGAAGGCAATTGTAACTAGAATTTGAGTTCAATAAGGATTGATTCGAGCTGTTTGACTCAAGGACTTCCAAGAGGACTTAAAGACATATAAAGAGACATATAAAAGGAGGAGAATTACAAGGATTAGAGGGAAGGTTTTGAGGAGAATTCCATTAGATTAGATTATAGTAGATTAGGACAAAACCATTGTTCTTATTAGTTTTGGAGATTGATGCAACTTAAAGACCATTGAAGATCAAGAACAGGAGCTTGAGGAAGATGAAGATTTGTTGACAACATATTTATTCTTTACTCTACTCTTATTTTTGTCTTTCAATGTGTATTCAAGTGTGAATTCTTAGTTTTAATTCAATGAACTAATTCTTTGTTTGAGATTACAATGGATCTTATGGTGTAATTTATTTTAATATGTTTCGCTATCAATTATTATGTTCTATCGTGAAGATTGTCTATTATGATTTGTGTTAATTGCCTAATTGCCTAGCTAACAATTACCGTGATAATCTATATGAACTCGAGAGATGAAGTATAGATTTAGATCTGATCATGATAGCATATGTTTGTGATTTCTACATAGATGGAATTCATGATTCGTGTTTAGGATAGAGATATGCATTTACGCCATATGTAATCTTATAGAGAACTTGTGCTTTAAATCCTTTTTAATTGTAATTCACATAGAGATATAGTGGATTAGTTAATTAGGGTGTCTTGCTTAATTCTATCAATTGTGGATTTAAGTGAGTATGGGTATTATGCATCGAGAGGTGGTTTTATCTGCTTTAGTGTTCTTGATTAACAATTCAGGATAGAAAATAATTGATTAGAAGTGTATTAACTTAAATGAAGCAATAAGTGAAGTTGTGATCTTAAATCTCCATAATCTTATTTGTAATTAGTGGTAATTAGAATTAGTTCAATTACGTAATTTACTTTATAAAAATAAATTGTTTGTTTAAATAAGATTAGTTTGGTTAAGAGTTACTATTTGGTAATTTATATTAATAATTCATCGTGGGAACGATACTCTACTTTCACTGTATTACTTGTTGACCATGTATACTTGCGTGTTGTGCGTAATTAGATTTTACCCAACATTAACCCTTAAGTTTACTTAGCCTTTAAGTTTGCTTAACCCTTAAGTTTACTTAGCCTTTAAGTTTGCTTAACCCTTAAGTTTACTTAGCCTTTAAGTTTACTTACTCATTAAGTAACTTATCATTTACTTAGCTCTTAAGCATAAGCACTTTACAGTCCAAAAACTGCGATTCTCGGAATCCAAATATTTTTGGATATTTCGTCTTTCCTTTACCGATTAACTTTTACGTATTTTTCGGATTTCTAAAAAATTGAAAAATACTTTTTGGTGTTAAGCGTTTTCCTTCACGTTTTACCCTAACGTAGTTAAACGAGTGAAAAGTACACAGCAGTACTTTTCATCGTTTTTATTTTGTCTGATTTCTACACATTTTTCAAGAAAAACTTTTATCGGCTTACTTAACTTTCCATGACATATTATCGGCAAATCTTTCGACGAAATTTCATTTCGACAAACCGAACTCTTAGAAAGGCTTAGGTTATTCAAACTCTAACCCTTAGGTTTCGTCAGATGAATAGTGCCTATTTCGTCTTTTTCTTCGGAAATATTTTTGTTCCCGGAAATTTTTCATTTTTGTCTTGAAAATTATTACTCGTTCAGTCTAGCTCGTAGCCAGAATCCTCCCAACTTATAACCATGCTAGGTTCTAGAACGATTAATAAACATATAGCATATAATATTATTAATAAAATTCATTTTATTAATAAATAATTCTTTAAACTTAAATTCTGGAAAAATCCAAACTTTAGGGTCATTATTACTGGTTGTCATGCTGGCTGCTTTCACTTTCTTGATGGTGAGGACAGGACTAAATCGTTCTGGCCATGAGTCCCAAATATATGTCGTTGTTGCAATGTACATGAAAGTTCGAAGAGGTATGTACTATATATATGGCGTTACAGTGCCACCAATATATACCTTGGGTTGGCGCCGCGACGCCAACTCTGTGCACCAGAAAATTTTGACCGACTTTTAATTTTGCGAACTTCCCGGACTCGTAACTTTTTCCTTATAAGTCCGAATTGGCTCGTTCAAGAGCCTACGGTTCACAAATTACATACTCTACATGGTCATGCAAGAATTTTATCTGTTTGACTTCATTTACTCAAAATTCACCTATTTGTTCATTTTTAATGAAAATGATAAACGTTCGTGAACGTTCAACGCTTGTTTCTTCGTTCTAAGTCGGAATCCGGTCATTTTCGAGTCCACAACTCTATAATGTCAAATATGACTTGTCTCCATCGAAAACTAACGTTTTCGAGTTCAAACACAAAATTCGACTTCCATTCCGAGAATTTCACGAATTCGACGATTATCGTCCAATCGTGAAAATTCCGGTGAAACTTCGTTACTAACGATTTGATCATCGTTCCAAATGGATTCTAACCATCATATGAACATTTCAAACTACATATTATACCAACTTATTTTCAAGCTATGTTTTGGCTTATTCTTCATAAGTTCATGACTTACTAACTTATAAACTACAAGTTTTCATTCCTTATGACTTATTATAGATTTAAGTCCTTTAATCAACATTCTCACATCTTATCAAACATACTAACTTCATATGGAAAACCTATGACAAGTTCATCATAAGTTCTTCATAAGTTTATAACTTATTTAGGTTCAAGTTACTTATTCATGACTTATTCGGCTTAAGTCCATTGCTTATTCAATTCTTATATGTTATTAGCATACATGATCATCACTTCTCTATCAAGCTATCATGGTAGAGATAGAAGAATATAGGACAAGAGTTTTACCCTTGATGAACTAGTCTTCTTCTTTTTAAAAATCTAACAAAGAATGTTTTGACTTAAAAGTGCTTATTCTCTCTAACCAACAAGTTACTTTGTATTAGAAGTTGTTGGTATTTTGAATAAGTAGTAAATGACTAGCAAGCTCCTTCTATTTATAGGAAACACAAGGTTAGGGTATTATGGTCATTAGAACATCCCACCTCCTTAACTAACCTCCTTACTATTCATTACTTGCTAAGCACAACACTTATCCTTTACTTGGTCATTACTTAAAGTTCTTGGCTATCACACAAAGGTTTTTCCCACCAAGATAACCCATATCAACATTGGTTGCTCCATAGATCAAGCTTAACCCATTGGATCATTACATTGGGCTTAAGTTAACTAAATTAGCTTATTCCTATTGGGCTTGCATTACATTATTTGGGCTTCATATAAACCAACACTTATCTTAATCATTAATACATCTTGGGCTTGTCCCTTAATGCACATTGGACTTTCACTTCACACAAAATCCACCATTCCATTCCCTTTTGTCTTTAATCCTTAACGTTCTTAATTTAAGTCCGCATGCAAAATATTACATTTTCCATACCTAGATTATTATTACATAATCCATCTCACCTCGATATTATAACGTTACGTATTTCTCGGAAGTTCAAAAATAATTCCCGAGCAGAAATCGATGAATAGTGTTTTTTAGAAAATTTCTCGAAAAACTTTTATTTTCGTCTTGGAAATTCAAATACTTTAATTCTCACGTAGTTAAAATACTACGACGTTCCGACGTTTCTAGGTTATGGAATGACATTCATCTTTCTTACACATAATAATAACAATTAATATTATTTTATTCATTATTTATTAAATAAAATTATTTTACAAAGGATCCGAATTTCTCGGTCGTTACATTCTTCCCCCCTTATAAAGATTCTGTCCCTGGAATCTCTTCTCTCATTATACAAACGACTGAGGGTAATCCTTCTTTATCTTTTCTTCCAATTCCCACGTTGCTTCTTCTGCATCGTGGTTCTTCCATATCACCTTCATGGAAGGTATAACTTTATTCCGCAGAACTTGTTCTTTCCTATCGAAAATTTGAATTGGCATCTCTTCGTACGTTAAGTCTTTCTCAATATGAATAGGCTCATATTCTATCACGTGCTTATAATCCGGCTTATAAGGACGCAATACCGATACATGAAACATGTTATGTATTTGTTCTAAGTCTGGAGGTAATGCTATCATATAAGCTACCTCACCTACCCGTTTTAATACTTCAAAAGGTCCTATAAACCTCGGACTTAACTTTCCCTTCTTTCCAAAGCGTATCTTTCCTTTCCAGGGAGATACCTTTAGAAATACATAAGAGCCTACTTCAAACTCCCTATTTTCTCGATACAAGTTTGCATACTTCTTTTGTTTGTCTTAAGCTGCAATGAGACACATTCGTATCAACTTCACCGTTTGCTGCACCAATTCTGGCCCTAGCATTCGGCGTTCTCCCACTTCATCCCAATACAATGGTGTTCTGCACTTCCTCCCATACAAAGCTTTGTAAGGCGGCATACCTATGCTTGCATGATAACTATTGTTATACGTAAACTCTACTAATGGTAGATGATCATCCCAACTACCCTTGAAATCCATGACGCAAGATCTTAATATATCTTCTAACGTCTGAATTATTCTCTCGCTCTGTCCATCAGTTTGTGGATGATACGATGTACTCAGCTTCAACTGCGTTCCCAACTGCTCTTGTAGACTCCTCCAAAAGTTTGATGTAAATTATGGGTCACGATCTGACACAATCGATACTGGTGCTCAATGTCTGAAAATTATTTCCTTAACATAAAGTCTAGCTAACTGGTCTAAGTTATACTTGACCCTAATTGGCAAAAAGTGAGCCGACTTCGTCAACCTGTCCACTATTACCCAAATCGCATAATACCCTTTCGTTGTAGTTGGAAGTCCCACCACAAAGTCCATCGTGATATGCTCCCACTTCCACTCCAGAATCTCCAATGATTGTAACAAGCCACTTGATCGTTGATGTTCGGCCTTAACTTTCTAGCAAGTCAAGCACCTACTCACATACTCAGCTATTTCTCTCTTCATGTTCGGCCACCAAAAACTTTGTCGAAGGTCTTAATACATCTTAGTACTACCAGGATGAATCGAAAACCTCGAACTATGAGCCTCTTGTAATACTTGCTCCTTTAATTCTATCTCATTCGGAACCCAAATTCTTCCTTCAAATCTTAATAATCCCTCATTATCAAGACTGTACTTAGTATCTTTTTCATTGGTTAGCCGCTCCTTTATCTGGTCACACTCACTAGTTTTGAGTTGCACCTCCTTAAATCTCTCTAAGATGGTAGATTGCATCTCTATCGCAAACAGTATTTGTCCTGCTTCACTTGGCAACTTCACTTGTAATTCCATCCTAAACATCTCTGTTATTAACTCAGCTTGAGCCGTTAACAATGATAACTTCTCCCGACCCTTCCTACTTATGGCATCGACAACTACATTGGCTTTTCTAGGGTGATACAGGATTTCACAGTCGTAATCCTTTATCAACACCACCCATCTCCTTTGTCTCATATTCAACTCCTTCTGTGTGAAGATATATTTGAGACTCTTATGGTCCGTATATATCTCACATTTTTCTCCGTAAAGATAATGTCTCCATATCTTTAGAGCAAAAACTACTGTGGCCAGTTATATATCATGTGTAGGGTAAACTTTCTCATAATCCTTCAACTGCCTTGATGCAAACGCAATGACCTTGCCATGCTGCATGAGCACATAACCAAGTCCTCTATGCGAAGCATCGCTATAAACTACAAAATTTCCTGTGTCATCAGGCAATGACAAAATAGGCGCTTCACTCAATATCTTCTTCAGTTCTTGAAAACTGTCCTCGCCCTTATCAGTCCATGCGTATTTTACCGTCTTCCTTGTCAAGTTAGTCAACGGAGTAGCTATCTTTGAAAAATCTTAGATAAATCTCCGATAGTAACCCGCTAACCCTAGGAAACTCCGCACCTCAGTCGGCGTTTTCAGTTGTTCCCAATTCATCACGGCTTCTACCTTCATCGGATCTACTAAAATCCCCTCATGGTCAATAACATGACCTAAGAACTGTACCTTTTCCAACCAAAATTCACACTTAGTGAACTTCGCATACAATTTCTCCTTCCTTAGTGTCTTCAACACTAATCTTAGGTGTTCAGCATGATCTTCTGGCGTCTTAGAATAGACTAGAATATCATCGATAAACACCACGATGAAATTGTCCAAATATTGTTTGAACACTTTGTTCATCATATCCATAAGTGCAGCTGGTGCATTAGTCAACCCAAATAACATTACCAGAAACTCGTAATGACCATAACGAGTCCTGAATGTTGTCTTTTGTACATCTTCCTTTCTAACTTTTAGTTGATGATACCCCGTTCTTAAATCTATTTTACAAAAATACTTAGCCTCTTTCAACTGATCAAAAAGATCATCGATCCTGGGCAATGGGTATTTATTCTTTATCGTTAACTTGTTCAACTCTCTATAGTAGATACAAAGTCTCAACGATCCATCCTTCTTCTTGACAAACAGTACCGGTGCTCCCCACGACGAAACACTCGGTTGAATGTACTTTTTGCCAATAGTTCTTGTAACTGCACCATCAACTCCTTCATTTCCACTGGCGCCATACGATACGGTGCCTTGGAAACTGGTGCCGCTCCTGACACAATGTCTATTACAAACTCAGTCTCCCTATCTGGCGGAAGACCCGACAATTCACAACTATAGGTATTTGTTCCATGGTTGCTACCACTCTCTGGGTATCAAAAACATGACACAAGTAACCTACACATCCCTTCCACAATAATTTCCTAGTTTGTGTCATGGTTAGACAACACAAACATGTCAGAGACCTATTCCCATAAAATATTACCTGAGGTTGTCTCAACGTTCTAAGGTTCACACATTTCTTCTAAAAATCTATAATTTCCCCATGGTTAACTAAATATCCATTCCGAGAATTACATCGAATTCTCCTAACTTTATCGATATCAAATCTACCGATAATTTACAACCTCGTATATCTACGCAACAACTCCTATGAACATCTTCAACATGAATTATTTCTTCGTTTGCTACCTTAATATTTAAAGGTATAGGCAACTTTTCGGGAAGTAATCCTAATCGTCTAGCAAAATCACATGCTATAAACGAATAAGTAGCACCCGAATCAAACATCACGTAAGCATTGATTTCGTTGATCAGAATAATACCTGCGACAACGTCCCCTGATGCAACCGCATCTTGGACTATCATATTAAAGGTACGGCCCATCGGCCTACCCGGCTGCGCTGGACCACTAATAACTAACTTACCTCCATTAGTGCCCTGGTTCCCGTCCGTCCCCTTCTTCGGGCAGTTCTTTGCCATGTGGTCAGTTGACCCACATACAAAGCATCCATGATTATTTTTCGGACTTGAACAGTTAGGCGAGATGTGCCCTTCCTGCCCACAGTTGTAGCATACAGCCTTCCCTTGAGACAGACTCCTAAGTGAGTCTTCCCACAGGTCTTGCAGGCCTCCATCCTCCTCTTTAGGTCTCCTTGCTTCACTCCAGTATTCCCAGAGCTGAATGTTTTCCTCTTCTGTCCCTCGCCACTACCGCTGGCTCCTTCTATTTTCACTCCCCCATCCACTTTCCCCTTGTTCTTCTTATCCTTGTGGTATTGGCTCAGAGCCTCACTACCACCTTCGGAGATTATCGCCTTCTCTAAAATGGTCCCAAATGAAGTACTCTAGAACACATATATACGATTATAGAGCTAGGGTTTCAAGCCCTGCTCGAACCGTCACGCCTTCCTAACCTCGGTGTCCACTTGGTGTGGAGCGAACCTTGCCAGTTCATTAAACTTGGCGGCGTATTGGGGAACCGTCATGTCCCCATGTTTTAATTCGAGAAAACCCATCTCCATCCTTCCCTGCATGCTCGTGGGAAATTAGTTCTCGAAGAATATCTCCTTGAACCGCACCCACGTTAGATTCTCTATCCTAGCCCTAGCCTGATTGGCTTCCCACCATAAGTTAGCCTCTCCCTTCATCATATAGGTTACAAAGGCAACCTTCTGGGCCTTGTCGACATTTGCTATCACAAATTTGTGATGCCCCTAAATTCGGGTATCTTCCAACCCGACATATGGTGCTACACGGTACTCATAACTATACAATCATTCCATTGAAATACAACATAATGAATGTAATTACTATCTTCTTATTACAATCAAAGTGAAATCCATTCCCAGGTTCACAAACCGATTACATCGTTTGTTGTTCGTAAGATATAATACATACAAACATACTAATCTATTACACGATGGTTGATTATCCATCTTAGCTTTGCCCTTATCTCTCTTAGCATTCTCAGTACGTTCATCCTTAACTGTAATCATATAATTGACGCAAGAAGTGAGTATAACAAGCTCAACAAGTTTAACAAAGGATAACATCAATACCACATTCGTGAATTATATGACAAATCATACATAACTGAACAAATAGTTATGAAGTATTATGAAACACTAATACTTTAACAATTCATAACATCAATTCCCAAAGTATAGAATAGATTAGGAATTCTGAATCAGTCGATAGACCATGAACAGTAGCTTTCTATTTTCATACTTAAAAAGGATATCACAACACTAAGGCTGTACATCCGCATTACTTAGGAGCACTTCTAGGTGATCAACCTATAGTACTCTATGTTGATCAAACATTCATCCGTTAAATGTATTTACGTTTAAGTTTTGGCAAACTCGCGTGCCCATCGAAAAATCGATGAAAAATACTTTTGTTTGTTCATAGACAAACCTTACCTTCAAATCCGTACCAATTACTTGGCATAGGATAACGTTAACATTTCTATATAGAAAGATATGTATACAAATCAATCTATATCTTACGAGTAGTTTAGCCGAGTTAAAACTGGCATTGACCTTTTCTTTAAAACCAGTCATGCAATTCAGTACAATGAATCACATAAAACTTGAATAACTTGAAAGTCAGACAAGCATTAAGAAAACTTGCCTTTCAGCGTCTTCAAATAACTTAATCGACTAATCACAACCTTTATAGAATCTACACGATATATTCACATAGCACAGTGTAATTAACTACCAAACAATTACTCACATTGTTTCTACCAACTTCTTTCTCTTTTATGTCTTAATTAACTTTATTTTATTAATAAAGTCAATTCGACTTATTCCCCTTCATCCCGACTTATTAACAAACTTACGTTATTAACCAGACTCTATCATCATTGGTGAAGTACCAATGTTGTTTACCGATTATGGTTCATTAATAACACGTCGTGTTCTTTATTCATAAGTTAATAACATGCGTTCAATTCCTAAGTTCATTACCATATACATTAGTACATGTAACATAGGAATAGTCTTAGTACATTCATTAAGTGTATAAACATAACTCATATAGGTCTTTGAACAATTGAAGTTTAAACCTAAGTTGTCTAACAAAGACCACCGCCACGCCAAGGCCCAGTAATGGGTCTTATATATAATCCGAAATACATGGCCAGCTTGTAGTATCTGAGTTCGGGTCTCGTACTTGCACATGAGACTCCTTCATATGAGAGGTCTTTGCGGTACACACTCTACTGAAGAGGGTAATGACACTATACAAGGATACGTGTGTATGCACTTAAAGCGTGGCGCCGACTCAAAGAGACTAGTAAAAGTTTGAAAAATAAAATTTTTGGTGAGTTTCCCAGACTCATATCTTCTTCGTTATAAGTCCGATTTGGTCTGTTCAAAATCCAACACATCATAAATTACATACTCTACGCGTTCATATAATAATTCTACACTTTCGAATCTGTTAACTCAAAATTCACTATTAAGTTCATTTTTAAGCGTTAAACTTTAATGAGCGTTTAATACTCGTTTTCTTCGTTTTAAGTCAGAATCCGACGATTCTTGAGTCCATAACTCTTAAATACCCTATCTCACGTGTTGAGATTAAAAAACAACGTTTTCAAGCCTCACGACAACTTTCGACTATCAAACCGGAATTACTACGTTTTCGACGTTTAACGTCTAATTACGTAAAATTTGCCATAACTTCGTTACTAGTGTTCTCTAAGCCAAATCACATGGAATACTCCATTGATTTCATATCTATATCCTAACCAAGCAAGATGCACATATTTAAGTATTGATGGAGTTTAATTATTCATTAACAATCAACCTAAACAATCAATATTTTCATGGTTTAAACCTACATCAAACCTTATGATTTCTATGTCTTCATGACTTATAAAGATTGTATATATTACAAGTCATCCTTATTCCTCCATAAGAGACATACGCCACCAATTTATGATTCCTCATACTTAAAGAAATCAAAAGAGATGGAACTACTATTAAGGAATATTACCTTAAGGAATCTTAGTGTTCTTGAAAGAAATTCTAAAGCAAAACTTCAAAGTAGATTGATGGCTTAAGTCTAGCTTTTTCTCTCTCTCAATATATGTTGAATACTCTTGGAAAACCAAAAATAAACAACAATTGCCTTCTATTTATAGATAATTGAAAAGGAGGGAAAAATAGGCATTCTCCCCCACCTCCTTACTATTCCCTACTTTATCACCAAGTAAAATATTTGGTGATCAAGTAGATTTCTTTGCTTACACACCAAGTGGTCGGCCCACCATGCCCATGGGTCATCCCCATGGGTTGCCCCATGGGTTTTACCCATTCGGTGACCCACCGGTTCGATCCACGATTAGGTTTCTTGGATCGGGCTTAATAATTCTAACATCGGGCTTTAGTTTGGGCTTAACCACTTAATTCATTGGGCTTACATACTCAATTTCTTGGACTTGGCATAATCCAAATATAATTGGATCACTCTAAGTCTTAACCTTAATTCCATAATACCACTCGTATTCTGCACGTATAATTCACGTATTCTTTCCGTATAATACTCGTACAATAATCGTATTGTACTTCGTATTAACTCTTCATATTATACATAAATACTAAATAGTACCATACTTGTATAACACACGCTTTATCACTATCGCAATTCCTTCTACGCGTCTCATTTTCTTTTCGAAAATCATTCTACTCAACCCTTAGGTTTTAAGTCCGCATGTGAAAACTTCATTTGCCATAAATGAAATATTATTAGATATTTCATCTTATATTGATATTCTATCAGTACCCGTTTCTCAGAATTTCAAAATAATTTCCCGAGCAGAAACGGATGAATAATGTTTTTACAGAAATTTCTCGGAAAATATTTATTTTCATCTTGGAAATTCTAAACAATTAATTCTAGCACGTAGCCAGATTACTAACCATATTAGCACATTCTAGATCATAGAACGACCTTCACATAGCTTACTCACAAATTAAATCAATTAAATTCATTTAATTCACATAATCAAATAAAAATTTAATTATCATAAAAATTCGATTTTCTCAGGTGTTACATTCTCTCCCCTTTATAAGGATTATGTCCCCAGAATCTCGCTTATAATTACATAAACAAATGAGGAAAATTTTCTTTCATTTTACTTTCGAGTTCCCACGTTGCTTCTTTAGCATTGTGGTTTCTCCATAACACCTTTACTGAAGGTATTACCATATTTCTTAAAACTTGTTCCTTCCTATCAATAATTTGAATTAAAAGTTCTTCATATGATAAATCCTTCTCTATCTGGATAGATTCATACTCTATTACGTGTTTATAGTCTGGTTTATACGGACGCAACACAGACACGTGAAACACATTATGAATGCGTTCCATTTCTAGAGGTAAGGCTACTTCATAAGCTACCTCTCCTACCCTTCTTAAAATCTCAAAAGCTCCTACAAACCTTGGACTTAACTTCCCTTTCTTTGCAAAACGTATCTTTCCCTTCCAAGGCGATACTTTCAGAAAGATAAAAGATCCTACATCGAATTCTCTCTTTTCTTTGTGAGGATCTGCATACTTTTTCTACCTATCTTGGGCCGCTACTAATCGAGCACGTATTATCTTTACCATGTCCGCCGTTTGTTGTACCATCTCAGGTCCCAACATCCGACGTTCACCCACCTCATCCCAACACAATGGAGTTCGGCACTTCCTTCCATATAACGCTTTGTAAGGCGGCATGCCTATACTAGCGTGAAAACTATTGTTGTACTAAAATTCCACCAACGGTAGATATTCGTCCTAACTCCCTTTGAAATCCATAACGCAAGATCTTAACATATCTTCGAGCGTTTAAATTGTTCGTTCACTCTGCCCATCCATCTGAGGATGATACGCCGTACTCAATCTTAACTGCGTTCCCATTTGCTCTTGCAAACTCCTCCAAAAGCTCGATGTGAATCGTGGATCACGATCTGACACAATCGAAACAGGTACTCCATGTCACAAAATAATTTCATTGACATACAGCTTAGCTAATTGTTCTAAGTTATACCTAACTCCTATTGGTAGAAAATGAGCCAATTTCGTCAATCAATCCACTATCACCAAAATAGCATCGTATTCTTTTCTTGTTGTTGGAAGTCCCACCATAAAATCCATTTTCACTCTGGAATTTCTAACGGTTGCAACAACCCGCTCGATCATTGATGTTCAGCCTTAACTTTTTGACAAGTTAAGCACCTACTAACATATTCTGCTATCTCCCTTTTCATGTTCGGCCACCAAAAGTTCTGACAAAGGTCTTCATACATCTTCGTACTACCGGGATGTATCAAGTACCTCGAACTATGAGCCTCCATCATTATCTCCTCCTTTAATTCGGAATCGTTTGGAACCCAAATTCTTCCTTCAAAACGAAGTAATCCCTCCTTATCGAGGTTATACTTAGTCTTTTCTTCATCTTCTATCCTCTTCTTCATCTGCTCGCCTTCCTCGTTGCTCATTTGTACTCCCTTAACCCCTTCTACTATGGTCGGTTGGGTTTCTATGGAAAATAACATTTCCACTGCTTCCTCCGGTAACTTAACCTCTAACTCCATTCTTGCCATCGCTGTTATCAACTCATTCTGAGTTGTTAACATTGACAGTTTCTCTCTACCCTTCCTACTTAGCGCATAGGCTACTACATTTGCTTTCCCCGGATGATATAAAATATCACAATCGTAATCTTTTATTAATTTTAACCACCTTCTCTGTCTCATGTTCAACTCCTTCTATGTGAAGATATATTTTAGACTTTTATGGTCCGTGTATATCTCACACTTCTCTCCGTATAGATAATGACTCCATATCTTCAAGGCAAAAACTACAGCTACCAATTCCAGATCATGAGTGGGATAGGCCTTCTCATAATCCTTTAATTGACGTGACGCATACACAATGACCTTGCCATGCTGCATGAGCACGCAACCCAGTCCTTTATGCGATGCATCGCTATATACTACAAAGTTCCCTGTATCATCTAGTAAGGACAATACAGGTGCCTCACTTAACCTCTTCTTCAGTTCCTGAAAACTGTTCTCATATTTTTTAGTCCACACATACTTCACCGACTTTCTTGTCAGATTTGTCAACGGAGTAGCTATTTTAGAAAAGTCCTGAATGAACCTTCTATAGTATCCTGCTAACCCCAGAAAACTCCTAACCTCGGTTGGCGTTTTCAGTTGCTCCCACTCATTAACTACTTCTACTTTTGCTGGATCCACGGAAATGCCATCTTTATCAATAACATGTCCTAGAAACTACACTCGTTCAAGCCAAAATTCACACTTTATGAATTTCGCATACAACCTTTCCTTCCTTAGTGTTTCCAACACTATCCTTAAATGTTCAGCATGATCTTCTGGCATCTTTTAATAGACTAGAATATCATCAATGAACACTACGAAGAACTTGTCCAAATATTGTTTGAACACTATGTTCATCATATCCATAAATGCGGCTGGCGCATTAGTCAACCCAAACGACATCACCAGAAACTCGTAATGACCATAATAAGTTCTGAACGCCGTCTTAGGTACATCCTCCTTTCTCACCTTTAACTGATGATACCCCGAGCGCAAATCTATCTTAGTAAAATACTTTGCCCCTTTCAACTGATCAAATAGATCATCGATCCTGGGCAACGGGTATTTATTCTTAATCTTTAACTTGTTCAACTCTCGATAGTCGATACAAAGTCTTAACGACCCATCCTTTTTCTTTACAAACAATACTGGTGCTCCCCAAGGAGACACACTCGGTTGAATGTACTTTCTTTCTAATAGTTCCTGCAATTGAACCATTAACTCCTTCATCTCTACTGGCGCCATTCGATATGGTGCCCTTGAAACTAGTGTCGTACCCGGTAACAAATCAATTACAAACTCAACCTCCCTGTCTGGTGGAATACCCGGTAATATCTCCAGAAATACATTCGCGAACTCATGAACTATAGGTATCTGGTCTAAGGATGTTCCCACTCTTTGGGTATCCACAACATGGCACAGGTAACCTACACACCCTTTTCTCAACATCTTCCTAGCTTATGTCATCGATAGACAACAAGAGCGTCTCGGTGATTTACTATCGAAGAACACTACCTTAGTTTTCCTAGAAAGCCGAAGGTTCACACTTTTCCTATGGCAATCTATTATCGCCTTATGGTTAATCAACCAATCCATACCAAGAATTACATCGAATTCTTTTAACCTTATCGGTAACAAATCTACCGATAACTTATTACCTCTAATATCTACGTAACAATCTTTATGAATATGTTCAATGGGGATTATGTCTTCGTTTGCTACCTTAACGTCTAAAGGTATTGCTAACTTTTCAGGGATTAAACCTAATCGCTTAGCAAATCCACATGCTATAAAAGACAAGTAGCACCTGAGTCAAATAACACATAAGCATTTATTTCATTGACTGGAATGATACTGCTACCACATCGATGATGCAACCGCATCTTGATTCGGCCATATTAAGCGACGAGTGAGGGTCTACCCATCGATGATGTTGGTCCAAGAATGGCTAATTTACCACTACGTAACCCTTATTTCCCTCTAACCCTTTCTTGGGCAATTTCTTGCCATGTGGTCCAATGATCCATGAGACAAAACACCCATGGTTCTTCTTAGGGTTAGGGACGGTTGGGTGTGATGAGATGTCCATCCCCGCCTTACAGCTTGTAGCAAACCGATTTCCCTTTAAATAGACTCCCATATGAGTCTTTCGCGTATCTTGTATGCCTCCGCCCCACGCTTAGATCTCCCCTGTTTTACCCCAAAGATTCCTGTGGTTGAAACTCTTCTTTTAGGCATGTTGCCACTCCCCACCAGCAACTTCGCTTTACTACATCCCTCTACTTTATTCTTGTTCTTCCTTTCCTTGTGATACTGAGACAATGCCTCACCACCACCTTCAGCTATTATCGCCTTTTCCAGAATGGTCCCGTAGGAAGCACTCTGAAACACTGATATCCTACTGTAGAGCCAGGGTTTCAAGCCCTACTCAAACCTACGTGCCTTCCTCTCTTCCGTGTCCACCTGATGTGGAGCGAATCTTGCCAATTCATTGAATTTGACAGCATACTGGGGAACTGTCATATCCCCTTATTTAAGTTCCAAGAACTTAATCTCCATCCTACCTTGCATACTAGTAAGGAAGTAGTTCTCAAAGAACACCTTCTTGAACTGTTCCCACGTAACTGCTTCTGTCCTAGCCCCACCCTGGTGAGCCTCCCACCAATATTTGGCTTCCCCCTTCATCATGTAAGTCGCAAAAGAATTCTTTTGCGCCTCACTTACGTTTGTAATCACAAACGCCTTCTCAATCTCTTTCACCCAAGTCTGGGCCTCTAAAGGGTCTGTCGTTCCTCGGAACTCCGGAGGACCCACACTCTTAAATTCCTTAAAGGTAGTTGTTCTTACTACCCCAGGAGCTATAGGAATTCCTCCCCCAACTTGGTTAAATGCTGCCATTAATAAATTAATGAACTCTTGCATAGGGTTATTAGGACCCCCTTGATTTTCATTATGTGACTAGGTCTCTTGGTTACGTTGTCTCCTTCTTGGCGGCATAATTCTGATTAAATAAATAAAGTTTCATTATTATCTATTTAACTGCTTAGTTATCATTCTCAAATATCAACTCATACCACAACAAGCACATTAAATAAAAACTTCATTATATAATTATGTTTTCATAGTCAAAACTATTTACATCATGTTTCCTTAGACAAAAAGCTATTACATTACTATCCCGTGATTGACTTCTACAAAAATTGGGATTTACAAAAAGACTACCCTTTAATTATACAAAAGAAGGTTTTACGTCACTACCTATATACAAAAAGACCTAACGATCTACTAACATTGTCGTACGATATTCTCATGTTTCTGATTTTCTAAAATCGAAACAATATCTCGACTTATGGTATGTCGAGTCTATCCGGACTCAATAGAATAACAAGCAATTTTTAGCTTGAAATCCTCATGAGCACATTCATGGATGTACGACATCCTAGCTATCTTCTGGTCTTTCTCGACCAGTTTCTTTCGAAGCTCAACGGCCTCTTCCTTATAGTCTCTTGCCTTATTCGCCATCCGCACTTTTTCATTGTGCTCCGACCCAAAATCTGCCTCTGCAGATTCCTTCACCTCATATAGGGCGGTTATCTCCTCGTTCTGTGACTGCACCAAAGTGCGCAGATGCACATTCCTATCCAACACTGCCAGATACAATGATCTCATTGCATCCGGAGGTGTTGGCTCCTGAGTAGGCACCACCATGTTAATCGATGTTACCTCCATCTCCTCCTCCACGTCAATCATCATATTTAGATATGACGCTATCCCCATTGTCTCCTCGGAGTATTCCTCCTCAGAGATGTACTCTTCAATATCGAGTCTTCCGGAACCACTAATCGGTACCTCTCCCCATCGCATCAAGATTATCTCCACTTGGTTCACCGAGAGCTCTCACTTATCTCGTGAATGTCTCTAAACATCAAGCTATTGTTTGACATCTACAAAACACATAACACGTTGATTAGTGCATAATACACAATAGTATAAGCACAAATCACATTTAATTTATTTAAGATTAATTTCCATCTTTTAAATCTTTCGGTACTGAGCTTTATCAATACCTTATTAATTCATTTGACTTGAATTTTTTTCTTCAGACTTTACCTTCCTTACGAGGTTATTAGCCTAAGGTTCTTCCCCCCTTAAGTTTTATAACCTAATGCTTTGATACCAACCTGTGACGCCCCCAAATTCGGGTATCTTCTAACCTAACATATGGTGCTACACAGTACTCATAACTATACAATCATTCCATTGAAATACAACATAATGAATGTAATTACTATCTTCTTATTACAATCAAAGTGAAATCCATTCCCAGGTTCATAAACCGATTACATCGTTTGTTGTTCGTAAGATATAATACATACAAACATACTAATCTATTACACGATGGTTGATTATCCATCTTAGCTTTGCCCTTATCTCTCTTAGCATTCTCAGTACGTTCATCCTTAACTGCAATCATATAATTGACGCAAGAAGTGAGCATAACAAGCTCAACAAGTTTAACAAAGGATAACATCAATACCACATTCGTGAATTATATGACAAATCATACATAACTGAACAAATAGTTATGAAGTATTATGAAACACTAATACTTTAACAATTCATAACATCAATTCCCAAAGTATAGAATAGATTAGGAATTCTGAACCGGTCGATAGACCATGAACAGTAGCTTTCTATTTTCATACTTAAAAAGGATATCACAACACTAAGGCTGTACATCCGCATTACTTAGGAGCACTTCTAGGTGATCAACCTATAGTACTCTATGTTGATCAACATTCATCCGTTAAATGTATTTACGTTTAAGTTTTGGCAAACTCGCGTGCCCATCGAATAATCGATGAAAAATACTTTTGTTTGTTCATAGACAAACCTTACCTTCAATTCCGTACCAATTACTTGGCATAGGATAGCGTTAACATTTCTATATAGAAAGATATGTATATAAATCAATCTATATCTTACGAGTAGTCTAGTAGAGTTAAAACCCGACATCGACCTTTTCTTTAAAACCGATTAAATGCAATTCAAGACAATGAATCACATAAAACTCGACTAACTTGAAAGTCGAATGACGTTAAGAAAACTCGCTTTCTTTCGTCTTCAAATAACTTAATCGACTAATCACAACCTTTATAGAATCTACACGATATATTCACATAACACACTGTAATTAACTACCAAACAATTACTCACATTGTTTTTACCAACTTCTTTCTCTTTTATGTCTTAATTAACTTTATTTTATTAATAAAGTCAATTCGACTTATTCCCTTCATCCCCGACTTATTAACAAACTTACGTTATTAACTTGGATTTCTATCATCATTGGTGAAGTACCAATGTTGTTTTACCGATTATGGTTCATTAATAACACGTCGTGTTCTTTGTTCATAAGTTAATAACATGCGTTCAATTCCTAAGTTCATTACCATATACATTAGTATATGTAACATAGGAATAGTCTTAGTACATTCATTAAGTGTATAAACATAACTCATATAGGTCTTTGAACAATTGAAGTTTAAACCTAAGTTGTCTAACAAAGACCTCGCTTGCTACGGCATGGCTGTGGCCTTTCTATATAACTTTGGCGTTGCGGCCAGCCCGGTTTGCGATACTGATTAGTTAGGTCTTGCATTGTACATGAGACTCCTTCATATACGAGTAGTATGCCATGGTGCCACTTTACAAAGATGAAGTAATGACACTATCTCGAAATACGTGGGCTGACACTTAAAGCGCGACGCCATACCTCAGCACCAGAAAAGTTTGAAAAATAAAATTTTTGGTGAGTTTCCCAGATTCATAACTTCTTCGTTATAAGTCCGATTTGGTCCGTTCAAAATCCTACTCGTCATAAATTACATACTCTACGCGTTCATATAAGAACACTTTCGAATCCGTTAACTCAAAATTCACTATTAAGTTCATTTTTAAGCGTTCGTTAAACGTTAATGAGCATTCAATACTCGTTTTCTTAGTTTTAAGTTGGAATTCGACGATTCGTGAGTCCACGACTCTTACCAGTACAAAGTACCTAATAGACAATACTTAAATTACAACATTTTTTAAAAAAGTATTGTGATTTTTTTATAACGTTTTTAGGCTCGCCCCGAACGAAAGCGAGCTGGGAGCGATCAAAGGCGATAAACGCTTGATTGTATTCTTGATTGATTCAATTGATAACGAGAGATAATGGTACCCCGGCTATGTTCAAGGGGGGCGAAAGCGGTATCAAAGCGAGACATAAGTTGATTATCCTCGCTTAGAAAGCTATCACCGCTTTCGGATATGTGCATAGCACAGCATCACTAGTGCGGGTCGAATTCATATGCAATAGAATCATTAGACAAGTCGAGTAAAGAAAGCAGTATCGTTATAGATATATATGCAAAAACGTTATCTATCTAAAAGGATATTTTTTTTATTTTAACTAGATAACGTTTTTTTTAAAACGTTGTCTATCAAAAAAAAAAACACGGATCTAAAAAAAAGGCACAAAATGAAATTTTGAAATTAAAGCAAATCTACTTTCTTCTCTCCTATCTCTGTACTTTCTCTCTCTACGAAGTGGGTGCCCTGCTCTCCTACTCTCTTACGATCCAAACTTCGGCTACCACTGTGGCCATCAGCTGAGGAGGCGCTTATGATGTTTCAGTCGGAGGTATTTCAATTCGAGCTAGAGAAGATCAGAAAACGCCTTTGACTATTGGTATGGTCTGGTCGGGTTTGATCAGACACAAAATTCTAGGGTTTTTGCTATGGCTGACGCTCTCTCTGCGATTCCTGCTCCCGTTCTTCGTTGTTAAGTAGTCTGCAGTGCCTAAGCCAAAGCCCATATTTATTTATTTCTGTTAGCGAAAATAGAAAAATAATACTCCATCTCTTTTTACTCAGAGCCGAAACTGTTTGATGGTACAGTTGATGAAAACCGGTAAGGTCTCGCCGGAATTGCAGCTGCAGAGGGGGAAAATGGCGCCTATTAAACTTGTGTGGTTGCAGGTGTGGAGAGACGCCGGACATATGACATCGTCAATGTCTTGGAAAGCATTGGTGTAAGATCTCTTATTACCCCTTTTCTCCTTAGTTTTTTATAATTTGAGAATTTTAGGTCGAATTCTAAGCTTGTTACTATGAATCAGGTTCTTGCAAAGAAGGCCAAGAACCGATATTCTTGGAAAGGGTTTGGAGTAATCCCTAAAACTTTACAGCTACTCAAGGTATTTTTTACTTTCAATTTTTCTTTCAAGACTTTAGGTTCAACATTTCAGTTCTAGATTATCAGTTAATTTAATTTTAATTGAATGATTGAAATTTTTGGTGCTTTGTTAGCAAGAAGATCTGAAGGAAAGTTATACTGCATTTGAAGATAATATCTCTCTAAAGGTGTGTGGACTCTTAGGGCATGAAACTGTAATGCTTCCTTTTTTGTTGTTGACAAAGTTCAATTGTATTTCCCCACTTTTCAGCTATAAATTAACAGGATTACTATTGTTTATCCTGTTCTATAGGTTTCAGATGATTACGAGGATGAATTTTTTTACAGTTCCAATAATTCAAGTCAGAATGAAAGAGTATCTGTTTGTTATTTTATCATTAGGTCGCAATTATGAGGTTTAAATATATATAACAAAAGCATAATTTTTCTGTGTTCTATTCTGGGCTTTGCATTTGTTTCAAATGTTCGTTCCATTGTACAGTTGGGTTGGCTACATAGTGTTTTGTACCAACAGAGGTTCTTTAGTGCACACTAGCATGTTCAAGTTTACTTCTCTGTTAGATATGCAATGAACTGTTCTTCCTCTGTCAGTCAATGTGCCGTAAAAGAAATGGTCGTCTTTTTAATTTCTGTAAGCATTGTGTTGTGAATATGAGATTAGAGTAGATTATTTGTTCTATGTTCAATCGTGTGCTTTTGTTGAATGAATACATCTAATTGAGATTTCTGTAGTTGAAAGTTATATTCCATATTCATCCCATGAATATGCTAACATGCTAACCACTGGTGCTTCTTTTTCTTTCTTGTTTCTTTGTTTTCTTTCAAATACCAGGTTTTTCTTGGATGGTTGGGTGCGAGGCAGAAGCATCTTAAAAGATATACAGAGTATTATACCTCAAGAGGGTTTCATGTTATCACCTTTACTTTTCCTACGGCTCATGTTTGTATATTCATTTGGCTTACCAGGTCTGTAGAACATTCACTACACCAAGTAATACAAAAACTAATCAATTGTTCAATGTTTTTTTGTCATCACTATAAAATGGCATAACATGAGTTTGGAACTGTCAGGAAGACAAAAACACTTGGTCTCTCATACTATACAATTTTATTACGGTGTAATGCTTATATGGTCTCTCATATTATTGCTGCATATTAGCTCTAATTTTCAAATAGGTTTCTCACAATTAAATTATTACAGGAAGTTATAAGAATCAAGAATGAGCATCCCGATGATAGGCATTGTATTGTGAATGATGGAGTAAAAGGTCGTCTTAAGGTTACCCGTGCATTTGAAGAGTCTGATTGCCATTCTGTGCGATCTATTCATCATTCCTGCAACGAGGCTATGATCAGGTGAGTCATCAGTCATCATGATAGATGATTTCATTAATTGATAAGTTGTATCTGTCTTCATTATGAAATTTCAGACTAATTCATTAAATGGATATCTGTGAAAGGTCGTCCATGACGTGGATCTTCAGAAATTACCTGTTCGCTTTACAATGGATCGAGCTGGTTTAGTTGGAGCAGATGGACCTACCCATTGTGGAGCATTTAACATTGCATACATGGCTTGCTTGCCAAACATGGTCGTAATGGCTCCATCTGATGAAGCAGAGCTCATACACATAGTTGCAACAGCAGCAACCATTGACGACAGACCGAGCTGCTTCAGGCTCCCTAGGGGTAATTGAGTTGGAGTAGTTCTTCCTTTTAATAACAAGGGAATGCCAATTGAGGTTAGTATTAAAGATAGCCAGCTTACAGATTAGCTCAATGGAGAATTATTAAGAACAAGAAAGTAATTATTTTTTTCTTTGATCATTTACAGGTTGGAAAGGGAATAATACTGATGGAAGGCAGTAGAGTTGCAATTTTGGGATATGGTTCCATAGTACAACTATGTGTAGAAGCTGCAGGATTGCTGAAACTCCATAAAATATCCATAACGATGGCTGATGCTAGGTTCTCATGTTCCAAGCAAGCACCTTTGATTAGGTAACAATACTTCTCAGTATGTGCTCCAAGTAACGTGGCTGTAGACCAACTGGCTGAAAAGATTAGTGCCACTGGCTTAAAGGTAACAATACTTCTCAGATTATGATGATAGTTTGCATGTATTTATTTGGGCCAAGGCTTCATTGAAGTGTGTAGACAAGTCATATAACTTCTGCAAATTGAATTTGGTTCAGGTTTCATCCCAGGGACTGGTTGTTCTGGATTTTGGTGGAAAAGAAATTGAATCCAAGTTGTATTTTTATTTAAAGTCTATAGTTTATGATTCTTATACACTGTCTCTATGTCAGTTTATTGTCTCTATTTGAACATCCATGTCTCTGTCAATTTTTTGATTTGTTTCTTTTTCATTGATTATCGAGGCAAGACACTGAACAAGAGATTGCATCAGTTAGCTTTCTCGTTGAAAACATATATTAGTAATTATTGATAACTTGCTTTTGGCTGGTGAATATATCACCTTAAATTTATTACCTTCGATTATCTACTATTTGTGATATAGGCTTATGTCACCGAGGCAAATGAAGATATTACTGCTGGTTATCCAATGCCTCGAGTTCCCATTCCACCTTATCACGGTGTTCCTCAGCCACATGCTATTCCTACTCGTGGTGCTGTACACGGACCTGTTGGCGCTGTCCCTCATGTTCCTCAGCCAGGAAGTCGGGGTTTTGGTGCTGGGCGTGGCAGTGCTGGCGCTCCCATAGGCAGTCATCTGCCACACCAGCAAGGCTTGCAGCAACCAATTGGAAATATTGGGTCTAATTTCAGTTTTCCTGCTTTGGAGAGTCCGAGTAGCCAGCCCTCTGTCGGTGGTCCATTATCGCAACCTGGATATGTTTCTAATGTAAGTTGTCATGGCCCCATCCCTGTACAATTGGAACTATAGTGGAACTTGCACTTCTTTCTCTTTTGGATAGTGAATTTGAGATGTATATATGGATAGTTTGGTATATATTGTGGATGTAGTAATGTGAAACTGTAAACAAATGATATTTATTGGGATATATTTTGAATGGTTGATACATTTTGGCTTTAAATTTAATTGAGAATTTAGACTTTTTAGTTATATATCATGACATTAGCATATTACAGGTGCATTGGTAATGTAGGTGAATCACAACATTTTTTTCTTTTTTTTTTAATCTACAACATTTTAAAAACGTTGTGTAAATGTGCCTAAACGTTGTCTGATATATTAAACAACATTTTAATCCAAAAAACATTGTGGAATCATACCTTCTACAATATTTTTAAGCATCTGCTAATTTTTGAAAAATAAATCTACAACGTTTTTTCCCTAAAAAACGTTGTGTATTGTGTTTAACTACAACGTTTTAAAAACATTGTGTAAGGGTGTCAAATAGATGACACCCTTAATCACGACATTTTTTTGATTGAAATCACAACGTTTTTTTCACGTTATCTATTTACTGTTATGTAGTAGTGTTAAATACCCTATCTCACGTGTTGACATTGAAAAACAACGTTTTCAAGCCTCATGGCAACTTTCGACTATAAATCAAGAATTACTACGTTTTCGACGTTTAACATCTAATTACGTAAAATTCGCCATAACTTCGTTACTAGTGTTCTCTAAGCCAAATCACATGGAATACTCCATTGATTTCATATCTACATCCTAACCAAGCAAGATGCACATTTAAGTATTGATGGAGTTTAATTGTTCATCAACAATTAACCTCAACAATCAATATTTTCATGGTTTAAACCTACATCAACCCTTATGATTTCTATGTCTTCATGACTTATAAAGATTGTATATATTACAAGTCATCCTTATTCCTCCATAAGAGACATACACCACCAATTTATGATTCTTCATACTTAAAGAAATCAAAAGAGATGGAGCTACTATTAAGGAATATTACCTTAAGGAATCTTGGTGTTCTTGAAAGAAATTCTAAAGCAAAACTTCAAAGTAGATTGATGTCTTAAGTCTAGTTTTTTTTTTCTCTCAATATATGTTGAATACTCTTGAAAAATCAAAAATAAACAACAATTGCCTTCTATTTATAGACAATTGAAAAAGAGGGCAAAATATGCATTCTCCCCCACCTCCTTACTATTCCCTACTTTATCACCAAGTAAAATACTTGGTGATTAAGTAAATTTCTTTGCTTGCACACCAAGTGGCCGGGCCACCATGCCCATGGGTCATCCCTATGGGTTGCCCCATGGGTTTTACCCATTCGGTGACCCAGGATTCGATCGATCCATTTGCCTTTCTTGGATCGGGCTTAATAATTCTAACATCGGGCTTTAGTTTGGGCTTAACCACTTAATTCATTGGGCTTACATACTCAATTTCTTGGACTTGGCATAATCCAAATAAAATTGGATCACTCTAAGTCTTAACCTTAATTCCATAATACCACTCGTATTCTACACGTATAATTCACGTATTCTTTCCGTATAATACTCGTACGATAATCGTATTGTACTTCATATTAACTCTTCATATTATACATAAATACTAAATAGTACCATACTTGTATAACACACGCTTTATCACTATCACAATTCCTTCTACGCATCTCATTTCCTTCTCGAAAATCATTCTACTCAACCCTTAGGTTTTAAGTCCACAGGCGAAAACTTCGTTTTCCATAAATAAAATATTATTAGATATTTCATTTTATCTCGATATTCTATCATTACGCGTTTCTCGGAATTTCAAAATAATTTTTCGAGCAAAAACGGATGAATAGTATTTTTACAGAAATTTTTTGGAAAATATTTATTTTCGTCTAGAAAATTCTAAACAATTAATTCTAGCACGTAGCCAGATTACTAACCATATTAGCACATTCTAGATCATAGAACGACCTTCACATAGCTTACTCACAAATTAAATCAATTAAATTCATTTAATTCACATAATCAAATAAAAATTTAATTATCATAAAAATTTGATTTTCTCGGGTGTTACAAAATTCCTTCTCGATTTCTTTCACCCAAGTTTGGACTTTAATAGGGTCCATAGTTCCTTTTAACTCCGGCGGACCAACACTCTTAAAATCCTTAAAGGTAGTAGCTCGTGCTACTCCAGGATTTATGGGGATATTAGCTCCATTTCCATTTAATGCGGCTGTTAAAAGATTAACAAACTCCTGCATAGGGTTAACCGAACCTCCCTCCGGTTGATTTACATTAGCTCCTTGATTACGCTGTACTCTTCTTGGCGGCATTTTGCTAATACAATAAACAACACATTTCGTTATTATTCCTTTCTTTATTAGTTAGTTATTATTCGATATTAAACAATAACTTCAACATCCATTGCTCATTATGTTCCATAAAAAGGCTTATATTCATTCATTCATTGTAGTATAATACTACATCGTTTACATTACATAGCCTAAGCTGATTACATTACTTTTCCGCTATTGCTTTCACAAAATTGGGATTTACAAAAGACTACCCTTCGTTATACAAAAAAGGGTTTTACGTCACTACTGGATACAATATATTTACATAACTAAACTAATCTATCTACTACTAGATCACATCTGCCTCAAGGCAGTATCAAAATCTACCTTGGCAAGACCGACAATAATATCACGACTGATAGTATGTCGCGTTTGCCCTGCCTCTACAGGATAACCAGCTATCTGCTGCTGGAAATCTGTATGAGAACTCCTATGAATATAGGACATTCTCCCTATCTTCTGCTGTTTGGTCTTTAGCTCCTCCTTGAGCTCAAAAACCTCATGTTTCAGCTCATGGACTTTATCCTTGGCCAAAATCCTCTCGTCGTGTTCCTACTCCCACATGGACTCCACGTCCGTCTTGTCCTCTATAACAACCTGGAGCTCTGCCTTCAGCTCCTTAACCTCTTGACAGTAATGGATATTTCTATCCAACACTGACATAAATAATGAAATCATTGACTCCCCAAGAGCCATCTCTGCTGTTATTACTACCGAGTTGAAGGACACTACCTCCACCTCCTCTTCTATCATGCCGTCAAACACGGACATGAGATCGAGATCCTCTGAGTCTCCAGACTCGATGACAACTATCTCGGGCTCTTCTGCTATGGGATTAGGTATAACCTCTATTGGTTAACCGATTCCTCACTAACTGCATTCCATTTACACCTGACATTTACACAAAACAATTAAGTTGATTAGTACGCGTCAGTAGAATAATAAAACACATAACATATTCATAATGCATTTTTATAAGGTTATTTTCTTCTTTTACTTCTTTGACTTCTCTTAAGGTTATGACTTAAGGTTTTTAATCCCCCCCCTTAAGTTTATAGCCTAATGCTTTGATACCAACCTGTGACGCCCCCAAATCTAGGTATCTTCCAACCCAACAGTGCTACACGGTACTACCATTCACACACACATTCAATTGAAAAGCCTTAATAGAACGAATATGTCTTCTATATATTCAAAATAATATTAACATTCCACAGGTTCTTTATAACCATTAAATTTGTTCTTGTCATAATATCAAATATATTACAATCATTCACCCTATACTATTACACAAGTATTCTACGGGTTCGTCTTCGCCTTGCCCTTATCCTTGCTAGAGCCTTTGGTCCGTTCGATCTTAGCTGTGATCATATGGTTCAAGCAAGAGTGATCATGACTAGCTCAACAAGTACAACAATTCTAATAAAGAACATGTTTGAAACATAGGAATCATATATCTTCAATAACTGAACAATAGTTACGAAGTACTATCGATAATTCAAAATAGCACTTCTTTTCCTTCAAAACGTTTTACAACAACAATATTCAGTAAAACATCAATTCAGGTCCAAGGCCTTGAGCATTTCATAAGTTCTTTTGAAAAAGGACATCCCGGCACTAAGTCCGTAAGTCTGACATTTCTTACGAGCACGTCTAGGTGATCAGCCTATAGTACTCTATGTTGATCAACACTACATTCATTAAACGTATGTACGTTTAAGTTGTGGCAACCTCACGTGCCTGTCGTTTGACGACAAAACAATTTTAGCATACTCAGTCTTCGTTTGAAAACCACACCAATATAACTTGGTAAACATTGACCACGCTTGATAGAAACATAATATAAGTCTAGCCAAAAGAGTTGGCTTGGACTTCATCATTCAATACTTCATGTGTAAGAATACATGAATTACAAAGCTTGTCCAGATTGAACTGGAACAAGGGTTATAATACTTGCGTTTAGCGTCTGCTAAAGTTATAACACGTTCACGTTAAGTCTTTAAGTCTCTAAAGTAAATGATAACATCACATAACACATTAGGTCATGAATGAACATATATGGTTCCTAATTAATCTTACCCTTGTTCTCAATCTAAGTATGACTTAGATTTATTATTATTGGTTTTGGCTTTTCGTTACGTCGTTCTTACATCCACATACAATTGACTTACTTTAACCTTAATTGATAATACTTAAGGTTTAAACATGCCTTAACAATATTATAATCAAGCCTTAGTTCATTACTAATGAGTTACCATTCATTTCATACTTATAAACTTTCTTCTCTGTCAAAACCCTAGGATCGAAGTGCTGGGCGCCTCTGCGATGGTGAGGCCAGGACTCGAGTCTTGTCTTGTGTACATGAGTCCCGGCGTTACATGTCGTCTTTGCGGTCGAAAGTTCGAAGAGGTATGTGCATTTGTATATGCGAAAATGCAATATTACCAATATATCTTGGGTTGGCGCCACGGTGCCAACTCTATGCACCAGAAAATTTTGACAGACTTTTAATTTTGCGAACTTCCCGGACTCGTAACTTTTTCGTTATAAGTCCGAATTGGCTCGTTCAAGAGCCTACGGTTCACAAATTATATACTCTACGTGTTCATGCAAGAATTTTATCTATTTGACTTTGTTTACTCAAAATTCACCTATTAATTCATTTTTAATGAAATTAGTAAACGTTCGTGAACTTCAACGCTCGTTTCATCGTTCTAAGTCAGAATCCGGTCATTTTCGAGTCTGCAACTCTATAATGCCAAATATGACTGTCTCCATCAAAAACCAACGTTTCTGAGTTCAAACAAAAAATTCAACTTCCATTCCGAGAATTTCACGAATTCGACGATTATCGTCCAATCGTGTGAATTCTGGCGAAACTTCGTTACTAACGATTTGATCATCGTTCTAAATGGATTCTAACCATCATATGAAAATTTCAAACTACATATTATAACAAATTATTTTCAAGCTATGTCTTGGCTTATTCTTCATAAGTTCATGACTTACTAACTTATAAACTACAAGTTTTCATTCCTTATGACTTATTATAGATTTAAGTCCTTTAATCAACATTCTCACATCTTATCAAACATACTAACTTCATATGGCAAACCTATGACAAGTTCATCATAAGTTCTTCATAAGTTTATAACTTATTTAGGTTCAAGTTACTTATTCATGACTTATTCGGCTTAAGTCCATTGCTTATTCAATTCTTATATGTTATTAGCATACATGATCATCACTTCTCTATCAATCTATCATGGTAGAGATAGAAGAATATAGGACAAGAGTCTTACCCTTGATGAACTAGTCTTCTTCTTCTTGAAAATCTAACAAAGAATGTTTTGACTTAAAAGTGCTTATTCTCTCTAACCAATAAGTTACTTTGTATTGGAAGTTGTTGGTATTTTGAACAAGTAGTAAATGACTAGCAAGCTCCTTCTATTTATAAGAAACACAAGGTTAGGGCATTATGGTCATTAGAACATCCCACCTCCTTAACTAACCTCCTTACTATTCATTACTTGCTAAGCACAATACTTATCCTTTACTTGGTCATTACTTAAAGTTCTTGGCTATCACACAAAGGTTTTGCCCACCAAGATAACCCATATCAACATTGGTTGCTCCATGGATCAAGCTTAACCCATTGGATCATTACATTGGGCTTAAGTTAACTAACTTAACTTATTCCTATTGGGCTTGCATTATATTATTTGGGCTTCATATAAACCAACACTTAGCTTAATCATTAATACATCTTGGGCTTGTCCCTTAATTCACATTGGACTTGCACTTCACACAAGATCCACCATTCCATTCCCTTTTGTCTTTAATCCTTAACGTTCTTAATTTAAGTCTGCATGCAAAATATTACGTTTTCCATACCTAGATTATTATTACATAATCCATCTCACCTCGATATTATAACGTTACGTATTTCTCGGAAGTTCAAAAATAATTCCCGGCGGAAATCGATGAATAGTGTTTTTTGGAAAATTTCTCAGAAAATTTTTATTTTTGTCTTGGAAATTCAAACACTTTAATTCTCTCACGTAGTTAAAATACTACGACGTTCCGACGTTTCTAGGTTATAGAACGACATTCATCTTTCTTACACATAATAATAACAATTAATATTATTTTATATATTATTTATTAAATAAAATTATTTTACGAAGGATCCGAATTTCTCGGTCGTTACAGAGAACACACAGGTGCTCATACACCTATGTCGAGGTATGCACAAACATATCCTTTCCAGATCCACCCGTTAGGGAATAGAATAGAAAAGATCGCCCAAGCTAGATACAATCCTACATATGTCTATGTGAATTGACCAGAACAAGGATTTAAGCATAAGTTCTCAAATAGGTCGTATGTATACATGCACACACACACACACACACACACACACACACACACACACATATATATATATATATATATATATATATATATATATATATATATATATATATATCTATCCTACATACAACTTATGCAGTCGAAACCCACAATCACATGCCAATATATTCAAGTGTAAATCTACAATCCTTCTGTCGATATCATATAAATTACCAAAATCATCACTAATGTCTTAGCGAGAATCATTAAGCGTAAATATATCGAACCAAATCATATGGTGCCAACCAAAGAGATAAGATAGTTAATTTAAATAACAAAGGGTTCCATTATAACCTTAGAACAAATACTCAGTTCATAGCTATTGAACAAAATATAAGTAGCAATAAAAACAACATTTATGGATTACAAAATTAGAGACAATAAGTAGATAAGAAGAAACTCTGTCAAAGCCCTTCAATCTCTAAGCATTCCGCTCAAATCAAGCTTTCCAATTTGTGTCGCTCACTGCTCGTGTTGCTCCAAGGAAAACCCAAACTTCTCCCTAATCTATATTTACAGAGGTTTATCTAAGAATTAGAAAATACAGAAGAAAAACTAAACTAAGCTATTCTCTGATGTGTTATCCGATCTTAGATCTATCTCAGTATATAATGTAGAGGCTTCTCAGTCCTTTTATATCTGTCTTGTCATTTGCTAGGTCAAACACAAGCCTTCCTACACAGGCGCACAAGGCGCTACGGTCTTGAGCAGGGTAAATAAGTTGTGTGTTTGGTATTTTGTGGCGCCACATTAGTATGAAAGACACGGAGTTTCATGGCTGCTGTCATGAGCCAAAGAAGGGTCTGTGTATATGATGGGCATGAAGGTGACATCAGCAGAGACAATGAGGTGGCGTTGCGGCGCGAGCATAAGACTTAGCTTTGGCGCCGCGGCGCGGGTATGTGTAAATTGACCACTTTATCCCTGAAAGCATGGAAAAGACCTAGAAAGCCCTGCATTGCATCAGTTAAGCGCAATAACACTATAATCATATAAAACTATATAAAATCTATGAATTCAGGTAATTATTTAAGTCATAAAGTATCCGATTCGCGGGTATAAATTCCACTCATCAAATACCCCCAAACTTAAGTCTTTGCTTGTCCTCGAGCAAACTATCTAACACAAAAATAACAGTAGTAATTTAACACACGAAAGGAATATAAAACTATATACTAGCATCGTGGCTACGAATATCAATCAGAGCTACTCCCAAAGAACAAGGCAAACACAGCCATAAGTAAGGGTTCATTCTATTTCTAACATAAGACTATATTCAATCCATTCTATGTGTGTGTGTGAAGACCAACCGTCCTGACTAATCATAGCTCAAATAAGTACGAACAATTGATTGTTAATACTAATATGCACACTCCGTAACTTAAACATTCAACAAGCATTAAGAATAAGACACAAGTGCAGTAAAAGTTCAAAAGACTCTAGCATGAAGACAGTATAATCTGACTCGGACAGTCCTTAATTACCTTAGGCTAATCAGAACTACCCATTAATGAGCTTTTGATCAGTGACACCCAAGCCAGACGACTTTAGGGCACTAGGTGTAGAACACCCCTAAGAATCTAGTAACTCGAGCAACAAAGGCCACGTAATCAACATAAGCTAAATTAGACTTTACGAAAACAAAAAATTCTTAGGCGAGTGCATTTTATGCTACATCTCAATATCAGTCCTGCGTTTATGGGGGAGTGCGTTTTACGCTCCATCTTGACCCACCACAAGACTTTCGATATTCAATCTTCATTTCTTTTTATTCTTTTTTTTATTTGCCAACATGCCAGAATTCAAGATCCAAAACTGTATATACGTCTAAATATTTTATTATCGTGTAAAAATGACAGTTTATAAGAGTAAACAACTCTCAAAGCAATAAACACGTGAATTCAATTAGAAAAATATATAGTTAACACAGTTGGTCGGTGCTTGCTAGAAGGACGGATCAATAACAGTCTAAACTTATCAACTAACAAACCCCCAGTTCATGCATGCTTGACACGACTCTAAGAGAGACAAAATCATTTAGCACTTGTAATAACCACAATCAAAAATTAATAAAGTATAACACCCTTGCTTAATAGCAACTCAAAATAGGGTAAAAGGTCATTAACACGACACACGTATATCAATCTGTATAAGCCCCAAAAAGATGCTATAAACCACAAACATGCTAATTAGAATCATGCATTAATAAATAAAAAACCAAAATCAGTTCATGGCATCCATAATAATAAGAATTCAAAACATCATCTCGCAGTTCAAAAACGATTGCACCACAATACTGAAAATAACAAAAGCAAACTACTAAATACTCGACCTCACATGGCAATTGACAGAATAAAATAGTTAATAAACCTAACACCCCCAAACTTAAGGTGAGCAATGCCCTCATTGCTAAACATAAAACAATCGATAAAAGAGGGCTACCCTGAAGATTGCTCACTCAGCAGCATCATCGTCCTCCTCAGCTTCGGCGGGTGGTGATGGTGGAGGGTATGGTGGGAAGACTGGAGGCTCTGGGTGTAAAAACCCAAAACCCTAATATGACTCGTATATGTAAAATTCAGTTATATCAATAAAATTTCTCTGTTCTGAATGTGTTATGTGTTACTATATAATTTGTTTAACAAAGTTGACCAAAAACGTCGTGCTTAAAATTTTTCTTCTGTAATCGGACTTTTCGGTATAATTATTTTGACAAGTTGCTTTGTCGTGCTTACACTGACAAAACGCTTTGTCATGCTTGTTAGGATTAGCAAGAAATTTAGGTTAGTAACCCTAGATTAATAAACCCTAACCCTAATTAGCAAAACCCTAACCCTAATTTGTAAACTAAACCCTAAATAGTTAATTAAAGCCTAATTAGATTATCTTAAAACCTAATCATGGTTAGTAAACTTCAATTAGGTACTAATAAACATCACTTAACAATCTTAATCATTAAAACAAAAACCCTAATCAAGATTATTGAAGATTAGAACATAACTAAGCTACTAAACTAACTTAACTAGCTCACAAGTAGGTTAGGAGTCACCATTGCAAGTCCCTAGGCTACACATGACATGCTTGTAACTCTCAAGCATGACAATAGTCATCAGATCTGATATTTGTAGAGGCAAGTTGCTTGAAAATGTCCAAAAAGCCAAGTTGAAGAAGTCTATAAATAGGAACCTTAGGGCTGAGCAAACTCACAAAATTTCTAAGCCATTATACACTTACTTACTTACCAAATTAAGCCTAGGTGATAGCAGCAACAAAATCAGAAGTTAGAATTAAAAATCAATCAAGAAAGGTACACACCCTAGTTCATAGCTAGCTCTTTGATCCTTATTTTGTTGTTTAAATGTTTAGAAATATGTATTAGTATGTTATAAAGTATGTTAGATTGGTAGAACACGTTTTCATAACATCTAGATGCCTTAATTAAGTGTTTTTAGCAATCTAGAAATTTTGAGAACCAAGTCTGACAGCCGAATGTCAGGGCTTGTAGATTCATTTGTGTTGATGTTTAGGTCTGTTAATTGTATATTACTTATAGCCTGTTAGTAGGTCTTTAATCTAGAAAAGAAAACAGGTTCATTAGAACCATAGATTGCAAGTTATAAGCGGTCAAAGTGCGTTGACCGTTCACGGATTGTAGTTTTCTGGGTTACCCAGAAAACTCAAGAATAGTCGAACCGGCTACTTTGACCAACCTTTTTGATCGCTTTCTGTTTGTTGTTTTTGTAATGTTTTGTATTAGATTAACACCCAGTTATATGTACTACATATCTATGATCTTAAATAGTACAAACAACACATAGGATTACTGGAATTAAAGGTCAAAAATCCGTTGACCGAGCTTGACCAAGTTTTCTGGGCTGCCCAGAAAACTGAAGAACACGAAGAACATCATTTGGCTGTACTTTGACTAGCATAATTAGAGACCTTAGGTTTATGCTTTATTCATGTTAGTGTTATATATATGTACCCTGACATATATACTACATGTTACAACAAACACAACACATATCTAATACACAGAATCAAAGATATTCAAGCCACAAAACCGTTGACCGGCTATGACCACTATTCGGGGTTGCCCAGAAACTCGAGAACAGCTCTGACAGTCGCTTAGAGCCTTTATACCTTCTTCTTATATGTAGGTTAAAGCCTGAAATTTGATTCATGTTGTACTACTGTAAGAGTACTATAACATCAACACTTGACGAAATCCAAAATCATAACCAGTAGCTAGATAATTTGTGGTCAATCTGGTCACTCGACCGTGACCGAACTGTTGCCCAGAAACTCAAGAACACTTACAACGACATTTTCTGGCACTGAAGGGCTTTAGCGACAGACAAAAAATTTATTTTTCTAAAAATAAATTATAAAAATTAGAAATAATTAATAAATAAATATAAATAAATACAAAAACAATTTTAAAAATTATATTAAATAATTATAATTAAATTCTGATATTTTTACATAAACTCAATAAATATTTTATTTTATTTGGATATTATTAATAATTAAGTTAATAATAAAATAATTAGAATAATTATTTATAAATACTAAATAATTATTGAAAAATAATATTAATGATATAAAAATCATAATAAATGATTATAAATTATTTAAAAATAATAAATGATGTTTTTTGTAAAATTTTAAGTAAATATAAATTACCTAAAATAGAAATAAATGATTTAAAAATCATTTAACGGATAAATAAATGTTTTAAAATATTTTAACACTTCTAAAATTATTATAAAAGATAAATAAATTATCTAAAAATATAATAAATTTTATAAATAAAAGTTAGCCTATTTATCAACTTATTTAATATTCGATAAAGACTTTGTACATCGAAACCTTATCGAATCTAACCCAATCTTATATAAATGTTATATTTGAGTATTGTTATCAATACTAACGTGTTAGATTTATATATATGAACATCGTAGGTATTTATTAAACGAATTTAGTAGCATAACTTGATTGATCTACGCTCAGGCAAGTTCTTTTTAACCCTTAAACTACTTATGCAAATTTTTTAAACCTATTTACTCGTTGAACAAGATTTTTATCTTGATATGCTGTTGATATAATATACTACACCTACATTTGAATTACCTCTTATTGTAAGGTTATTGCTATAACTTCAGCATAACTAAGAAATGAATTGTTTATTCATATTGATTGTTAAGCTTAAATTTTTGTGTCAAACCAAATTATTTGGTAAGACATCCTATTCTGAAGTTGGGTATCCCGTATGGGATCTTTCGGTCGATAATATATTGACACTAAGTTGGGTGCATTTGAGCACTGGTAGGATGAGATGCATACTCCTAAGATATTGAATATGCTGATCCCCTATCTCATATCTGAACAAAATTTTTAAGTCTGTGTGATCGATGTAAATATAAATCCATAGGGAAATGGTAACAACTATCATCAAAATTTGAATTGTTGTATTTCTTCAAATCATATATTGTTATAAATATAAAACTTCTTTGAGCATGTCATAGCTCACCCTTGTAAATTATTCCTTTTGCAGTTTTAGATGGTAACCCTGGAACATCTCAAGTAGATAAAGGAAGCGTCCCTGTTTAGATTAGATTATATTCTTGTCTATTTGAATACTTTATAATAAGAAACTCGTTATGAGAATCATGTAATCGAATCTTAATATTATGATATATATATATATATATATATATATATATATATAACATCTTTAATTTCCGCAACCATGTTTTCTTATATATATAGATGTAAAGTTAGAATTCTTCGAATCTAGTTGAGATCCTTGGGTACTATTTATCTGAGTGAGGGTATTAATAGCATGGACTGTTCATGTTGTTATTGATACTCTGAATTTCGGATAGATAGTTACTATCGATACGATAGTATAAATTCACTTGGCATAGACTATACATATGGGTGAGGGTATTGGTAATATGGACTGTTCATGTTATTACTGGTACTCTAAATTTCGGTTAGATAGACTCTAGTCACAGATACAATTCATATATCCAAGTGAGGGTATCCAAACACAGTAATAGTTCTCTTGAGAATTTACATCTGTTATGGGATACTGTGAATTTTGGATCAATGGGAATTATATATGATAGTCCCTTTATTTAATGTAATATTGTAATCAGATACCATGGGTGTATAGATTTAAATGCATTATATATTGATTCGTAGTAAGCACCATATTGGATACCGTGGGAGTATAGATATAGGGGCGTTACACCGGGAACTGGTATGGCGTGAGCTCAGCGTTCTCGCCATAGTAGGTTGTGTAAATGCTCTGCATGGTGTTCACCAGCTCTGCCTGATACTGCATAACAATGTCCTGCCTCTGCGCCACCACTGTACTGTGCCTCTACTGCCTCCGAGCCTCGATGTCGTGCTTTTGATGCAGCAGGGTGAGGGATGCCATGATGTCGGCCAGTAGTCCCTATCCATCTGGGCATGCGTCTGAAGCAGTGTTTGGAGGCTGCGAGGGCTCGACCTTTGTTGTAGGAGGTGGCACTGTAGGTGGCCCATATCCCTCGCCTCTGACATGAGTTTTTGCCCCGTCCCACTCATAGTAGCATTTGATGGTCAGATGGTTAATGACTGTCATGGGAGGCAAGGCTATCTCCTCGGGCCCCAACTGAATACCTTCTTGCTTGCACAAGCGGGTGATCAATGATGGATGTGGAAGTTCTGCAGCGAAGTTGCTCTTGATTGCCTTTAGAATGGAGTCGTGAATAAGCACTCCAATATCCACATTAATACCCATGACAATGGCGAATAGTAGAATCACCCTATCCTTCGTCACATCACTCAGATGCCGGGTCGGGATCATGTTGGCACATATGAAGCTGAACCACGCCTTCCCGTAGCGACTGAGTGCTGAATCCGGGAAACTGGTATGTTCACCCGTGTAGTCATTTTTCTTCCACTTAGTCCCGGGCTTGCAGAGCCGCCTAATGATATCCTCGAGATCGTAGCTATAGAGTCCCGGCTCCAAATAGTCCCTGCCCTCATAGTTAGGTGTTGTGAACAAGGTATTGATGGCCTGACTACTGAACGCCACTAACTTCCCCCGTACTTGGAGAACAGCAGGGCCTTCAGGATTGGCGTTGGCGTTAAACTCCCAAACCACTGATACGATAGCTGACCCAGGTGGTTTGGGGAAGTGGATCCAATTGCACTCCAGTATCATAGTGGTTAGCTTACCATCTTTCTTGTCCGGCCTAAACCCCCGCTCAGGAATCAGATTTCACTTGCCAAATAAGCTTTTGTACCTTTTCCAGGCCTCCTCATTGATAAACTTGGTGTTGTCCCAAGCCATTGGTGGTGGCACAGCGGACGAAGAAGACCCTCCGACACTGAGTCGCTGCCTTTTGGGTGCCATATCAAAATTTTAGTTGATGAGGTTCGAAAACAACCCCTTTTTTAGTGCCAAAATTCTATAGAAACAACCCTTTAAGCAACCACAATAAATTCCCAATGCAGTCCCAATGTCAAATTAAACCAAAACAGTTCAACTCCTCTCTTAGACAAACTATCGAACACCTTGTGTACGCTCTGAAAACTAAATTTGGACAGCCTTTACTTGTGAGTGTTCTAACCCGATTTCCGTCAGTGGAAATCACCCAAATCACCAGAGGAAAACCAATCAAAATAATAACAACATTCACCAATTACTGTAAATGATAGAATGAAAACCCCCAAAATACCATGGCCCAATTTGTGCGTTGGTAAACTTGGAATAGAAAATTGGTTGTATATACTGAAAGATCGATGTGGGGGCGTTGAGCCTTACAATCGACTACTTTGGTGTTGGACTAGGGCACGAATGGGTTGCTGGGATGCGCTTGTGTTGCCTATACTGCAGATAATTGGGAGGTGAAGTGGCTAATGCTGGCCAAAACTACTTTTTTAAAATCAAAACTCATTGTCGTTGGCCATGGCAACATGAGTTGTCCTTCTTTGCTTCGGTATTGCATGCAAAGTTAAGTTATGAGGCTCGTAATTAGTTAAGTCATGGCGCGGACTATGCTTTTATCCTCAGGCCAGTGCAGCCGAATTAGCAATGTGTGGGACTCGTTGGTGGCGCCGCGGCACGATGTCCTCTTTGTTCCTTGGCGCTGCGGTGAGGCAGTTAAAATTTGGAATTTACCCATGATATGATAAAGGCGAAGTCCCATGTATTTATCCGTATTTACTTGGCTGAGTTGTTGTATTTGAGTTTTTCCTGCACAAAAAAAAACCATGTATTTAGCTAACAAACCTTACACAGATATCATACAAGCCAGATACCCCCTTATTTCTAGCTAACATAAACATTAGTAATATACTAAATAAACATGCTGCCTGCATCCTATAATCACAAAATCATGCACATTAGATACGACAATACATTACAATTAAACTGGCCGCAATGTTAACAGGATAAAACTAAAAGACTAAATGTAAACTAGACATAAGTGAAGAAAATTGATACTGAGATGGGGTTGCCTCCCCACCAAGAGCTTGTTTTAAAGTCTTCGGCTTGACTATACCGATGCCGCTTAATCCGGCTCATAAGCGAAAATGACCATTTCATGCCGCCTATTCGTCAATTCTTTTAAATTTTTGGCCGACATGGTTGATTTTTCATTCTCCTTTCCTTCATCCTTCCAATCAGCCATCGGCACAAAGAATCTTTCGCCACTAGAATTATCCACTAAATTGCCTATGCCATTAAATTGAAAGCGTTCTTCATGCTCTAATGGGCCCTCTAGGGTTTTCACAATCGGGAGCATGGTTTCTGATTGTAGATCAATATTGACTATACAAACACTATTTATCCTTTTATCTCCAACTTCAGACTCCACCAGTTGGCTAGTTAGCACTATGACATCTCCCTCAACAACTGTGCGAGACTTTTTGCAGTTTCCTTACATATCCACCGTGCAATGCTCTATTGCTTCATCATCGAGATCAATTATGTCTGGTAGATTGACTTGCGTTGGATTTGTGATGGCATTGACTAGTTGCCCCAATTAATTTTCAAGGCTGTGCAATGCGGCTTCCTGGCTTGCCATCCGAACCTCATTTCTCTCAATAAAGTTGGTGAGAAGATCCCCAAGCCCGTTCTATTCTTCTTGTGTTGAGGACTCAAAAAAGTTCTCATTTGGTCGAGACGTAACCTCATATTGTGGCAGAGATTGGTTGTGAAACTGATTTGGATAGGAGTAATTTGGATCTTGATATTGCTCTTGACTGTAGTCTCAAGAGTTTGGATAACCCTGATAGTTTGGATGATAGGAGATCGGTTCAATGTCAGCTCATTCCTGACAGTAGGCATTCTGAGTGGACTGACACTCAAGATTGTCAGAAAACCTTAAGACATTTGCAATTGCTCGAGTCCTTCTTCCGAGCTTGGTTGTGTCATCCTCTCATAAGGCCATTGATAACAATGATAGTCCATTACCTGTAAACTTAAAAACAAAAAGGAAGATCAAACAAATAAAAGAAATATATATATATATATATATACGTTCAAATTAAGACTAAATTGATTTAAATCAATATTGGACAATATTAGAATAATAGTTCCCCAGCAACGGTGCCAAAAACTTGTTGGTCAGAAAACCGATCACTAAACACGCGCAAGTATACGCGGTCTAACAAGTAATACAGTGATAAGGAAAGTGTCGAACCCACATAGAACTATCACGAATATTTACCAAGTACTGACTTTGTATCGCTAAAGTCTTATTCGAACAACAATAAATGGAAGTGTGATTAATCTAAGCATAACTAATTATCAAAGCAAGTAAATGGATAACGAATGGTAATCGAAGGAATTACAATCTAAGGTTACAACTTCACCCCACTCAAGCATTCTGTCGAACACGTGGCGTGCTATGTTTCATCAAACTACCTACCCTTCTCTCTCTGGTCTTAATGGTCATGATAATTTGTCAACCGAGAACACACATGTGCTCATACACCTCTATCGAGGTATGCACAAACATATCCTTTCCAGATCCACCCGTTAGGGAATAAAAGATAAAAGAACACCCAAGCTAGATACAATCCTACATATGTCTATGTGAATTGATCTGAACAAGGATTTAAGCATAAGTTCTCAAATAGGTCGCACGTGGCGCACAGATATATATCTATTCTACGTACAACTTATGCAGTCGAAACCTATAATCACATGCCAATATATTTAGGTGTAAATCTACAATCCTTCTATCGATATTATGTAAATTACCAAAATCATCACTAATATCTTAACGAGAATCATTAAGCATAAATATATCAAACCAAATCATATGGTGCCAACCAAAGAGATAAGGGGTTTTATTATAACCTTAGAACAAATACTCAGTTCATAGCTATTGAACAAAATATAAGTAGCAATAAAAACAACATTTATGGATTACAAAATTAGAGACAATAAATAGATAAGAAGAAACTTTGTCAAAGCCCTTCAATCTCTAAGCATTTCACTCAAATCAAGCTTTCCAATCAGTGTCGCTCACTGCTCGTGTTGCTCCAAGGAAAACCCAAACTTCTCCCTAATCTATATTTACAGAGGTTTATCTAAGAATAAGAAAATACAAAAGAAAAACTAAACTAAGCTATTTTCTGGTGTGTTATCCGATCTCAGATCTATCTCAGTATATAATGCAGAGGCTTCTTAGTCCTTTTATATCTGTCTCGTCATTTGATAGGTCAAACACAACCCCTCTCTGCCTGGGCACTGGAGCTCGCGCTGTGGCGCGATCAAATAAACTGTGTTTGGCGTTGCGGCGCCACATTAGTATGAAAGACACGGAGCTCGCGCTGCAATGCGAGCCAAAGAAGGGTCATTGGCGCTGCGGTGTAAAGGTGACATCAGCAGAGATAGAGAGGTGGTGTTTCGGCGAGAGCATAAGACTTAGCTTTTGTGTCGCGGCGTGATAAATAGGTTTTATACCTACTTATCCGGTATCTATTACTTGAGTTATTTGCTTAATCTCATGTTTCTTAGTTAATTTTCATGCATTTTGTGTTCATTTTGTAAGTTATATGTTTGGGAGCGGTGTGAGCGACTATTGGTAAGGAAAAATAAAGAAATCGCAAAGAATTGGTAGGAAAACGTAAAGAAAAGCAATCCGGACATCATTTGTTCTTTCATGTTCATTTCATGTTCTTGGCTTAAAACTTGGACTATATTTTAGAGCTTCTTCTTAGCTTTCTGAAACATCTTGAATCAGTCCAATCGGAGTTAGGATGCAAGAGTTATGACATTTGTACCAACAGATGTTGAATTTCGCTGTTTTGGGTTGTCATTTGCATAGCAGTCACTTCCAGTCTAATTTCAACCTTCATCCGTTCTTTATTTCTCAATTGTCAAAGAATGAAAGTTGTAGAACTCGTCGATATCTTCAATTTGATAGGTGGCAGGCCCCGTAAATCCTTCCGGATCAAAGGTTATGGCCATTTTTCCAGAGGACACAGCAGCAGAAAAAACAATTAGCAACTTGCACCCAAGCCGGGGCTTGCTCTTTTAAGCCTTATACCCAAGCCGGGGCTGTGGGTCCTGAGTGGAAAATCAGAAGCATAGCAAGCTGGGGCTTGCTATTTACAAGGTAATACCCAAGTCAGGGCTTGGGTACACGCAAAAAAGGCAATTTTAACTAGAATTTGAGTTCAAGAAGGATTGATTCGAGCTGTTTGATTCAAGGACTTCCAAGAGGACTTAAAGACATATAAAGAGGCTTATAAAAGGATGAGATTTATAAGGATTAGAAAATTTTTTTGGAAGAATTCCATTAGATTAGATTAGAGTAGATTGGGAAAAACCCTAGTTCTTATTAGATTTGGAGATTGAAACAACTTGGAGACCATTGAAGATTCAAAGTAGGAGCAAGGAGAGAGCATCAAATCTACAGACAATAGATTCTATCTTCTTATCTTCTTCTATCTTTGTCTTTTAATGTTTATTCAAGTGTGGATTCTTAATTTTAATTCAATGAACTAATTCTTTGTTTGAGATTACAATGGATCTTATTGTGTAGTTTATTTTAATATGCTTCACTATCAATTATTATGTTCTATTGTGAGGATTGTGTATTGTGATTTGGACTTTATTGTTTAATTTATTGGCTATCAATTACCGTGATAATCTATATGAACTCGAGAGATGAAGTATATATTTAGATCTGATCATGATAGCATGTGTTTGTGATTTCTGCATAGATGGAATTCATGATTCGTGTTTAGGATAGAGATATGCCTTTGCGCCATATGTAATCTTATAGAGAACTTGTGCTTTAAATCCTTTTTAATTGTAATTCACATAGAGATATAATAGATTAGTTAATTAGGGTGTTTTGCTTAATTCTATCAATTGTGGATTTAAGTGAGTATGGATATTATGCATCGAGAGGTGGTTTTATCTGCTTTAGTGTTCTTGATTAACAACTCAGGATAGAAAATAATTGATGAGAAGTGTGTTAATTTAAATGAAGCAATAAATGAAGTTGTGATCTTAAATCTCCATAATCTGATTTGTAATTAGTGGTAATTAGAATTAGTTTAATTAAATAATTTAATTCATAACATTAAATTGATTGTTTAAATAAAATTAGTTTGGTTAAGAGTTAGTATTTGGTAATTTGTATTAATAATTCCTCGTGGGAACGATACTCTACTCATCACTTTATTAGTTGTTGACCACGTATACTTGCGTGTTGTGCGTATATAGATTTTACCCAACAAGTTTTTGGCGCCATTGCCGGGGAATTAGTTTAATATATATTTGCCAATATTAGCTTCAATCAAATTAGTCTTAATTTAAATATTTTTTTCTTTATTTTTTTTTCTTTTATTTTATTATCTTCTTCTTTTTCTCTCATTTCAGGTGCCATGGCTGGATTCAATTATCAAAGGCCATATTCGAGTATGACTCAACCTAGGGGAGCAAGGATTGATGGACTCAATGTATTTTCTGCATTATCAGCACAACTTGAGACACTTTCGAGGAGGTTGGACGTTATTGCAGCCCAACGTAATCGAAGGATAGTAGTTACTTGCAATTATTGTGCTGGCAATCACCCGAGTAATCAATGCACCATCAGTCTTGGGCCGGTACAGTATGGTGGTAACTACCTCAACAACTATTCTTATCCCAGTTATCATCATGTTTGGGGGTATCACCCAGATTCTTTATGGAGTTATAATTATCAAGATCAATACTCTACTCCAAATTTAACATACATATCGGAATTCTCATATCAACCTCCATTAAAAGAAGAAAAGTCAAAGTTGGAGAAATTACTGTCAAAGGTCATAGCAAACCAAGAGGATAGGATGATGAGTCAAGAAATATCGAGCCATAATTTTCAGCACCAGATGGAACAACTCATCACCACTTCAACTCATGGTTCTCAATAAATAGATTCCAAAACTGAGATAAATAATTTGAGATTGGAGGAATTGTTTTCCAAGTTTATAGCATCAAATGAGGAGAGGAGAATTAATCAAGAGCCATCAATTCCAAATCTGCAGAACCAGATGGATCAAATGCTCAAAGCCTTGAACAATTATCCTCAAAACAATTGGTGTTATGACGAGGATTCTGAGATTGATGAAGTTCCTGAACTAAATATATAACTAGATGAGCCATAAGACGTTGAAAAAGAGGAGACACATGGGGATAATGAAAACAAGGTCGGTGAAGAACTAATTGTGAGAACCAACGATGATGAGCCGATGTTATTTATGCCTCAAGTGCCTTCACCACCAAAGTTCAAGAATCCGGTTAGATTTGCAAAATCGTGCCCGCTTGGTAGTCATTTCATTGGCAAGGCTCTTTATGACATGAGAGCTAGTACAAATGTGAAGCCAAGCCTCAAATCCCCAATCGAATCATAGGCTCAATGGACGGAAAATCACCTAGTTATTCAACATTCTCAATTGGGCACTCATTTAAACAAAACATGCTAGGTGACTTTAATTCGATAGCCATCACAAATGGGAAACTACCAAAAGCTACAATATTTCCGATGGATGGAGGGTTCCTCAACTATCGACGAAGAATTGGATAGCGTTGACCAGACAAAGTCTGGCTGGAAGACTGTAAATCAAGCGCTGACTAGGAGGCAACCTAGGAATTTTTATATTTATATGGTTTACTTGTTTATTTAGTAGATAGGAATTAATTTTCTTATTAAGTTCTCTTATAATCCAAAGTGATATTCTAATCCATGTTGTCTCTCTTCATTGCTGGTATTGGAGGTTCAATGGATAGGAAAATTATCGTCGCCGCCATCGCCACCATCACCTCACACTTAGCAAGTACAAGGAAGTTCTCTTCTACTTACCGCTATATTTTTACAATGAGGACATTATAATTGTTAAGTTTGGGGGAGTTTAGTTTAGATCTTTATTGCTTGTTTAGTTTCATGTTTATGTTATGTTATTTTGCATATGTTGTTAATTTAGTTTAGGTTCATTATGTTTGTATTCATGTAGTATAATTGCATAAGTAGTTGTATAGTAGTATAGTTTGAATAGCATTATATTCAGTTTCTTGTAAAAAAAAAATCAAAAATTCAAAATATTAGTTAGTTACTTTGTTCATCTTGCATGAGTCCAGCTGTTTGATAGTTACAGTCTATTTTGGCCAATGATGAGAATGAGATTGAGTAGACAAGTATAATACTGATTATTAGAACTTTAATGTGATTTCTTGTTATGAATTGAATCTTTTCCTGTTTGAAACTGGTATAATCAAGGTTAGCACGTTAGAAACAACTTTATTGACTGATTAAGTTTAAATTGATACATAATAGACTTCTTAAGGATAATATTAGTTTGAATGAATGAAAGACATGAATAGGCGGAGATGGCTAAATTTAGACAAAAACTTAAGTTTGGGAGAAAAATTTGGGATATATAAGCTTCAAAAAAAAATTTGATGAAAAAAATACAGTGGCTAGTTTTGTTTCGGGGCCTTTGTTACTTGAGAAAGTATGACCGAGGGAGTGTCTTTACACCTAGCGCCCTAAGGTCTTATATGGTTTGGGATTCGTTGGTCGAAAGCTCGCTAAGAGGTAGCACTGTTAGCCTAATGGAATGAGATATTGCACAGTCATGGTTAAAAAAAAAAGTAAAAAAAAAAATAAGTAAACGGGAAAAGAGCAAAAAGCCCCCGTAATGAAAAGTAAAGCATAAGTATCTCGGATTGGACTCTTGAACTTGGTGGATGTTTGACTTTAGTTGGATCTAGCGTGTTCGTGAATTTTGTGAGTTTTCACTGTATGATGCCTTTAAAGAGACCTATTATGTGTTAAATTTGATTTTATATCAATTAGCATGGTTGTTGAGCACACACGCACTATATCAGTGATAATTGTTTAAGATTTGATGATTGACCATGAAATTGTTGATTGATTTTGATATGATGTATTATCATGTTTACTTGATTTTTCTAAGGCCGAGTGAATAGATTTGATTTTATCAATACTGCTGGATTCGTAGGCATATAGATTAGTTGCATTTCATTGCATTGCATTGCATTATGTTGTGTTGCTTGGGGACAAGCAACAGTTTAAGTTTGGGGGTATTTGATAAGTAGGTTTTATACCTACTTATCCGGTATCTATTACTTGAGTTATTTGCTTAATCTCATGTTTCTTAGTTACTTTTCATGCATTTTGTTTTCATTTTGTAGGTTATATGTTTGGGAGCGGTGTGAGCGACTATTGGTAAGGAAAAGCAAGGAAATCGCAAAGAATAGGTAGGAAAACGCAAAGAAAAGCAATCCGGACATCGTTTGTGCTTTCATGTTCATTTCATGTTCTTGGCTTGAAACTTGGACTATATTGTAGAGCTTCTTCTTAGCTTTCTAGAACATCTTAAATCATTCCAATTAGAGTTCGGATGCAAGAGTTATGACATTTGTACCAACGAATGTTGAATTTCACTGTTTTGGGTGGTCATTTGCATAGCAGTCACTTCCAGTACAATTTCGACCTTAATCCATTCGTTATTTCTCAATTATTAAAGAATGAAAGTTGTAGAACTCGTCAATAGCTTCGATTTGATAGGTGGAAGGCCCCGTAACTCCTCCTGGATCAAACGTTATAGCCATTTTACCAGAGGACACTGCAGTAGAAAATACAATTAGCAGCTTGCACCCAAGCCGGGGCTTGCTCTTTTAAGCCTTATACCCAAGCCGGGGCTTGGGGTCCTGAGTGCAAAATCAGAAGTATAGCAAGCTGGGGCTTGCTATTTACAAGGCAATACCCAAGTCGGGGCTTGGGTACACGTAGAAAAGGCAATTTTAACTAGAATTTGAGTTCAAGAAGAATTGATTCGAGCTGTTTGATTCAAGGACTTCCAAGAGGACTTAAAGACATATAAAGAGGCTTATAAAGGATAGGATTTACAAGGATTAGAAATTTTTTTTGGAAGAATTCCATTTGATTAGATTATAGTAGATTGGGAAAAACCCTAGTTCTTATTAGATTTGGAGATTGAAGCAACTTAGAGACCATTGAAGATTCAAAGTAGGAGAAAGGAGAGAGCATCAAATCTACAGACAATAGATTCTATCTTCTTATCTTCTTCTATCTTTATATTTTTATGTTTATTCAAGTGTGGATTCTTAATTTTAATTCAATGAACTAATTCTTTGTTTGAGATTACAATGGATCTTATTGTGTAGTTTATTTTAATATTCTTCGCTATCAATTATTTGTTCTATTGTGAGGATTGTGTATTGTGATTTGGACTTTATTGTTTAATTGATTGGCTATCAATTACCATGATAATCTATATGAACTCGAGAGATGAAGTATAGATTTAGATCTGATCATGATAACATGTGTTTGTTATTTCTGCATAGATGGAATTCATGATTCGTGTTTAGGATTGAGATATGCCTTTACGCCATATGTAATCTTATAGAGAACTTGTGCTTTAAATTCTTTTTAATTGTAATTCACATAGAGATATAGTGGATTAGTTAATTAGGGTGTCTTGCTTAATTCTATCAATTGTGGATTTAAGTGAGTATGGGTATTATGCATCGAGAGGTGGTTTTATCTGCTTTAGTGTTCTTGATTAACAACTCAGGATAGAAAAGAATTGATGAGAAGGTGTTAATTTAAATAAAGCAATAAATAAAGTTGTGCTCTTAAATCTCCATAATCTGATTTGTAATTAGTGGTAAGTAGAATTAGTTTAATTAAATAATTTAATTCATAACATTAAATTGATTGTTTAAATAAAATTAGTTTGGTTAAGAGTTAGTATTTGGTAATTTGTATTAATAATTCCTCGTGGGAACGATACTCTACTCATCACTTTATTAGTTGTTGACCACGTATACTTGCGTGTTGTGCGTATATAGATTTTACCCAACAGGCGCAGGTATGTGTAAATTGACCATTTTGTCCCTAAAAGCATGGAAAAGACCTAAAAAGCCCTGCATTGCATCAGTTAAGCACAATAACACTATAATCATATAAAACTATATAAAATCTACGAATTCAGGCAATTATTTAAGTCATAAAGTATCCGATTCGAGGGTATAAATTCCACTCATCACAATTCTGGACACAATAGCTGACGTTCACCTTCCTCATCCCAGCATAACAGAGTTATGCATTTCCTGTCGTATAACGCTTCGTATGGCGGTATGCCAATACTCGCGTGATAACTGTTATTATAAGCAAATGCCACCAATGATAGATGGTCATCCCAATTTCCCTTGAAACCCATTATACATGCTCTGAGCATATATTCTAGTGTTTGGATGGTTCTCTCACTCTGTCCATCGGTTTGAGGATTGTACGCTATGCTCATTCTCAGCTGTGTTCCCAAACATTCTTGTAATCATTTCTAGAAATTTGATGTGAAACGTGGATCTATGTATGATACAATGGACACAGGTACACCGTGTCTTGACATAATTTCCTTCATGTACAGTTTTGCCAACCGATCTAGGTTAAATCTAATCTTGATTGGCAAAAAGTGTGTCATCTTCGTCAATTGATTGACAATCACCCAGATGGCATCATAACCTTGTTGAGTCATTGGAAGACCTACCACAAAATCCATTGTGATATGCTCCCATTTACATTCTGGTATCTCCAACGGTTGTAATAATCCGCTTGGCCTTTGATGTTCAGCTTTAACTTTCTGACACGTTAAGCATTTCGCCACACACTCAGCCATATCCTTTTTCATATTCGACCACCAAAAATGATGTCTAAGATCCTAATACATTTTTGTACTTCTAAGGTGAATCGAATATCTTGAGTTGTGAGCTTCACTCAGAATTTCCTCCTTAACTTCTAGAACTGGCGGAACCCAAAATCTCCCTTCGAATCGAAGTAATCCTTCCAAATCGATTTTAAATTTGTTTTCCTCACCTTCATATACTTTCTGTTTTATCTTTTCATAGTCTTCATCTTGAAGTTGTGCATTCTTCACCTTATCTACCAACGTTGAATTGTTTCCCATCTGGAACAATTTTTCGTCTGATTCTGTCGGATATTTAATTTCCAACTCCATCTTAGCCATTTGTGACACCAGCTTTTCCTGATCAGTCAACATCATTAGCTTCTCCCGTCCCTTTCTACTTAAGGCATCAGCAACAACATTTGCCTTTCCGGGATGGTAGAAAATCTCGCAGTCATAGTCTTTTATCAACTCCAACCATCTTCTTTGCCTCATATTCAAGTCTTTTTGTGTAAAGATATACTTTAAACTTTTATGATCGGTATATATCTCACACCTCTCTCCATAAAGATAATGTCTCCAAGTCTTCAGGGCAGATACCACCACAGCCAACTTTAAGTCATGAGTTGGATACCCCTTCTCGTAATCTTTCAATTGACGTGATGCATACGTAATAACTCTGCCATTCTGCATAAGCACACAACCTAGTCCTTTATGCGATGCGTCACTATACACTACAAAATTCCTTGTATCATCTGGCAATGACAACACATGTGCTGAACTCAACCTCTTCTTTAAATCTCGAAAACTTTCCTCACACTTCTCTGTCCAAACAAACTTTATCGCCTTTCTGGTTAAATTCATCAACGAAGTTGCGATCTTGGAAAAGTCTTGAATAAAATGCCTGTAATAACCTACCAATCCTAAGAAACTCCTTACCTATGATGGTGTCTTTGGCTGATCCCAGTTTATTACAGCTTCAACCTTTAATGGATCTACCGAAATTCCGTCCTTATCAATAACGTGTCCGAGAAACTGTACACGTTCCAACCAAAATTCACATTTTGAAAATTTTGCGTACAACTTTTCTTTTCTCAAAGTCTCCAACGTCAATCTCAAGTGTTCTACATGTTCCTCTTTGGTCTTGGAATATACCAATATATCATCAATAAACACCACCACATATTTGCCTAAGAATGGTTTAAACACTCTGTTCATCAAATCCATGAACGCTGCAGGTGTATTAGTTAAACTAAAAGACATAACCAAAAACTTGTAATGACCATACCGAGTTCTGAACGCGATTTTTGGTACATCCTCCGGCCTGACCTTCAATTGATGATAACCATTTCTCAAGTCTATTTTTGAGAAATACCTCTCTCCCTTCAATTGATCGAACAGGTCATCGATTCTTGGTAACGAATACTTATTTTTGATCGTGACCTTATTCATTTATCGATAGTTAATGCAGAGCCGCATCGATCCATCTTTCTTCTTAACAAACAACACCGATGCTCCCCATGGCGACACACTTGGCTGAATATACTTCTTGTCAAGCAATTCTTGCAACTACACCATTAACTCTTTCATCTCTACCGGGGCCATTCTGTATGGTGCCTTAGATATTGGGGCCGTTCCTGGTAGTAAGTCAATCACGAACTCGATTTGTCAATTCGACGGAAGACCCGAAAAATCGTCTGGAAATATGTCTGCAAAATCTCTTATAATCAGTATCTCTTCTAACTTCACACTCTTCTTCTGTGTATCGACTAAGTAGGCTAAGTATCCTACACATCCTTGTCTCAACAACATCTTGGCTTGCATCACCATCAGACGATTTGCTTGTCGAGGTGACTTGCTGCCATAAAATATAACCTTTGACGGAGTCATAAGGTTAACACATTTCCTTTGGCAATCAATTACTGTTCCGTAATTGAATAACCAATCCATTCCCAGTATAACATCAAACTCACCAAGTCTAATTGGTATCAAATCTACTATCATCTCGTGACCCTTAATAACCACTCTACAACTCCTATATATGTATCTAACAGGAATCACTTCCCTATTCACAATCTCTACACTCAGAGGATAATCTAATTCTTCCTGAGGCAAATCTAAGTTCTAAGCAAATTCATCGGATATAAATGAACAAGTAGCACCCGAATCAAATAGTACATAAGCGTTAATACCATTAATCAAAATGATACTTGACACCACATCCTTAGACTGTACAGCATCCTACACGGTCATATTGAAAGTCCTCGTAGTAGGTCGGCTTGACTGTGCTGGTCCAGTGATAGTTAATGTATCACCACCATTGCTCTTTCCTTTTCCACCACTTTCACTTCCCGTTAGCTTCTTAGGGCAGTCACGAGCCATATGATCCTTTAAACCGTAGGTAAAACATGCTCCTTTCTTTGGACTAAAATAGTTCGGTGCAATGTGTCCCTCCTTACCACAGTTGAAACACACCCGCTTTCCCTTCAAACATACCCCAGTATAGTTCTTCCCGCACGTCGCACAAGCTTCAAACTTTTTCTTTTGCTGATTTCCTTGCTGTCCTCTTGTATTCGAAGTCTCGTTCCCTTTCCTCTTCTGATTGTTACCTCCAACATTACCTCCACCAACCTTATTTTCATTCTCATTCTTTCTCTTCTTCTGTTCCTGATTGTACTTGGTCAAGCCATCACTTCTACCTTCTATGATAATTGCCTTTTCCAGTACAGCCACAAATGTATTTAATAGGAACATTGAAACCTTGCTATAAATCCAGGGCTTCAATACTTGTTCGAACCTTCTCGCTTTACGCTCGTTGGTATTGACTTGATATGTGGGAAACCTTGTTTCTCTTGGTTAAACTTGCAAAGATATTCGCTTCATCATAGTTCCTTGTTTCAATTCCGTAAATTGCACCTCAACCGATTTCGAGAACTCATTTGGAAAGTACATTTCAAAAACATCTCCTTAAATCTATCCCACGTTATCACTCCTTGTCCCCGACGAACCTTATTTTCCTGCCACCAATAGCTAGCTTCAGACTTCGGCATGAACATTGCGAATGCAGTCTTCTGATCCTCGTTGACTCTGGCAACGTCAAACACCTTCTCTATTTCCATGATCCAGGTTTGGGCGTCAACTAGATTCATAGACCCTTGAAACTCTGGCGGTCCAACCGCTTTGAATTCCTTGAAGGTCGTGACTTGAGCTTGCGGTTGATTCGCAAGTGCTCTCGTTAACAAAGTTACCAACTGCTGAACCGGGTTAGCATTGGCCTTGTTATTATTGTTAGTAGACCCCTCAGGAGGTGGTTGTTGATGTGGTTGTCTTCTTCTAGGAGGCATTTTCTGTTAAGATATACACTTATTAGTTCATTACTCAACTTCTTGAGTATTTGAAGTTTAACTTAAACATTCTAAGATTAAAGCTATAACACATAACATATCAAATAAACTTTGATATTTTATTCATCCATAACATTATTAAAACATAATAAAGATAACACATCTGTTATCAACATCCACTTTCCTGAACTAGATAAGCTTTAGGATTATATATTCATACTACCCCTTTATTCATCTCAAAATAATGGATTTACAGTTTATTCATTCATGTACTTAGTCACAAATTATTATTACTCTTATTCTTTCTATTTAGGCATATTAAGACGTCATAAGGCTTCTCTACGTTCTTCCTCCATGATATGATACGCCTTTCTACGATCTATCACGAACCACAGCGAATCTTCAAACTGAGGTGGGTAATAAAAGACTCGATCCTGGGCCCTATCAATCGCAGAATTAAAGGCATAATCCATCTCATTCATATTGGCCTTCTTCGTTAGGACCTTAGCCTTGGCACGATCTACACGTTGAGTTGCCTTCATCCACGCGTCCTCTGCCCTTGCACGCTTAGTTGATTCCCCTTTAAAGTTTAATTTCTCCATGTCAGTTTTCATCTTCTCGTTTACCTCCAACAGATCTTTATGTTGACCCTTAGTATGTACTAGGTCCCACTCTGTGTTTCCAAGTCGTGAGTCGAGTTCCTGAATCTCCACATCTTTCTGCTCTATCGTAGCATAATGCATCTCAACCAACTCCTTCAGCTCCTCAACCTTGTCCTGTAACTCTATGTTACGGTCATACAGTGCATCATACATCTCAGCTGATATGCAGTTTGGTGGAAACTCCACATGATCCTCTTCCTCATCTTCGTCCTCTATCTCCTCAGAACTATCCTCCTCATGATCAGACACAGGTTTGTCCTCCTGAATCAACTGTTCCCGCACTACGTGGATATCTTGGGGTTCATCATCTCTATGTACCTGAGGTATCACTTCCCTAGCTGGACTGGATCCTCCTTCGTTAGACATCCTGACTACAAAATATTTTAAGTTTAATTTAACATCCTTCGATACTCGCGAGCACATAAGTTATTAACACATAGCACATAATGTCTTTTATTGTTTAGCTTCAATGAATTCTTTAATCCATTCCTTAAAACTCGATAAGAGTTAGACACCACTATATTTCTATCTTCTTAAAGGTTACTTTCTAAGGTTTCCCCACCCAAGGTTCATAACCTAAAGCTTTGATACCAAACTGTGACACCCCCAAATCTAGGTACTCCATTCCCACAGAATTTGGTGCTTACTATAAAAAACTATTACATCTAACTACCCATCATAAAGGATAAAGACATAATTTAAATAACTTAAACAATAATCTTTCCCATTAAAGGGCTACATCATTATAAAACAATCCCAAGTAATCTAACCTTAAATTATTACACAAGTCTGCGGAATACATCACAAAATAAAATAAGTCTTATAAAATAATTCACTTAAATAAATTCTCAAAAAATCTTCAACACTTGGACATCTTGCCCTTTCCTTTGCTAGTAGATGGCTCATCGACTTTCTCAACTTTAGCTGCAGTGTTAAATGCAAGAGTGAGCAAACAATTGCTCACTAATATAAAGAGTAGTAGTGATAATAACATGTGAATGAACAACGAATGCTGAACAACAATGAACTTGTTCTATGATTCAAAAATAGAAAACAAGTTCGAATTTAATATCTGAGGGTCTTAAGACCAAGGACTATATCCCCGGTATTTAGGTATTATTACATCAACCTTAACAGTCATTTAGACTATATAGACCCTTCTTAACGTACTAAGGAGGATCAACCCTTTGTACCATTTATTGTGCACAAACATCTAAACGTACACATATAAAATCCCTTATGTTAGGGTTGTTCATCATAACTTGAATTTTGAATTCCCGCACTAAAGAAAGTTTAGCTCAGAACTAACTCACCAGTGGTTCTAGAATTTTAGAACACTATTCCATTGTAGACTAGTTGAATCAATAAGAGTTTGATTACTACTTGAAGGTTAAATACAACAATATAGAATTGAACAAGGTTATCAAAGTCAAAGATCGAATAACAGCAATGTACAATTGAATAGACATAGTGTGTGTGCAAAGTACCACATTCGAAAGAGTTAGAACAATCTCATTTGAATCAATATTTTAGAACAATATATACTTTGAACAACAATAACAAGACTTAGGAAATTGAAACTCGATCGATGTAACGAACTAGATTACAAGAGCTTGTACAATCATACATGAGATACAATCAATAGTCTTACTCAACTTTAATGTAAAATTTAGGAATAGAAAGCTTGCTTGACATAAAAGATAACATAACCATGAAACTTGCTCAATAAAAGTTTAGGATAAGTAACTTGCATTCATTATAAAGAGAATGAAGTTAGGAAACTTACCTCCGGTGTAAGCTACACAGATATAATAAACGTTCGCCAATTACCCTATATATACCATTAGAATCACAATACTAATTAGTTATATTAACATCAATTTCACTAGTTTAGTTTTCATTTTAATCAAGTCGATAATCCTTAACTTAGAACTTGATTATCCTACTCATTCACGTAACACGAAACTGAATTCTCATTTATATAATAGAATACGACATGGTGATTGCAAACCAATTCCAATTCAAATGACATCACATTACGAACTTTCAAAACTTACTAATTCATAATCTATAGTTTTAACGTTATGATTACAACATGTTGTTATGTCTTATAGCATGTTTTAAGGTCATTAAAATAAGTTAGGTTAGCATTTCCAAAGTTATGTCATATGACTCAACACTGGGTCTAATCGACCCTTTGGCGCTGGCACATATATAGATAGTTTAGACTCGGTGGCGCTTGCACCATGTAGCAAGGCGATGCGACCATGCCCAGAGGGCAGGCTGCACGGCTAGACTCCAGAATCAGTTTTATAGCAACGTGAATTGAAGCTCTGCTCTAACCAAAAGTTCCAATTTCTCCCAATTCCACAGTAATTCATTAAACTTAACATCTACAACTTTGTAACAACATCTATAAACATGATATTCATCATTTTATCTACATAAACATTGCATGTACTCAATTTTGAAGAATAAAAACCCCAATTTTCCCAATTTCTTCATTTTTAACACTTTTAGTGAATTCGATCACCACGACTTCATTTATTAACCAATTAACACGATTCAAACTACATTGTATTCATTTATTAACATACTAACACAATCCAACATAAAATTTCAGATTATCACACATATTGGACATGAAATTTTATACTCTCTTAAGCCATTTTTCATACATATACATTGTTATTATAACTTCCTTCTTGCAAAGCCAGTTCTCACGAATTTGATTACTAACTACTATATATATATGACAATAACAGATTCTATAACATAATTATGCACACCAATAACCCATATCTTATATTCAATAACTTATCAAAATCCCACTTCAAGAGAATAAACATCACAAAGCAAAAAATTAGAGTTAGGGTAGACTATACCTTGATTTAGCAAGATGTTCAGCGGCTTATAAAGACATGGAGTTCCCTAACTCTGATAATAAAGGTGAACCGTAATGGTGAATAGATAGAGTCTGAAAAGGCTAAAGGTATAGGGATAGGAGATCGTCAAATAAAACGATCATAGTATAGAAATGAATCGTAATATATACAATGGGATCACCCCGTGATCTAATAAAATTATAACAGGGAATAAAATCAATCAAATGATTGAAAAGTTTACAACAAGAATGTTGTGTGTAAGTTGTACTATGAATTGGTACAGATTCAAGAAAGGATTATGAATACGAGTTAAATGAAATTCGTATTGAGAAGGGAGTTAGTATTAGGTAGGGATTTCAATTGAGGACTAATGTCTGTAGCTAAGTTGTATGATTCCTTGTTATGGGCAGGGAATTGTACTTGGTGTAAAAACCACTTAGTTTCTGGCACTAATAATCATTGAAATGTCTGTGTCGCGCTATTTGCTATATACCTGTTGAGAAGGTGATTCTTTTCTCAGGTGTATAACAGATAGGTAGGGTATAGTAGGGTATAGGTAGAGAATATAAGGTTAAGTACGAGTTCTTAAAACTCATACTTATGGTACGTTCGTGACTCATGATTATATGAAATATTTATAAACCCCTCAATGAATGGACGTCAAAGGTCTGACTAGGAAAAGTTCTTAAATTCATATGATTGTGGAAAGTTCCTGAACTCATAAGTGTGGTAAGTTTGATGAGCTGGGTATAGTTTTGTGTAAATAGAGTATTGAGGATAATAGGAATAGATAGACTATTTAAGTAATTGATCTTTAGTGGAGACATAGGTTTTCCAAAACTCCTAGCTATGTTAGACTTCGAAATTTTTGACATTAAGCTAATTACGCACTGTGTGATTTTGAAAATGAATTTTTATTCTCAACTCCTGGTAACCATTGTGTATGTGTGGACTTCGGGCCACCGATACCTCGTTACCTGTTGAGATGATAAAATTGATTTGCAATGATTTTTGAACGGTTTAAAGTATAGTCTATGCTACTTGTTTCGGCTAGACGATAATGATTTGAAATATCAAAATATATTTTTTTATTTATCATTAATGTACCATGTAACCTAGTGAAAGATTAATAAAAAATGGAGTTGTAAATACAGGAATACTTAGTGTTGAATTTGATCTAAAAATTATTATTCCACTTTTGTATGATGTGTTATGACAAAGTCATATAATGACGGTATCCTCAAACGTGCTGTTAATACAATACTGCATCATGACGTCATTTTCAAACTATTTTCAAATTTTTAATTTGCCAACGGAGTTTTGGCTATACCTTAATATTTCGTTTGAAATTGATTATCGATATAAGTCTAAGATATTTGTTTCGGCTAGACCAACGTTTATGAAAACTCTAAGCGTTTTTTTAAAATTTTTCCGAACCAAATTATTTTGGTGCGAATTTCGATAAAGACTGAGGTAAGAAAATATTTATGAGCCTGAGGCGGATGGGATAGAAGGAACGGGGAAAAATTGTTCCAACCAGCAGTACTTGGCCAGTACAGGGCATACCAGGCTAATTACCCACTATGTCTGTAAGATAAGACGTTTTGCGAATGAATTTCTGTATAAACCTTTGCGAAAATGACAGACAATAGTCTATATAACTCCTCAGCACTATTTGAAAACTCTTACTCTTATGAGGAATGTATTGGGTAGCATGTGATGCTGTGTATGAATGGTGAATGGTGCACGGTGTAAGGTGTAAGTTGAATTTCGAGGACGAAATTCTTAGAAGAAGGGGTGAATGTGACAACTCGAAAATTTAGAAAATTATTTAAATCTTAAACGATGGATTAGAGGTTGAATAATAAACCTAGATAGAAAATAAGTGAATGGATATGAGATTTCTGGGAAGAAATTTAGTGAATTTAAAAATTTTTATGGTGAATTATTTAGGATTAAGTATATAAGTGTATTTGTTTGGTGTATATGGTCATACATGTGTACAGTTTGTGGTTAAGGGTCAAGGGTTGACCAGATAAATTATATCAGTGTCCAAACCCTAATATTATATTAAAAACATTGACGTTTAGTTAGAAAATCCTAGCGATTGATAAGAAACCCTAGCGATCGGACTGAAAACCCTAATCTCAGATTCCAGGAATTTGAAACCCTAACTTGGGATCTTAGAGACTTAAGTGTATTGATTATAAGATTAATTAGGGTAAAGCCTAACGAATTAGTTAGAAAACCCTAATTTTAAAATTTGAAACCCTAATTGTTTTGTTAAAAATCCTAATGTACAATTATGGATCTAATTGCTAAATTAACAATATAATTAGGAAATATTAATCCTAATTAGCAAGCTTGACGGTGATTAGGAAACCCTAATATTAGTAGGAAATACTAATTATAAATTAGAAAACTTAATTTTCCATGTTTAAAATCTTAATTTGGAAATCCTAGAATTTATTTTTAAAAACCTTAGGTTTTAACCCTAAGGGTTAAACCTTAAGTGTTGGATCTAATGACCATATTGCCATTAAAATTAGAAATCAAATGACTAAAATACCCTTTTGCATTCTTTATTTAGCTAACTTGTATATTTTGCCCTAGATGTGGTTGGTGACCAACCCTAACCCCTAGCCATGTGACTTATATCAGCAAATCAACAACTATATCATACCAATTCATTGAACCAAAATCAAAAGTTAAAAAGTTAAGTAATAAACTTACTTTACTTGCTAGCCTTGCCAAGCCTTTTTTTCTCACTCTCCTTCAAAAATTTTGAGAGGAACCAAGTGTTATGGAAAGCCAAGAACATCCCTTAGCTCTTCTATATCAAATCATCAAAGTCAGATTCAAGTATGGAAGCATAAAGGTATAAACTCTAGCTTTATAGAAATCTATGTGATCCATGTTGTTTATTATTTAAAGTTATGTTAGAGGGTGTCATTTAGTGATCCGGGATGTTAGATCCCATATCCACAACATTTAGAAGCATGTAAATCAAGTTTTCAAAATTGATCTAGGAACCCTAAATTTTGGTCTGACAGCCGAATGTCAGGGCCTATAGATCTCTCCGTGTTAATGATTTGTTGTGTTTAAGGTTATATATCTGTTCTATGTTGTAAGGGATTTGATCTGAAAGTTTATTTAACCCCAGATCATGTATAGATTGAAAGATATGAGGGGTCAAAGTGGGTTGACCAAGCACGAAATCTGTTTCTGGGCAACCTAGAAAATTCCCTGATTTTTCAAAATTTCTGACAAGCACTTTTAAAGCCTTTGATCTTGCTAACCTTTGATAGTTAGTCCATGATGTTGTTTTGATGTTGTAATATGACATAAGAACTCCACATTCACACCTTTATATTACCCAGATCATGTTCAGGATCGAATTTAACCATGGTCAAAATACGTTGACCGTTTTGTCGTATGAAGGTTTCTGGAAAACCCAGAACCTTCATGAGAGATTTTTCTGACATGGTTTGACTAGCATGGATCTTTCATGTGTTATGATTTTAGACTGAATTAATGACATCTTGTTGTACCCTGACATCAAGACTATAAGATTGAACCATTAGATGCTACAGACTAAGGCTGGAACGCCAAGATTCAGAGCTTCAAAAGTGGTAGCCTGAACTGTTCTTCAATTCTGGAAAACCCAGAAATTGAAGAATAGTGTCTGACAAGTTTTTCGGGACTTAGATCTCTCTGATTTGGTATAGAATGGCCATGATGTTTGTTTAAGGTTGTAGTATTACATCAATACTATAATATTAACACATAATCGAACCTAGAAACCTTATAATCATGAATCTAAAACTAGTCAAACTACCTATCATGCTAACTGGGTTTGAAGATCTGGGCAGGCTCAAGAACACTCAAGAACATCTATATGACGATTACTGCCGCCATAGGCCCTTTACTAATGACGATTATTTTCCAAAATTATTATTATTTTATTAAAAATTAGTATTAAATGGTTTTAATTATTAAAAATTCATATTAAATTACTAAAAATTATTTTAAAGCCTAAAAATGGGGTTTTAATAATTTTGAATATATTTCATAAATATTCAATATTTTTGGAATAATTATGGTATTTAATTTATTTAATTATAATTAAATAAATTATTTAAAAAAATGATTTTAATACATGAAAAATCATTTAAAAATACATTATGGTATAAAAAATATTTGAAGTTATTTTCAAGAACTTTTAATATTATGTGATGAATTTCATTAATTAATTAATATTAATGTTAATTAATTTATTTAATAAATGTATTAAATAAATTATGGAAAAATAGAATTAATGATTTAAAAATCATATAAAATGGTTTAAGTGTTATAAAAATATTTTAAGTTATAAAATATAACTTTTTATATTTGATTATGAAAATATTAGTATTATAATATTAATAGCAATTATCGGATAATGAATTTAATCGTTTAAAAATTATATAAATATGATTTTAAAGTATTAAAAATACTTTGTGATATTATAAATATATTATAATATTATGACATGTATTTCATTAATATTTGATAATAAGTAAATATTAATGATAAAGGAATTATGTGGTATTTAAATCATATAAATACGTTATTAATGATTGAAAAATCATGATAAATGGTAATAATTATCTGAAAATTATTACGAGTCTTTGAAAAATATTTTTGAATGATAATTAATTATCTATGATATTTGTGAATCAGTTTAGGCCGAGTCTTATGGATATTAGGCTCGAGAATCGTCCTATTAGGATGTCGGGATGCCAAAATTGTACCGAATTCAATTCAGACTGCAATAGTTTGACTTGATACTAGGTCTTATGTGTTGTATAGACTAATAGGGTTATGCGTTATGTATTTAGGTCATTCTATAATTATATATAATAGTATTATACTGTGATGATATTATTCTAATACTTGGAAATCAATATTAGGTCTTCAGCTAAAGCTTAATAAGTTGTGTAACAATAATCAACGGATTAGGCAAGTTTTTCTTGAACTATTCTTTTAACTTGTGGTTAATCATTGCTGATTGTCATGTCTAAGAATTATTAAATCGTACTCTGTGTATACTGTATGTATTCATCAGGTATGAAAGGCTGATCACCTTCATTATCATTCGGTCTAGATATAATTGATATATTCATGTTCAATGTTCGTTCAGCTATGAAAATTTGTCCATTCTAGTTCATAATTATATTGCTGAATTTTAGCCAGCTTATTGTTCAACTCTTTCAATCATGATATACCTTCAAATAAACTTTTACTTACTGGGCAAATTTGTTGCTCACCCTTGCTATATCATGATAAACATTGTAGATTAATGCGAATGATTCAGATACAAGAAAAAGTTAAAGACAAGACCAGCTTGGGAACTAAATGTGCAGCTATATTTGTAGAAGTAATTTATGATAATAACTTTGTTTGTCAGATAGGTTAATGAATTGTGTATAAGTTAAGGTTACTCGACCTTATGGTTAATGTATAAACAATTTATGTTTATATCTTCCGCAATAGTTGTAGAATTAGTATACCAAATCTTTGGTGATTAGGACCAGGATTTGGGGATGCTACAGTTGGTATCAAAGCTGTTGGTTATGAACCTTAGGTAGGGTTACCTGAGACTAATAACCGCAGTGATTAGGATAGGTACTAACTCAAATAGAGTTAGTGTGTCGGTATGATTCAAAGACGAATCTCGACGGGTTATAAAGACACAGAGTTTCCTAACTCTGATAATAAAGGTGAACAGTAATGGTGATAGATTCTGAAAAGGCTAAAGGTACAGGGATATGATATCGTCAAACAAAACGATCATAGTATAGAAATGAATCATAATATATACGATGGGATCACCCCGTGATCTGATAAAATTATAAAAGGGAATAGAATCAATCAAATGATTGAAAAGTTTACAACAAGAATGTTGTGTGTAAGTTGTACTATGAATTGGTACAGATTTAGGAAAGGATTATGAATACGAGTTGAATGAAATTCGTATTGAGAAGGGAGTTTGTATTAGGTAGGGATTTCAATTGAGGACTCATGTTAGCAGCTGAGTTGTATGATTCCTTGTTATGGGCAGAGAATTGTACTTGGTGTAAAAACCACTTAGTTTTTGGCACTTATAATCATTGAAATGTCCGTGTCGCGCTATTTTCTATATACCTATTGAGAAGGTGATTCTTTTCTCAGGTGTATAACAGATAAGTAGAGTATTGTAGGGTATAGGTAGAGAATATCAGGTTAAGTACGAGTTCTTAAAACTTATACTTATGGTACGTTCGTGACTCATGATTATATGAAATGTTTATGAACCCCTCAGCGAATGGACGTCAAAGGTCTGACTAGGAAAAGTTCTTAAACTCACATGATTGTGGAAAGTTCCTGAACTCATAAGTGTGGTAAATGTGACGCCCCAAAATTCAGGTACTTGAAACCTGAACTCGATGCTTCACGATACCATTTCTATGAGCAGAATAATACTAATAATAATAACAATAATATAAATACCCAACTTAATTTACATAAATATCAGAGTCTATTCCCAAGTATGTAACCTTTAAACATTCATTACAACACATGATAATAATAAGTATCATCCTTATCTTAATAAAACTAAACTATTACATAATATATATTGCATAGCACTCATTCAACAACTTTCCCTTTTCCCTTGTTCTTAGCAGAGCCTTCAGGTTGTTCACACTTAGCTGAAAACATTTAAATTAAGCAAGGATGAGCATTTGAGTGCCCAGCAAGTAAAAGCAATTATAAATATTAGTTGAAAGAAGTAAATGTTTTCTTTGTACGACACTTCTACAACGAATCAACAATTATGAAGTAAACTGAACCGATAATAACAATATATTAATTCTATATCAAATTTTTGGAACTACGTACTGACTATAATTGGGAATTAGTCGACAGACTATGAACATTATTTTCTATTTTTGAAAAGGTTAAACAAAACTTCATCTGCAAACCGTCATAACTTACGGGCACGGGGGGTGATCAGTCCGTTATGCCCTGTATTGATCAATACTACATGCAAGGCGCATAAAATTTTTTCCATATTCGGGATGTTCATACTTAGTCGGGAATCTGAACCAAAACAATTTGGTCGGATAATAATAAGGTTTTATCTTGTTCAACAATATTTCCAAGTTCGTGTCTAGCCAAAGCAAATAGCTTAGACGGCTGAAGTCAACGTATACATAATGAAAATTAATAAGTATATATCAACATGTGATTAAATACAATGATTATCCAAGTGGGGACACTTGTATAACCTTATTTAGAAATTAACGAACAGAATAAATATTTGAATTATACAATAATACTGTACTAATAAATAATGATAGGATACATAATCGATAACAATAAAGTTAATATTCTGGCACAATAATAATATAATATTGAAACTTTCTTACTTATGTCCATTGCATAAAGTAAATGCCAAGGTAGGATACTTGCCTGGTCTGCTGCTTACAATACGTAACTTAGTTTAATCTTTTATAAAGCAACCTATCATTAATAAGATCATTCGATCGATTAGAATATTATATCATAACACATAGTACTGCTCTTTGCAGTCAGCACATTACCTAATCACATTGTCACACATGTTTAATAAATATTGGATCACAAATAAAACACGATCTAGTCAAATTATCTAAGTCCGGATCAATTTACGAAACATGCTCTGAAAATCTGAAGCGACTTTATCGGGTAATTATCGAGTCTAAGACTCTACTAATCAAGTTCTAAATAACTTAAACATTGGTCAAATTATTTTTAAACGACTTATAATAATTTTTAAACAATTATTATAATTTCTCATGATTTTCAAACACCGTAATCATTTTTAAATGATTTAAATATTAAATAATTCTATTACCATTAATATTTAATTATTATTAAACTATTAACGAAACCATTGTCAAAATATTAAAGTTATTTATAATAACTTAGAATATTTTTAAAGTATCAATATTACCCTTAAATAATTTTTAAAACATTTAAAACCATTTTAAATAATTACCATTAATATTTAAATATTAATGCATTACTTATCAAAATATTAAAAGTTATTAATTTTAACTTAAAATATTTTTAATTTATTTATATCCCTTTAAATAATTTTTAAATTAATAAAACTATTTTAAAACTATTTATTTAATATAATTATTAAATAAATCAATATCATTTAATATTAAATTATTAATGAAATTATCCTTTAAATATTAAAAGTTATACTTTATAACTTCAAGTACTTGTAAACACCTTAATTTTATTTAAAATAATTTTATAATATTAAAATCATTTTAAAACTAATTTATTTAATATAATTATTAAATAACTTTAATATTATTAATAGTAAATTTTAATGTTTTTCATGACAAAATATCAAAAGTTATATTTTATAACTTCAAATATTTTTATAACCTTTAAATCATTTTTATATGATTTTTAAATCATTAATTAAATTTTTCATAATTTATTTAATACATTTATTAAATAACTTAATTATCATTAATATTAATTTATTAATAAAATTCATCACAAAATATTAAAAGTTATTAAAAATAACTTAAAATATCTTTTATATCATAATATAATTTTAAATGATTTTTCAAGTATAAAGCTCATTTTTAAATAATTTATTTAATATAATAATTAAATAAATTAAATACCTTTAATATTTCAAAAATATTAGATATTTATGAAATATATTAAAAATTATTAAAAACTAATTTTTATACTTGAAAATAATTTTTAGTAATTTAATTTGTATTTTTAATAATTATAAACTAATTTTCTCTAATTATTTAATAAAATAATTGATTTTAGAAATAAAGTGTCGCTAAAGACTGCCTATAACGACAGAACCGACGCTATAGGTGTTCTTCATGTTCTTGGCCAAACCTAGAACATTCATGTCAGTTAACAAGGTATCAAGTTTGACCAAGCATAGATCTTAGATCTTAAAGTTTCTGGGCATGTTGTTAGTTAGATCTTGTAGTGCAAGTGTAAGACTACATGATCCAACAACAAACATGATCATACAACACATAACCAAGAAGATCTGATCGTCCAAAGTGGCTGTCAGAGTTGTTCTTATGTTTCAAGGCCCAACAATCTTGAGTATCATGTCCGGGTGCCCCGACATAATAAGCACACTTCCGAGTAGCATTAAAACCCTTGCCATTAGGGTTGGCTGGTGGAAAAAGATGTGTAATTTTCTTCTGAGCAGTCAAAAGAGCAAGAATGTTCTTGTTTAATCCCCTAAGGGTGTGAACGTCCGAGGTCGCTTTACTTCGCCACTTTTAGGCAATGGAGGTTTGAAGATTGTCTGCCGAAAAGGGGAGTAGTTTCTCCTCCGTGATAGGCATGCTTGGATTGCCTTTTTTGTCCTTGTAGTATCAAGAAAACATCCTCCTCTTTCTTTTTATGGACCCTCGGGTTGTTTCCATAAGATTGATTGGATGTGCTCAAAGAATAGCGATTTTAAGAGTGGCTAGGTCTTGAATTTTACTGGGACTTCAATCCTATTTCACCATATCATAGTGTTTGATCATTTCGAGAAAATGGTTTGCCAATACCGGCTAGAACTCTCTCATAGAAAGGAGCTTTCAGACATCTATGAAAGTCATGACCATTTATGATTCGTCATGGAAGGAATAACTTGAGCAAAGAAGGCGCTCCACATTTGAGCGCGCTCTCTAAATGACTCATTAGACTGTTTCTTGACCTTGGTGATTTGGAACCGGTCAGGAGCCATCTGAGATTGAAAACTGTATTGAGTGAGGAAGGCGTGAGCCAACTCTTCCCAGCTATGGATCTTAGAGTTATCTAATCTGGTATACCATGAACGGGCTTCTCCAGTCAGACTTTTTTGAAACAACTGTATTCTGAGCTTTTCATTCTCCGCATAAGATCCGAGTTCTTCAATGAACACCTTTAAATGTGTGTAAGGATCCCCTAATCCGTCATACTTTTCAAAATCAGGGGTCTTAAATTTCTCTGGATAATGCACACCAGGAAATATGCAAAGGTCTGCATATGAAACACTGCCATGTGTTCCAATCCCTTTGAGAACGTGAATGGTTTCCTCCATTTGAAGGACCTTCTTCCTGATGTCACCGGTGTCTGGATCTCCTTTGAGATGGGTGCCTTCAGGGTCTTTGTTGGTTGTATCCAACTGATGTTCTGGAATTTTTTCCGCACCTTGAACTCCTTGTGTAGAGGATTCTCGTATGTGTAGGTATCTTCGCACCACAGAGTAGGTGGTGTAATTCATTAGTAGAACAACCAAGTCTGTGATTTGTTTACTCAATCCGTCAAAATCTTCTTGGGAAATAGGGTTAGACTGTTCGGAAGAGGACATGATTAGCTGTAGGCTCGCAGCCTTTTTGGATTTTGACCGGGTAATAGGCCCAATTGCTTCCCTACAAAAGACTTACGTAGTTTAGTCTTAGGGTAATATAAATGTTATCATAACATGTCCGTTTTAGGAATTTGTCCTACAAAACCGGTTGTTAATTGATAACATGTCATGCATGCACATATATTCTTCATATTTTCCATTACATATGGATGAACATGGAATAAAATTACAAGTAAATGCTTTTACAAGTAATTGAAAATGGAAAGCATGAAGAAACATTCCTCCGCGTTTGGTTTATCAGAGGTTGACCTATCCTAGGGTTTCTCTCGCGGCTTTTCGGCATGAAGGTTCCCAGATCATCGCAATCTACTTGACGGGAAGTTAATCCGGTCGTTGAACTGGAGCGAATCTAAGTGGTGCCTTTGTTGAGCCCCGGGGAATCATTCTTCCCAAGAGTCCAGTAATCAAACACCGATAGGATAGCCTCCTGGTGGAGGGACCACACAACATACATTCACATACAACGTGTCTCACCGTTTATGCAAAATGATGACATGTGCGAAGCACTAATATCATGAGATAGATATTTAGCAAAGGCAAAGAATTAAAATGCATTCGTACACATTCATCAGAAATGTAAATGCAACATTCACACACAAGCATATAACAATTTTGAAAAGCTTATAATAGTGGCTTAAGCCCTCTTACTGGAGTCCCCAGCAGAGTCGCCACCTGTCGACGTCGGGATTTTTGAGTGTCCCTTTTCGTTACTTGTTCTTTGGTGTTCTCATGTTAATGTGAGATTTGTTTGAAAAAACATGTGAAAAAGGTCCGACATGTATAATGTCGACGATTGGAATTTAAGAGTCGCCAGTTGGTGTATTTAACTGGTTGCACCAACGCAACCGAAAAGGCTTGCACATTGACCAAGTGATTTGACATTGCTAAACGGGTCTGTGAAACCGAGATTCATTTTGGGTCCAGGGGCTTGATTATGCGGAGGGAAGGTATTAGGCACCCCCCGACATCCGTGTTACCACGGTGACCGCCACTTTTCAAAGAAATTGTTATATGAATGTGTGTGTTTATATGTGTGTGTGGATCAATGTGCAATTATTTGAAAGTAGTGCGAGGCCTCGTTTGCACCTATATACACAAGGTTTGAATTTTATAAAAAAATCAATTTTTAACCAAGATATAGCAATGACATTTTGTAAAAGAGGTTTTTCAAACCCTGTACTCAATAGGAATTGAGACCTTTTCATACTTCCATTTTATTATTAAATGTAAATTGTTTGCTTTTTATTTTCGAGATGCGAAGCATTCTCGAGAAAATAATATACTGAAATGTCGAACTCCTCATGGGCATGATAAACCATCCAAGGAAATTCGAGACCTTTGTAAAATAATGTACAAGTCACATAATTTGAAAAAATGTCCATCATGGGAACTCGAATCTAGATTCAAGAAGAATCGAACATGATTCTGATCACATGATTCCTAGAAGCTCACATGATATATATATATGGGGATCGAAATGTAAATATATATATATAAAAGGGGGATCGTAAATGTAAATATATAAAAGCGGTAAATATATATGGATGATGATCAACCGCCACTAAGTAAACTCCAAAGGGATGAAATGTAAATAAAGTCAAAAGCGATCAATCGCCACAAAGTAAACTCAAAGGCAGGACAAAATGTAAATAAAGTCGTAAAAGGCCATAAGTAAACTCTGTGCCCTGACGGGATATATATATATATATATATATATATATATATATATATATATATATATAAAAATAGTAACGCACCGGATGTAAATCTGTGCTCATCCTGATATGTCCGACATCAATAATATATATATATATATATATATATATATAAAAGTGATTTAAACGCACCGGATGTAAATCCAGGATCATCGGATATGTCCGACATCAATAATATATATATATATATATATATATATATATATATATATATATATATATATAAAAGTGATTTAAACGCACCGGATGTAAAATCTGTGCTCATCGAATGAGTAGACCACGGTTTATATATATATATATATATGTGTATATAAAAGCAATTAAACGCCTGCATCAAGTTCAGGCTCAATCGAGGCATAACTCGATAATGTTAGTCCATATATATGAAATATATACATATATTATATATATATATACGTATGATGAAATGAAAACCACGGATCGAAGTCCGAGCAAACGCACACAAACACGACTCTCAATATGTATAATAAAAGTGTGCTATATATATGAGAAGAAGGCTTTATAAAATGTAAGAAGGCTTACAGTGGGCTACCAAAGTAGACTTCTATGACTTTAAATGGATAAACACTCAGCTCCCGCCGGATAAAATATAGCTATATGTGAGCTAACTAGTGTTTAAAGAAGAGGAAACACTCAAAAGTTGTGTATGCAGAGTAAAATGGACAGGGCTTCCTCGCCTTTTTCCTTTTCTCCTTTCTCTCAAATGGCTGACCCAAGCCTTGTATATATAGACGGATGGCCGCAGGTACACCTGCGGCAGCCGCAGTTGTACCTGCGGCTGGTCGTGGTGGATTCAAGCCTCGCGGGTCCCGTTGTCTCATAGTACGTACACTCATGCACTGTAATGTTCGCTCCAACTTGCAGAACTTCAATCTGAGCATCCGAACGAGGTATATCTGACCTTCTTCGGATCTCTGGTATCGAGAGTTACGCAATGACATGGATTAGAGGTTGTACGAAGTCAGGAAGAGGGGTCTATGCCCATGGTCTTCAAGCTTCAAATTCTATCCAAAGTACTGCCACACGTAATAGTCACTCGGGATTGTCACTCCTCGGTTCTTGTGGGACATTATTGGATGTATGTATGTATGAAGTGTTGAGACGACGTGCCATTTGTCGAAGGAACAAGATGACGTTTGACTCCTCGCCGGGGTTATCGCCGATTTGAGTTGAAAGTAGACGTTGCTCAGGGTTACAGCTGAGATTAGACTACTTGTTGGTATGCCGCGATATGATCTTGTTGACGTGGTAAGATGACGTTGTGACTCCTCACCGGGGTTATCGCCAGTTTAAGCGAAAAGTAGACGTTGCTCAGGGTTACATCTGAGATTGGGCTGCTTGTTTGTATGCCTCACTGTCATCTAGATTGAAGCTGATCGCATGTTTGACACAAGCATTTCCGGGGTTATCGCCGGAACTGCAATGACATCTCTTGGGGCTATCACCAAGGATGGGGTTGCTACCCCTAGTGTTGTCTCTGGGACTGGAACTGAGCGTCGCGGTGTTATCGCCAAGACATAACTGTCATCTCCGGTGTTGTTGCCGGTCTTTTGATTTGCATATCTCGGGGTTATCTCCGAGATTGGAAATGACATTCCCGGTGTGTGTTTCGGGTTGACATGACATTCCCGGTTTGTGTTCCGGGTTGGAACTAAACTTCCGGTGGTATCCGAGATGGATGTAAGTTGTCTTTCAGGGTTACCTCCAAAAGACGAATCTACCCTCCTGCAATGTTAGTAATAGGAGTGCAGAAAATTTTGAGTGTATACAGATGCCCCTCTTTATCATATTCATGCAATGTAAGGCATGGATAGGATAAAGATTCCTAGACACTTGAAATGCAAGCAAGATAAACATGATGCTATGTGCAATAACATGATGCAAATGTATAATGCATGATTGTCATGTAATCCTACTAGGATGAAAATCAGTGATGACTTGGACATGTGATCCAAGTTTCCAAGGATGTTGACATTGGGACTTCCACCAAATTCTTGAATCCTAGACACTAGCTTATACTCCATAGAGGTACCTCTTGTGTGGAAGAGATCTGTGGGGATAAGGGTTTGTCTGTTTGAGGATGTGTATAACATGTTCCCTCATCGCTTCTGAGAGTTATCGCTAACAATGTTGTTGTCACCGCGTGGTTGCTCGACCTTCGTTGATGTATGTATCACCGGATAGATCCCTGTTGGGTGTATTGTCAAGGCTGCTTGACCTTCAATGATGTATGTGTCAATGGTAGCATTGTGTTGTAGCCCTCGCTGGGTAAGTTTACTTCGATGGGTTTACTTTCCATCGGTTGATATGACGTCAAGGCTGCTTGACCTTCATTGATGTGTGTATCAATGGTTACATTGCGTTGTGACCCCCGCCGGGGATACGTAGAAGTTTGAAAGATGCACGTTGTGACCCCCGTCGGGGATATGTAGATGATTGATAACTTCGACGTTGTTACCCCCGCCGGGGAGGTTTGATATTTCGTGGTTTTTTGCGTTGTAACCCCTGCTGGGGATACGTCAGGGTTGCCTGACACTCATTAACGGCATCGGACCTTTGTGGGGTATTGCCGAGCATGATTTGTGAAAGCTGAGCTCATTGGTATAGTATACCCTATATTCAGGCGAATACCTTTTAGGCGACGAGAGTTTAACTCTGACCGACAAGAAACCGGGATTTTAGGCTATTCCGCTCAATCGCGTAGCACTTTTATTCCTGATTTGGCCTTTTCAGCTTGTGAGACCTCCTTTGCAACTCTAACTGGAGTGAGTCGGAAGTGTGGGACCCATGTAGGGGGGCCGCAGGTGTATCTGCAGGAGCCACAGGTTAGCCTGCGGCCAGCCGTGCCTATGTATAGGTGGCTGGTTGCTTTCATAAGTCATTTTCAAGTTGCGAATCGAAGGAAATCCGAGAGCTCTTCTTCGATCTCACTGAAGTTCGGGCAACTTTCGCATATATTCTCGTCACCGCATAAGCGTTCTTCATCATCCCGGTAACACATGCATGTATTTTTTTCCAATTTATGTCCGTTGGAAAATGACTTATCGCATGAAATGCATTTAGACACATAGTAGTGAATATGCATGCTGATATGACTTGATAAAAAATATTCAACATAGAAAATGTTAGTATTAAACTATGCTGAACATAATGATGTGAAAAAATTTGACTTTTGAAACAGTCAAATTGGCACCTTTTATTGTCATTTCTTATCCTATATGAGGACAAATGAGTAAATGTAGACTAGCAAAATAATCCTGGTAATTAGACTACACTTACAGATTTTTTTACTGCATTGTATTGATGCATACAGGATGTATATGACTGTGTATAGGTGTGCTACTGAATGGCCACCTAGTCATGCCTATGTGCATGTGGATAGTCCCATTTACAAAGGGGCTATGGCAAAAATTTCCCAAAATGTAGGTATTGGGTAGTCATGCATTTTTAACTCTACTGTAGATGTATGTTAAAGCAATGCATGCATGCATGTAATCATTAAAATGCATTTTGAAAAGACTCCAGGTAAGAAATTACCACACCCTTTCTGAGGTGATTTGGAGACTTGCTGTCCAGATATCATGGATCCGGATCAGCCGAGTAGTTCCCACAGGACCACTTCTGGTGTACGGAGGAGGGCTTTTGAAGATCCTCATCGCCGTTCTGTGAGACAGCCTCTTCGTTTGGCCGAGGCGATGATACGTCCTATTCGAGTTGAGGTGCCGAATGTCGAGGACGAGGAAGAGGATGCACCGATCGAGGTTCTTGCTCCTGCTGTACGTGTTCCCCATAGGGAATTGCCAGGTATTCAAGTGGCGAACCCAGATCTTCTGGGTGACTTGAGTAGGCATCCTTCAGTATACCTGCACGCAAATGAGGTATGAAGTTAGATCTTTAATCTTCCTTATTTCCTATTGATGAGGAGTAAAGGAGTCTAATGTTGATCTACATTTGATGTAGGTTCCCGGCTTCACACAACCTCGAGGGAACTGGTTTAGCATCTACTCTATGTATCAGGCCTTGCATGATGACTATAGAGCGATCGTCCATGGCTGGGGATTTGGGAGGTTCTTCTCCATTATACCCCGTCGCTGTCCCTGGGGTTACCTCAGGGCATTGTCTGAGCGGTGGTTCCACCAGACTCAGTCACTCCATTTGCTAGACTGCGAGGTGATGATGATGCCGATGGATTGGTGATTTATCACAGGTATGGAGTTTGGAGGGGAACCGGTGTCTTGCACGGCGAATATCACCCCTACTACCGTCAGATCTTTGTTGGGAGTTCCGGTGGAGGCACTCAAGGGCAGGACTGTTCGTACAGGTCCTTTGAGCGTAGATGCTATGAGCGGGCTGTTAAGTGAGCCCATACCCGATGATGTGAGAGTCAGAGATCGCATTCTCCAGCGATTGTTCCTGATGATCATTAGGGGCTGCTTCATAGCAGAGAAATCTTCTACGGTGTCCTTCGTTTTGATTAGTGCCACTCGACACGTGGACCGTATAGGAGAGTATGATTGGGGTTCCTACACCTTTGCCTATTTCCTCAGGGGAATGCGTATGCAATCGCAGGGCTTGACCGAGGCGTGGTTAGGATTCTACCCATTTCTACTGGTGAGTGTTTCTCTTGTCTTTTCCCATGTATGGGTTAAGAGTGTTGACTAACAGCAGATGTTTGCCTTTGTGTTGGCAGTTTTGGGCCTAAGAGAGGCTTCCTTGTTTGCGTCCTGTGAATGTGTTGGGTTTAGACACCTATCCACGAGGACGGAGATGGCATCATTCCATACTTGCGGAGGTCCCTATTGCTGAGGGTTTCACTCATTGTCGCCTATAGTTGGAGCTATTGGCAGCTGATGTCATCATATAGATTCCCTACTCTGGAGAGCATTTGGGAGTTGGCTTTGAGGATGGGTACCCGACTGGAGTAGAGTACGTCATTTCCACCCGCAGGATTTCTCTCTTTACAGATGGAGGATGGGAGCTCTATTTAGGAGAGCGTGCTATTAGGAGCACTACAAGAGAGATCCGTATACCGATCTTGCCTCATGCCAGGCGTTATTGGCCTGTTTCGTAGTCACCCGTCATTGACATCCCATTGATGGGGATTGACGGTTTTACATTATCAGAGGGCCCTGTTCTCAGGGGACGTTCCAGCATTGGTGGATCCCTCGTATGATTAGAGCTCAGACCCCCACATAGTTTATGGGGGATATGGTTCCAGGATCCGTGATGATGATAGATTGGCTAGCCTGTGTCAGAGATCCGACTTATGTGACACAAATTGACAGACTGATTCGGCAGCTGGACCGGTCACATCTTTTCATTCGGCATTTGGGCAGAGATCCTGCAGAGGTAGATACTTTTGATCCTTCTAGCTCTGGCGCTGGTCCCTCAGGTGATCCATATGTTTTTTCGGTAGTGAGATCCTTCTTCAGATCTACCGACATCCCTGTAGATAGAGATCCAGTGACTCAGGAGGAGTTATATTAGGTGGACAAGATCGATGATGTAGACATTGATACTCTTGACTTTTTCTGATGTATTTCTCGCTATCTCTTTTGATAGGCCTCTGTTGTATGTTGGGTAGCTTCGCCCCATTTCCACAGTATTTTAGTTTGTCTGAGAGATGTATTAGATGATGATATACTTAGGAATGTATGTATAGTTTTCTATTCCCTATATCATATTTCCATCTATTGTATCATGCATATTATTATGTTATGCATATGTATGTATGTCCAGAGATATTCAACATTGACCCCTGGATGGTCTTATGACACGACCCATACAGATGTCTTCTTCGACAATTAGCCGTATCGATCATACCCCACCATTTGTGGTGGTAGCTGGTATGCGATCGTGGTATGATAGTATATCACCATCAGACATGGTGATCGTAGATGATTCTTTGCAAAGATACTATGACCTTTATCGATGTTTCAGGTCCTCCAGGATTTGTAGAGGGCATGCTAGAACACCGGGTATTCTGGGACGGATGTGTATTTCGATTTGGGACTCGTGAGTTGACTCCTACTTTGGAGGAGTATGCACGATTGACGATGCTGCCTCTAGACAAACCTTGTGTGCATATGGTGATGGGAGACATGAGTAGACAGTTCATGACTCTCATAGGATTGAGGCGCAGAGTGGTACAGGATGAGATTATATCCGGCCATGTTATATCTCAGCGTTTCCTGTTTGACAGGTTTGGCTCTGAGGATAGCTATGCATGGCATTCCGAGGATTTCACCACACCGGAGGATCATTGGCGTTTAGCCAGGGTAGATGTATTGCTTCTATGCGTATTGTCATACGTCTACATGCTACGGTACATGGATGAGCTAGATATCGGTGTCGTCATGGCAGTGAGAGCTCTCAGGGAGGGTCATACTATTATTCCGATGATCATTGCAGAGACCTTGAGGTCAACTACATACTGCTGCACTTATCCAGCAGGAGTATTCATGGGTAGCTCAGTTATGTTGTATGTGTGGTTTATGTCACACTTGAGACCGATTGCCACATTTAGACATCATGGATTTTTTTTCACCCATGATATAGCCATGACGTATTCCTTCCAGCCTGCGGAGTGTACAGATGCTTCATCTTGGTCCACTTTCCTGGCAGGGATTAGAGATCCATTTGATATATTGCCGTGTTTAGGGCTCAGCTCACCCTACAACTTCATTACTCATGCTTCGGGCATGGATTATCTCCCTCTGGCTGGATTGAGGGGCATGATCACTTACCACCCACTGACCGTGATGCATCAGTTTGACCAGTTTCGGGATTTCCATCCGTATGAGGGGGCAAGTGAGTCGGTAGCGCGCACACTGCCGTTTACATCACGGAGACAGATCCAGTTGTATACTGTTGGGATCGGGCCGAGAGTCGGCGAAGTTTCTCGTCCATCATCCGAAGTTGTTTTGCGAGTATTCCGCATGGATGGAGACGAAGAGATCGGTGGCTGTAAGTATCCATGAAGCAGGGACCGATTCTCGACGATGAGGAGCCTATAGAGGAGGCTGTTATTCCCACCGATGATTTAACTGTTGGGCTGCCAACATTTGTGATAGATTCTCCCACACCGAGTACCACTGTTACCCAGTATTTGGCACAACATTTGGAGCAGAGCTTATATCTGATGACCTATGAGAGAGATCAGGCTAGGGCCGCGATGTTGACAGCTCTTGTTGAGAGAGATACCGCTTTGTTAGAGAGGGATGAGGCTAGATCAGCCAGGGATGCATTGCTTGGGGAGTGGGATGCCGCTTTATCTGCTAGGGATGTTGCCATTACAGATAGCACTTCCATTAGATCCCAGATGACTGTCAATCTGGCCGACATGAGTGCTTACATTGATGAGCATTATGCCACCATGCAGTTAGCCTCTGATCTGCTAGCTCGTGTAGATACCCTTGGGCAGGAGCTTGCAGTGCTTCCTCCGTCTTCAGAGAGGGATGCTATGTTAGATCTGATAGTCCGCATGTATACAGATCTGTAGATAGATTTGTATTTTCCTGCACAGACTAGCTTAGCCATTTTGTCATGTACAACACAGATGTATATATCAAACAAAGATTATATATGGGTAGGAAATATATTTTGATTCACTTCCCTTTTAGTTATGCCTTGATACTTGCTTGATGTTTGCTGCTTTCTCCGTGGCCTTGTGATCTTGATGCATTCTCGAACTTATCCTGGATAGATGGACATTGAGACGTTGCAAGGTCTCTCGAAACGGATCGTTGATTTCGTGAATCCCTACCATCTTTGGTGTCTTGGGAATTTGGTATCAGATGGAAAAGTGGAGAGGAGGGTAGTTTCTTCCTCTCCGAGATTGACCGCACTACGATGGTCGCCAAGACTTCTATTTGTGAGAAGCCTAGTTAATTCCATCTCTTATGGATTGGCATTGCTCTTTCAGGCACGATCACAGCTTAGATGGTCACCGAATCTTCTATTTGTGAGAAGATGTTGGGTAATTCCATCCCTTTGATCTGAACCGATGAAATGGGGCAATTTGAAGGTTGATCCCAGTACCGTGTGACAAGTATGTTTGTTCTGGTAGGGGTTAGACTACACCATAAATGGCTGCCTATGTACTCCTATTGAAGAGGAGATCAAGTCTGCGTTGTTCGAACCTAGTGTGGGAGGTTCAACGCTGAATGTGAAAGGCAGAAGGGTGTAGAATTATTTTTGTTGTTTTTTATCGTTTTTGTGAAGAAAGGGTAGAAATGTTTTTGTTGTTTTTTTATTGCGACTAGGCCATATAGCATATGGTTGCCTACGTACTCCCGGTATCAAGGAGATCAGGTCGACGTAGTTCGCCCCTCAGGACGAATTGAAGGCGAAGAGAAGTGTAAATCCCATGTGCAGGCTATACTGCAGGGAGAAGAAAGTTTGATCCCATAATGGGGACAAACTGCAAGTGTGTAAAAAGTTTGATCCCGTCCTCAGGACAAACTGCAGGCGTAGAAAAGTTTAATCCCGTCTTCAGGATAAACTGCAGGTGTAAAAGGTTCAATCCCGTCTTCAGGATAACCGAAATTGAGAAAGGTTCAATCCCGTCTTCAGGATAACCGAAACTGTATGGAAGGTTTGGAATGAAGTAAAACCAGGTTGATGGCTTGAAGTGTACGTTTCCCTGAGGGGCAGAAGAGCATATAAAAAAGGTGAAAGGGTTCAAAACCGGAATAACTGGTGATTTGGTGATCAAAACTAGGATGTTTGTTTGATGGTAACTTCAGACATAGTACCGTTTCACGGTGTCCGAGTTGATAAGCTGTGGAAATTCATCGCCATCCATTTCCTGCAATCTGAGAGCACCTCCTATCAATACTTCTTTGATAACAAATGGGCCTTCCCAGTTAGGAGCGAATTTTCCCTTATATTGATCTTGGTTGTCAATGATCTTCTTCAAAACCAAGTCATGTTGTTTGAATTGCCGTAGTCGGACTTTTCTGTTGTAGGATCGTACGACCCTTTGTTGATATAATTGACCATGGAAGATAGCCGCAGTTCGCCTTTCGTCTATCAGAGACAATTGGTGATACCTGTCTTGTACCCATAGGTCCTCATCCAACTGAACATCCATCAATACTCTGAGGGATTACATTTCCACTTCTATGGGGAGCACTGCTTCCATCCCATAGACTAATGAGTAGGGGGTTGCCCCAGTGGAAGTTCGGATGGTAGTTCTGTAGGCTAATAAAGTCAGATGCAAGAGGTTAGGCCATCCTTTGTGGTTGGCGGACATTTTCTGCATGATCTTCTTGATGTTTTTATTAGCCTTTCAACAACACCATTCATCTTTGGACAGTAGATGACGGAGTTGAGATGTTTGATGTGGAATTTTCTACATAACTCCTCCATCATTTTGTTGTTAAGGTTCTTAGCATTGTCTAACACAATGACCTCTGGTTGTCCATATCGACAGATGACATTGTTTCTGATGAGAGCAATGATAACTTCTTTAGTAACCTTGGGGAAGGAAGCTGCTTCTACCCATTTGGTGAAGTAGTCGATCATGGTGAATATGAATCGATGTCCATTCATCGCTTTTTGGGCTCGATGGGCCCGACACATCCATTCCCCACATTGAGAAGGCCTATGGCGAACTCATATTGTGGAGTTCCCTTGGAGGGGCGTGGATAACATTCCCATGAATCTGGCATTGATAGCATCTCTTGACGTGATCATCACAAATCGACTTTGAGTGTGAGCCAATAATTTCTGCTCGAGAATTTTCTTGACAAGTAGGGGTCCGCCATGTGAGGGTCAGATACTCCACCATGGATCTCATCCATGAGTCGCTGAGCTTGGTCTTTGTCCAGACATCTGAGGAGACCTAATCCTGCATCTCTTTTGTAGAGTGCATCTCCGCTCAGGTAGAATTTCATAGCAAGTCGATGAATCCGCCTCTTCTCAGTTAGGCTCACCTCAACGAGTGTAGATCCATCTCACAGATACTCCTTGATGTGTTGGTACTGAGGGTTATGGATGGGAGGTAGCTCATCCGATACTTCTCCAATGTAATTCCCATAGATTGGGGCTTTTTTGTAGAGCAAACGTGATGTATGACATGTTTCCCTTGTTAGGTATGTAAACCGAGGGGGCCAACGTTGCTAATGCGTCTGCAAAATCATTCCTATTACGAGGAATGTGTAGAAAGGAGATTTCTTTGAACTCCAAAGCCATCTTTAAAACTTGTCTATGGTAAGGCAGCAAATGCAATTCTTTGGTTTGATAGATTCCTGTGGATTGCTTGATTACCAATTTGGAATCCCCAAAGACAGTTAACCGCCTGATGCCCATTGAACGGGCAAGTTTTAGCCCATGATACAACCTTCATACTCAGCTGTGTTGTTGGTGCCGATAAATCGCAATTTGATTTACGACAGATATCGCTCCTGCACCGGATTTTAGGATTTGCTCCACTCGAGCCTTCTAAATTAACAGCTCCATCAAAATACATTTTCCACTCACAGCATGTATCGTATTGATGTTGTAATTGAACTGTCATTCCCCCTTCATCGGGAAAGTACGTTTCTAAGGGTTTGTAATCCCTCAGAAAAGCAAGGCGCCGTTGATCCGCAATTCCTTGACCTTTGACAGACTTTTACGTCACGTAGACGATGTCAAATTGCTGTAGGATCAACTTCCATCTAGACAGTCGACAATTCAGTATGGGTTTACTAAACACATACTTGAGAGGATCCACGCGGGATATGAAATGGGTTGTGTGACCATGGAGGTAATGTTGTAACCTCATGGAAGCCCATGCTAAAGCACAACAAGTCTTCTCGATCAGAGTGTACTTGTGTTCACTGATGCTGAATCTTTTGCTGAGGTAATAAATAGCTCGTTCTTGGCCTCTATTGTCTTTTTGCCACATCATGCAGCCCATAGCATTGTCATTTATGGACAGGTACATGAACAGGGGAACATCATCACTGGGAGGTACTAAAACAGGAGCATTAATCAGTTGCTCTTTAATGGTAAGGAAGGCTTTCTGACACTCATCGTTCCATTTCATGGAGGAGTTCTTCCTTAACAACTTGAAGATAGGCTCACGAGTTCTTTGTGAGTTGAGAAATGAATCGCTAATGAAGTTGATCCTTACCAAAAATCCCCGTATTTTTCTTCTCCGTTCGAGGAATGGGCATTTCCTTAATGGCTCGGATTTTGGTAGGATCCATTCAATCCTTTATGGTCGACTAGGAAGCCTAGCAACTTGTCTAACTTAACACCAAAGGCGACTTCAAGGGATTCAACTTCAAGTTGCTTTTACGCAACTCGTTGAAAAGTTTTGTGAGATGGTCTAAATGGTCATCCTCCTTTCGGGATTTGACAATGATGTCATCTACGTAGATCTTTATCTCCTTGTGCACTGAATCGTGGAAAAGAGCCATCATAGCTTGCTGATAGGTTGCCCCGACGTTGATGAGGCCAAATTACAACTATCTGTAGCAAAAGGTTCCCCAAGGCGTGATGAAAGCAGTTTTCTCACGATCTTCCTCAGCGACCAATAATTATAATTTGATGGTACCCCGCAAAGAAATCAGCAAAGGAGTACATGATGTATTGAGCAGTATTATCAATAAGAATGTGGATAAAGGGCATGGGAAAGCTATCTTTAAGGAAAGCTTTGTTCAAATCCCGATAATCCACGCAGACTCGCACCTTTTCCCCTGGTTTTGGCACGGGAACAATGTTGGATATCCACTCCGGATATGTAGACACCATGATGATGCCAGCCTAAAATTATTTCACAATTTCTTCTTTAACCTTTAAACTCCACTCAGGTTTCAATCGCCTGAGCTTTTGCCTAACTGGCTTGAATCCTTCTTTAATGGGAAGGCAATGAAGAACAATGTCAGTGGACAAACCCACCATATCTTCATGAGACCATGCAAACACATCCACGGAATTGGGTTAACAAAGGCAACCATGTCATTCTCTTTGAGTTGTGGTATGGTCCGAACCAACTGGATTAGCTTAGGGTTGTCTAAGGTTCCAAGATTGAAAGGAGTGGTTTGATCAAGATTGGGTTTGGGTTTGTCTACGACCTATTCCTTAATCTCTTGAGGTGTCTCAATGTCCTCTTGGATGTCCATCAAGTCTGAGTCCAACTTTGTATCAAAGTTACAGCCCTTGTGGAGAGAAGGCATGTCATCAGCAAGGACATACACATCTAAATTCAGAGTCCTGAAACAAAAGATGCTTTCACTTAATATATGCAACTGTTCGATCATACAAAAATGTTAGCATGTACGTGATAAAATAATAGCTAGTGCTGTAAAGGAAAGTAAGCAATTAAAGTTATCTATAGGGCAGAGGGTTTTTCTGCCCGTTTTACCCTCGTCGACCAATGCATGGAGTGCTGCTCCACTTGTCGAGGGCAAAGTCCTGAAGGACTGCAGTGATAGAAGGATCATCCGTGTCTTACTTCTCCCAAATGATAACCATGACATCTGGGCAATCATCATCTGGGGTGTATTTGTTTGTATATTCATCATGAACAATGACGCGGATGCCTGCCATCATCAAGGCAAGGTCATGTTTACATTTTTGTTCTTTTTCTTCCACTTCGGGATGAGGAATCAGCACCTCTTTAGCTTTGATTGGCACTGGTTTTGGAAATAGCATAGCCACAGCATGAGCTGGCACCTTTACTGGAGATTGCATTAATTCATGAGGTAAAGGTATAGAAAATCACCGTGCTGCAGAAGCTTGAGGAACCTGCTCGTGCTTATGAGGATTCCTGTTTCTAGAACTAGAAGAATAGCCTAGCCCGGCTGTTCCAATTTGACTGGACATTTGGATAGGGTGCTTAATACCTGTTGATCCTTACCAAGCCCTTTTCCAGGTTGATGACCCAATAACATCATTTCTTGAGTGGCCGATATAACCTCGGCAGAAATATTGGGTACGAGAAGTGGTGCTCCCATATAATGGTATTGTGTGTTACTCACTTCCAAAGTATGGAAACTGGCTGGTTCAACTTCTGAATTGAAGCTGATAATTGGTAGAATTCCTTGTTCAGGACAATCCGGCCATTGCTAATAAATGATTAGAGGCTGTTGTTGATGATGTATTTGAGTTGTTGATGTAATGTGGATGGAACAGCTCCAGCCATGTGTATCTATGGTCTCCCCAATAGCAGGTTGTATCCTGAATCTATCTTGAGGACGTGGAAGGATACATTGAATGTATTTGGACCAATCTTAATTGGCAATTCAATCTTTCCGACGGCATTTCGTCGGGATTTATCAAAAGCTCGGATGACCGCATGGCTGCTTTGGATCTGCTTGAGATTGATATTCATTTTTACCAAGGTGGCATAAGGACAGATATTTAGAGATGAGCCTCCATCTATCAATACTCTTGCTAGCATGTACCCGGAAGACAACACTGCGATGTACAATGGCTTGCAATGACCGGTCCCTTCAAGAGGTATATCGTCATTAGTGAAGGATATCACATTTCTATTAAAAATGTGATCAACCAAATGTTGAAATTTTTCCACATCCACTGATTTTGGCAAGTAGTCTTCTTCTAAAACCTTCAACAAGATCTTCCGATGATCCTTAGAAGAGAAAACCAAATCCAGTATTGAAATCTGGTGTGGAGCTTCTCGCAAGCTTAAAACCACTTTGGCTTCATTATGACCCATAGTATGGAGGAATTTTTCAATCTTCTCCATGGGAAATTTCCCCTTTGCTTCGCAAGTAGGTTTGATAACCCGTTGAGGAAGGTACAGTGGATTTTCTTTCGATTAATCGTAGCGATAGTATGAGACGTGGATCCTTCAGCTTCTCCATAATTCCATGGAACTTTGTGCAAGCTGACAACAGGATGTTGTGGTCTGCAAGGTAAAGGAATTGGCTCTGGTGCGGCCACTTTCAAAGGATTGTCAGCTCCTTTGAGTTGAATTGGTTGTATGGGAAATACTTTTGACAGTTTCATCATCTCGCTTCAAGATAATCGCAGAATCGATCCCTTCCATTGGGTAGGCATGCATTCCCACCCTTGAGTTGCACAAGTGTAATCATCTGCGCTATTTGCGGAGACTTGCATTGTCAATAAGATTCGAATAAGATGGCGGAGTGCCCAAAGATTCTTACGTGATGTGACCGCGAGAATGTGAATGATATTGACACATTTCATCAGGATTGAACCGCCTTGAGCGGGGATTGATTGGAGGGAGAAGGAATGTGATTCTTCCTTCATTGATCAATATTTGAAGTATCTCCTCCATAGACTGGCCCAGATAGGTGAATTCCCTTTGATTAGCAAAATCCCAACGGGCTTTAGCACTTGCTCGCTTTGCAACCTTATCCTCCATAGCTTCGCTTTCTGAAGGTGTTGATGGAGCATTTATAACAAATGGAAGGAGATGTGCATGCTACTGCCTAATTAATTGGCATGTGACTTGATGCTGATGGGTCACCAGTTCTACCAATTGCTCAATTTGTTTGCAAAGAGCTTTCATCTTTTGTTCCATGGTAAACTGGAACTTTGCATAATCCCATTTGTCAACACCGTCTTTGATGGGTTGGGATGATTCGCCATTGGAATCTTGTACAGTGCTCCAACTGATCATGTTGACCTCTTCTTCTTTGTGTTGAGGAAGAGGGTTGTCTTGCATATGAGGTGTATCTGGTTTGGTGACTAGAATCTCGCTGTTGTCTATCAGATCCTAAATCTTATGTTTCAAGGCCCAACAATCTTGAGTATCATGTCCGGGTGCCCTGGCATGATAAGCACACTTCCGAGTAGCATTAAAACCCCTGCCATTAGGGTTGGCTGCTAGAAGAAGATGTGTAATTTTCTTCTGAGCAGTTAGAAGAGCAAGAATGTTCTCGAGCGAATCCCCTAGGGGTGTGAATGTCCGAGGTCGGTTTACTTCTCCACTTTTAGGCAATGGAGGGTTTGAAGATTGTGCTGGAAAAGGGGAGTAGTTTCTCCTCTGCATAGGCATGCTTGAATTGCCTTTTTGTCCTTGCAGTATCAAGGAAACATCCTCCTCTTTCTTTTTATGGACCTCTCGGGTTGTTTCCATAAGATCCGGATTGGATGTGCTCAAGAACAATGACTTTAAGAGCGGCTAGGTCTTGAATTTTACTGGGACTTCAATCCCATTTCAAACCATCTCGCCGTGTTTGATCATTTTGAGAAAATGGTTTGCCAATACCGGCTAGAACTCTCTTATAGAAAGGAGCTCTCAGACATCTATGAAAGTCATGACCATTTTCGATTCATCATGGAAGGAATAACTTGAGCAGCAAGGCACCTCCACCTTTGAGCGTACTCTCTAAATGACTCATTAGACTATTTCTTGACCTTGGTGATTTGGTACCGGTCAGGAGCCATCTGAGATTGAAAACTGTATTGAGTGAGGAAGGCATGAGCCAGCTCTTCCCAACTATGGATCTTAGAGTTGTCTAATCTGGTATACCATGAACGGGCTTCTCCAGTCAGACTTTTCTGAAACAACTGCATTCTGATCTTTTCATTCTCCGCATAAGATCTGAGTTCTCCAATGAACACCTTTAAATGTGTGTAAGGATCCCCTAATCCGTCATACTTTTCAAAATCAGGGGTCTTAAATTTCTCCGAATAATGCACACTAGGAAATATGCAAAGGTCTGCATATGAAACACTGCCATGTGTTCTAATCCCTTTGAGAACACGAATGGTTTTCTCCATTTGAAGGACCTTCTTCCTGATGTCATCGGTGTCTGGATCTCCTTTGAGATGGGTTCCTTCAGGGTCTTTGTCGGTTGTATCCAACTGATGTTCTAGAATTATTTTTTCCAGACTTTGAACTCCCCCTTATGTAGAGGATTCTGTATGTGTAGGTATCTTCGTACGCTGAGTAGACTGGTGTAATTCTATTAGTAGAACAGCCAAGTCTGTGATTTGTTTACTCAATCCGTCAAATTCTTCTCGAGAAATAGGGTTAGACTGTTCGGAAGAGGACATGATTGGCTGTAGGCTCGCAGCCTTTTTGGATTTTGACCTGGTAATAGGCCCAATTGCTTCCCTACAAAAGACTTACGTAGTTTAGTCTTTGGGTAATATAAATGTTATCATAACATATCCGTTTTAGGAATTTGTCCTACAAAACCGGTTGTTAATTGATAACATGTCATGCATGCACATATATTCTTCATATTTTCCATTACATATGGATGAACATGGAATAAAATTACAAGTAAATGCTTTTACAAGTAATTGAAAATGGAAACCATGAAGAAACTTTCCTCCGCGTTTGGTTTATCAGAGGTTGACCTATCCTAGGGTTTCTCTCGCGGCTTTTCAGCATGAAGGTTCCCAGATCATCACAATCTACTTGACGGGAAATTAATCCGGTCGTTGAACTAGAGCGAATCTGAGTGGTGCCTTTCCTGAGCCCCGGGGAATCATTCTTCCCATGAGTCCAGTAATCAAACACTGATAGGATAGCCTCCTGGTGGGGGACCACACAACATACATTCACATACAACGTGTCTCACCGTTTATGAAAAATGATGACATGTGCGAAGCACTAATATCACAGATAGATATTTAGCAGTGCAGTAATTAAAATGCATTCGTACACATTCATCAGAAATGTAAATGCAACATTCACACACAAGCATATAACAATTTTGAAAAGCTTGTAATAGCGGCTTAAGCCCTCTTATTGGAGTCCCCAGCAGAGTCGCCACCTGTCGACGTCGGGATTTTTGAGTGTCCCTTTTCGTTACTTATTCTTTGGTGTTCTCATGTTAATGTGAGATTTGTTTGAAAAAATAAGTGAAAAAGGTCCGACATGTATAATGTCGACGATTGGACTTTAAGACACTACAAGAAAAAGGTTTATCAATGATCGCTTATCAAATGACCGCAGACGTCATGTATAGTTGTCGCACAAATTTCGTCGCCGATAGTCGTCAAGATAAAGTAAGTTCAATTTTAAGCCGTAACGTAATATATATATATATATATATATATATATATATATATATATATATATTACGTGCTTAGAAATCGAACTTACTTTGTCCTTTAGCCAAAGTGCAAATTTTTTATCCCGATTGATTTGAATATCTTTATCAGTTATGCCGGGATGCTTCACTTTTAACTCGTCATTGTAAAATCTATACCATGTTATAAACATTAACATATTGGAATAAATTTTCAACTTAAAAGATAAATTATCAAGTTTATATGTGTACCTCACAAATTCGTCAATCTCCTCGCAATTGAGAAGAATGTAAGTATGTGCAGCATGTAATTCTTGCTCAGAGAGGAATATACGCTTCCCTTTTCTATAAGCGCGGCCCGATAAACCAAATACAGATAGCTGACCATTTAGTTTAACATTTCCCCCATCATCATGTCTCGATACTCGATTGACCTTTGTCAAGACTTCGTCTGGAAAATAGTCTGAGACAAATGTAAATATCTCATCGAAACTGTATGCCTCACATATCGATCCCTCGACATAAGCTCTATTCTTCACCTTCCTCTTAAGGTTTCCCATCACCCTCTCGAAAGGGTACATCCATCTATATTGAACTGGACCCCCAACACGAGCTTCATAGGGAAGATGGATTTGTAAATGCTCCATGGAGTTAAAAAAACCAGGTGGGAATATTTTTTCCAGTTTACATGTGATCTCTATGATGTTCTTCTCAAGTACAGACATGTCCTTCTCATTTAATGATTTTGAACATAAGTCTTTGAGGAAACGACTAAGATCCGTCAAAGCATCCCATATTGGTTTATCAAGCAGATCCCGAAATGCTATAGGCATGAGTCTCTCCATGAACACATGACAGTCATGACTCTTCATCCCTTGCAATTTCCCACCCGTAACACACCTTGCAATGTTTGACGCATAGCCATCTAGTAGTTTCAGAGACTTAACCCATGTGCACACATATTCAACTTGCTTTTTGGACAATGTGTACCTTGCATGCGGTTTGACAATCTTACCATTAGGAGATTCATAAAGTTCTATTCGGGACGCCTTACAAATATCTTTCATGTCCAAACGTGCCTTTATCGTTATCTTTTGTCTTCCCCGTAACATTCATCACGAGTTGTTAAACACATTGTCAAGCACATTCTTCTCAATATGCATCACATCTAGATTATGACGAATCAAATTTGTAGACCAATAAGGCAGTTCCCAAAAGATGCTTCTCCGAACCTAGTTATGAGATTCGCCAAACCCATTGATTATGTTTGTGGCATCAACCTTACCAAATGGGATAATCGGCAATCTCATCACACGATCTCGCATCTCCGTTCCCGACAATCGCAGTGCGGGCATATATTATTGTCTACTTTCCCTTTCTCGAAGTGTTCTCTATTTCTTCTTGAAACGGGTGATCTATCTAGTAGAAGCAAGCGATGACAATCAAACAAATAAGGCTTTCGACCTTTTGATAGATTAAACGACTTTGTATGCTCCATACAATACGGACAAGCCAACTTCCCGTGTGTACTCCATCCAGCTAACATACCATAAGCTGGGAAGTCACTTATAGTCCACATAACCAACGCCCCTAAGGTTGAAATTTGTTTTTGTTGCAACATCCCAAGTCCATACTCCATCCTCCCACAATACCTTTAACTCGTCTATAAGAGGTCTCAAGTAAACATCTAAGTTCTTTCATGGACTCTTAGGACCAGAACCACAGAAAGAAAGAAACAAGTACTATTTGTTTCATACACATCCAAGGAGGCAAGTTGTATGGAGTAACAATCACAGGCCAACATGAGTACGGAACAGCTGAGTGGCCAAATGGATTGAAACCATCGGTGGACAATCCAAGCCTCACATTTCTAGGTTCCAATGCAAATCCAGGATGTGCTAAGTTGAAATCTTTCCAAGCCTGCCCATCTGCGGGATGATTTAGTTCTCCATCTTTAGCAAGAGATTTCGCATGCCAACTCATATGTTCAGCTGTTCTTGAAGACATGCACAATCTTTTTAGCCGATGTGTTATTGGAAAACACCTTAGAATCTTAAACGGTATACTTGATTTTTTTGTAGTCACACCCTCTTTATTAGGCCTAAACCGACCATGACTGCAAAACGTGCACCTTGTCATCTGTTTATTTTCCTTAAAAAACAACATGCAATCGTTGGGACATGCATCGATCTTTTGGTATCCAAGACCCAACTTCTTCACCATTTTCTTACAAAAGTAATAGTTACCAGGTAATTTCTCACCGTCAGGAAACATACTCTTAATGGCCTTCAAGAGCGACTCAAAACACTCATGGCTCATATTATGATCAGCCTTGATGTTAAGTAATGTCGCCACTGCAGACAATGTAGTGTGTTTGGTGCAACCATGCCACAATGGCTCGCTACCCTCGTCTAACAACTTAAAGAAGTCTTTGGCATCAGAATTCATAGGTTGCTCTCTGCCTTGTTCCCAATCAAAATCTAGCCCTGCAATATCATGAACCATTTCATTCATACGATGAGTACTACTGCCCGAATTGTGTACTTGTGTGATGTCACCATCTCTTCTCTATCCATGTGCCCACCAGCATTCTTTGTAATTTCTCATGAACCCAGAAACAAGTAAATGATAGTTTACCATGTCTCTGTCCATATAATTTACATTACTTCAAACATGGACATCGTATATACGACTTACCATTCATATATTCCGGGTGACTATACGCATACTCCAAAAACACTTGGCAACCAGCTCTAAATTCAGCTGTAGCACCTATCTGGGCACTTGACTTTCGTCGTGCCATCCAACTACGGTCTGAATAGAGGTCCATGATTCCACGGTACCTACTACAGACAACATTATAAATGTTAACATATGACTTGAGCATACTTGTAACCATATGACTTGAGCATACTTGTAAGCATGCATATGATTAACATTTAAGCATACTTCTAAGCATATGACTTAAGCATACTTGTAACCATATGACTTGAGCATACTTGTAAGCATATGATTAACATTTAAGCATACTTGTAACCATATGACTTGAGTATACTTGTAAGATTATGATTAACATTTAAGCATACTTGATGTTAACGAATGAATGCAAATTAAAGCAGTATGAGAAACTTTAAATGTTATTAAATTTAGTATGAGAAACTAAGTAAGTGTTACTTAGTTTAATAGTTATATTATATCATGTTATTTTATTTTAATTTATTTTAAATTTGTTTTTATTGTTTATCGTAAGTGAATACGTAAGGTATTTCATTCATGCTAGCTTTATATCAGAGTTTTCTAACTCATTTATACAACTTTTGAGTATCTTGGAGATTCATTCATATCAACTAGTGTGTTAAGCAACTTTTGGGATAGTCATAACTTGGTTGAGCAATTTATAGCTTCTATAACATTTTGTAGCTTTATTATTGTATACATAAGTGTTAAATACCCTTGCTTTTCTATTATAGCCAAAACAGTCTCTTTATTGACCAAGTGTGTCTAGTTACCTTCTCTGTTGCAGTAACAATTCCCTAGCACTGCCTATTTAGGCTTAATAGCCCCCTAATAACCAAGCTTGGCTTGGCCCCGTGAGGCTTGGCTAAGCTTGGCGTGGCCTCGTGTGGCCTCGCGGCCCCAAGCCCAGCCCATCAGCTCTAACATCCCCTTAATAGGCTCTAGTGGATCACCAATAGGCTTGTTAATAGTATAAATGTTCGCAACTACCCGACCAATAAAAAAATTTCGCCAGAGTCTCCCCTGTAATATGGACTAGCCACATGCACGACGGCATGTATATAAGATCATTTCTAGGGACCCAAGACATAAACCAAGAGTCCACATAGACGATCTTGCATAAGTATAAGTAATGTGAAGAAAAGCCTAACTATTACCCATAGATGATCTTGCATAAGTATAGTTCTCATATAGGCATAGATTTGACTATAATTTCATAAACAGTCCATATATAGGCAAAAAAAACCTTTAGGCATTCAAATAACTTTAAAATCATGATAATAAAAGGTACTTTAGGCATGATTAAGTACTAAATTATACTAATAGTTCATACAAGGTACTTTAGGCATGATTAAGTACTAAATTATACTAACAGTCCCGAAGCCTTCCATTATAAACAATCTATATCAAATAATTGCTATATAGTTTGTATTCACGGTTTTCATGATTTATTACTCAAATATATCAAATAATTGCTATATACTTTGGTGGGAAAGGTAAACTAATATATAAAATTAATCAATACCTAAAATATGATGGCTATACAAACTTACTGGTGTAGAGTCTCAGTGATAAATTGCTGTGTCGAGGATACACTTTTTTGAAAGCCCCTTTTCCTAGAACCTCTTTATACTGCAGGCCATGAGAAATTAAGAAATAGTAGTTTGTGAAATGCTATAATAATTGAAAATGAAAAAGGAATAAAATAACTTTGGGTGACTATAGTTCTATTTGATATGTTAAGTTTTCTAGGCATGATAAAATTAGTCTAGAACACACTTATACATAAATTTTTTATTATTTTGGTTATATCCTTTTAAAAGAATAAATTAAAATTTAAAATTTGTTAGCATGCACTAGAAACTTTTTAATTTGAATAAATAAATAAATAAACAAATACACAAGTCTTATAAACCAAAATGTGTTCGGATGGAGAGAGTATTTTATGTTTGTGATGAACATTAAGCTGCAAATAAGGAGTAAACACCATTCCTTAGTTTATTAAATAACAAAAATTAACAAATTAAGGTTTGTCTAAACCATATTTAATTAATAACAAAAATAAAAAAAAGTTAGGGTTTGTTTAAACCACATTCAATTAACAAATTAACAATATATTCAAGGTTTCTAATGGATTTCAAGTGAGTTATCCTTGTAGAGGCGATGGCAGGTGGGTGGCAGGTGGGAGACAGGTGGGCTGTATGTGGGCAGCGCGAACTTCTTCTCCTTCTTCTCTTATGCCCCCTTTCTCCCTCTTCTCTCTATTTCGGTGAACTCCCTCTTTTTTTTCCTTTCCGTGTTCTGTCGAGCAAATGCGTAATCGATTTCATTCGGTTGATCGGTGGCCAGATTATCGTGACCGCGATGCGATCGTTTATTTTAATGACATGGACTTATCAGCGATCGCATGCGGTCGCTGATTATTAGTGGTCACAAAGAAACTACGCGCCAACATTTCCTGCCAAATTTTGGGTGAGAAATTTGTTCTAGCGACCGATAAGCGACCGCAGTCAGTCGCTGATATCACTTAGAGACTGGATTATTAATTGGTCGCTGATGTCGGTCGCTATTAAGAATATCAGCGGCCGCAGAATATCAGCGACCGGAGATGCGGTGGCTGATATAATTGGTCGTTGATAGCCCTTTTTCTTGTAGTGAGAGTCGCCAGTTGGTGTATTTAACTGGTTGCACCAACGCAACCAAAAAGTCTTGCACATTGACCCAGTGATTTGACACTGCTAAACGAGTCTGTGAAACCGAGATTCATTTTGGGTTCGGGGGCTTGATTATGCGGAGGGAAGGTGTTAGGCACCCCCCGACATCCGTGTTACCACGGTGACCGCCACTTTTCAAAGAAATTGTTATATGAATGTGTGTGTTTATGTGTGTGTGTGTGGATCAATATGCAATTATTTGAATATAGTGTGAGGCCTCGTTCGCACCTATATACACAAGGTTTGAATTTTATAGAAAAATCCAGTTTTAACCAAGATATAGCAATGACGTTTTGTAAAAGAGGTTTTTCAAACCCTGTGCTCAATAGGAATTGAGACCTTTTCATACTTCCATTTTATTATTAAATGTCCGGCTTGTTTGTTTTTATTTTCGAGATGCAAAGCATTCTCGAGAAAATAATATACAGCAATGCCGAACTCCTCATGGGCATGACAGCCATCCAAGGAAATTCAGACACTATAAAATAATGTACAAGCTGCTTACAGCTGAAATATCCATCATGGGAACCGAATCTAGATTCAATAAACTGAACCTGTGATCACATGATTCCTAGGCTCACATGATACTACAATTTGTATGGAAAGCAGTAAGCAGTTATATATATAAAGTTGTAAATATATATATACAGACCTGATTAACCACCACGAAGCAACTCCATGGGGATCGAAATGTAAATATTGAAAGCGTAAAAATATATATATATATATATATATATATATATATATATATATATATATATATATATATATATGGATATGATCAACCGCCACGTAAGTAAACTCAAAGTGACGAAATATAAATTAAGTTGTAAGCGATCAACCGCCACGTAAGTAAACTCGAAAGCAGGCAAAATGTAAATAAAGTCGTAAAAGGCCACGAAATAAACTCTGTGCCTAGCGAGAATGTAAATATATATATATATATATATATATAATATATATATATATAAGATATGTCGACAACAATTATATATATAAGAATATATATATATATATATATATATATATATATATATATATATATATATATATATATAAGCATTTAAATGCTCCAAACCGAAGTCTAGGCTCAATCGAGGCATAACTCGATAATGTTAGTCCATATATATGAAATATATACATATATTAGTATATATATACAGATAGAAATGAAAACTACGGACCGAAGTCCGGGTAAACGCACACAACACGACTCTCAATGTGTATAACAGTGTGTGTTATATGAGAAGAAGGCTTTATAAAATGTAAGAAGGCTTACAGTGGGCTACCGAAGTAGACTTCTATGACTTTAAATGGATAAACACTCAGCTCCCGCCGGATAAAATATAGCTATATGTGAGCTAACTAGTGTTTAAAGAAGAGGAAACACTCAAAGATGTGTATGCGGAATAAAATGGACAGGGCTTCCTCTCCTTTTTTCTTCTCTCCTTTCTCTCAAATGGCTGAACCAAGCCTTGTATATATAGACGGATGGCGCATGAGTTCATCTGGCGTACCGCAGCTATACCTGCTGAGTAAGTCGTGGTGGATCCGAGCCTCGCGGGTCCCATCGTCTCGTAGTTCGTGCACTCATGCACTGTAATGTCCGCTCGAACTTGCAGAAATTTAATTCGAGCATCCGAACAAGGTATATCTGACCTTCTTTGGACCGCTGGTGTCGAGAGTTACGCAATGACATGGATTAGAGGTTGTACGAAGTCAGGAAGAGGGGTCTATGCCCATGGTCTTCAAGCTTCAAATTCTATCCAAAGTACTGCCACACGTAATAGTCACTCGGGATTGTCACTCCTCGGTTCTTGTGGGACATTATTGGATGTATGTATGTATGAAGTGTTGAGACGATGTGCCATTTGTCGAAGGAACAAGATGACGTTTGACTCCTCGCCGGGGTTATCGCCGGTTTGAGTTGAAAGTAGATGTTGCTCAGGGTTACAACTGAGATTGGACTACTTGTTGGTATGCCGCGATATCATCTTGTTGACGTGGTAAGATGATGTTGTGACTCCTCACCGGGGTTATTTCCTGTTTAAGCGGAAAGTAGACATTGCTCAGAGTTACATCTGAGATTGGGCTGCTTGTTTGTATGCCTCACTGTCATCTGGATTGAAGCTGATCGCATGTTTGACACAAGCATTTTCCGGTTATCGCTTGAATCGCAATGACATCTCTTGGGGCTATCACCAAGGATGGGGTTACATACTCGATGTTTTCTCTTGGACTGGAACTGAGCGCCGCGGTGTTATCGCCGAGATAGAACTGTCATCTCCGGTGTTGTTGCCGGTCTTTTGATCTTCATATCTTGGGGTTATCTCTGAGATCGGAAATGACATTCCCGGTGTGTGTTCCGGGTTGACATGACGTTCCCGGTTTGTGTTCCGGGTTGGAACTGAACTTTCGGTGGTATCCGGGATGGATGTAAGCTGTCTTTCAAGGTTATCTCCAAAAGGCGAATCTACCCTCCTGCAATGTTAGTAATAGGAGTGCAGAAAATTTTGAGTGTCTACAATCTAATGATTTTAGTGTATAGAAAACATGTAACTAAAGAGATCTATTATAGAAAACACATCTAACAACAACACATCATGCAGATAAGGTCCGGTTAAAGCAATGTCAGAACCGTGTTCTTAAGTTTTCTGGGTTACCCAAAAAACTGCAATCGTGATCGTCCAAGCTAGTTTGACCATCAATTAAATCAAATTCGTATGTTATTTAGGTGATCTATAAGTCTTAATCTGTAATCCATATACCATAAAACAATCTTTTTACAACAATAGAAACAAAAAAAATAAACAACTAACAGATTAAAGCCCGTGACCTCGCTGTCAGACTGACCTGAGGAAATCTGGGTTACTTAGAAATCTCCCGGTCAATATCGGTCAACGTGGGTTGACCACGAATAACATGAAATCTGTTCATGTTCTGACCTTGATACCAGTTCCAGTTTAAAGAGCTCATAGTATACTACAGGATCAAAGCTTAAAACAACAAAAATACACAACATACAAAGATTTACAAGGTCTGATATTACGTTGTCAAACATAAAAAAAAATCCCCAGATTTTTGAAAAATTGAATTTTGAGCACTTAGGTGTTATGAATCTACAAGATACCAACCCAGATCACTTAAATAGACTACAAATAACTTGTTTTAACATAAAATCATATCATCTAACATAGTAACTGAGATCAAATTTCAAGTTAAGGTTTATACCTTCTATGATCAAATTCTGATTCAAGGCTTCTAATTTGATTGTGGTGTTAGTGTGGCTTGAGTTTGTGACTTATAAACTTATAATATTTGTTGGTTTTGAGTTGAGAGGAAATGGTTGAGTGTTTTGTGCAAAAATGAGCTAACAATTGATATTTTCTCTCTTCTAATCTATTTATACAAGTCTTAGATGCATGTATTGGCTGATAAGGGCTGATGTGCTGGACATTTTGGTCATGCTAAGTCAATACGTTAGGTCGCCAACTCCATATTTGGTTAGATACACAAGCAAGCTTAATAAAGAATACAAAAGGGCATTTTGGACAATTGACTTGTGATTTTAATGGCAGTTTGGTCATTTGGCAAACCCTTAGGGTTTGACCTTTAGGGTTTAACCCTAAGGTTTTTCAAAAAAAATGAATTTCTAGGTTTTCATTTAGGGTTTAAAATAAAAATAAAATTAGTTTCTAAAAATAGAAAATTAGGGTTTGTTAATTAGTTAGGTTTTCTAATTACATTATACAGGAACATTAGGGTTTAATTATTCACTAATTATAATTAACCTTGCTAATTTAGCAATTAGGGCTCCAATGATCAAATTAGGGTTTTTAATTTCATGATTAGGGTTTCTAACAATTAGGGTTTTCCTAATTAATGTTAATATTTATAATAATTGTCATAAATCACATATCACAATTTCTTACCAATCGAAAACTCCGATTTAAGTTTTAAATTAGAGTTTATAAAAATATTGCTAGGGTTTTCTACTCGTATACCATAACTGACCAACCATTAACTGTTTATACATACATTACATATTTATAGCACTGAAATAAAAATAATATTATATTATTATTCTCATGCATTGATCCAAAATCCAAAATTAGGGTTTTGATTCCATATCTGATTTATCTTTCATATACATACCATTATTAATTAAGTTATAATAATTAACTTAATTAATCGAAATAAATTCATATAACAAAATAATTATTATAATAATTCTATAATCATTTTATATATTATTTAAATAATATAAAATCATATTTTCTTGAAAAATAAATAATAAAAGCATTTCTATTATAAAATTAATTATTATAAGAATATAATTTATAATGATCAATAATTCTAAAATAAAATTATTTGTGATTATTCATGTAATAAATATATTTTTATTTATCACATAAATACATACGCTTTGACTTATACATATTCCCCATATTTATTTTAATAATAATAAAAAAATTATACGCAAAATATTCTGATTTATTTATATAGAAAATATCGGGTTATTACAGTAAGTTTGATGAATTGGGTATAATTTTGTGTGAATAGAGTATTGAGGATAATAGGAATAGATAGACTGTTTAAGCAATTGATCATTAGTTGAGACATAGGTTTTCCAAAACTCCTAGCTATATTAGACTTCAAAATTTTTGACATCAAGCTAATTACGCACTGTGTGCTTTTGAAAATGAATTTTTATTCTCAACTCCTGGTGACCATTGTGTATGTGTGGACTTCGGGCCACCGACACCTCGTTACCTATTGAGATGATAAAATCGATTTGCAATGATTTTTGAATGGTTTCAAGTATAGTCTATGCTACTTGTTTCGGCTAGACGATAATGATTTGAAATATCAAAATTTATTTTTTTTATTTATCATTAATGTACCATGTAACCTGGTGAAAGATTGATAAAAAATGATGGAGTTTTAAATATAGGAATACTTAGTGTTGAATTCGATCTAAAAGTCATTGTTCCCCTATTGTATGATGTGTTATGACAAAGTCATATAATGACGGCATCCTCAAATGGGCTGTTAGTACATTACGACATAATGATGTCATTTTCAAACTATTTTCAAAATTTTAATTTGCCAACGGGGTTTTGGTTATACCTTAATATTTTGTTTGAAATTGATTATCGATATGAGTTTAAGATATTCGATTCGGCTAGACTAACGTTTATGAAAACTCTAAGCGTTCTTTGAAAATTTTCCCGAACCAAATTGTTTTGGTGCAGATTTCGATAAAGACTGAGGTAAGAAAATTTTTGTGCACCTGAGGCTGATGGGACAGAAGGAATGGGGAAAAATTATTCGAACCAGCAGTACTTGGCCAGTACAGGGCATACCAGGCTAATTACCTACTAAGTCTGTAAGATAAGACGGTTTGCGGATGAATTTCTGTATAAACCTTTGCAAAAATGATAGACAATAGTCTATATAACTCCTCAACACTATTTGAAAACTTTTACTCTTGTGAGGAATGTATTGGATAACATGTGATGCTGTGTATGAATGGTGCACGGTGTAAGGTGTAAGTTGAATTTCGGGGATAAAATTATTAGAAGAAGTGGTGAATGTGACAACCCGAGAATTTAGAAAATTATTTAAATCTTAAATGATGGATTAGAGGTTGAATAATAAACCTAGACAGAAAATAAGTGAATGTATTTGAGATTTCTAGGAAGAAATTTAGTGAATTTAAAAATTTTTGTGGTGAATTATTCAGGATTAAGTATATAAGTGTATTTGTTCGGTGTATATGGCCATACATGTGTACAGTTTGTGGTCAATGGTTGAACAAATAAATTAGATCAGTGTCCAAACCCTAATATTATATTAAAAACATTGATGTTTAGTTAGAAAATCCTAGCGATTGATAAGAAACCCTAGCGATCTGAACAGAAACCCTAATCTCAGATTCTGGGAATTTCAAACCCTAACTTGGGATCTCAAAGACTTAAGTGTATTGATTATAAGATTAATTAGAGTAAAGCCTAACAAATTAGTTAGAAAACCCTAATTGTTCCGTTAGAAATCCTAATGTACAATTATGGATCTAATTTCTAAATTAGCAATATAATTAGGAAATATTAATTCTAATTAGAAAGCTTAATTTTCTATTTTTAAAATCATAATTTGGAAATCCTAGAATTTATTTTTAAAAACCTTAGGTTTTAACCCTAAGGGCTAAACCATAAGGGTTGGATCCAATGACCATATTGCCATTAAAATTAGAAATCAAATGACTAAAATGCCCTTTTGCATTCTTTATTTAGCTAACTTGTATATTTTGCCCTAGATGTGGTTGGTAATCAACCCTAAACCCTAGCAATGTGACTTATATCAGCAAATCAACAACTATATCATACCAATTCATTGAACCAAAATCAAAAGTTAAAAAGTTAAGTAATAAACTTACTTTACTTGCTAGCCTTGCCAAGCCTTTTTTTCTCTTTCTCCTTCGAAAATTTTGAGAGGAACCAAGTGTTATGGAAAGCCAAGAACATCCCTTAGCTCTTCTATATCAAATCATTAAAGTCAGATTCAAGTATGGAAGCATAAAGGTATAAACCCTAGCTTTATAAAAATCTATGTGATCCATGTTGTTTGTTGTTTGAAGTTATGTTAGAGGGTGTCATTTAGTGATCTGGGTTGTTAGATCCCAGATCCACAACATTTAGAAACATGTAAATCAAGTTTTCAAAACTGATCTTTGAACCCTAAATTTTGGTCTGACAGCCGAATGTCAGGGCTCACAGATCTCTCTGTGTTAATGATTTGTTGTGTTTAAGGTTATATATCTGTTCTATATTGTAAGGGCTTTGATCGAAAATTTTATTCAAGCCCAGATCATGTATAGATTGAAAGATATGAGTGGTCAAAGTGGGTTGACCGAGCATGAAATCTGTTTCTGGGCAACCCAAAAAATTCCCAGATTTTCCAGAATTTCTGATAGGCACTTTTAAAGCCTTTGATCTTGCGGACCTTTGATAGTTAGTCCATGTTGTTGTTTTGATGTTGTAATATGACATAAGAACTCCACATTCACACCTTTATATTACCCAGATCATGTTCAGGATCGAATTTAACCATGGTCAAAATACGCTTACCGTTTTGTCTTATGAAGGTTTCTGGAAAACCCAGAACCTTCATGAGCGATTTTTCTGACATGGTTTGACTAGCATGGATCTTTCATGTGTTATGATTTTAGACCGAAATAATGACATGTTGTTGTACCCTGACATCAAGACTATAGGATTAAACCATTAGATCCTACAAACTAAGGCTGGAACGCCAAGATTCAGAGCTCCAAAAGTGGTAGCATGAACTGTTCTTCAATTCTGGAAAACCCAGAAATTGAACAACAGTGTTTGACAGGTTTTCCAGGGCTTAGATCTCTCTGATTTGGTATAGAATGGCCATGATGTTTGTTTAAGGTTGTAGTATTACATTAATACTATAATAGTAACACATACTCGAACCCAAAACCGTATAATCATGAATCTAGAACTGGTCAAACTACCTATTATGCTAACTGGGTTTGAAGATCTGGGCAAGCTCAAGAACACTCAATAACACCTATAGCGACAGTTATTTTCCAAAATTATTATTTTTATTAAAAAAATTAGTATTAAATGGTTTTAATTATAAAAATTTATATTAAATTACTAAAAATTATTTTAAAGCCTAAAAATAGGTTTTTAATAATTTTGAATATGTTTCATAAATATTTAATATTTTTGGCATAATAATGGTATTTAATTTATTTAATTATAATATTAAATAAATTATTTAAAAATGATTTTAATACATGAAAAATCATTTAAAAATATATTATGGTATAAGAAAATATTTTAAGTTATTTTCAATAACTTTTAATATTATGTGATGAATCTCATTAATTAATTAATATTAATGGTAATTAATTAATTTAATAAATGTATTAAATAAATTATAAAAAAATAGAACTAACGATTTAAAAATCATATAAAAATGGATTAAGTGTTATAAAAATATTTGAAGTTATAAAATATAACTTTTGATATTTGATCATGAAAATATTAATATTATAATATTAATAGTAATTATCGGATAATGAATTTAACTATTTAAAAATTATATAAATATAATTTTAAAGTATTAAAATACATCGTGATATTATAAATATATTATAATATTCTGACATGTATTTCATTAATATTTGATCATAAGTAAATATTAATGATAAAGGAATTATGTGGTATTTAAATCATATAAATACGTTATTAATGATTGAAAAATCATGATAAATGGTAATAATTATCTAAAAATTATTACGAGTCTTTGAAAAATATTTTTGACTGATAATTAATTATCTATGATATTTGTGAATTAGTTTAGGCTGAGTCTTATGGATATTAGGCTCGAGAATCGTCCGATTAGGATGTCGGGATTCCAGAATTGTACCAAATTCAATTCAAACTGCACTAGTTTGACTTGATACTAGGTCTTATGTGTTGTATAGACTGATAGGTTATGTGTTATGTGTCACTACAAAAAAATGGGCCTTCAGCAACGATTTTTCAGGCAATGACTTTATAAGTCGTTGTTAAAAGTGTATGTTTAGCAACGAAATTTGTCCTTCATTGCAGATTGTGTCAGGCTTTCACATTTTGCAACGAAATTCATAAGTCGTTGCAAAATTTGGAAATAAAATTCGTTGCAAAATTTCTAACCACTTGATTTCTCATCGTGGGCAACAAACGTTTATTTGTTGCTATATTTCGTTGCCTAATATGGACCACATTCATTGGGAATAATTTTTATTTTTGTTGCATATTTAAAACAATTTTTTGTAACGACTATTAAAATGTTGCCTTAAATTAAGATAATCTCAATATATAAGCATGTTTTTGTAAGACCATATTCGGTATTTAGAGAATTGTTAAAAAAAAATTGTATTTAGTATTTAAAAATTATGTCCAAATGCGGAACATATTCGTTTCCATTTTTTATTCGAATAAACAAATTATTCAAATATCCGAATTCGAATGTCAATCACCTATTAAACAATTTATTCAATTTATTTATAAAAAGTAAAAATAAAAAAATATTGACCAATTACTAACAAATCACAACCATTTAAAGTTGTAAAAATACATATCATAAATGGGAGACATATCAAATACATCATCATTCATAATTGATCATAAAAATCAATTAAAATTTACTAATATAAATTGTACATATAAGCTGTATAAATTGTACTTATAAGTTGTTTCATATTATTTAATTTATTTTTTGCTAAATTTAAATGTATATAAAAGAAAAGAGATACATATACTTAGGGGGATTCTCTAGATCGATACAAAATGTCAAGAAAGGGAACTCAACATGACAAACAGTGAAACTCAGATTCTAAGACAATACAAGAGCATAAGGCCAAAACAGAGCAAATGAGCACTGCATTGGACTTCAAGAACACTGTTGAGCATCCGACCAACAAAAAAATAAATAAAACCATAGCCCAAATAGGTTTGAAAAGCAGTAGCACACCAAGAAATGAATGAGTTGCATAGCAGAAACACATAACAGAAGCAGCACAACATCGCTGCTAATAGCACCTTCATTCAGCAGTTTTCCCGCAAACGATGTTGCATAATATAACAAGAAACCAGTAGCACCTTCATTATTTTAAATTTTCGTAAAAAAAAACAAACGGAATGCTGACTATGCATATTGGCCGTTATTTTTGCTGACGTGGTCCGTTATTTTTGTTGACGTGGAGGGCAGAAATGCTTGGTAACAATTTTCTTAAAGAAAATGTTGCTCACGAGTGTCGAACTCCAGACCTCTCCAAACTAGAAACTTTATATTCCATCAAAAGCCACTGGACCAACTACCTATCATGTTAAAATTTATGTAACACTAATATTTAAACCATCTACCATCGTTTCTATATATGTGAAGATGAGATAATACAGTTTTTTGTCACTGTACTAGGAATTGTAATAATAATAATAATTGTAATAATAATTATAATAATAATAATAATAATAAATTTTAAATAATTAAAATAATAATAATAATTAAAATTAAAATAATAATATAATAGAATAAAAATAATAATAGAATAATATCAATAGAATAATATTATAAAAAAAACTCTCGAGACGAAACGGGACTTACGAAAATGACTCATTTTTGTTTTGTTATATTTTTGTATGTATTGATGTATTGATTTTGATATTAATATTTATTTATATATGTTATTAATGCAGATAAAAATAAAGTACAAAATGAAAGCTAGAGGAGTTAAGGAGGTTGGCTACTGCAAGGAGAACATTTACAATGTCCACAATTTTTATCTAAGTAATTTGTAACGTTTGGAACTGATGAAAAATAGTAATGCTTATTCTTAGTTTATTATCCTATGGTTATAAATTAAGAGGATGCATAATAATTATTTAGTGGTTTTATATAGCAATATTTTCTTTTGGACATTGGAAAGGAAATAGTTCTAAATAAATAAATATGAAATAATTATTAGTATAGATTTAAGAACGAAAACTTGTACATCTTAAGAAACTTCAGTCGAATTAAAGATTATAATTAAAATAATAATAATAATAATAATAATTAAAATAATAATTAAAATTTTAAATAATAATAATAATTATTATTATTGTAATAATCTGATGACCAAAAGGGGATAATATAATCGTATTATTACAATAATAATAATAATAATAATAATAATAATAATAATAATAATAATAATAATAATAATAATAATAATAATAATAATAATAATTAAAATTTTAAATAATAATAATAATTTTAAATTTTTGCTTTCTGCTGATGCTGCTTTATTATGAATTGTTTTACATCCGGATATGAATTTTTGCTTTTTGCTGATGCTGCTTTAATATGAATTGCTTTAATAATTTTAAATTTTATTGATTAGGTAGTCAGGATATCCCTAAAATTTGTTTTACGTCAATATGAATTAATGTCTGCTGCAACATTTTCTTTGAATTTAAGTGACAACATCATCACTTGTCATAAAAGAAGACATTTAAAGCAGCATCAGTACAAAGCAAAAATTTAAAATTATTATTATTATTATTACAATAATAATTTTATAATAATAATTATTATTACAATTATTAGTAAAATGGCCAAAAAGTGTATTATCTCATCTTCACATATATAGAAACAATGCTAGGTGGTTTAAATATTAGTGTTACATAAATTCTAGCATGATAGGTAGTTGATCTAGTGGCTTTTGATAGAATATAAGGTTTCTAATTTGGAGAGGTCTAGAGTTCGACACTCGTGAGCAACATTTTCTTTAAGAAAATTTTTACCAAGCATTTCTGCCCTCCATATCAGCAAAAATAACTACCAATATATGCATATCATCATTCGTTCTGCATTTTTACATCGGAAATTAAAAATAATGGCCATTTTGTAATTTTTGAGAGTACAGTTATTCAATTTTAACAAAAAAGTTTCGATAACCACAATGAAAATCAGACCCTAGTACAGTGACCAAAAAGTGTATTATCCCGGCTATATATATTTACGTCTGAATGCATTTAAATGAGTTTGAATTTGACCGAATAAGTCATTTCAGACTATTTGTTTTACATTTTTTTTAAACTCTAAATGTGTCTAAATGATTCAAACAAAAAAATTGTGGCTAAATTAGTAAGAAGTAATGCTGAATGATGTTTTTACTTGCATTTTCTCAGCCAAATTTTGTTATGTACAGATTGCGTTTGATTTTTCTTTAATAAATTAGTAACCAATTTAATGAAAGTTGTTATAATTTTGTGTTTTAATTTTATGGGCCGATAAAATGTTATTATTATTTTTTAGTTTTTTTTTCCTAAAATTATATTACTAATAACATACTTCATTAAAAATTGTTCAAAAGTTTATATGTTTGTTTAAGTCATAATTGAATTCTACTTGTTTGTTTTATTATTTATTTAAGTATATGCATATGTGTGCTCACTACAAGAAATTGGGGCTCTTGCGAATGAAATTTTGTGAGTGAATTGTTTCCTTCCCAAATAAGCCTTTTTTGTGAGGGACTAATGAAGAAAAATTTTATTTATGAAATAAATTTTATTCACAATATGTAATTAGTGACAGTTATTTTGTTAGGGAAAAATTCTTCATTACTTTGCTTGAAGTAAATCTTAGAGACTCAATGATATATTTTCACAAAAATATTTCTAATTTTAAAGATAGATTCTGTACTGTGTTAATTTATTTTACCCTAGCCCCTTCCATTCCCGATTCCTTTCCTCTTCTCTGAGTTCTCTTGAGTCTCGACTCTCTGTCTCTCTCAGTTTCGCTCTAGCTAGTCGCCTCTCTCCGATTTAGTCTTTGGCTCTCCAGCAGTCCGGCCTTCGTGACTCCGCCTCTCAGTCTCTCAGCTCTCACGGTCTTCCTTCGTTCGGCCTTTGCAATCGCAACTCCGTCGTCCATGTCTTAGTGGCCGGTGGGTATTCAACAATCGACTGTTCTCTACTTCTCTTGTAAACTATTTGGTACTAATTACTAAAAGTTTTAACCTTTCTTTTAGTTGTGTTGCATATTTCCTACTGAGGAAACACATTATTTCTCTCTCTTTTTTTTACCTTTACCCCCTAGAAATCTTATCTAATTTGTTGTGCTCCTTAATTTAAGTTTCTGTTTCAAAAGGCATATACTTCCTTTTACAGTAGAATTGCCAATTTACATCAATTTTTTTGTAGACCAAGAGTTTTTGGGATTCTTGAAATGCTTAAGGAAGCAAAGACCATGGTTCTGTATGTAAGGTTTGTTTGGAGCTTGAAGTGTGTTGGTTACAGTCAAGCACCATAGACTAGTTTCTTCATGTTCAATTGTTCATGTTCTGTGAAGAGTTACTAGCTCTTAATTTGTTTGCCAATAACAACTGGGACAATCGAGCGCAGCACACCACCATATCACATGCCAAACCTCAAGGTTCTTGTTATAGCATGCTTGGAATTTCTACCTTCCTCCTGATAAAACCAGGAAACTGGGAAAGTAATGAGGTTGGTTTTCGGGTGAGTAAGTTACTTTTTTCCAAAAAAAAAATCCCAATTTTACTTGAGGCTATGTTTACAATTTAGCCAAAAATAACTACTAACAGATTTCCAAAATTCTTCAAAAGAATGGGGTAAATTAGTACATTTGCACTTTATGTTCACAGATTACAAAGATGGGTGTATGTGTTATCTTGAAAAGCAGAGCGGTTCCGTGTGTTATTTTATCAAAACACAATGGGTATCCGTATGGTGTGATATTCATCCCTTTTTTTGATTTTAGAACCTACAAGGGTGATACACCACAGGTCCTGCAACTTGGTTTTGAAGCTCTGCATAAGGTTGAAACTGTGACACCCCCAAATCTAGGTACTTCATTCACTAAAGACTTGGTGTTCACGAACCATTCATTCATATCTATCTACCCAAGTATAATAAAATTTAATCATAAATCCTCCCTTTAAATAGGGTTACATCATTAAATAAAATTCTTCCCAGGTTTTCTAACCTTAAACATCATTCAAGTGCGGAAATAAAATTATTACATCACATCATTAAGTAAAACTATATCATCAAATTAAAAGTCTAACATCATAACAATAATCAAAATTACAAGTCTTCATCACTTGTACATTTTTTCCTTTCCTTTGCTAGTTGTAGGTTCATCTACCTTCTCAACTTTAGCTGCAATAATAATATTTATGCAAGAGTGAGCAAAACAATTGCTCACTAGATAGAGAAATGTATCAACAAGATAATAATAACTGCCCATAAATAGGCTCATCAAAACTGAATAGTACTCTATCAATGATAACCAAAGACTGGAATCAAAATATGGAATATAAATATCTGAGGATCATAAGACCACGAACTATGTCCACAGTTGCAAGTAATCTTTCAACTCCAATTTTAACAGTCATAAGACTATAAGGACTCCTCGTACTTAGGGGGATCAACCCTTCGTACAATATATTGTACACAAACATTTCAACGCTAAGCGTAAATTATCCCCTAATAATAGGGTTATTCATCTCAGTATTTAGAGTACAAGTCCGCACCAAAGAAAGTTTGGTTTGGATAATCTTTCAAGGATAATTTGAAGTTTAACGATCATCAACTAGAGGAGTAGTTGAATTAATAGTGTTTGATAACACAACAGTTGATCAATAATAACATAATATGGAACAATGAATAAGTGTAAGTGAACTAACTATATCTTGAACTCATGCTTAGAAACGACTACAAAGCATAAGTATTGAATGACAATAAGCCTTGCTTGAATAATATTAAGCTAGGACTATGAATTCCTAAATATACATTAAGTAATAGCAAACTAAAAATAAAGCTTGCTCATTATGAGAATAGCTTGTGTCAAGTAAATGAACTAAGATAATTCAACATTAGAATTCAAGAAAATTGCATTCATAGTACATGAAGGACAATAAAGAAACCTGTCTAACAATAAACAAGATAGAATACATCAATAAATATTGGAATTCAAAACTTGTTCGAATAAAGTTAAAGTCATAGCTAGATTGTTCAAATAATGATTAGGAATACAAGAGTTCACTTAATGAAAGTTTAAAGTAAGAAACTTGCTCAACATAAATGTAGAGTTAGAAAACTTGCCTCTAGCGTAAGCTATAATATTAAACTCACGTTCACCTACACATAGGTTTAGAACCACAATATCTATTAGACATACTAAAATATCACAACATATGCATTTTTAGTTAGACTTGTTATTTCCAAAAAAGTCTTACACTACCATATACACTTCAGAATTTCCAAGTGTTAACATCACAACACTTATCTCACATTCGTTATATAAACTAAGTTATAACATAACACGTTCATAGCTTATAATCATTTGAAACTTTGAAACTACTAACCACCTAACACGATTCTATTTTGACCATGTTATTACATGTTTAACACCTTAACACAACCTTAGACCAAGCTATAGGGGTGTTACAAGGTCTGCAGTAGCAGCACAACAAACTGTCTCAGGATAGGGTATGGCGCAGCTACGTCATACATAGGCCTAGGACCTGCCAGGATTCAAATTTAGCAAGATTTTTTGCCTTGGCACCAGGTAGCAATTCTATTGGTGCACGTGACAGAGAGAAGCGAGACGACTATGAAGCAAGATGGCAGAGCTTTAGCCCAACAAACACGAATTTCACCCACCAAACAGTAATATTAACACGTACAAATGGTATAGAACTAACACAACATGTTTCCTCACATATTCCTCAACATAGAATAATTTAACAACAATTATACTAGTTTAATTTCCTCAAATTCCATATTTTCATATAAAACTTCATTTTTGAATTCCTTAGACAAAAATCAACACAGTAAACACAATCTTTGTCCAAATTGCTTCGTTTAAATTACGTTATCTTCATTTCTTAACAAACTAGCATAAACAATACTCAATTTGCATATTAACATACAACTTGACCACTAAAAATCGGTATTTCATATGCCATGTGGGAAAACATACACTGTTATTATTTTCCTACTGTTATCCAAAATTAGCATGCAATTTCCTTGTTTAAACATAAACTCTAGCATCATAAACACATATACCCACAATTATCAGTTATTTATATCAACAATCAACAATTTGAATTCACAGTACATTAATTTTTTTCAGAAGTAATTCACATACACACACACACACACACACACACACACACACACACACACACACACACACATATATATATATATATATATATATATATATATATATATATATATATATATATACCAAGGTTGTATAAGAAGTATCTTCAAATTGCTTGCAATCCTTTTTGTTAAACACTGTAACTGCTCTGAAATCCTTCTCTCTCAAATTCTCTCAAGCTCCTTCAAGCTCTCTTTGAACTCTCACTCTTAGCAAATGGCCAAAATCCAACTGATATGTGTAGTAATATAAAACTGATATAACCTTAATACGCTACTAAACACAATATCAGTTATAACGCTTAGGTTATAAATATATTATATTTATTAATTAATTAATTTTATATATTCTATTTATATTATTAAAATTCGAAATTTAAAAATCCAAAAGACATAAGGCTATGTTTTGCAAAACCCCTTTAAAATTTAAAGACTTAATATTTTAAGCCTTGTTTGGCAAAACTAAATTAAACTCCTTTAATTTATTTTAATAAATAATTTAGTTTATCATTTATAGTCACATACTATTTAGTTAAATTTCCATACCTAACATTAATCAAATAATTTAATTATACACACTATATTTTAAATAAATATACCATTTAAACAAATAACACAAAATTATAATTTCATTAATAATTTTAACATACCATTTTAAATTATTAATCAACAACATAACACATCATGTCATATTACAACTCTTTAAATTATAAATTAATTTAATTGAGAATATTATCTAATAAATTTAGATTCATAAATATTTACTAACAACCATCACATCAACAAAATATTTATTCAACAAAAAACACCTCAAATAAATATTTATATAATTTAATAAATATTTAAAATTACAACTTGAAATTCCAGATTGTTAAAGAAACATTTACAAAATATAGGCCATTTGAAATCCTTATCTCATATGACTTGAGCTAGAGCTTGTTATCAATATACAACTTGTTGTGGAGGTACTTGATCAATCACATTCACATTCCAGTAGAGCAAATCAACTTGGTGAGCCCAAAAGTGATATCCATAGGCCCATAGCCATCTAGCCTCCAATCAACACCCTAGCACAAGACTTGAACACAGAGGTTCTTCCCAGTTCCCATCACAACCCCAACCCAACCAAACACCACCAATGCCAAGCTCACAGCAACAACTACAACTTCCACCCTACCATATGATCTCCTATAAAAGCAGTAGTTAGCAACGACACTATGGCTGTTTCCATAAATGCAAGTGCTAATGCCATAGATGCCTGCATTGGGTTTGGCAAAAATGTATTAGGGGACAAAAATGTATGTATGTTATTCGTGTAATTTATACAGAACTTTTTTAAGGACAGTTAATTTGTTGCTGCTGTATTTTTAATTTGCTGTCTCATAAACTTTGTGTTGGATATTGCTAGTTGTTTGTTGCATGTTGGATGTTGGATGTTGCTGTTAAGTTACTTTATAATTTTAAACAATTAAAATGTTTATGTATTCTTAATTTTAAAAAGAGCACAGGTTCGGTTATTATCCGAATAACTGAATGTACAATTTTGTAATTCGGTATTCGGTAATTCGGTTTGTTTTAAATTTCAGTTAGTGTTTCGGATAGTAGATTATTGATAATTCGATATTCGGTTATAACCGAATAGCCTATTCGGTTCGGTTATAATCGAATAGCCTATTCAGTTCTGTTATAACCGAATGATCACTCCTAGGTGGACGCACATCCACTAATGTGCGCATTGGATAAACCACCGAGTGCACCCAATACCTCATCAACCACGTTGCCTGAACTTCTATATTATTGTCTTTTTGTATGCTTTTGAAGCTGATATTTTCCTTATCTTTGGAAGAATTCCTTCAAACATTGAAATTTTGATCAGTGATGAAATTTTGCTTCTACTTAGTTGCGAGTTGGAGAAGATGCCTTGCTCATTTGTTTTCGATGTTAATAACTGTATACTACATCTTCAGCTATGATAATTAATATGTGCCGATGTAAAAAATTAAAGTCGAGTATGAAACTACTCTCCATAGATTTCTAGTCCTTCAGTTGTGAGTGTATCTTATGTGGTCTTACTTTTTTTTCCCTACTATTGTGGCAGCTTGGAGGTGGTTATCTCTTTTGCTTGCCAGTGGGATTTGTTGTTGATTCTATTGGCGCTACCATCGGGGCAACATCTGCATTCCTTCTTGGTAAACGGTAAATCCATTGACTGTGAAAACTAGAACTGAATGAGATTCATGTTTTTTTTTCTCGAATATGTATATTCTCAAACTTGACAAACGTAACTCCATTTTGGGACGTGGACTAGCTTTTGTTCCCCATGCCTTATGAACACTATCTAGTCTATAAATTAGATGTTCTAAAAATAATATTATCATGTGTATTAGGGGTTTCTCTTTGAATTTATGTATACATCTTCACGTATATTACTTGGTTACTTCTTTGTAGATTGGGAGGTCATATGTTATTTCTAAATTAAATAATTATCCCAAGTTTCAGGCTGTTGCTGTTGAGAGATCTGGGTTTAAGGTTTGATCACATAATCCTTTCTTTTCTTGATGATATTATGTTACCGTGCATGATATCAAGCATTAAATGGCTTCTTCATTTCTGTTCACTCTAAAAATTCTGAATCTTGGTTGAGTTGATTGGGTTGGAAAATCTGTGAAATACTCCCTCTGTTCCAAAATCAGAGTTATATTTTCCTTTTTGTTTATTCCAAAATTAGAGATACATTTCTATTTCAAGACATAAAATACCATAATATACCCAATTTACCCTTTTTATAAAATAGTTGAAACAAGTAATGTCTCAACTCCTCCTCCCAAAGAGATCACGACCATAGAAAAAGAGAAAACATCAAATCCCCAAACACACATCTTGATTAGTCACCACCATAGTCTCCTCTTCAAGTCCAGATCTACTTATTATCTCTCCTATCTCTCTCAATAGGTAGAGTAGTTATCTTCTCTTATCTCCATCCATCCCTGATCGAGCTTTCATATGTATTCTCTAGATCTCCAATAATTAAATAATAAAATGGCTGACTGGGGGCCCAATAGCAGTGATTTTGTTTGTGGTGCCAACGCTAGGGCTACTGTTCCAGTGTCCTAGTCGAAAAAGACTTGTTGATTTCGGGAATATGCAGATGAGTGGGGATTCCAGTTCCAAAATGTTTCTTTTTAAGGGTAAAGTTGGAAGTGAACAATTATTTATGAAAATCTGTCATTTTTGGAAATGAATCTCTAATTTTGGAATCAGGGAGTATCTTAAATGAGAACAATATAGGTATCTGAGAATGTCATGCCCAATTGACCCTTCTCAGTAAACTTTCATCCTTCCGTTAATTAATATTTTACTCTTCTTTTTTTTAATTTCTTATTAAGATGAATTCTGTTCTTGTTTTTACTCATTTTGATAACTCTGTACTTCAAGAAAATCTTGAGGGTCACCTTAAAAATGTCCATTACTGAAACATGTTCAGTCCCTGTCACTCCATCCTTTTTACCAAAAGGGGATCATTGGCAGCAAAGAAGATGAAGTTGTAGTAGTAGAGGGAGAAGATAAGTCTTCTTCATGTTCATTAGATAATATTATCAGCTCAGAAATGAAGAGGAAGGTTGTGTATGCTATGGGTGTACCTCAGTTGTCCGAATTACTCAGTAAAATCAAGTCCATTCATGCATCAATTTGTAATGATATTCAAGACTTATATAAGATTCCTGAAAGTTGTGGTGTTTGGATCAATCATGAAGTTGACAGGTATTTTTTTTTATACATTTTGGATTAGAATTCTTCTGTACTTCTGTTACATTTTTTGGTATTATTTCTATATGTATTTTTTTTAGAATTGTTATGTTGTTTTTAGGAAGTTGCCATTTCAAGAAAAATATGTATTGCAGCAGGCCTCAATTCTTGGAAACATGGAAGAATATGGTGTTTTGAAGTCTTCTGGTGCGGGTACAGTAAAAGAACAATTGGACAATAACGGGTCATCTGTGGATGATAGTGATATCCCTGCGGTTGTTGAATTTGGTGCTGGGAGTGGATACTTAACACAAATGCTTATAGACTGTTATGGGATCAATAAAGTGATTTTGGTCGAGAGAAAGTTATACAAACTTAAGGTTTGTGATAAGTAGGTTTTACACCTACTTATCCGATATCAATTACTTGAATTAGTTCCTTAAACCTATGTTTCTTAGTTACTTTTCATACATTTTATGTTATTTTATAGGCTATGACATGACATTGGCATGAAGAAGCAAGGAAACGCAATTCAGACATCTTTTGGACTAAAATACGCAAACAAATGCAAGAAGGGAATATTGAAGGACTTTTAACACCAAGTTGGATACATGTTCTTGGCTTGGAACTTGGATTTTATTGTAGATCTACTTCTTAGCTTTTCGGAACATCTTGACTTATCCCAATCGGAGTTCGGATGCGAGAGTTATGGCCTTTTTATCAACAAAGATCAAAGTTAAGAGTTGTCATGCTTGTCATTTACATAGTATTTACTTCAAGCCCGATTTCAACCTTTATCTGACCCGAATCTGTCAAATCTCAAAGAATTAAAGTTGTAGATCTCGTCAATATCTTCAATTTGATAGGTGACGGGCCCCGTAACTCCTAGCGGATCAAAAGTTATGACTGTTTTACCAAAGGACGTCGCACCAAAAAAAGAGTAGCGCGGACCGCGATAGGGGCACGCTAGGCCACCGTAAACTTTTGCTCTGATGAGATGGGCACGCTTAAAATGACCTAAGAAACAAGACGGGCACGCTTAGTTAAGGTGAAAAACAATTTGAATTGGGTTATTTGATGTCCAAATTGAGCTAGAATAGGATTCTTAGTTGCCTAACTTGCTAGGATATCCATTAGAACTATAAATACTTGATTTTAACTTGGATTGGGAGGCTAGTTCTAAGACTCCATAAAATCCCCCTACAGAAAGATTTCTATTAACTTATTCTTTACTTTCTTTCTTAGATTAGGAACCCTAGATTAGATTAGAATTGGATATTGAAGCAACTTGGAGACCATTGAAGATCAAGAGCAGGAGCTTGAGGAAGATGGAGATTTGCTGATAACAGATTCAATTCTTTTCCTTAATCTTATTCTTATCTTTTAATGTGTATTCAAGTGTGGATTCTTAGTTTTAATTCAATGAACTAATTCTTTGTTTGAGATTACAATGGATCTTTTTGTGTAGTTTATTTTAATATGCTTCGCTATCAATTATTATGTTCTATTGTGAGAATTGTCTATTGTGATTTGGACTTAATTGTTTAATTCATTGGCCATCAATTACCGTGATAATCTATATGAACTCGAGAGATAAAGTATAGGTTTAGATGTGATCATGATGGCATGTGTTTGTGATTTCTGCATAGATGGAATTCATGATTCATGTTTATGATAGAGATATGCCTTTACGCCATATGTAATCTTATAGAGAACTTGTGCTTTAAATCCTTTTTAATTATAATTCACATAGAGATATAGTGGATTAGTTAATTAGGGTGTCTTGCTTAATTCAACCATCTGTGGATTTAAGTGAGTATGTGTATTATGCATCGAGAGGTGGTTTTATCTGCTTTAGTGTTCTTGATTAACAATTCAGGATAGAGAATATTTGATGAGAAGTGTGTTAACTTAAATGAAGCAATAAGTGAAGTTGTGATCTTAAATCTCCGTAATCTTAATTTAACTAGTGGAATTTAATAGTAGTTTAATTATAAATTAAAATTCATTCGTTTAAATAAGATTGAGTTGGTTACGGGTTAGTACTTGGTGATTTTTATTAAATAATTCTCTGTGGGAACGATACTCTACTTACACTTTATTACTTGTTGACCACGTATACTTGCGTGTTGTGCGTAATTAGATTTTACGCAACAAGTTTTTGGCGCCGTTGCCGGGGAATTAGTTTAATAATATTTGCCAATATTAGCTTCAATCAAATTAGTCTTACTTTAAACAACTTTTCTTTCTTTTCTTTTTATTTGTTATTTAATTCTCTTTCTATTTTTTTCTTTCTTTTCAGATACCATGGCAGAATTTAATTATCAATGGCCATATACGAGAATGACTCAATAAAAGGGAGCGGGGATTGATGGACTCAATGCATTTTCTCCATTATCAGCACAACTTGAGACACTTTCGAGGAGGTTAGACGTTGTTGCAGCCCAATGTAATTAAAGGATAGCAGTTACTTGCAATTATTGTGCTGGCAATCACCCGAGTAATCAATGCACCATCAGTCTTGGGCCGGTACAGTATGGTGGTAACTACCTCAACAACTATTCTTATCATAATTATCATCAAGTTTGGGGGTATCACCCGGATTCTTCATAGAGCTATAATTATCAAGATCAATACTCTACTCCAAATCCAACATACATGCTGGAATTCTCATATCAACCTCCATTAAAAAAAGAAAAGTCAAAGTTGGAGGAATTACTGTCAAAGGTCATAGCAAACCAAGAGGAGAGGATGATGAGTCAGGAAAAATTGAGCCATAATTTTCAGCACCAGAGGGAACAACTCATCACCACTTCAACTCATGGTCCTCAATACATGGATTCCAAAACTGAGACAGATAATTCGAGTTTGGAGGAATTGTTGTCCAAGTTCATAACATTAAATGAGGAGAGAAGGATTAATCAAGAGAAGTCAATTCAAAATCTTCAGAAAAAGATAGATCAAATGACCAAAGCCATAAACAACCTTCCTCTAAACACTTGGCTTTATGACATGGATAATATGATATGTAGTAGTGGAGGTAGTGATCTTAATAAATGTAAGAGGGATGGTGATGTTAATTCAGGAAATAATCCAGAAGAGATTAGGAAAAAAGGTGCACCGTGTGCAGTTTGCGGGAAGAATCATCAAGGAGTTTGTTTGAAGAAACTAAGAGTCTGTTATAACTGTCACCAAAAGGGACACATGTCTCCCGAGTGTCCCATTCCAAAGAAGACACAAGGTTGTTTTGCGTGTGGATCGACCAATCATCTGGTTTGAAATTGTCCGAAGAGAAATGCGGAGAGGGGAATTGCCAATAAGGGACCCGATAGCGGAACCTTAGCGATTCAAGGACCTACACAGCCAGGAAGACCAACAACATTCACTTTTAGCATGACAGTTCCAGATGCAGCAGCTGTCCATGAAGTGGTGACACGTAACGATTTCGCTGAGAAATTAAATTACGCGAGTAATCTTGGTTAGATATTACTGTGAATTGTTTTCTTTTATGGATACAAGACACATGTTAGAATATAAGACACAATTTAATATTGTGTTGATAAAAATGAATTGATGATACAACTTTAAAAGGTTGTAGGGAGTAAGAAAGCGATGATTTCGAGGACGGAATCCTTTGAAGGAGGGGTGAATGTAATAACCCGGGATTTCGAATAATCCGAATTTTTCGAATAATTTTTTTTATTGACATTGACTGTTAATATTGTACCGTGTATCTGCGATACGAGTCTCGAGAATTGGTCAATATGTGTATTGACTGATTAATAAGAGTAGAGTTATGCTTAACAGCTTTAGAAACCCTAACCCTAATTCAAGATAGGGATTAAGTAGAAAATACAATTTGAATAATTGTGTTGATGTGTATGTGTTTGAACTGTATAAAGTTATTGATCAATGATAGATCGGATAAGGTTTAAAATTAATAAACCCTAATAAGATATTAGAAACCCTAATCTCAGGATTAGAAAACCTAACACACAGTTAGAAACCCTAATCAAAAGCTGGGAAACCCTAATTTTAAATTTGGGAATCCTAAACCCTAATTAGGAAACCTTAATCCTAATTAGCAAACCTAATGTGTTTATTAAACTTTAATGTGATTAGAAAACTTTAATGTGATTAGAAAACCCTAATTATAGTTTAAAAATCTTAATTTCCTATTTTGAAAATCCTAAATTGAAAATCTTGGAAACTAATGTTATAAAACCTAAGGGTTAGAACCTTAGGGTTAAACCCTAAGGGTTTGGAAAATGTCATGTATGCCATTAAAAATATAAGGAGAATGTCCAAATTACCCTTTTAGTATATTTTTATTAGATAACTTGTAAATCCTTCCAAATTTAGAGTTGGTGAACTACTATATTGACTTTGCATGACCTACAAATCCAGCAAATCAACCTCTAATGGACAGCTATCAGATTATACATTGCATCTATGTGATTATAAATTGATTTTGGAGAGAGAAAGTTCATAAAAACTAAGCCATTTGCTCTCAAGCTCTCACCAACTCTTGTTCTCTCTAATCCTCCAAAATTATTAAGTTACTCAGTCCCAAATACAACCTTTAGATCACTAAGATCAGTTAAGGAGAGCAAGAATCAAAGATTAAGCTAGAAGGTATAAAACCCTACTTCATTTTGATCTTGTATTCTTTGTCAAAATTTATGTTTTTGTGTTTTTATAAGTGTTATAAAATATTTTTAGATGATCTATGTTGATCCATCATGGATCCATAATATCAAAGTGGGTAAAAATTCAAGTTTTCAAAAACTGTTCTTGAGCATTCTTAGTGGCCTGACAAGAAATGTCAATTGCCCTAGATCTGTTTATGTTATCGATTTTTGATGTTTTATTGTTTGGATCTATAGTTTGATATGTTGTCTTTTATCTGGAAGTGAAATCACAGTTATTGGATATCTAGATTTCGTGATATAAGCGGTCAAAATTCGTTGACCGGGCATGACCAAACAAATTCTAGGTAATCCAGAAATTCATTTTCAATGTCTGACAAGTTTTTCTAAGTCACAGATATGTCAGATAGGATGTTTTTTGATGTTGTATTTGTAATCAATTTGTAGCTTGTTAGAAGGACTATAAATCCATGCCTTAAGATTCCTTATATCATCAACAGAACGAATGTAGTAGGTGGTCAAAGTAGGCCATTTGACCATGATTTAGAGTTTTTGGAAAACCCAGAAACTTGATGAACTTGTCTACTGACAAGCTTTGACCGAGTCATAGCTTGTGGATCTGTTGTTTTTAAACTGATTTGTTGATATAGTAATGTTCCTTGTCATGAATATTACATGTATGAATCCTAAAACCACCAAAACAATGATCAGAACCTAGATTAATTTGAATTTGGAAAGTACCGAAGTCGAGCGCACTGGTTTCGAAAAACCCGTGCCACGCCCCGATGGTGACTTAGGATGGCCAGAACTTCATGATCTGATGTTTTATGATCGAGTTGTTGATTGATAAATGTAGTGTTACATGTCCACTACATGATCAAAGTTTCAGTTAGCCCAGAAACGCTTTGGATTGGATTTTTTTAAGTGGTCAAACATGACAGGTTGATAACGAAGCTGTCAGTGTTCTTGAGCTCAAGAACACCAACAACGACGCTAAGTGTGGCTAAAGGGCTATGGCGACAGTTTAATTATTTTTATTTTCTGAATTTTTTGGAAAATGATTAAAAATAGAAATAAATTATAAAAATTATTCAAAATGGTTTTAAATTTTTTTTTAAATTATGAAAATAATTATTGACTATTTTGAATATTTTTCATTAATATTTATAATTATTAAAATATTAATGGTATTTAATTTATTTAATTAGTATATTAAATAATTAGAGAAAAATGATTTTAATTATATAAAAATCATTTTAAATAAGAATAATGAATTTAAAATATTTTGAGTTATAAAATATAACTTTTAATATTTTTAGAGAATTTTATTAATAATTTAATATTAATGATGTTAGATTTATTTAATTATTAAATTAAATAAATAAGTTAAAAATGAATTTATTGATTTAAAAATCATATTAAATGAGAATAAAGTGTTAGAAAATATTTGAAATTATAAAATATAATTTTCAATATTTTTGGAGAATTCACATTAATAAATTAATATTAATGATATATGGTTTTTTAATTATTAAATTAAATAAATAATGGTAAAATGATTTTTATTGATTTAAAAATCATTTAAAAATGAGAAAAATAATTTAAAAAATGTTTTAGGTTATAATTAATGACTTTTAATATTTTGGTAAATATTTCATTAATATTTGAATATTAATTGGTGATGATTTAAAATGATTTTAATTACTTTAAAAATTATTTAAATAGAATATTGATGATTTAAAATATTTTAAGTTACTAATAATAACTTTAATTTTGACAAGTATGTCATTAATATTTTAATATTATTAAATATTAATGATGATAAGATTATTAGATAATTAAATCGTTTAAAAATGATTTCAGTGTTTGAAAAATTATTATAAATTATAATAATTATTTATAAATTATTAAAAGCATCCAAAAAATATTATTAATGATATTTGACTTATCTAAAATAATATTGAAGCTTAGAAATTGAATTTAATTGACAATAACAGTGTTAATTATCAGATAGGGTGACTAGAACACCAAAAATAAACCGAAGTCCAACCAGACTAAACTAGTTAGACTTGATAAGTGTTTATATAGGTTATAAACACTGATGTGACTATGTGGTAATGTGTCTAGGAGAAGTATTGACTGTAAATTACAGTATTGTGTGTTGTGAATTATTGTGCTAATTGTGAGACCAAAATTGTTAATTATAGGTCTTACGAATGCATATAAGTTTATTTGAGTAGCAGTAATCAACGCGAAAGGCAAGTTTCCTTAACTCAAGCTTGAGTTAATATTGTTCAATTATTATGGAGGTTAATTATTGTTAATTAGACCACATCCAATGATTTATTGTTGATTATTCATAATTAGTGCATGTTTATTAATTCAAATTGAATTATTGATTATGAGAATATACTTGTAGAATAACTGTTGTTGGATATTCACATCTGTAAAAGCTATTATTTATTTCAAATAGTATAGTTAAATTCTGTCTATTGTTTAATCGTATTGAAACATATCTTAGCTAATTGTTTTGGCTAAACGAATATTTGTTAGAACTTGATAGGTTCGAGAAGAGAAGAGAATTCAATTATTATTGATAGATCGATGCTAATTGTTTCGGCTAGATCAAAAAATAAAACTTGATAGGTTCGAGAAGAGAAGAGAATTCAATTATTATTGATATATCGATGCCAATTATTTTGGCTAGATCGAAAAATAAAACATGATAGGTTTGAGAAAAGAAGTGATTAGAAATTGAAATCATTATATTTCATTATTAAATCAAATTTTGATTCAAAAACTGAGAAGAACAACCTTTTATACAAGGGGAACATTTTATTGGTCGTAAATTCTACCTTTTCGCGTATTTTAAGTATTATGCATAATATAGGGTATAATAAAGTTGATCACTTGTTATACTTGCAGAGGGGTATGATTTAATATTTATGGTTATCTGATACACCTGCGTATATATTAAAGTAAATCTTTGATATCTACCCGAGAAGAGAAGTTCTAGATCCAATGGATCACTCAGCATAAATCTGGAAAATATTCCACTTTGTTATTGCGTAGGATTGATTCTTGATTATTCATTAGAATATCGTAGAAACTTTGAAAGTGTTGTACTCTTTCATTATCAAATTATTATGTTGCAGAGATGGTGAGAAGACTTGTTAGTGATTAGTGATTTGTTTAGCTATTTCAAAGTTCCCCGAACATTGGTTTAATTCTATCAAATTAGATAGTCTGTTGTTCTGATTCTTATACATTTATTGTATGTCTTAACTTGCGGGGAAAATTTATTGCTCACCCTTGCTAAATAAAACTTTTCAGCTAGGGATGAAGTAGCAGGAGATGCTGTGAAGGATAAAGGCAAAGGCATAGTGATAAACTACTTATGAATAACATCATTATTATTATGTTATGTTTGTGAACTCTTTTTGTATATCTAAAGGGTATGTTTGTAATGTTAAGGTTAGAAAACCTGGGACTTATGTATTAAAAATCTTTGTTAATGACTTATATATTACTATTTCTATACGAATGAGTAGTTAGATGTTATTATATTGTGGATCGTGAACACCAAACTCGGGGGTCAGGTAACCCAGATTTGGGGGTGTCACACAACTGATCAAAAAGATCATCGATCCTAGGAAATGTGTATTTATTTTGTATTGTTAACTTATTCAACTCTCGATAGTCGATACAAATTCTTAACGATCCATCCTTCTTCTTTACAAATAGTACCGGTGCTCCCCACTGAGAAACACTCAGTTGAATATAATTCTTGTCCAATAGTTCTTGTAACTGAACCATTAACTCCTTCATCTCCACTGGAGCTATACGGTATGGTACCCTGGAAACTGGTGCCACTCCTGGCACAATGTCTATTATGAATTCGGTCTCCCTATCCAGTGGAAGACTTAGTAATTCACTTGGAAATACATCCATGAATTCTTTAACTATAGGTATTTGTTCCATGGTTGCTCCCACTCTCTGGGTATCAACAACATGACACAAATAACCTACACATCCCTTCCTCAATAATTTCATAGTTTGTGTCATAGTAAGACAACACGAATACCCTGGAGATCTATTACCGTAAAATACTACATTAGGCTATCTTAACGTCCTAATGTTTACACATTTCTTTTGACAATCTATAATTAAACCATGGTTAAACAACCAATCCATCCCATGAATTACATCGAATTCTCCCAATTTTATCGGTATGAAATCTACCGATAATTTATAATCTCGTATATCTACACAATAACTCCTATGAATATCTTCACAGGAATTATTTCTTCGTTTGCTACTTTAATATTCAATGGTACAGGAAACTTTTCGGGAACTAATCCTAATCGTCTAGAAAAATCACATGCTATAAACGAACAAGTAGCACCCGAATCAAACAGCACGTAAGCATTTATATCGTTAATCGGGATAATACCTACAACTACATCCCCAGATGCAACTGCATCTTGGACCGTCATGTTAAAGGTGCGGGCCATCGTCCTACCTGGCTGCTCTGGACCACCAATAGCTAACTTACTTCTATTAGCGCCCTTATTCTCGTCCATCCCTTTCTTTGGACAGTTCTTCGCTATGTGGTCAGTTCATCCACATACGAAGCATCCATGGTTCTTCTTTGTACTTGGATAATTAGGCGAATTATGCCCTTCCTATCCACAATTATAGCATACTGCCTTCCCCTTGAGACAGACTCCTAAGTGAGTCTTCCCATAATTCTTGCATGCCTTCATCCTCCTCTTAGGATCCCCTTGCTTCACTCCGGTATTCTTAGAGTTAAATCCCTTCCCCTTCTGACCGTTGCCACTCCCGCTGGCTCCCTCAATCTTTACTCCCCCATCAACCTTACACTTATTCTTCTTTTCCCTGTGGTATTGGCTTAAAGCGTCATTCCCACCCTCGATAATTATTGCCTTTTCTAGTATGGTCCTAAAAGAGTTACTTTGGAATACAGATATTCGGCTGTAGAGCCAGGGTTTCAAGCCCTGTTTGAATCTTCTAGCCTTTCTCACCTTAGTGTCCACCTGATGTGGAGCAAACCTCGCCAGTTCACTGAACTTGGCAGCGTATTGGGGAACAGTCATCTCCCCTTGTTTTAACTCTAGAAACCGCATATCCATCCTCCCCTGCATACTCGTGGGAAAGTAGTTCTTGAAGAAAATCTCCTTGTACCGCACCCATGTAAGGTTCTCTATACCAGCCCTAGCCTGGTTTGCCTTCCACCAAAAGTTGGCCTCCCCTTCATCACGTAGGTAGCAAAAGCAACCTTTTGCCCCTCGTCGACATTTTCAATAACAAATGCCTTCTCTATTTCTTTTACCCAAGTCTGGGCTTCTATTGGGTTCGTAGTTCCTTTAAACTCTGGCGGACCGACACTCTTAATACCCTTAAAAGTAGTAGCTCGTACTACTGCAGGATTTACGGGTATATTAGCCCCATTTCTATTAAAAGTGGCCATTAACAAGTTAACGAACTCTTGCATCGGGTTAAGCGGACCTCCTTTCGGTTGATTAACATTAGTATCTTGATTTTGTTGTCTTTTTCTTTGCGGATTTTGTTGTTAAGATAAACAATACATCATTAGTACTTTCTTCTTGTTAGTTAGTTATTATTCTGATTTAAACAATAACTTCAACTCATTACACAATATGTTCCATACAAAGACTTATATTGATTTCTTTCTTGGTAGTATAATACTACATCATTTGTCATTACACAACCTAAGCTGATTACATTACTATGACGTAATTGCTTTCCAAAAATTTGGATTTACAAAAGACTACCATTTGTTATACAAAAGAGAGTTTTACGTCACTACTAGATACATCATATTTACATATCTAACTCTAATCTATCTAATACTAGGTTACATCTACCGTATGGCATTCTCAAAATCCGCATTGGCAAGACCGGCTATAACATCTCGGCTGATAGTATGCCGAGTCTGCCCTGCTTCTATCGGATACCTAGCTACTTGCTGCTGAAAATCTGCATGAGAACTCCTATGTATATAGGACATCCTCCCAATCTTCTGCTTCTTGGTCTTTAGCTCCTGCCTGAGCTCAAAGACCTCCTGTTTCATATCATGGACCTTGTCCTTCGCCAAAACTCGTTCATCATGCTCCTCCTCCCACATCAACTCTATACTCTTTTCTTATCTTTTAACATCAATACTGATCAAACTATTGTGAATAATGTCATACATTACAATCACAACAATCTCGAGTGAAAACTACGCTAGACAACTCAACGGACTAACTGCGAAGACTTGAAGATCTGGTCATGGACCCATCTTCCGGGATTCAAAAAAGGTCAAGCACCATGTCTTTACGTAGCTCTCGGAAAGAGATTTCTGGAAAGGTATTGTACGCCTCTATCAGATTCCCGGATTTCAAGTTATGAAGGTTCAAACAGACTGCGCATTGGTCGGAGTGCACATACTTGGACATAACGGGGCCCACCAAGCCCAGCTACAAATCTACCTATGACTGTCACAGGTAGACCCGCGGCTGATTATGTTTATAAATACCCCCTCCCCTAGCTCATTTATATATAGAAAATAGAGAAGGAAAGGGCTTAGGAGAGAGAAATAGGCTAGGAGAGATAAACAGAGCTTCTATCTTACTCTAATTTCTGTAAAACTTCTTTATAAACACTCATATATATATATATATGTGTACTACAACATATCAAATTTTAACTAGTGGGAAATGAGTTTTGAGTTGCCAGAAGTCGTTCGATAGCTGTTCTCGCAAAATACTATAAGATCTCTTCAGTTTTATGTTCTTTTCTTACTTTATTGCATATATAAGTGCTATATATGCATATGTATTGCTTGGTTGTGTATGGATCTAGCTTTTAACCGCTCATTTCTTGTGAATAGTCGATATTTAAGCTTTATTGACTAGATCTGTACTGGATCTATCCAGATTTAGCTTTCAACCAGTTCAAAAGTTGTAAAACTTGAACCTAGAAGCTAGAATGGCTATATATATATATATATATATATATATATATATATATATCTAGTTTTCTTTCTAGTTTTTGCAAATATTTAGCAACCATGTGACCCTAGATCTCTATCTAGAGGAAACTAGAAGCTATGGGCTACTTGCTAACGATGACTTAACTAATGAATCCCTTGTCCAACGATTTTTAGTATAAATATATGTTTTATTGCATTATATTCATTGTGCAGGATGTTTATATGATATTATGTGAGCCTAGGAGCTACATGATCTACGATCCCACTAATGGAACTAGATCTGGTTCCCATAATGGACACTTTTCAGTTGTACAGCTAGTTTGCCAATTTTTGTACTTGTAAATCCAGGGTCTTAACACGGTTATACGGGTTTAAGGCCCCGAAATAGTGAAAATTGTGGTTTGTAGTGCGCATACTTACTTTGATGGCTTTCATGCCCATAAGTGTGACACCCTCAAATCTGGGTACTTTATTCTCATAAGATTTGGTGTTCACTTTCCATTCATTCAATTCTAACTACCCAAATATAATAAAATTTAAACAAGAAATCTTCCCATTAAAGGGTTACATAACTTAATAAATAAATCTCCCAGGTTATCTAACCTTTAAAACATACATCAAGTGCAGAAAAATAAATAATTACATCACAATAATTAAAACAAAGTCTGACATAATAAAAGTCAACAATTTACAAGTCTTCAACACTTGTTCATTTTTCCTTTCCCTTTGCTAGTAGTAGGTTCATCAACCTTCTCAACTTTAGCTGCAGTGATTTTATATGCAAGAGTGAGTAAAACAAATGCTCACTTGAAATAATAATGAATAATATCAACATAATAATTGTCAACGAACATGCTCAATAGAATTGAATAATATTCTCTTTCAATGATAATCAAGAACTGAAAAATAGAATTTAGAATGTATCTGAGGGTCACAAGACCATGAACTATGTCTATGATGCCCCTAAATTCGGGTATCTTCAAACGTGATATATGGTGCTACACGGTGCTATAGTTCACACATACATTCAATTGAAATGCCTCAAAAGAACGGATATGTCTTATATATATATATTCCAAAACAATTTTACCATTCCCCAGGTTCTTAATAACCATTACATTTGTTCTTATCATAATATCAAATAATAACAACATTCAACCTATACTATTACAAAAGTAATCTATAGGTTCACCTTAGCCTTCCTTTTATCTTTACCGGATCCTTCGGTCCGTTCGGTCTTAGCTGCATTCATATGGTTCAAGCAAGAGTGAGCATAACTAGCTCAGCAAGTATGATAATTCCATTTAAACAATATGCTTGAAACATACAAATTGTATATCTTCAATAATTGAACAATAGTTATGAAGTATTATCGATAATTCAAAAATAGCACTTCTCTTTTCTTAAAACGTTTTACAATGAACAACATTTAGTAAACATCAATTCCAGTCCAAGACCTTGAGCATTTCATACTTTCTTTAAAAAGGACAACTCGGCACCAAGTCCATAAGTCCGACATTACTTACGAGCACATCTTGGTGATCAACCTATAGTACTCTATGTTGTACAACACTACTTTCTTTAAACGTATTTATGTTTAAGTTCTGGAAACCTCGCGTGCCTGTCGTTTGACGATAACACATTTGTTAAGCATATTCAGTCTTCTTTTGAATACCATACCAAATTAGTTTGACAAAACTTAATAACATTGTCAACAATTCGATAGATTATATGAAATCTATAAAACATCTTAAGTCTAGCCGAAGGAATTTGGCTTCGACTTCATCATACATTAATTCATGCGTAAGATACATGAATCACAAAACTTGTCCAGATTGAACATAGACAATGGTTAGAACACTTGCCTTTAGCGTCTGCTACTATTTAAATACTTTTTCTTTTGAGTCTTTAAGGATTCTACAATACATGATCACATAACATACCACATTTGGTCATATATAATCAAGTATGTTTACTACTATATCTTACCCTTCTTTTCAATCTAATTGTTTATTATTGGTTACAGTTTATTGTATTGTTTTTCATTCCCGTTCGAGTAACTTATCTTTAACCTTTAGTTGTATTACTTAAGGTTTTCAACATCTTAATTGATGTTACTTTAGGTTTAGTATGGATATAATTCATCATTAATCAAACTAGCTTTCTCTTTACATTCAAAATATTTCCTCTCTATGCTTCACCTAGTGCTGGCACTGCAGCGCCAACTTCTGTTCTACAACTCGCGCTTAGGCGCAGGTTCACAGTGTCTATGGTCCGGACTCAGTGTTGCGACGCGAGTCCCTTTGTTAACTACCGCGTTGCGGCTCCACTCTTCAGTGGCTGATAGTCAAGTCTGGCACTGCAACGCCAACATCTCCTCTCTATGCCGCACTGCGGCCCCACTTCCCAGAATCTGAGGTTCTGGACTGGCGCTGCGGTACCGGCTTCCCCGTGACACCCCCAAATCTAGGTACTTCATTCCCATAAGATTTGGAGTTCACTTTCCATTCGTTCATATCTATCTACCCAAATATAATGAAATTAAATCATAAATCCTCCCTTTAAATAGGGTTACATCAATAATTAAAAATCTTCCCAGGTTGTCTAACCTTAAACATCAATCAAGTACGGAAATAAAATAATTACATCTCATCATCATTAAATAAAAAGTCTATTATTCATGACAATAAATAAAATTACACATCTTCATCACTTGCACATTTTACCCTTTCCTTTGCTAGTTGAAGGCTCATAAACCTTCTCCACTTTAGCTGCAATAATTATATTTATGCAAGAGTGAGCAAAACAATTGCTCACTACATATACCAATGAATCAACAAAAGAATAATAGCTGCCAATGAATAGGCTCATCAACACTGAATAATACTCAATATTTGATAACCAATAACTGAAATAAAAATATGAATTATAATAATTGCCAATGAATAGGCTCATCAACACTGAATAGTACTCTATCAACGATAACCAAAAACTGGAATTGAAGTATGAAATATATCTGAAGGTCACAAGACCACGAACTATGTCCACAGTTACAAGTAATCTTTCAACTTTAACCTTAACAGTTATACTGTAGGGACTTCACGTACTTAGGGGGATCAACCCTTCGTATAATGTATTGTGCACAAACATTTAAACGCATTGCGTATCCCCTATAATAGTGTTGTTTTTCTAATTTTTAGAGTACAAGTCCACACCAAAGAAAGTTTGGTTTGGATAAGCTTTCAAGGGTAATTTAAAGTTTAACGATCATCAACTAGGGACTAGTTGAATCAATAAGGTTTGATAACACAACAGTTGTTTAATAACAACATAACATGGAACAATGAATAATCGTAAGCGAACTAACTATATATTAAACTCATGCTTAGAAACAACTACAAAGCATAAGTATTGAATAACAATAGACCTTGCATGAATAATATTAAGCTAGGGCTATGATCTTATTAAATAAGTTATAGAATTATTGAATATATATTAAGTAATAGCAAGCTGAAAGTAAAACTTGCTCATTATGATAATAACTTGTGTCAAATAATTGAAATAAGATAATTCGACATTAGGAATTGGAATTCAAGAAAGTGCATTCACAATACAACAATGACATTAAAGAAACTTGTCTAACAATAAACAAGTTAGAATACATCAATAACTATTGGAATTCAAAACTTATTCGAATAAAGTTAAAGTTATAGCTTGCTCAAACAATGATTAGGAATACAAGAATTCGCTTAATTAAAGTTTAGAGTAAGAACTTTCTCAATGTTAAAAGATAAAGTTTAAAAACTTGTCTCGAGCGTAAGCTATAATATTAAAACTCACGTTCACCTACACATAGTATTAGAACCACAATATCTATGCTACTATATATATATATATATCAAGTCTTATGCTACTATATATATATATATATATATATATATATATATATATATATATATATATCAAAAATTCTAAGTGTTGACTTAACAACACTTATCTAACATTCATTGTGTACACTAAGTTATAACATATCATGTTCATAACTTATAAATCATTTTACAAAGTTGAAATTATCAATGACATGACACGATACTGATTTAACCTTCTTGTTACAGGTTTGACACCTTAACACAACCTTAGACCAAGTTATAGTGGTATCCCAGGTCTGCAGCAGTAGTAGAAAATCATTGCCTCAGATCAGTATATGGCGCAACTATGCCATACATAAGCTTGAGACCAAAGCAAGTTTGCACTGTTTCGGCCTTGGCACTAATGGAACTGTCTTTGGTGGTGCCTGACGACGTAACGTAAACATAGTGAATAAAGAGCGCTTTTTAACTTAACTAATATTTAATTTCACCCACAAAACAGTGAAATTAACAAATACAATTGGTATAGAACTATCACAAACATGATTGCTAACATTTTCAACAACTTAGAACAATTAAACAACCATTTTAACTAATTTAATTCCTTAAATTTCATGTTTTTACAGAAAAACTCCATTTTTTGACATTCTTCATAGAAATCATCACAGTGATCACGATTCTTGTTCAAATCACTTCATTAAAACTACGTTTTCTTCATTTATTAATGGACTAGCATAATCAAGACTCAATTTATAGATTAACACACAAATTAACTATCATAATTGGTACTTTCACAGTCATGTGAAAAATATATTCACTATAAACACTTTTCTTACTTTTTGAACGAAATTAGCATAATAATCATTGTTTAAACACTAGTTCTAGCATCAGAACACATATAACCACCATAATTCAGTTATATAACAACAATTTGAAAGAAATAGAATTCACAGAACTTAAAACTTCATGCCGTAAAACTTATATATATATATATAAGATTATGGAAAATACCTTCTTATGCGTAAATAATCCTTGCTAGAACCACTAAAATTGCTTTGAAATTCTTAGACTTCCACTCAAATTCTCTCCCTAACCTCTCTCAAGTTCTTTGTATTCTCTCTTCCTCAGAGTAGCAAATAACAAAACTGACAACTCAAGTATACGTAACATAAAATAAACCGATATGGCCTTAATACGCATACTTAATATAATACCAGTTACAAAATATTAACGTATAGATTATAAATATATTTTATTTATTATTTAATTTATTTTATTTGTTTTATTTATATTATCTAAAAATTTAAAAATTTAAAATCCAAAAGCCATAAGGCTTTGTTTGTCAAAACCTCTTTAAAATTTAAAGACTTAATATCTATAAGCCTTGTTTGGCAAAAACTAAATTAAACTTCTTTAATTTATTTTAATAAACAATTCAGTTTATAATTTATAATCACATATTATTTATTTGGATTTCTATATCCAACATTGATCAAATAAATTAATTACAAATACTATATTTTAAATAAATATTACACTTAAACAATTATCACAAAATTATAATTTCATTATAATTTTATTTAATAATTTAACATACCATTTTAAATTATTAAATTAAAACAACCATATAACATCTCATGTTACATTACAACTCTCTAAATTATAAATTAATTTAATTTAGATTATTATAAATTAATTTAATTTAGAATATTATTAATTCATAAATATTTATTGACAACAATCACATCAAATAAATATTTACCAACAACAATCACATCAATAAAATATTTATAAAATGAAATAAATATTTTAAATTACAATTAATAAAATCTTGGATTGTTACATCCTTCCCTTCTTATAAGGATTCTGTCCCCAGAATCACAACTTAAACAATCAAATCGTCACATTCTTCCCTCCTTACAAAGATTCTGTTCCCAGAAAGAATCGAAGACATAGACTAAACAAATAACTCAAGGTAATTCTTCATCATTTCTGCTTCGAGTTCCCACGCAGCCTCTTCGACATTGTGGTTCCTTCATATCACCTTCATAGAAGGTATCACTTTATTTCTGAGGACTTGTTCTTTCCTGTCGACTATCTGGATAGGAATCTCTTCGTAAGATAAATCTTTAATGAATTGCAACGGTTCATATTCGATCACATGTTTGTAATCGAGTTTATAAGATCGCAACACCGAAACATAAAAAACGTTGTGAACATGTTTTAATTCTGGAGGTAAAGCTACCTCATAAGATACTTCTCCCACTCTTAGTAGTATCTCGAAAGGTCAAATAAACCTTGGGCTTAGTTTTCCTTTCTTGCCAAAATGAATTTTCCCCTTCCAAGGAGAAACTTTCAGGAAAACAAAATTTCCTACTTCAAATTCGCGATTCTGCATGTGTTGATCAAAGATACTTCTTTTACATCCATCTTGAAGGCTACGGTCTTGCTCGATGAGCTTGATAACATCGGTGATTCATTGCAGACGCTTTTGTTCCTAACAGTTGACGTTCACCAACTTCATCCCAACATAGTGAAGTTCTGCATTTACTGCCGTATAATAACTGCCAATGAATAGGCTCATCAAAACTGAATAGTACTCTATGAATGATAACCAAAAATTGGAATCAAAATATGAAATATATCTGAGGGTCATAAGACCATAAACTATGTCCACGGTTACAAGTAATCTTTCAACTTTAACTTTAACAGTTATACTGTAGGGACTTCACGTACTTAGGGGGATCAACCCTTTCGTACAATGTATTTTGCACAAACATCTAAATGCATTGCGTATCCCCTATAATAGGGTTGTTCTTCTCAGTTTTAGAGTACAAGTCCACACCAAAGAAAGTTTGGTTTGGATAAGCTTTCAAGGGTAATTTAAAGTTTAACGATCATCAACTAAGGGACTAGTGGAATCAATAAGGTTTAATAACACAACATTTGTTTAATAACAACATAACATGGAACAATGAATAATCATAAGCGAACTAACTATATATTAAACTCATGCTTAGAAACAACTACAAAGCAAAAGTATTGAATAACAATAGACCTTGCATGAATAATATTAAGCTAGGGCTATGATCTTATTAAATAAGATATAGAATTATTGAATATATATTAAGTAATAGCAAGCTGAAAGTAAAACTTGCTCATTATGAGAATAACTTGTGTCAAGTAATTGAAATAAGATAATTCGACATTAGGAATTGGAATTCAAGAAAGTGCATTCACAATACAAGAATGACATTAAAGAAACTTGTCTAACAATAAACAAGTTAGAATACATCAATAACTATTGGAATTCAAAACTTATTCGAATAAAGTTAAAAGTTATAGCTTGCTCAATTTGAGTGTTTGTGATTCTAGGGACAGAATCCTTGTAAGGAGGGAAGGATGTAACAATCCAAGATTTTATTATATGTAATTTAAAATATTTATTAAATTAAGTAAATATTTTATTGATGTAATCGTGGTTAGTAAATATTTATTTGATGTGATTGTTGCTACTAAATATTTATGAATTAATAAAATTCTAAATTTATGTGATTTATAATTTAGAGAGTTGTAATATAGCATAAGATGTTATATTGTTATTTTTATTAAATAATTAAGATGGTATGTTAAATTATTAAATAAAATTATAAAGAGATTATAATTTTGTGATAATTTTTAAGTGGAAAATTTATTTAAAATATAGTATGTGTAATTAATTTATTTGATTAGTGTGAATATGGAAATCCAAATAAAAAATATGTGATTATAAATCATAAACTAAATTGTTTATTAAAATAAATTAAAGAAGTTTAATTTAGTTTTGCCAAAGAGGGCTTAAGGGTATTAAGTATTTAAATTTTAAAGAGTTTTTCCAAACAAAGCCTTATGGATTTTAGATTTTTGATTTTTGAATTTTAAATAAAATAAATAAAACAAATAAAATAAATCAAAATAATATAAAATATATTTATAACTAATATACGTTATTTACTTAGTAACTGTTATATTAAATCTACGTATTATGGCCTTATCGGTTATTTGTTTACGCTTAACTAAGAATTTGGTCTACTGAGAAAGAGAAGAAAGAAGAACTTAAGAGAGAGCTTGAGAGAATTGAGAGGAAGTTCTGAGTTTTCAAGCGATTCTCAGAGGTTAGCAAGGATTTTAAAGCAAGAAAAGGTATTTTATATAACCTCAATGATATTATATATATATATATATATATACATGTATATGTGTTTCACGGTAAAATTTTCTAATGTTCTGTGAATTTCATCTTTTCGAATTGTTGCTATACAACTAAATTGTGGTGATTATCTGTGTTGGTTATGTTTGAGTTTGTATGAAAACAAAGAATTTTATGCTAATTTCGTTCAAAAAGTAAGAAAAATGTTAAAGTAAATATTATGCATATGGCTTACGAAAGTACAAAATTCGATGGTCAATTCGTATGCTAAACTGTAAATTGAGTCTTGTTTATGCTAGTTCATTAAGAAACGAAGAGAACGTAGTTTGAACGAAGTGATTTGGTATAGAACTGAGATTACAGTGTGAATTTTTGTGGAGGAACTCAAAAATGGAGTTTTTATATAAAAATATAGAATTTGTGGAATTAAACTAGTTTAAATTGTTGTTTAATTATTCTAAGTGGTTGAATATGTTAGCAATAATGTTTGTGATAGTTCTATACCAATTGTATGTGTTAATATTATCGTTTGGTGGGTGAAATTCGTGTTAGTTGGGCTAAAACGCCATCGCTCATCGCTTCTATGTTTCGTTTGTGCACCAAATAACAAATTGCATTTAGTGTTAAGGCTTGAAAATGGCGCAATTGCTACTTGGCCTCAAGCTTATGTATGAATAAAAATTTGCCATATAATCGATCCGAGGCGTTGATTTTCTCGCTACTATCGCAGAAATGGGATACCACTATAACTTGGTCTAAGGCTGTGTTAAGGTGTCAAACATGTAACAAGAAGGTTAAATCAGTACTGTGTCATGTCATTGATAATTTCAACTTTGTAAAAGGATTTATAAGTTATGAACGTGATATGTTATAACTTAGTGTACACAATGAATGTTAGATAAGTGTTGTGAAGTCAACACTTGGAATTTCTGATATATATTTAGTAGCGTAAGACTTGTACTAAATTAACAAGTCTAACTAGAAATGCGTGTTTTGTGGGAAAGTGAATGTTAGTATATCTAATAGATATTGTGGTTCTAAAACTATGTTTAGGTGAACTTGAGTTTTAATATTACAGCTTACGCTCGAGGCAAGTTTCTAAACCTTATCTTTTTACATTGAGAACGTTCTTACTCTAAACTTTAATTAAGCGAATTCTTGTATTCCTAATCATTGTTTGAGCAAGCTATAACTTTAACTTTATTCGAATAAGTTTTGAATTCCAATAGTTATTGATGCATTCTAACTTGTTTATTGTTAGACAAGTTTCTTTAATGTCATTCTTGTATTGTGAATGCACTTTCTTGAATTCCAATTCCTAATGTCGAATTATCTTATTTCAATTACTTGACACATGTTATTCTCATAATGAGCAAGTTTTACTTTCAGCTTGCTATTACTTAATATATATTCAATAATTCTATATCTTATTTAATAAGATCATAGCCCTAGCTTAATTCTATTCATGCAAGGTCTATTGTTATTCAATACTTATGCTTTGTAGTTGTTTCTAAGTATGAGTTTAATATATAGTTAGTTCGCTTACGATTATTCATTGTTCCATGTTATGTTGTTATTAAACAACTGTTGTGTTATCAAACCTTATTGATCCAACTAGTCCCCTAGTTGATGATCGTTAAACTTTAAATTACCCTTGAAAGCTTATCCAAACCAAAATTTCTTTGGTGCGGACTTGTACTCTAAAACTGAGAAGAACAACCCTATTATAGGGGATACACAATGCGTTTAGATGTTTGTGCACAATACATTGTACGAAGGGCTGATCCCCTTAGTACGTGAAGTCCCTACAATATAACTGTTAAGGTTAAAGTTAAAAGATTACTTCTAACTGTGGACATAGTTCGTGGTCTTATGACCCTCAGATATATTTCATACTTCAATTCCAGTTTTTGGTTATCATTGATAGAGTACTATTCAGTGTTGATGAGCCTATTCATTGGCAGTTATTATATTCTTGTTGATTCATTGATATATCTAGTGAGCATTTGTTTTGCTCACTCTTGCATAAATATAATTATTGCAGCTAAAGTGGAGAAGGTTGATGAGCCTTCAACTAGCAAAAGAGAGGAAAAAATGTGCAAGTGATGAAGACTTTTAATTTTACTTATTGTCATGAATGATAGACTTTTTATTTAATGATGATGAGATGTAATTATTTTATTTCTGCACTTGATTGATGTTTAAAGTTAGACAACCTGGGAAGATTTTTAATTAATGATGTAACCCTATTTAAAGGGAGAATTTATGATTTAATTTCATTATATTTTTGTAGATAGATATGAATGAATGGAAAGTGGACACCAAATATTGTGGGAATGAAGTACCTAGATTTTTCCCTTTCCTTTACTAGTTGTAGGTTCGTCGACCTTCTCAACTTTAGCTGCAATGAGTGTATATATATGCAAGAGTGAGCAAAATAAATGCTCACTAGATATAGCAATGAATCAACAAGAATCTTTGTAATTTAAAATATTTATTTCATTTAATAAATATTTTATTGATGTGATTGTTCTTAGTAAATATTTATTTTATGTGATTGTTGTCATTAAATATTTATGAATTAAAAATATTCTAAATTAAATTAATTTATAATATTCTAAATTAAATTAATTTATAATTTAGAGAGTTGTAATATAACATGAGATGTTATATGTAATAACTTGAGAATTTAGACAATTTATTAAAATCTTAAATGATGGATTTAAGGTCAAATAATAGACCTAGACAGAAAATTAGGGTATCCGTTTGATATTTTTGGGAAGGAATTTTGAGGATTTCAAAATTCTGTGTAGGATTTTAGTGAATTATGATCAGGATTAAGTGTATATGTGCTGTGTATATGGTATTATATGTGTTCAGAATATGTGGTTAATGGTCAAGGGTTGACCAGATAAATTTTATCAGTGTCAAACCCTAGTATTATATTAAGAACTTCAATGTTCTGTTAGAAAACCCTAACGTCTGATAAGAAACCGGAGAAACCGGTTCTGAAAACCCTAATTTCAATTCTGAGAATCCAAAACCCTAATTTGGAAATCGAAAACCCTAATCTGGAAATCGGAAACCCTAATCTGGGAATTTAAAGGAGAATTATAATGCTTAAGTGATATTAATTATAATACTATTTAGAGTAAAGCTTAATTAATTAGCAGACCCTAAGTTTAAATTTTTAAACCCTAATTGTTCTGTCAGAAACCCTAAAGTACAATTGTTGATTTAATTGCTAAATTAGCAATTTTAATTAGGAAATACTAATCCTAATTAGTAAACTTGAATTATGACTAGGAAATCTAAGTATAATTAGAGAATCCTGATTATAAATTGAAATATCTTAATTTTTCAATTTTTAAAACCTAATTTAGAAATTCTAAATGTGATTTTTGTAAACCTTAGGTTTTAACCCTAAGGGTTTGATCAAATGACAATTTTAGAATTAAAATGGTATAGAAATAACTATTATACCCTTATGTCACATTCTTTAATTGGTAGCTTGCACATCTTGCTATAATCTTGAGTGGGTGAACTAACCCTAGTTCTAGCCCTAGCCATGTGTCAAAAATCGGCCTTCTATTGCTAGAAAATACATTGAACTAAATCTTATATAGATCAAAGAAAGAGTAAAGGCTCACTTGACTTCTCATTTTTACCTTAGCCATTCTCTCTTTAAAATTTGAAAATGTAGACTAAGAGAGAGAGAGCGAAGTTGAACCATGATCAGTTCAGAGCAAGCCAAGGATTCGAATCAAAGATCAGAATCAAGATAAACCTTTAAAGGAGGTATAAACCCTAAATTTTGAAAATCAAGTGATCTTATGATAATTGTTGTAATTGGTTGTTTAAAGTTGTGTTAGAGGGTGTTAATTAGTGATCTGGGTTGTTAGAACCCAGATCCATAGCATCAAAGTGCTCGAAATTAAAGATTTATTAAATCTGGAAAATTTGGAAAAAGTTGTTTGACAGCCATATGTCAGACCTCATAGATCTGTGTGTGTTTGATGTTTGGTGTATGTTATGTTATAGATCTATTCTTTAATGTTAGGGCTTTGATCTGAGACTTGAATCAAGCTCAGATCATGTATATATTTCAAGATATGATTAGTCAAAGTACATTGACCGAGCACAAATTCTGTTTTTGGGTTACCCAGATTTTTCCAGAAAGTCTGACATGCATTTTGATGACCACAAATTTTGTTTCTGTTAAGTGCTTTGGTCACGTTGTTGCTTTAAGGTTGTAATATGACATGAGAGCTATACTTTCAAACCTTTAGATCACTTATATCCATAACAGAATCGAGGATTTGGCCGGTCAAATAACCGTTGACCAACTGACCGGATGAAGATTTCTGAAAAACCCAGATCTTCAAGAATCGTGTCATGACCCCTACTTTGACCAGCCTTGATCTTCTTGGTGTGTTGATGATATGATGATATATTGTTATAGAAATCTTTCCTAACATCCCTACTACAAGGCTGAACTTTTAAATCACATAAACCGAGCCCAGAAAGCTAAGATTTAAAGCTTCAAAATAGACACCTCGACTGTTCTTCAATCTCTGGAAAACCCAGAAATTGAAGAACATGTCTGACATCAAGTTGGATGGCTTAGATCTCTCTGTGATTATATATTTTGGACATGAACTTTGCTTAAGGTTGTAGTACTACATCAGTACTATAACATTAGAATAATTCACAACCTAGAAACTTATAGATCAAAGAATTACAATTCCACAAACTAAGCCCTCAGAACCCGGATATGATTTCGGGTTTCATGATGATGAATGCTCAAGAACATGTTTTCAAGATCACCTATATAATTACAGCCTGCCGCCGCTATAGGGTCCTTTAGTGACATTTTATTTTCAAAAATTAATTAATTTATTAAATAAATAGAAAAGAATGATTTTTAATTATTAAAAATACATAATAAATTATAAAAATTATTTTAAAGTCCGAAAATTAGTTTTTAATTATTTTGAGTATATTTAAAAAATATTTAATATTTTTGAATATAAAAGGTATTTAATTTATTTAATTATAATATTAAATAAATTATTTAAAATGATTTTAATACATGAAAAATCATGAAAAATTATATTATGGTAATAGAAAATATTTTAAGTTATTTTTAATAACTTTTGATATTTTGTGTTGAATTTCATTAATAAATTTATATTAATGGTGATTAATTTATTTATTGAATATATTAAATAAATTATGGAAAAATAGAAATAATACTTTAAAAATCATATAAAAATGATTTAAGGGTTAGAAAAATATTTTGAGTTATAAAATATAACTTATGATATTTTGTCATGAAAATATTAATAAGGCAGAGTTTAATTGAACTTAAACTCGTGAGTTGTCCGAGTAGACCGTCGAGATGTTAGAATTGTGTCGGGTTCAACTCAGACTGCAGTAGTTTGACTTGATACCGAGTTTTATGTGTTATGTGTTTAGGTTATTCTATATATATATAATAGTATTATATTGTGATGATATTATTCTAATTTGTATATCGATATTATTTATATATTAGGTCTTCAGACAAAGCTTATTAAAATGTGTAGCGATAATCAACGAAACAAGCAAGTTTTTCTTAACTCTACTTAGAGTTGTTTCATTCAGATATGCTTATGGTTAATCATTGCTGATTGCCATTGTAGAATTGTACTCTACACATATTGCATGTATAAGTCAGGTATGAAAGGCTGATCACCTTCATTACTATTCGGTCCAGATATATTGTGTTCATGTTTAATACTTGTTCATTCAAAAGTTTATTCGTGCTAATTCATAATTATATTGTTGAATTATAGCCAGCTTATTATTCAGACTCTTTCAATCATGATATATCCTTAAAATAAAATTTAAACTTGCTGGGCAACCTTCATGCTCACCCTTGCTATATCATGATAAAACATTGTAGATTAAGGCTAATGCGTCGGACACAAGGAATGGTTAAAGATAGTTCCAACTTTAGTTTACATGGGCAGATAGATTGGTAAGAGTAATGTATGATAATATCTTTCTATGTCGATAGGATAATGAATTGTGTATTAAGTGAAGGTTTTCAACCTTGGGGTAATGTGTAAAGTGTATTGTATAAACAATTTATGTTTATATCTTCCATAAAAGTTATAGAATGACTGTACCAGATCCGTGGGAATTTGTGACCCAGATTTGGGGCCGTCACAGTTGGTATCAAAGCTGTTGGTTATGAACCTTAGGTAGGAATACCTGAGACCAATAACCGCAGTGATTAGGATAAGATCTGACTCACATAGAGTTAGTCGGTTGGTAAGATTCAAAGACGAATCTCAGCGAGTTGTTAAGATACAGAGTTCCCTAACTCTGATAATAAATTTGAATAGTAGTGGTGTATAGATAGAGTCTAAAAGACTAAAAGTATCGGGATAGGAGATCGTAAAACAAAACGATCATAGTACGGAAATGAATTGTACTATATACGATGAGTTCACCTCGTGATCTGATAAGGACATAGCAGGGAGAAGAATCAATCTAATGATTGAAAAGTTACAGCAAAGAATGTTGTATGCAAGTTGTACTATAAATTGGTACAGATTCAGGAAAGGATTATGAATACGGATTGAATAAAATTCGTATTGAAAAGGGAGTTAAGATTTGGTGGGGATTTCAATTAAGGACTCATGTCAGCAGCTGAGTTGTATGATTCCTTGTGTGGGCGGGGAATTGTACTTGGTGTAAAAACCACTTAGTTTCTGGCACTGATAGTCATTGAAATATTTGTGTCGCGCTATTGGCTACATACATATTAAGAGGGTGATTCCTTTCTCATGTGTATAAGAGATAGATAGGTTATAGGTAGAGAATATAAGGTTAAGTACGAGTTCTTAAAACTCATACTTATATGACATTCTTTACTCATAGTTATATGAAATGTTTATGAACCCCTCAGCGAGTGGACGCCAAAGGTCTGACTAGGGTAAGTTCTTAAACTCATATGATTGTGGCAAGTTTATGAACTCATAAGTGTGGTTTGCCGAACTTCGTATAGTTGTGTGTGAAAGGAGAATTGAGGATTATAGGAACAGATAGATTGTTAAGCAAATGATTATTAGTGGAGACATAAGTTTTCCAAAACTCCTAGCTATGCTAGACTTCGAAATTTTGACATCAAGCTTAATACGTACTTTGTGCTTTTGAAAAAAAAAATATAGACTCGTAATCATTTTTGAAACGGTTTAAAGTATAGTCTATGCTACTTATTTCGGCTAGATGCAAATAATTTGAAATATCAAAATATATTTTATTAATCACTCATGTACCATGTAACCTGGTGCAGAGATGATAAAAAGTTGATGGAGTTGTAAATACAGAAATACATAGTGTGAATTTGATCTAAAGTCGATGTTCCACTATTGTATGATGTGTTATGACAAAGTCATACAACGACGACATCCTCAAACAGACTATTAATATAGTACGACATCATGACGTCATTCTACACAAATATTTTCTAGAATTTAATTTGCCAACGGGGTTTGGCTACACCTAAATAATTCGATTGAATTGAATTATTGATAAGAGTCTATGTTGTTCGATTTAGCTAGACTAATGTTTATGAAATTTTTTTTTAGCGTTATTTGAAAATTTTCCCGAACCAAATTATGTTGGTACGAAATTCTATGATAAGACAGAGGTGAACTATGCAGATTGAATAAAATTATTCAATAGCGAGAATATTCGCAAGACATGATTAAAGTACGTACTAGCAACGGTAGTTTACCTTCTTCGTGATTGTAAACATACCAAGTAATGTATTGTTTTACGGTATGAATATCGTTAAAACTATGTGTTCATGGTCTACATGAACCCTCAGCATAATTTGAAAATTTTAACTCTTGTGAGTGGTGTATTGGGTATCATGCGATGATGTGTATGAATGGTGTAAGTAGTACAGTGTAAGGTGTAAGGTGAATTTCGTGGACGAAATTCTTAGAAGAAGGGGGGAATGTGACAACCCGAGAATTTAGATAATTTATTAAAATCTTAAATGATGGATTTAAGGTCAAATAATAGACCTAGACATAAAATTAGTGCATGCGTTTGATATTTTTGGGAAGAAATTTTGAGGATTTCAAAATTCTGTGTAGGATTTTGGTGAATTATTCAGGATTAAGTGTATATGTGTATAGGTGTTGTGTATATTATTATACGTGTTCAGAATATGTGGTTAAGGGTCAAGGGTTGACCAGATAAATTTTATCAGTGTCAAACCCTAGTATTATATTAAGAACTTCAACGTTCTGTTAGAAAACCCGAACGTCTGATAAGTAACCCTAGAAACCAGTTCTGGAAACCCTAATTTCAGTTTCGAGAATCCAAAACCCTAATTTGGAAATTGGAAACCCTAATCTGGGAATTTAAAGGATAACTATAATGCTCAAGTGATATTAATTAGGGTAAATCTTAATTAATTAGCAAACCCTAATTTCAAATTTTTAAACCCTAATTGTTCCGTCTGAAACCCTAATGTATAATTGTTGATTTAATTGCTAAATTAACAATTTTAATTAGGAAATACTAATCCTAATTAGTAAACTTGAATTATGATTAGGAAATCTAAGTATAATTAGAGAATCCTAATTATAAATTGAAATATCTTAATTTTTCCATTTTTAAAACCTAATTTAGAAATCCTAAATGTGATTTTTGTAAACCTTAAGTTTTAACCCTAAGGGTCAAACCCTAAGGGTTTGATCAAATGACAATTTTAGAATTAAAATGGTATAAAAATGACTATTATACCCTTATGTCACATTCTTTAATTGGTAGCTTGCACATCTTGATATAATCTTGAGTGGGTGAACTAACCCTAGTTCTAGCCCTAGACATGTGTCCAAAATCAGCCATCTATTGCTAGCAAATACATTGAACTAAATCTTATATAGATTAAAGAAAGAGAAAAGGCTCACTTGACTTCTCATTTTTACCTTAGCCATTCTCTCTCTAAAATTCAAAAATGTAGAGTAAGAGAGAGAGAGAAGTTAAACCATGATCAGTTCAAAGCAGGCCAAGGATTCGAATCAAAGATCAGAATCAAGATCAACCTTTAAAGGAGGTATAAACCCTAAATTTTGAAAATCACGTGATCTTATGATAATTATTGCAATTGGTTGTTTAAAGTTGTGTTAGAGGGTGTTAATTAGTGATCTGGGTTGTTAGAACCCAGATCCATAGCATCAAAGTGCTCGAAATTAATGATTTATTAAATCTGGAAAAAGTTGTCTAACAACCATATGTTAGACCTCATAGATCTATGTGTTTGATGTTTGGTGTATGTTATGTTATAGATCTATTCTTTGATGTTAGGGCTTTGATCTGAGACTTGAATCAAGCTCAAATCATGTATATATTTCAAGATATGATCGGTCAAAGTACGTTGACCTAGAACAATTTCTGTTTCTGGGTTACCCAGATTTTTCAAGAAAGTGTGACATGCATTTTGATGATCTCTGATCTTGCTTCTGTTAAGTGCTTTGGTCATGTTGTTGCTTTAAGGTTGTAGTATGACATGAGAGCTATACTTTCAAACCTTGATCACTTAGATCCATAATGTAATCGAATATTTGGCCTGGTCAAATAACTGTTGACTAATCGACCGGATGAAGATTTTCGGAAAACCCAGATCTTCAAGAACCGGTCCCGAACCCCTACTTTGACCAAATTTCGATCTTCTTGGTGTGTTGATGATATGATGATATATTGTTATAGAATTCTTCCCTGACATCCCTACTACAAGGCTGAACTTTTAAATCACATAAACCGAGTCCAGAAAGCTAAGATTTAAAGCTTCAAAATAGACACTTCGACTGTTCTTCAATTTCTCGAAAACCCAAAAATTGAAGAACATGTCTAACATCAAGTTGGATGGCTTAGATCTCTCGGTGATTATATGTTTTGGACGTGAACTTTGCTTAAGGTTGTAGTACTACATCAAGATTTATAACAATGGAATAATTCACAACCTAGTAACTTATGGATCAAAGAATTACAACTCCACAAACTAAGCCCCCAGTAACCCGACATGATTTTCGGGTTCATTGATGAATGCTCAAGAACATGTTTCAAGAACACCTATAGCGTATTTCGCTCTATCGCTATAGGTCCTTTAGTGAAATTTTATTTCGAAAATAAATTAATTTATTAAATAAATAGAAAAAACTATTTTTAATTATTAAAAATACATAATAAATTATGAAAAATTATTTTAAAGTCCAAAAATTAGTTTTTAATTATTTTGAGTATATTTCAAAAATATTTAATATTTTTGGAATATAAAGGTATTTAATTTATTTAATTATAATATTAAATAAATTATTTAAAAATGATTTTAATACATGAAAAATCATGAAAAATTATATTATGGTAATAGAAAATATTTTAAGTTATTTTTAATAGCTTTTGATATTTTGTGTTGAATATCATTAATAAATTTATATTAATGGTGATTAATTTATTTATTGAATATATTAAATAAATTATGGAAAAATAGAAATAATGCTTTAAAAATCATATAAAAATGATTTAAGGGTTAGAAAAATATTTTGAGTTATAAAATATAACTTTTGATATTTTTCATGAAAATATTATTATTTTAATAATAATATCGATTATCGGATAATGGATTTAATCTGCTTTTAAAATCATATAAATATGATTTTAAAGTATTAAAAAATACTTTGATATATTATAAATATATTATAATATTATGTTATGATTTTCATTAATATTTAATATGAAATAAATATTAAAGATAATAGAATATTGTGGTATTTAAATTAGATAAATACGATATTAATGATTGGAAACTCGTTTTAAATGGTAATAATTACTTGAAAATTATTACGAGCTTATGAAAAATATTTTTGACTGATAATAAATTATCTAAGATAATTGTTAAGTGTTAAGGCAGAGTTTAATTGAACTTAAACTCATGAATGGTCCGACTAGACCATCGGGATGTTAGAATTATGTCAGGTTCAACTCAGACTGCAATAGTTTGACTTGATACCGAGTTTTATGTGTTGAATAGACTGACAAGGTTATGTGTTATGTGTTTAGGTTATTCTATGTATATATATATATATATATATAATAGTATTATATTGTGATGATATTATTCTAATTTGTATATCGATATTATTTATATATTAGTTCTTCAGACAAAGCTTATTAAAATGCGTAGCGATAATCAACGAAACATGCAAGTTTTTCTTAACTCTACTTAGAGTTGTTTCATTCAGATATTCTTATGGTTAATCATTGCTGATTGCCATTGTAGAATTATACTCTGTACATATTGCATGTATAAGTCAGGTATGGAAGGCTGATCACCTTCATTAGCATTCGGTCCAGATATATTTTGTTCATGTTTAATACTTGTTCAGTCAAAAGTTTGTTCGTGCTAATTCACAATTATATTATTGAATTATAGCCAGCTTATTATTCAGACTCTTTCAATCATGATATATCCTTAAAAGAAAATTTAAACTTGCTGGGCAACCTTCATGCTCACCCTTTCTATATCATGATAAAACATTGTAGATTAAGGCGAATGCGTCGGACACAAGGAATGGTTAAAGATAGTTCCAACTTTAGTTTACATGGGCAGATAGATTGGTAACAGTAATGTATGATAATATCTTTCTATGTCAGATAGGATAATGAATTGTGTATTAAGTGAAGGTTTTCAACTTTGGGGTAATGTGTAAAGTGTATTGTATAAACAATTTATGTTTATATCTTCCATAAAAGTTATAGAATGTATGCATTCGGATCCGTGGGAATTTGTGACCCAGATTTGGGGCCGTCACAGTTGGTATCAAAGCTGTTGGTTATGAACCTTAGGTAGGAATACCTGAGACCAATAACCGCAGTGATTAGGATAAGATCTGACTCACATAGAGTTAGTCGGTTGGTAAGATTCAAAGACGAATCTCAGCGAGTTGTTAAGATACAGAGTTCCCTAACTCTGATAATAAATTTGAATAGTAGTGGTGTATAGATAGAGTCTAAAAGACTAAAAGTATCGGATAGGAGATCGTAAAACAAAACGATCATAGTATACGAAATGAATTGTACTATATACGATGAGTTCACCTCGTGATCCGATAAGGACATATAGGGAGAAGAATCAATCTAATGATTGAAAAGTTACAAAGAAAGAATGTTGTATGCAAGTTGTACTATAAATTGGCATGATTCAGAAAGGATTATGAATACGGATTGAATAAAATTCAGTATTGAAAAGGGAGTTAAGATTTGGTGGGGATTTCAATTAAGGACTCATGTCAAGAAATGAGTCAGATGATTCCTTGTGTGGGTGGGAATTGTACTTGGTGTAAAAACCACTTAGTTTCGCATCGATAGTCATTGAAATATTTGTGTCGCGCTTATTGGCTACATACATATTAAGAGGGTGATTCCTTTCTCATGTGTATAAGAGATAGATAGGTTATAGGTAGAGAATATAAGGTTAAGTACTTAGTTCTTAAAACTCATACTTATATGACATTCTTTACTCATAGTTATATGAAATGTTTATGAAACCCTCAAATGAGTGGACGCCAAAGGTCCGACTAGGGTAAGTTCTTAAACTCATATGATTGTGGCAAGTTTATGAACTCATAAGTGTGGTTTCACGAACTTCAGATAGTTGTGTGTGAAAGGAGAATTGAGGATTATAGGAACTGATAGATTGTTAAGCAAATGATTATTAGTGGAGACATAAGTTTTCCAAAACTCCTAGCTATGCTAGACTTCAAATTTTGACATCAAGCTTAATACGTACTTTGTGCTTTTGAAAAAAAAATATGACTCGTAATCATTTTTGAAACGGTTTAAAGTATAGTCTATGCTACTTATTTCGGCTAGATGCAAATAATTTGAAATATCAAAATATATTTTATTAATCACTCATGTACCATGTAACCTGGTGCAGAGATGATAAAAAGTTGATGGAGTTGTAAATACAGAAATACATAGTGTGAATTTGATCTAAAGTCGATGTTCCACAATCAGATGATGTGTTATGACAAAGTCATACAACGACGACATCCTCAAACAGACTATTAATATAGTACGACATCATGACGTCATTCTACACAAATATTTTCTAGAATTTAATTTGCCAACGTGGTTTGGCTACACCTAAATAATTCGATTGAATTGAATTATTGATAAGAGTCTATGTTGTTCGATTTAGCTAGACTAATGTTTATGAAATTTTTTTTTAGCGTTATTTGAAAATTTTCCCGAACCAAATTATGTTGGTACGAAATTCTATGATAAGACAGAGGTGAACTATGCAGATTGAATAAAATTATTCAATAGCGAGAATATTCGCAAGACATGATTAAAGTACGTACTAGCAACGGTAGTTTACCTTCTTCGTGATTGTAAACATACCAAGTAATGTATTGTTTTACGGTATGAATATCGTTAAAACTATGTGTTCATGGTCTACATGACCCCTCAGCATAATTTGAAAATTTTAACTCTTGTGAGTGGTGTATTGGGTATCATGCGATGATGTGTATGAATGGTGTAAGTAGTACAGTGTAAGGTGTAAGGTGAATTTCGTGGACGAAATTCTTAGAAGAAGGGGGGAATGTGACAACCCGAGAATTTAGATAATTTATTAAAATCTTAAATGATGGATTTAAGGTCAAATAATAGACCTAGACAGAAAATTAGTGCATGCGTTTGATATTTTTGGGAAGAAATTTTGAGGATTTCAAAATTCTGTGTAGGATTTTGGTGAATTATTCAGGATTAAGTGTATATGTGTATAGGTGTTGTGTATATTATTATACGTGTTCAGAATATGTGGTTAAGGGTCAAGGGTTGACCAGATAAATTTTATCAGTGTCAAACCCTAGTATTATATTAAGAACTTCAACGCTCGTTAGAAAACCCGAACGTCTCGATAAGTAACCCTAGAAACCGCCTCGAAACCCTAATTTCGAGCCGAGAATCCAAAACCCTAATTTGGAAATTGGAAACCCTAACTGGGAATTTAAAGGATAACTATAATGCTCAAGTGATATTAATTAGGGTAAATCTTAATTAATTAGCAAACCCTAATTTCAAATTTTTAAACCCTAATTGTTAAATCTCGAAACCCTAATGTATAATTGTTGATTTAATTGCTAAATTAACAATTTTAATTAGGAAATACTAATCCTAATTAGTAAACTTGAATTATGATTAGGAAATCTAAGTATAATTAGAGAATCCTAATTATAAATTGAAATATCTTAATTTTTCCATTTTTAAAACCTAATTTAGAAATCCTAAATGTGATTTTTGTAAACCTTAAGTTTTAACCCTAAGGGTCAAACCCTAAGGGTTTGATCAAATGACAATTTTAGAATTAAAATGGTATAAAAATGACTATTATACCCTTATGTCACATTCTTTAATTGGTAGCTTGCACATCTTGATATAATCTTGAGTGGGTGAACTAACCCTAGTTCTAGCCCTAGACATGTGTCCAAAATCAGCCATCTATTGCTAGCAAATACATTGAACTAAATCTTATATAGATTAAAGAAAGAGAAAAGGCTCACTTGACTTCTCATTTTTACCTTAGCCATTCTCTCTCTAAAATTCAAAAATGTAGAGTAAGAGAGAGAGAGAAGTTAAACCATGATCAGTTCAAAGCAGGCCAAGGATTCGAATCAAAGATCAGAATCAAGATCAACCTTTAAAGGAGGTATAAACCCTAAATTTTGAAAATCACGTGATCTTATGATAATTATTGCAATTGGTTGTTTAAAGTTGTGTTAGAGGGTGTTAATTAGTGATCTGGGTTGTTAGAACCCAGATCCATAGCATCAAAGTGCTCGAAATTAATGATTTATTAAATCTGGAAAAAGTTGTCTAACAACCATATGTTAGACCTCATAGATCTATGTGTTTGATGTTTGGTGTATGTTATGTTATAGATCTATTCTTTGATGTTAGGGCTTTGATCTGAGACTTGAATCAAGCTCAAATCATGTATATATTTCAAGATATGATCGGTCAAAGTACGTTGACCTAGAACAATTTCTGTTTCTGGGTTACCCAGATTTTTCAAGAAAGTGTGACATGCATTTTGATGATCTCTGATCTTGCTTCTGTTAAGTGCTTTGGTCATGTTGTTGCTTTAAGGTTGTAGTATGACATGAGAGCTATACTTTCAAACCTTGATCACTTAGATCCATAACAGAATCGAATATTTGGCCGGTCAAATAACCGTTGACCAACTGACCGGATGAAGATTTCTGGAAAACCCAGATCTTCAAGAACCGTGTCCTGACCCCTACTTTGACCAGCCTTGATCTTCTTGGTGTGTTGATGATATGATGATATATTGTTATAGAATTCTTCCCTGACATCCCTACTACAAGGCTGAACTTTTAAATCACATAAACCGAGTCCAGAAAGCTAAGATTTAAAGCTTCAAAATAGACACTTCGACTGTTCTTCAATTTCTCGAAAACCCAAAAATTGAAGAACATGTCTAACATCAAGTTGGATGGCTTAGATCTCTCGGTGATTATATGTTTTGGACGTGAACTTTGCTTAAGGTTGTAGTACTACATCAGTACTATAACAATGGAATAATTCACAACCTAGTAACTTATGGATCAAAGAATTACAATCGGTCAAACTAAGCCCCTGGTAAACTGACATGATTTCTGGGTTTGCTGATGAATGCTCAAGAACATGCTCAAGAACACCTATAGCGACGGTTCTATCGCTATAGGGTCCTTTAGTGAAATTTTATTTCTGAAAATAAATTAATTTATTAAATAAATAGAAAAAAACTATTTTTAATTATTAAAAATACATAATAAATTATGAAAAATTATTTTAAAGTCCAAAAATTAGTTTTTAATTATTTTGAGTATATTTCAAAAATATTTAATATTTTTGGAATACAAAAGGTATTTAATTTATTTAATTATAATATTAAATAAATTATTTAAAAATGATTTTAATACATGAAAAATCATGAAAAATTATATTATGGTAATAGAAAATATTTTAAGTTATTTTTAATAACTTTTGATATTTTGTGTTGAATTTCATTAATAAATTTATATTAATGGTGATTAATTTATTTATTGAATATATTAAATAAATTATGGAAAAATAGAAATAATACTTTAAAAATCATATAAAAATGATTTAAGGGTTAGAAAAATATTTTGAGTTATAAAATATAACTTATGATATTTTGTCATGAAAATATTAATAAAGGCGTAGTTTAATTGAACTTAAACTCGTGAGTTGTCCGAGTAGTAATCGTCGAGATGTTAGAATTGGTTTCAGTTCAACTCAATTTCGCAGAGAGTTTGACTTGATAATTTAGTTTTATGTGTTATGTGTTTAGGTTATTCTATATATATATAATAGTATTATATTGTGATGATATTATTTTAATTTGTATATCGATATTATTTATATATTAGGTCTTCAGACAAAGCTTATTAAAATGTGTAGCGATAATCAACGAAACAAGCAAGTTTTTCTTAACTCTACTTAGAGTTGTTTCATTCAGATATGCTTATGGTTAATCATTGCTGATTGCCATTGTAGAATTGTACTCTACACATATTGCATGTATAAGTCAGGTATGAAAGGCTGATCACCTTCATTACTATTCGGTCCAGATATATTGTGTTCATGTTTAATACTTGTTCATTCAAAAGTTTATTCGTGCTAATTCATAATTATATTGTTGAATTATAGCCAGCTTATTATTCAGACTCTTTCAATCATGATATATCCTTAAAATAAAATTTAAACTTGCTGGGCAACCTTCATGCTCACCCTTGCTATATCATGATAAAACATTGTAGATTAAGGCGAATGCGTCGGACACAAGGAATGGTTAAAGATAGTTCCAACTTTAGTTTACATGGGCAGATAGATTGGTAACAGTAATGTATGATAATATCTTTCTATGTCAGATAGGATAATGAATTGTGTATTAAGTGAAGGTTTTCAACCTTGGGGTAATGTGTAAAGTGTATTGTATAAACAATTTATGTTTATATCTTCCATAAAAGTTATAGAATGACTGTACCAGATCCGTGGGAATTTGTGACCCAGATTTGGGGCCGTCACAGTTGGTATCAAAGCTGTTGGTTATGAACCTTAGGTAGGAATACCTGAGACCAATAACCTCAGTGATTAGGATAAGATCTGACTCACATAGAGTTAGTCGATCGGTAAGATTCAAAGACGAATCTTAGCGAGTTGTTAAGATACAGAGTTCCCTAACTCTGATAAAAATTTGAATAGTAGTGGTGTATAGATAGAGTCTAAAAGACTAAAAGTATCGGGATAGGAGATCGTAAAACAAAACGATCATAATACGGAAATGAATTGTAATATATACGATGAGTTCACCCCGTGATCTGATAAGGACATAGCAGGGAGAAGAATCAATCTAATGATTGAAAAGTTACAGCAAAGAATGTTGTATGCAAGTTGTACTATAAATTGGTACAGATTCAGGAAAGGATTATGAATACGGATTGAATAAAATTCGTATTGAAAAGGGAGTTAAGATTTGGTGGGGATTTCAATTAAGGACTCATGTCAGCAGCTGAGTTGTATGATTCCTTGTGTGGGCGGGGAATTGTACTTGGTGTAAAAACCACTTAGTTTCTAGCACTGATAGTCATTGAAATATTTGTGTCGCGCTATTGGCTACATACATGTTAAGAGGGTGATTCCTTTCTCATGTGTATAAGAGATAGATAGGTTATAGGTAGAGAATATAAGGTTAAGTACGAGTTCTTAAAACTCATACTTATATGACATTCTTTACTCATAGTTATATGAAATATTTATGAACCCCTCAGCGAGTGGACGCCAAAGGTCTGACTAGGGTAAGTTCTTAAACTCATATGATTGTGGCAAGTTTATGAACTCATAAGTGTGGTTTGTCGAACTTCGTATAGTTGTGTGTGAATGGAGAATTGAGGATTATAGGAACAGATAGATTGTTAAGCAAATGATTATTAGTGGAGACATAAGTTTTCCAAAACTCCTAGCTATGCTAGACTTCGAAATTTTGACATCAAGATAAATACGCACTTTGTGCTTTTGAAAAAAAAATATAGACTCGTAATCATTTTTGAAACGGTTTAAAGTATAGTCTATGCTACTTATTTTGGCTAGACGCAAAATATATTTTATTTATCATTCATGTACCATGTAACCTGGTGCAGAGATGATAAGAAGTTGATGGAGTTGTAAATATAGAAATACTTAGTGTGAATTTCATCTAAAGTCGTTGTTCCACTATTGTATGATGTGTTATGACAAAGTCATACAACGACGACGTCCTCAAACGGACTGTTAATACAGTACGACATCATGACGTCATTCCACAAAAAATATTTTCAAGAATTTAATTTGCTAACGGGGTTTAGCTACACCTAAATAATTCGATTGAATTAAATTATTGATATGAGTCTATGTTATTTGATTTAGCTAGACTAATGTTTATGAAAAAAAATTTAGCGTTATTTGAAAATTTTCCCGAACCAAATTGTGTTAGTACGGAATTCTATGATAAAACTGAGGTGAACTATGCAGATTGAATAAAACTATTCAATAGCGAGAATGTTCGCAAGACATGATTAAAGTACGTATTAGCAACGATATTTTACCTTCTTCGTGATTATAACCATACCAAGTAATGTATTGTTTTACAGTATGAATACCGTTAAAACTATGTGTTCATGGTCTATTTGACCCCTCAGCATAATTTAAAAATTTTTAACTTGTGAGTGGTGTATTAGGTAGCATGTGATGATGTGTATGGATGGTGTAAGTAGTACGATCACTACACCAAAAATGGCCTCTAGTGAAGGACAAATCCTTCACTAGAGGTCCTATATCACTCACAAGAGATTTATTGTGAAGAAATATTTCCTTAACACGAGTGCTCGCATTAGACCTCCTCGCAATTGGGTATCCTTCACTAAGTAGTAACTAAATGTTTTTTGTGAATGATATATTGTGAATAACTTTTTTATTTACAAATTGTATTTAGCAATGAAATATTGTAATTTAGTGAAGGATTTGTTTCCTTCACAAATAATATTTTAAGAAAGACTATTTGAAATTAGTGAATAACTTTATTCCCTCACAAATAATATATTGTGAAGAACAAATTTATTTAACGAGAGAAAATTTTCCTTCACTAATTATAAATTGAGAATGCATCTTCAAATTAGTGAGAGAAATAATCCTTCATTGATGACTAACTAATTAACTAAAAAAGATTTAGTGAGGAAAATAATCCTTCATTAAAATCCATTTCTCAAGTAAAATCCTTCACAAATTATAAATTTGTAAAAAACAATTAATTTATAAATAATCAAAATTCATTGCAAATTATAAGTAATTTTCAAATCAGTGATCTCATATTTATTATTATTATTAAATGCTATAATAAATATTAAATTTAATATTTCAAGTCAATATAAATGTCATACTTGTTTCAAACTAATTGATAAACTGCATAAAGAGTCAAAAATTAAAACTAATACTCCATATATAAATAGATAATGCTCAAGTCACGATAAGTACAGAATTTGTTATTGTATCTTGATCTCCCAAAGATCATAGTACTTACAATATTTAATAACTAACATAAGAAAATTGAAAAAATAACGAGCTAGAAGGAATGAAGTGTACGTCCTAAAGCAGAAAGCATTCCTCCAAACCATACCAGCATAGAAACATCGGCATGCCACAACCTCGGTGGGTAACGATAGACACGCCTTTGGAAGCATCTGTTGTCCAAACAAGCCATCGATGAAGAAGAATGAATATGACTATAAATGCGTAAACTAGAAGGAAAACATAAGTTAGATATTCCACCAACCTATTGTCGCATTAGTGGAATAGAATTTGTTGTGGTTGCTTGCCCATTAACAGAACTGGCACGTCTTCCCCAGGATCTTCGACCTTGCTAGCCTCTTTGAACCAAAGGCACAAAATAATTTGGCATGGGAGCTCCATAGGGCCTCATACCGGAACAAGTTGTCGCTAATACCCAAAACCAAGTGACAAGAGGAAAACAAACAACAAAATTATCATCACTATGAAGGAATACATCTCAAGGCTTTGACAGAGAGAACTATGTTGTCATGCAGTGAAGGCATGTTCAAACTTCAAACATATTAAAAAATTCAACAAATTATTAAAAGCAGTGATTATTGTTTATGTAAATTCCTAATGGTAACCTTCTAATGGAATAGAATGGAGTGCATCATCCCTAGTTATTATGTCCTGATAATCCGAAGTATCCTTCTTATTCGTTACAACATTATGACATCATTACATATGGAATAAGGAAACCTAAACCCACATTAGTAACATAAAAAAGATATGAACAAGAACATAAATACAGAGTGAACAATACTAAAGTGCTAAATTGGATGGACTGGAATTTATCTGTTTGGTGGATCTGCTTGCCAGTTGACATGATACTGGACTGGGGACAAAATAAGTGAGAGTTTCAAACATAATAAAAAATTATCCAACTAAATTGGGAAACTCCCATATGGTGTTGGAGGTCCAGTGGATTTTTAAACAGAAAAGCAAAGACTGAACACTGATAATTTCTAAAATCAAATAGTTTCAACTGTTTTCGAATGGTGACAAGGCTCTTATTGTCCTCTGAACTCTATTATTTGCACATTTTTCTTAGGGGAAGAATTTGATCAATGAGATCTAAACACAAAATGAAAACCAAAAATCTTCCACTTTATTTGATTATTTAAAAAAATAAAAATAAATTATTACATGTCAATTTTACATCTTTCTGCAACATAACCAACTTATGTTTGTCTTGTCTCAGCGGAAATTAAGGAGTTGTTTAAGCTTATGAAACCTTAAAATATTTATGTTTACTTACTACAGGGACCAGTTTATTTATCTTTTAAAAATAACAATAAACACAAGTGTAATGTCTACCTTGATTTCAGTTTGCATACAACCATGTAGAGCAACAACTGTGTATCCAAAACGGTGAAGAACAGCTCCCAATTTTACGTACTGCATCCCAGGGAATTTATAACAGTGTCTCAAGTGTCTTGGTTCGCAGCTTGCATGTAGTGCCTGCACCATTTAATACAAACACATGCAAAATATAAACAATGTATTGCATAAATTGGTATTCATTATAATTCCATTACATTTACTATACTGGAGTGTGCATATATGTGCACTTATCGGGAAAGAACTTACCAAGGTCTCATCATAAGACTTTGAGTCCAGAACAGCTATATACCCCTTATAAACGGGATCCTCCTCAGATTTGCCTTTGTTTATTTCCGTCTCTTCATCATTGAAGTATCTAGAGACGCATGCTAAAAAGTTTCATAGTTAGTGAATGAGCATTTTCACCATCCATTGCGAAAAAACTAAAAGATTTGTCTTGCTGGTAAATTATATTGATCAAGTAGACACGTGTTCATTAGTTGAAAGATCATCGTCCTTGAAATTTCACTATTGAGGAAATCAACTAGGTGATCAAATGATTATAAAGTAATTAGGACATTAGCATGCTCAGCCAAGTGAAATGACTTCTAAATACTTTCATTCAATATAAATGACAAGTCAAGTTTAAGGTTAAAAAACAGAGAAAAATAAAAGAATTGGAATATAACAAAATATATTGAATTTTGCATATATATATATACACACACACACACACACACACACACACACACCCCTTCAATTGACTTGGATAATCCTTCATGTTTGCATACGGTGAAATTATGGAGGTCTTCTCCAAACCAATTTGGAAAGACCAAGACGCTCATGAAAAGGCAGGTACAACAACCAATTGCGATAGTATATAAACGCTCATGTACAATCTTCAATACATTAGCAACACGGTAGGTTGAAACAGCAAATAGATTAAAGGTCAAGAGGAATATTACTACGTCATAATCAAAGTTCTTTTTTGTATAAGGGAAGAATCTCATATATGTAGTTATTGCCCCTGTCAAATTTGAAAATCTTCTATTAACAGTAAAATTGTCTGGCTGGATGAACGCCAGTTAAAGCAAGCCGACAGAAGAATATAAGTAAAAACACGTCTTTGAATCCATTAAAATTATTAAGCAAACTTCCTATAGTTCAACAGATAATATAATAGAAGGCTTAATAAGGATTATTAGGGATGAACCTGAAGATATTAACAAATAGCTCTCTCATTACCTGCCATCACCACATTCAAGATGGATCCTCTGGAAGTGGTCAAAAATAGGCCACATATCCTTCTGCCTTATTTCAATCTCTTGAGCTGGAAGCTTTTCCATTTCAATCTCTCAGTCGTTATGCACAATACTGAGATTTTCCTCTTCAAATCCCAGATAATTCAGTGCATAAAATGATATCTAGAACAGGTGGGAACATCATAAGCACGTATTGGAAGACATTCATGTGATGGGAGCATCAAAGATTGAGAACTGCAACAAATACATTGGACTTTTGCCAAAATGGTCTCCTTCCAGATCTCATCCGCACCTCTACATTTGAAATATACCAAATGGATCGATCATGGGGTTTCATCATATATGTGACACCCCCAAAATAGGTATACATCACCCATCTTAGGTCGCCAGATACAAGGTACTGGATACAAATACAAACTAATTATACAACAGTCGTGTAAAATACGACAAAACATAAATTGAGAGTTTTAATAAGAATATTTTCATCTAGACAATATCCACACTCAAAGGAGTCCTCAATACATTTATTGTCACACAATTTAACAGAATAGTGAGGACTACTAATACTATCATCTGGACCGTCACTCTGTTCTCCGACTAGTCCCTACTACGTTCTCATTTCCTGAAGAGAATAGTGAAAGAAAGGGGTGAGCTCAACTAGCCTAGTAAGCAATATTATGACTAAGATAATGCAGAATAAATTATCATTAGTCTTCAACAATGCTAAACTGATAAAATACAATAGATATCAAGTTTAACTGCAGCGAAATAAGCAATCCATTAGAAGAGTCAAGTAGAGCATGATATCTACTATCTTCTATGATTTAAAATGTTTTCATCAATTTTTATCGCTGAGACTCAGCTTAATAAATAAACCACATCATTGAGTCATCCATGCTTTACGGGCCAGGGATATTCATTAAATTATCAATGGTCATGACTATACCGAATAATCCCTGGTCATAATCATACCAAAAACTGTCTATCAATACACTACAGGCCACTGAGGACTTTTATCGCATCATTTATAACATTGCAGGTCATGATTATACCGAATAATCTCTGGTCATAATCATACCAAGTCCATCTATGCACGTAAGCTGATAAGTTGGTTTTATACCTACTTATCCGGTATCTGTTACTTGAATTAGTTGTTTATATTCATGTTTTTAGTTAATTATCATACATTTTATGTTATTTTTTAGGCTATGACATGACATTGGCATGAAGAAGAAAGGGAAAGCAATTTGGACATCTTTTGGACTAAAATACGCAAACAAGTGCAAGAAGGGAATATTGAAGGACTTTTAACACCAAGTTGGATATATGTTCTTGGCTTGGAACTTGGATTTTATGGTAGCTCTACTTGTTAGCTTTCCGGAACATCTTGAATCATCCCAATCGGAGCTCGGATGTGAGAGTTATGGCTTTTTTTTATCAATGAAGATCAAAACTAAGAGTTGTCATGCTTGCCATTTACATAGCATCTACTTCAAGCCCGATTTCCGCCTTGATCGAATTCGAATTTGTCAAATCTCAAAGAATTAAAGTTGTAGATCTCGTCGATATCTTCGATTTGATAGGTGGCAGGCCCCATAACTCCAAGCGGATCAAAGGTTATGCATGTTTTACCAAAGGACGTTGCAGCAGAAAACAGAGTGGCGCTGACTGCGCTACGCCTAGCGCGGAGTGCGCTAGGATACCAGAAACTACTGCTATAGTAGCACGGACAGCATCAAAAAGGCCTAGGGTCGGCGCTGAGTGTGCTAGGCAGCAGGATTTGAGTCAAATTGGGTTATTTGATGTCCAAATTGAGCTAGAATAGGATTCTTAGTTGCCTAACTTGTTAGGATGTTCATTAGAACTCTAAATACTTGAGTTTAACTTGGATTGGGAGACTAATTCTAAGACTTTATAAAATCCCTCTTGGGATAGATTTCTAGAATCTAATTATATACTTTCTTTCTTAGATTAGGAACCCTAGATTAGATTAGAATTGAAGATTGAAGCTATTGATTATCATTGGAGAATCAGATTGGAAGCAAGAGAATGCAGATTTGTTTATCTCAATTCTAATTTCTTTTCTTATTTATTTGTATTCTTTTTAATGCTTAATCAATTGTGGATGATGGATTCTAGTTTATTTATGAATTAAACTCTATTTTGAGATTACTATGGATCTTATTGTGTAGTTTACTTTGATATGCTTCTTTGTTAGTCTTATTAGCTATATTTGGATTATTCTATTATGATTTGTAATGAATTGCTTAATTTCCTAGCTAACAATTACCGTGATAATCTATATGAACTCGAGAGATGAAGTATAGATTTAGATATGATCATGATAGCACGTGTTTGTGATTTCTGCATGGATGGAATTCATGATTCGTGTTTAGGATAGAGATATACCTTTACGCCATATGTAGTCTAATAAGAACTTGAACTTAAACCCTTTTTAATTGTAATTCACATAGAGATATAGTGGGTTAGTTAATTAGGGTGTTCAAATTGATTCTATCATCTGTGGATTTGATTTGATATGAGTATGATGCATTGAGAGATGGCCATATTTCACTTTCGTGTTCTTGATTAACAATCCAGTATATATAATTTGGCTTAACAAGAAGTGTGTTGATTTAAATGTAACAATAAGTGAAATTGTAATCTCAAGTCTTCAATATCTTGTTTCATTCTAGGGATAGTTAGTAATTGTTTATTTAATTATTTTAAATTAAATTGTTTAAATAAGATTAAATTGGTCATGGGTTAGTACTTGGTGATTTTTATTAAATAATTCTCTAGGGGAACGATACTCAACTTATCACTTTATTACTTGTTGACCACGTATACTTGCGTGTTGTGCGTAATTAGATTTTACCCAACATAAGTCTAAGATGAATTTCATCACAATATAAGCATGAGGATGATGACAATGACATAATAATTCAATAAAACAAGTTCAAGAATAAATTTTAAAGATTTATAAGTTAATTTATCCTGAACTCAATAATGTCCAAATTGTCAACATGATACTGCTTTGTGGAGTAAAATTGAAGAATGCTTAGAAGAATATTTCCATGAAAAGATACTGGATGAAGCGCAAATATCAAGAATATTCCACTAATTTCATGGAGTATAGAAGACAAAATTTTAACCAAATGAGTATCATAGAATATATGAAACTGCAATGGATTTTCACCCGCCATGCGGTATTCCACGTAGACAGATCATTTCAACAATTTAATAAGAAATGAATACGAAGGGTCATTCACCATGCATGTGGTAATCCACATAGACAGATTATTCCAATAGAATAATAAAGAATGGAATAACAGAAGAATTCACCATGCATACGATAGACCGCACAGACAGGTTATTCTAACAGAATAATAAATAATGGAACTAGGTAATGCGTAAACGCACAGACATGATATTCTAACAGAATAATAAATAATGTAATAAAAAAAGACTTCACAAGGCATGTGATAGACCACACAGACAGGTTATTCCAATATAATAATAAATAATGGAACCAGGTCATGCGTAATACGCACAGACAGGATATTCCAACAAAATAATAAAGAATAGAATAATGAAGAATTTCACCATGTATGCGGTATTTCAGATATACAAAAGTTATTCCAATGAATAATAAGGAATGGAATAATGAATAATTTCACCATGTATGCAGATTCAGATATACAAAGTTATTCAAACAGAATAATAAATAATGGAATAACAGAAGTTCTCTTCATGAATACGAAAGAAATAATACCCCTTACCTTATAAAGAAGAGTACTCCGATGGGTAGAACGGAGATATACTTGAAGAAAACTTGCACTACGCTCAAAGCTTCTTAAAACTCTAAAGAAATAAGCTTAAGATTATAGAAGAGAATTCTCTGAATTTCTGGTGTGATTTCAATTCTAACTAAGCATCCTATTTATAGAAAAATAGAAAGGATACTATGTAATAAAATATAATATATATATATATATATATATTATTTAAAATCTAATAAAACAATTAACTTTATAAAAGTATACTTTTTATATAAAAAGATTTTACTATGCAAACACTACGCAGTACTATGCAAACACTATACATAATAAAATATATTATATTCTAATTATTGTCTAATAAAATAAATAACTTTATAAAAGTATTACTGCTTTATATAAAAACTTTTACATTCTATTACATTAATAATACTAATAAAACAAAATTTATATATAATTATATATATGTGTATATATATATATATATATATATATATATAAACTTCGTGATTTCATAAATAGACACCTCAATATAATTAACAACATTTATCATCATTATTATAATTCACAATATTAATCGACTGTGTCGTTCCCGTGAAAGAGGGGGTTTCAATAAGGATTTCTCCCTATTTGCCGTTGATTAGGTGACCAAACCTCTCCTTGGCAGAACTTCTAGACATCGCTAATATTGCAAATAATAATATTAATAACACTGTTATCTCAATTATTGATTTAATAATATATAAAATATCGACAATAATTGAATCAAATAACGTAAGATACAATGCAATAATTACTGTAGCAATAATTGAACAAAACTGAATGACTTCTCACGTAAGCATCAATAATCAATACCGTGTGCTACTATGCAACCACACGTATTATTGTACTTTTAACACCGGGTGTTTCAACAGTTAATGGTAAAACTTCCATCGTTATTTTTATAAAAATATTATCGTTTTCTCAATCCGACAATAATTTCGTTGTGGGGTCCACCAATGATTGTGCTGTCGTACGAATATTCCTTGTTAAAACGAATATTCCCTGACCAATCGAATATTATATAACAACTTGCATACTTTTCAAAATTTTTAAATATTACCCACAACTATAACATTATATCAAATTTACTCCATAATATTCAAAAATGATATTTATTAAAAATTCATCTTTATTCATAAAAGTTTGGGTCTTACAACCTCCCCTTCTTATGAAATTTCGCCTTTGAAATTAGGGTACATACCTGGTATGTCGAAGAAGTAAGGATACCTTGATTTTATTTCAGATTCCAACTCCCAGGTAATTTCCTCAACATCGTGGTTTCTCCACTTAACCTTGACTTGAGGTATAACCTTGGAGCGTAGAATATGTTCCTTCTTATCCAAGATTTGAACATGAATCTCTTCATACGTTAAATCTTCCGCTATTTCGTTCGGTTCTAACACAATAATGTCGTTCGGGTCTTTCACATATTTACATAACATGGATATATTAAAACATTATGAACACGAAACATACTTGGCGGTAAAGCGAGTCTATAGGCCACAGTTCCTACTCAATCGAGGATTAAAAATGGGCCAATGAATCGAGGATTGAGCTTTCCTCTCTTTCCATATCTCGTAACTCCTTTCCATGGAGCAACACATAACAACACATGATCTCCAATATCGAATTCCACGTCCTTTCGATGAAGATCAGCATAACTCTTTTGTCGATCCTGTGAGATTTTTATACGTTGTTAGATCATTTGAATGTTTTCTGTAGTCATACGTACTAACTCCGGTCCCAACAACGTTACTTCACCCACCTCACCACAGCATACTGAAGAACGACACTCTCTTTCATACAATGCTTCGAATAGAGCCATGCCAATACTTGCTTGATAGCTGTTGTTGTAGGAAAAAACTTGTCCCAACTTTCCTTGAAGTCAAGGACATAGAGTCTTAATAAATATTCAAGAGTTTGAATAGTCCTCTCTGATTGTCCGTTCATTTGAGGATGATATGCCGAACTAAATTGTAAATCCGTGCCAATAGCTTTTTACAAACTAACCCAAAATCTTGAAGTGAATCTTAGGTCTCGATCAAAAACTATGGATACTGGCATACCATGCAGTCTTACATTCTCGTTTATGTACATACGAATAAGACGTTGAAGTGTATAAGTTTCTTGTATTGGTAAGAAGTGAGCAGACTTGGTCAATCTATCAACAATGACCCAAATTACATCTATGCCTTAAGAAACCTAGGGAAGACCAATAACGAAATCCATGGTAATGTGCTCCCACTTCCATTTTGGAATTTCAAGTGGTTGCAATGGACCTTTTAGCACTTGATGCTCCACCTTGACTCGTTGACAAGTTAGACACCTTGAGATAAACAACACTATCTCTTTCTTCATATTGCTCCACCAAAATGTATGACAAAGATCACGATACATTTTGGTACTCCCAGGATGGATTTCAAATTGTTTGTTGTACGCCTCCATCATGATTTTATACTTTAAATTAGGGTCGTTAAGAACACAAAGTCTGGAGTTGACTCGAAGTATTCCTTCTTCATCGATTCTTGCTTCCGGCATAGCACCTTCTTGCACTTTCTTCCTCATATGCATCAGCTCCAGGTCTATAGCTTGAGCAGCTTTTACTCTATCAATTAAAGTCGGTTCTACTCGTATATTCGCCATCATCACATAGGTCCCTGGAGTCTTTAACTCTATCTCCATCCTTTGTAAGTCATACAAAATGGGCCTTTGCATTGACAATATTGCACTCGTACCCGCATATGATCTTCTACTCAATGCGTCAGCTACCACGTTCGCTTTTCCAGGGTGGTATTGGATGGTATGATCATAATCTTTCAACAATTCAAGCCAACGTCGTTGTCACATGTTGAGTTCCTTTTGAGTGAAGAAGTATTTGAGGCTTTTATAATCCTTAAAGATCTCCACTTTCTCCCCATACAAGTAATGCCTCCAAATTTTAAGTGCGAAGACAATAGCTGCCAACTCTAGATCATGAGTAGGATAATTCCTCTCATATTCTTTGAGTTGTCGAGAGGCATAGGCTATGACTTTCCCATGTTACATGAGAACACATCTTAACCCTTTGCTTGAAGTATCACTGTAGATGAAAAATCCCTCCGAGCCAGATGGTATTGTCAGAACAGGTGCTGAAATGAGTCTTCTCTTGAGTTCTTGAAAACTCCTTTCACATTCTTCGCTCCAACCAAACTTTATATCTTTCCGAGTCAGCTGAGTTAATGGAGTAGCGATTCGAGAAAATCCTTCCACGAATCTCCGATAATAACCAGCTAAACCGAGAAAGCTACGTACTTCGGTCACTGCTTTAGGATTCTCCCTGTAAGACCCCAACTTTTATGAATAAAGATGAATTTTCTATAATGTTATGGAGTGAATTTTCTTGAATATTATGGAGTGAATTTGTTATAATGTTATATTGTGGGTAATATTTATAAAATTTTTCAAAGTATGCAAGTTGTTATATAATATTCGATTGGTCAGGGAATATTCGTTTTAGCAGGGAATATTCGTACGATGGCACAATCATTGGTGGACCCCACAACGGAATTATTGTCGAAATGAGAAAACGACAAAAATATCTTTTTATGAAAATAACGGCGGAAGTTTTACCGTTAACTATTGAAACACCCGGTGTTAAAAGTACAGTAATACGTGTGGTTGCATAGTAGCACACGGTATTGATTATTGATGCTTACGTGAGAAGTCACCCAGTTTTGTTCAATTATTGCTACAGTAATTGTTGCATAGTATCTCACATTACTTGATTCAATTATTGTCGATATTTTATATATTATTAAATCAATAATTGAGACGACAAAGTTATTAATATTATTATTTGCAATATTAACAATGTCTAGAAGTTCTGTTAAGGAGAGGTTTGGTCACTTAATTGCGCGCCAATAGGTAGAAATCCTTATTGGAAAGCCCCCTCTTTCCTGGGAACGACCTGGTCGATTAATATTGTGAATTATAATAATGATGATAAATGTTGTTTATATATATATATATATATATATATATTCAAGTGGGGGAATCATGGGTGCATCCCGTGAATGAGCTAGCATTATGTGATGTCTTTGTCATCAAAAGAAATTGGTGGAGTGAGGGGGAACGGATGGAGCACTATATCATTATTATATATATTTATAAAGTGTAGCATTTGTTTGGTAAGGCAAGTGCTATCACGGGATTGAATCCCGTGAATTTAAGAAAGGAGCACGTGTTATATATATATATATATATATATATATATAATATTTTATTTAAAAGTTTTTATATTATTATAATATTTTATTTATACTGCTTAGTAAATCAATATGGACCATCCGTTTAAAAGTAAATCAATCTGGACCGTTCATGAATTAGTTACTATTCAGTCCATTCTCCTATAAATAGAAGCTCATTCCTTCATTATTTCTTACGAATTCACTGAATCTCTAGAGAGAGAAACTATAGAGAGAAAGAAGAAAAGTATTCAGCTACTTCACTACTCCTATATCCAGTTTCTTCTAAGGTAAGGGTTATTATTTCTTTCGTATTCATGAAGAGAACTTATGTTATTCCATTCTTTATTTTTCTGTTGCAATAACTTGTATACGCGGGCTACCCTATACTTGGTAAAATTCTTTTATTATTCCATTCTTTATTATTACGTTGGAATAACCTGTCTATGCGAAGTACCGCATACATGGTGAAATTCTTCTGTTATTCCATTCTTTATTATTCTGTTGGAACATCTTATCTGTGCGTTTACGCATGACCTGGTTTCGTTATTTATTATTCTATTGGAACATCCTGTCGGTTCGAATTTCGCCTGACCTGGTTCCGTTATTTATTATTCTGTTGGAATATTCTGTCTGTACGTTTACACATGACCTGGTTCCGTTATTTATTATTCTGTTGGAATAACCTGTTTGTGTGGTCTATCGCATGCCTGGTGATTTCTTTTGTTATTCCATTCTTTATTATACTCAGTTGGTTAATGTTTTGGCTTTTATACTCCATGAAATTAGTGGAATATCCTTGATATTTGCGCTTCATCCAGTATCTTTTCATGAAAATATTCTTCTGAGCATTCTTGTGTTTTACCCCATAAAGCAGTATCATGTTCACAATTTGGACGTTATTGGTTCCTAGATAAATTAATTCTTGAATTTGTTTTATTGAATTCTTATATCATTGTCATCATCCTCATGTTTATATTATGTTGAAAGTCATCTGTGGCTGTCAGTGTATAGATGGACTTGGTATGATTATGATTAGGATTATTCGGTATAATCATGACCGTAATGTTACAAATAATGTGGTAAAAGTCCTCATTGGCCCATAGTGCATTGATGGACAGTTGTTGGCATGATCATGACCATTGATGAATACACGAATATCCTTGGCCCGTAGTGCATGGATAATTTGTGGTCGTGATACTAATGAATATCCTTGGTCAGAAGTGTGTGGATGATATGGATTATTTATTGTCGAGTCTCGTGGATAAAAGTGATGAAAAACCTTTTTAAATTATAAAAGATAGTAGATTTTATTCTCTACTTGACTCTTTTAATGGATTGCTTGTTCCGCTGCAGTTAAACTTGATGTTTGTTATATTTTATCAGTTTAACACTGTTAAAGGCTAACGATAATTTTTTTTCCTGCATTATCTTAGTCATAATATTTCTTACTGGGCTATTTGAGCTCACCCTTTTGCTTTCATTGTTCTCTTCAGGAAATGAGAACGTAGCAGGGACTAGTCGGGGAATGGAGTGACGGTCCAAATGATAGCATTAGTAGTCCTCACTATTCTATGAGATAGTGTGATAATAATTGTAATGAGGACTTATTCTGAGGGTGGATATTGTCTAGAAGACAATATTTGTATTAAAACTCACAGCTCTTGTTGTATATTTAAGATTGCATTTGTATTCTGTACCATGTATTTGACGACTCAGAATAGGTGATGTATACCTATTTTGGGGGCATCACAGTTGGTATCAAAGCTTAGGGATATGATCCCTGGCTGAGATGTGAGACAAGAACTAGGAGAGGAGAGACGTGGAATTCCTTCACTAGTATGACCTACCGAAGTTTATTTGGTATTTAATTGGTCGGTCGGAGTATAGGGATAATATGTGATATGTTAATTAACCCTTGTTTTGTGGTAGTATTTGAAAATGGCATCCGAGAATGTTGAGATTAACAATGGAGCACATGAGACCGTTGAGTCTCCACAGATCAATAATCAGGATAATGTCCATCAGGAAGGCGACAATTCTCATGCAAACAACAACACTGACCAAATGATGAACGATGGAATGTTCAGAGGCTTTATGCAATTCATGTAACATCAGGCAAGAGCGGTGTTGGGCTTGACACGAACGCACACAATGAAATTAAAATTTTAAAGCAATTTCCAAAACCTAAAAGCAGGATCCATGCGAAAATCAATTAATTCAGAGGTTTAGAGATTATACAGATATAAACAAAAAAATGAGAATCCAAACCGATGCGCCTCGAATCTCCAACATAATACAAACCGATTGCACCTCTACGGTATCCACATCGAACGCCGCATCGCAACCGTCGAACGATTCTCGCAATAAGAAGGACTTATGGTACTAGCCACCAAAAGGAATGAATTTTCTAAAATCTGCTTTTCTCTCTAGTCCCTCTCTAAGAGCGGCTAGGTTTTTAATTATGATATCTTACCTAAGTAGTCGCTATATATCATATATATAGCAATTTCGTGTCGGAGGACCATTACATCATTGTCATTATGAGAATTGCTAACAACACTTCGCATAATGCTCCATATAGAATTCTGGTGGGAGTGCATCCAAAGACATCGTTCTCAACATGTACCTATGCATTGACTTAATATCTCATATATTTATGACCAATGAGATTTGGTCATCAATCGATCCACATATTAGTCTCCATGCATCATTGTTGTCCCATCAACAATGATACTCGACTAGGACATTTAAAACACGATACTAATGGTAATATATAATCTCATGTTCAAGTCAAATACTTGAAACTATATAATTTGTATCACTATTCTAAGGAATTTTATTATGTTAACAATTATATTACGTGATAAATAAAACCATAATAAAATCATATATTTATTCAATCAAATATAATATCAAATAATTGGCCTCTAGGGCATAAACTCTAATGATCTCCCACTTGCACTAGAGCCAATCACTCCCCGTATCTAATACCCATGGAACTAGTGTGACTGGCTGTGCTTCTGCTGCGACAAAGCCTTGGTTAGTGGATCCGCAAGATTATCATCCATTGGCACTCTTCCTATATGTACATCTCCTCTATCAATGATTTCACGGATGAGATGGTACCGCCTAAGTATATGCTTGGATCGTTGGTGAGATCCGGGTTCCTTAGCTTTGTGCAATGGCTCCATTATTATCACGATATAAAGCAACCGGATCAACAATGGTTGGAACAACACCAAGTTCGATGATGAACTTTTTAATCCATCTGACCTCCTTTGGTCGCACTAGAAGTAGCAATATACTCGGCCTCATTGTTGTAGAATCACCATCATCTCTCGCTTGAACTTTCCATTAACAAACACCACCATTAAGGCAAAACACAAAACCCGATCGAGACTTATAGTCATCATTGTCGGTCCGAAACTAACATCCTGTGTAACCTTTCTTCGCTAGTTCGTCTTCACCTCCATATACCAAGAATGAATCCTTAGTCCTTTTCGTGTACTTGAGGATATTCTTGATCTTTATCGATGACCTTCACCGGATTCGATCAGTATCTGCTTCGTCATGCTCAAAGCATACGAGACATCCGGACGAGTACATATCATTGCATACATAATAGATCCAATTGTCAAGCATAAGGGATCTTTCTCATACGCTCCTCATCATCTTGTGATTTAGGACATTGGGCCTTAGAGATCTTTACACCATGAGTCACGGGTAAGTTTCCTCTTTTCGCCTCTTGCATCTTTGAACTGTTTCAACACTTTATCAATATATGTACTTTGACTTAGTCGAGCATTTTCTTGATCTATCTCTATAGATCTTGATACCTAAAATGTAAAAGATCGCCCAAATCTTTCATGGAGAAACATTTTCCTAACCATGTTTTTACAGCCTGTAAGGAAGGAATGTCATTCCCAATAATTAATATGTCATCAACATATAATACTAGGAATACAATGTGACTCCCACTAACCTTCTTATATACACAAGGTTCATCTTCATTTTTAATAAAGCCAAATTCTTTCGATCGCTTCATCAAATCGAAGATTCCAACTCAGAGGCTTGCTTCAATCCATAAATGGATCGCCGCAGACTTACATACCTTTCCAAAGATCCTTTGGAGTGACAAAACCCTCGTGTTGTGTCATATACACATCCTCAAGGAGATTTCCGTTATGGAAAGCGCTTTTGATCCATCCGCCGCGATTTCGTAATCATAAAAAGCTGCAATAGTAAGTAAGATCCTGATGGATTTAACCATTGCCACTGGAGAGAAGGTTTCATCATAGTCAACACCTTGAATTTGTTTGAAACCTTTTGCTACCAGTCGGCCTTTATAGGTTTGTACATTACCATCCATGTCGGTTTTCTTCTTGAAAACCCACTTGCACCCTATTGGTTTTACTTCTGGGTGGATCAACGAGTCCATACTTGGTTAGTATACATGGAGTCCATCTCATTTCATGGCTTCAAGCCATTTCTCGAATCTGGTCCATTCATAGCTTCTTGGTAGGAAGCAGGCTCATCTTGATCTATGAGCATCACATCGCCGTTTTGAGTCACAAGATATCCATAATATCTCTCAGGCTCTTGGCGTGTCCTACCAGATCTACGAATGACTTGTGTAATTTGAGCAGGTTCACTTTCCACAATTTCTTGTGGTTCCTGCTCATGTTCCAACTCAGGTTCAATGATATTTTGTGGTTCTCGATTTTTCTTGAGTTCTACTTTCCTCCCACTGTTTCCTTTAGAGACAAATTCTCTTTCTAGAAAAATACCAGTTCGAGCAACAACCACTTTGTTCTCAGAAGGTTTGTAGAAATAATACCCTTTTGTTTCCTTTGGGTATCCCACAAAATTACATTTGTCAGATTTGGGTCCGAGCTTGTCAGAATTCAGACGTTTTACTTAACGCCTTGCAACCCCAAATCTTCATGAACGACATACTAGGACGTTTCCCGGTCCACATTTCATATGGTGTCTTTCAACCGGCCTTTGTAGGAACACTTGTTAAGTGTGAATGCAATTGTCTCTATGGCATGACCCCGAAGCTTATTGGAAGATCTCGCATGACTCATCATTGATCGTACCATGTCCAACAAGGTTCGATTCCTCCTCTCGATACACATTCCATTCCATTGCGGTGTTCCGGTGGAGTGAGCTGTGATATAATACCACACTCCTTTAGAAGGTCATCAAAGTCTTAGCTTAAGTATTCACCTCCTCGATCGGATCGAAGGGCTTTTATGCTTTTGCCAAATTGGTTTTGAACTTCATTCTTGAATTCCTTGAACTTTTCAAAGGATTGGATTTGTGTCTCATAAGATACACATATCCATATCTACTAAAGTCATCAGTAAATGTAATGAAGTAATAAAACCTACCTCTTGCTAACGAACTCATGGGTCCACATACATCACTATGTATAAGTCCCAATACATCGCTAGCCCGTTCATCGTGTCCAAAGTGAAAGGGCTTTAGTCATCTTGCCTAATAAACAAGACTCGCATTTCTCATTTGATTCAAAATCAAATGAATCCAAGAACCCATCTTTATGGAGTTTGGATATGCGTTTCTCATTTATATGGCCTAAACGATGCTGAGGAGATATGTCGGATTTGAATCATTTGATTTAAATCGTTTTGTATTTATGTTATAGATAGGCATTTCTAAATCAAGAATATAGAGACCGTTAAACAATTGTGCAACACCATAACAAATATCATTTAAGTAAAACAAACAACGATTGTTCTTTATTATAAATGAAAAACCTTTCTTGTCCAAACAAGAAACAGAAATAATGTTTTTGCTTATAGCAGGCACAAAATAACAATCTTCTAATTCTAAAACTAGCCTAGTGGGCAAAGATAAATGATAAGTTCCTACGGCCAGTGCAACAACTTTTGCTCTATTTCCAACTCGTAGGTCAACCTCTCCTTTCGCCAAAGTTCTACTCCTTGAGTCCTCGCGACATTAACACAAATGTGAGAACCACATCCAAAGATCCAATACCCATGATGTAGAAGTAGATAAGTTGACTTCTATAACATATATACCGAATCAAGTCGTACTTCCTTTTCTTTTCTTCACTTCTTCCGAGATAAGCATGACAATTCCTTTTCCGGTGTCCAAGTTTTCCATGAATGACATTCACCTTCTTTAGCCACCCCACCTTTAGGTTTAAAAGCTGTTTGGTTTTGGAATTGGGTTTGGCAAAAGATTTAGATCTATCTTCTTCTTGCCTTTCCATTTCCCTTAGCATTCCCCTTTTGCACCATCATTATGGGAGCGGGTCCGCCTTTTTCATGTTGTTCTCGGCGGTTCTTAACATGCTCAACAACTCGATGAAGGGGTTTCTCAATTTCATTCATAAGATAGTTCATAACAAATTGAGAGTAGTCATTGCTCAAAGATTGCAAAACAAGGTCATTTGGGCTTTAGGAGTGATTGGAAAACCCAACCTATCAAGGTACTCAATATACCCAATCATTTTCAAACACATGTGGACCAACTGGATCACGTTCACCCATTTTGCGGTGATACAACGCCTTGCTTGTATCATACCTCTCTGTCGAGCATGCCCTTGAACAATTTCTTGAGATGCTCGATCATCTCATAAGCATCCATTAACTCATGTTGCTACGAAGCTCGGCGTTTATGGTTGCTAGCATGACACAACTCACATCCGAGCATCATCTTGATGCTTCTTGTAAGCATTGTGCTCATGACGTGGTGCAGTGCGATACCGGTGTCTTTGCGAGGAATGGGCCCATCAAGGACATATAGCTTACGCTCTTGTTTGAGGACAATCCTCAAGTTCCTATGCTACCAAGGAAATTAATTCCACTTAGCTTGTCCTTTTTAAGGGGTGATCGTAATGAAAGAGTATTTGTGTTGTTGTTGTTTTCCATTTGATATCTACAATTTATAAGTGCAACAATAATAAGTCAAATTCTGAGTTGATATTATATAATTGATAATAGTACATTCAAAATATACCTCCCACTATTTTATTCAAATTAATAGCCCTCACCATTAATAGGAAAAGCATTTTCTATTAAATCTTTCTAGTGAGCCAAGATCCATATTTCATTATGCCTTAAGTTAGCTTTTGGCTATTCTCTCAAAACATAATTATTTAGGTAGACAACCCTTTGTCAATTATATCATATATAACTCCTGGATAGTTTGGTAAACAACATTTGTTTCTAGTCCATCTAATGGTACCAACCAAACTCTATGCCTCTAAGTCCACAATCCTATTGAGATAACTTAGTTAAGTCGGGCCTAATGATTTTAATAGTTTGGATATCACAATTATCCTATCGCATCTTACCTAGATAAATAGGGTACTTTGCTTTGGCAAACCTACATCTATTGATCGAGGTCTTGATGAGTGTTATTCATTGGAAGGCATCTGATTTAGACTTAATAATTTAATGAGGATTTTATTAATTTAGATCTCACCAATTTTAATCTTGTTAAGCATGCACATTATTAATCATATCATATCACATACAAGCATAAATAAAGTGCAAAATTAAATGTGTCGCGCTTATGGCCCAATCCAATCGTCAATCTTTTCAAGCTAATGAAAGATTGAAGGTCAATCTAAGGTGATAAAAGATCTTAAAATAAATAACTTCCTTGGATCTTCCTCTAGCATGCGCCTCCTCTCCATCATCATCTTTCCATTGTGTTCTCCATCTTGACATCTTCATCAATTCTGATTATTACATGACATAAAGAAACCTCGTGTTACATTCGAGGGATTTAGATGAGAAGAGAATATTACATTAGAATTTATAGAAAGGCACGACATGCAAGCCGTATTTCAAAACCAAAAACCACTAACCTATGGGTCAAAAGGCCATAAGCATGCACCATGCATATCACAATAAGCACATAACAATTTATATATAATTAAAGAAAACTATATATAAAATATAGGGGACACGACCATCAAGCGCCACGACTGGGGTCCAGGGGGGTCTCCTTCAAGCGGTGGTCCATTTGAGTGGTTTGAAGCGATTTCGAATTTATCATATATTCCATTTCGATTTAATCATATTAAAACGAATAACAAGATACCTGCAATTTATCATATATTTCCAGTTTCGATTAATCATATTAAAACGATTCTTCATGCTTCTAATCCGATTAGAATAGTTATATTGTTATTCCACCGATTAAAGATACGATTAACAGTATCATCATATATATTACCAGAATACACATTCAACGGAAAATCGTATATTCAATTTTATATCGGTAAACATGCATCATCATATATCATATATATCGAATACAATTAAAACACGTAATCTGAATTAATCTTTTCGCAAGTAGCTTTGATACCACTGTTGGGCTTCCGACACAGAAACGCACAACGGAAATTAAAATTTTAAAGCAATTTCGAAACCCTAAAACAGGATCCATGCAAAAATCAATTAATTCAGAGGTTTAGAGATTATACCATATATAAACAAAAAAACGAGAATCTGAAACCGACTGCGCCTCGAATCTCCAACGCAATACAAACCGATTAAGCCTCTACTAAGTATCCACATCGAACGCCGCATCTAACCGTCGAACGATTACGCAATAAGAAGGACTTCACAGACTAGCCACCAAAAGGAATGAATTTTCGTAAACTATTTTCTCTTTAGTCTCTCTCTAAGAGCGGCTAGGTTTTTAATTATGATATCTTACCCTAAGTAGTCGCTATATATCATATATATAGTAGTTAAAAGGAATTAATCAAATCAAAACCTAATTTATATAAAATCAATTATATATATATATATATATATATATATGTCTCTTAATTAAGTCTTACTTAATTAATATACATATATACAAATTATCCTTTTAATTTAAATTCGTGATTTAAATAGAATTAATCATATTAATATATTTAAATCCTTAAAATTTAAATTAATTCCCTTTAAATAACGTTACTATGTGTGTGACCTATAGGTTATTATTACGTTGGCAATAATTTTAAAATCATATTATAAAATTATAAAGCAAAGTGAGCGAAATCTAGTAATGCATCACGCTACCCAAGTAATAATAAGATCGATGATTCGATGCAACCTTTTCGTGACCAATGTTTCATTGTAATTTAATCCTTTTAACCTTAATATCCTAGATTAAACTCGAGTCATGGAATGTGTCATACTCTTCATAATTTAATGAAGTTTTCTTGATCAATGAGTAGACTATATGAAACAAATCACTATTTGAGCATGGCCATGCATTTCATAGTCCTACTCAATCAAGAGGCCTATGGATATCACCCATAATATATAGGATGGTTAAATTCCATCTAGATCACTCATATTTCTCACACGATTAATGATGAACCCAATAATCACCTTTATAGTCCACCCTATTAAAGGTGACATTTGATGATATCAAAGTACATAAATTCTCGTGTAGTAATATAGCGATTTCAGGTCGGAGGACCATTACATCATTGTCACTATGAGAATTGCTAACGACACTTCGCATAATGCTCCATATAGAATTCTCATGGTGGGTCTATCCAGTACATCGTTCTCTAACATGTACCTATGCATTGACTTAATATCTCATATATTTATGACAAATGAGATTTGGTCATCAGTCAATCCACATACTAGTCTCCATGTATCATTGTTGTCCCATCAACAATGATACTCGACTAGGGACATTTAAGAACACTGATACTAATGGTAATATATAATCTCATGTTCAAGTCACATACTTCAAACTATATAATTTGTATCACTATTCTAAGGAATTTTATTATGTTAACAATTATATTACGCAGTAAATAAAACCATAATAAAATCATATATTTATTCAATCAAATATAATATCAAAACGTTAAGCAATTATATCAAATAATTGGCCTCTAGGGCATAAACTCTAACAAGCGGCTCCTGTCCAAAATGCAGGTGGAAACACTGGAAACTCTCGGGACAGTCCATCGCTAAGCAGTTCAAGGATTTGGGACCACCGGAGTTTTTGGAGAGCCAAAACCACTTAAAAGTGAGCGTGGATAAAACAGATCTGTAAGATATTTGATGTCTTGGGATGCTCTGAGGAGCAAAAGGTTCCCTTTGCCACCTTCATGTTGTGAGCAGAGGCAGATTACTGGTGGGAATCTGTAAAGCGTACTCAACCTGCCGCACTGAAGATGACTTGGGAGAAGTTCCAAGAATTGTTCAACGACAAGTACTTTCCCGAAAGTATTCGTCACATGAAAGAAGTAGAGTTCATCAAGCTAGAGCAAAACAACATGACTGTGTCGCAGTACGAAGCCAAGTTTGCCGAATTATCCCAATTTGCATCCCATTTGGTTGATAATGAAGAGAATGACGCGAATGTTTCTAAGAGGTTTAAAACCCGAGATACGTCAATACCTCATTTCTCATAAACTGTGTTTGTATTCAGATGTTGTTAATAGGGCTTAGTTATTGGAACGCGATAATGAGTCAACCCAACCAAAAGAGAGCAGCCGACAAAATGATAATACCAGTGATAGCAGTCATCGAAGTGGTGACAATAAGTGTGGAGGGAATCAACATGCCAGATATGGTAACCACTTCGGTGGAAATCATGGCCAAAACAATAAGAATGGACATTTCAAGAAGAGGAGATTCAACAATGATGGAAAGACGTCAGCATCAACACCCGTTGTTAAGGAAGGAGAACGACCACCTATCATATGCTTTAAATGCGGAGGGGAGGGACATATCAGTCCAAACTGCGTGATGCCATCCAAAGCATGTTATAATTGTTGAAGAGAAGGTCACCTGGCCCGATTTTGTCGTCCACCAAAGACAAGTCCAACTGGGATGGAGGCATCAAAGGCCGTCCCAGACAAGACAAAACTGGTAGTTCAAGGGAGAGCATTTGTTGTGACCTCTCAAAAAGAATGGAACCCGAATGAGGTCATCACGGGTAAGCTTATCATAAATTCTAGTGAAGTTTATACCTTATTTGATACCGGTTCTACCCATTCTTTTATTTCTCCTACTTGCGCTTGACGTTTAAATTTGACTCCGGAGAAATTAGACTTTGACTTATCTGTTGAAACTCCGTTGGGAGAAACCTTCATTACATCCACTGTTTTTAAGTCTTGTTTGGTTCAAATTGGTACCCTCACATTACCTATCGATCTTATTTCATGGAAAATACTTGCATTTGACGTAATTCTAGGGATTGATTGGTTAACTACTCATCATGCAAAAATTGATTATTTTCATAAGGTTATTAGCTTTCATATTCCTAACCAACCTATTATGCGAATTCAAGCAACCAAACCATTAAAATCAATCACTATCATCTCAAGCCATAAAGCTATTCGTTTATTGAAAAATGGATGTCAAGCTTTCTTAGGTCATGTCACGGATTTAAACAAAAATACATCAGTTTTGAATGATATTTCTATTGTTAATAATTTCCTGACGTATTTTCTGAAGAACTTCCTGGCCTTCCCCCAGAGCGTGAAATTAAATTTTGTATCGACCTTGAACCTGGTACAAAACCCATTTCCAAAGCCCCATATCGAATGGCTCCTATTGAACTTCAGGAGTTAAAGACCCAACTGCATGAATTGTTAGACATCGGTTTCATTCGTCCTAGTGCATCTCCTTGGGGTGCTCCTGTTCTATTCGTGAAGAAGAAAGATGGGAGTATGGGACTTTGTATTGATTATCGGGAGTTGAATCATGTCACCATCAAAAATAGGTACCTATTGCCACATATTGATGACCTGTTTGACCAGTTGCAAGGCGCCAAATTCTTTTCAAAGATTGATCTTCGGTCCGGATATCACCAATTGAAGATTAGAACCGAAGACATTCCAAAGACGGCTTTCAAAACTCGGTATGCGTATTATAAATTCCTAGTCATGTCTTTTGGATTGACTAATGCTCCTGCTTCCTTCATGGATATGATGAACCGAGTATTCAAGGAATATTTAGATCACTTTGTGGTCGTCTTTATTGATGACATCTTCATATATTCCAAAAGCCGTGAAGATCATGAGCAACACTTGAGGCTGATACTCCAAAAGCTTCGTGAAAACAAGTTTTATGCCAAGTTAAAGAAATGCGAGTTTTGGCTTGAGGAAGTAGCATTCCTTGGGCACGTAGTATCAAGTCATGAAATATCTTTTGACCCAGCAAAGATTGAAGCTATTAAAAGCTAGGAGCAACCTAAATCAGTGACCGAAGTACGTAGCTTTATCGGCTTAGCTGGTTATTATCGGAGATTCGTATAAGGGTTTTCTCGAATCGCTACTCCATTAACTCAGCTGACTCAGAAAGATACAAAGTTCGGTTGGAGTGAAGAATGTGAGAAAAGTTTTCAAGAACTCAAGAGGACACTCATTTCAGCACCTGTTCTGAAAATACCATCTGGCTCAGAGGGATTTGTCATCTACAGTGATGCTTCGGGAAAAGGGTTGGGATGTGTTCTCATGAAACATGGGAAAGTCATAGCATATGTCTCACGACAACTCAAAGAATATGAGAGGAATTATCCCACTCATGATCTAGAGTTGGCAGCAGTCATTTTTGCACTAAAGATTTGGAGGCATTACTTGTATGGGGAGAAAGTGGAGATCTTTACGGATCATAAAAGCCTCAAATATTTCTTCACTCAAAAGGAACTCAACATGCAACAGCGACGTTGGCTTGAACTATTGAAAGATTATGATCATACCATCTAATACCACCCTGGAAAAGCGAACGTGGTAGCTGACACATTGAGTAGAAGATCATATGCGGGTACGAGTGCGATATTTTCAACGCAAAGGCCCATTTTGTATGACTTGCAAATGATGGAGATAGAGATAAAGACTCGAGGGACCCACGTGATGATGGCAAATATACGAGTAGAACCGACTTTAATCGATAAAGTTAAAGCTGCTCAAGCTACAAACCTGGAGCTGATGCGTATGAGGAAGAAATTACAAGAAGGTGCTATGTCGGAAGCAAGAATCGATGAAGAAGGAATACTTCGAGTCAACTCCAGACTTTGTGTTCCTAACGATCCTGAGTTAAAGTATAAAATCATGATGGAGGCGCACAACACACCGTTTGCAATCCATCCTGGGAGTACTAAAATGTATCACGATCTTCGACATACATTTTGGTGGGGAAATATGAAGAGAGAGATAACACTGTTTATCTCAAGGTGTTTAACTTGTCAACGAGTTAAGGCTGAGCATCAAGTACCAAAAGGTCCATTGTAACCACTTGAAATTCCAGAATGGAAGTGGGAGCACATTACCATGGATTTCGTTACTGGCCTTCCCAAGTTTTTTCAAGGCATAGATGCAATTTGGGTCATTGTTAATAGATTGACCAAGTCTGCTCATTTTTTACCTATACGAGAAACTTATACACTTGAACATCTTGCTCGTATGTACATAAGCGAGGTTATAAGATTGTATGGTATGCCAATATCTATAGTTCTGATCGAGACCCAAGATTCACTTCACGATTTTGGGTAAGTTTGCAAAAAGCTATGGGCACGGATTTACGATTTAGTTCGGCATATCATCCTCAGATGGACAGACAATCAAAGAGGACTATTCAAACTCTTAAAGATTTATTAAGACTCTGTGTCCTTAACTTCAAGGGAAGTTGGGACATGTTCTTACCATTGGTGGAGTTTTCCTACAACTACAGTTATCAAGCAAGTATTGGCATGGCTCCATTCAAAGCGTTGTATAGAAGAAAGTGTCGTTCTCTAGTATGCTAGGATGAGGTGGGTGAAGCAACGTTGTTGGGACCGGAGTTAGTACGTATGACTACGAAAAAGATACAAACGATCCAGCAACGTATAAAAACATCACAAGATCGACAAAAGAGTTTTGCTGATCTTCATCTAAAGGACGTGGAATTCGATATTGAAGATCATGTGTTGTTATGTGTTGCACCGTGGAAAGGAGTTACGAGATTTGGAAAGAGAGGAAAGCTCAATCCTCGATTCATTGGCCCATTTTTAATCCTCGATCGAGTAGGAACTATGGCCTATAGACTCGCTTTACCGCCAAATATGTCTCGTGTGCATAACGTTTTTCATATATCCATGTTACGTAAATATGTGGAAGACCCGAACCACATTATTGAGTTAGAACCGGACAAAATAGCGGAAGATTTAACGTATGAAGAGGTTCCTATTCAAATCTTGGATAAGGGAGTTAGAATCTGAAATGAAGTCAAGGTATCCTTACCTCTTCGACATACCAGGTACATACCCTAATTTCGAGGGCAAAATTTCATAAGAAAAGGAGGTTGTAAGACCCCAACTTTTATGAATAAAGATGAATTTTCTATAAATATCATTTTGAATATTATGGAGTGAATTTGTTATAATGTTATAGTTGTGGGTAATATTTATAAATTTTTGCAAAGTACGCAAGTTGTTATATAATAGTCGATTGGTCGGGGAATATTCGTTTTAGTGGGGAATATTCGTACGACGACACAATCATTGGTGGACCCCACAAAGAAATTATTGTCGGAATGAGAAAGCGACAAAAATATCTTTTTATGAAAATAACGGCGGAAGTTTTACCGTTAACTGTTGAAACACCCGGTGTTAAAATTACAAAAATACGCATGGTTGCATAGTAGCACACGGTATTGATTATTGATGCTTACGTGAGAAGTCACCCAGTTTTGTTCAATTATTGCTACAGTAATTGTTGCATAGTATCTCACGTTATTTGATTTAACTATTGTCGATATTTTATATATTATTAAATCAATAATTGAGACAACAAAGTTATTAATATTATTATTTGCAATATTAACGATGTCTAGAAGTTCTGTCAAGGAGAGGTTTGGTCACCTAATTGCGCGCCAATAGAGAGAAATCCTTATTGGAAAGCCCCCTATTTCCTGGGAATGACCTGGTCGATTAGTATTGCGAATTATAATAATGATGATAAATGTTGTTTATATATATATATATATATATATATATATATATAAGTTGTAATACATGTCAAGTGGGGGAATCATGAGTGCATCCCTTGAATGAACTAGCATTATGTGATGTCTTTGTCATCAAAAGAAATTGGTGGAGTGGGGGGGAATGGATGGAGCACTATATCATTATTATATATATTTATAAAGTGTAGTATTTGTTTTGTAAGGCAAGTGATATCACGGGATTGAATCCCGTGAATTTAAGAAAGGAACATGTGTTATATATATATATATATAATATAATATATATAATATTTTATTTAAAAGTTTTTATTTTATTATAATATTTTATTTATACTGCATAGTAAATCAATATGGACCGTCCGTTTAAAAGTAAATCAATCTGGACTGTTCATGAATTAGTTAATATTCAATCAATTCTCCAATAAATAGAAGCTCATTCCTTCATTATTTCTTACGAATTCACTGAAACTCTAGAGAGAGAAACTATAGAGAGAAAGAAGAAAAGTATTCTGCTACTTCACTACTCCCATATCCAGTTTCTTCTAAGGTAAGGGGTATTATTTCTTTTGTATTCATGAAGAGAACTTCTGTTATTCCATTTTTTATTTTTTTGTTGGAATAACCTATATACACGGGCTACCCTATACTTGGTGAAATTCTTCTGTTATTCCATTCTTTATTATTATGTTGGAATAAAGCATCATGCTAAGCACCGCATACATGGTGAAATTCTTACGTTATTCAATTCTTTATTATTCTCGTTAGAACATCACATGCAATGCGTTTACGCATGTCCGGTTCTCATTATTTTTATTCTGTTGGAACATCGCGTATTGGTCTTAATTTTGCTCGAGTTGGTTCCGTTATTTATTACTCTGTTGGAATAACCTGTCTGTGCGGTCTATCGCATGCCTGGTGATTTATTTTTTTATTCTATTCTTTATTATACTCCATGAAGCAGTATAATGTTGACAATTTGGCTTTTATACTCCATGAAATTAGTGGAATATCCTTGATATTTGTGCTTCATCCAGTATCTTTTCATGAAAATATTCTTCTGAGCATTCTTGAGTTTTACCCCATAAAGCAGTATCATGTTGACAATTTGGACGTTATTGGTTCCTGGATAAATTAATTCTTGAACTTGTTTTTATTGAATTCTTATATCATTGTCATCATCCTCATGTTTATATTATATTGAAAGTCATCTGTGGCCTGTAGTGCATAGATGGACTGGGTATGATTATGACCAGGGATTATTCGGTATAATTGATAAGTAGGTTTTATACCTACTTATCCGGCATCTATTACTTGAATTATTTACTTAATCTCGTGTTTCTTAGTTACTTGTCATGCATTTTGTTTCCATTTTGTAGATTATATGTTTGGAAGCTGAGTGAGCATATATTGGTATGAAATTGCAAGGAAAAGCAATTCCGGATATCGTTCGGGCCTTCATGTTCATTTCATGTCTATTTCATGTTCTTGGTATGGAAATTGGACTATGTTGTTGGACTTTTTATTGGCTTTCCGGAACGTCTTGTATCATTCCAATCGGAAGTTCGGATATGAGAGTATGGCCTTTTTAGCAACAAAGACAAAGCTAAGAGTTGTTTTGTTGTCATTACACAGCAGCAGCTACTTCCGATGCAATTTTGACCTTCATCCGTTCGTTATTTCTGAAAACTCAAAGAATGAAAGTTGTAGAGCTCGTCGATAGATTCTATTTGATAGGTGGCGGGCCCCGTAACTCCTCCCGATTTAAAAGTTATGGTAGTTTTAGTAAAGGACAGTGCATCAGGTTTGCAGAAGGTAGGCAAGTTAGGGCTTGCTCTTTTTAGCCTTGATAGTAAGCCAGGGCTTGGGTCCTGGGTAGTTTAGCAGCAGGTAGGGAAGCCGGGGATTGCTATTACAAAGGGAAAAGGCAAGCTAGGGCTTGGGTACTCAAATTTGAAGTCTCCTAGTTGGTTTCCAAGGCTACAAACATGGAGTTTAAGTGATGGTGATGACTTGGGACTCGTATTGGCATGGAATTGTAATCAGAATACATGTTGAAGTATATAATTAACAACAAACAATGAGATTAGAGACACATAAGGAAAATTACAAAGATTAATCTCAGTTTTTCTAAGCAAGCGTTGAAGGAGTAATTCAAGGAGATTTTCAAGACGATTGCGATTCTAGGCTACGTGAAGGGTGTTTTTCAATATTCTTCGTCTTAGACTAGTATTTGTAATTGAAAGAATGATTTCCATGATTTATTCAGTGTTTATTCCGTTTATTATGAACTAATTCACTTTTTAGGCTTATGATGGATCTTTGAGTGAATCTATGATTTTGTAAACTTTGATTTCCAATTTAATAAGCTATTTCCAGTTTATCTATATTGATTTGAGCTTGAATCTATGAATTGCCTGATCAACAATTCTTTGTGGACTTGTATGGAATCGAGAGAGGATATTCAAATCTAGACCTAGTTGATATAACATGTGTTCATAAATTTTGTGAATAGCTTAATCTTGATGAATGTTAAGGTAGAGATATGCTTGACATCGCATGTAATCGAATAGAGAACTTATTCTTCAACCTTCTTCAATTGTAATTCACGTAGAGATATAGTGGGTTAGTTGATTAAGGTGTTTAACAGATTTCTATCTTAATTGTGGATTGACGTTAATACGGTATTAGTGCATCGAGAGGTGGTTAATACTACGTTCGTGTTCTTGATTAATAAACTGGGATAGTGAATTGAATTGGAATAAAAGTGTTAAAATCAGAGTGAAGCTTAGGGTGAAATCATAAGTCTAAATCTCCATTAATTGTTTGAAATTCCAGATTTTGATACTTGTGATTATTTTGTGATAGTTTAATTATTCTTTATTTAGAGTTGTTAATTTTAATCATTGAATTGGATAGTTTAATAAAATTAGGATTAATAGGAAATTGATAATTGTGAAGTTAAGTTTCTTGCTAAATTGTCTTTGTGGGAACGACACTCTACTCATCACTTTATTACTTGTTGACCACGTATACTTGCGTGTTGTGCGTAACTTGAATTTACCCAACAAGTTTTTGGCACCGTTGCCGAGGAATATTTAGTATAAATCTTAGTAATTTTACAATATCAGTTTAATTAATCTAGTTTTACTTAGATATTTTTTTTGTTTTGTTCTTCTTATTTCAGGTGTTGGAAGCAGTTTATGCAAACTCGGTCCAAAAATCCAGACTTGTTGCCTTTTGAGGACGACATTGAGAAAAGGCTTCAGAGGTTAAGTAAGTGGATCAAGGAAACGAGGCAAGAATTCGAAACATATGAAAAAGAAGAGGAAATGGTAGCCGAAGATCAGAAAGCATTAAGGGATTTCGCCACACCCAAGGTGACTAAACTGCAGACAAGCATCACCAGGCCCGCAATAGCAGCAAACACATTTGAAATTAAGCCTAGGATGATTCAAATGATTCAGAATTCAGTTCAGTTTGGGGGATTGGCAAATGATAATCTGAACGAGCATCTAGTCAGTTTTTTGGAAATGTGCGACACCTTTAGGTTCAATGGGGTGTCAGATGAGGCGGTGAGACTTCGATTATTCCCATTCTCTTTACGGGACAAGGCAAAGAGTTGGTTCCATTCTTTACCATCTGGTTCGATAACTACATGGGAGGATTTAGCTCAGAAATTCCTCGCAAAATTCTTTCCACCGGCGAAAACTGTGAAGATGAGGAACGAGATAACGATGTTTGAATAACAACATAGGGAGTCGTTATATGAGGCCTGGGAGAGATACAAAGAATTGCTCAAAAAATACCCACATCATGGACTGTCCAAGTGGCTACAAATGAACAGCTTTTACAACAGACTACATGGGAATCTCAGAACGAGTATTGATGCAGCGTCGGGCGGAGCATTCATGGTTAAGAGTTACGAGGAAGCATACAATTTGATTAAAACCATGGCACTTAATAACTACCAGTGGCCCACAGTGAGAATGACACAAGCGAAGGCAACTGGGGTCTTAGAAGTAGATGGTATGACAGCTATACAAGCACAGATTGCTGCACTTTCAAAGAAGTTGGATTCGATGACAAGGGCACAAGCACAACAAGCACAACAAGTGGCAATATTATGTGAGTTGTGCGCGGGGGAGCACCCAAGGGATCAATGTGCGATAAATCCAGCATCGGTTCAGTTTGTGGGCAATTATAATAGAATTCCACAGAACACATACCAGACCACATACAATCAAGGAAATAGGAATCATCAGAATTTCTCATGGAGCAACAACTAGCAAAATCAAGCTTCACTACAATCATATCCACCAGGATTTCAGAACCAGCAACAACCAACTCAATATCAAGAAAGGAAATCAGATCTAGAGGAGTTGGTGACAAAATACATAACTAGCAATGAGGTGGCTATGAAAAATCAAGCGATGGCTATGAAATCACAAGAGATGGCAATCAAGAATCTGGAGAATCAGATAGGACAAATTGCGTTGGCATTGAACAGCAGGCCACAAGGGACCCTACCAAGCGATACAGAGAGAAATCCGAAGGGTAACCATGAACAGTGTCAAGCAATTACATTCAGGAGTGGAAAACATTTCGAAGGTACTAATGCAAAAAATTAAGCAACTCTGGATGAAAAAGTTGATGATAGGAACGTGAGTGTAGAAAGTAAAGGTGAGGATAAGAAAGGTGAGGAAACAAAGCTAAACAATAAGCCAATTGCTTATCCACCACCACCATTTCAGCAGAGGGTCCAAAAACAGAAATTAGACAAGCAATTTGCAAAGTTTTTGAAAGTATTCAAGAAACTTTAGATTAATATTCTGTTTGCAGAAGCCCTAGAGCAAATGCCGAGCTACGCAAAATTTATAAAAGGGATTCTGTTAAGGAAGAAGAAATGGGAAGATTTTGAGACTATGGCACTAACATAGGAGTGTAGTGCAGTGTTACAGCAGAAGTTACCACTAAAACTCAAGGACCCAGGGAGCTTAACTATTCCATGCACGATCGGGAATATGCATTTCAACAAGTGTTTATGTGATTTGGGGGCGAGTGTAAACCTTATGCCATTGTCAGTACACTTAAAATTGGGTTTGCCTGCACCAAGGCATACGAACATTACATTACAGTTGGCGGATAGGTTAGCCACATATCTGAGAGGCATAGTAGAGGACATTCTAGTGAAAGTGGATAAGTTTATATTCCCCATGGACTTTATCATTCTGGATTTTGAGGAGGACAAGAACATCCCAATTATCCTAGGGAGACCATTTTTGGCTACGGGCAGGACACTCATAGATGTACAAAAAGGAGAACTCAGTATGAGGGTCCAAGTTCAAGAAGTAAAATTCAATGTGTTTAAGGCCATGAAATTCCCTACGGATGAAGAAGAATGTTTTTGAATGGAATTAATTGAGCAAATCATCAGTGATGACAAGAGCAAGAGTTTGGTAAATGATCCGTTAGAAACAACGTTATTGGGGGATCTGGAATTGGTGGATTACCTACAAATGCTAGACTCATTGCCACAAGTTTCCATATTTAGAACACCGTTTGAACCACTGCACATGGAGGATGTAACCGCAGAAAGACTGAAACCATCATTCGAAGAGCCATCAAAGCTGGAACTTAAGCCACTCCCTAAACACCTCAGGTATGCGTATTTAGGCAATTCAAATTCTTTACCTGTTATTATTTCTGCTGCACTTAACGAATTACAGGAAGAAAAGCTGCTGAGGGTGCTTAGGAAACACAAATCAGCGATCGAGTGGACAATTACAGATATAAAGGGAATCAACCCTTCATTTTGCATGCACAAGATCTTAATGGAAGATGAGGCAAAATCGACGGTGGAACAATAGTGGCGACTTAACCCGATTATGAAGGAAGTTGTGAAGAAAGAAATATTGAAGTGGTTAGATGCCGGCATCATCTACCCGATTTCCGACAGCAAATGGGTGAGTCCAGTTCAATGCGTGCTAAAAAAAGGATGAATGACAATGGTGCAGAATGAGGACAATGAATTAATACCAACTAGAACAGTGATAGGTTGGAGGTTTGCATGAATGATAGAAAATTGAACAAGGCAACCCAAAAAGACCATTTCCCGCTGTCATTTATTGATCAAATATTGGATAGATTGGCAGGACACCAATATTTCTGTTTGTTGGATTGGTACTCTGGCTACAACCAAATAGTCATCGCTCCAGAGGATCAAGAGAAGACCACATTCACGTACCCTAACGACACATTCGCATTCAGGAGGATGTCATTTGGGCTATGCAATGCACCTACAACTTTCCAACGGTGTATGATGGCCATTTTTTCAGATATGGTGGAGAAAATTGTTGAGGTCTTCATGGATGAATTTTTGGTCTATGGAGGTAGCTTTGATACCTGTCTAGGGAATTTGGTAATGGTATTACAACGATGCAAGGATACGAACCTCGTACTAAATTGGGAAAAATGCCACTTCATGGTGGAAGAGGCATAATTTTGGGCCATAAGGTATCGGCTCAAGGACTGGAAGTATACAAAGCAAAGCTGGAAACCATTGAAAAACTGCCTCCACCAAGCTTAGTTAAGGGTATTAGGAGTTTCTTGGGACATGGTGGGTTCTACAGGAGGTTTATAAAAGACTTCTCCAAAATTGTGAAACCTCTATGCAGTTTTGTAAAGAAGGATGCTACTTTCAGCTTTGATGAAGAATACAAGACAGTTTTTGACGTATTAAAGAGAAAATTGACTACAGCCCCTGTTATAGTCGCACTGGATTGGAGCATGCCATTCGAGCTTATGTGTGATGCAAGTGACTTAGCAGTTGGGGCTATTTTGGGCCAACATCGAGACAAGGTGTTTCATGCCATATACTACGCAAGCAAAACACTTACAGAAACTCAAATGAACTACACAACCACAGAAAAGGAATTGCTTGCAGTGGTGTATGTGTTTAACAAATTCTAGGCATACTTGATCGAAACTAAGGTGATAGTCTACACGGACCATTCGGCTATTCGGTACCTAATTGCAAAAAAAGATGCTAAGCCACGCCTTATCCGATGGATTTTCCTACTTCAAGAGTTTGATCTAGAAATAAAAGATAGAAAAGGGATGGAGAATCAGGTAGCCGATCACTTGTCTAGGCTGGAAAACCAAGGGAAATTAAAAGAGGACAAGTGAGAAATCAATGAATCATTCCCGGATGAACAACTATTTGGAATAAATGCAGATTTTCCTTGGTATGCGGATTATGCAAATTATCTTGTGAGCAACGTTCTGCCACCTGATCTCACAAGATAATAGAAAAAGAAGTTTCTTCATGACGTGAAATGGTACATGTGGGATCAGCCTTACTTGTTCAAACAGTGCGCCGATAAGATGATTAGAAGGCGTGTGTCCTACAGTGAAGTGAAGAACATTCTGCATGAGTGTCACTCATCTGCGTATGGCGGACATTATGGAAGTGAGAGGACAACAACGAAGGTGTTGCAATCTGGGTTTTATTGGCCTACACTATTCAAGGACGCCCACCATTTTGTTAAAACATGTGATAGATGTTAAAGGGTGGGCAACATTTCAAAATGGAATGAGATGCCTCTACAAACGATTCTTGAAGTTGAAATTTTTGATGTAAGGGGCATTGATTTCATGGGGCCATTCCCATCGTCTCTGAATAATTAGTATATTTTACTTGTAGTGGACTACGTATCAAAGTGGGTTGAAGCTGCAACATTACCATCAAACGATGCCAAGGTGGTCCCCAAATTCCTACAAAAGAACATTTTCACAAGGTTTAGCACGCCAAGAGCAATTATTAGTGACGAAGGTAGTCACTTTTGCAACAAGTCATTCACAGCTCTATTGGAAAAGTATGGGGTCAACCATAAGGTAGCTACATCTTATCATCCCCAAACTAGTGGACAAGCTGAGGTCTCGAATAGGGAAGTCAAGAGAATCTTGGAAAAAGTGGTGAATCTGAATCGAAAGGATTGGTCGCTCAGGTTGGATGACGCATTATGGGCATACCGGACCGCGTATAAAACATCGATCGGGATGTCACCATATCAACTACTGTACGAAAAGGCTTGTCACTTACCGGTCGAATTACAACATAAGGCTTATTGGGCAATTCAGAAACTCAATTTTGATCAAACAGCTGTAGGGGAAAAGTGATTACATCAATTAAATGAGCTCGACGAATTTCGTCTTCAAGCCTATAAGAACTCCAAGTTATACAAGGAAAAGGTGAAAAGATGGCACGAACAGAAAATTATGCAAAGGACTTTCGAGCCAGGGAAATCAGTCCTTTTGTTCAGCTCACGGTTGAGATTGTTCCCAGGCAAGCTTAAGTCAAGATGGTCAGGACCATTTACAATAAAAAGGGTGTTCTCTCACGGCGCCATTGAAATCTACAGTCAGAATCCTTTAGAAACTTTTAAGGTCAATGGTCATATATTAAAGCACTATTAGGGTGGTGAGTCCAACACGGACGTCATAGCTATCACACTTGCAGACGCACCATAAACAGGGAGTAGTCAGGCTGAACGACTTAAAATCAAGCGCTCACTGGAAGGCAACCCAATTTTTATTTATTTTTATTCTTTTTCTTCATTTTTCTTTTCTTAAGTAATTTTATCCATACTAGTGAAATGGTAGTTAGAATAATATTTGGTCTAGAATATAGTCATGTCAATTCATTAAATAGTATTTAAAGTATATTTGATATTTAAATAATCTTACCCTCCATGCTTGAATTTGCTCAATATTTACTTATGAGTATGTTTTCATGTTGATCAGGCATTCAAGAAGCTATGGAATGCACAAAGGAATCAACAAAGAGGAAACTTATATTGCATTAGCAAACTAAATGCCTTAGCAGAACACTACCAAGCTTGGGCTTGCCCCTTCAAGAACAAAAAACAAGTTGGGGCTTGCTCCTCATGGGCATTAATAGAACATAGGCAAGCCGGGGCTTGCCCCTCTAGGCACAAATAACAAGCCGGGGCTTGCTCCTCATAGGCATTAATAGAACATAGGCAAGTCGGGGCTTGCCCCTTCAAGCATAAATAGCAAGCCGTGGCTTGCTCCTCATGGGCATTAACAGAACATAGGCAAGTCGGGACTTGCCTTTCAAAGCACATTGAGCAAGCTGGGGCTTGGGGGTCCAAAAATTGAAGAGTTGGTTATAGCAGTTGCAATCTTCTGACATGATTTCCCAATCTCATTACAACTCAACTTCCTACAATCCTACTCCTTCACAACATAAACCCATGACCTTGCATATTACTTCCCATCTCCTCACTATAACCAAACACTTACCCACTACTTCAAGCTAGTCACCCACTATTCCCTACATAACCTCCTCTCTATAAAACAACCCCTTCACCGCACAATCCAACACCCTCAATTCACACCAATCTAGAAGTTAAAGGTTAGGGTTTGAGTGAATCTCTAAAACCAACTTGGAAATATATTGAAAGTAAAAAGTTGGTTTTATAATTCCTCAATTTCTATTACCATAGTTCAAGCCAAATCACCAAGTTTGTGGGAATTTCAAGTCTCGCACACCAAGTGCTCGACAAATTGTTGAAGTGAAGTTTAGGGGAATTTTTTGTTAAAGCTCATCAATTCCAAATCAATGGCACCAAAACCAGCATCAAAGAGGCTACGAGGAGAGAGTTCTGGAGCCACACCATTAACACGAACCTTTGATAAGTGAAAATTCATAAGTGCCGCCGCCGCCGACCGTTACGACTATATGGTGACAAAATCACTCACACCTGAGCGGGGGTTGGCACCTGAGCCTGTGGATGGCAAAATGATGCAACAAATATATCAAAAAGGTTGGAATAAATTAACAGCAAAGCTCAAGGCCGCAGTTGTGAGTGTGGTCAAAGAATTTTACGCTAACGTCGAGGATAAGGCCCCCTTCAATGCGTTTATACGGGGTAGGTTAGTTCCTTTCAGTACCGACGCCATCAACACGTAATATCAGTTACGAGTGCCAAGACATTGCCAGTACCAACACTTACATGACAATGATCCAGAATATGGTACGTATTTTTGTGCGCTAAATTACTTCCATCTACACACACGTCAGATGTGCCCAAGGATAAAGAAATACTCTTATATGCCATGGTACAAGATTTCATCATCGACATAGGGGCTATAATCAACTTTTTAATCCGTAGATGCCTTCGAGGACCATTATCTGGCAGATTGCCACACCCATCACTCATTTGTGGGTTGTGTATACAAGCAGGAGTTCGATGGTCAAATGATGAGATAACCTAGATGCCGCTTCAGACACTTAACTCGAGAATGATTGCAAGATATGCGATGTGGCCCGGAGGCGAGTCGCACCCGAAAGGAGTAGGATTTGTATTTCCCTCAGCCTCGGAGGAGGCTGACGCTGAGGACACCTCGAATGACGATGAGTTTCAGGAGAATGCGACAATGGGAGAGCAAGAAACAGAGACATCATCACAGCTTGGAGTAATATCTAGCCCTCAGTTCCTCAACCTTCAACGACAAGTGGATGAGCACAACAAGGAAGCACGAAGAGAAATGCGGAGACTAGCAGCGAGGCAGGACCACATGTTTGAGGCCATGAATTTATCTTTCGCCTCATTGAACGCTACGCTCCAAAGCTTCAATCCTACTGCCCAATTCTCATACCAGCAACCAGCCCCAATGCCAAGGTTCCCACCCAACGATTCCGATGAAGAACAACAGCCACCACCAAACTAGACTTAGGCGATTATAGGGAAGTCCTCTTTTATTTATCTCTTTATCTATACAATGAGGGCATTATAATTCTCAAGTTTGGGGGATTTAGTTGCATGTTGCATAGTTAATTTCATTAGCTAGGTTTGCATATGTTAGTCCATTGTTTATGTTTAGAATTATTAAATGTTGCATTCATGTAATCATGTAGTTGCATAGTAGCTTAGGAATGTAAATAGTTTTTATTTATCTTTGCAATCATGTTATGTTTATCACATATTTTCCATTTTAAAAAAATAAATAAATATAAAAATAAATAAAAAATCAAAAATAATAGTTAGTTACTATGTTCATCTTGCATGAGTCCTACTATTTGATAGTTACAGTCTATTGTGGCCAATGATGAGAATGGGATTGAGTAGACAAGTATAGTACTGATTATTAGAACTTTAATGTGATTTCTTGTTATGAATTGTATCTTTTCCTGTTTGAAACTGGTATAATCAGGTTAACACGTTAGAGACAACTTTGTTGACTGATTAAGTTTAAATTGATACATAATGGAATTCTTAAGGATAATATTAGTTTGAATAAATTAAAGACATGAACAGGCAGAGATGGCTAAATTTAGACAAAAACTTAAGTTTTGGGGAAACATTTGGGATATATAAGCTTAAAAAAAAGAGAAGAAAAAAAAATAATAAAAAAAATGATGAAAAAATTACCATAGCTAGTCTTGTTTCGGGGCCTTTGTTATTTGAGCAAGTACGCCCGAGGGGATTGTCTTTACACCTAGCGCCCTAAGGTCTTATATGGTTTGGGAGTCGTTGGTCGAAAGTTTGCTAAGGGGTAGCACTGTTAGCTTAATGGAATGAGACATTACACAGTCATGGTTAAAAAAAATATAATAAAAAAAATGGAAAAAGAGCAAAAAGCCCCCGTAATGCAAAGTAAAGCATAAGTATCCCGGATTGGACTCTTGAATTTGGTGGAAGTTTGACTTTAGTTGGATCTAGCCTGTTCGTGAATTTTGTGAGTTTACACTATATGATGCCTTTAAAGAGATCTATTATGTGTTGTATTTAGCATTATATCAGTTAGCACTGTTGTTGAGCACACATTCACTATATCAGTAACAACAGTCTAAGATTTGATGATTGATCGAGAAATTACTGATGAGTTTTGATATGATGTATTATCATGTTTACTTGATTTCTCTGAGGCCGGGCGAAGAATTGTTGTTCTCATTGTTGTTGGATTCGTAGGCATATAGATTAGTTGCATTGCATTGCATTTTTTTCTTTGTTTTTGCTTGAGGACAAGCAAAGGTTTAAGTTTGTGGGTATTTGATAAGTAGGTTTTATACATACTTATCCGACATCTATTACTTGAATTATTTGCTTAATCTCGTGTTTCTTAGTTACTTGTCATGCATTTTATTTTCATTTTGTAGATTATATGTTTGGAAGCTGAGTGAGCAATTATTGGTATGAAATTGCAAGGAAAAGCAATTCTGGATATCGTTCGGGCCTTCATGTTCATTTCATATGTATTTCATGTTCTTGGCGTGGAACTTGGACTATGTTATGGGACTTTTTCTTGGCTTTTCGGAACGTCTTGTATCATTCTAATCAGAAGTTCAGATGCGAGAGTATGTCCTTTTTAGCAACAAAGACAAAGCTAAGAGTTGTTTTGTTGTCATTACACAGCAGCAGCTACTTCCGATGCAATTTTGACCTTCATCCGTTCATTATTTCTGAAAACTCAAAGAATGAAAGTTGTAGATCTCGTCAATAGCTTCAATTTGATAGGTGGCGGGCCGTGTAAGTCCTCCCTGTTTAAAAGTTATGGCAGTTTTAGTAGAGGACAGTGCAGCAGATTTACAGAAGGTAGGCAAGCTAGGGCTTGCTCTTTTTAGCCTTGATAGCAAGCCGGGGCTTGGGTCCTAGGTGGTTTAGCAGCAAGTAGGTAAGTTGGGGGTTGCTATTACAAAGGTAAAAGGCAAGCTGGGGCTTGGGTACTCGAATTTGAAGTCTCCTAGTTGGTTTTCAAGGCTACAAACATGGAGTGTAAGTGATGGTGATGACTTGGGACTCGTATTGGCATGGAATTGTAATCAGAATGCTTGTTGAAGTATATAATTAACAACAAACAATGAGATTAAAGACACATAAGGCAAATTACGAAGATTAATCTTAGTTTTTCTAAGCAAGCGTTGGAGGAGTAATTCAAGGAGATTTTCAAGACGATTGCGATTCTAGGCTACGTGAAGGGTGTTTTTCAATATTCTTCATCTTAGACTATTATTTGTAATTGAAAGAACGATTTCCATGATTTATTCAGTGTTTATTTCGTTTATTATGAACTAATTCACTTTTTAGGCTTATAATGGATCTTTGAGTGAATCTATGATTTTGTAAACTTTGATTTCCAATTTAATAAGCTATTTCCAGTTTATCTATATTGATTTGAGCTTGAATTTATGAATTGCCTGATCAACAATTCTTTGTGGACTTGTATGGAATCGAGAGAGGATATTCAAATCTAGATCTAGTTGATATAACGTGTGTTCATGAATTTTGTGAATAGCTTAATCTTGATGAATGTTAAGGTAGAGATATGCTTGGCATCGCATGTAATCGGATAGAGAACTTATTCTTCAACCTTCTTCAATTTTAATTCACGTAGAGATATAGTGGGTTTGTTGATTAAGGTGTTTAACGGATTTTTATCTTAATTGTGAATTGACTTTAATACGGTATTAGTGCATCGAGATGTGGTTAATACTACGTTCGTGTTCTTGATTAATAAACTGGGATAGTGAATTGATTTGGAATAAAAGTGTTAAAATCAGAGTGAAGCTTAGGGTGAAATCATAAGTCTAATTCTCCATTAGTTGTTTGAAATTACAGATTTTTATACTTGTGATTGTTTTGTGATAGTTTAATTATTCTTTATTTAGAGTTGTTAATTTTAATCATTGAATTGGATAGTTTAATAAAATTAGGATTAATAGGAAATTGATAATTGTGAAGTTATGTTTCTTGCTAAATTGTCTCTGTGGGAACGACACTCTACTCATCACTTTATTACTTGTTGACCACGTATACTTGCGTGTTGTGCATAACTAGAATTTACCCAACAATAATCATGCCCGTAATGTTACAAATGATGTGGTAAAAGTCTTCATTGGCTCGTTGTGCATTTATGGACAGTTGTTGGCATGATCATGACTATTGATGAATACACGAATATCCTTAGCCCGTAGTGCATGGATAATTTGTGGTCATGATACTAATGAATATCCTTGGCTGTAGTGCAGGGATGATAGGGATTATTTATTAAGCTGAGTCTCATCGATAAAAGTGATGAAAAACCTTTTTAAATCATAAAAGATAGTTGATTCTATTCTCTACTTGACTCTTTTAATGGATTGCTTGTTCCGCTGCAGTTAAACTTGATGTTTGTTATATTTTATCAGTTTAACACTGTTGAAGGCTAACGATAATTTTTTTTCTGCATTATCTTAGTTATAATATTTCTTACTAGGCTAGTTGAGCTCACCCTTTTTCTTTCATTGTTCTCTTCAGGAAATGAGAACGTAGCAGGGACTAGTCGGGGAACGGAGTGACGGTCCAGATGATAGCATTAGTAGTCCTCACTATTCTATGAGATAGCGTGATAATAATTGTAAAGATGACTTATTCTGAGAGTGGATATTGTCTAGAAGACAATATTTGTATTAAAACTCACAGCTCTTATTGTATATTTAAGATTGTATTTGTATTCTGTACCATGTATTTGGCGACTCAGAATAGGTGATGTATACCTATTTTGGGGGTGTCACACTCCCAACTTTGAATTGCTTTAATCTTTGCTGGGTCAATAGATATTCCTTGACTTGATACTACGTGCCCAAGGAATGCTACTTCCTCAAGCCAGAATTCGTATTTCTTTAAATTTGCATAAATCTTGTTTTTACGAAACTTTTGGAGTATTAGCATCAAGTGTTGCTCATAATCTTCACGACTTTTGGAATAAATAAGGATGTCATCAATAAAGACGACCCCAAAGTAATCCAAATATTCCTTGAATACTCGGTTCATCATATCCATGAAGGCAGCAAGAGCATTAGTCAATCCAAAAGACATGACTAGGAATTCATAATGCTCGTCATGGGAGTTCGGAAATCTTTTGGAATGTCATCGGTTCTAATCTTCAATTGGTGATATCCGGAACGAAGATCAAACTTTAAAAAAAAATTGGCGCCTTGCAACTAGTCAAACAGGTCATCAATGCGAGGCAATGGATATCTATTTTTGATAGTGACATGGTTCAACTCCCAATAATCAATATAAAGTCGCATACTCCCATCTTTCTTCTTCACGAATAAAACAGGAGCACCCTAAGGAGACGTACTAGGACGAATGAAACCGATGTCTAACAATTCTTGCAGTTGGGTCTTTAACTCCCAAACTTCAATAGGAGCCATTCGATATAGGGCTTTAGAAATGGGTTTTGTACCGGGTTCAAGGTCGATACAAAATTCAATTTCACGCTCTAGGGGTAGGCCAGGAAGTTCTTCCGGGAATACGTCAGGAAATTCATTAACAATAGAAATATCATTCAAAACTGACGTATTTTTGTTTAGATCCGTGACATGAGCTAAGAAAGCTTGACATCTATTTTTTAATAAATGAATAACTTTATGGCTTGAGATGACAGTGATGGATTTTAATGGTTTGGTTGCTTGAATTCGCATAATAGGTTGGTTAGGAATATGAAAGCTAACAACCTTACGAAAACAATCAATTTTTTCATGATGAGTAGTTAACCAATTAATCCCTAAAATCACTTCAAATGCAAGTATTTTCAAAGAAATAAGATCGACAGGTAACGTGCGGTTACCAATTTGAATCAAACAAGACTTATAAACCGTGGATGTAATGAAGGTTTCTCCCAATGGAGTTTCAACAGATAAATCAAAGTCTAATTTCTCTAGAGTCAAATTTAAACGTTGAGCGCAAGTAGGAGAAATAAAGGAATGGGTAGAACCGGTATCAAATAAAGTATAAACTTCGCTAGAGTTTATGATTAGCTTACCCGTGATCACCTCGTTCGGATTCCTCACTTCTTGGGAGGTTACGACAATTGCTCTCCCTTGAACTACAGGTTTTGTCTTGTCTAAGACACCCTTGGATGCCTCCATCCCAGCTGGACTTGACTTTAGTGCACAAAAAAATCGAGCTAGGTGACCTTCTTTTCCATAATTATAACATGCTTTGGACTACATCGTGCAGTTTGGACTTATGTGTCCTTCCCCTCCACATTTATAATATACGACCGGTGGTCATTTTCCATCCTTAACAGCGGGTGCTGGTGCTGACGTCTTTCCATCTTTGTTGAACTTTCTCTTCTTGAACTTTCCACTCCTATTGTCTTGGCCATGATTACCACCGAATTGGTTATCATTTCTGGCATGTTGATTCCCTCCACGTTTGTTGTCACCGCTTCGATGACTGCTACCACTGGTATTATCGACTTGTTGGCTGCTCTCTCTTGGTTGGGTTGACTCATTATCACGCTCTAATAACTGAGCCCTATTCACAATATCTGAATAGAAACACAGTTTATGAGAGATAAGCTATTGATGTATCTCGGGTTTCAAACCTCTTAGAAACATCCGCGTCATTATCTCCTCATTATCAACCAAGTGGGACGCAAACCGAGACAACTCGGCAAACTTAGCTTCGTACTGCGCCACGGTCATATTGTTTTGCTCAAGCTTGATGAACTCCACCTCCTTCATGTGATGAATACTTTTAGGAAAGTACTTTTCGTTGAACAATTCTTGGAACATCTCCCAAGACATCTTCAGTGCGGTAGGTTGAGTACGCTTTATAGATTCCCACCAGTAATCTGCCTCTGCACGCAACATGAAGGTGGCAAAGGGAACCTTTTGTTCCTCGGAGCATCCCAAGACATCAAATATCTTGTTGATCTACTTTATCCACGTCTCCGCCTTAAGTGGTTTTAGCTCTCCAAAATACTCCGAGGGTCCCAGCTCCTTGAACTGTTTAGCGGTGACCGTCCGAGAGTTGTCAGTGTTTCCACCTGCATTTTGGACAGGAGCCGCTCTCGCCTGATGTTGCATGAATTACATAAAGCCTCTGAACATCCCATCGTTCACCATTTCATCGGTGTTATTGTTTTCATGAGGATTATTTTCTTCCTATTGCACATTACCCTGGGCATTGATCGTTGGTGACTCAACGGTCTCATGTGCTTCATTGTTTATCTCAACATTTTCGGATGCCATTTTCAAATACTTCCACAAAACAAGGGTTAATTAACATATCACATAATATCTTTATACTCTGACCGACCAATTAAATACCAAATAAACTTAGGTAGGTCATATTAGCGAAGGAATTCCCCGTCTCTCCCCTCCTAGTTCTTGTCTCACATCTTAGCCAGGGATCATTTTCCTAAGCTCTGATACCAACTGTGATGCCCCCAAAATAGGTATACATCACCCATCTTAGGTCGCCAGATACAAGGTACTCAATACAAATACAAACTAATTATACAACAGTCGTGTAAAATACGACAAAACATAAATTGAGAGTTTTAATAAGAATATTGTCATCTAGACAATATCCACACTCAAAGGAGTCCTCAATACATTTATTGTCACACTATTTAACAGAATAGTGAGGACTACTAATACTATTATCTAGACCATCACTCCGTTCCCCGACTAGTCCCGGCTACGTTCTCATTTCCTGAAGAGAACAGTAAAAGAAAGGGGTGAGCTCAACTAGTCCAGTAAGCAATATTATGACTAAGATAATACAGAATAAATTATCATTAGTCTTCAACAATGTTAAATTGATAAAATACAATAGACATAAAGTTTAATTGCAACGGAATAAGCAATCCATTAGAAGAGTCAAGTAGAGCATGATATCTACTATCTTCTATGATTTAAAATGTTTTCATCAATTTTATCGCTAAGACTCAAGCAATAAATATAAACCACATCATCGAGTCATCCCTGCTTTACGGGCCAAGGATATTCATTAAATTATCAATGGTCATGACTATACCGAATAATCCCTGGTCATAATCATACCAAAAACTGTCCGTCAATACACTACAGACCACTGAGGACTTTTACCACATCATTTATAACATTACAGGTTATGATTATATCGAATAATCCCTGGTCATAATCATACCAAGTCCATCTATGCACGTAAGCCAAAGATGACTTTCATCACAATATAAGCATGAAGATGATGACAATGACATAATAATTCAATAAAATAAGTTCAAGAATAAATTTTAAAGATTTATAAGTTAATTTATCCTGAACTCAATAATGTCCAAATTGTCAACATGATACTGCTTTGTGGAGTAAAATTTAAGAATGTTCAGAATAATATTTTCATGAAAAGATATTGGATGAAGCACACATATCAAGGATATTCCACTAATTTCTTGGTGTATAGAAGCCAAAATTTTAACCAAATGAGTATCATAGAATATATGAAACTGCAATGGATTTTCACCCGCCATGCGGTAATCCACGTAGATACATCATTTTCACAATTTAATAAGAAATGAATACAAAGGGTCATTCACCATGCATGTGGTAATCCACATAGACATGTTATTCCAACAGAATAATAAAGAATGGAATGAAAGAAGAATTCACCATGCATGCGATAGACCGCATAGACAGGTTATTCCAACAGAATAATAAATAATGGAACCAGTTCATGCGTAAATGCACGGACAGGATATTCCAACAGAATAATAAATAATGGAATAGTAAAAGACTTCACCAGGCATGCAATAGGCCAAAACAGCGAGTTATTCCAGCGCAGAATAATAAATAATGGAACCGTGTCATGCGTAATGTCATACGCATGAGACGAGGATATTCTAATGAGAATAATAAATAATGGAATAATGGAAGAATTTCACCATGTATGTGGTACTTCACATATCTGAGTTATTAAAGCGAGAATAATAAGGAATGGAATAACAGAAGAATTTTACCTTGTATGTGGTACTTCGCATATATAGGTTATTCCAATGAATAATAAATAATGGAATAATGAAGTTCTCTTCATGAATACTGAAAGAAATAATACCCCTTACCTTATAAAGAAGAGTACTCAACGGGTATGGGATATACTTGAAGAAAACTTGCACTACGCTCAAAGCTTCTTAAAACTCTAAAGAAATACGCCAAGATTATGAAGAGAATTTCTCGAATTTACGGTGTGATTTCAATTCTAACTAAGCATCCTATTTATAGGAAAATAGAAAGGATACTATGCAATAAAATGTAATACTATATATATATATATATATATATATATATATTATCCAAATTCTAATAAAAAACTAACTTTATATAAAGTATATTCATTTTATATAAAAAGATTTTACTATACAAACACTATGCAGTACTATGCAAAACACTATGCATAATAAAATATATTATATTCTAATTATTGTCTAATAAAATAAATAACTTTATAAAAGTATTCAATTTTATATAAAAAACTTTTTTGTTTTATTACATTAATAATACTAATAAAACAAAATTTATAATAAAAATATATATATATATATATATATATATATATATATATATATATATATATAAACTTAGTGACTTCATAAAAAAGACACCTCAATATATTTAACAATATTTATCATCATTATTATAATTCACAATATTAATCGACGAAGTCGTTCCCGTGAAAGAGGGGCTTTCAATAAGGATTTCTCCTATTAGCGCCGCAATTAGGTGACCAAACCTCTCCTCGATGAACTTCTAGCCATCGTTAATATTATAAATAATAATATTAATAACTTTGTTATCTCAATTATTGATTTAATAATATATAAAATATCGATAATAATTGAATCAAATAACGTGAGATACTATGCAACAATTACTGTAGCAATAATTGAACAAAACTGAATGACTTATCACGTAAGCATCAATAATCAATACCGTGTGCTACTATGTAACCACGCATATTACTGTACTTTTAACACCGGGTGTTTCAACAGTTAATGTTAAAACTTCCGCCGTTATTTTCATAAAAATATTTTTGTCGTTTATTTAATTCGACAATAATTCCATTGTGGGGCCCACCAATGATTGTTCCGTCGTACGAATATTCCCTGTTAAAATGAATATTCTCCGACCAATCGAATATTATATAACAACTTGCATACTTTTCAAAATTTCTAAATATTACCCACAACTATACATTATATCAAATTTACTCCATAATATTCAAAAATGATATTTATTGAAAATTCATCTTTATTCATAAAAGTTAGGGTCTTACAATATCCTTTTCCCCACTATCATGATCTTCATAATCAGAATTATCCATCACTAATTCTGCAGCACCTTGTCTGCCAAGAATACTCCCACATATGAATTCCTCTCTATCAGGCCAATCTGTTCTTCGGCAAACGTCCCACCATTGAACAGGACAAACTGTCACAATCTTAATTTCAAATAAGGTTCAAAATCTATTTTATTATAAAAGTTGGGCTGCATCAAGAACCATTTTATCTATGACATATAAGAGTTATTCAATAAACAATGACAGTTATAGCCAACCAAAACAAAATTAAAGATAAAAGCTCACATACACTCACATGCATATGGTACCAGTTAGATGAGAGAACTACAAAATAGTTACAACTTAACATATGTATAAACACGTACTACACTTTAGTCATAAAAGCAAAAGAGTGACAAAGTATTTTTCAACTTCTATATTGCTGCATTTTTTATTGCAGGCGTGAATACATACTAAGGTTGAATCATGCACAATTCCTGTGAATCATTATAGTTACACGCCTTTTGGAAAAATACTTATAAAATCTAAAACCAATCCCAGTGAATGCAACAAGCCCTCAACAATATGTTGTTCCTCAATCTATGTAGTAAAGTAACCAACAAGAAAAGAAACACATTAAGAACATACATTTAATTAACAAATACTTCGTTAATGATAAGAAACATGACCAAGAGGAAAAAGAAAAGGTAATCAAGGGAAGTAGCTTTGTACTGTATATGAACTTTTGTGTATAACGACACCAGGTGGAGGAGGTGTGGCTAGCATGGGAGCCATGTGCTTTGCAGGTCCAGCAGCTACAACTGGTTTTGCCATATAAGATGTTGTCCCCATGGGTCTAGAGAGCTCAAGACCATCTTTGTTCAAATATGCAATCGATCTAACATCATCATATGCCTTGATTATTGGCCTTCTCTTTGATTGTTCCTCATTCCTTGGCAGTGAGGCACCTCTAGAAGTACCAAAAACTCCATCTGGTGATCTTCTCCTTAAACGATCCAATGTCCAGGGTGAATAAGAATTTCTTAATGAACTTATCTGAGGCAGGACGTCTACACAACTTGTAGAATGGATCCTCCCCATTATACTTGTGCCAGTAGAATCGAGTAAGCGTTATCTATCATCCCTTATCTCGGGCATGCATTATCTATCACCCCTTGTCTCAGGCATTCGCTCTGTAACCTCCCACACCTCAGGAATCCGCTCTATAACCTCCCTCATCTCGGGCATCCGTTCTCTAACCTCTCTGGTCTCAGGAATCCTATGTCTAACATCCCTAGTCTCGGGCATCCTTTGTCTAACATCCATGATCTCTGGCATCCTCTGTCTAACATCCCTGGTCTCTGGAATGTGTTGCCTAACATCCCTCATTTCAGGCATTAGTTGTCTAACTTCATTTCTATCAGGCATGTACTATCTACTATTCTTTTCCTTCTACCGAAATTGCTGATACCTAGACTAGTTGTTGAGGGCCGAGTTGGCCTCGACAAAGATTTCACGAAGTCAACTCCATTTTCTTTGGCCATCACTTTGAGTTTGCTTATTTCCGCTTTTACGCATGATTTTGTATCGGAGATCATCTTTGCGAAGATGCACATCTTCATTTATTCAAAGGCAACAAAATGAGAAATGATAATTAGATCAAATTTCAATAAAACAACATAACAATAATTCTTATTAGCTAGTCTATTCCATCAGCAGAACTTGTGCTCAATCTATTTCTATAACCCCGATTGTGACGCCCCCAAAATAGGTATACATCACCCATCTTGAGTCGCCAAATACATGGTAAAAAATTCAAATATAACTTAATTATACAACAGTCATGTAAAATACGACAAAACATATGCTGTGACTTTTAATACAAATATTGTCATCTAGCCAATATCCACACTCAATTGAGTCCTCATTACATTTATTATCACACTATTTAACGGAATAGTGAGGACTACAAATGCTATCATCTGGACCGTCACTCCGTTCCCCGACTAGTCCCAGCTATATTCTCATTTCCTGAAGAGAACAATGAAAGCAAAGGGTGAGCTCAACTAGCCCAGTAAGAAATATTATGACTAAGATAATGCAGAATAAATTATCATTAGCCTTCAACAATGTTAAACTGATAAAATACAATAGACATCAAGTTTAAGCTGCGGTGAATAAGCAATCCATTAGAAGAGTCAAGTAGAGCATGATATCTACTATCTTCTATGATTTAAAATGTTTTCATCAATTTTTATCGCTAAGACTAGAATTTTAATAAATAAACCACATCATCGAATCATCCTACACACTACAGGCCAAGGATATTCATTAAATTATCAATGGTCATGACTATACCGAATAATTCCTGGTCATAATCATACCAAAAACTGTCCATCAATGCACTACAAGCCACTGGGGACTTTTAACACATCATTTATAACATTACAGGTCATGATTATACCGAATGATCCCTGGACATAATCATACCGAGTCCATTTATGCACGTAAGCCAAAGATGACTTTCATCACAATATAAGCATGGGGATGATAACAATGACATAATAATTTAATAAAACAAGTTCAAGAATAAATTTTAAAGATTTATAAGTTAATTTATCCTAAAATCAATAACGTCTAAATTGTCAACATGATACTACTTTGTGGAGTAAAATTCAATAATGCTCAGAAGAATATTTCCATGAAAAGATACTGGATGAAGCATAAATATCCAGAATATTCTATTAATTTCATGGAGTATAAAAGTCAAAACTTTAACCAACTGAGTATAATAGAATATATGAAACTGCAAATAGATTTTCGACCGCCATGCGGTAATCCACGTAGACAGATCATTTCCACAATTTAGTAAGGAATGAATACGAAGGATCATTCACCATGCATGTGGTAATCCACATAGACTGGTCATTCCAAAAGAATAATAAAGAATGGAATAACAGAAGAATTCACCAGGCATGTGATAGACCGTACAGAGAGGTTATTCCTAACAGAATAATAAAGAATGGAACCAAATCATACGTAATCCGCACAGACATGATGTTCCAACAGAATAATAAAGAATGGAACCAGGTCATACGTAATCCGCATAGACAAGATGTTCCAACAGAATAATAAAGAATGGAACCAGGTCATGCGTAATCTGCACAGACAGGATGTTCTAACAGAATAATAAATAATGGAATAACAGAAGCATTTCACCATGTATGTGGTACTTTGCATAGACAGGTTATTCCAACATAATAAGAAAGAATGGAATAACAACCCTTACAAGTATTGAAAGAAAATAACTCTCTTCACGAATACGAAAGAATAATACCCCTTACCTTAGAAGAAACTGGATATTGGAATAGTGAGGTAGCAGACTTCTCTTCTTCTTTCTCTCTATAATTTGCCTCTATAATAATTGCTCTAAAGCTTTAGTGAATTAGTGAGAAATGAAGGAAGAATAAGCTTTTATTTATAGGAAAATATAATTTTGATAATTGAACATTTTGGGGCTCGAAATATTACATTTTGGGGTAGGCCAGGAAGTTCTTCAGGGAATACGTTAGGAAATTTATTAACAATAAAAATATCATTCAAATCTAACGTATTTTTATTTAAATCCATGACATGGACTAAGAAAACTGACATCCATTTTTCAATAAACGAATAGCTTTATGGCTTGATATGACAGTGATTGATTTTAGTGATTTGGTTGCTTGAATTCGCATAATATGTTTGTTAGGAATATGAAAGCTAACAACCTTACAAAAATAATCGATTTTAGCATGATGAGTAGTTAACCAATCAATCCCTAAAATCACATCAAATGCAAGTATTTTCAAAGAAATAAGGTCGACAGGCAACGTGCGGTTACCGATTTGAATTAAACAAGACTTATAAACCGTGGATGTAATGAAGGTTTCTCCCAACGAAGTTTCAACAGATAAGTCAAAGTCTAATTTCTCCGGAGTCAAATTTAAACGTTGAGCGCAAGTAGGAGAAATAATGCAATAGGTAGAATCGGTATCAAATAAAGTATAAACTTTACTAGAGTTTATGATTAGCTTACCCGTGATCACCTCGTTCGGATTCCTCACTTTTTGGGAGGTTATGACAAACGCTCTCCCTTGAACTACCGGTTTTGTCTTGTTTGGGACACCCTTTGATGCCTCCATCCCAGCTGGACTTGACTTTAGCGAATGACAAAATCGGGCTAGGTGACCTTCTTTTCCACAATTGTAACATGCTTTGGATTGTATCGTGCATTTTGGACTTATGTGTCCTTCCCCTCCACATTTTTAACATACGACCGACGGTCGTTCTCCTTCCTTAACAACAGGTGTTGGTGCTGACGTCTTTCCATCATTATTGAATCTCCTCTTCTTGAAATGTCCACTCTTATTGTCATGGCCATGATTACAGCGAAGTGATTACCATTTCTAGCATGTTGATTTCCTCCACGTTTGTTCTCACCGCTTCGATGACTGCTACCACTGGTATTATCGACTTGCCGGATGCTCTCTCTTTGTTGGGTTGACTCATTATCACACTCCAATAACTGAGCCCTATCCACAACATCAAAATACAAACACAGTTTATAAGAGATAAGGTATTGACGTATCTCAGGTTTCAAACCTCTTAGAAACATTCACGTCATTCTCTCCTCATTATCAACCAAGTGGGATGAAAACCGAGATAACTCGGCAAACTTAGCTTCGTACTGCACCACGGTCATATTGTTTTGCTCAAGCTTGATGAATTCTACCTCCTTCATGTGATGAATACTTTCAGGAAAGTTCTTGTCGTTGAACAACTCTTTGAACTTCTCCGAAGACATTTTGAGTGCGGCAGGTTGAGTACGCTTTACAGATTCCCACCAGTAATCAGCATCTGCTCGCAACATGAAGGTGGCATAGGGAACCTTTTGCTCCTCGGAGCATCCCAGGATATCAAATATCTTGTTGATCTTCTTTATCCACATCTCTGCCTTAAGTGATTTTGGCTCTCCAAAAAACTTCGGTGGTCCCAGCTCCTTGAACTGCTTAGCGGTGACCGTCTGAGAGTTGTCAGTGTTTCCACCTGCATTTTGGACAGGAGCCGCTCTCGCCTGATGTTGCATGAATTGCATAAAGCCTCTGAACATCCTATCGTTCACCATTTCATTGGTGTTATTGTTTACATGAGGATTATTATCTTCTTGTTGCACATTACCCTGGGTATTGATCGTTAGTGACTCAACAGTCTCATGTGCTTCATTGCTTATCTCAACATTTTCAGATGCTATTTTCAAATACTACCACAAAACAAGGGTTAATTAACATATCATATATTATCCCTAATCCCTATACTCTTACCGACCAATTAAATACCAAATAAACTTAGGTAGGTCATACTAGCGAAGGAATTCCCCGTCTCTCCCCTCCTACTTCTTGTCTCACATCTCAGCCATGGATCACATCCCTAAGCTTTGATACCAACTGTGATGCCCCCAAAATAGGTTACATCACCCATCTTGAGTCGCCAAATACATGAAACAAAATTCAAATACGACTTAATTATACAACAGTCGTGTAAAATACGATAAAACATATGATGTGAGTTTTAATACAAATATTGTCATCTAGACAATATCCACACTCAATTGAGTCCTCATTAAATTTATTATCACACTATTTAGCAGAATAGTGAGGACTACTAATGCTATCATCTAGACAGTCACTCCGTTCCCCGACTAGTCCCAGCTATATTCTCATTTCCTGAAGAGAACAATGAAAGCAAAGGGTGAGCTCAACTAGCCCAGTAAGAAATATTATGACTAAGATAATGCAGAATAAATTATCATTAGCCTTCAACAATGTTAAATTGATAAAATACAATAGACATCAAGTTTAACTGCAGTGGAATAAGCAATCCATTAGAAGAGTCAAGTCGAGCATGATATCTACTATCTTCTATGATTTAAAATGTTTTCATCAATTTTTATCACTAAGACTCAGCTTAATAAATAAACCACATCATCGAATCATCCCTGCACTACGGGCCAAGGATATTCATTAAATCATCAATGGTCATGACTATACCGAATAATCCTCGGTCATAATCATACCAAAAAGCATCCATCAATGCACTTCTGTGCAATTGAGGACTTTTACCACATCATTTATAACATTACAGGTCATGATTATACCGAATGATCCCTGGTCATAATCATACCGAGTCCATCTATGCACGTAAGCCAAAGATGACTTTCATCACAATATAAGCATGAGGATGATGACAATGACATAATAATTCAATAAAACAAGTTCAATAATAAATTTTAAAGATTTATAAGTTAATTTATCCTGAAATCAATAACTTTCAAATTGTCAACATGATACTACTTTGTGGAGTAAAATTCAAGAATGCTCAGAAGAATATTTCCATGAAAAGATATTGGATGAAGCGCAAATATCCAGGATATTCTACTAATTTCATGGAGTATAGAAGTCAAAACTTTAACCAATTGAGTATAATAGAATATATGAAACTGCAAATGGATTTTCACCCGCCATGCGATAATCCACGTAGATAGATCATTTCCACAATTTAATAAGGAATGAATACGAATGATCATTCACCATGAATGTGGTAATCCACATAGACAAGTTATTCCAACAGGATAATAAAGAATGGAATAACAGAAGAATTCACCAGGCATGCGATAGACCGTACAGACATGTTATTCCTAATAGAATAATAAAGAATGGAACCAGGTCATGCGTAATCCACACAGACAGGATGTTCCAACAGAATAATAAAGAATAGAACCAGTTCATGCGTAATCCGCACAGATAGGATGTTCCAACAGAATAATAAAGAACGGAACCAGGTCATGCGTAATTCGCACAGACAGGATTTTCCAACAGAATAATAAATAATGGAATAACAGAAGATTTTCACCATATATGCGGTACTTTGCATAGACAGGTTATTCCAATATAATAATAAATAATGGAATAATAACCCTTACAAGTATTGAAAGAAAATAACTCTCTTCATGAATACGAAAGAATAATACCCCTTACCTTAGAAGAAACTGGATATTGGAATAGTGAGGTAGCAGACTTCTCTTCTTCTTTCTCTCTATAATTTGCCTCTATAATAATTGCTCTAAAGCTTTAGTGAATTAGTGAGAAATGAAGGAAGAATAAGCTTTTATTTATAGGAAAATATAATTTTGATGATTGCACATTTTGAGGCTCGAAATATTACAGTATAATACCTTCCTCTTTTTCTTCATTTTTAATTTAGTCCTGCAAGTATTATCAAACTTGCACCACCTCCCTTAATAGTAAATCATGTGAATTAATAGTTTATTCATGTGACTCAATAGTATAATCATGTGAAAAAATAAAATATAGTATAGTACCTTCAACTATACCTCCATTTTTAATTTAGTCATGCAAGTATTATCAATCTTGCACCAACTCGCCTAATAGTACATGAATGTGAATCAATAGTACACACATGTGAACCAATAGTTATATGCATGTAAATTAATAGCAATTAATTGCTCATTTATCCGATTAATTACCCAATAACTTCCAGACATCAATTATTATCGAAATAAATGTCGATTTCTGCTAACACTAATAATTTACACACAATGGAACTATCAATTTCATCTTTAATCAACACGAACTTATTCATCATTAATATTATAATTCACAATATTTAACAACCAGGTCGTTCCCAGGAAAGATGGGGCTTTCCAATAAGGATTTCTCTCTGTTGGCGCGCAATTAGGTGACCAAACCTCTCCTTGACAAAACTTCTAGACATTATCAATATTGAAAATAATAATATGAATAACTTTGTCGTCTCAATTATTGATTTAATAATATATAAAATATTTTGCAGATGATACTGTGACAATAACTGAATCAATAATATGAGAGATATGATACAATAATTATTGTAGCAATAATTGAGTATAATTGAGTGACTTCTCACGTAAGCATCAATAATCAATACCGTGTGCTACTATGCAACCATGCGTATTACTGTACTTTTACTATCGGGTAGTTCAACAGTTAACCGGTAAAACATCCGCCGTTATTTTTATAAAAATATAATTATGTCATTTTCTAACTACGACAATACTTTCATTGTGGAGTCCACCAATAATTGTTCCGTCGTACGAATATTTCATGTTAAAATGAATATTCTTCGACCAATCGAATATTATATAACCACTTGCTTACTTTGTAAAATTTATAGATATTACCCACAACTATAGTATTATATCAAATCCACACCATAATATTCAAAAATATATTTCGAGAAAATTATTTTTTATTCATAAAAGTTGGGGTCTTACACCGATGCCTGCCAAAATGTGTACCATAGTAAAGATAACTGCAAAAATATGGCATAAGATGCCCATTAAATATTCAAGTTCAGCTAAATATTCTCGAAATTGAAAGGAATCAATGAGATTGAACCCCAATAATCTCAAGAAAGTTTATTATCCTAAAAGACCACACCCCTTCTGATTTCCACCATCTACCTCATATATCAGCATCAGATTGCACAAGATCTAACTAGCTAGAAAATTATTCTAACAGTTCAGGTAGGAACATAAACAGGTCCGATTTATGTTCATATGCATGAGGTTGTCATGTATCATCATGATGTCCCCAAGTGTTCCGTCATCCTGTCGCTAGAATGTAAGTGTAGCCTCAGCACCAAGAGTTTAAGTGTAGCCTCAGCACCAAGAGTGTAAGTGTAGCCACAACATCAAGGAGAAACTTGAGCGTTGGAGAAGGTAATGCACACGCGGAACACCCAATTAATGTGCAGAACACATGTCATCTATAAATTCTTTTATAAAACTCAGCAACAATCTTTGAAGACACGCCTCAAAAAAACATGATGGATAGTAAAGCAGGTGATTACAACCTTGAACTTAATCAAGCTACGGAACTCAATAACAAATGTCCTCCAAGAAGAATTAGGTAACAGACAAGGAGCTTGTCGACGTCTGTATACTGTATGTAGAGTGGAAGAGCAACCTTCACATAATAAGCACAATGTCAATGATCCAGTGATTTAAAATGATCAAGAAGCTGACTAAAGCGAAGGTCATTCTCAGGAATAGGTTCAAATAGAACTATGCAAACCAAATAATATGTCTGAACTTTGGTCCCACTAGAAAGAATACAACATATATAAGCAGATTGTCTAGGCTAAGCTATGAATTTAAATGTGACAACTTATTATTTTGATGTTGTATCCTGGCGTAAATTTTGCATTTTACTTCTAAGAATCTCAGACTTTATGGTTAAGCCTTCATAAATTTATGTTTTTTTCCCATTTCTTTGTAGATGAAAGAGCACATTCCCTTCCTTAAATTTTTATAAGATTATTCAATTAGCTTACTATGGAGTAACGCATAAAAATAAACACGTATACACCTTCACCATTCTAACTATGACATACAATCAAATACATCCACTGAATTTCCAACTTGAGTTACAGCTTATATGGAAATAAAATCTTACAATTCAAAATCTATTACTCAAAAGTAGCAGTATGCCTAAGTTTTTCACTCTAGGTAAATTATAAGAAACATTAATATTCTCCACTATAAATCACTATATATAAAGAGAGTTGAGCTAAGCCTTACTAATGGTAACTCAAGGGAGGGAGGGAACAACACACCTTTTATTTTTGAACTCCATATTAGTTCCTAGTCTATCACGGATAGATCTCTTACTTCTAGCAGTCGGATGTGAATTAGAAAAGGCGATATCCAATTCATCCTCAGCCCTCTTTACCACCTGTGAAACCAATGTAAATACTCATAACTCAATAATAAATACACAACTATTCAATCAGAAATATGGATTCAACTCTTCAAAAATTACACCAATTTTATTCAACTACTTGCATCAATGTTGATAAAACATTAAACTTTATGATCATAGCACTAGCTATAGTTGCAGCAATTCAATGAAACATTCAGATAGAACCGAATATTACTTAGACATCAAAAACTTATGGCAAAAGTTTGTGCATTTTACAACTAGAAGAAATAAAACCCTATCTAATGGGTAAATAGTGAGAAAGAGAGAAATAAATTAAAAGAGGATAATTGTACCCGACCACGACGTCCGAGAGTGATTGTGACTTGAGACCTCGAAGTCTCTGCCATTTTCTATGGGATTCAAAAGCTCTAAAACCCTAACTAATCATTTATAAGATGAAATTGGAAATGTAGATAGCATATATGGATCAATTACAGAGAGCCGCGTAAGCAGCCTAAGATTAAAATCAGTATTGAGAACGATGAGCAAAAAAAGTCACAGCTATTAGGGTTTGGTTTTTAGTGTGTGAATGTGTGTGACAGAGATGAAAAGGTGTTTGTGTAATTGTGCTTATGCTTGTGTGTGCTTATCAATACAATAATGAAAATGGAAGGAAAATCATCAGAGTTAATGGGAAAATAACAACACAGGGAAAGGATTGAGCGAAACTTGATCTTGCTTGATCTCACTTGCTTCCCCTTCTCGTACGAGTCACGCACACTACTGTACTCTTTCTCTTTTTTTTTGAAACAAGCACAGTACTATACTTCAAAAAAATAAAGTTAAGTTTTTTTGATTTTTTTTCTTATGGTTTAGTACTCAACTAATTAAAAATAAAATTAAATAATCCAAAAGTCTTTCTTAATTAAAGCCCTCCCAAATTGTTATTTAACTGAATATTAAATACAATACAAAAAAATAAAGTTACTTTAAATTAATCTCTAAAAACTTTTTGGATTAATATTATATACTTAAAATAAAATTTAAAGTCTTTTGGATTATTTATTTTTATTTTTATTTAACTTTAACTTTATTTAATTATGATCATAAAATAATCTTTTATGGAGAAATTTTAAAGTTTAACATAGTTTAAAGTTATTTACTTTATAGTTTATTAAAATAAATAATTGATATTGTAAGTTACTTAAAAGTGTTATTAAAATTAAATTTACTATTGTAAAAAATTTTAGGTATTTATATTCACCACAATTAATTAAATCAAAAAAAATTATTTAGAACAAGATAGCGACCAATTTTATCCCTCGCAAAAAACTTTTGAATAATGATATATAGTGAGTAATAATTCCTTCACTAAATAGATTTTTTCCTTGCAAATTTTTATCATAAATTGGCTCCAAAAATCTTTCTATCGCCCCAATTTTGCGAGGAAAAAAATATAAATTATGAAGGATGTTTCTTTCGCTAATAACTATATAGTCACTATACTTTTTTCCTTCACTGTTCCTTCGCTAAACAACTCCTCATGTGAATGAATAAATTCCTTCACAAAATTTCCTTCGCTAGATGCCATTTTTGGTGTAATGTGTGTAAGGTGTAAGGTGAATTTCGGGGACGAAATTCTTAGAAGAAGGGGTGAATGTGACATCCCGAGAATTTAGATAATTTATTAAAATCTTAAATGATGGATTTAAGATCAAATAATAGACCTAGACAGAAAATTAGTGTATGCATTTGATATTTTTGGGAAGGAATTTTGAGGATTTCAAAATTCTGTGTAGGATTTTGGTGAATTATTCAGGATTAAGTGTATATGTGTATATGTGCTGTGTATATGGTATTATATGTGTTCAGAATATATGGTTAAGGGTCAAGGGTTGACCAGATAAATTTTATTAGTGTCAAACCCTAGTATTATATTAAGAACTTCAACGCTCTGTTAGAAAACCCTAACGTCTGACAAGAAACCCTAGAAACCGGTTCTGGAAACCCTAATTTCAATTTCGAGAATGCAAAACCCTAATTCGGAAATTGGAAACCCTAATCTGGGAATTTAAAGGATAATTATAATGCTTAAGTGATGTTAATTATAATATTAATTAGGGTAAGCTTAATTAATTAGCAACCCTAATTTCAAATTTTTAAACCCTAATTATTTCGTCAGAAACCCTAATGTAAAATTGTTGATTTAATTGCTAAATTAGCAATTTTAATTAGGAAATACTAATCCTAATTAGTAAACTTGAATTATGATTAGGAAATATAAGTATAATTAGAGAATCCTAATTATAAATTGAAATATCTTATTTTTTCCATTTTTAAAACCTAATTTAGAAATCCTAAAGGTGATTTTTGTAAACCATAGGTTTTAACCCTAAGGGTTAAACCCTAAGGGTTTGATCAAATGACAATTTTAGAATTAAAATGGTATGTAAATGACTATTATACCCTTATATCTCATTCTTTAATTGGTAGCTTGCACATCTTGCTATAATCTTGAGTGGGTGAACTAACCCTAGTTCTAGCCCTAGCCATGTGTCCAAAATCAGCCATCTATTGCTAGCAAATACATTAAACTAAATCTTATATAGATTAAAGAAAGAGAAAATGCTCACTTGACTTCTCATTTTTACCTTAGCCATTCTCTTTAAAATTCAAAAATATAGAGTAAGAAAGAGAGAGAGAAGTTGAACCATGATTAGTTCAAAGCAAGCCAAGGATTCAAATCAAAGATCAAAATCAAGATCAACTTTTAAAGGAGGTATAAACCCTAAATTTTGAAAATCAAGTGATCTTATGATAATTGTTGTAATTGGTTGTTTAAAGTTGTGTTAGAGGGTGTTAATTAGTGATCTGGGTTGTTAGAACCCAGATCAATACCATCAAAGTGCTCGAAATTAAAAATTTATTAAATTTGGAAAATTTGGAAAAAGTTTTCTGACAGCCATATGTCAGACCTCATAGATCTGTGTGTTTTTGATGTTTGGTGTATGTTATGTTATAGATCTATTCTTTGATGTTAGGGCTTTGATCTGAGACTTGAATCAAGCTCAGATCATGTATAGATTTCAAGATATGATCGGTCAAAGTACGTTGACATAGCACAAATTCTGTTTCTGGGTTACCCAGATTTTTCTAGAAAGTCTGACATGCATTTTGATGACCTCTGATCTTGCTTCTGTTTTTTGGTCATGTTGTTGCTTTAAGGTTGTAGTATGACATGAGAGCTATACTTTCAAACCTTTAGATCACTTAGATCCATAACAGAATCGAAGATTTGGCCGCTTAAATAATCGTTGACCAACTGACCGGATGAAGATTTCTGGAAAACCCAGATCTTCAAGAACCATGTCCTGATCCCTACTTTGACCAGCCTTGATCTTCTTGGTGTGTTGATGATATGATGATATAGTGTTATAGAATTCTTTCCTGACATCCCTACTACAAGGCTGAACTTTTACATCACATAAACCGAGCCCAGAAAGCTAAGATTTAAAGCTTCAAAATAGACACCTCGACTGTTCTTCAATTTATGGAAAACCCATAAATTGAAGAACAGGTCTGACATCAAGTTGGATGGCTTAGATCTCTCTATGATTATATGTTTTGGACATGAACTTTGCTTAAGGTTGTAGTACTACATCAGTACTATAACATTATAATAATTCACAACCCAGAAACTTATGAATCAAAGAATTACAATCGGTCAAACTAAGCCCCTAGTAAACTGACATGATTTCTGGGTTTGCTGTTGAATGCTCAAGAACATGCTCAAGAACACCTATAGCGATGGTTCTGTCGCTATAGGGTCCTTTAGTGACATTTATTTCTGAAAATTAATTAATTTATTAAATAAATAGAAAAAATGGTTTTTAATTATTAAAAATACATAATAAATTATGAAAAATTATTTTAAAGTCCGAAAATTAGTTTTTAATTATTTTGAGTATATTTCAAAAATATTTAATATTTTTGGAATATAAAAGGTATTTAATTTATTTAATTATAATATTAAATAAATTATTTAAAAATAATTTTAATACATGAAAAATCATAAAAATTATATTATGGCATTAGAAAATATTTTAAGTTATTTTTAATAACTTTTGATATTTTGTGATGAATTTCATTAATAAATTTATTTTAATGGTGATTAATTTATTTATTGAATATATTAAATAAATTATGGAAAATAGAAATAATGCTTTCAAAATCATATATAAATGATTTAGGGTTAGAAAAATATTTTGAGTTATAAAATATAACTTTTGATATTTTTCATGAAAATATTAATATTTTAATATTAATATCAATTATCGGATAATGGCTTTAATCGTTTAAAAATCATATAAATATGATTTTAAAGTATTAAAAATATCTTGATATATTATAAATATATTATAATATTATGTTATGATTTTCATTAATATTTAATATTAAATAAATATTAATGATATTAGAATATTGTGATATTTTAATTAGATAAATACAATATTAATGATTGGAAAATCATTTTAAATGATAATAATTACTTAAAAATTATTACGAGCTTATGAAAAATATTTTTGACTAATAATAAAATATCTAAGATGATTGTAAAGTGTTAAGGCATAGTTTAATTGAACTTAAACTCGTGAATTGTCTGACTAGACCGTCGGGATGTTAAAATTGTGTTTCGGATTTAACTTTGACCGCAATAGTTTGACAATTGATAAGGAGTTTTATGTGTTGAATAGAATGATAGGGTTATGTGTTATGTGTTTAGGTTATTTACATATATATATATATATATATATATATATATATATATATATATATATATATATATATATATATATATAATAGTATTATATTGTGATGATATTATTCTAATTTGTATATCGATATTATTTATATATTAGGTCTTCTTGAACAAAGCTTATTAAAATGCGTAGCGATAATCAACGAAACATCCAAGTTTTTCTTAACTCTACTTAGAGTTGTTTCATTTAGATATGCTTATGGTTAATCATTGTTGATTGCCATTGTAGAATTGTACTATGTACATATTGCATGTATAAGTTAGGTATGAAAAGCTGATCACCTTCATTACCATTCGGTCCAGATATATTTTGTTCATGTTTAATACTTGTTCAGTCAAACGTTTGTTCGTGCTAATTCATAATTTTATTGTTGAATTATAGCCAGCTTATTATTCAGACTCTTTTAATCATGATATATCCTTAAATAAAATTTAAACTTGCTGGGCAACCTTCATGCTCACGCTTGCTATATCATGATAAAACATTGCAGATTAAGGCGAATGCGTTGGACACAAGGAATGGTTTAAGACAGTTCCAGCTTTAGTTTACATGTGCAGATAGATCGGTAATAGTAATGTGTGATAATATCTTTGTATGTCAGATAGGATAATGAATTGTGTACTAAGTGAAGGTTTTCGACCTTGGGGTAATGTGTAAAGTGTATTATATAAACAATTTATGTCTATATATTTCGCAATAGTTATAGAATGACTGTACCAGATTCGTGGTGATTTGGGACCCAGATTTGGGGTCGTCACATTATATGTTTGTTTTAATTTAATAATTTAAAATGGCATGTTAAATTATTAAATAAAATTACAATGAAATTATAATTTTATGATAATTGTTTAAGTGGAATATTTATTTAAAATATAGTATGTGTAATTAATTTATTTGATCAATGTTGGATATGAAAATCCAAATAAATAATATCTAATTATAAATTATAAACTGAATTATTTATTAAAATAAATTAAAGAAGTTTAATTTAGTTTTTGCCAAACAAGGCTTAAAGATATTAAGTCTTTAAATTTTAAAGAGGTTTTGCCAAACAAAGCCTTATGACTTTTGGATTTTTAATTTTTGAATTTTTAGATAATATAAATAAATAAAATAAATTAAATTAAATAAAAAATAAAATAAAATATATTTATAATCTATACGTTAATATTTTATAACTGGTATTATATTAAGTATGTGTATTAAGGCCATATCGGTTTATTTTATGTTACATATGCTTGAGTAGTCAGTTTTGTTATTTGCTACTCTGAGTAAGAGAGAATACAGAGAACTTGAGAGAGGTTAGAGAGAGAATTTGGGAGGAAGTCTAAGAGTTTCAAAGCAATTTCAGTGGTTCTAGCAAGGATTGTTTACACATAAGAAGGTATTTTCCATAATCTTGTTATATATATATATATATATATATATATATATATATATATATGTGTGTGTGTGTGTGTGTGTGTGTGTGTGTGTGTGTGTGTGAGTGAGTTTTACGGCATAAAGTTTTAAGTTTTGTGAATTCTATTTCTTTCAAATTGTTGTTATATAACTGAATTGTGGTGGTTATATGTGTTGTGATGCTAGAACTAGTGTTTAGACAATGATTATTATGCTAATTTCGTTCAAAAAGTAAGAAAAGTGTTACAGTGAATATATTTTTCATATGACTGTGAAAGTACCAATTATAATGGTTAATTTGTGTGTTAATCTGTAAATTGAGTCTTGATTATGCTAGTCCATTAAGAAACGAAGATAACGTAGTTTTAATGAAGTGATTTGAATAAGAATTGTGATCATTGTGATGATTTCTATGAAGAATGACAAAAAATGGAGTTTTTATGTAAAACATGAAATTTAAGGAATTAAATTAATTAAAATGGTTGTTTAATTGTTCTAAGTTGTTGAATATGTTAGCAATCATGTTTGTGATAGTTATAGTTTTATACCAATTGTATTTATTAATTTCACTGTTTTGTGGGTAAAATTCGTGTTAGTTGGCCTAAAAACGGCTACTGTTCACTGTGTTTCTAGTTCTATCTGTGCACCAGCAGTTCTGCTACCGGTGCCAAGGCCATATAACGGGCAGTAAAAATTTGCTACGGCCTCAATCTTATGTATGGCGCAACCGCACAATACAATCGATCCGAGGCGTTGATTTTTCACATCTTCATTATTGGACTGTGATACCACTATAACTTGGTCTAAGGTTGTGTTAAGGTGTCAAACCTGTAACAAGAAGGTTAAATCAGTACCGTGTCATGTCATTGATAATTTCAACTTTATAAAAGGATTTATAAGTTATGAACGTGATATGTTATAACTTAGTGTACACAATGAATGTTAGATAAGTGTTGTGAAGTCAACACTTGGAATTTTTGATATATATATAGTAGCATAAGACTTGTACTAAATTAACAAGTCTAACTAGAAATGCGTGTTATGTGGGAAAGTGAATGTTAGTATATCTAATAGATATTGTGGTTCTAATACTATGTATACGTGAACGTGAGTTTTAATATTATAGCTTATGCTCGAGGCAAGTTTCTAAACCTTGTCTTTTTGCATTGAGCAAGTTCTTACTCTAAACTTTAATTAAGCGAATTCTTGTATTCCTAATCATTGTTTGAGCAAGCTATAACTTTAATTTTATTCAAATAAGTTTTGAATTCCAATAGTTATTGATGTATTCTAACTTGTTTATTGTTAGACAAGTTTCTTTAATGTCATTCTTGTATTGTGAATGCACTTTCTTGAATTCCAATTCCTAATGTCGAATTATTTTATTTCAATTAATTGACACAAGTTATTCTCATAATGAGCAAGTTTTACTTTCAGCTTGCTATTACTTAATATATATTCAATAATTCTATATCTTATTTAATAAGATCATAGCCCTTGTAACGACCCGAAAATTCGGATTTTCCAGAATTTAAGTTTAAAGAATTAGTTATTAATAAAATGAATTTTTATTAATAATATTATGTGCTATGTGTTTATTAATCGTTCTAGAACCTAGGATGATTATAAGTCGGGATGATTCTGGCTACGAGCTAGGTTGAACGAGTAAGAATTTTCAAGACGAAAATAAAAAAATTTCGGGAACAAAATATTTTCGGAGAAAAAGACGAAATAGGCACTATTCACCTGACGAAACCTAAGGGTTAGGGTTTGAATAACCTAAGTCGTTCTGAGAGTTGTATGTCGAAATGACATTCCGTCGAAAGATTTGCCGATAATATGTCGTAAAAAGTTTAGTAAGCCGATAAAAGTTTTTCTCGAAAAACGTGTAAAAATCGAACAAAATAAAAATGATGAAAATTACTATTATGTACTTTTCATTCATTTAGCTACGTTAGGGAAAAACGTGAAGGAATACGCTTAACACCAAAAAGTGTTTTTCAGTTTTTCAGAAATCCGAAGAATATGTAAAAGTTAATCGATAAAGGAAAGACGAAATATCAAAAAATATTTGGATTTCGAGAATCACAGTTTTTAAAACTGTCGGACGAAAACCCGAAAGACGGAACCACGAAACTTACAGGCTAAGTTTCATGAATAGTAAGGAGGTTAACAAATGAGGTGGAAGTAGTAAACTTAAGTGTTAAGTAAACTTAAGAGTTAAGCAAACTTAAAGGCTAAGTAGACTTAAGTGTTAAGTAAACTTAAGGAGTAAGTTAACTTAGTCCTTAAGGCATGAATAGTAAGGAGGTTAGGGGGGTGAAATGACTAAAATACCCTTAGCTTGGAAATTCTATAAATAGGAAGCTTATTTCATTTGTTTGGAATTTTGAAAATTGTCCAACATTTGAGAGAGAGAGAGAGAGAGAGAGAGAGATTTCGGATGAGGGAGAAGAGGAAAAGGAGGAGGAAAAGTTACTCGTAAGCAAACTTTGTCCGACGGAAATAGATCAAAGGAGAAAGGTAATCCGAAACCTAGTCTCTTAGAAATTTTCTTTAAGTTTCTATGTTCAAAAAAATAGATTAATGAGAATAAGGAGTAAAAGATATTAAGAATGATTTTATATGGTTGAAATCCTAAGAAAAGAAGAAATAAGAAATTAGAAGTTTAGTTTGTAAATTTCTTAAGGAAGTGTTCGATTCGTAATGAATTAGAACGATCCGAATGGATTATATGAATGAGTAGATGAAATAAGTAAGGAATAATGTTCTATAACATCAAATTCCAATAAAAAGTGAAATCGTAATCCAAAATATCGATTAAAATGAAAAACGAACGAAGAACACGAAGAACGTTGTTGATGGACAAATTTAAAACCATCGTAGGATAATTGTTGTTGATGGACAAGTTTAAAACCATCGCGTATAAGTTAGATGCTTGTTGCTTGGTTAAGAACGGTAGAAACGTTCATGAGGAACGGATTAAAACTTAGCTATAAAGAAGTTATGGCGAAAATTTTGTAAAAGACGAACGAGAATTAGAAAGTTAGTAAATGAACCCAATCGGGTAGGGTATTATAATAAAGTAAGAGAATGTAGAAAACGTGAGTCGTGAAATCAAGAACGATCGAGTTCCGAGTTCGGATGACCGAATTACGGACGAACGAACAAAGAGCGTTAAAAATGTAAAATGAAAAAAGGGTGAAGATCAAGATAATCGAATGGCACGTTAATGGATAAAGAACGAAGTTCTGTCCAAGGGGGATTGAAGTACGTAAGATAAGGAGGAGAATGGCTTTGGAATGACCTCGTTCTGAGTTATAACGAAGGAGTTATGAGATCGGGACGTAGCGTCTCAAAATGAAGTTAACACTTAGAAGAAATTTTCAAGAATTAGGGCTTGACACCGCGGCGCCAATCATGCCTTGTAAGGTGGCACTGCAGCGCCAGACCAGGGATCCAGGTATTGCAAACCCGCGCCGTGGTGCAAGAGATAGAAGGGAGAGTGGCGCCACAACGCCAGTGTAGGAAAAAAGCCAGAGAAGAGCTTTTAACTGCTCAGCTCTTGGGGGAAATGTAAGGAAAGATAAAGAACATAATGTTCAACTAATGTAACACTTTGTCAAGTGTTTTAAACCCTTAATGAAGGTTGAACAGAAAGATTAAACGAGATTAAAAGATAAAGAATGTAGATGCGGGTTACAAAATCGATATCCGGGGACCGTAGTCGCGATAAACGAACGTGGGGGATTGCTATGATTGTGATTCCCTAAACGTTGGGGAATGAGGGTAATGAATAACATTTCGATGTTATGGCATTGTAGTGAGAGATAAGTGTAAAGCATATAGACACTGCAAACACAATGTTGTTGCGATGAATGATCGGTCGTAGCGTACAACGAACAGTATGACTTTGACATTAAGAAAGAATAATGAACATGGGGTTCATGGGATGGATAACGATCGAAAGCGATTAAAACCATGAGTAAAGGTTGAATGAGAGATTAAAAGACGAGCAATGTGACCGTTGAATACGTAAACGATCCTCGTGAATCGTATTCGCATCGGACGAACGTTCTAAGTATACCCTGGTTGTATGACTTAGACGTTGACAAAGGTAGTAAGTAAGATATGAATTATCGAGAAAGCCGTAATGAACGGTAATAAGAGTAATTAAAGCTGAAGGTGAGTCGTATAAGAATGAATCCTGAGGTATGGCATTTAGTTTCCAGAAAGTCGTAAGGAATAAGAAATTGATTTAACGAACATTAAGTTTAATGGTTCGGATAAGTTACGATAAGTTTAGGTTGTGGTACAATCGTCACCTTTGATGGTTGACATATGGGAGCTGGGCTAAACAATTCCTCCAGAGAACGAAGGTGTATACAAAACTGGCAACTGATCTAACTCACTGTGTGGGCAGTGTAGATGAGACAAGAACTTGTTTGTTGGTTGTTTGTGGGAAACCACTCAGAGTACCATATGGAGTACTAGAAGAGAAGCGATGTGTACTGATTCCTAGAAGAGTTATAAGAAGATGATAAGTTTATAAAACCTCAAAGATGATGAACGTATAAGTAAGACATCTTTGTATGTCATGAAGCCGTAGAACGGTAATGAAAGTGGTCGCGTAAACTTAGGTTGTAAGAACGCGAACCCTAAGAAGTAAAGTTAAGCAAATCAATGCATAAGTCAAATATATATGACTAATTGGTGTATGTGGTATTTTCTTATGTGTTATATAGGAATTGAAATGAGCAGTTCAACGTAAGCTGTAGCTGGGCGTAAGGCAAGTTTCCTAACTTCATTCATATTTCAAATGAATGCTAGTTTCTTGAACTTCTCAGATGTTGAACTTGAGAAGTTCTGTGTATGTGCGAATGTGCGATATTTGTATAAGGTGGTAGAATGTATGAGGCCTTGAGCCACAATGTGAACACTTTATATTTCTATGATATGAACTGTTCTGTGATTGAGCTATTCAATACATGTATGATCTGTTTATACATGAACCGTTATTGTTAAGTCTGTGCTAATGATTCTAGCCAGACAGGATATGCATGAAAAAGGTAGAAGAATGAAAGTATTTCTAAGTGAAATTGACTGATGTTTTAAAATGATAGGAATCGAGATTATTCCTATTGTTCAAGCTGCTTTATAACTTTTGTTCGTTTATCGAAGTTCTAAAGAAATGTTTGAATCTTAAAGTTGTTTGTTCAACTTCTATGACTTGCTGGGCAATTGAATGTTCACACTTGCTTTAAATGAAAAACATTTTCAGCAAACGATGTTAGAAGAACTTAAGGATCTCATAAAGATCAAGCTGACGGTATCCAGATGAAGTGCCATTCAGAATGTGAATGAGAGAGAAGATCAAGTGAAGACTTGTAATATAGAAATATGAAATTGAACTATAGACTAGTTTATATATCCTTGGTGGTGGATAAAAGTCACTCTTGTAAGATGAAATGCATAATGTATTTATCATTATTTGTAATGAGAAAGGTTATAAGGTTTTTAGAACCTAGGATTTGAGAGTGTATGTTGTTATATTTCAGTGTATAATGATGTACGTTGGATGAAAGATGGGATTGTGACGTACGGAATCCGAGTGTAAAGATAGACCGAATTTCGGGGCGTTATAGTCCTAGCTTAATATTATTCATGCAAGGTCTATTGTTATTCAATACTTATGCTTTGTAGTTGTTTCTAAGCATAAGTTTAATATATAGTTAGTTTGCTTACGATTATTCATTGTTCCATGTTATGTTGTTATTAAATAATTGTTGTGTTATCAAACCTTATTGATTCAACTAGTCCCCTAGTTGATGATCGTTAAACTTTAAATTACCCTTGAAAGCTTATCCAAGCCAAACTTTCTTTGGTGTAGACTTGTACTCTAAATCTGAGAAGAACAACCCTATTATAGGGGATACGCAATGCGTTTAGATGTTGTAACGCCCCAAAAAATTTGGATTTTTGCGAATTAATTTCTTTTATTTAATTATGTGGATTAAATGAATTTAATTAATTAATTATGGGAGTAAGCTATTTCAAGGTCGTTCTATGACCTAGACATATTGGAATGTCGTAGTATTTTGGATATGTGGTAGAATTAAAGTGTTTGAATTTCTAAGACGAAAATAAAAGTTTTCCGAGAAATTTTCCGAAAAACACTATTCACGCATTTCTGCTCGGGAATTATTTTTGAATTTCTGAGAAATACATAATGATAGAATATTGAGGTGAGATAGAATATCCAATAATATTTCAGTTATGGCAAACGCAGTTTTTCGCCTACGGACCTATAACCTAATGATTAAGGAAAGTGAATTCCGAGAAGGAATTTTAATGCATGTAATGAATTAAAGTAATGATTGTATAATACGTAGGTATTGTACGAAGTAATGAATACGAGTATGATACAAGGTGTTATATGAGTATGAATGAAGCATAGTATGTTGTATATGAATAAGTATACGAGTGGGAATACGAGATGAATGCGTAGATTATACGTTATAAGACTTTAAGTCAAATGTAATGAATTTGTAGGAATGTGTATGAGATTGTAATGTCCAATTGAGATAATAATAAAGCCCAATACGAATTAATGTTAAAGCCCAAATAATTATAATGTTAAGTTTAATGTAAATTAATGAACAAGCCCAAGTGTTTGTTTAATTGCAAGCCCAATGAATAAGTTAGGTTAATTAAGTTAAAAGCCCAAAGTAAGAACCAATGGGTTAGTGGATGATTAAAACCCATGGGTTAACCCATGGGAGATCCAAAGTGTTAAGCAAGTAACTTAAGGGTTAAGAAATGGATAAGTTAAGTAATGAGCAAGTAATTAGTGTGATAAGCAAGTAAAGTGCTTATGTGTGGTGAACAAGTAAAAGTTGTGATCAACAAGCAAAGGATAAGCTAGGTGATTAACAAGTAAACTTAAAGGCTAAGTTATGTGATTAGCAAGTATACTTAATGGTTAAGTATATGTGATGCCCAAGTATTGGATAGATGTTGTGATGGCCAAGCAAAGAGTGTGGTGGCCAAGTTAACTTAGTACTTAAGCTAGGAATAGTAAGGAGGTGATTAAGGAGGTGGGTTTGGCTTTGGACTAAAATGCCCTCACTTTGGTTTTCCTATAAATAGCAAGCTTTGAAGTTCATTTATTCCTTGTTCAAAAACACCAACAAGTTGAGAGCTTATTGGTTAGAGAGAATAAGTGAGAATAAGTTAGAAAAGCTAGAAAGCTAATCTTCATAATTTAAGAAGCAAGAAGGAGAACAAGGATTAATCAAGTGATTTTCATAGGTAAGGACTTTAACCGTGAATCTCTTTCTCTTCCATTGGTAGGGAGATGGGTAGTGGTATAACATGTATGTTAAGGAATGATAGGAATGAGTAATCAAAGAGCTTAAGTCTTAATAAGCCGTATAAGTCATGAATAAGTTATTCGTAATCATATAAGTTATGAAACAAGGAAGAACTTGTAGGAACTTGTTTTATATTAAATAATAAGGTTGTATGATAATAAGAAGTAAGGATGATGGTTAAAAGATTTAAGCTATGATAAGTCATGCAAAGTGAATTCATAAGTAGTTCATACTTTTACAAGTTATAGACTATTGAAGAACAAGTAATAACTTATCATGTCAATAAGTTAATGAAGTATGTATGTCAAGATGTTAATAAGATGGATTGAATCCATTTAAAACGATGAACAAATCATAAGAAATGAAGTTAAGTAGAAATTTACGAGTTTGGACGATAATCGTCGAATTCGTGAAATTCTTGGAATGGAAGTCGAATTTTGATATTGAGCTTGGAAACATTGGTTTTCAATGAAGACAAGTCATATTTGGCATTATAGAGTCGTGGACTCAAAAATGACCGGATTCTGACTTAGAACGAAGAAACGAGCGTATTGGTTTTCAATGAAAGATAACTCATTAGCAATGAACTAAGGTATAACTATAACATTGTTAAGGCATTATTAGACACTTAAAACATTGTTAATAATCAATTGAAGATAAACATAATGAGAACAACGTAATGTGCTAAGCCGGCTGTAGAAATTTGTTTACCAAGTTGATTATGAATCCAATGGTTTGCAGTACTAGTATGGGTCATGTAATTACTTAATGAACATGATAAGACCTTTCCTAAATCACTATTATAGTAATGACTTTAGGAATTTAATGTTGTTTAATGAGTAGTTAAACGACGAACGTAAAGTATATGGAACGTGAACTGTATTCAATAATGATAATGACTTTAACGTTGAGAGTTATAACTAAATGTTGTTAAATATTATATGAATGTAAATGGTATGCAATAAAGTGTACTTAACAAATGACGATCGAGTTTCGACTAATAATGTTAGTAAGTCGTGAGGAAGGATGATTAACTCTAAACGAGTTGTATTAATGAAGTAAATCCACGTAAGACATAGAAGAGAAAGAAGTTGGTAAGAATAATGTAAAATATAATGGCAAGTCAGAACCAATAGTAACAAATCTAATATATGATTAGATTGAGAAGAAGGGTAAGATTCATTAGGAACCATGTATGTTCATTCATGACCTAATGTGGTATGTTATGTGGTTATGTGTTGTCGAGACCGTAAAGACTGAAAGGAAAAGTTATTATTATGGCAGAATATTTATCGAAGGCAAGTTTTTCTTAAAACGCTTGTCTAACCTTCGTGTTAGCCAAGTTTTCTGTGATTCATGTTATGAGAAACATGAAGTGTTTTACTAAAGGGACGATGCCAGTTTTATCTCGGCTAGACTAATCTTGAAGAGTTGATTGATTTATTTATAAGTCTTTCAATATAGAATTGCTAACGCTATCTTACACCAATTGTTTGGTACGGATTCAAGGTAAGACTGAGTATGAATAAACAAATGTATTTTTCATTGATTATTCGATGGGCACGCGAGGTTGCCAAAACTTAAACGTACATACGTTTAATGGATGTAGTGTTGATCAACATAGAGTACTATGGGCTGATCACCCAGAAGTGCTCGTAAAATATACTGGACTTACGGACTTAGTGTCGGGTTGTCCTTTTCAAAGAAATTATGAAATGCTCATGATCTTGAGTCAGAATTGATGTTTTACTGAATATTGTTATTGTAAAACATTTTGAAGGAAAAGAAATGCTATTTTAAATTATTGATAGTACTTCATAACTATTATCAAGTTATTGAAGATATACGATTCCTATGTTTCAAGCATGTTGGTTAAAAGAAATTGTTGTACTTGTTGAGCTTGTTACGCTCACTCTGGCTTGAACCATATGAATGCAGCTAAGACTTAATGGACCAAGGAATCTAACAAGGATAAAGGTAAGACGAAGATGAACGATTAGTTTACCTTGTAATAAACTAGTAAGTTGCGTATATCATAGTATGACAAACAAAGAATGTCATGATTTTAGAACCTGGGAACGGGATGTAATATTATTAATGTAATAAGAATGTCGTTGATACACACATTTTGATGTCGTTTCAATAGAATGAATGTATAGTTAGAAGTACCGTGTAGCACCATCTGTCGGGTTGGAAGATACACGGATTTGGGGGCGTCACAGGTTGGTATCAAAGCTATAAGCGCAATGCGTGAAGAACCCCGAGCCTTTTGCTAGTGACATCCCTAAATAGGAATGCACCGCAACATGACTTTCCGTAGGGGGCACCGAGCAAGTCAGTGGCAAATTGATAGGTACCCCTGTGAGGTGCTATGGTTGAAAGTACCATTAGCGTCACAGGTTGGTATCAAAGCATTAGGTTATAAAACTTTAGGGGGGAAGGACCTTAGGCTAATAACCTTGTTAAGGAAGAAAAGTCCGAAGGAAATAAACTCAAGCTTTACTTCAGTCGAATAAGTCAATAAGGTATTGAGGAAACTCAGTACCGAAAGATTTAAAAGATGGAAAGTAACCCTAAATAAATTAAATGTGATTTGTGTTTATACTATTATGTGTTATGTACTAATCAACATATGTCTTATTGTAGGATGTCAATCGATAGCTTGATGTATAGAGATATACACGTGGTGAGCGAAGAAATTATGAACATAGTAGAGCCTATACCTATGCTGGTAGCGGAGGTACCATTAGTAATTCTAGAGGAGTCGGAGATAATGGAGTACTTTTCTGAGGAAGACTACTCCGAGGGAGATATGGATATAGCGTCATATCTTAATATGATGGTCTATGAGGAGGAGGAAATGGAGGTAACATCGGTTAATACAATGATACCTACACTAGAGTCAATACCTCCAGATGCAATGAGAGCATTGTATCAAGGCGCGTTTTGACAGAATGTGCAATCGAAAGTACAGTTGTCTTGAGAATCGAGTGAAGAGATTAATTATCTCCATGAAGCTAAGGTGTCTGCAGAAGCAAATTTTGAGTCAGAGCATGATAGGCAGGTGCTTATGACAGAGCAGTCTAGGGATTATATGAACGAGGTGGTAGAGCTTCGTAAGAAACTAGAGGAGAAGGACCGGAAGATAGCATGGATGTCTTACATCCATAAGAGTGCCCATAAGGATTTCAAGCTTAATGTTGCTTGTTATTCCATAGAGTCAGGGCAGACTCGACATATTATTAGTCGGGATACTGTAGCGAAGATTCCGAATGAGAAACACGAGGACGCTGTTATGCATTATTAGAAAGCTAGAGTTATAAATATGTGTGTAGTGATGTAAAACCCTCTTTTGTATAACCGGGTAGTTTTTTTGTAAATCCCAACTTTTGAGAAGTTTAATTGCGGGATAGAAATGTACTAGTCGTTGGCTATGGAAGTAAAGTGTAAATAGTTTTGACTATGAAGAACTATATGAATATAATGAAGTTTTCATTTAATATGCTTTGATTGGGTATGAGTTGTTATGAGACGAATAATAACGAAGTAAGTAAATAAATAATAATGAAATTCTATTTAAATGCCGCCAAAGAGAAGACAACGTAATCAGGAAGCGAAATCACGTAATGAAAATCAATGGGGTCAAAACAACCCTATGCAAGAGTTCGTTAATTTATTAATGGCTGCATTTAACTAAACCGGGGGTAGAGTACCTGCGGAACCTAGGTTAGCCAGAATGACTACCTCTAAAGAATTTAAAAGCATAGGTCCGCCGGAGTTCAAAGGAACGACGGACCCATTAGAAGCCCAGACATGGGTAAAGGAAATAGAGAAGGCGTTTGTTATTACAAATCTAGGTGACGCGCAAAAGACTTCTTTTGCAACTTACATGATGAAAGGGGAAGCCAACTTTTGGTAGGAGGCTCATCGGGGTGGGGCTAGAACAGATGGGGTAACGTGGGAATAGTTCAAGAAGGTTTTCTTCGAGAATTATTTCCCTACAAGCATGAAAGAGAGGATGGTGATTACGTTCTTAGAACTTAAACTAGGGGACATGATGGTTCCCAAATACGCGGTCAGATTCAATGAATTAGCAAAGTTTGCTCCACATCAAGTGGACACTAAGGAGAGGAAGGCTCGTAGGTTTGAACAGGGCTTGAAACCCTGGCTCTATCGTAGGATTTCGGTGTTTCGGATTGTTTCCTACGGGAACATTCTGGAGAAGGTAATTATAGCAGAGGGTGGTAGTGAGGCGTTGACTCAATATCACAAAGAGAGGGAGAATAAGAGTAAGGGAAAGGGAAGAACCAAGGCAGAGAGTGCCAGTGGTAGTGATAGTAAGCCAGAAAAAAAAGAAGAGAACTTTAACTTCGGGAATACTGGAGTGGGACAAGGGGATCCTAAGTGTAAGATCGAAGTGTGTAAGACATGTGGAAAGACTCATCTAGGAGTCTGTCTGAAAGGGATTATAAGTATCTTTAAACATTACGGTAGAGAATGGGGAAATAACTTTCATTAATTAAATTCGTGGAAATGGTTTCACGAATAAGGAATGTAAGCAAGTATTGGTAAATAAGTACCGATAAAGTTGAGAGAATTTGAAGTAATTCTCGGTATGAATGAGTTGATTAACCATAGAACTTTAATAAATTGTTAGAATAAAAGAATGGATCTTCGGTTTTCTAAGTAACCCAAGGTAGTATTTTCTGGTAATAAAATACCGCGACGCTCTTGTTGTCTAACAATAAAGCAAGTTAGGAGGATGTTAAGGAAGAGGATGAGTCATTACAGTTGCGTATTGACTATTGTAATATGAGTAAGTTAGCGGTTAAGAATGAATACCTATGGCCCAGGATCGATGATCTATTTGATCAGTTGAAGATGGCAAAGAATTTTTCTAAGATAGATTTGCGTACGGGGTATAGTCGGTTGAAAGTAAGGAAGAAGGAGGAGGTACCTAAGATGACATTCAGAACTAGTTATAGTTATGACAAGTTTCTGGTTATGTCAATTGGGTGGACTAATGTACGAAAGCTAGATTTTTCATAAGAGGCGCTGAGCAAGTCGGGGGTAAATTGATAAGTACCCTTATGAGGTGCTATGATTAAAAGTACCATTAGTGTTACAGGTTGGTATTGTCGAAATGGGAAGTGAGAAAAATAATTTCCACGAACTAAAAAGGAAAGTTAAGTAAGGTACCTGTATTGTCTCTATCAGATGATATGGGAAATTTTGTAGTATATCTCGATGTTTCGCATAGATGACGAGATTGCGTGCTTATGTAGCATGGCAAAGTCATTAGGTATGCATCACGCCAGTTAATGGATTATGAGAAGGTCTATCATACTTATGATCTATAATTGGCAGCTGTAGTTTTTGAATTAAAAATTTGAAGATAGTATTTATACAGTGAGAAGTGTGAGATATACATGGACTCTATGAGTCTGAAATATATCATCACACAAAAGGAGTTGAATATGAGGTAGAGAAGGTAATTAGAATGGATAAGAGATTTTGACATTGATATGTAATATCAATTCGGGAAAGTTAACGTAGAAACCGACGCGTTAAGTAGGAAGGGTAGGGAAAACCTATCGATGTTAACGACTCAGAGTGAGGTACTAATGGAGATGGCAAGAACGGAGCTAGAAGTTAAATTTTAGAATGAAGAGGTAGAAATGTTATTCATGACGTAGACTCAATCCAGGATAATGGAACGAGATAATTAAATACAACTAGGTAACGAGGAGTGCAAGCGAGTGAAGAAGAGGATGCAGGATAAAGAGAAGATCATGTATAATCTTGTTTTGAAGGAGGAATTTGAGTTTCAAATAATTTTAAAGTTAAAAGAAGAATTAATTAGAGGAAGATAACGTAATATGTTAATAAGTATTTAAACTTCCAACTCAATTTATTGATAGGAAGTGACAAGTCAAGAAAAATAAGATAATACCTTCGTTGAAGGTGAAATGAAAGAACTACAATGTCGAAGAAGCATTGTGAAACTTGAGATTAAAATGATGAAGAAATTTTCCTCATTTAGTTAGATAATTGTAGCGTGATTCTGCGAACAAAATCCTTATAAGGGGGGAAGAATGTAACGCCCCATAAAATTTAGATTTTTGAGAATTAAATTTTTTATTTAATTATGTGGACTAAATGAATTTAATTAATTAATTATGGGAGTAAGCTATTTCAAGGTCGTTCTATGACCTAGACATATTGGAATGTTGTAGTATTTTGGATATGTGGTAGAATTAAAGTGTTTGAATTTTTAAGACAAAAATAAAAGTTTTCCAAGAAATTTTTCGAAAAACACTATTCACGCAATTCTGCTAGGGAATTATTTTTGAATTTCCGAGAAATACGTAATGATAGAATATTGAGGTGAGATAGAATATCCAATAATATTTTAGTTATGGCAAACACAGTTTTTCGCCTGCGGACCTAAAACCTAACGATTAAGGAAAGTGAATTCCGAGAAGGAATTTTAATGTGTGTAATGAATTAAAGTAATGATTGTTTAATACGTAGGTATTGTACGAAGTAATGAATACGAGTATGATACAAGGTGTTACACGAGTATTAATGAAGCATAGTATGTTGTATATGAATAAGTATACGATTGGGAAAATGAGATGAATGCGTAGATTATACGTTATAAGACTTTAAGTCAAATGTAATGAATTTGTAGGAATGTGTAGGAGATTGTAATGTCCAATTGGGATATTAATAAAGCCCAATAAGAATTAACGTTAAAGCCCAAATAATTGTAATGTTTAGTCTAATGTAAATTAATGAACAAGCCCAAGTGTTTGTTTAATTGCAAGCCCAATGAATAAGTTAGGTTAATTAAGTTAAAAGCCCAAAGTAAGAACCAATGGGTTAGTGGATGATTAAAACCCATGGGGCAACCCATGGGAGATCCAAAGTGTTAAGCAAGTAACTTAAGGGTTAAGCAATGGATAAGTTAAGTAATGAGAAAGTAATTAATGTGATAAGCAAGTAAAGTGCTTATGTGTTGTGAACAAGTAAAAGTTGTGATCAACAAGCAAATGATAAGCTAGGTGATTAACAATTAAACTTAAAGGCTAAGTTATGTGATTAGCAAGTATACTTAATGGTTAAGTATATGTGATGCCCAAGTATTGGATAGATGTTGTGATGGGCAAGCAAAGTGTGTGGTGGCCAAGTTAACTTAGTACTTAAGCTAGGAATAGTAAGGAGGTGATTAAGGAGGTGGGTTTGGCTTTGGACTAAAATGCCCTCACTTTGGTTTTCCTATAAATAGCAAGCTTTGTAGTTCATTTATTCCTTGTTCAAAAACACCAATAAGTTGAGAGCTTATTGGTTAGAGAGAATAAGCTAGAAAAGCTAGAAAGCTAATCTTCATAATTTAAGAAACAAGAAGGAGAACAAGGATTAATCAAGTGATCTTCATAAGTAAGGACTTTAACCATGAATCTCTTTCTCTTCCATTGGTAGGGAGATGGGTAGTGGTATAACATGTATGCTAAGGAATGATACGAATGAGTAATCAAAGAGCTTAAGTCTTAATGAGTCGTATAAGTCATGAATAAGCTATTCGTAATCATATAAGTTAAGAAACAAGGAAGAACTTGTAGGAACTTGTTTTATGTTGAAATAATAAGGTTGTATGATAATCAGAAGTAAGGATGATGGTTAAAAGATTTAAGTTATGATAAGTCATGCAAAGTGAATTTATAAGTAGTTCATCCTTTTACAAGTTATAGACTATTGAAGAACAAGTAATAACTTATCATGTCAATAAGTTAATGAAACATGTATGTCAAGATGTTAATAAGATGGATTGAATCCATTTAAAACGATGAACAAATCATAAGAATTAAAGTTAAGGAAAAATTTATGAGTTTGGACGATAATCGTCGAATTCGTGAAATTCTCGGAATGGAAGTCGAATTTTGATATTGATCTTGGAAACATTGGTTTTCAATGGAGACAAGTCATATTTGGAATTATAGAGTTGCGGACTTGAAAATGACCGGATTCTGACTTAGAATGAAGAAACGAGCGTTGAACGTTCACGAACGTTTATCATTTTTGTTAAAAATGAACTAATAGGTTAATTTTTAGCAAACGAAGTCAAATTGATAAAATTCTTGCATGAACTTGTAGAGTATGTAATTTGTGAACCATAGGCTTTTGAACGAGCCAATTTAGACTTGTAACGAAGAAGTTATGCATCCGGGAGTTTCGCAAAATGTGCAAAAGTCAGAATTTTCTAAAGCACAGAGTCAGCGCATGCGGCGCCAACCCAAGGCCAAAAGATGAGCAATGCATGGCGCCAAGACCGAGTCTCGCCATCGCTAACTCGTGTCGCAGAAGATGAAGAAGAATGATGGCCCGTAGCGCATGGCCTGATCCTAGGGTTTCAACAGACAAGAATGTTTACAAGTATAGAATGAAAGATAACTCAGGTATAAATATAACATTGTTAAATATAACATTGTTAAGACATTGTTAGACACTTATTGTATGATGATTAAAGGTTAATAATCAATTGAAGATGAACGAATTAGAACAATGTAATGTGCAAAGCCAGCTGTAGAAATTTGTTGGCCAAGTTGATTATGAATCCAATGGTTTGCAATACTAGTATGGGTCATGTAATTACTTAATGAACATGATAAGACCTTTCCTAAATCACTATTATAGTAATGACTTTAGGAATTTAATGTTGTTTAATAAGTAGTTAAACGACAAACGTAAAGTATAAGGAATGTGAACTGTATTCAATAATGATAATGACTATAACGTTGAGAGTTATAACTAAATGTTGTTAAATATTACGTAAACGTAAACGGTATGCAATAAAGTGTACTTAACAAATGATGATCGAGTTTTGATTAATAATGTTATTAAGCCGTGAGGAAGGATGATTAACTCAAAACGAGTTTTATTAATGAAGTAAATCCACGTAAGACATAGAAGAGAAAGAAGTTGGTAAGAATAATGTAAAATATAATGGCAAACCGGAACCAATAGTAACAAATCTAATATATGATTGGACTGAGAAGAAGGGTAAGATTCATTAGGAACCATGTATTTTCATTCATGACCTAATGTGGTATGTTATGTGGTTATATGTTGTAGAGACCGTAAAGACTGAAAGGAAAAGTTATTATACTGTAGCAGACACTGAAGGCAAGTTTTTCTTAAAACGCTTGTCTAACCTTCATGTTAGCCAAATTTTCTGTGATTCATGTTATGAGAAGAATGAAGTGTTTTACTAAAGGGTCGATGCCAGTTTTATCTTGGCTAGACTAATCTTGAAGAGTTGATTGATTTATTTACAAGTCTTTCAATATAGAATTGCTAACGTTATCCTACGCCAATTGTTTGGTACGGATTCAAGGTGAGCCTGAGTATGAATAAACAAATGTATTTTTCATCGATTATTCGATGGGCATACGAGGTTGCCAAAAATTAAACATACATACGTTTAATGGATGTAGTGTTGATCAACATAGAGTAGTATGGGCTGATCACCCAGAAGTGCTCGTAAGATATACCGGACTTACGGACTTAGTGTCGGGTTGTCCTTTTCAAAGAAATTTTGAAATGCTCATGGTCTTGAGCCAGAATTGATGTTCTACTAAATATTATTATTGTAAAACGTTTTGAAGGAAAAGAAATGCTATTTTGAATTATTGATAGTACTTCATAACTATTATCAAGTTATTGAAGATATACGATTCCTATGTTTCAAGCATGTTGGTTAAAAGAAATTGTTGTACTTCCTGAGCTTGTTATGCTCACTCTTGCTTGAACCATATGAATGCAGCTACGACTGAACGGACCGAGGAATTTGACAAGGATAAAGGCAAGACGAAGATGAACGATTAGTTTACCTTGTAATAAACTAGTAAGTTGCGTATATCATAGTATGACGAACAAAGAATGTAATAGTTTTAGAACCTAGGAACAGGATGTAATATTATTAATGTAATAAGAATGTCGTTGATACACACATTTTGATGTCGTTTCAATAGAATGAATGTGCAGTTATGAGTACCGTGTAGAACCATTTGTTGGGTTGGAAGATACCCAGATTTGGGGGCGTCACTGATGTTTGTGCATAATACACATTATTTGAACGGGTGATGATCCCTAAGTACGTGAAGTCCCTACGAAGATAATCAAGTAAGGTTAAATTGAAAGATTACTTGTAACCGTGGACATAGTTTGTGGTCTTATGACCCTCAGATATATTTCATACTTAAATTCCAGTTTTTGGTTATCATTGATAGATTACTATTCAGTGTTGATGAGCATATTCATTGGCAGTTATCATTGATAGATTACTATTCAGTGTTGATGAGCCTATTCATTAGAAGTTATTATATTCTTGTTGATTCATCACTATATCTAGTGAGCATTTATTTTGCTCACTCTTGCATAAATATACTTATTGCAGCTAAAGTGGAGAAGGTTGATGAGCCTTCAACTAGCAAAGGAAAGAGAAAAATGTGCAAGTGATGAAGACTTATAATTTTACTTATTGTCATGAATGATAGACTTTTTATTTAATGATGATGAGATGTAATTATTTTATTTCCGCACTTGATTGATGTTTAAGGTTAGACAACCTGGGAAGAATTTTTGGTTAATGATGTAACCCTTTAAAGGGAAGATTTCTAAGTTAATTTTATTATATTTGGGTAGGTAGATATGTATGAATGTAAAGTGAACACCAAATCTTGTGGGAATGAAGTACCTAGATTTGGGGGTGTCACATCCCTCCTCGGTCGGGTGTGAAGAAGACTACCCTCAAAGCAAACTTTTTGATGATAATTTTCTTATGTGAATATCTTGGGCGCATAACTTATTTGTTATAAATCCGAATTGGCTCGTTTAAAAGCCATTAGCTCACAAATCACATGAACTACGTGTTCATGTAAGAAGTTTACATTTTCAAATCTTTTAACTCAAAATTTACCTTTTAATTCATTTTAACAAAAATGATAAACGTTTGTGAATATTCATAGCTCGTTTCTTCGTTCTAAGTTATAATTTGTCCATTTTTGAGTCGACTACTCTAGAATGCAAATCTAGACTATTCTCCATCGAAAACCAACGTTTCTGAGTGCAATATCAAAATTTGACTTCCATTCCGAGAATTTCACAATTTCAACGATTAACGTCTAATCTTGTAAATCCCGCCATAACTTCGTTACTTAAGATTTTTAAATCATTTCAAATGGATTCATTCCATCATACTAACATCCTAACCAAATATATTTCATTGATGTATACACATGATAAGTTCACGTGTTCTTCCTTAGTTTATAACTTAAATAAGTATGAATTGCTTAAACATGGCTTATTAAGGTTTAAGTCCATTGATTAGCCATTCTTATCACTTCTTATCATACATGCTCTACCACTACTCACTTCTCTAATAATTGAAGAGAGAGAGAGAATCGTGGTTTAGGATTATTACCTTTGATGATCACTTGGTTAATCCTTGTTCTTCCTTCTTGCTTTTAACAAAGACTAGCTTTTCTAACTTTTTCTCTCTACCAAATAAGCACTTAAGTTGTTGGTGAAAATTTTTACAAGTAAATAAATAATCTAGCAAGCTTCTATATATAGAAATCATAAATTGAGGGAATAATAGCCATTTAGGCCCTTCCACCTCCTTAATCCACCTCCTTACTATTCCAACCTTGATCACCAAATAAATCACTTTACTTGGTCACCAAGATGGTGCCATGTGATCATGGGGCCCGCATGGGTTGCCCTATGGGTCATTCTTACCCACCGGTTCGATCCACAAATCCGGTTCTTAATTTGGGCTTTAAGTTTAATTAACTTAACTTATGCTTTAGGCTTGCATTTAAGAAACATTGGGCTTATACATTAATTCCAATTGGACTTTAAGCATTCTTACACTTGGGCTTGTATAATTCCTACCAAATCCTACAAGCCCAATATATTTTGATTAAAGCCTTATAACGTATAATATACGTATTATTCTTATATACTAACTCGTATACTTATTCATCATATACGACATACCATCATTCATACATACTTGTACAATACCTCATATCATACTTGTATTCATTACCTCGTACAATACTTACGCATCATACGATCATCATTAAATCATTAACGTTTCACTTTCCATAACGTTCACGAATTAAGTCTGCAGGCAAAAAACTGTGTTTGTTATACATGAATTAGTATTACATAATCCATCTTCCCTTAATATTCTATCGTTACGTATTTCTCAGAAGTTCAAAAATAATTCCCGAGCAAAAATTAGTGAATAGTGTTTTTCAAAAAATTTCTCGAAAAAAATTTATTTTCGTCTTGAAAATTCAAACACTTTAATTTCTTCATGTAGTCAAAATACTACGGCATTCCAATAGGATTACATTATAGAACAACCTTCATCTTACTAACACATAATAATTAAATATAATATAATTTTATTCATTATTTAATTAAATAAAATTATTTTACAATAAATTCGAATTTCTCAGTCGTTACAATGTCCAGGGTTATAAGTATTCTTTCAACTTAAACCTAAACAGTCATAAGACTGTAGGGACTCCCCCCTACTTAGGGTGATCAGCCCTTCGTACCATGTATTGTGCACAAACATCTAAACGCTTACACGTAAATTATCCCCTATAATAGGGTTATTCATCTCAGTTTTAATAGACGAGTCCGCACCAAAGGAAGTTTGGTTTGGATAAGCTTTAAGGCTAATTTAGAGTTCAACGAACATCAACTAAGGATTAGTTGAATCAATATAGTAGAAATCAAAAAATTTAACAAAAATCACCCGTGACTTTTGATAAGTGGTATTTTTACCTACTTATTAAATACCAATTAATGCAAATTGTGTCCTTCTCAAGTACATTTTATTGTGTTTTAGTTGCATTTCATGTTATTTTGCATTGCATTTATTTCAAACTCCTTTTTGTGAATAACTGTAGGAATCGGCTTAATTTTGGTGATATTAGAGGGCACGAGGCTAAAGGATGCGTGAAGGAGAGGCACAAGCGGTGATGTGCAAGGCATGGAGGTACAATGAAGCATGGAGACTAAGTATGGAAGAAGATCAAGCATGAAAGAGCAAGTAGTAGCAAAGCAGTGACAGATGACAATGATAGAGAATCCGTAACCAAAACTTGTGGATCAAAGGCCAGCAGAAGAGCACTGGGAGCACGCCTACCGCTACGAGAACTCAGTTAGACAGGCAAACTTTACGCAAGTCTCGCTACCGCATGAGGGACACATCAAGGAAGGAGCAGCGGCAAGGCGTGGCGTCAAGATGTGATTTTATTTTATTTTAATTTTAATTAAATGAGTTGTAATTGGTTTTTAAAACGATTCTGACGGGTGTCAGAAAGAAGGATTGATACTTTTAGCGTATTTTACACATCATAACTAGGGTTTACACCTTGGGAGATATTCCAACGTAGAAGGAAGCCAAAACGTCTACTTCTCCAATTCTTCTTGGGATTCTCTGTCATTGTGGATTTTTATTATTATTTACTGGATTTCTATGAGGATTTAATCATTGATCATTGGTTTTTATTCAGCAATTAGGTTTGATTGTTCTATCTTTCATATTTCAATTGTTTGCTTATTGATCATGTTTAGCGTTGATCCCATAATGGTTTTGGTTCAGACATGAACTAAACTCCATTATGGTATTCTAACGGATTTTTATATGTAGTTTGGTTGCACGCTTAAATGCTAGGGTTGTTTTGCATATTATATGGGAATTCTATCGTGATTGTTTTACATGTATGAATGCCTGATCACCATTCGTCTCAGTATTTGTATAGAATTGACAATGAACATGCAAGTATGGATTGTAATCATGATAGCATACAAATATGGGGCTGTTATATATGGCTTGCGTATTTTGTGAACCAGATAGACATATACTGTTTCATCGTATGAGCTAGAGTAAGGGCTTATGCTTAAAATCAATATAATTGCAATTTCACATAGACTTATAATGATTTTGGTTGTGTTGATGATTACATAGAGTCTATCATCTGTGGATGCTGTGTAAGTAGGTTATAGTGCATTGAAAAATGGTTATAACTCCATTCGTGCTCTTGGCTATTTTCCTATGATATGTGAACATTTCTTGCATGACAGTGGCGATGAGATGAAATATTAAATGAAGTTAGGGTCCCATTATTTTCACTTTATATTTATTCCATTATTATTCTTATTTTTAGTTGTTAGTACAATTAGTTTAATTCAACAATTCTAGTTATTATTTTAAGCATATAAATATAGTGAGTTAATTGATGCATAATAGTTTAAATTTAATAACTTTCTCTGTGGGATCGATACTCTACTTACTCTGTATTACTTGTTGACGCATGTATGCTTGCATGAGTTGGAGCTCTTTTATTAGGACTGTAAAAGAGCAACAAGTTTTTAGCGCCGTTGCCAGGGAAAGGCGTTGAATTTAAATAATTATCATTAGTTTAAAGCTATATTGTATGACTTAGACAATTCTGATCGTTTCTGATTTCTATTTTTGTTTCATTTTTTTTTGTTTCAGGTACTTGTGGATTTTTATGCCCACGCGATCATCCAACTCAGAACTAACAACAGCGCAAGATAACATAAATGGAAGAGGTTGGAAAGCGAGTGTGCGGAGAAATTTGCAAGCTCAGTTAGATAGTACAACATCCAAAATTGCGGAAAAACAAAATCTTGAGCAAAGAGAAGAGCATCGGGCTCTAAGGGAGTACTCCATGCCAAAACATAAATGGAGTATAATTGAGCATAGTCAGACCAGTGATAGCAGCTACTACCTTTGAGATTAAATCGGGCACTATTCAGATGGTGCAAAACTCGGTTCAGTTTGGGGGTGCTGCTACAGATGATCTGAATGAACACTTATTGAGCTTCATCGAGATTTGTGATACATTCAGATACAATGGTGTAGTGGAGGATGCCATTAGACTACGACTATTTCCATTTTCATTGAGGGATAAGGCTAGAAGCTGGCTACATTCTTTGCCGTCAAGGTCAATCACTACATGGGAGGATTTAGCATAGAAATTCTTAGCTAAGTTCTTTCCAATGGCTAAGACTGCAAAGATGAGGACGACTATCTCTCAGTTCGAGAAACAACAGGGCGAGTCCTTATATGAGGCATGGGAGTGATACAAAGAGATGCTCAGGAAATGTCTGCATCACGGTATGCCAGATTGGATGGTGATCAACTCCTTCTATAATGGTTTGGGATGGCAGTCGAGACCGATTGTGGATGCAGCCGCAGGAGGGGCGTTATGGGCAAAGAGCTATGATGAGGCCTATACACTTATCGAGACTATGGCTGCAAATGACTATCAGAATCCTACAACTCGGATGCCACAACCCAAGGTTGCAGGTGTGTTGGAGGTAGATGCGATTACACAGTTGTCGACACAGATGGCATCGATGGCTAAGAAGATAGATACTTTGGCAGTGAGCAAAATGAAAACAGTTGCCTTCGTTTGTGAATAACTACAGAAAAGACCAAGGTCAATTCCAGAACACATACCATCCCAACATCCGAAATCAACCGAACTTTAGTTGGTCGAACAATCATGGACAATAGCAGAACCAGTTTCAGCCGAATCATCAATTTTAGTCACAATTTACACCAAAACTATGATGCCCCCAAAATAGGTATACATCACCCATCTTGAGTTTCCAAATACATGGTACAAATACAAATAAAAAACTTAATTATACAACTGTCGTGTAAAATACGACAAAACATAACTGAGATTTTAAACAGGGATATTGCCTTCTAGACAATATCCATTCTCAAATAGAGTCTTCATTACATTTATTATCACACTATTTAACAGAATAGTAAGGACTACTAGCTAATACTATCATCCAGACCATCACTCCATTCCCCGATTCGTCCCAGCTACGTTCTCATTTCCTGAAGAGAACAGTGAAAGAAAGGGTGAGCTCAACTAGCCCAGCAAGAAATATTATGACTAAGATAATGCAGAATAAATTATCATTAGTCTCCAATAATGTTAAACTGATAAAATACAATAGACATCAAGTTTAACTGCAGTGGAATAAGCAATCCATTAAAAGAGTCAAGTAGAGAATAAAATCTACTATCTTTTATGATTTAAAAATGTTTTTCATCACTTTTATCGCTGAGACTAAGCTTAATAAATAATCCACATCATCCCTGCACTACGGCCAAGGATATTCATTAGGGTCACGACCACAAATTCCATGCACTACGGGCCAAGGATATTTGTGTATTCATTAATGGTCATGATCATGCCAACAACTGTCCATCAATGCACTACGGGCCAATGAGGACTTTTATCACATCATTTGTAACATTACGGTCATGATTACACTGAATAATCCCTGGTCATAATTATACCAAGTCCATCTATGTACTACGGTGCCACAGATGACTTTGAAAAAAAAATATAAACATGAGGATGATGACAATGATATAAGAATTCAATAAAACAAGTTCAAGAATTAAGTTATTCAGAACTAATAACGCGTCCAAATTGTGAACATGATATCGCTTTGTAGAGTAAAATTCAAGAATGCTCGAAGAATATTTCCATGAAAAATATTGGATGAAGCTTAAATATCAAGGATATTCCACTAATTTCATGGAGTATAGAAGTCAAAATTTTAACCAACCGAGTATAATAACGAATGGAATAACAAAAGAAATCACCATGCATGCGGTACTTCAGACAGACAAAAGTTATTCCAACAGAATAATAATAATGGAACGTGTCGTGAAATTCACAATCAGCAGGATCTTCCAACAGAATAATAAGTAATGGAACCGAAGTTGATTGTAAAACACATAGGCAGAATATTCCAATGTAATAATAATAAAGAGGCGGAACCAGTCCAAAGTAAAACACATGCATGTGATATTCCAATGAATAATAATAATAAAGACGGAACCAGTCCGAGTGTAAAACACACGCATGTGATATTCCAAATGTAATAATAATAAAGATGAATAATAGAAGAATGTCACCAAGTATAGGGTAGCTCTGCGCAGATACAAAAGTTATTCCAATGTAAAAATAAAGAAATGGAATAATGTAAGTTCTCTTCTTGAATATAAAAGAATAATATCCCTCTATCGTAAAAAGAATTGAATATAAGAGTAGTTAAGAAGTAAATCTTTTTCTTCTTTCTCTATAATTTTTCTCTATAAAGTTTCAAGTGAATTAGTAAGAAATAATGAAGGAATGAGCTTTATTTATAGGAGAATGGAAGTGTATCTGCAAGGAAAAAAAATAATTCTGCAGATTTATTTCTTCAACCAAATACAATAAAGTCAATCAATTAACCAATAAAATCAAAACAAAAATTAAAATATAATACATATATATAAACACATGTTTTCAACTTATATATATCAATATTATATATACACAACTTAATTTTTCTCCCCCATAACCAACATCAATCCCCCACCCACCCAATAATCAAATTCACTACACTCTTACACATCACTATCACACTACTACTTTTCCACCATTTTCCACTCACACACACATCACACACCTATCACTTTCACATATCATTTTCTTCCACTATATACTCAAAACACATATATACTTCCATACGTATACTCTTCCATTTCCAAAATCATTTCCCAACACATATGGGCCCCACATGTGGGCCCCACCTTTAAAGAATTTTCTACCGATTATTTTGAAAATGGGTAAATAGGAATCCATAAAATAAGCAAAACTTCATAAAAATCACCTTAATAATTTTTAACAACATTTATCATCTTTATTACAATTCATAATATTAATCGACCAGGTCGTTCCCAGGAAAGAGGGGGCCTTCCAATAAGGATTTATCCCTATTGGCGCGCAATTAGGTGACCAAACCTCTCCTTGGCAGAACTTCTAGACATCGTTAATATTGCAATTTATAATATTAATAACTCTGTCATTTCAATTATTGATTTAATAATATATAAAATATCGACAATAATTGAATCAAATAACGTGAGATACTATTCAACAATTACTATAGCAATAATTGAACAAAACTGAGTGACTTCTCACGCAAGCATTAATAATTAATACCGTGTGCTACTCTACAACCACGCGTATTACTGTACTTTTACTACCGAGTAGTTTAACAGTATCAACGGTAAAACTTCCGTCGTTATTTTCAATAGAAATATTTTTGTCATTTTCTTAATCCGACAATAATTCCGTGGTGGGGTCCACCAATGATTGTACCGTAGTACGGATATTCCCTGACAAAAAGAATATTTCCCGACCAATCGAATATAATATGACAACTTGCATACTTTGCAAAATTTATAAATACTACCCACAACTATAACATTATATCAAATCTACTCCATAATATTTAAAAAAAATATTTCGAGAAATTTAAATCTTTATTCATAAAATATGGGGTCTCACTATCTCCACTCCTTATGGAATTTCGCCCTCGAAATTTACGTACCTACCTGGTATGTCGAACATATGAGGATACCTTGACTTCATTTCAGATTCTAACTCTTGAGGTATAACCCTTGAATGTTGAATACGATTCTTCTTATTCAATATTTTAACATGTATCTTCTTAAATGTTAAATCATCAGCTATGTTGTCCAGTTCTAAATCAATAATGTGGTTCGAGTCGTCCACATATTTACATAACATCGATGCGTTAAAAAAGTCATGAACACGCGACATACTTGGCGGTAAAATGAGTCTATAAGCCACAGTTCCTACTCGATCAAGTATTTCAAATGGGTCAATTAAATCGAGGGTTGAGATTTCCTCTCTTCGTTGATTCTTGCTTCTAGAATAACGCCCTCTTGAACCTTCTTCATTCATATGCTCTGAGTATGTAGCTTGAGCAGCTTTAACTTTATCGATTAAAGTCGATTCTACTCGTATATTCGTTATTTCCACGTGGGTCCCTAGAGTCTTTAACTCTATCTTCATCATTTGTAAGTTATACAAAATGAGTCTTTGCGTTAACAACATCGCACTCGTAAACCCATACGATTTTCTACTCAACACATCAACTACCACGTTCGCTCTTCCACAATGATATTGAATGGTACGATCGTAATCTTCAATAGCTCGAGCCAATGTCTTTGGCGCATGATACGTTCGTTTTAAGTAAAGAAATATTTGAGGGTTTAAGAAATGGGATTTGTACTGGGGTCAATACAAAATTTGATTTCACGCTCTAGGGGTAGGCCAGAAAGTCTTCAATAATACGTCAGGAACTTTATTAACGATAGAAATATCATTCAAAATTATGACCCTCATTCAAGACTTGGATAACACATCACATTGATACTTATCAACTTGCCATCTTCATTCACGATGTCGCCTATAGAAAGTCTGGTTTCGGTGCATTCCACACAAGGAAATTAACAACGAAAGGATCGAGCTCTTTACTTATGGCTTGATATGACAATAATTGACTTTAGTGGTTTGGTTGTTTTGAATTCGCATAACAGGTTGGTTAGGAGTATGAAAACTAACAACCTTACGAAAATCATGATGAGTAGTTAAACAATCGTTTCCCAAAATTGCATCAAGGTCAAGTATTTTCAAAGAGATAAGATCGATAGGTGTCGATTTGAATCAAACAAGATTTATAAATAGTGGAGGTAACGAAGGCTCCTACTAACGAAGTTTCAACCAATAAGTCAAAATCTAACTTCTCCGGAGTCAAATTTAAACGTTGAACACAAGCAAGAGAGATAAAATAATGGGTAGAACCGGTATCTTATAAGGTATAGACTTCGCAATTATTTATAATTAACTAACCCGTGCTAACTTCATTCGGGTTACTCGCTTTTTGAGAAGTCACGAAAAACGCTCTCCCTTGCACTACCGGTTTTGACTTTTCTGGGACGGCCTTTGGTTCCTCCATCCTAGCTGACTTGTCTTTGGTGAACGATAAAATCGGGCTAGGTGACCTTCTTTTCCACAATTATAACATGCTTTAGACGGCATCACGCAGTTTGGACTGATATGTCCCTCCCCTCCGCATTTGAAACATATGATAGGTGGTCGTTCTCCTTTCTTAACAACGGGTGTTGGCGCTGACGTCTTTCCATCATTGTTGAATTTCCTCTTCTTAAAATGTCCATTCTTATTGTTTTGGCCATGATTACCACCGAAGTGGTTACCATTTCTGGCATGTTGATTCCCTTCACGCTTATTGTCACCGCTTTGATGACTGTTATCACCGGTATTATCATTTTTTCGGCTTCTCTCCTTTGGTTGGTTTAACTCATTATCGCGCTCCAATAACTGAGCCCTATTAACAACATCTGAATACAAACACAGTTTATGAGAGATAAGATATTGATGTATCCCTGGTTTCAAACCTCTTAGAAACATTCGCATCATTCTCTCCTCATTATCAACCAAATGGGACACAAACCGGGACAACTCGGCGAATTTGGCTTCGTACTGCGACACGGTCATGTTGTTTTGCTCTAGTTTGATGAACTCTACCTCTTTCATGTGACGAATACTTTCGGGAAAGTATTTGTCCTTGAAAAAGTCTTGGAACTTCTCCCAAGTCATCTTCAGTGCGGCAGGTTGGGTACATTTTACAGATTCCCACCAGTAATCTGCCTCTGCACGCAACATGAAGGTGGAAAAGGGAACCTTTTTCTCCTCGGAGCATCCTAAGACATCAAATATCATGTTAATCTGCTTTATCCACGTTTTCGCCTTAAGTGGTTTTGACTCTCCCAAGAACTCTGGTGGTCCCAGTTCCTTAAACTGCTTGGTGGTGACCATCCGAGAGTTGCCAGTGTTTCCACCTGTATTTTGGACAGGAGCCACTCTTGCCTGATGTTGCATGAATTGCATGAAGCCTCGGAACATTCCATCATTCATCATTTGGTCACTGTTGTTGTTTTCCTGAGGATTGTCGCCTTCCTGATGCACATTATCCTGACTATTGATCTGTGGAGACTCAACGGTCTCCTGTGCTCCATTGATAATCTAAACATTCTCGAATGTCATTTTCAAATATTGCCACAAAACAAGAGTTAAATAACATATCACATATTATCCATATACTCTGACCAACCACTTAAATACCAAATAAAACTTAGGTAGGTCATACTAGCGAAAGAATTCCCCGTTTCTCCTCTCCTAGTTCTTGTCTCACATCTCAGCCAAGTATCATATCCCTAAGCTTTGATACCAACTGTGACGCCCCTAAAATAGGTATACATCACCCATCTTGAGTCGCCAAATACATGGTACAAATACAAATAAAAAACTTAATTATACAACTGTCATGTAAAATACGACAAAACATAACTGAGATTTTTAACAGGGATATTGCCTTCTAGATAATATCCATTCTCAAATAGAGTCTTCATTACATTTATTATCACACTATTTAACAGAATAGTAAGGACTACTAGCTAATATTATCATCTAGACCATCACTTCATTCCCCGATTCGTCCCAACTACGTTCTCATTTCCTGAAGAGAACAGTGAAAGAAAGGGTGAGCCCAACTAGCCCAGCAAGAAATATTATGACTAAGATAATGCAGAATAAATTATCATTAGTCTCCAACAATGTTAAACTGATAAAATATAATAGACATCAAGTTTAACTGCAGCGGAATAAGCAATCCATTAAAAGAGTCAAGTAGAGAATAAAATCTACTATCTTTTATGATTTAAAAATGTTTTTCATCACTTTTATCGCTAAGACTAAGCTTAATAAATAATCCACATCATCCCTGCACTGCGGCCAAGGATATTCATTAGGGTCACGACCACAAATTCCATGCACTACGGGCCAAGGATATTTGTGTATTCATCAATGGTCATGATCATGCCAACAACTGTCCATCAATGCACTACGGGCCAATGAGGACTTTTATCACATCATTTGTAACATTACGGTCATGATTACAATCAATAATCCTCGGTCATAATCATACCAAGTCCATCTATGCACTACAGGCCACAGATGACTTTCAAAAAAATATAAAAATGAGGATGATGACAATGATATAAGAATTCAATAAAACAAGTTCAAGAATTAAGTTATTCAAGAACTAATAACGTCCAAATTGTCAACATGATACCGCTTTGTAGTGTAAAATTCAAGAATGCTCAGAAAAATATTTTCATGAAAAATACTGGATGAAGCGCAAATATAAAGGATATTCCACTAATTTCATGGAGTATAGAAGTCAAAATTTTAACCAACTGAGTATAATAACGAATGGAATAACAAAGGAAATCAAAATGCATGCGGTACTTCGCATAGACAGGTTATTCCAACAGAATAATAATAATGGAACTAGGTCAGGTGAAATTCACACCGCCAGGATGTTCCAACAGAATAATAAGTAATGGAACCAGGTCCGGTGTAAAACACACAGACAGGATATTCCAACAGATAATAATAAAGAGCGGAAACTGTGTCAGGTGTAAAACACATGCACAAAGATATTCAAATGAATAATAATAAAAGATGAAACCAGTAAATTGTAAAACACATGCACAGGATATTCCAACAGAATAATAATAAAGGCGGGAACGAAGTAAGGTGTAAAACACACATACAAGATATTCCAACAGAATAATAATAAAGACAGAATAATAGAAGAATATCAACAAGTATAGGGTAGCCCGCGTATACAGGTTATTCCAACAAAAAAATAAAGTAATGGAATAACAGAAGTTCTCTTCTTGAATACAAAAGAATAATATCCCTTACCGTAAAAGAACTGAATATAAGAGTAGTTAAGTAGCAGAAATCATTTCTTCTTTCTCTCTATAATTTTTTCTCTATAGAGTTTCAGTGAATTCGTAAAAAATAATGAAGGAATGAGCTTCTATTTATAGGAGAATGGAAGTGTACTGTGCAAGGAAAAATAATTCTGCAGATTTATTTCTTCAACCAAATACAATAAAGTCAATCCACTAACCAATAAAATCACAACAAAAATTAAAATATAATACATATATATAAACACATGTTTTCAACTTATATATATCAATATTATATATACACCACTTAATTTTTTCCCCCCATAACCAACAAAGAATCCCCACCCACCCAATAATCAAATTCACTACACTCTTACACATCACTATCACACTACTACTTTTCCATCATTTTCCACTCACACACACACATCACACACCTATCACTTTCACATATCATTTTCTTCCAAGATATACTCAAAACACACATATACTTCCATACGTATACTCTCCCATTTCCAAAATCATTTCCCAACATATATGGGCCCCACATGTGGCCCCCACATGTGGGCCCCACCTTTAAAGAATTTTCTACCGATTATTTTGAAAATGGGTAAATAGGAATCCATAAAATAAGCAAAACTTCATAAAAATCACCTTAATAATTTTTAACAACATTTATCATCTTTATTACAATTCATAATATTAATCGACTGTGTCGTTCCTGTGAAAGAGGGGGCCTTCCAATAAGGATTTCTCCCAATTAGAGCGCAATTAGGTGACCAAACCTCTCATTGGAGGCAGAACTTCTAGACATTGTTAATATTGCAATTTATAATATTAATAACTCTGTCATTTCAATTATTGATTTAATAATATATAAAATATCGACAATAATTGAATCAAATAACGTGAGATACTATGCAACAATTACTATAGCAATAATTGAACAAAACTGAGTGACTTCTCACGTAAGCATTAATAATTAATCTGGTGTGCTACTATACAACCACGCCAGACATCGCATTTTTTTACTAATGAAGTAGTTTAACAATATCAACGGTAAAACTTCCGCTGTTATTTTCAATAGAAATATTTTTATCGTTTTCTTAATCCGACAATAATTCCGTGGTGGGGTCCACCAATGATTGTACCATCGTACGGATATTCCCTGACAAAAAGAATATTCCCTGACCAATCGAATATAATATGACAACTTGCATACTTTGCAAAATTTATAAATACTACCCACAACTATAACATTATATCAAATCTACTCCATAATATTTAAAAAAATATTTCGAGAAATTTAAATCTTTATTCATAAAATCTGGGGTCTCACAAAAACCACCGTTTCCACCAGGATTCTCTCATCAACAACAACATCACACTCCAGCTGCACCACAACCAGAAAAGAAATCAGAGATGGAGGAAATGATGTTGAAATACATGGCAAATACTGAGGTTATGATCAAAAGCCAAGCAGTGGCTATTAAGAATTTGGAGACTCAAATGGGGCAAATGGCAAGCATGCTTAACAATAGACCCCAAGGTTCATTGCCAAGTAACATAGAGATAAATCCTAAAAGAGACGGGAAGGAGCAGTGTCAAGCGATCACATTGAGATCAGGAAAAGATTTGACAGTATCGTAAGTCGCGCGTCGCTACCGATAGTACTAAGGAGGTCACATGCAAGCGTGAAGCGGTGGTCAAGAGAAAGACAATCTGGAAAATTCTGAGGTTCAGCCGGATGAGAAAGACAAAGAAAATTTAGAAGAGAGGGTCAAGGGTCCAGTACAACCAATTCACCCTCAAGTACCATATCCGCAGAGGTTAGTTAAGTATAAAGAAGACAAATAGTTCAGCAATTTTCTGGAGGTATTCAAAAAGCTGCAGATCAATATACCTTTTGCCAAGGCATTGGAACAAATGCCAAGCTACACAAAGTTCATAAAAGGTATATTGTCAAGGAAGAGAAGATTAGATGAGTTTGAAACAGTAGCCTTGACCGAGGAATGCAGTGCAGTGCTCCAATGCAAACTACCTCCAAAGCTGAAACATCCGGGCAGCTTTATAATTCCGTGCACAATTGGGAAGATGAACTTTAGTAAGTGTTTATGTGATTTGGGGGCAAGTATAAACTTGATGCCCTTGTCAGTGTTCAATCAGTTGGGACTACCAGCTCCAAGGCCGATGAACATATCACTAAAACTAGCTGACAGATCCATCACATATCCACGGGGAATTGTTGAAGATGTGTTGGTTAAGGTGGACAAGTTTATTTTTCCAGCTGACTTTATCATCCTAGATTTCGAAGAGGATAAGAGTATACTAATCATACTGGGGAAACCATTCTTAGCCACATGAAGGGCTTCAATAGTTGGGCAAAAAGGGCAACTCACTATGCGCGTACATGATCAGGAGGTCACGTTCAATGTCTTTAAGGCAATAAAGTTCCCAACAGACGAAGAAGAATGCTTTTTGGTTGACTTGGTGGACCGGGACCTAAAGGATGAGGTACAAAAACTGAGGAATTATGAACCGATGAGGTGTGTAACGGGCAAAAGTTAAGAGTTGATGGTAGAGCCGTTGATGAAGGTCGAAGTCACTAAATTCCAGGGTGCGGTAGACAACAAGAAAGGCACCTCAGTTCTTGATGTGACGTGAGATTCAGAGATAGTCAAGCTAATTGACTATAACTTAGCGCTGGATGGGAGGCAACCCATTATTTCTACCCCCATTGATTTTTTTTTAGTTATTCATTTGGAATTCTTTTAATTAGTTCTATGTAATTCATTTTTCTTACTAGGCTATTATATTTTCATGCTTAAGTGCATAGCAAGAACTGTTGTGCGAATATTTGCAAGATGGTAGCACTATGAGGCCACTAAGTTATGTCTTAACAATATGCATTAATGTCCATGCAGGAACCATCATTGGAAAGCATCACTGATAGTTAGAGTGGAGTGGAACGTTAACATTTGAGATATCGAGGCAAAGCTAAGCAATTTGCATGGTCCATGCACAATCTGAACTCATGGCGCTTGCCAAGCGCGCCAAGTCAATCAGAACGACAAACATTATGCAAGTCGCGTGTGCCAAGATAGCCTAGTACACACTTTCTGCTGCTGGCGTATGCATGCGACACCAAATCAAGGCAGATCTGAACATTTTAAAATAGAGTTATGACCCATTTGGACTCTCATTTGGGATAATAACAGACGTGAAACTCTCTCACTCCCCATAACTCACATCTCTATCTATCTATCAGTTACAAATTGAAGCCGTATATCTCTCCATCAAATCTCCACAATTCTCTCCACGTCCCAAGCTCAACCCACGCTCTCATCCACTCTATAAAGCTAGGGTTCCCAATTGGGTTGGCAGAAACAAGTGTGAAGGTTATCAACTCACAAATTCTCATTCTCTCTTAGTAAGTTCATTTACATTCTCAATCACTTATCTGTAAATGGGTCCGAAGAGAGCACGGCCATCTTCATCTTCCTCATACTCCTCCGGCAGTCACGAGGAGGACATTGTCGACCACACCAAGCTCTTATATTTGGAAGCCCAACAGGAGTACTACCGAATCGTAGCAAAAACATTCATCAAGGAAAGAGGATTCAAACTAGAAAGCTAGGATGGACATTGTGTGCCATGATCCAGAAACGAGGCTGGGGTGGACTGACTGCATCTCCCACGCCCATTCTGATGAGCATAGTCCGAGAATTTTACGCTAATTCCAAAGTCACCATGAACGATACCTCTATGGTTCGTGGTGTCGAGATACAATATAGACCTTCCGCCATCAGAACCATCTTGAGAATCACCGTAACACCACCAAGAAGGGCTTCCAATTGGATCATAGGAGCACATTAGGAAACAGACTTGGAGCGTGTCATTGTAGAGTTGTGCATACCAGGCACGAAGTGGACTTACAAAATTGGCACGACCCAGCCTCGCATATTCCCAGCAGTTGCACTGAATCGATACGCCAAGGCGTGGAACCTGTTCATCTGTGCCAAGTTATTGCCTTCATCGCACCAGCACGAGATCACGGCGGAAAGGGCCATAATACTATGGGGCATAATTACTGGCGAGTACATTGATGTTGGTTATTTGATTCATCAAAATATTGTGAAGTATCATAAGGGAACTACCACTGGGAGCATTCCACATACTTCAGTGGTAGCCATGCTATGTGCGCACCAGGGGTGCAATTGGGGCAATGAAAAAATGCAATATCCAAGCCAGGACATCACCCATGCCACCATCGCTAAATTTGAGGACTGGGCAGGTGGTGAGCCACACCCACGCGGACGAGGATTTATTCTCCGATCCACATTCCTAGAGCCATTGCAGCAGCCCCCTCAGACAGATGAAGCAGGCCCATGCACCCGAGCACACACCGTTCCTAGCGATCGCCAGCTCTGAAGGTTGGAGCGCAAAGTCGACGCCATGTATGACAATTTTGAAATGTTTGCTACGGGACTCACAAGGGCCTTGGCCAAGAAACCAAGCAAGCAAGAAGGAACAAAGCTAGAGTGGCCTCAGTTTGGAACCACAGTGCCATATCCACCACCAGATTCACCACCCGAGGAGGGTGGTCAAGTCGATCGTTAGGGGAGTTTTATGTACCCTTTACCTTCATTCAATAGGGACATTGAATATTATAAGTTTAGGGGTATTGGCGGTTATAGTATAGTAGTTTAGTTTTATTTAATTGTTGCATATTTAGTTTAATTTTGCATGTTTATGTGTTAGATAAAATTTTGCAAAATTTTTTTAATTTTTATTCATTTATTGATTGTGTTAGTATGTTTTAGTTGCATGTCTCACACAAATTCTTGCTTTATAGAAATTCTTGCCTAGCCAATGAAGATAGTGAATTGTGAAGGATTTTAGAGTATGTTGGATAACATGAGCTGAGATATAATGTTTTACACGATGAGATTTATGTTGTTGTTTAAATGCTTTAGGTTTGCATGAACGTGTTCACAATCACATGTAGGTTTAAGAAATGTATGTTGTATTGCTCGATAGAACATGTAGTTTTAAAAAGAAAAACATGTGGAAAGTGCTCTTAGACTGTATGAAACATTGACATGCAAAATTTTGGGAAAACATGGGTATGCTATGTATATAAAAAAAATCAAATAGCAATAACGTGGCTAGTCTTAATTAGGGGCCCTGGCTGCTTGAGTAAGTACGCCCGAGGGGATTGTCTCTACAGCTAGCGCCCTAAGGTCTTTCATGGTCTGGGAGTCATTGGTTGAAAGCTCGCTAAGGGGTAGAAGTGTGCCTAATTGATTGAGACATTGCACATTCATGTGAAAAAAAAGAGAAAAATAGAAAAGGAAAAGAAAAATAGCAATAAATATCGCGGGAAAGTGCGAAAACTGCCCTCGTGAGTAGCAATAAAGCAATAAACCCATTGTTGAACCTTAGTCTGTGTTGATATGTTGAAACAGTTTATGTGGCATGATTATTGATGAGCCTTGATTTAGACTATAATTTTCTGTTTGGAGCAATGTAGCATACGTATTCTTTGCTTAGATCAAGTTTTGGTAAACACCACACACACACACAGCATCTCTATAGCATATATGAATTATTTGAGTGTATGACATTATGCCTATAGTTTTTTGAAATTGTATTCTTGGATCTCGATAATTCAATGAGGTAACTTGGGCTGAATTTCTGTTATGGTTGGATTATGTGAGACTAGTTTGCATCATAGAGTAGTTGCATAGTTTTATAGTTGCATTTTCATTGTTCATTAGTATGCATTGCTTGAGGGTAAGCAACAGTTCAAGTTTGGGGGTATTTGATAAGTGGTATTTTTACCTACTTATTGAATACCAATTCATGCGAATTGTGTCCTTCTCAAGTACATTATATTGTGTTTTAGTTGCATTTCATGTTATTTTGCATTGCATTTACTTAAAACTCCTTTTTGTGAATAAGTGCAGGAATCGGCTTAATTTTGGTGATATTAGAGGGCACGAGGCTAAGGGATGCGTGAAGGCGAGGCACAAGCGGTGATGTGCATGGCATGGAGGTACAATGAAGCATGGAGACCAAGCATGGAAGAAGATCAAGAATGAAAGAGCAAGTAAGTAGCAAAGAAGCAAAGATCGTAAGCAGGAGAACCGTAACCGTAAACCGTAACTTGAGATCAAGGTCGCGCGATGACGAAGAGCCTAGGGAGGCTAGCGCAGCGTGAGAACTTCGGTTGGGACAGGAAAAGCTGTCGCAAGTCTCGATCCATGCGAGGACATCTAGAAGGAAGAGAGCGTGGTCATACTTAATCTGTCAAGTTGTGATTTAGTTTTATTTTAATTTTAATTAAATGAGTTGTAATTGGTTTTTAAAACAATTCTTACGGGTGTCAGAAAGGAGGATTGATACTTTTAGCGTATTTTACACATCATAACTAGGGTTTACATCTTGGGAGAGATTCCAATGTAGAACGAAGCTAAAACGTCTACTTCTCCAATTCTTCTTGGGATTCTCTGTCATTGTGGATTTTTATTATTATTTACTGGATTTCTATGAGGATTTTATCATTGATCATTGGTTTTTATTTAGCAATTGGGTTTGATCATTCTATCTTTCATATTTCAATTGTTTGCTTATTGATCATGTTTAGCGTTGATCCCATAATGGCTTTTGGTTCAAACATAAACTAAACTCCATTATGGGATTCTAACGGATTTTAATATGTAGTTTGGTTGCACGCTTAAATACTAGGGTTGTTTTGTATATTATATGGGAATTCTATCGTGATTGTTTTAAATGTATGAATGCTTGATCACCATTCGTCTCAGTATTTGTATGGAATTGACAATGAACATGCAAGTATGGATTGTAATCATGATAGCATATGAATATGGGGCTGTTATATATGGCTTGCGTATTTTGTGAACCAGATAGACATATACTGTTTCACCGTATAAGCTAGAGTAAGGGCTTGTGCTTAAAATCAATATAATTGCAATTTCACATAGGCATATAGTGATTTTGGTTGTGTTGATGATTACATAGAGTCTATCATCTGTGGATGCTGTGTAAGTAGGTTATAGTGCATTGAAAAATTGTTATAACTCTATTCGTGCTCTTGGCTATTTTACTATGATATGTGAACACTTCTTACATGATAGTGGCGATGAGATGAAATATTAAATGAAGTTAGGGTCCCATTATTTCCAGTTTATATTTATTCCATTATTATTCTTATTTTTAGTTGTTAATACAATTAGTTTAATTCAACAATTCTAGTTATTAGTTTAAGCATATAAATATAGTGAGTTAATTGATGCATAATAGTTTAAATTTAACAACTTTCTCTGTGGGATCGATACTCTACTTACTCTGTATTACTTGTTGACGCATGTATGCTTGCATGAGTTAGAGCTCTTTTATTAGGACTGTAAAAGAGGCAACAACTTTTCCCCTACTGTGCGTCCAAATAGTATTCTACCATTCTCCTATAAATAGGATACTCAATTTAGAAAATAAAATCACACTAGAATCAGAGAATTCTTCTTCTATAATATTGAGTGTATTTCTTTTGAGTTAAGGAAACTTTGAGTGAAGTAAATAGTACAAGTTTTTCTTCAAGAATATCTCCGCTATACCAGTCAGAAGTACTCTCCTTTTTAGGTATGGGGTATCATTATTATGGTAAGGGGTATTATTTATTTCATATTTGCTTCTGATATTATTTTTCATATTAGTAAGGAATATTATTTTCATTCATCAGTTATAAGAGTTCGTAAGAAATAATATTTTTTCCCATACTCTATAGTATGTAAGTAATATTATTTCATTTCAGATTTCGAATTCTACACTCATTTTGTTAAGTATTGCTTCTATAATCCTTGAAATTAGTAGAATATTCTTAAAATTTGCGCTTCATCAAGTCTCTTTTCACGGAAATAATATTCTGAACATTCTTGTTAATTTTTAATCTTTTCATGTCAGGGTACTATTCACGAGGTACTATTCCCGAAGTTCTATTCATGGGATACTATTCACTCGGGTACTATTCAAGACAAAAATTGATTTCTTTTCTGTCCAAATTATTTTTGATAAAATATTATTCTTGAATTTTACTCCACAAAGCAGTATCATGTTGACAATTTGGACATTATTGAATTCTGGATAAATTGAATTATATATCTTTAAAATTTATCCTTGCTCTCATTTAATTGAATTCTAATATCATTGTCATCATCCTCATGCTTATATTATGATAAAAGTCCTCTTTGGATTGTAGTGCATTGATGGACAGTTGTTGGTATAATCATAACCATGGGTTCTCTTCGATCAAGGGCCCAAAGATGAATTGTTGTTTGGCATGATCATGACCATTGGTGGTAATAATGAATATCCTTGGCCCGTAGTGCATGGATAATTCATGGATGTGATACAAACGAATATCCTTGGCCCGTAGTGCATGGATAATTCGTGGATGTGATAATAATGAATATTCTTGGCATGTAGTTCATGGATAATACATGTATGTGATACTAACTAATATCCTTGGCCCGTAGTGCATGGATAATTCGTGGATGTGATAATAATGTATATCATTGGCCCGTAGTGCATGGATAATTCATGGATGTGATACTAACAAATATCCTTGGCCTACAGTGCATGGATAATTTGGTGATGTGAATTGTTTATTTTACAGACAAATGATGTGGTAAAAATCCTCTGTGGCTTACGTGTAAAGATGGATTGTTGATTATTGGTTTTACAGTTGTATATATTTGGCTTACATGCAAAGATGGACTATTGATTATTGGTTTTAAAGTTCTATATCTTTAACTTACGTGCAAAGATGGACTATTAATTATTAGTTTTGTAGTTGTATATCTTTGGCTTATGTGCAAAGATGGACTGTTGATTTTCCTGATTATAAATATGAATTATGAATTTAACTATAATCTTTGGTGGTTTAGGTAAAGACAGGTGATGAGAGTTCTCTTTATCTTGGGTACAATAAAGAACAATTGATGAGTATTACAGGAATAAAATATTAACGATGAACTTTTAATTTGGAGGAGATAGTAGACATTATGTTCTATTTTACTCTTCTAATGGATTGTTGTTTTCGCTACAGTTGTTGATCTAAAACTTGTTGTCTATTATATTCTATCAGATTTTTTTCTGTTGAGGAGTAAGGATAATTTTATCTATATTATCTTAGTCATAATATTCTTTACTGGGCTATTTATGCTAACCCTTTTTCTTCACAAATCCTTTCAGGTATTTAGAGTGTAGTTGGGTCGAGCGGGGATAGTAGGGGAATAGTGTGATGGTCCGAGACTGTGGAAATTTCTCAATACATTATAAAAGTGCATGACATGTGATATATAATTGTATTGAGGACCTTTTATGGGTGTGTCGTATATTATACGTCACTTAATAATTAATTTTGGTGAACAATAGTAGGGTGATGAGAACCCAACTTTGAAAGCATCAAAATGCACTATATTAGAATGAGGAGAACAAAAATCTTCTCGTGCTCCTTTGGAGACTTGAAATATTTATTTTTGTACTTTATTTGGCATTGTAATAATTTGAGTATGAATATTGTCGTATTATATACATAACAATATTTGTATTGAAACTCACAGCTTATGTGTTATCGTATTTTGCACGACAGTTCAACAGTTGTATAAATGAAGTTTTTATTTGAATTATGTGCCGTGTATCTAGCAACTCAGAATGGGTTGTGTATACCAATTTTGGGGGCGTCACAAGTTTGATATCACTTCAAGTGCTCGATAACAATATGATATGAAATACTCATGAATCATAGGTGAATCAATATTATACATCAAAATCATGCTTTAGAAATGAACTAGAAAGCATAGGCATTGAATATTATAACAAACCTTGCTTGAACAACCAGTTGAAGAATAAAACTGCTCAACGTAAGAATAACAGAATTTAGGAACTTGCGTAATAAGAAACAAAATAAAGATAAGAAACCTTCTCAAAGTAAGAGTTAGGTTGAAGAGTTTGCGTGAACATAATCAAGTTAGAACATATATATAAGTAGGGTTAGGAACTTGCTCAATGTATCAATAAGGTTTAAGCACTTGCAAAATCGTAAAAGTAGAGTTAGAGAACTTGCCTCGTGCGTAGGTTAAACAATCACTACTAACTTTCACCAAACGTCCTACACATACCATATTTATTGAAAATACTCATTAGTCACACTAATATTAACTTCATGTGTTTAGTTCCCACTTTTAGTATAGCTTACTAACTAAGTTTAAGTTTAAATAACATCACATCTTTTCATGAGCATTACATTTTAGCTCTATTACAACTAATTAAATCATCATGCTATTGCACCATATACACATTAACAACTTCATACAACATCCTATTACATGTTCAACATGTTATCATGCTCTTTATATTAGGTTATATTAACACACAAAGTATTGCACTTGCATTCGTGCATCCCGACGCCCTCCGATTGCCTCCGAGTGCACAACAGTCCTAAAGATAGAACGTTTTACCCCTAATAACGACATCAAATTGAAAATCTTAAAGAACAAAAGTTGTAGGTCTACTCGTCCTCGTTCTAGATCATCTTGAATCGCATCAATCGGAGTTTGTATGAAAGTGTTATGTCCATTTTAGTAAAACATGTCCGATTAGATTTTCTTAACGTTTGTAAGTCAGCCTAACCTCCCGCCGGAGTGGGGGTTTTGCACGATAATAGCCCGCTGGGGTGAGCCCCCCGCTGGGGTGGGTAGAAAATATACTGGTACGCCCGTCAGGGTGGGGGTACCCAATATTAGCTTTTGCAGTTCGCGACCGAAAACGGCAGAAAGCCAAACTAGGCCTAAAGGCTCCTTTCTAACAACCATTCCAACTTACCCAGGTTGTAATATGTTTACATAAACATAAACTAATATTTCTAACACATTTCTAACCACATAAACAACATAAAAATCAAAATTACAACCTTTAATTTTACTATTTCTATTATTTCTTCTTCTTTTGACATTCATAGCGAAATTCCGCACTTTGAATTGGTTTTACAACCAAAATTGTTCGTTTAACTCATAATATTTTCGTTTGTTCATGTATTTTCACAATCAAGCAACAATTACTAGTTTATTACATGAATTGAACATCAATTTTAATTCAAAAGTAAGCCATATCACATACACACATATATATATATATATATATATATATATATATATATATATATATATATATATATATCATTGTAATTTAATTTCTTCACTATTAACATAATTTCATTAAATTAATTACTCTGAACCATGAATGAATGATATAAAACCGTTTATAATCATCTACTAACACATAATAACTCTTAATTTCCATAATTATTCATACAACATCAATAACAGAGAACTTTTGACAACATAAAACAAAACCTTAAAAGATAAGATTATACCTTTGCTAGAAGATGATTACAGAACTTTTGATTACTACTCCTTGTTTTTGAAAAAATTCTTCTCACAAATTTCTCCTTCAAACTCTCTTTTCTCTCTTCTTTTTTCTCTCTGTTTTCTTCTTTTCTTTATTAGGCTTAAGCCAACACTTAACGTAAAACTAAAACAGACGCTAACGTAAAAAAAATAAAACTAACGTATAATAATAAGACTACTAAATACATATCAGTTATTTTTATTTTAAATTTAAAAGCCATAAGGCCTTGTTTGACAAAAACCAATTAAAATAATGACTTAATCGTTCCTTAAGCCTTGTTTGGCAAAACAAAATTAAAATAAGAATTTCAAAAGCTCTAAGGGTTTGTTTGGTAAAACCAACTTAAAACGCTTTTAATTTATTTTCATAACTCATTTATAATATATTTTATTATCCCACTTAATTTAAATAAATTAACTGGAGCAACAAGCTGTCAGAAGTGAAGAAAAAAGTATGCACATCAATGCCAAACCACAATATATCAAGATAAATGACTGTCAAGAAATTGACAATGTAAAGGTACGATTTCACATCAGTATAAATGTGTACATCATATTGCATCACCTTATGCACTATAACAGTACTCTATCAAGAGGCCATACTCTACCTAAAAATGAGAAGAGAGAAATTACACTAAAGTTAGAAACTCAAATGCTAACAAACTTTCTCTCTATCCAAGTTTTAGGTTGAAGATAACATCTTGAAAGAAGTTTGAAATAGGTCATAAGCATACCAAGGTTTAATTATTCTTAAGTGGAGTAATCTTTGCTGATGGGTTAGTATGTATGTACAAACCTATGTTCTAAGTTTTTGATAACACATAGAGTATGATCAGCTCTACAAGAGTATCTTTAAGATTCATAGAAACTGATCACCTCCATGAATTAATCCAATACACATGAGTGTAAGAGCTGATTCTCACTCTGTGAACATTTAAACTCTGTGAACATAACCAAGTAAATGATAAAATCATCAAAGAAAAATAGTGTCTTGTTAAAATGGTTAATATTATACACACTCATCATCATGCATCTTAAAATGTAATATCTAAATTGGATACGTGCATGAATATGATTGGTGGTGATTAATATGATAAAAATTCACACATATGAAGAACAAGGATTTTGAAGGCTAACCTGGCAGGACCCATTTAACCATGGGTACCAAAAATAGAAATTTATCTAAACTGTAGGTACTTGGTCTATCTGACCATACTAAGGAATGCGTAAGGTAAGACTTGACCAAGAGGATTCAAAACCAATGAGAAGGCTTAAGACATTTTGAAATGATTCGCATAAAATTCTTATTTGTCAAAGCCTGTGCTTGAAGATTGCTGAGCTAACATGAATGAAGCTCACATGGTTGTTGATCTCTATATGGAAGCAGCACATTTACCCTAAGATAAAAATGATCTTATATGCTTAATCATCCAAAGCATATCAGCTGAGAAGAACCCTCAAGGAACTCATTATAGAAGCATAACTCCGTAAGCACAAACTGTCAAAAGAAACTACGTTCGTAGTACTGTCAAATGATCATAGAGTGAACAGTCCTGAAGATATCCATTTTTATGATGCAAGAAGATTTAATTGATAATGATGAATTCAGTTAGAAAGAGATATGCAAGGCTTCCTTTTGATGCACATAATGAAGAAGAACTCACACCTCTCTGAGAAGACAGTATCAACCATGGGGGAGCAGTGATCTGCTAAAGAACAGCAGCACTAAAAATATCAGAAAAATACTATGACGTAATATACCAGCTACAGACTCCCAAAAACTTTATGGCTGATGAACCAAATGAAGATCCATAGTGAGTAGGAACGTCTCAAAACGTACTACTGATAACCTTATCTACCACCCAACTCAAAATCATGAAGTGCCTACGATCAACCATCTGATCGCAGCGTGAGAGCAGAAGGACACCACGATTATAACCAATGCAAATGTCTAGAGTTGGTTGATGAACTCCCTAGCAGAAAAGGTCAAATGATATATCAGTGTTAATCACTTCTAAAGTCTTTCATTTGGAAAGTGCCTCAGGGACAAACATTACCCTTAGTTCACTTTAAGAGGTTGGCCCTTCCTGAGCTACCCTAACACAGAAGGAATGCTTAGTCTAGTTCATCTCAAGGACCGGGACAGAAAATGATTGTGGAATAGATTTTGAAGTGAACTCAATGATCGTAGTGCAACCTCAACGATCATAGAATAGGCTCAACGATCGCAGTCTTCCTAGAGGATACACTGGCTCATGGGGAGCTCGGAAGAACTAAACACATGCTCAACTACTCAGATTGTGTGGAGATAAGATTGGAAAGATGCCCTGCAAACTCACCTCAGAAGTTTAGTGCCTAAACTATCATAAGGTACATCAGTGGTTAAGACATGCAACTTCAAAGTTGAGGATCAATGTCAAATCATCCACTAAATCATCTCTCAAAAGACGATCGTTGAGTCTATAAAGAATCGTAGAGTCCATAGCTACCTCAATAAGCTACTCTACGTACTGAAATAGTCAATAGAAAAAAAGTTAAATTTGAAGGACTAACACGATGGAGGACTTATATATGATGACTTATAAGCGACTTACAACTGTCCCACTAAGAAACATGGAAGAAATAGTTACAAGAGGGAAATTCAAATAATTGGAAGTTTCATATTAGCGGGCTCCTCAAAATCTGCAAACCTGTCAAATCTATACCTAAGGCAAAACCTAGCTACCTCTAAATAGCCAAAATCTCTGAACAAGTTATCAAAAGCTATCAAACCTTTCTCTACCTCTCTTGTCCAAACCCTAAAACTCTCTTTAAAGCCTAAATATATCAAGCCTCAAGCTTCGCCCTAAGTGTATTCAGTTACCTCTCATTAGAAACCTGAAATTAAATACCCACATACTTCGAACTGTTTAAATGGCAGATTGGCGAGTAATCACTGACATTCAGCTCGGAACTAAGACTTTTGAGAAATCCAAAAAGAAGTTCAGAGATATTCTTGAACTGGTGAAGAAGGTTGGATTCTCTATGACGCCCCCCAATTCAGGTACTTGAAACTCGAACTCGGTGCTTCACGATACCATTTCTATGAGCAAAATAATACTAATAATAATAACAATAATATAAATACCAAACTTAATTTACATATATCAGAGTTTTCTAATCCCAAGTAAGTAACCTTTAATACCTTCATTATAATACATAATAATAAGTATCATTGTCTTAATATAATTAAACTATTACATAAGATAACACAGAACTCATTTAGCAACCTTTCCTTTTCCCTTGTTCTTGGCAGAGCCTTTAGGTTGTTCACACTTAGCTGAAAACATTTAAATTAAGCAAGGATGAGCATTTGAGTGCCCAGTAAGTAATAGTAATTAATAACAGTTAGCTGAAAGAACTAAATGTTTTCTTTGAACAACACTTCTACAATGAATCAACCGTTGTGAAGTAAGATGTACCAATAATAAAAAACATATCATTTTGATTTAAAATTTTTGAAACTACGTACTGATTATAAATGAGGATCAATCGACAGACAATGAACATTATTTTCTATTTTCAAAAGGTTAAACAGAACTTCATCTGTAATCCGTCATAACTTACATGCACGGGGGTGATCAGCCTGTTATGCCCTGTATTGATCAATACTACATACAAGAATGATATTTTTGTTCAGCATTTCCGCCTTAGGCGCATAAAAGTTTCCCAGATTCGGGATGTTCATACTAGTCTAGAATCCGAATCAAAACAATTCGGTTGGATACAATGATGTTCTATCTTGTTCAACAATATTTTTAAATATGTGTCTAGCTGAATCAAATAGCTTAGACGACTTTTAAGTTAATGTATACATACTGGAAAACCAATAAGTATGTACCAACGTGTGATAAAATATAATGATAACCATGTTTAGAAATTAATGAACAAAATATATATCTTGATCTATAATAACAGAATTAAGGAACTTGTACAACAGATTATAATTTAATAACTTACTTATACAGAATAATTGCATAAGTATATACAAAGGTTAAGATATTTGAATAATGAAAAAGAATAGTTCTAATATTTGCTTACGCATGTCCATTGCATAAAGTAAATGCAAAGATAGGATACTTGCCTGGTCTGCTGCTTACACAACTTAGTTTTATCTTTTATATCAAGCCCTAATATTAATAAGATCATTTATTCGATTAGAATAATATATCATATCATATAGGACTGCTATTTGCAAATCAAAGACATAACTTTTAATCACATTATCACATATGTTTAATACGATCATTGGATCACAAACAAACACGATATCTGAGATAAATTATATAAGTCCAGATCAATTTCGAAACATACGCTTGTGCTTAAAGCGGCTTTATATTTGTAATTATCAAGTCTAAGACTCTATACCAAAGTTCAATATAACTTAAACATCGGCCAATTTATTTTTAAATGACTTATAATAATTTTTAAACAATTATTATAATTTATTATGATTTTTCAAACACAGAAATTATTATTAAATAATTTAAATATTAAATAATTTGATTATCATTAATATTAAAATATTAATGAAACCATTGCCAAAATACTAAAGTTATTTATAATAAATTAAAATACTTGTAAAGTATTAATATTACCTTTAAATGATTTTTAAAATAATTAAAATAATTATCATTAATATTTAAATATTAATGCATTATTTATCCAAATATTAAAAGTCATTTATTATAAATTAAAATATTTTTACTTCATTTATATCCCTTTTAAATGATTTTTGAATTAATAAAACCATTTTAAAACTATTTATTTAATATAATTAATAAATAAATCTAATATCATTAATATGAAATTATTAATGAAATTATCCCTTAAATATTAAAAGTTATATTTTATAACTTAAATATTTTAAATACTTTAATTTCATTTAAAATAATTTTTATAATATTAAAATCATTTTAATTAATTTATTTAATATAATTATTAAATAAATCTAAATATCATTATTATTAAATATTTAATGAATTTTACTTTACAATATTAAAAGTTATATTTTATAACTTAAAATATTCTTAAATACCTTATTATCCTTTAAAATGATTTTTAATATAATAAAATTATTTTTAATTAATTTATTTAATGCATTTGTTAAATAAATTAAATATCAATAATATTTAAATAAATACTAATATTTATGAAAAATATTCTAAATTATTAAAAGTTAATTGTTATAACTTCAAATAATTTTTAAAATAATTTTTGTAATTTTTAATAATTAATTTCTATTTTTAAATAATTTTTAAAAAATAAATTAAATAAACTGTCGCTATAGACTTTAGCGACAGAAAGTGTAGCATTTGGTGTTCTTGAGGCTCAAGAACATTCATATGCCAGTTTCGAGTGACCATGTTTGACCCTTAATAAATCAGTGTGTATTATGTTTCTAGGCTAGCTAATGATCAAATGTTGTAGCAGATATGTAATAGTACAAGTTTATAACAATTTCTGGACCAACATATAACACATGAGCAAGATCTAAGGATCGAACATGTCTTCATCAGATTGTTCATCATGTTTCGGGCACTTGTAATCATATATCATGGTGGTCAACGCTTTTGTTGACCTTATATCTATCAATTTGTTCATGTATTAGGTATTTTAGACGCCAGGCTTTGTAGAGTAACTAGCAAGGTACATGAATCAAGCACTTAGAAGGTTTACAAATCATCAAGCTGCAAGATCTGTGGTCCTAAAGAATTTGCCAGACCACTGTCTTAACTTTTTGGGTTACCCAGAAAGTAAAACATAATGGTCAATGACTTTTGATCGATTACTATGATCGATCTGCTGCTTTCTAAGGTTTGAAAATGCTTTGTACTTGTAGTTTGCATGTCATATTATAATCTAGATACCATTATACATCCTAAAAGCTTGTCAAAAACGAGATCAAAGCTGGTCAAAGTCACTGACAGAACATGTTCTTCAGTTTTCTAGGTTACCCAGAAAACTAAATTCGTGTTCGGTCAATAGACTTTGACCGTGAATAACTTTTGATATACACCTTCATAAATGATCTTGCTTCCACTTTCAGAATACTAACAACATTACAAGCTACAACTACAAACCTTTAAAACATCAAAATAATAAACAGGAAGAAATCTAGGAGACCTAACATTCGTTGTCAGACAACAAAAGAAATATTTTCCTGAATTCGAAAAACATTAAATCTGAGCCTATAGATGTTATGTATCTAACATCTATCAACCCAGATTATCAATATACACTATAAACAACATGTTTTAACACACAGTCATATCATTTAACATGGCAGCCAAGATCAGATTTCATTTAGGGTTTTATACCTTTCTTAAGCTATGCTTGAATCTGGCTTTCTGATTTGATATAGATGAACTAGGGACTTGTTTTTGGGACTAGTTTATCAATGTATTTAGGAGGTTTGGGGCTGAGAGAGTTTTAGTTGAGTGAATGTGTATGAATGAGGCTTGAATGCCACTTTTCTCTCTCTTTGATCTTATATATGACTTGTATATAATGTGTATGGCTGAAGTAATAGGCTGAGATTGTTAATTTAAGTCACATGGCTACTCTAGGGTTGGCCAATAACTCCACCTAGACCAAGTTTTACAAGTTATCTCAAATAATTCAAGAGGGGTATAATAATCTTTTGGCTTTTGATTTTAATGGCAACAAAGTAATCTTGCCAAACCCTTATGGTTTAACCCTAAGGTTTTCAAAAAAAATGGATTTCTATGTTTTCATTTAGGGATTAAAAATAAAAATTAGTTTCCTAAAAATGTAATTTAGAGTTTCCTAACTACAATTAATTTTCTAATTACATTATACTTGAACATTTAGGGTTTAAAATCCAATAATTGGTTTTAGGGCTTACAATTAACAATTAGGGTTACCAATTTAGCAATTAGGGTTACTAATTTAGAAATTAGGGTTTCCTATAATTAGGTTTTTTTCTAATTAGCATTAATATTTATAATAAATGTCATTAATCACATAACGAAATACTAGACAGATTTTAAAGTCTCATTTGACTTCAAAACTAGGGTTTATCAGTAATATTAGGGTTTGTCATAATACACCATAATTAACCAACCATTAACAGTCTATACACATACAGTACATATTTATAGCACTAAAATAAAAATAATATTATATTATCATTCTCAATCCTTGATAAAAATCCAAATTTAGAGTTTGGATTCTATATTTGATTTACCTTGCATATATAACATTATTAATTAAGTTAAAATAATTAACCTAACTAATCTGAACTAAAATTCATATAATAAAATAATTATTATAATAATTCCAATAATCCTTTCATATATTATTAAAATAATATATAATCATATTTTCATGGAAAATAATTAATAAAAATATTTTACTATAAAATTAATTATTATAAGAATATAATTTATAATGATAAATAATTCTAAAATTTTATTTGAAATTATTCATGTAATAAATAAATTTTATTTATCACATAAATACATGAGCTTTACCTTATACATATTCCCACCTATAAAATTAAAAAAAAAATTATACGAAAAATTTCTAATTTATTTATATAGAAAATATCGGGTTGTTACATTCTTAGAATGTCTTGAGGCAAACACTCGAATATATGCTGAACTGGTTAAAGAGTTTTACTCAAATGCATCCATAAATTCCGAAACTCTTTCTACCAAGGTCAAAGGTCAGATTCTAAAGCTAAAATCGTCTGACATCAATCAATGCTTAGGCCTTCCTGACCTATGACTAAACAGCCTTGATGAGATCGACACTGAATAAGCAAAGAAGATTATGGTATACAAAAGAAACCCTAGTCTGAAGGACATGAAGAAAAAGGAATTTCCTGAAGAATTCGGGTTCCTTGCCGAGATAGTGGGCAAATGTTGTAGCGTCCCCAAATCCGGGTCCTAAATCACCACGGATTTGGTACAATCATTCTATAATTATTGCGGAAGATATAAACATAAATTGTTTATATAATAAACTTTACACACTATTTTCCAAGGTCGAGTAACCTTAACTTATACACAATTCATAATCTGTTTAACTTATAACATTATTCTCATACTATACTATTATATTTTAGCTGCACATATTATCCCAAGCTGAAGTTAGCTTTGTCCTTTCCTGTATCCGACGTATTCGCCTTAATCTGCAATGTTAATCATGATATAGCAAGGGTGAGCAATAAGTTTGCCCAACAAGTTTTAGTTCAATAATTTAAGGATATATCATGATGGAAAGAATTGAACAAAAGCTAGTTATAGTTCTACAATATAATTGCGAACTAGCATGAACAATTTTTCATAGTGAACGAACATTGAACATGAATATATATATATATATATATATATATATATATATATATATATATATATATATATATATATATAAATAATGGTAATGATGAAGGTGATCAAACACTTTTCATACACGATGAATACATGCAGTATGCACAGAGTGCTATTAAATAATTCATAGACATGGCAATCAGTAATGATTAACCACAAGCATATTTGAATGAAACAACTCGAGGTCGAGTTAAGAAAAACTTGCATGTTCGGTCAATTATTGTTACGCAATTTATTAAGCTTTGTCTGAAGACCTAATGTATAAATAATATCGATATACAAATTAGAATAATATTATCAAAATTTTAAAATAACCTAAACACATTAACACATAACCCTATCAGTCTATAACATACATAAGACCTAGTATTAAGTCAAACTATTGCAGTCTGAGTTGAATTCGACACAATTCGGACATCCCGACGGACTAGTCGAACAATTCTCGAGTTTAAGTTTAATTAAACTCTACCTAAACACTTAACAATTATTTTAGATAATTATTACCAGTCAAAATATTTTTCATAAACTCGTAATAATTTTTAGATAATTATTATCATTTATCATGATTTTTCAATCATTAATATCGTATTTATATAATTTAAATACCATATAATTCCATTATCATTAATATTTATTTAATATTAAATATAAATGAAAATCATAACATAATATTATAATATATTTATAATATATTAAAGTATTTTCAATACCTTAAAATCTAATTTATATGATTTTTAAACCTTTAAATCCATTATACAATAATTGACATTAATATTAAAATATTAATATTTTCATGAAAAATATCAAAAGTTATATTTTATAACTTCAAATATTTTTCTATCCCTTAAATCATTTTTATATGATTTTTAAAACATTATTTCATTTTCCATTATTTATTTAATATATTTATTAAATTAATTAATTACCATTAATAATAAATTATTAATGAAATTCATCACAAAATATTAAAAGTCATTAAAAATAACTTAAAATATTTTCTTATACCATAATAATATTTTTCATGATTTTTCAAGTATTAAAATCTTTTTTAAATAATTTATTTAATATTATAATTAAATAAATTAAATACCATTAATATTTCAAAATATTAAATATTTATGAAATATATTCAAAATAATTAAAACCCATTTTTTGGACTTTAAAATAATTTTAGGAATTTAATGTTAATTTTAATAATTAAAACCAATTTTTTCTATTTAATAAATAAAATAATTAATTTCTAAAATAAACTATCGCTAAAGGGTCCTATAGCGACGAAACTGTCGCTATAGGTGTTCCTGAGCTATTCTTGAGCCTGCCTAGAAACTCATGTCAGTTTACAAGTGGGTAAGTTTGACCGGTTATAACTCTTTGATCCTTACGTTTCTAGGTTTGAAATGAAGTTCATGTTATAGTATTTATGTAATACTATAACCCAAATAAGGTTCATGGCTAGAATGCATCATATCAAGAAGATATAAGGCATCAAACAAGTTGTCAGACACTGTTCTTCATTTCTGGGTTTTCCAGAAATGAAGAACAGTCCAAAATGCATATTTTAGATCTCAATAACATGCACTCCTGATCTGCTTTGTGAGATTTAATGGTTCAAAGTTGTAGAACACATGACAGGGTACATATATAAAACATCATAACATAATAAAATCATTACATGAGAAAGATCTATCATGGTTAATCCATGTCAGAAAACTCGCTCATCAACTTTCTGGGTTTTCCAGAAAATTACCAAAACGGATGGTCAATGCTACTTTGACCTTGCATAACTTTGATCCAGTGTATGATCTGGGAGTTCTAGAGGCATGAATAGGTAGCCCACATGTCAGTCTACATGATTACAACAATAAGATGGCCAAACGAACAAAAATCAGTAAGATCTGAAGCCACAAAAATGTTGTCAGACCCATTCTGGGTTTCTGGGCTGTCCAGAACCCAGATGGTCATGGTCGGTCAACGCAGTTTGACTGGTTATTACTTTCAATCCACACATAATCTAGGCTTGATTCAAGTTCCAGATCCAAGACCTTATAACATAAAACAAGTACAAACCTTTAAAACACTAAAAACATTAACAGAGACATATCTAGGAGACCTGGCATTTGACTGTCAGACACCATTTACAAAATTTTCCAGATTTAAGAAATCTTCAATTTTGAGCACTTTGATGTTATGGATCTGGGATCTAACAACCCAGATCACTAAATGACATCTTATTACACTACTTTAAACAACAATTACAACATATAATCTCAAATCATAAGATTTCTAAAATTTTAGGGTTTATACCTTTCTAGCTTTGATTCTTGATTTCTGCCCTTGGATCCTGTTGTTGGCAAGCTAATACATAATATTGGCTTAGTTTATCACTCCCTCTCATTCTAAGTTCTGAATTTTTAGAAAGAGAATGGTTTTGGCAAGTATATATGCTAATTAAAGTTAGATTTTCTTTACTTTAAATCTTTTATCTCTTTGATCCATTGAATCTAGTTGCTAGGTGGTAATGTATTGGCTGAGATTGCTGAGATTTGAGCACATGGGAAATATTTAGTTGGTCACCAACTCTATTATATGGCAAGATTCACACACTAACCAATTAAAGAATACAAAAAGGGCACTTAGGTCTTTTTGCTAACCAATTTAATGGTAAGTTGGTCCTTTGATGCAACCCAGAGTTTGACCCTTAAGGTTAAAACCTAAGGTTCTAAAAATATAATTTTATAGGATTTCCAAAATTAGGTTTTCAAAATAGAAAATTAATATTTCCAAATTATAATTAGGATTCTATAATTATATTAAAATTTTTCTAATCATAATTTAAGCTTTCTAATTAGGATTAATATTTCCTAAATAAAATTACTAATTTAGCAATTAGGGTCATAATTCTACATTAGGGTTTCTAACAGAACAATTAAGGTTTCAAACTTTAAAATTAGAGTTTTCTAATTAATCATTAGGGTTTTCCTTAATTAGGTTATAATTAATAACGTTTAAACCTTATACTAGCAATTGAATTCCCAAATTAGGGTTTTAAATTTTCGAATTAGGGTTTCAGATTCCCGGAACTGAAATTAGGTTTTCCAGAACCGATTTTTAGGGTTTCTTATAAATCGTAAGAATTTTCTAACTGAATGTTGACGTTCTTAATATAATATTAGGGTTTGCCACTGATATAGGCTATCTGGTCAACCCTTGACCCTTAACCACATACTGTACACATATAATACAGAACATATTCACTTATATCCTTGATCCTGAATAATTCACCACAAAAATTTTAAATTCACAAAATTCCTTCTCAAAAATCTCAAATCCATTCACTTATTTTCTGTCAAGGTTTATTATTTAACCTTAATTCAATATTTTAAGATTTTATAAATATCAAAATTATCGGGTTGTCACAAATGTATACTATGCAAGGATACTGCACATGACACTATGATTGATCTACAACTAAAGATTATGTCTGCAATAGTTCTGAAGAAGCGAATAAACTTTTGAGTTATCTTGCTCGATCAAATTTCAAATGGCTGAAAAAGGCTGAAATGAAGAAGTCTACAGATAAACCCCTTACAAAGGTTTTTCATTGAAGACTCTTGAGCATTGGGCTGAAGAAGAAATTAGGAAGCAAGATCAAAGATGATAAGGGAGAGCCACTAAATGTCCATAAAGTCATGTCTCCACAGCTGTTTGTAAACTGGAAGAAAAATCCCAAGGAAAACAGGAATCTTATTACAACTAGGAGCAGCAGCAAGGTCTCTGGAAAGAACAGGAAGGCACAAGAGGTGGAAAGCTATTAATCTAATGACTCTGTACCGGTAGAAGCCACACCAGCAAAGAAGAAGTCCAAGGGTGTGAAAAAAATAGAGGCTCCACCAAGAAGTCTATCCACTGACAGCAAGGAAGCAGGAGAAGAAAAGGTCTCAACTGCAGAAACCCCAAAGAGAAGGAGTAACAGATTACTCCAAGGGCCATCTAAAAAGAAATCAAAGGTGATAAAGAAGTCAGCTCCAGTTCCCAAAGAAAGTCTATCTTTTAAGGATGAGAGCGTAGAGTCAAAAGATGAGAAGGGAAATGAAAGTCTCAAGATTGAGTCCCCAAAGAGCAAGTCTGGAAATGAAGAAGAATGTACAAGTCCTAAGGATAGTCCTCAGAGCATCCACTCTGCTGATGAAGGAAGGTTGCAAGTTAACACAATTGCATTCCCTATTGAAAATGCTCCAACAAGTTCACATAATGACTCCAAAGATGTTGGGTCCGAAGAAGAAGGACCTGCCTATACTAATGTTGAACATCAAGGAAGCTTGTCTGGTAATTCAAAGGCTTCAGATTCTGAAGAAGAAGAAAAGTCTGACTCTTCTATAGCTGAACCTCCAAGGAGAAGAAAGAGCAACAAACTGCTTGCCAGATCTGTTCTAAAGAAGCAAGGAGAATCTTCTACTGCTGTCATTAATTTGAGTGATGATGAATCTGAATCCAAGGGAGAAGATGATGAAGAAGATACTAGTAATGAAAATTAGCAAGAAGGATTCACTGATGAGTCAGATAAAAGAAGTCAACATGATTCAAGCTCAGAAGGTGAAGAAATAGAAAAAGATTCTAATTCTGCAAATCAAGAACTAGAGGAACCAACAGACTATCCAGTTCTTTCTCCAGAAAAAATTAGCAAAAGAATAGTGGTGGAAGTTTTTGATAAACCACCAGCTGAACCAGCAATAAGATGGATAAGTCATGGAAATGAACAACTCTGAGTAGTAAGAATGACTACAGACGAGGTGCTTAACAATTGGAAAAATATATATGAAGGTAGATTGCACAACAATACTGTACAATTCTGAAGATCTTCTGATGAGATGGTTCTTCCCATGGATGCCTTAGTTAAAAGCGCGTACTGATAAAGATGAGAGCTATTTCAGCTAGTGTTACTCAATGTTTCCGAACTTGGAGCTCGCATCTCAAAACTTTCCAAGAGTAAAGGAGTTTGCAACCAAGATGATCAAAGAGCAGTCTCACTTCAAAATCTATAGACATGCTGATAACCACTACATTCCCTACAATTATAGAGTGGGTTTTGATGGCAAAAGGATTATGCCAAAGCTAATGATCGTAGAATCCTCTCACTCTACCAGAGAAGATGGTCAAGATCTATATGAGAAGCTTCCCTATGCCCAAGCATACTTATCTGATATTCCTTCATCCTTCAACAGTGATTAGCACTCAATGATTTATCATATTCTCGCTGCTTTCGAAAAACTGTCTGAGAATGAAAATCGTAGAGTCGACTTTGATGCTCAAGAAAAGTCTACTCAACCAAATGATCAAACTTCTACGGAGCATGAGTTACTGCAGAATTCTGATGAGTCGGTCAAGCAGATGTCTATCATCACTAAAGAGGCAAAGATGTTGACCGAAGAAGGAGGCAATGTAGTTCAAGACAGACTTCAAGCCACCATGACTGATATATCTCTCAAAATCAAAGAGAGAGATCAAATTTACTTGAAGGCCATGAATGATCAGAAGGCAGAATCTCTACGATCATAGAAGGCAAATGAAGAGCAAATCCAATCCCTCTTTGACAAGATTGACAATCTGAATCAGTCTCTCTCCCTAAAACTTGAGTTGAGCCAACAAGAACTCAAGATTGAGGTCAGTAACTCATCTTACCTGATGGAGCAACTTATGTCAAAGGTGGAGTAACTTTCACAAGTGATTAATGACAAAAAGGGGGAGAAAAAGAGGCATAGAAAGAGGCATTCAGGGAAGAGCAAGGAGAGCAAAAGAAAAGAAAACAAGAAGGCCAAGAGAAAGGCAAAGAAGAAGGCAACAGCTTCAGAAGAAGAATCATCATATGAGGGGGAGCCAGACGATTATGATCCTATGAATAGAGAGTTTAAGGGGGAGCAAAATAAAGAAGAAGATCATGAGTCTGAGGGGGAGCAGAGAAAAGAAATGAAGTCACCATCCCAGGGTGAGCAGGAGCAAAAAGATCAAGCAAATAAGTAGCTGATCAACAAACATCTTGGAGACACACATCCAAAAAGGTACATCTCTAACCAGTTAGGTATGTTTTGGATCCAGGATGTAAAGTGTCATAGCTTATATAATTCCATATTATTATCAATGACATTCATGATTATCTATTTTAGAAATACAATTTCTCACTATATATAAGATTTATTCATAACATGCATATGCACTAATTGTTTTTGTCATAATCAAATAGGGGCAGATTGTCAGGAATAAGCATGTGAAAGATATTCCTATTTATATTTGATTTGATTATGATATATATATATATATATATATATATATATATGAATATGCAAGTATGGTTGCATTAAAAGCTGTAAAGTCCTTTGATAGATAATAGGAACATATGTACAAAGACTTAGAATGAATTGATCAAATATATTAGGTTGATCCTACATAAGCAAAAAAGCTTTGTAAAGTCCTTAAAAAGAAATGATGTACAAAGACTATAAATATAGAAAGATCAAGCTTATTAGATTGATCTTATAATATAATAGATAGGCTTGTCTGATCATCGAGCATTGCACCAGAAATCGTAGTCTGCTAGGAGAGTCAAGGAAAACTCGAGAGCTATCAAGGCAGAATCGTAGTCTGCAAGATAATAGATCTTAGAGTTAGTAGACTGCCAGGAGAGACGAGGAAGGATCGTAGTGTGTCAAGAAGAAAATTCTCAGAGCCGTAGTCTGCTGAGGAAGTCATGTTCAGAATCATAGAGACAGCCTATCTATGATCCAACCAAGCATCTGCCAAAGCCAAGTCAAGAATCGTAGACTATACTCGAAGTCGTAGAGTCTACTGATCAATTCAAAGGCAGAGATTGTAGTCGAGCAAGATCAGATGAAGACAACGAGCACAAAGATAGAAATTGTAGAGTGTCAAGATCTGATCTCGGAGTCGTAGTGTCTGCACAACCAAACCAACTCGTAAAGTGCAGAACTAAAACTTCAATAAAAGTGCTCACAACGCCAAGGTAGAATCATAGAGAAAATATGATTCTCAATAAATGAGTACTCCTAGAATATCCAAAGGATGAAGCCTCTGGTCAGAGCTGCAAAGATATATTCCACCTGAAGAGAACCAGAGTACACTCAACTAATGGCACGCAAGCTAACAGAAGATCTAATTACCAACCCAATCAACATCCAGATATAGTTGAGAAGCCATTCAAGATGAAGCCTTCTACAAGTAGATCAAAAGAAGACTTTAGTAAAAGTGACTCACTAAGGAAAAGTCAGCAAGTGCAATAGCTGTCAAATGAAAAGAAGACAATGATCTTGGGGTCAACCAGGATCGTAATGTTTGCCAAATAAAGAAGGAACTGATGGAGTGTACACGAAGATACTGGTCAGCTTTTAAAGAACAAGGCTAAAGTGATTAAGCACTGGGTCAGTCCATTGATGATAAGTGAATAGGAGATCACAAGGAGAAAGCAAGCTGGGCATGCCACAAATCTGAGGTGTCTTGCTATTTAGAAGAGGCTAAAACAAGGAACAAGCCATCAGTGTCTGAGATCAGTCGAAGCAAACAAAACTGTTGAAGCACTGCACAAGAGAAGGAAGAGGTGTTCTACATTGAGGATCCAATAAACACTCTTCAGGATCGTAGTGTTGTCTTAACCGGTTGATAAGCAACATTCAACATGACACTATGACCAGGTCCAAGAATATGCATCATAATCGTAGAGTTCGGTCATTTGAAGATTGAAGCATTGGCAATGGTTTAATCTGAAGAGTGATATTGTAAGACCCTAAATTTTACAAAATGAAAGTATTAAATTTTTATAATTATTATTCTATTTAGTAAATGGTTAAATTGATAAAGGTTAAAGTTAAGGGTGATATGTGAAAATTTTTTAAAGTAAGCAAGTTGTCATAAAATACCCGATGGTAAAAGTACAGTAATACGCGTGGTTGCATAGTAGCACACGATATTGATTATTGATGCTTACGTGAGAAATCACTCAGTTATACTCAATTATTGCTACAATAATTGCTGCATCATATCTCTCATATTATTAATTCAATTATTGTCACAGTATCATCTATATAATATGTTATATTATTAAATCAATAATTGAGAGGACAAAGTTATTCATATTATTATTTGCAATATTGATAATGTCTAGGAGTTCTGTCAAAGAGAGGTTTGGTCACCTAATTGCGCGCCAATAAAGAGAAATCCTTATCGGAAAACCCCCTCTTTCCTGGGAACGACCTGGTTGTTAAGTATTATGAGTTATAATATTAATGATGAATAAGTCTGTGTTAATTAAAGATGAAATTGATAGTTCCATTGTGTTGGGATTATTGGTGTTAGTGAAAATCGACATTTATTTTGATGATAATTGATGTCTGGAAGTTATATTGACCAATCGGGTAATTAATCGGATAAATGAGCAATTAATTACTATTAATTCACATGCTTATAACTATTGGTTCACATGTTTGAACTATTGGTTCACATTATTTACTATTAGGGGAGGTGGTGCAAGTTTGATAATACTTGCAGGACTAAATTAAAAATGAAAGAAAAGTTGGAGGTATTGTACTATAATATTTTGAGCCCCAAAACGTGCAATTATCGAAACTATATTTTCTTATAAATAGAAGCTCATTCTTCCTTCATTTCTCACCAATTCACTAAAGCTATAGAGCAATTATTATAGAGAGAAATTATAGAGAGAAAGAAGAAGAGAAGTCTGCTACCTCACTATTCCAGTATCCAGTCTTCTTTTGAGGTAAGGGGTATTATTTCTTTCGAATTTATGAAGAGAGCTATTGTTATTCCATTCCTTATTATTCTATTGGAATAACTCAGTATCATGGACTCACCGTAGTATATATGGTGAAATTCTTCCGTTATTCCATTCTTTATTATTATGTTGGAATAATGCATACATGCCAAATCGCATACATGGTGAAATTCTTCTATTATTCCATTCTTTATTATTCAGCCGAAATATCACATGTCGTACATTTACGCATGACCTGGTTCCATTATTTATTATTCTGTCGAAATATCTTGTCTATGCGTTTACGTATGACCTGGTTCCATTATTTATTATTTTGTCGGAATATCTCATACATGCGTTACGCATGACCGGTTCCATTATTTATTATTCTATTGGAATAACTTTTATGCATGTGATCTATCGCATGCTCGGTGAATTCTTACATTATTCCATTCCTTATTGTTCTCATTGTAATAACTTTTATCTATGTGGATTACAGCATGCATGGTGAATGACCTTTCGTATTCATTCTTTATTAAATTATGGAAATGATCTGTTTACGTGGATTATCGCATGGCGGATAAAAATCCATTTGCAGTTTCGTATATTCTATTATACTTGTATGAGATATCATTTCATTTGTACTCTTCATGGAATATCATTTTTTTTGGTATTTTTTTTATGAGTTACTATTCACGGGTTACTATTCACTTGGTTACTATTCACTCTAGTATTATTCACTCGGGTATTCGGGGCACTTTTTGTGTCAGAGTACTATTCACGAGTTATTATTCACGGGTTACTATTCACCTAAATTACTATTCACCCAAATATTATTCACTCGGGTATTTGGGGTACTTTTCATGCCGGGGTACTATTCACGAGGTACTATTCCCGAAGTACTTTTCATAGGGTACTATTGTGGGGTACTATTTACCCGAAAAATATATTTCTTTTCTGTCCAAATTATTTTTGGTACATGAATATTATTCTTGAATTTTACTCCACAAAGCAGTTTCATGTTGACAATTTGGATATTTTTAAACTCTAGGTAAATTTAAAGTCTTTAATATTTATCCTTGATTTCGTTTGATTAATGCTTATATCATTGTCATCATCCTCATGCTTATATTTTGATGAAAGTCATCTTTGACTTACGTGCATAGATGGACTGTTGATTATTGGTTTTATATTTGTATATGTTTGGCTTATGTGCAAAGATGGACTGTTGATTATTGGTTTTACAGTTGTATATCTTTTCCTTACGTGCAAAGATGGACTGTTGATTATTGGTTTTACAGTAGTATATCTTTGGCTTACGTGCAAAGATGAACTGTTGATTGATATCTTTGGTCGTAGTGCAAAGATGAACTGTTAATTGATAGCTTTGGCCCGTAGTGCAAAGATGGATAGGTGTATGACATGATCATGACCACTTGTGATACTAATGAATATCCTTGGTCGTAGTGCAGGGATAATTCGATGATGTGATTGGCAGGATCATGACCATTAGTTAACAGTTGAATGTCTTTGGCCGTAGTGCACTAACAGGAAATTGATTGGTATGATCATGACCATTGGTTTTATAGTTGAATATCTTTGGCCAGTAGTGCAAAGATAGACAACTGATTGGTATGATCATTGTTATTACATTTGAATATCTTTAGCCTTTGGGGTAAGGATATTGAGTAAATGTTCTATTAAGCCTTTGTGGCAAGGAGGAATTGTTGATTCACATTATTATAAACATGAATTGTGAATTTAACTAACATCTTTGGTGGTTCAGGTGAAGACAGGTGATGAAAGTTATATTTATCTTGGGTATAATAAAGAATTGTTGATGAGTATTACAGGGATAAAATTGATGATAAACTTTTAAATCATAGAAGATGGTAGATATCATGCTCTACTTGACTCTTCTAATGGATTGCTTATTCCGCTGCAGGTGTTGATCTAAAACTTATTGTCTATTGTATTCTATCAGTTGTTATACTGTTGAAGGCTAAGGATAATTTATTCTTCATTATCTTAGTCATAATATTTCTTACTGGGCTAGTTGAGCTCAACCTTTCTTTCACTGTTCTCTTCAGGAAATGAGAATATAGCTGGGATGAGTCGGGAAACGGATTGACGGTCTAGGATAAGTGTCTTTAGTAGTCCTCACTATTCTGTGAAATAGTGTGACAATAATTGTAATGAGGACTCCATTGAGAGTGGATATTGTCTAGAAGGCAATATTCTTGTTTAAACTCACAGTTTATGTTGTATAATTAAGTTTGTATTTGTATTCTGTACCATGTATTTGGCGACTTAAGGTGGGTGATGTATACCTATTTTGGGGGCATCACAAATATTCAAATATGGCTTATTGAGAGCATCGATGAAAAAGGACAGATACTGAAGTTCTAATCAAGAAGTCAGAATGGAGAAATAAAGAAGACTACATGCCCGAGGCATCAAAGTGACATCTCTAACGGGGTAGGTGAAACAGTAGACTGCAGTGTCAGAAAGATGAAAAAGGGGATGTCATGTCACATCTGCAATCTACATCAAATAACTTGAGATCTGCGAGGCAATTCAAACTACTTTCAATGGCTATATTCCGATGGGAAGATTGGGAAGGAGTATATATCATCCAAAGATTCAAAGATCAAAAGTTGCTGATGTTGCAAAAGTTGCGGAGGTTGGACAGATGGTGGACTGATTAAAATAACGTAAAATAATGAGTGACCAATGAACGTCTGAAAGCTCACTCCACAATAAACCAAGAACACTTGGAGATAAATAGATTAAGATATAGAAGTGAGAGTTATACTACAAGAAGAGTGTTCTGAACTGCCAAGAGAAAGAAGAGCATCAATGTCATCTTGATGTCTATCATTGGAAAACTCTAAGTACAAGAGGGAAGAGCTTACAGTCATCTTAGCAAGTCCATCATGATAAGGCATCAAGTATCAAGGAAGAAGATCACCAACGTCATCATGATGTCAAGCATGAGAAATTTTCTAAGTACCTAACAGAAGAGCCTACAGTCATCTTAGAAACTCATCATCTGCAGCCATCGAGTATCAAGAAGAATGATCTTCACTGCAGTTCAACAAGGTATCATCAGAAGAGGTTGAGTATCTTAAGAAGTTGAGCATCATACAACACTCAACTGCTCCTCAAAGATGATCACATGAAGCTGCTAAGCATTCAGAGATTAAGAGCTTAAAGGACATCTTAGCAGCAAGGCACCAATAACAACAACAATAACTATCAACAAGAAGCCAGGGCTTGAGGGGCCCTTGTCTGGAGGGACTAAATGAAGTTCCAAGTTTGCTGGGCTTGAAGAGTTCCTAGGGAACTAGAGGAGTTCCAAGGCTGATGGCCTTGAAGAGTTCTAAGTGAACTAAAGTTCCAAGGCTGCTGGCCTAGAAGGAATCTTAGTGATTCAGGGTGCTGCCCTTCCTTAGTGGAAATCCTGCTAGTTAAAAGCAGAAGAGTGGATTAGGAGCTTGAGTCTCTGAACCACTTAAAATCCCTTATGTCATTTACATTATGTACCTAACTGCTATTACTGCTATGTATGTATTAACTGTTTATAACTTAGCTAACTCTAAGAATAATGTATGTATGATTATGAATATATCAATGAAGGGGATCTTTTACTTATTCCATTGTACTTGAAAATATTCTTATGTTTGTCATATACTAATTCATTAGTAACACAAAATAAAAGAGAAAAGTATTTGAAAATTAATAAGGATCTGTAGACACTCAAAATTTTCTGCACCCTTGTTACTAACATTGCAGGAGGGCAGAATCGTCTTTCGGAGATAACCCTAGAAAATAATTGACATCCATCCAGGATACTGCCGGAAGTTTAGTCTCAACTCCGGAACACACACCGGGAACATCATTTCCAACCTCGGATATAACCCCGAGTTTCGTCCTTGGTGATAACCCTAAGGAATGCTATTGCAGTTCCGGCGATAACCCCGGAAATGCTTGTTTCAAATGCGACTACCTTCAATCTCAGACCTCCTACTGAGGCACTCATACCTTAGACCCGGAGCTATCACCGGGCGTACAGGCACCCTCGTAGATGACATTGTGGCATTCAAACACTTGCAGCAGTCCAATATCAGATATAACCCTGAGCAATGTCTGCTTTCAACTCAAATTGGCGATAACACCGATGAGGAGTCAAACATCATCTTGCTACCTCAAACATCTGTGCGTCGTCTCAACATTTCATACATACAACAATGTACTTCAAGAACCAAGGAGTTCCAATCCCGAATGACTATTGCGCGTGGCAGCATACCGTATAGAATTTGAAGCTTGAAGAACATAGGCATGGTCCCCTCTTCCTGACTTCTTAAAAACTCTAATCCCATGTCATTGCGCAACTCTCGACACAAACAGTTCGAAGAAGGTCTTATATACCTCGTTCGGATTCTCGGATTGAAGTTCTGCATGTTTGAGCGGACATTACAGTGCATGAGTGCACGTACTTCGAGACAATAAGAACTGCGGAGCCCAGGGCACCCCGGGTAGCCGCAGGTACACCTGTGGCTCCCCCCCTCTATAAATAGAGGGCTTGGGGTAGCCATTTTAAAAGAAAAAAAGGAGGCGAGGAAGCCCTGTCTAATTTTCTTTATACACACCTTATATTTAGTGCTTGCTCTTTTTAAACACTTGTTAGCTCACATATAGCTATACATTTACCAGCAGGAGCTGAGTGTTTATCCATTTAGAATCATAGAAGCCTGCATTGGCAGCCCACTGTCAGCCTTCTAACACTCTATAAAGCCTTTTTCTTCATCTTGGCACACACTATTCTACACATTGAGAGTCGTGTTGTGTGCATATACCCGGACTTTGGTCCGTGGTTTTCATTTATGTCTGTATATATATACTTATATATGTATATATTATATATATGGACTAACATTATCGAGTTATGCCTCGATTGAGCCTAGACTTATGTCCTGAGCGCTTTTGCTTATATAAATATAAATATATATATATATATATATATATATATATATATATATATATATATATACTTATATATATAATTGTTGTCAGACATATCTGATGAGCCTGGATTTTACATCTGGAGCGTTTACCTGCTTTGATATGTATATACATATATATATATATATATAATTGTTGTCGGACATATCCGATGAGCCTGGATTTTACATCTGGTGCGTTTATTGCTTTTTTTATATATATATATATATATATATATTTACATTTCTATCAGGCTTGGAGTTTACTTTGAGGCCTTTTACTGCTTTATTTACATTCAGTCTCACCTGGAGTTTACTTTGTGGTGGTTGATCACATTTATTTCTTTATTTACATTTCTGATCCCCCATGGAGTTGCTTCGTGGTTGTTGATCATGCACATATATATATTTACCGCTTTTATATATATAACTGCTTACTACTTTTCATATAAACTGCAGTATCATGTGAGCCTAGGAATCATGTGATCACAGATTCAGTCTACTGAATCTAGATTTGGTTCCCATGATGGACTTTTTCAGCTGTAAGTAGCTAGTACATTATTTACAGTGTACGAATTTCCTTAGATGGCTATCATGCCCATGAGGAGTTCGGCACTGCTGTATATTATTTTCTCGAAGATGCCTCGCATCTTAAAAATAAAAACAAACAAGCCGAACATTTAACAATAAAATGGAAGTATGAAAAGGTCTCAATTCCTATTGAGCACAGGGTTTGAAAAACCTCTTTTTATAAAACTTCATTGCTATATCTTGCTAAAACTGAATTTTTCTATAAATTCAAACCCTATGTATATAGGTGCGAACGAGGCCTCACACTACTTTCAAATAATTGCATATTGATCCACACACACACACATTCATATAACAGTTTCTTTGAGAAGTGGCGGTCACCGTGGAAACACAAATGTCGGGGGGTGCCTGACACCTTCCCTCCGCATAATCAAGCCCCCAGACCCATAATGAATTTCGGTTTCACAGACCCGTTTAGCAGTGTCAAAACATTGGGTCAATGTGCAAACCTTTTTAGTTATGTTGGTGCAACCAGTTAAAAATACTAACTGGCGACTCTTAACAGTCCATCGTCGACATTATACATGTCGGACCTTTTTCACTTGTTTTTTTAAATAAATCTCACCAAAAAATGAGAACACCAAAGAACAAGTAACGAAAAGGGACAACTAAAAATCCTGACGTCGACCGGTGGCGACTTTGTTAGGGACTCCAGTAAGAGGGCTTAAGTTGCTATTACAAGCTTTTCAAAACTGTTATATGTGTGTATGAATGTTGCATTTACATTTATGATGAATGTGTATTAATGCATTTTTACTTACTGCACTACTAAATATCTATCTGTGATATTAGTGCTTCGCACATGTCATCATTTTCATAAACGGTGAGACACGTTGTATGTGAATGTATGTTGTGTGGTTCCTCCACCAGGAGGCTATCCTATCGGTGTTTGATTACTGGACTCGTAGAAAGACTAATTCCAACGAGGCTCAGGAAAGGCACCACCCAGATTCGCTCCAATTGAAAGACTGGATTAACTTCTCGTCAAGTAGATTGCGATGATCTGGGGACCTTCATGCCAAAAAGCCGCGAGAGTAACCCTAAGATAGGTCAGCCTCTGATAATCCAAACGTGGAGGAAAGTCTCTTCATGCTTTCCATTTTCAATTACTTGTAAAAGCATTTACTTGATATTTTACTCCATGTTCATCCATATGTAATGGAAAATTTGAAGAATATCTGTGCATACATAATATGTTATCAATTAACACCCATTTTTGCAGGACAATATTCCTAAAATGGGCACATTATGATAACATCTACATTATCCCTAAGACTAAACTACATATGTCTTTTGTAGGGAAGCAATTGGGCCTGTTACCTGCTCAAAATCTAAAAAGGCCACGAGCCTACTGTGACGCCCCCAAATCCAGGTTCTCTAACCTCAGATTCAGTGCTCACGATCCTATCATCATCATAAGCATTCTATAACTATTTTGAAATAATAAACATACATTGTTCATTATAATAAAGTCTCATAACATGGCCCCAAGGTCTCCATAACCTTAACTTTAAATACATCATTTATAATACAAATAGTTTACTTAAGGAAATCCATCAGATAATAATTTAATTAACATTCATTCTAAATTACTCCTGGATCTTGCCCTTGCCCTTGTCCTTCGCGTTAGATCCTTCAGGCTTAGCTGAAAATAGAGGTCATGATATAGCAAGAGTAAGCAACTAATTTGCTTCACAAGTTTATAAAGTCAAAGGAGATATATCATGACTTAGAAAGAAATATTGCCTTCAATGTTCAACAATAATATAAGATTGTGGAGGAACATGAATTAATAATCAACAATTGAATATTCGATAATTGAATAACATGGGCTCGAGTGGTTTTGAATAACCATGAACATTTGCTAAGGTGCTCGATTGATTTAAAGCTGGACCTTTTAATAAGTTTTGGTATTCAAGGGGATCAGCCTTTCATACCCCGTGATTTATGCATAAACACTTAATAATCCGACATTGATATCATGCCTTAATTAAATTTGTCCATTTCTCAGTCAAGAGTTCTTACCATATCAATTAATAAGAACAGATATTTAAAACCCATTTGATTTAACAAATTTAGACATGCTTGATCTAGCTGATACAATTAGCATAGATCTATCCCATAAACAGTTCATAAATAAAGAACTTTAATTTAATTCACAGTTCAATAGCAGTAGAACGAAATTCGATTGCACAAAGTGCGAATTTCAATAATCAATAAAGACGTGAATAATCATCAATAATTATTCACTAACATGCTTTGAAAATAATAACTCAAGTTGAGTTAGGAAACTTGCCTCGATCGTAGGTTACAGCTACGAAATTAATTTCTATCCACTAGGTAGTTAAATTATCTTCCTTTGAGAGACCTATAATTAGTCTTTCAATTAGTCAATGCATAACATCAGATTATGTAATCACATAGATATTATACATTACAATAAGTTCTTATAAACATTATCATGTCTAGATAGTGTTATCATTAATTAACGACTACCTTTAATTCACATAATATTATTAACTTAGATAATATTAATTCACCTTCTAGTATTATTGGTTCACTAATAATACTTTTAAATTATTACTAATATTTTATTCACTTACTAATATTATTAATCATTTAATAATATTTTATCCCTTTACTAATATTATTAATCATTTAATAATATTTTATTCACTTACTAATATTATTAATCATTTAATAATATTTTATTTAATCTCAAATATTATTATTTAATAATAATACTCTAATCTAATATTTTTATTTACATAACAACATCATATTATAATATTATTAATATTATAATAATATTCCAATGATTTATTAAATTAATAAACAATTTATTCTAATTGCTCATCATTTATTAACCTCTTATTTAATATCCATAAAAGGTCATAAATAATATTTATTATTATAAATTACCAACATGCCCTAAGATAGTCATGATATAATATATTATGAGCATTCAAGCATAAAAATCATATTTTTCTCATTTAAGGCATCATTTAACTATTTATTTCCTTTTATTCATAACCTAATCATTTTTAGGAAAAATAGCAAACTTATTCCAAAAATTCTAAACTTCTGGATTTCTACAGATTATGAATTAAAAATGAGATTTTAATTTTTCTGGAATTTTAGAAAACGATTTACTATTTTTAAAGTGCTCAAAACACTCGGATCTTGCTCTATTTTTTAAATATTGAGTTTTGCTCAGACAAATCTGACATTTTCAGGGTATGTTCTCCTAACATATATGAAGCCTCTGTAAAAATATTGGAATTTTTTAGTATATACACAGTGAGATATTTGTAGGTTAATTTTCTGGAGTCCTTTACGGAAATAATCATTACGCACAATATATAACTCGAAACGTGTCCGTTCTTTTTCCTACGTGTAGATAACTTCATAAGGTACCTCTGTAATATTTTTCCAGATTTTTACAAGACAAGGAACTGACCGAAACAGCCTCATGAAAAACAAGTCAGTAGCTGATTTTAGGATTTTCAAAGCCTCACATATAAAGTGGACTGTTTTGGAAAAAAAAATCTCAAAGGTTTCAAAACTTGCTAGATTTGTGATCTACCACTTGGGTTTACTACATAACTCATGTATCTAGCACCCCCCCTTCGACGGATCACATTTCCAAGTTGTAGAACTTGAGTTACACAAGATTTAATGGAAGAAAAAACAAGAGTTTTCACCCTTGGAGAACATATGCTCATTTTCTTCCTCTAAGCCTTAGATCCAACACTCAAGATACTTAGTTCCATGCATGATGATATGTAGAACTAGTTTATCTTGAGTAATTGTACACAACCCCATCAAAACTCAAGCTAGCAAAACAAAGTAAAAGAAGAAAATGAAGGTAAGTTATACCTTGACTTAGTTGCTACCTTTCTTGATTTTCCAAAGTAAATACTAAGCTTAGGAGGCATAAACAACTAGCACTCCTATAATTTTTCTTTCTATGGCCGAAATTCTCTCTTTCTTTTCTCTGTTTGAAGTTGGCTAGCTTGGGAGCAAAAGATAGAAGAAAAAAAGATGAAGAGAGAATGAGATGTTGGAAGAATGAAAACAAAATGAAGTGGGTAATTCACTAATAATCCTCCCACAATTATTTGTTGCCCATTAGGTAAAAACTTTGTATTATTACTTCCATTAGGTTAGACATGATTAAATGTGCATAATGGAGTGGAAACTAATGGGAGCTTAACAACATTGTCCTTGTGTTTAATAATGTCTACTAATGGACAAGTTAGCTTAATTATTCTACTTAGGATCCTCATAATATCCTCCATTTAGCTTTTATTTTAAATGCCCAATTTTGATTAATCAAATGTCTAGAATACCCCTAATCAAGTGGGCTAAGTATTGGATTGTATTTTATTTCCTTTGGGCTTTTCTTTTAATTGATTTGGGCTAGATAATAAACATAGCCTAGCAATTTCAATAATGTTACCCAATTTGATAATTTAGGGCTTTCATTTCTAATCATATGAAGTTTAATTACTTACACATATGATTTTATCTCATAACCTAATTAGATTTACAAGAATTAGGTTTAAAATTATTAGTCACTTAAAATACTAAGTTTACCCACTTAAGTTAGTATACAAATAAAATACTAACTTTTTCGTATTACCATAACCCTTAGGTTATTTAATAGTCTTACCTAATATATAATTAGGTCACAAGGCTTTCACTTTTTAATGAAATCTATAAATGTATGTATCCATAACTATAATATATATGTTAATTGACCCATGCACCACTTCATATGTGTCGACACATATTAAATCCTTATGTAACACAAGGTTAAAAAAACAAAATCCATAATGTACATACATATATATAGTGACTTAAATTTCACGGTTATTACACCTACAGCCAATCATGTCTTCTTCTGACCAGTCTAATCCTGTTTCTCGAGAAGAATTTGACAGATTGAGTAAACAAATTATAGATTTGGTTGTTCTACTTAAAGAACTGCATCAGTCTAATCAGGGTACGAAGATACCTACACATACAGAATCCTCTACACAAGGAGGATCTCAAGGTTTAGAAAAAATAATTCCAGAACCTCAGTTGGATACGACCAACAAAGACCCTGAAACACCCATCTAAAAGGAGATCCAGACACCAGTGACATCAGGAAGAAGGTCCTCCAAATGGAGGAAACTATCCATGTTCTCAAAGGGATTGGAACACATGGAAGTGTTTCATATTCTGACCTTTGCATATTTCCTGGTGTTCATTATCCAGAGAAATTCAAAACCCCTGATTTTGAAAAGTACAACAGATTAGGGGATCTTTATACACATTTGAAAGTGTTCATTGGAGAACTTGGATCTTATGCAGAAAATGAGAAGCTTAGAATGCAGTTGTTCCAGAAGAGTCTGATTGGAGAAGCCCGTTCGTGGTATACCAGATTAGACAACTCTAAGATCCATAGCTAGGAAGAGCTAGCTCACGCCTTCATTACTCAATACAGTTTTCAATCTCAAATGGCTCCTGATCGATACCAGATTACCAAGGTCAAGAAACAGTCTAATGAGTCTTTCAGAGAGTATACTCAAAGGTGGAGGCGCCTGGCTGCTCAAGTTATTCCTTCAATGACGGAATCAGAAATGGTCATAACTTTTATAGACATACAGGAAGCTCCTTTCTATGAGATAGTGTTAGCTGGTATTGGCAAACCATTCTCTGAAATGATCAAGCACGGAGAGATGGCTGAGATGGGATTGAAGTCAGGTAAAATTCAAGACCTAGCCGCTCTTAAAGAAGTTATTGAGCACATCCAGTCTGGATCTTATGGAAACAACACCCAGAGGGTCCATAAAAAGAAAGATGAGGATGTTTCCTTGATACTACAAGGTTAGAAAGGCAATCAGAGCATGCCTATACAGAGGAGAAACTACTCCCCTTTCCAAGCACAATCTTCAAACCCTCCATTGCCTAAAAGTGGAGAAGTAAAGCTCCCTCGAACGTTCACACCCTTAGGGGACTTGCTCGAGAATATTCTTCTTCTTCTGACTACTCAGAAGAAAATTACACGTCTTCTTCCACCAGTCAACCCCAATGGGAAGGGTTTTGATGCTACTCAGAAGTGTTCATATCATGCCGGGGCACCTGGACATGATACACAAGATTGTTGGGCCTTGAAATACAAGATCCAAGATTTAATAAACAACGGAGAGATCGTGGTCACTAAACCAGATCAACCTCATGTGAAAGACAACCCTCTTCCTCAACACAAAGAAGAAGAGTTCAACATGATCAGTTGGAGCACTGGACAGAATCCCAGTTTTAACAGTGAATCATCCCAGACCATCAAAGATGGTATTGAAAAATGGGATTATGCAAAGTTCCAGTTTACTATGGAACGAAAAATGAAAGCTCTTTGCAAGCAAATTGAGCAATTGGCAGAACTGGTGACCCATCAGCATCGAGTCACACGCCAATTAATCAGCCAGGAGCATGCAAATCTCATGCCGTTTGTTATGAATACTCCACCCTCACCTTCAGAAAGCGAAGCTATGAAGGATAAGGTAGCAAAGAGAGCAAATGCTAAAGCCCGTCGGGATTTTGCCAATCAGAGGGAATTTACCTATCTTGGCCAATCTATGGAGGAGATATTTCAAATGCTTATCAATGAAGGAAGAATTAACTCCCTTCTGCCTCCAATCACTCCCCGTTCAAGATGGTTCAACTCCGATGGTTTTTGTCAATATCATTCACATTCTCACTGTCATAGCGCAGAAGAATGTTTGGCACTCCGCCATCTCATTCAGAATCTTATTAATAGCGGTGTCCTGTAGTTGGCAGACGATGACACTATGCAACTTGAGAGTGGGAATACATGTCCTACGAAATGGAAGGGATCAGTAGCAGTTATATTCGACGAGGATGATGAGACTGTCAAAGCATTTCCCATAAAAGCAATTCAACTCAAAGGAGCTGACAATCCTTTGAAAGTGGCCGCACCAGAGCCAATTTCTTTTCATTGCAGACCAATTTAATATCCTGTTGTCAGCTTACACAATTTTCCATGGAATTATGGAAAAGCTGAAGGATCCTCGTCTTATACTACTGCTATAATGTCGAAGAAAAATCCACTGTATCTTCCTCAGAGGGTGATGAAGCCCGCCATCAGAGCAAAGAGATAGATTCCCATGGAGAAGATTGAAAAATTCCTTCGCACTATGGGCCATAATGAAGCCAAGGTGGTTTTAAGCTTAAGAGAAGCTCCACATCAGATATCAATACTGGACTTGGTTTTCTCTTCCAAAGAGCACTGGAAGATCTTATTAAAGGTTTTGGAAGAAGCCTACTTACCGAAATCAATGGATGTAGAAAAATTTCAAAATATGGTTGATCACATTTTCAACAACAATGTGATATTCTTCACTGATGACGACATACCGCCCGAAGGGACCGGTCATTGCAAGCCACTACACATTGCAGTGTTGTCCTCCGGGTATATGTTAGCTGAAGTGTTGATAGATGGAGGTTCATCTCTGAATATCTGTCCTTATGTCAACTTGGTGAAGATGAATGTCAATCTCAAACGGATCCAAAGCAGCCATACGGTGATCAAAGCTTTTGATGGGTCCCAACGAAATTCCATCAAAAAGATTAAGTTGCTAATTGAGATTGGTCCAAATACATTCAATGTCTCCTTCCACGTCTTCAAGATAGACTCAGGATACAACCTACTATTGGGGAGACCATGGATACACATGGATGAATCCGTTCTCTCCACATTACATCATCAAATCTAATACATTGTCAACAACAGTCTAGTCACTGTCATTGCTGAGCCGGAATGTCCTGAACAAGGAGGTTTACCAATTATCAGCTTCAATTCAGAAGTTGAGCCGGCCAATTTTCATACTTTGGAAGTGAGTAACACTCAATATCAACCTATTAGAGCTCCACTTCCCATACCCAAGATTTTTGTTGAGGTTATGTCAGCTACACAAGAAATGATGTCATTGGGTCATCAGCCTAGACAAGGGCTTGGTAAAAATCAACAGGGTATTAAGAACCCTATTCAAATGTCCAGTCAAATTGGGACAGTCGGACTAGGCTATTCTGATAGTTCCAGTCATAGGAATCCGCACAAACACAAGCAGGTTCCTCAAGTGTTCGTCACACGATGATTTATTCCATCTACACCGCATGAGCTGATACAGTCTCTAGTGAAGGTGTCAGCCCATGTTGTGGCTATGCTATTTCCCAAGCCAGTACCATTCAAAGCAAAAGAGGTGTTGATTCCTGATCCCGAAGTGGAATAAAGGGAGTAGAAACGTAAACATGACATTTCCTTGATGATGTCAGGCATACGCGTCATTGTTCATGATGAGCATACAAATAGATATACCCCAGATGATGATTGCCCAGATGTCATGGTATCATTCGGGAGAAGGAGGACAATGACAACCCATCCATCACTGCAGTCCATTAGGACTTTTCCCTCAACAATTGGAGTAGCACTCCATGCATTGGTCGAAGAGGGTAAAATGGGCAGAAAAATCTCTCAACCCTTTAGATAACTTTAATTGCTTACTTTTCTATACAGTATTAGCAGTTATTTTATCAGTACATGCTAACACTTTTGTATGATTAAACAGTTTCATATATTAAGTGAAAACATCTTTTGATTTCAGGACTATAAATTTAGATGTGCATGTACTTGCTGGGGATGTGCCTTCTCTCCACAAGGGCTGTAACTTTGATGCAAAGTTGGACTTAAACTTGATGGAAATACAAGAAGACATCGAGACACCTCAGGAGATTAAGGAATGGGTCACAGACAAACCTAAAACCAACCTTGACCAAACCACTTCTTTCAATCTTGGAACCTTAAAAAACCCTAAACTAATCCAGATTGGTTCAGACCTCATCCCAAACCAACGGAATGACATGGTTGTGCTATTAACCCAATTTCAGGATGTGTTTATATGGTCTCATGAAGACATGGTGGGTTTGTTCACTGACATTGTTCTTCATCGTCTTCCCATTAAAGAAGGATTCAAGCTAGTTAGGCAGAAGCTCAGGCGATTGAAATCTAAGTGCAGTCTAAAAGTTAAAGAAGAAATTGTGAAAAAATTTCAAGCTGGCATTATCATGGTGTCTACATATCCAGAGTGGATATCCAACATTGTTCCCGTGCCTAAACCAGGAGGAAAGGTGCGAGTTTACGTGGATTATCGGGATCTGAACAAAGTTTGCCTTAAAGATAGCTTTCCCGTACCTTTTATCCACATTCTCATTGACAATATTGCTCAGTACGGTATGTACTCTTTTGCGGATTTCTTCGTGGGGTACCATCAAATCATGGTTTCTGAGGAAGACGGTGAGAAAACTGCTTTCATCACTCCTTGGGGAACCTTTTGCTATAGATGGTTGTCATTCGGCCTCATCAATGCTGGGGCAACCTACCATGAGCTATGATGGCTCTTTTCCATGATTTAATGCATAAAAAGAGAGAGATCTACGTGGATGACATCATCATCAAATCCCGAAGGGAGGAAGACCACTTAGACCATCTCAGAAAGTTATTCAACAGGTTGCGTAAGTACAACTTGAAGTTGAATCCAGTCAAGTGCGTCTTTGGTGTCAAATCAGGCAAATTGTTAGGTTTCTTAGTCAGCCACAAAGGGATTGAGCTGGATCCCACCAAAATCCAAGCCATAAAGGAAATGCCTATTCCTCAGACAGAGAAGGAAATACGGGGATTTTTGTGAAGAATCAACTTCGTTAGCAGGTTTATCTCTCAACTCACAGCAACCTATGAGCCCATCTTCAAGCTATTAAGGAAGAACTCTTCTATGAAATGGAATGATGAGTGTCAGAAAGCTTTCCTTACCATTAAAGAGCAGTTGGTTAATGCTCCTGTTTTGGTACCTCCTGAGGATGATGTTCCCCTATTTATGTACTGTCCCATTAATGACAATGAGAACATGCATCTTCAGCAAAAAAGACAATAGAGGCTAAAAATGAGCTATCTATTACCTCAGTAAAAGATTCAGCATCAGTGAACACAAGTACACTCTGATTGAGAAGACTTGTTATGCTTTAGCATGGGCTTCCATGAGGTTACAACATTACCTCCATGGTCACACAACCCATATCATATCCCGCGTGGATCCTCTCAAGTACGTGTTCAGTAAGCCCATACTGAATTGTCGACTGTCCAGATGGTAGGTTATCCTGCAACAATTTGACATCGTCTACATGACACAAAAGTCTATCAAAGGTCAAGGAATTGAAGATCAACTGGCCGCCGCACCTATAGGGGATTACAAACCCTTAGAAATATACTTCCCCGATGAAGGGGTAATGACAGTTCAACAATACCATCAGTACGATGCATTCCACACATAGAAAATGTATTTTGATAGAGTCATTAACACGAAGGCTCGTCTTTGAGCAGCTTCTAGTATCTCGCACGGGGAGCGATATCCGTCAGCCATCAAATTGCAGCTTGTCAACACCAACAACACAGCTGAGTATAAAGGCTGTATCATGGGGCTAAAACTTGCACGTTCAATGGGCATCAGGCGGTTAACTGTCTTTGGGGATTCCAAATTGGTAATCAAGCAATCCATGGGAATCTATTAAACCAAAGAATTACATTTGCTGCCTTACCATCGACAAGTTGTATAGATGGCTTTGGAGTTCGAAGAATCTCCTTTCTACACATTCCTCGCAATAAGAATGATTTTACGGATGCACTAGCAACGTTGGCCTTTTTGATTCACATACCTTATAAGGAAAACCTGCCAAGCATCACATTTTCCCTGCAAAAGGCCCCAGTTTATGGGAACTACATTGGAGAAGTATCGGATGAGCTACCTCCCATCCACCACCCTTGGTATCAGCATATCAAGGAGTATCTGCGAGATGGATCTTCACCCGCTGAGGCGAGCCTAACTGAGAAGAGGCGAATCCATCGACTTGCTATGAAATTCTACTTGAGCGGAGATGCACTCTACAAGAGAGATGCAGGATTAGGTATCCTCAGATGTCTGGACAAAGACCAAGCTCAGAGGCTCATGGATGAAATCCATGGTGGAGTATGTGGCCCACACATGAGCGGCCCCTTACTTGTCAAGAAAATCCTCAGAACAGGGCATTATTGGCTCACACTCAAAGCTAACTGTGATGATCATGTCAAGAGGTGCTATCAATGCCAAATTCATGGGAATGCTATCCACGCCCCTCCAAGGGAACTCCACAATATGAGTTTGCCATGGCCCTTCTCAATGTGGGGAATGGACGTGATCGGGCCCATCGAGCCCAAAGCTAGTAATGGACATTGATTTATATTCACCATGATTGATTACTTCACCAAGTGGGTAGAAGCAGCCTCCTTACCCAAGATTACCAAAGAAGACATCATTGCTTTCATCAGAAAAAATGTAGTTTATCGTTACTGACAACCAGAGGTCATTGTGTCAGACAATTCTAAAAACCTCAACAACAAAATGATGGAGGAGTTATGTAGTAAATTCCACATCAAACACCTTAACTCCGTCATCTACCGTCCAAAGATGAATGGTGCTGTTGAAGCGGCTAATAAAAATATCAAGAAGATCATGCAGAAAATGTCCGCCAATCACAAAGGATGGCCTGACCTCTTGCCTCTGACTTTATTAGCCTACAGAACTTCAATGCGTACTTCCACTGGGGCAACCCCCTACTCATTAGCCTATGGGATGGAAGTAGTGCTCCCCATAGAGGTGGAAATGGAATCCCTCAGAGTGTTGGTGGATGCTCAGTTAGATGAAGACCAATGGGTACAAGATAGGTATCACCAATTGTCTCTGATAGACGAAAGGCGAACCGCATCAATCTTCCATGGTCAGTTATATCAGCAAAGGATCGCACGATCCTACAGCAGAAAAGTTCGGCTACGGCAACTCAAACAACATGACTTGGTTTTGAAGAAGATCATTGACAACCAAGATTAATCTAAGGGAAAATTCGCTCCTAACTGGGAAGGCCCGTTTGTTGTCAAGGAGGTATTGACAGGAGGTGGTCTCAGACTACAGGAAATGGATGGCGATGAATTTCCACAGCTTATCAACTTAGACACCGTGAAATGGTACTATGTCTGAAGTTACCATCAAGCAAACATCCTGGTATTGATCATCCAATTACCAGTTATTCCGGTTTTTAACCCTCTCTTTTTACAAACTCTTTTGCCCCTCAAGGAAATATACACTTCAAACCAGCAGCCTAGTTTCACATACACTTTGAACCAGCAGCCTGGTTTCACCTCATTTCAAACCTTCCATACAATTTCGGTTATTCTACACACGGGATTGAAACTTTCACACCTGCAATTTATCCTAAATATGGGATTAAACTTTTATACGCTTGTAGTTTATCCTGAAAATAGGATTAAACTTGTTCCACACCTACAGTTTGTCCCCATTATGGGATCAAACTTTCTTCTCCCCGCAGTATAGCCTGCGCACGGGATTTACACTTCTCTTTGGCTGTGATTCGTTGTGAGGGGCAAACTACATCGACCTGATCTCCCTGATACACGGGAGTACATAGGCAACCATATTCTATATGGCCCGATCGCAATAAACAAAAAACAACAAAAACATTTAGGCCCTTTCTCTACAAAAACAAAAACATTTATACACCCATCTGCCTTTCACATTCAGTGTTGAACCTCTTACACCAGGTTCAAACTACGTAGACTTGATCTCCTCTTCAATAGGAGTACGTAGGCAGCCATTTATGGTTCAGTTTAATCCCTACTAGAACAAAAATACTTGTCACACGGTACTGGGATCTTACTTTAATCCACCATATTTTCATCGGCTTCAGACCAAGGGAATGGAATTACCAAACCTCTCCTCAGAAATAGGAGATTCGGTGACCATCTAAGATGCAGTTGTGCCTCAAAGAGAAATACCAATCCATAAAAGATGGAATTAACTAGGCTTCTCACAAATAGAAGTACTAGCGATCATCTGTGGTGCGGTTAATCTCCAAGAGGAAAAGCCACACTCCTCTCCATATTTCCATACAGAAACCAGTCCCAAGACACCAAAGATGGTAGGGATAAATACAGATCAATGATTCGTTCTGAAAGATCCTGTGATGGCTCAATGTCCACATATCAAGGACAAGTTTAGAATGCATCAAGATCACTAGCCCTGAAGAAACAGGCAAATATCAAGCAAATATTATGGCACAACTGAAAGGTAAGTAAATCAAAATATATTTCTCTACCATATATAATACTATTTGATATATACATCTGTGTTGTACATGACAAAATGGCTAAGCTAGTCTTTGCAGGAAAATACAAAGCTATCTACGAATCTGTGTGTATGCGGACTATCAAATCTAGCATAGCATCCCTCTCCGAAGAATGAGGTAATGCTGCAAGCTCCTGCCCAAGGGTATCTACACGAGCTAGCAGATCCGAGGCTAACTGCATAGTGACATGATGCTCATCAATGTATGAACTCATATTGGCAAGAATGCCAGTCGTATGGGATCTCACGGAGGTACTGTCTGCAATGGCCATATCCCTAGCAGATAGGGCATCATCCCTCTCCATAATCAAAGCATCTCTGGCTGATCTAGGCTCGTCCCTCTCTACTAGAGCGGCGTCTCTCCCATCAAGAGCTGTCAACATCGCGACCCTAGCCTAATCTCTCTCAAAGGTCATCAGATGTAGGCTCTGCTCCAAATACTATGTTGAATACTGAGTAATAGTGGCACTCGGGGTGGAAGAACCCATCACATATGCTGGCAGCCCAGCAGTTAAATCCCCATCGATGGGAATGTCGGTCTCCTCCATAGGCTACTCATCGTTGGACTCAATATCCTACACTATGGATACTACCATAGTCGATGTAGTCTCTGTCTCCATCTATGCTAAATACTCTACAGAATAACCCGGATGACTGACAGAAAACTCAGCTAGCTCTTGCTGATCCCAACAGGCATACAATCTGGACCTGTCTGCTGATGATAGGTGCCGAGAAGCGAAGCGCTGACTCACCGCCCCCTCAAATTGATGGAAATCCTGAAACTGGTCAAACTGACACATCATGGCCAGTGGGTGGTAGGTGATCATCCTTCTCAAACCAGCTAGAGGAAGATAATCCATGCCTAGAGCATGAGTAATGAAGCTATAGGGTGAGCTGAGCTCTGTATACGATAATATAATGAATGGATCTCTAATCCCTGCAAGGAAAGTTGTCCAAGATGCATCATCTGTACACTCTGCAGGATAGAAGGAGTATGACATGGCTATATCATGGGTGAAGCAATACTCATGCCGTTTGAATGTACCAATCGGTCCCAAGTGTGACATAAACCACACGTATAGCATGACCGAGCTACCTATGAACACTCTTGCTAGACAAGTGTAGCAGTATGTAGCTGACCTCAGAGTCTCTATGATAATCATCGGTACGATGGTATGACCCTCCCTGAGAGCTCTCACTGCCATAATAACCCCAATGTCCAGCTCATCCATGTACCGTGACATGTAGACGTATGACAATACGCACAGTAGCAGTACATCCACTCTAGCTGAACGCCAATGATCCTCCGACGTGGTGAAATCCCTGGAATGTCAAACACAAAACATTGGGATATCACGTGGCCAGATGTAATCTCATCCTTTACCACTCTACGCCTCAAGCTAGTGAGGGTCATGAACTGCCTACTCATGTCCCCAATCGCCATGTGCACTCAAGGTCTATCCAATGGCAGCATCATCAATCGTGCATAGTCCTCCAGAGTAGGAATCAACTCCTGGGTCCCAAACTGGAAAACACATGCGTCCGCACCCAATGCTCTAAATATACCTCTATGAACCCAGTGGGAACCTAAAACATCAACAAGGTCATAGTGTCTGCAAACAAATGATCTATAGTCACCCCGTCGGTGGTGACATACTATCATACCATGGCAAGATACAGATGCCACCAAAAATGGTGGGGTATGATCAATACTGGCTAATCGTCGAAGAAGAAATCATGACGGCCGTGTCATAAGACCATCCCAAAAATGTCGAATATCTCTGGACATACATATATATGCATAACATAATAACATGCATGATACAATAGATGGCAATATGATATAGGGAATGAAAAATGTACATACATTCCTAAGTATATCATCATCTAATACATCTCTATACAACTAAAATATAGGGAAATGGGGTGAAGCTACCCAACAATATCTAACAGAGGCCTTTCAAAAGATATAGCGAGAATGGGGCGAAGCTACCCAGCATCTAATAGAGGCCTATCAAAAGATATAATGAGAATATACATCAGAAGAAGTCAATGGTATCGATGTCTACATCGTCAATCCTGTCCATCTGATGTAACTCCTCCTAAGTTAGTAGATCTCTATCTACAAGGATGTCAAGCCTATACAAGGAAGGATCTGCACCGGCAAAGCCATATGGGTCACCTGAGGGGCCAGCGCCAAAGCTGGAAGAATCAAAAGTATCTACCTCTGAAGGATCTCTACCTAAATGCTGGATAAAGAAATGTGCCCGGTCCAACTGCCGGGTCAAACTGTCAATCTGTGTCACATGAGTCGGATCTCTGACACAGGCTAGCCAATCCGTCATCATCACAGATCTTGGAACCATATCCCCCATAAACTGTGTGGCACGGGTCTGAGCTCCAATGGTATGAGGGGACCACCAGTGCTGGAACATCTATTGAGTGCAAGGGCCCTCTGATAATGTGTAACCGTCAATCCCCAACAATGGGATATCAGTGACGGGTGACTGTGAAACAGGCCAACAACGCCTGGCAGGAGGCAAGATCGGCATGCGAATCTCTCCTGTAGTGCTCCTGATAGCACGCTCTCCTAAGTAGAGCTCCCATCCTCCATCTGTGAAGAGAGGAATCCTACGGGTGGAAATCATGTGCTCGACACCAGTCGGGTACCCATCCTCAAATCCAATGTTCAAATGCTTAGGGAACCCAAGTGATGACATCCGTTGTCAACAACTCCAGCTGTAGGCGACAATGGGTGAAACCCTCAGCAACAAAGACCTCCGCCAGTATGGAATGATGTCATCTCCATCCTCGTGGATAGGTATCTAATCCTAACAGGCTCACAGGACATAAACATGGAAGCCTCTCATAGGCCCAAAACTGCCAACACAAAGGCAACATCTGCTGTCAGTCAACGCTCTTAACCTGTATATGGGAAAAAATAAGAGAAATACTCACCAGCAGAAACGGATAGAATCATAACCAACCCTCGGTCAAGCCCTGCGATCGCATGCGCATTCCCCTGAGGATGTAGGCAAAGGTGTAGGAACCCCAATTATAGTCTCCTATACAGTCCACGTGTCGAGTGGCGCTGATTAAAACGAATGACACCGTAGAAGAGTTATCTGCTATGAAGCAACCCCTAATGATAATCAGGAACAATCGCCAAAGAATGCGATCCTGACTCTCACATCATCAGGTATAGGCTCACTCAAAAGCCCGCTCAAAGCAGCTACGCTCAATGGACGTGTACGTACAGTCCTGCCCTTGAGCGCCTCTGCCAGAACTCCTAACAAGGATCTGACGGTAGTAGGGGTGATATCCGTCGTGCAAGGCACCGGATCCCCTTCAAACTCCATACCTATGATAAATCGCCAATCCATCGGCGTTATTATCATCTCACAGTCCAACAAATGGGTGGATCGAGTGCGGTGAATCGGTATTTCGAGACAATGCCCTGAGGTAACCCCAGGGACAACGACGAGGAAGGATGGAAAAGAACGTCCCGAATCCCCAGCCATCTACAATCGCTCTATAGTCATCGTGTAAAGCCTGATACATAGAGTGGATTTTGAACCAATTCCCTCAAGGCTGTGTAAAGCCGGGAACCTACATCAAATGCAGATTAACATCAGAATCTTTTACTCCTCATCAATAGGAAACAAGGAAGATTAAGATCTAACTTCATACCTCATTTGCGTGTAGGTAAACTCAAGTCACCCAGAAGATCTAGGTTGGCCACTTGAATACCTGGCAAATCCCTACGGGGAACACATGCAGCAAGAGCAGGAACCTCAACTGGTACATCCTCCTCCTCGTCCTCGATATCTGGCACTTCAACCCGGATAGGACGAATGACCGCCTCCACCAAACGACGAGGCTGTCTAACAGAACGGGGTCGAGGTACTATAGAAGCCCTCCTCCATACAACAGAAGTGGTCCTGCGAGGACTACTCGGCTGATCTGGATCCATAATATCTGGACAATAAGTCTTCAAATCACCTCAGAAAAGGTGTGGTAAAATCTTACTTGGAGCTTTTCAAAATGCATTTTATGATTGTATGCATGCATGCATTGTTTTAACATACATCTACAGTAGAATTAAAAAATGCATGACTACCCAATGCCTACGTTTTGGAAATTTTTTTCCATAGCCCCCTTTATAAATGGGACTATCCACATGCACATAGGAATGACTAGGTGGCCATTCAGTAGCACACCTACCAACAGTCATATACATCCTACATGCATTTAATACATCACAGTAAAAAATCCATAAGTGTAATCTAATTACCACGGTTATTTTACTTTTATACCTTTACTCATTTAACCTCAAATAAGATAAGAAATGACAGTAAAAGGTGCCAATTTGACTATTTCAAAAGTTAAATTTTTTACATCATTATGTTCAGCATGGTTTAATACTAACATTTACTATGTTGAATATTTTTTATCAAATCATATTAGCATGCATATTCATTACTAGGTGTCTAAATGCATTTCATGTGATAAGTCATTTTCCAACGGATAGAAACTGGAAAAGAATACATGCATATGTTACTAGGACAGTGAAGAACGCATATACGGTGGCAAAATATGCAGAAAGTTGCTCGAACTCAATAGGTCTGAGGAAAAGCTCTCAGATTTCCTTCGTCTTGTAGCTTGAAAATGACTTATGAAAGCAACTTGTGGGCTTTGTATAGCCACAGTTGGCCGCAATTACACCTGCGACTATTTCAAGTGTACCTACGGCACCTATATGTGGGTCTCATACCTCCGGCTTGCTCCAGTTAGAGTTGCAAAGGAGGTCTCGGAAGTTGAAAAGGCCAAATCACGAGTAAAAACGCTACGCGATTGAGCAAAATAGACTGAAATCCTGGTTTTCATGGGTCAAACTTTGGCTCCACATGTCACACATTGGTATTCGCCTTCATACAATGTATACTATACTAGTGGCATCAGCTTTCATAAATCATGCTCGGCAATACCTCACAAAGGTCTGACGCCGTCAGTACAGTGTCAAGTAGCCTTGACACTATCCCCGGCGGGGGTTACAACGCCGAAGTTATGAATTAAAGACGTGTCCCCGGCGGGGGTTACAACGCACAAAGCTATGAGTATCTATGTGTCCCCGGCGGGGGTTATAACGTAATTCAACCATTGATACACAAATCAATGAAGGTAAAGCAACCTAGACATTATTTCAACCGGTGGCAAGTAAACTCATCGAAGAAACTCATCAATGTGTCCTCGACGGGGGTCACAACGTGATGTAACCATTGATACACACTCCGATAGGATGGTGGGATATGTTATACACATCCTCAAACAGATAAAGCTTTCTCCCCACAGATCTCTTGTACACAAGAGACACCTCTATGGAGTAGAAGTATGTGTCTAGGATTCACGACTTTAGTGATAGCCTCAACGTCAACATCCTTGAAGACTTGGATCGCATGTCCAAGACATCACTGATTGTCATCCCAACAGGATTAACAAGGAACCGACAATCATCTCATTCATACATTTTCATCATGTTGTTACACATAGCATCATGTTTATCTATTGCATTGCAAGTGTCTAGGATTCTTTATCCTATCCATGCCTTACATAGCATGAATATGATAAAGAGGGGCATCTGTAGACACTCGAAATTTTCTGCACTCCTGTTCCTAACATTACAGGAGGGCAGAATCGTCTTTCGGAGATAACCCTGGAAGACAGTTCACATCCATTCTGGATACTGCCAGAAGTTCAGTCTCAACTCTGGAACACACACCGGGAACATCATTTCCAACCTCGGAGATAACCCCGAGTTTCGTCCTAGGCAATAACCCCAAGGAATGCTATTGCAGTTCTGGTGTTAACCCCTGAAATGCTTGTTTCAAATGCGACCAGCTTCAATCTCAGACCTCCTTCCGAGGCACTCATACCTTAGACCCAAAGCTATCACCGGGTAGACAGGCACCCTCGCAGATGACATTGCGGCATTCAAACACTTGAAGCAGTTCAATCTCATATATAACCCTGAGCAACGTCTACTTTCGACTCAAATCGGCGATAACATCGATGAGGAGTCAAATGTCATCTTGCTACCACAAACATCTGCACGTCGTCTCAACATTTCATACATACATACAACAATGTCCTTCAAGAACCAGGGAGTTCCAATCCCGAGTGACTATTGCGTATGGTAGCACACCGGATAGAATTTGAAGCTTGAAGATCATGGGCATGGTCCCCTCTTCCTGACTTTTTACAACCTCTAATCCCATGTCACTACGCAACTCTCGACACAAGCATTCCGAAGAAGGTCTTATATACCTCGTTTGGATGTTCGAATTGAAGTTCTGCAAGTTCGAACAAACATCACAGTGCACGAGTGCACGTACTTTGAGACAACGGGACCCGTAGAGCCCGGGGCACCCTGGGTAGCTTCAGGTACACCTGCGGCTCCCCCCTCTATAAATAGAGTGCTTGGGGTAGCCATTTTAAAAGAAAAAAAGGAGGCGAGAAAGCCCTGTCCAATTTTCTTTATACACACCTTATATTAAGTGCTTGCTCTTTTTAAACACCTGTTAGCTCACATATAGCTATACATTTACCAGCGGGAGCTGAGTGTTTATCCATTTAGAGTCATAGAAGCTCTGTATTGGCGTTACTTTCGTCGACCTTCTAACACTCTATAAAGCCTTTTTCTTCATCTTGGCACACTTATTCTACACATTGAGAGTCGGTGTTGTATACGTATGCGGACTTTGGTCCGTGGTTTTCATTTTCATCGTATATATATACTTATATATGTATATATTATATATATGGACTAACATTATCGAGTTATGCCTCGATTGAGCCTAGACTTATGTCTGGAGGGTTTATTTGCTTATATATATATATATATATATATATATATATATAATTGTTGTCGGACATATCCGATGAGCCTAGATTTTACATCCGGTGCGTTTATTTCTTTTATATATATACATATATATATTTACATTTCTGTCAGGCCTTGAGTTTACTTCGAGGCCTTTTACTGCTATATTTACATTCAATCCCGCCTGGAGTTTACTTCGTGGCTGTTGATTGCATTTATTGCTTTATTTACATTTCTGATCCTCCATGGAGTTGCTTCATGGTGGTTGATCATGCACACACACACACACACATATACATATATATATACTGCTTTTATATATATAATTGCTTACTACTTTTCATACAAATTGCAGTATCATGTGAGCCTAGGAATCATGTGATCACAGATTCAGTCTACTGAATCTAGATTTGGTTCCCATGATGGACTTTTTCAGCTGTAAGCAGCTTGTACATTATTTACAGTGTACAAATTTCCTTAGATGGTTATCATCCCCATGAGGAGTTCGGCACTGCTATATATTATTTTCTCGAAGATGCCTCGATCTCAAAAAAAAAAAGCAAAAGTTCTAACATTTAACAAATAAAATGGAAGTATGAAAAGGTCTCAATTCTATTGAGCATGTGGTTTAAAAACCTCTTTTTTAAAAACTTCATTGCTATATCTTGCTAAAACTGAATTTTTCTATAAACTCAAACCCTGTGTATATAGGTGCGAACGAGGCCTCGCACTACTTTCAAATAATTGCACATTGATCCACACACACACACACACATTCATATAATAGGTTCTTTGAGAAGTGGCGGTCACCGTGGCAACACGGATGTCGGGGGGTGCCTAACACCTTCCGTCCGCATAATCAAGCCCCCGGACCCATAATGAATTTTGGTTTCACAGACCCATTTAGCAGTGTTAAAACATTGGGTCAATGTGCAAACCTTTTCGGTTACGTTGGTGCAACTAGTTAAAAACACCAGTTGGCGACTCTTAACAGTCCATCATCAATATTATACATGTCAGACCTTTTTCACTTGTTTTTTCAAACAAATCTCACCTAACAATGAGAACACCAAAGAATAAGTAACGAAAAGGGATAACTAAAAATCCCGACGTCGACAGGATCTATTCAACACCCCCCCTTCTAGATCTATTGTGTGCCTACTGGGAACTAACACATTATTTGAAATGAACGACATTATAAGGTATTAGAACCTGGGATTTGAGAATGTATGTTTTTATATTTAGCTATATAATTATGTATGCTTGGAAGGAGATGTACTCGTGACATACGAAATCCGGGTGTTAAGATAGACCGGATTTTGAGACATATGTAGACACTCAAAATTTTCTGCACACCTGTTACTAACATTGCAGGAGGGCAGATTCGTCTTTCGAAGATAACCCTGGAAGATAGTTCACATCCATTCCGGATACCACTGGAAGTTCAATCTCAAACCCGGAACACACACTGGGAGTATCAATTCCAACCTCGGAGATAACCCCGAGTTTCATCCTTGGAGATAACCCCAAGGAATGTTGTTGCAGTTTCGGCGATAACCCCAGAAATGCTTGTTTCAAATGCATGCAATCAGTTTCAATCTCAGACCTCCTGCCGAGGCACTCATTCTAAAGACCCGGAGCTAACACCGGGAAGATAGGCACATTTACAGATGACCCTACGAAATTCAAACACTTGCAGCAGTCCAATCTCAGATGTAACCCTGAGCAACGTCTGCTATCAGCCCAAACCGGAGATAACCCCGATGAGGGGAAAATCGTCATATTGCCACTTCAACCCATGTGCGCCATTTCAACACTTCATACACACATTTCTACACAGCAATGTCCCACAAGAACAAAGGAGTTCAAATCTCGAGTGACTATTACGCGTGGCAGCACACCGAATAGAATTTGAAGCTTGTAGACCATGGGCATGGTCCCCTCTTTCTGACTTCGTACAACCTCTAATCCCATGTCATTGTGTAAATCTCGACAAAAGTAGTCCGAAGAAGGTCTTATACACCTCGTTCGGATGTTTGGATTGAAGTTCTGCAAGTTCAAGTGGACATTACGATTGCAGTGCACGATTTTGAGACAATGGGACCGTGGAAAAGGGCAGCCCGGCGACCAGTGCATCTGTGGCTACCGCAGGTACACCTGCGGCCACTTGGGGTAGCCATTTATAAGAGAAAAAAGGCGAGGAAGCCCTATCCAATTTGCTTTGTACACACCCCATATTGAGTGCTTTCTCATTTTAAATACCTGTTAGCTCACATATAGCTATATTTTATCGGCGGGAGCTGAGTGTTTATCCACCTAGAGTCATAGAAGTCTGTATTGGTAGCCCACTGTAAGCCTTCTCATACTCTATAACGCATTTCTCTTCATCTTTGCACACACTATTCTTCACATTGAGAGTCGTGTTGTGTGTGTATGCCCGGACTTCGGTCTGTGGTTTTAATTTTTGTCTGTATATATATACTTATAAATGTATATATTTATATATATGGACTAACATTTTTGAGTTATGCCTCGATTGAGCCTAGACTTATATCTGGAGCGTTTACTTGCTTATATATATATATATATATATATATATATATAACTGTTGTCAGACTCTGTTTGATGAGCCTAGATTTTACATCCGGAGCGTTTACTTGCTTTTATATATTTATATATACTTATATATATAAACTGTTGTCAGACTCTGTATGATGAGCCTGGATTTTACATCCGGGGCATTTATTGCTTATATATATATATATATATATATATATATATATATATATTTACATCTCTATCGAGGTTCGGAGTTTACTTCGTGGCCTTTTAATGCTTTATTTACATTTCGTCCCGCCTGGAGTTTACTTCATGGCAGTTGATCGTATTTATTGCTTTCTTTACATTTTGTCCTGCTTGGAGTTTACTTCGAGGCGGTTGATCGCTTTTATTGCTTTATTTACATTTCTGATCCCCCATGGAGTTGCTTCGTTGTGGTTGATCATGTCGATATATATATATTTACCGTTTTATATATTTACATTTTCGATCCCCCATGGAGGTGCTTCGTTGTGGTTGATCATGCTTGTATATATATATTTATAGCTTTTATATATATAACTCCTTATTGCTTTTCATATAAATTGCGGCATCATGTGAGCCTAAGAATAATGTGATCACAGATTCAGTCTACTGAATCTAGATTCGGTTCCTGTGATGGACATTTTCAGCTGTAAGCAACTTGTAAATTATTCATGGTGTTTGAATTTCCTTAGATGGCTATCATGCCTATGAGGAGTTGAAGATCGGTACTGATATTATTTTCTCGAAGATGCTTCGCATCTCGAAAATAAAAGAAAACAAGCCGAACATTTAATAATAAAATGGAAGTATGAAAAGGTCTCAATTACTATTGAGCACAGGGTTTGAAAAAACTCTATTATAAAACCTCATTGCTATATCTTGCTTAAAATTAAATTTTTGTACAAATTCAAACCCTTTGTATATAGGTGTGAACGAGACCTCGCACTACTTCCAAATAATTGCACATTGATCCACACACACACACATACATTCATATAATAGTTTCTTGAAAAGTGGCGGTCACCGTGCCAACACGGATGTCGGGGGGTGCCTAACACCTTCCCTCCGCATAATCAAGCCCCCGAACCCAAATGAATCTCAGTTTCACAGACCCGTTTAGCAGTGTCACATCACTGGGTCAATGTGCAAACCTTTTCCCAGTTGCGTTGGCACAACCAGTTAAAAACACCAACTGGCGACTCTTACAGTCAAATCGTCAACATGATACATGTCGGACCTTTTTCACTTGTTTTTTCAAACAAATCTCACAGAACATGAGAACACCAAAGAACATGTAATGAAAAGGGACAAATAAAATCCCGATGTCGATAGGTGGCTACTCTGCTGGGGACTCTAGTAATAGGGCTTAAGCCGTTACTACAAGCTTTTCAAAACTGTTATATGTTTGTGTATGAATGTTGCATCTACATTTATGATAAATGTGTACGAATGCATTTTATTTACTGCACTGTAATATATCTATCTGTGATATTAGTGCTTCGCACATGTCATCATTTTCATAAACGGTGAGACACGTTGTATGTGAATGTATGTTGTGTGGTTCCTCCACCAGGAGGGTATCCTGTCGATGTTTGATTACTGGACTTGTAGGGAGACTAATTCCAACGAGGCTCAGGAAAGGCACCACCCATATTCGCTTCAGTTGAAAGACTGGATTAACTTCCCGTCAAGTAGATTGCGATGATCTAGGGACCTTCATGCCAAAAAGCTGTGAGAGTAACCCTAAGATAGGTCAGCCTCTAGTAAACCAAACGTGGAGGAAAGTCTCTTCATGCTTTCCATTTTCAATTACTTGTAAAAGCATTTACTTGTAATTTGATTCCATGTTCATCTATATGTAATGGAAAATATGAAGAATATTTACCCATGCATAACATGTTTTCAAATAACGCCTGTTTTTACAAGATGATATTCCTAAAATGGACACATTATGATAGCATTTACATTATCCCTAAGACTAAACTACATACGTCTTTTATACGGAAACAATTGGGTCTGTTACCCGCTCAAAATCCAAAAATGCCACGAGCCTACAGCCAATTATGTCTTCTTCTGACCAGTCTAATGCCGTTTCTCGAGAAGAATTTGACGGATTAAATAAACATATTACAGATTTGGTTGTTCTGCTAAAAGAATTGCATCAGTCAGCTCAAAGATACCTACACATACAGAATCCTCTACACAAGGACGAGCACAAGGTTTGGATAAAATAATTCCAGAACCTCAGTTGGATACGACCAACAAAGACCCTGAAAACACCCATCTTAAAGGAGATCCATACACCGGTGATATCAGGAAGAAAGTCCTTCAAATGGAAGGAACTATCCATGCTCTCAAAGGGATTAGAACACATGGAAGTGTTTCATACGCTAACCTTTGCATATTCCTTGGTGTTCATTATCTAGAGAAATTCAAAACCCCTGACTTTGAAAAATATAACAGATTAGGGGATCCTTATACATATTTAAAGGTGTCCATTGGAGAACTTGGATCTTATGCGAAAAATGAGAAGCTCAGAATGCAGCTGTTCCAGAAGAGTCTGATTGGAGAAGACCGTTTATGGTATACCAGATTAGACAACTCAAAGATCCATAGCTGGGAAGAGTTAGCTCACGCCTTCCTCACTCAATATAGTTTTCAATCTCAGATGGTTCCTAACCGATACCAGATTACAAAGGTTAAGAACCAGTCTAACGAGTCTTTCAGAGAGTATGCTCAAAGGTGGAGGCGCTTTTCTGCTCAAGTTATTCCTTCCATGACAGAGTCAGAAATGGTCATGACTTTAATAGACATACAGGAAGCTCCTTTCTATGAAAGAGTCTTAGCTGGTATTGGCAAACCATTCTCTGAAATGATCAAGCACAGAGAGATGGATGAGATGGGATTGAAGTCAAGAAAGATTCAAGACCTAGACGCTCTTAAAGCAGTTACTGAACACATCCATTCTGGATCTTATGGAAACAACCCCCGGAGGGTCTATAAAAAGAAAGAGGATGATGTTTCCTTGATACTACAAGGTCAAAAAGGCAATCAGAACATGCCTATACAGAGGAGAAACTACTCCCCTTTACAAGGACAGTCTTCAAACCCTCCATTGCATAAAGGTGGAGAAGCAAAGCGCCCTCGAACGTTCACACCCTTAGGGGACTCGCTCGAGAATATTCTTGCACTTCTGACTACTCAGAAGAAAATCACACGTCTTCTTCCACCAGCCAACCCTAATGGTAGGGGTTTTAATGTTACTCAGAAGTGTGTTTATCATGTCGGGGCACCTGGACATGACACTCAAGATTGTTGGGCCTTGAAACATAAGATCCAAGATTTAATAGACAACGGTGAGATCGTGGTTACTAAACTAGATCAACCTCATGTGCAAGACAACCCTCTTCCTCAACCCAAAGAAGAAGAGGTCAACATTATTAGTTGGAGCACTGGACAAAGTTATAATTTTAATGGTGAAACATCCCAGACCATCAAAGACAATGTTGACAGATGGGATTACGCAAAATTTTAATTTGTTATGGAACAAAAGATGAAAGCTCTTTGCAAGCAAATTGAACAATTAGCAGGACTGGTGACCCATCAGCATCAAGTCACACTCCAATTAGTTAGTCAGGAGCATGCCTATCTCCTTACTTTTGTTATGAATGCTCCACCATCACCTTCAAAAAGCGAAGCTTTGGAGGATAAGGTTGCAATGAGAGAAAATGCTAAAGCCCGTCGGGATTTTGCCAATCAAAGGGAATTTACATACCTGGGCCAACCTATAGAGGAGATATTTCAAATGCTAATCAATGAAGGAAGAATTATCTCCCTTCTACCTCCAATTATTCCCCGTTCAAGACGGTTCAACTCTGATGGAGTATGTCAATATCATTCACATTCTCACGGTCACAATACAAAAGAATGTTGGGCACTCCGCCACCTTATTCATAATTTAATTGACAGCGGTATCATGCAATTGGCAGACGATGACACTGTGTTACTCGAGAGTGGGAATACATGTCCTACCAAATGGAAGGGATCAGTAGCAGTTATATCCGCTGAGGCTGATGAGACTATCAAATCATTTCCCATATAAGCAATTCAACTCAAAGGAGCTAACAATCCTTTGAAAGTGGCCGCACCAGAGCCAATTTCTTTACCCTTCAAACCACAATATCCTGTTATCAGCTTACACAAAGTTCCATGGAATTATGGAGAAGCTGAAGGATCCACGTCTCATACTACTGCTACAGTGTTGAAGAAAAATCCACTTTATCTTCCTTAGAGGGTGATGAAGCCCACCATCAAAGCAAAGGGGAAGGTTCCCATGGAGAAGATTGAGAAATTCCTCCGTACTATGGGCCATAATGAAGCCAAGGTGGTTCTAAGCTTAAGAGAAGCTCCACATCAGATCTCAATACTGGACTTGGTTTTCTCTTACGAGGATCACAGGAAGATCTTATTGAAGGTTTTGGAAGAAGCCTACTTACCAAAATCAGTGGATGTGGAAAAATTTCAACATATGGTTGATCACATTTTTAACAACAATGTGATATCCTTCACTATTGACGACATACCACCCGAAGGGACCGGTCATTGTAAGTCATTGCACATCGCAGTTTTGTCCTACGGGTATATGTTAGCTAGAGTTCTGATAGATGGAGGTTCGTCTCTGAATATTTGTCCTTATGCCACTTTGGTAAAGATGAACGTCAATCTCAAATGGATCCGAAGTAGCAATATGGTCATCAAAGATTTTGATTGATCCCGACGAAATTTCGTCGGAAAGATTGAGCTAGCAATTGAAATTGGTCCAAATACATTCAATATATCCTTTCACGCCCTCAAGATAGATTCAGGATACAACCTGCTATTGGGGAGACCATGGATCCACTTGGGTGGAGCCGTTCCTTCTACACTACATCAACAACTCAAATACATTATCAATAATAGCCTAGTCATTGTCAACGCCGAGCCGGAATGTCCTGAACAAGAAGATCTACCAATCTTCAGCTTCAATTTAGAAGTTGAGCTGACCAGTTTTCATACTTTGGAAGTGAGTAACACGTAATACCAACCTATTGGAGTACCACTTCCCATACCCAAGATTTCTGCCGAGGTTATGTCGGCCACTCAAAAAATGATGTCATTGGGTCATCAGCCTGGACAAAGGCTTAGTAAAAATCAACAGGGTATTAAGCACCCTATTCAAGTTTCCAGTCAAATTGGGACAGCCGGACTAGGCTATTCGCGCCAGCCCATCACAGAATCCTCATAAGCCTGGCGGTGTTCCTCAAGCTTCTGCCACACGGTGATTTTCTCCATCTGCACCGCATGAGCTGATATAGTCTCCAGTAAAGGTGTCAGCCCATGTTATGGCTATGCTGTTTCCAAAACCAGTTCCATTCAAAGCAAAAGATGTGATGATTCCTGATCCCGAAGTGGAAGAAAGGGAACGGAAACATAAACATGACATCGCCTTGATGATGTCAGGCATAAGCATCATTGTCCATGATGAATATACAAATAGATATACCCCAGACCCTGATTGCCAAGATGTCATGGTTATCATTCGGGAGAAGGAGGACAATGACAATCCCTCCATCACTGAAGTCCATCATGACTTTACCCTCGACAATTGGAACAACACTCCATGCATTGGTCGACGAGGGTAAAACGGGCAGAAAATCCCTCTTCCATATAGATAACTTTAATTGCAATTATTTTATCAGTACATTCTAACACTTGTGTATGATTAAACAGTTTCATATATTAAGTGAAAGCATATTTTATTTCAGGACTCTGAATTTAGATGTGCATGTACTTGCTGATGAGGTGCCTTTTCTCCACAAGGATTGTAACTTTGATGCAAAGTTGGACTCAGACTTGATGGAAATACAAGAGGACATTGAGACACCTCAGGAGATTAAGGAATGGGTCACAGACAAACTTAAACCCAACCTTGACCAAACCACTTCTTTCAATCTTGGAACCTTAGAAAGCCCTAAGCTAATCCAGATTGGTTCAAACCTCACCGAAAACCAATGAATGACATGGGTTGCGCTATTAACCCAATTCCAGGATGTGTTTGCATGGTCTCATGAAGACATGGTGGGTTTGTCCACTGACATTGTCCTTCATCGCCTTCCCATTAAAGAAGGATTCAAAGCGGTCAGTGTAAGCTCAAAGCGATTGAAACCTGAGTGGAGTTTAAAGGTAAAAGAAGAAATTGTGAAACAATTTCAAGTTGGCATTATCATGGTGTCTACATATCCGGAGTGGACATCCAACATAGTTCCTATGCCTAAACCACGAGGAAAGGTGCGAGTTTGCGTGGATTACCGGGATTTGAACAAAGCTTACCTTAAAGATAGCTTTCACGTGCCCTTTATCCACATTCTCATTGATAATACTGCTCAATACGACATGTACTCCTTTGCGGATTGCTTCGCAGGGTACCATTAAATTATGGTGGCTGAGGAAGATCGTGAGAAAACTGCTTTCATCATGCCTTGGGGAACCTTTTGCTATTGACGGTTGTCATTCGGCCTCATCAATGTTGAGGGAACCTATCAGCGAGCTATGATGGCTCTTTTCCATGATTTAATGCATAAGGAGATAGAGATCTACGTGGATGACATCATCGTCAAATCCTGAAGGGAGGAAGACCACTTAGACCATCTCAAAAAGCTTTTCAATAGGTTGCGTAAGTATAACTAGAAGTTTAATCTAGCCAAGTGCGTCTTTGGTGTTAAATCAGGCAAGTTATTAGGTTTCCTAGTCAGCCACAAAGGGATTAAGCTGGATCCCACCAAAATCAAGGTCATCAAGGAAATGCACATTCCTCAGACAGAGAAGGAAATATGGGGATTTTTGGGAAGAATCAAATTCTTTAGCAGGTTTATCTCTCAACTCACAGCATCCTGTGAGCCCATCTTCAAGCTGTTAAGGAAGAACTCCTCTATAAAATGAAATAATGAGTGTCAGAAAGCCTTTCTTACCATTAAAGAGCAGTTGGTTAACGCTTCTGTTTTGGTACCTCCCAGGGATGATGTTCCCCTGTTCATATACCTGCCCATCAATGACAATGCCATGGGCTGCATGCTGGGATAGAAAGATGATAGAGGCCAAGAACGAGCTATCTATTACCTCAGCAAAAGATTCAGCAGCAGTAAACACAAGTACACTCTAATTTAGAAGACTTGTTGTGCATTAGAATGGGCTTCCATAAGGTTACATCATTACCTCCATGGTCACATAACCCATCTCATATCCCGCGTGGATCCTCTCAATCACGTGTTCGAGAAGTTCCGTATTAAATTGTCGGTATCCGGATGGCAGATTGATCCTACAAAGAATTTGACATCGTCTGTGTGACGCAAAAGTCTATCAAAGGTCAAGGAATTATGGATCAACTGGCCGCCGTACCTGCAGGGGACTACAAACCCTTGGAAACATACTTCCCCGATGAAGGGGTAATGACAGTTCAGCAACACCATCAGGATGATGCATGCCATACATGGAAAATATATTTTAATGGAGCTGTTAACACGAAAGGTTCTGGAGCTGGAGCAGTTCTAGTATCCGGTACGGTGGAGCAGTAGCCCGTCACCGTCAAATTATAGTTTGTCAGCACCAATAACACAACTGAGTATAAAGGCTGTATCATGGGGCTAAAACTTGCACATTCAATGGGCATCAGGTGGTTAACTTTCTTTTGGGATTCCGAATTGGTAATCAAATAATCCAAAGAAATATATCAAACCAAATAATTACATTTACTTCCTTACCATCGGCAAGTTTTAGAGATGGCTTTGGAGTTCGAAGAAATCTCCTTTCTACACATTCCTCGTAATAAGAATGATTTTGCAGATGCACTAGCAACGTTGGCCTCCTTGATTCACATACCTGACAAGGAAAACATGCCAAGCATCACATTTACCCTGTAAAAGGCCCCAGCGTATGGGAACTATGTTGGAGAAGTATCGGATGAATTACCTCCCATCCACAACCCTTGGTATCAACATATCAAGGAATATTTATGAGATGGATCTACACCCGCTGAGGCGAGCCTGACTGAAAAGAGGTGGATCCATCAACTTGCTATGAAATTATACCTGAGCGGAGATGCACTCTACAAAAGAGATACAGGATTAGGTCTCCTAAAATGTCTGGACAAAGACCAATCTCAGAGGCTCATGGATGAGATCCATGGTGGAGTATGTGGCCCACATATGAGCGGACCCTTACTTGTTAAGAAGATCATTAGAAAAGGGCATTATTGGCTTATGCTCAAAGCTAACTGTGATGATCACGTTAAGAGGTTCTATCAATGCCAAATTCATGGGAATGCTATCCACGCCCCTCCAAGGGAACTCCACAATATTAGTTCGTCATGGCCCTTCTCAATGTGGGGAATAGACGTGATCGTGCCCATCGAGCCCAAAGCTAGTAATAGACATCAATTCATATTCACCATGATCGACTACTTCACCAAGTGGGTAAAAGCAGCCTCCTTCCCCAGGGTTACCAAAGAAGTCATCATTGCGTTCATCAGAAATAATATCGTTTGTCGATATGGACAACCAGAGGTCATTATGTCAAATAATGCTAAGAACCTCAACAACAAAATGATAGAGGAGTTATGCAGTAAATTCCTCATCAAACACCTTAACTCCATCATCTACCGTCCAAAGATGAATGGTACTATTGAAGCGGCTAATAAAAATATCAAGATGATCATGAAGAAAATGTCCACTAATCATAAAGGATGGCCTGACCTCCTGCCTCTGACTTTATTAGCCTACAGAACTTCCATGCGTACTTCCACTGGGGCAACCCCCTACTCATTAGCCTATGGGATGGAAGCAGTGCTCCCCATAGAAGTGGAAATGGAATCCATCAGAGTGTTGATGGATGCTCAGTTGGATGAAGACCAATGGATACAAGATAGGTATCACCAATTGTCTCTAATAGACAAAAGGCGAACCATGACTATCTTCCATGGTCAGTTATCATCAAAGGATCGCCAGATTCTACAACAGGAAAGTTCAGCTATGGCAGTTCAAACAACATGACTTAGTTTTGAAGAAGATCATTGACAACCAAGATCAATCTAAGGGAACATTCACTCCTAACTGGGAAGGCCCATTTATTGTCAAGGAGGTATTGACAGGAGGCACTCTCAGACTATAGGAAATGGATAGCGATGAATTTCCACAACTTATCAACTCGGACACCATGAAATGGTACTATGTCTGAGGATATCATCAAGCAAACATCCTAGTTTTTAATCATCAAATCACCAGTCATTCTAGTTTTCTAACCCTTTTTACAAACTCTTCTGCCCCTCAGGGAAACATACACTTCAAACCAGCAACCTGGTTTCACCTCATTTCAAACTTTTCACACAATTTCAATTATCCTGAAGACATGATTGAACCTTTCACACCTGCAGTTTATCCTGAAGATGGGATTAAACTTTTTTACGATTGTAGTTTGTCCTGAAGACGAGATCAAACTTTTTCCACACCTGCAGTTTGTCCCAATCATGGGATCAAACTTTCTTCTCCCCGTAATATAAACTGCACATGGGATTTACACTTCTCTTTGGTTGTAATTCATCGTCAGGGGCGAACTACGTCGACCTGATCTCCCCGATACTCAGGAGTATGTAGGCAACCATATTCTATATGGCCCGGTCGCAATAAACAAAAAATAACAAAAACATTTCTTCCCTTTCTCTACAAAAACAAAAACCACAAAAATACCTCTACACCTTTCTTCATCAATAAAGCTTCTATACCCATCTGCCTTTCACATTTAGCGTTGAACCTCTTACACCAGGTTCGAACTACGCAGACCTGATCTCATCTTCAATAGGAGTACATAGGAAGCCATTTATGGTTCAGCCTAACCCCCTACCAAAACAAAAATAATTGTCACACGGTATTAGGATCAAACTTCAATCCACCACATTTCATCGGCTTCAGACCAAAGGGATGAAATTATCCAACCTCTCCTCACAAATAGGAGATTCGGTGACCATCTAAGCTGCGGTTGTGCCTCAAAGAGCAACATCAATCCATAAGAGATGGAATTAACTAGGCTTCTCATGAATAGGAGTACTGGCGACCATCTGTGGTGCAGTCAATCTTAGAGAGGAAAAGCCACACTCCTCTCTATATTTCTATATAGGAACCAGTCCCAAGACACCAAAGATGGTAGGGATACACACATATCAATGATCAGTTCTGGAAGATCTTGTGACGTTTCAATGTCCACACATCAAGGATGAGTTTAGAATGCATCAAGATCACAAGCCCTGAAGAAACAGGCAAATATCAAGCAAGTATCAAGCCATAACTCAAAGGGATGTAAATCAAAATATATTTCTCTGCCATATATAATTCTGTTTGATATATACATATGTGTTGTACATGACATAATGGCTAAGCTAGTCTGTGCAGGAAAATACAAGTCTATCTACGGTTCTATGTATATGCAGACTATCAGATCTAACATAGCATCCCTCTCTGAAGAAGGAGGTAAGGCTGCAAGCTCCTTCCCAATGGTATCTACACGAGCTAGCTGATCCGAGGCTAACTGCATGGTGGCATGATGTTCATCAATGTATTCACTCATATCTGCAAGGATGCCAGTCGTAAGGGATCTAACTGAAATACTGTCTATGACGGCCACATCCCAGGCAGATAGGGCAGCATCCCGCTCTAAAATCACTACATGTCTGGCTGATCTGGCCTCATCTCTCTCTAATAGAGTTGCATCTCTCTCATCAAAAGCTGTCAACATCGAGGCCCTAGCCTGATCTCTCTCATAGGTCATCAGATGTAGACTCTACTCTAAATACTGTGCTGAAAGCTGAATGATAGTGACACTCATAGTGGGAGAATCCATCACAAATGCTGGCAACCCAGTAGTCAAATCCTCCCCGATGGGAATATCAATTTCCTCCATAGGCTCCTCATCATCGGAATCAGTCTCCTGTACTATGGATACTACCACTACTGATGCAGTCTCTGTCTCCATCCATGTGGAATACTCTGCAGAACAACCCGAATGACTGACAGAAAACTCAGCTAGACACTAATCCCAACAGGCATACAACCTGGATCTATCCTCCGCTGATAAGTCACGTGAAGCGAAGCGCTGACTCGATGCCCCCTCAAATGGATGGAAATCCTGAAACTGGTCAAACTGACACATCACGGCCAGCGGGTGGTAAGTAATCATGCCTCTCAAACTAGTCAGAGGAAGATAATCCATGCTCGAAGCATGAGTAATGAAGTTGTAGGGTGAGCTAAGCCTTGTACACGGTAATATAGTGAACGGATCTCCAATCCCTGCCAGGAAAGCTGACCAACATGTAGCATATGTACACTCCGCAGGCTGAAAGGAGTAGGACATGGCTATATAATGGGTGAAACAATATCCATGTCGTCTAAAGGGGTCAATCGGTCTCAAGTGTGACATAAATCACACGTACAGCATGACCGAGCTGCCTGTAAAAACTCCTATCAAATAAGTGTAGCAACATGTGACCAACCTCAAAGTCTCTGCCATAATCATCGGTATGATGGCGTGACCCTCCCTGAGATCTCTCACTGCCATAATGATCCCTATGTCCAACTCATCCATATACCGTGGTATGTAGACATATGACAGTACGCATAACAATAGTACATCCACTCTGGCTGAACACCAATGATCCTTCGGTGTGGTAAAATCCTTGGAGTGTCATGCATAACTATCCTCAGAGCCAAATCTGTCAAACAGAAAACACTGGGATATAACGTGGCCAAATGTGATCTCATCATGCACCACTCTACGCCTCAATCCAATGAGGGTCATGAACTGCTTACTCATGTCTCTGATCGCTATATACACGAAAGGTTTGTCCAATGGCAGCATCGTTAAACGTGCATACTCCTCCAGAGTAGGAGTCAACTCATGGGTCCCAAATTGGAAAACTTACCTCTCTGATACCCAGTGCTCCAGCATACCCTCTATGAATCCTACAGGAACCTGAAACATCAACAGGGTTATAGTATGCTGCAACAAACCATCTACAGTCACCCTGTCTGATGGTGACATGCTATCATACTACAATCGCATACCCGATGCCACCAATAATGGTGGGGTATGATCAATACGGATAACTGTCGAAGAAGACATTTGTACGGGCCGTTTTATAAGACCATCCAAGGGTCAATGCTGAATATCTCTGGACAAACATATATCTACATAACATAATAACATGCATGATATAATAGATGGCAATATGATATAAGGAATGGAAAACTGTACATACATTCCTAAGTATATCATCATCTAATACATCTCTGTACAACTAAAATACAGGGAAATGGGGCAAAACTGCCATATATCTAACAGAGGCCTATCAAAAGATATAGTGAGAATGGGGCGAAGCTACCCAACATCTAACAAAGGCCTATCAAAAGAAATAATGAGAATATACATCAAAAGAAATCAATGGTATCGATGTCTACATCATCAATCATGTCCACCTAATGTAACTCTTCCTGAGTCACTGGATCTCTATCTATAGGGATGTTAGGCCTATCTGAGGAGGATCTCGCTGCCGCAAAGCCATATGGGTCACCGAGGGGGGCGGCCGAGCTAGAAGGAACAAAAGTATCTCGCCTCAAGGATCTCTACCCAAATCTTTGGATAAAGAAATGTGCCCGATCCAAGCGCCGTCAAATCAGTAAGACCCCAACTTATTATAAATAAAATTAAATTTTTCCTCTATTCATTATTCTAAATTAATAAGGTGTTAATTTGATATAATGCTTTGGTTATGGGCGAAATGTGCAAATTTTACAAAATAAGCAAGTGGTTATAAAATATTCATTTCGTCGGTAAAATATTCGTTTGGTCGTGGAATATTCTTGTTGTGGGGAATATTAAATATTTATTTGCAAAATGCGACCATTTTGTGGGCCCCATAAATCTAAAAAAACGGTTGGATGAAGGAAAACGACAAAGTATGAGTTGTTATGAATAACATCGTAATTGTTACCGTTAACACTGTTGGGTTACCTGGTGGTTAAAATATAGTAGCACACGATATTGCACAGTTGCGAGATTGTTGAATTATCGATTAGTACGTAAGAAGACACTACTCAATAATTATTACGATGAATTATTGCTCAATATTTTATTTTATTGATTCAATAATTGTTGCGTTGTTAGTTTATATTATTATTGTTTCAATAATTATCATCTTAAAGATTTCCCATTATCAGATCAATAATTCATATTATTTGAATAATATTATTAGATAACATTATTGGCAATGTCTAGAAAGTTCTATCAAGGAGAGGTTTGGTCACCTAATTGCGCGCCAGTAAGGAGAAATCCTTATTGGAAAGCCCCTCTTTCCTCGAACGCACTGGTTGTCATAATTGTGATTCTGTAATATTATTTGTGAATAATTAATTATTGATTTATATGATAAGAAAATATTTATTTGATGTGGATATAAATGATGGATTTATTTATTTTATGTGGTTATTAATGAAGGAATTAATGCTGAGGTATTTTATCAGTATTTTGTCGGGGTAGAGGTATTAAAAATCATCCGTTTGTGGATTTCGGATATTTTCTGTTTGGAATTTGGAAAACCTCAAAGCTACAATGTTGTAGAGAATTCGATTTCATCATGAAATGGATATAAAATTCGTATTTTTCTGATAAACGGGCTATTTTCTATGAATTATTGAAGTTTCGAAAAATAAAATAATTTTTATTAAAATTGGGTGGGACCCACTTTTTTTTAACACATGTGGGCTGCAAAATTTTGTTCAAAGATGGCTGGTGGCTGAGAATTGTCAAGAAGCATGCGTAGAAAAGAAATAAATTATATTATTATTTTATTATTTAGTCTCCTTTGGCGTTCTAACATTTTCCTATAAATAGGCGCTTAGGTTAGAATTGAAAATCACACCAGAAACAAGTTTTCTTTCTCTCTAGATTATCGAGCGTATTTTTGTGAGTATTTTAATACTTTGAGAGTTGCTATTCCGTGCAAGTTTTTGTCGGCTTTATATCCGAAATTCTGTCAGAAGTACGGTTATTTTGAGGTAAGGGATGCTATTTTCTTCAATATCATTATGCCAAAATATTGGTGAACTTTTAATCAAATTTGAAACTTTTTGTGTCGGGGTTACTATTCACGTATACGGCACTATTCACGTATACGACACTATTCACGAATACGACACTATTCACCGAAAAATGAAAATTTTTCTTTTTGTCGAAGATGTCTATTTTGGCTACTATCTTTGATTGTATCCATGTTTTGATCGTTATTTTTGAATTCTGCTTCACAATCGGTTATTATGAAGTATTATTGATCTTGGATAAACTATTATACGAATCCCTAATATTTGTCCTTCTGTCTCACTAAATTCATTTTCTTTAAAATATTTTTCATCATTCTCAGTCTTAAATGATGATATTATTGAATATCTTTGGCCTGTAGTGCAAAGATGAATGATTAATTAATGAATATCTTTGGCCCGTAGTGCAAAGATGAACAGGTGTTGAGATCAACATGACCAACTGGTGATACAAATGAATATCTTTGGCCTGTAGTGCAAAGATGAATATTTGATTAAAGATATATGTTGATTGTTGTTATAGAGATAAAATATTGATGACGAACTTTTAAATCTTAGAAAATAGTAGAATTCATTCTCTACATGACTCTTCTAATGGATTGCTGTTTCCGCTGCAGAATATTGATCTAAAACTTGTTGTCTATTATATTCTATCAGATTTTTCCCTATTGAAGACTAATGATAATTTGTTGTATATTATCTTAGTCATAATATTCTTTACTGGGCTAGTTGAGCTCACCCTTTTCCTTTTTGTTCCATTTTTCTTCTCAGGAGGTGAGAACATAGTAGGATCGAGTCGGGGTATGGAGTGATGGTTCTAGAAAGATGTTTTAGCAGTCCTCACTATTTTTGTAAAATAGTGTATGAATAATTGTAATGAGGACTTATTTGAGTGTTCATATTGTCTAGAAGACAATATTTGTATTTAAACTCACATCATGTGTTGTCGTATTTTGCACGACAATTGTATTATTGAAGTTATAGTTTTCTTTTTGTACCATGTATTTGGCGACTCAGAATGGGTGTTGTATACCTATTTTGGTGGCGTCACAGTTGGTATCAAAGCTTAGGGATATGGTCTCTGGTGGAGATCGGGGAATAAAACTAGGAGGGGAGAGATGAGTAAATCCTTTGCTAGTGTGTCCTATCTAAGCTTATTTGTTGATTGGTCATAATATAGGGATATTATGTGATATGTTAATTTGTTTAATTAATCCTTGTTTTATGGCAGTATTTAAGAATGGCTACTGAGAATGTTAACAATGGAGTGTATGAGACTGTGGAACAACCTTTAGTCACAAACCAGGAGAACGTGCAACACGAAGGCAATATTCCTCTTGTGAACAACACTACCGAGTAAATGATGAATGATGGAATGTTTAGGAGCTTTTTGCAGTTCATGCAAAATTAGACGAGGGAGACTCGTGTATAAAATACGGGTAGAAATGATGGCAACACACGGTCTGTCACAGCCAAGCAGTTCAAGGAGTTGGGACCACCAGATTTCTAGGGAAAGCCCAATCCGATTAAGGCGGAAATGTGGGTCAAGTAAATTACCAAGATATTCGATGTCTTGGGATGCACGGAGGAACAGAAGGTTCCATTCGCCACCTTTATGTTCCGTGGAGAGGCAGATTACTGGTGGGAATCTGTGAAGCGTACCCAGCCAGCCGCACTTAACATGTCTTGGGAAAGATTTCAAAAATTGTTCAATGACAAGTACTTTCCAGAAAGTATTCATCATATGAAGGAGGTAGAGTTTATTAGACTGGAACAGAGCAACATGACGGTGTTTCAGTACGAGGCAAAGTTCGCAGAGTTATCCAGGTTTGTACCTCATTTGGTGGAGAATGAGGAACGTATGAGAGGTCTAAAATCCGAGATTCGTCAATACCTTATCTCTCATAAATTTTCTCTGTATTCAGATGTTGTCAACAGGGCTCAATTATTAGAGCGAGATAATGAGTACACTCAACCGAGGGATCACAACCAGGGTCATACCGGTGACAGCAGTCATCGGAGCGATGATAACCAGCGAGAAGGGAAGAATACGGATAAAAGTGGTAACCACTCGGGTGGTAATCGTGGCCATGATAATAGAAGAGGTGAATCTAGTGGAAATTTCAAAAAGAGGAGATTCAACAATGACGGGAAGACATCAGCAGAAACACCACCATCAACTGTTGCTAGGGGAGGAGAACGACCACCGGTCGTGTGTTACAAATGCGGGAAAGAGGGACATATCAGCCCAAACTGCCCACAACAATCCAACGTATGTTATAACTATGGAAAGGAGGGTCATATAGCCTGAGAGTGTTCTGTAGCAAAACCAAGTTCAGCGGGGATGGTGACTCCAAAAGTTGTCCTGGATAAGTCGAAGTCAACGGTTCCTAGAAGAGCGTTTGTCGTGACTGGCCAAAACGTGAGGAACCTAAACGAGGTGATCACGGGTAAGCTAATCTTGAATTCTTGCGAAGTTTATACCTTACTAGATACCGGTTCTACCCATTCTCTTTTCTCTCCTGCTTGTGCTCAACGTTTAAACTTGACTCCAGAGAAATTATACTTTGATTTATCTATTGAAACTCCGTTGGGTGAAACCTTCGTTACATCTACAATTTATAAATCTTGCTTGATACAAGTTGGCACTATCACATTACCTGTTAATCTTATCTCTTTAAAGATACTTGCTTTTGATATGATTTTAGGAATTGATTGGTTAACCACTCATCATGCCAAAATTGATTGTTTTCTTAAGGTTGTTAGTTTTCATAATCCTAACCAACCTGTCATATGAATTCAAACAACTAAACCACTAAAATCAATCACTGTCATATCAAGCCACACAGCTATTCGTTTATTGAAAAACAGATGCCAAGCTTTCTTAGCCCATGTTATGGATTTGAATAAAGACATGTCGATTTGGATAATATTTACATTGTTAGAGAATTTCACGATGTATTTTACGAAGAACTTCCGAATCTACCCCGAGCGTGATGTTGAATTCTTTATTGACCTTGAACCGGTACAAAACCCATTTCTAAAACCCCATATCGAATGGCTCCTATTGAACTTGGAGTTAAAAGTCCAACTACAGGAGTTATTAGACATCATTTTCATTCGTCCTAGTACATCTCCTTGGGGTGCTCCTATTTTATTCGTAAAGAAGAAAGACGGGAGTATGCGACTTTGTATTGACTACCGAGAATTAAACCATGTCACCATCAAGAATAGGTATCCGCTACCTCGCATTGATGACTGTTTGACCGAGCCATAAAGGAGCACAATTTTTTAAAGATCGATCTTCGTTCTGGATATCATCAGCTGAAGATTAAAACTGAGGATATTCCAAAGACTACCTTCAAAACTCGGTACGGGCATTATGAATTCTTAGTCATGTCTTTTGGATTGACTAATGTTCCTGCTGCTTTCATGGATATGATGAACCGAGTATTCAAGGAATATTTGGATTAGTTCGTTGTTGTCTTTATTGATGACATCCTCATCTATTCCAAAAGCCGTGAAGATCATGAGCACCATTTGAAGCTGATACTTGAAAGGCTTCGTGAAAACAAGCTATATGCTGTGAAGAAATGCGAGTTCGGCTTGAGGAAGTATCATTCCTTGGGCACGTGGTGTCAAAACATGGAGTATCTCATGACCCGTGAAGATTGAAGCAATACAAAGTTGGGACAGCCGAAGTCGGTGGATCAAGCACGTGAACTTTTGGGCTTAGCTGGTTATTATCAGAGATTCGTGGAAGGATTTTCTCGAATCTCTACTCCGTTAACTCAGCTAACTCAGAAAGATACAAAATTCGTATGGAGCGAGGTATGCGAGAAGAGTTTCCAAGAGCTCAAGAGGAGACTCATTTTGGCACCTGTTTTGGCAATACCATCTGGTTCGTATGGATTTGTTATATACAGCGATGCTTCAGTCAAAGGGTTAGGATGTGTTCTCGTGCAACATAGAAAAGTCATAGCCTCGCGAGAACTCAAAGAATATGAGAGGAATTATCCTACTCATGATCTAGAGTTAGCAGCAGTCGTTTTCGCGTTGAAGATATGGAGACACTACTTGTATGGGGAGAAAGTGGAGATTTATACAGACCATAAAAGCCTCAAATATTTCTTCACCCAAAAAGAACTCAATATGCGGCAACGACGTTGGCTTGAGCTGTTGAAAGATTACGATCACACTATTCAATATCATCCTGGAAAAGCGAACGTAGTATCTGACGCATTGAGTAGAAGATCATATGCAAATACGAGTGCGATATTGTCAACGCAAAGGCCCATTTTGTATGACTTGCAAAGGATGGAAGTAGAATTAAAGACTCCAAGGACCCACATAATGATGGCAAATATACGAGTAGAACTGACTTTAATCGATAAAGTTAAACTGCTCAAGCTACGGACCTAGGGCTGATGCGTATGAAGAAGAAAGTGCAAGAAGGAGCTATTCCAGAAGCAAGAATCGATGAAGAAGGAATACTTCGAGTCAACTCTAGACTTTGCGTTCCTAACGACTCTGACTTGAAGCATAGAATCATGATGCAGGTATACAACACACCGTTTGCAATCCATCTTGGGAGTACCAAAATGTATCATAATCTTCGACATACATTTTGGTGGAACAATTTGAAGAGAGAGATCACGGAGTTTATCTCAAGGTGTTTAACCTATCAACGTGTAAAGGCGGAGCATCAAGTGCCAAAGGGTCCATTGCAACCACTTGAGATTCCAAAATGGAAGTGGGAACACATTACCATGGATTTCGTTACAGGTCTTCCCAAAGTTTCTCAAGGCATATATATGATTTGGGTTATTGTTGATAGATTAACCAAGTCTACCCATTTCTTGCCGATACGTGAGACTTATTCCCTTGAACGTCTTGCTCATATTTACGTGAATGAGATTGTGAGATTGCATGGCATGCCAGTATCCATAGTTTCGGATCGTGACCCAAGATTCACTTCAAGATTTTGGGTTAGCTTGCGAGAAAGCTATGGAGCGCGGATTTCTGATTGATTGAAGATACCATCCTCAAACAGATGGACAATCAGAGAGGACTATTCAATCTCTTGAAGATCTATTAAGACTCTGTGTTCTAGACTTCAAAGGGAGTTGGGATAAGTACTTGCCACCGGTGGAATTCTCCTACAACAATAGTTATCAAGCAAGTATAGGTATGGCTCCATTTGAGGCGTTGTATGGACGAAAGTGTCGTTCTCCAGTATGCTGGGACGAGGTGGGAAAAGCAACGTTGTTGGGACCAGAATTAGTACGCATGACTACAGAAAAGATCCAAATGATTCAACAACGTATTCAAGCCTCACAAGATCGACAAAAGAGTTATGTTGATCTTCATCGAAAGGACGTGGAATTTAATATTGGGAATCATGTATTGTTAAGTGTTGCTCCATGGAAGGGAGTTACAAGATTTAGAAAGAGAGGAAAGCACAATCCAAGATTTGTTGGTCCATTTCAGATTCTTGACCGAGTAGGAAATGTAGCCTATAGACTCGCATTACCTCCAAGCATGTCTCGTGTTCATAATGTTTTCCATATATCTATGCTTCGTAAATATGTGAAAGACCCGAACCACATTATTGCGTTAGAACCAGACGAAATAGTCGAAGATTTAACGTACGAGGAGGTACCTGTTAAGATCTTGGATAGGAAAGAGCATGTCCTATGCACCAAGGTTATACCACAAGTTAAGGTTTTGTGGAGGAACCATGCTATTAAAGAAATGACCTGGGAGTTGGAATCAGAAATGAAAGCGAGGTACCCTCACCTTTTTGAAACACCAGGTACGTACGTCAATTTCGAGGACGAAATTTTATAAGGAGGGGAGGTTTTAAGACCCCAACTTATTATAAATAAAATTAAATTTTTCCTCTATTCATTATTCTAAATTAATAAGGTGTTAATTTGATATAATACTTTGGTTATGGGCAAAATGTGCAAATTTTACAAAATAAGCAAATGGTTATAAAATATTCATTTTTGTCGGGGAATATTCGTTTGGTCGTGGAATATTCTTGTTGTTGGGGAATATTCGTACAACGGCATAGCCATTTGTGGGCCCCATAACGGAAAACGATTGGATGAAGGAAAACGACAAAGTATGAGTTGTTATGAATAATGGCGTAATTGTTACTGTTAACATTGTTGGGTTACCTGGTGGTTAAAATACAGTAGCACATGGTATTCCACAGTATTGTTGAATTATTGATTCGTACGTAAGAAGGCACTACTCAATAATTGTTACAGTAGTTACTGTTCAATATTTTATTTTATTGATTCAATAATTATTGCGTTGTTAGTTTATATTATTATTGTTTCAATAATTATTACTGCACAATATTTTCCATTATCAGATCAATAATATTATTTGAATAATATTATTAGATAACATTATTGGCAATGTCTAGAAAGTTCTGTCAAAGAGAGGTTTGATCACCTAATTGCGCGCCAGTAAGGAGAAATCCTTATTGGAAAGCCCCCTCTTTCCTGGGAACTGCCTGGTTGTCATAATTGTGATTCTGTAATATTATTTGTGAATAATTAATTATTGATTTATATGATAAGAAAATATTTATTTGATGTGGATATAAATGATGGATTTATTTATTTTATGTGGTTATTAATGAAGGAATTAATGCTGAGGTATTTTATCAGTATTTTGTCGGGGTGGAGGTATTAAAAATCATCCGTTTGTGGATTTCGGATATTTTCTGTTTGGAATTTGGAAAACCTCAAAGCTACAATGTTGTAGAGAATTCGATTTCATGCGAAATGGATATAAAATTCGTATTTTTCTGATAAACGGGCTATTTTCTATGAATTATTGAAGTTTCGAAAAATAAAATAATTTTTATTAAAATTGGGTGGGACCCACTTTTTTTTAACACATGTGAAATTTGCAAAATTTTGTTCAAAGATGGTATTGGTGGTGAGAATTGTCAAGAAGCATGCGTAGAAAAGAAATAAATTATATTATTATTTTATTATTTAGTCTCTTTCATGTTCTAACATTTTCTATAAATAAAGCGCTTAGGTTAGAATTGAAAATCACACGTAAACAAGTTTTCTTTCTCTCTAGATTATCGAAGCGTATTTTTGTGAGTATTTTAATACTTTGAGAGTTGCTATTAAAAGTGCAAGTTTTTTGTCGGCTTTATATCCGAAATTCTGTCAGAAGTACGGTTATTTTGAGGTAAGGGATGCTATTTTCTTCTTAAATGATATTATTTTCTTCAATATCATTATGCCAAAATATTGGTGAACTTTTAATCAAATTTGGAACTTTTTGTGTCGGGGTTACTATTTACGATATCAAGACTATTCACGATATCGATTGACACTATTCACGATATCGATTAATTATTCACGAATACGACACTATTCACCAAAAAATAAAAAATTTTCTTTTTGTCCAAGATGTCTATTTTGGCTACTATCTTTGATTGTATCCATGTTTTGATCGTTATTTTTGAATTCTGCTTCAAAATCGGTTATTATGAAGTATTATTGATCTTGGATAAATTGTTATACGAATCCGTAATATTTGTTCTTTTGTCTCACTGAATTCGTTTTCTTTAAAATATTTTTCATCATCCTCAGTCTTAAATGATGATATTACTGAATATCTTTGGCCTGTAGTACAAAGATGAATTATTAATTGATGAATATCTTTGGCCCGTAGTGCAAAGATGAATAGGTGTTGAGATGAACATGACCAACTGGTGATACAAATGAATATCTTTGGCCTGTAGTGCAAAGATGAATATTTGATTAAAGATATATGTTGATTGTTGTTACATGGATAAAATATTGATGACGAACTTTTTAATTTTAGAAGATAGTAGAATTCATTCTCTACGTGACTCTTCTAATGGATTGATGTTTCCGCTGTAGAATATTGATCTAAAACTTGTTGTCTATTATATTCTATCAGATTTTTTCCTGTTAAAGATTAATGATAATTTTTTGTATATTATCTTGGTCATAATATTTTTTACTGGGCTAGTTGAGCTCACTCATTTCTTTTTTGTTCCATTTTTCTTCTCAAGAGGTGAGAAATAGCAGGATCGAGTCGGGGTATGGAGTGATGGTTCTAGAAAGATGTTTTAGCATTCCTCACTATTTCTGTAAAATAGTGTATGAATAATTGTAATGAGGACTTATTTGAGTGTTCATATTGTCTAGAAGACAATATTTGTATTTAAACTCACAGTATGTGTTGTCGTATTTTGCACAACAATTGTATTATTGAAGTTGTAATTTGCTTTTTGTACCATGTATTTGGCGACTCAAAATGGGTGTTGTATACCTATTTTGGGGGCGTCACAGTTGGTATCAAAGCTTAGGGATATGGTCTCTGGCGGAGATTGGGGAATAGAACTAGGAGGGGAGAGATGAGTAAATCCTTCGCTAGTGTGTCCTATCTAAGCTTATTTGTTGGTTGGTCATAATATAGGGATATTATGTGATATGTTAATTTGTTTAATTAACCCTTGTTTTATGGCAGTATTTAAGAATGGTTGCTGAGAACGTTAACAATGGAGTGTATGAGACTGTGGAACAACCTTTAGCCACAAACCAGGAGAATGTGTAACACGAAGGCAATATTCCTCCTGTGAACAACACTACCGAGCAAATGATGAATGATGGAATGTTTAGGAGCTTTTTTTAGTTCATGCAAAATCAGACGAGGTGACTGTGAAATAGGCCAATAACGCCTGGCAGGAGGCAAGATCGGCATGCAAATCTGTAATAACCCAATATTTTCAATAAGAAATTTTGTGAATAAATTTATTTTATATATAAAGGTGGGATTATGTGCAAAGTAAAGTATATGTATATATCTGATAAATAAAATTATTTATTAGATGTAAATAATTTCTTATTAGACTTATTGATCATTATAGATTATATTCTTATAATAAATTAATTTTGTAATAAAAATATTTATTATTTATTTTCCATGAAAATATGATTATTGTATATATGATATGGATATTATGATATATGTATATTATATTAATTAAGTTAATTATTTTAACTTAATGGTGTCTATGAAGGTTATATCAGATATAAATTCAAAACCCTAAGTCTGGATTTTGAATAAGGAATGAGAATAATAATATAATATTATTTATATTTTAGTAATGTAAACATGTCTTATATGTGTGTAATGTTAATGTGTGGAACAGTTATAGTAGAACAGTACAAAATCCTTGCATTACTGATAAACTATAGTACACAGTCAAATATGATGTGATGTTTGTTAAGTTATGTGTTATGTAATTAATGACCATTATCATGTTTAATGTTAATTAGGTAAACCCTAGTTAATGTTTAGAAACCCTAATTACTAAATCAAAACCCTAATTACTAATTTAGCAAGCTTGTGGTGATTAGTACTTTGTAAAGTCTACTTTTAAAGTGATTAGGAGACCTAATTCAATTAAGGAACCCTAATTCACATTTCTAGAAACTAAGATTCCTATTTTGCCCTTAATACACAATTCTAGATTTAGAGCTTAGGAAACCTTAGGGTTAAACCCTAAGGGTCAAACCCTAGAGGTTAGAATGAATTGTCAACCTTGCCACTAAAAGTAAACACCAAATGACCAAATTGTCCTTCTTGCATTATTTATTAGATAACTTATAGAACTTGCCATAACTTTAGTTGGTGACCAACTCTAGCTAGCCATGTGGTCTAGTAATAGCCTTTAATCAATAAAAATTTGATAGACATGATCAACCATGAGCATTACACCATGTTATATATAGGATTGATGAGAGAAAGAGGTCACTTGTTAACCCATTTTGCTCAAACACTTATCCAAGAGCTCCTCTCACCAAAAGCCATAAATTTCCCTTCATTTGTCAGTCACAAAACTAGCCCCACAAAACACACTAACCAAATCAGTAGCCTTGAAGTAAAGATTGATCAAAGAAGGTATAAACCCTAGCCTTGAAATCTTTCCATAAATTTGTTGTTAGACGTTAGTTTTTATTGTTAAAATATGTTAGTTATAGTCTATTTTGATGATCTGGGTTGGTATTATACAGATTCATAACATCTAAGTCTTCAAATTGATGAATTTCAAAAATCTGAAAAAACTTGGTTCTGTGGTCTAACAACGAATGTCAGTGGCCACAGATCCTTGCTCGTTTATGATTTGTGTTTTCTTTAAGTTGATATGTGTAGCTTGTAATGTGGTCTTTAAGCTGTAAAAAGAATCAGAGTCATTTGATGTACAGATTGGTAGTTATTAACGGTCAAACTCCATTGAACCTAAGATTGACCGAGCCATTTCAAGCAAATTTTCGGAATCTATGAACAAGCGTCTGACAAGATATTTAAGGCTCTAGATCTGTCAGAGTTTTGATGTTTTAAGTTTGTTGTTGAACCCATGTTGTAGTATATTATGTAAACTGTTGATCTATGCTTTTATTACATCTAGATATCAAGTAGGTTGGAATCAAAGGGTTAAGTAAAGTAGGTCATCCGGCCATATTCTCTATTTCTGGGAATTTCCAGAAACCGATTGCATCTTATTTCTGACATGGGTTGACCGATCAGGATCGGGCTAGTGTTTTGTTGTTATGGTGATGTGTTGTATTAGATCTCCAATATTACATGTTGGCTACAATCTAGACGTCTTAAATCACTTAAACATTAACAGGTTAGCAAGTTGTGGAAGCCCAAAGGGGACAGGTCGAACTGTTCTTCATTTCTGGGTAACCCAGAAAATGAAGAACAGTCCTGACAACATTTGTAGAGGCTCTGATCTCTATTGTGTTACGTGTTATGATCATTTTTATTGTTGGGTCATGTAGACGTGCACTAATACTACAAGATCTAGTTCATAGTTAGTCCAGAAACACTTTGTGTGATCACTGATTGATCAAACATGGTCCTCGATAACTGGTGATGAAGTTCAAGGCAAATTTCGAAAACGACTATATGACGAGTTTGCCGCTATAAGTGATCTTTAATGATGATTATTTTAAAAATTAGATTTTTATTAAATAATTATAGAAAATTAGTTTTTAATTATTAAATATACAAAATAAATTATTAAAAATTATTTTAAGGTCTAAAAATTTGTTTTTAATTATTTTAATTATATTTCATAAATATTTAGTATTTTGAGATATTAAAGATATTTAATATTTAATTATTATATTAACTAAATTATTTTAATACTTTAAAAATCATATAATGATATAAGAAAATATTTTAAGTTATTTTAAGGACTTTTAATATTTTTTGATGAATTTCATTAATTATTTAATTATTAATGATATTAAAGTTATTTAATAATTTTATTAGATAATTTATTAAAAATGATTTTATTATTTTAAAAATCATTTTAAATGAAAATAAAGTGTTTAAAGATATTTTTAATATTTAAAGGATAATTTCATTAATAATTTAATATTAATGACATTAAATTTTTTAATAATTATATTAAATAAATAGTTTTAAAATGGTTTTATTAATTTAAAAATTATTTAAAAGGATATAAATGAATTAAAAATATTTTAAGTTATAATTAATAATTTTTAATATTTGGATCAATAGTACATTAATATTTTAATATTAATGGTAATTATTTAAAAATGATTTAAAATGTTTTAAAAATCATTTAAGGGTAATATAAGTGTTTTGAAATATTTTAAGTTATTATAAATAACTTTAATATTTTGGCAATGGTTTCATTAATACTTTAATATTATTTAAATGTTGATGATAATAGAATTGTTTAAGATTTAAATCTTGTAATAGTGATTCCAGTGTTTGAAAATTATGATAAATTGTAATAAGTAATTATAAATTGTTATAAGTCCTATAATTGATATTTGAAATATCCAGAATAATGTTTGAGATACAGATTAGAGTTTTAGACTCGAAAATTACCCGATAGAGCCGTCGATACACCGAAATGTTATCGAAATTAATCCAAACCTTTATAGGTTGACTGTATAAGTGTTTATTTGTGTCTTAATGACTGATATAACTATGTGACAATGTGATTAGGTTATGTATTAACTGTAAATAACAGTATGATGTGTTATGATATGTTGTTCTAATCAATAGAACAATCTTATAAATAATAGGTTGTTGGATTAAGGATATAACTAAGTTGTGTAAGCAGCAGACCAGGCAAGTTTCCTATACTACTCCAATTATTATTGAGCAAGTATCCTGCCTTTGCATTTTCTTTATGCAATGGACATGAATAAGAAGTTTCAGAATTATATTATCATTATGCTATATTATTAACCCTATTGTGATATATTCTATATCCGATCATTGCTTATCAACATGTTAGTATATGGTAATTCAGATATATATTATGTTCGTTAATTTCTAAACATGGTTATACAAGTGTCCCCACTTGGATAGTCATTGTATTTAATCACATATTGATGTATATATATATATATATATATATATATATATATATACACCTATTGATACCAGTATATATGCATGAAGTGAGAGTCGTCTAAGCTATTTGAGCAGCTAGACACATATTTAGAAATATTGTTGAATATGATAAAACCTTTTTGTATCCAATCAAATTGTTTTGGTTCGGATTCCAGACTAAGTATGAACATCCCAAACATGGGAAAATTTTTATACGCCCAAGGCGGACAGAGTGAGCGATAATAACGTTCTTGCATGTAGTATTGATCAATATAGGGCATAACGGGCTGATCACCCCCCGTGCTCGTATGTTATGACGGTTTACAGATGAAGTTCTGTTAGCCCTTTTCAAAAATTGAGAACAATGTTCATAGTATGTCACCTTAACCCTATTTATAGTCAGTACGTAGTTTCAAAAATTTGATAGAGAGTTGTTATGTTATTATTATCAGTTCAGATTACTTCACAACTTTTGATTTGTTGTAGAATGGTAGTCCAAAAAAACATGTAATCCTTTCAGCTAATATTTATATTTGTTATTACTTGCTGGGCACTCAAATGCTCATCCTTGCTTAAGTTAAATGTTTTCAGTTAAGTATGACCAGCTAGAGGACTCTGCCAGGAATAAAGGGAAAGGAAAGCTGTCAGAATAAGTTTGTGTTATCTTATGTAATAGCTAGACTTAAATAAGATGATGTTATCTATTATCTATCATGTAATGAAATGTTTTAAGGTCGCGTACCTGGGATTAGAAAACTCTAATATGTAAATTAAGTTTGATATTTATGACATTATTATTATTATTCTGCTCAAAGAAATGGTATCATGAAGCACTGGATTCGGGGTTCAAGTACCTGAGTTTGGGAGCGTCACAGAATCTCTCCTGTAGTGCTCTTGATAGCACGCTCTCCTAAATAGAGCTCCCACCCCTCCGGCTCCATTCAGTTTGAGTTGCAAAGGAGGTTTCGCAAGCTGAAAAGGCCAAATCAGGAATAAAAATGCTACCCAATTGAGTGAAATAGCCTAGAATCCTAGTTTTCACGGGCCAAAACTATGGCTCCACCTATCACTCATTGGTATTCGCCTGCATACAAGATATACTATACCAGTGACCTCTGCTTTTACAAATCATGCTCGATAATACCTCACAAAGGTCCGATGTCGTCAGTGCAGGGTCATAGCCTTAAAACCTTCCCTAGCGGGGGTTACAACGCCGAAGTCAAACATTGATAAAGTATCCTCGGCGGGGGTCACAACGCTGATTTCAATCGTTGATCAAGTATCCCCGGTGGGGGTCACAACGTAGATTTCATTCATCCACATATCCCCAGCGGGGATTACAATGTGTTTTCAACCATTGATATACACATCAATGAAGGTCAAGTAACCTTAACATATTCCCCAACAAGGTTCACAACGTAATGCAACCATTGATACACACATCAATGAAGGTCAATCAACCTTGACAATTTACCCAATAGGGATCTATCCAGTGATACACACATCAGCGAAGGTTAGGCAGCACTGACAATACATACTGTTGGCAATACCTCCAACAAGATCGTGGTATATGCATGTGACACAAACCAGAAAAGACCATCCTCATCGGAGAGGACCGATGATGGAATATGTTATACACATCCTCAAATAGACAAAGCTTTATCCCCACAGATCTCTTATACACGAGAGGCACCTCTATGGAGTAAAGGTTTGTATCAAGGATCCAGGACTTTGGTGATAGCCCCAACGTCAACATCCTTGAAGACTTGGATCGCATGTTTGAGATGTTACTGATTGTTATCCCCAGTAAAATTAATAGGGAACCAACAATCATTCAATCATGTATCATACATTTGCATCATGTTGCTGCACATAGCATCATGTTTATCTTGTTTGAATTTCAAGTGTTTGGGATTCTTTATCCTATCCATGCCTTGCATTACATGAATATGATAAAGAGGGGCATTTGTAGACACTCAAAATTTTTTGCACACCTGTTACTAACATTGCAGGAGGGCAGATTCATCTTTCGAAGATAACCCTAGAAGATAGTTCACATCCATTCTGGATACCACCGGAAGTTCAATCTCAAACCCGAAACACACACCGGGAGTATCAATTCCAACCTCGAAGATAACACTGAGTTTCGTCCTTGGAGATAACCCCAAGGAATGCTACTGCAGTTCCGGCGATAACCCCAGAAATGCTTGTTTCAAATGCATGCAATCAGCTTCAATCTCAGACCTCCTGCCGAGGCACTCATTCCCAAGACCCGGAGCTAACACCGAGAAGACAGGCACACTCATAGATAACCCTGCAGAATTCAAACACTTGCAGCAGTCCAATCTCAGATGTAACCATGAGCAACGTCTGCTATCAGCCCAAATTGGAGATAACCCCGGTGAGGGGCAAAATCATCATATTGCCACCTCAACCCTTGCGTGCCGTCTCAACACTTCATACATACATTTCTACACAAAAATGTCCCACAAGAACCAAGGAGTTCCAATCCCGAGTGACTATTACGCGTGGCAGCACACCCAATAGAATTTGAAGCTTGAAAACCATAGGCACGGTCCCCTCTACCTGACTACGTACAACTTCTAATCCCATGTCATTGCGTAACTCTCGACAAAAGCGGTCCGAAGAAGGTCTTGTATACCTCGTTCGGATGCTCAAATTGAAGTTTTGAAAGTTCGAGTGGACATCACAATGCACGAGTGCACGTACTTCGAGATGATGGGACCTGCGGAGCCCGGGGCAACCCGAGTAGCCACAGGTGCATCTACTGCTGCCGCAAGTACACCTGCGGCCACCAGCTCTATAAATATAGAGCTTGGGGTGGCCATTTGTAATAGAAAAAAGGCGAGAAATTCCTGTCCAATTTGCTCTGTACACACCCCATATTGAGTGATTTCTCATTTTAAACACCTGTTAGCTCACATATAGCTATATTTTACCGGCAAGAGCTGAGTGTTTATCCACCTAGAGTCATAGAAGCCTGCATTAGCAGTCCACTGTAAGCCTTCTCACACTCTATAACGCCTTTCTCTTCATCTTTGCACACACTATTCTTCACATTGAGAGTCGTGTTGTGTGTGTATGTCTAGACTTCGGTCCGTGGTTTTCATTTCTATCTGTATATATATATATACTTATATATGTATATATTTATATATATGGACTAACATTATCGAGTTATGCCTCGATTGTCAGACTCTATCTAATGAGCTTGGATTTTACATCCGGAGCGTTTACTTGCTTTTATATATTTATATATACTCATATATATATAAATTGTTGTCAGACTCTGTCTGATGAGCCTAGATTTTACATCTAGAGCGTTTATTTCTTTTATATATATATATATATATATATATATATATATATATACTTATATATATGAATTGTTGTCGAACTCTGTTCGATGAGCCTGGGTTTTATATACGGTGTGTTTATATCATTTATATATATATATATATATATATATATATATATACATACATTCTGTGGGCACGGAGTTTACTTGTGGCCTTTTAATGCTTTATTTACATTTCGTCCCGCCTGGAGTTTACTTCATGGCGGTTGATAGTATTTATTGCTTTCTTTACATTTTGTCCTGCTTGGAGTTTACTTCGAGGCAATTGATCATATTTATTATTTTATTTACATTTCTGATCCCCCATGGAGTCGCTTCGTGGTGGTTAATCATGTCCATATATATATATATATATATATATATATATATATATATATATATATATATATATAATATCGCTTCTATATATTTACATTTTTGATCCCCCATGGAGGTGCTTCGTGGTGGTTGATCATGTCTATATATATATATATTTAGAGCTTTTATATATATAATTGCTTACTGCTTTTCATACAAATTGCGGCATCATGTGAGCCTAGGAATCATGTGATCACAAATTCAGTCTACTGAATCTAGATTCGATTCCTGTGATGGACATTTTTAGCTATAAGCAGCTTGTAAATTATTCATGGTGTTTGAATTTCCTTAGATGGCTATCATGCCCATGAGGAGTTCGGCACTGATGTATATTATTTTCTCGAAGATGCTTCGCATCTCGAAAATAAAAGCAAACAAGCCGAACATTTAATAATAAAATGGAAGTATGAAAAGGTCTCAATTACTATTGAGCACAGGGTTTGAAAAACCTCTTTTATAAAACCTCATTGCTATATCTTGCTCAAAACTGAATTTTTGTACAAATTCAAACCCTTTGTATATAGGTGTGAACGAGGCCTCGCACTACTTCCAAATAATTGCACATTGATCCACACACACACACACACATTCATATAATAGTTTCTTGAAAAGTGGCGGTCACCGTGGCAACATTGATGTCGGGGGGTGCCTAACATCTTCCCTCCGCATAATCAAGCCCCCGAACCCAACTGAATCTCAGTTTCACAGACCCGTTTAGCAGTGTCACATTACTGGGTCAATGTGCAAACCTTTTCTCGGTTGCATTGGTGCAACCAGTTAAAAACACCAACTGGCGACTCTTATAGTCAAATCGTGGACATGATACATGTCAGACCTTTTTCACTTATTTTTTAAACAAATCTCTCATAACATGAGAACACCAAAGAACAAGTAATGAAAAGGGACAAATAAAAATCCCGACGTCGATAACATACTGGAACAATCGCCGAAGAATGCAATCTCTAACCCTCAGATCATCAGGAAAAGACTCAGTCAGAGCCCCACTCATAGAATCTACACTCAAGGGCCCTTAACGAACAGTCTGACCCTTATGGACCATGTCCGAAACTCCTAAAAGGGATCAAATGATAGTTGGGGAAATGTTAGCCACCAAAGGCACTTGTGCCCCTTTAAACTCCAACCAAGTGATGAACCTCCAGTCCATCGGTGTCGTCATCACCTCCTAATCCAACAAAAGGTGAGACTGGGTTTGGTGGAATCAGCGCTCAGACCAAGCCCTCAGTTAACCTCAGGGGAAGCGATGGGGTGGGGGGATGGAAAAGAAAGCCTGAAAACCCCATGGGTGGACAATCTCCCGGTACTCTGAATGGAGGGCTTGATACAAAGAGTGAATGCTAAACCTATGATGCCCCAAAATTCGAACCACTCACGTCAGGAATTCGGTTCGCCACGTGCTACAATGCTAATGACTACATATCATCTCATGCAATGGAAATAACAAAATAGATTACATTTATTTAATATAATCATTCACGTCACAAGGTTTCGTAACCATTACTACAACATTACAACTTAATTTAAACATAACTTATTACACCATAGTAACTAAGTCTTCATACAACATAATAATATTAAATTCCTAACACTAGGAAATAAAGCTATTCTGAAGCCTTCTCCTTACCCTTGTCCTTGCCCAAGGGTTCACCACGTTCTGCCTTAAATGAAAGTTTTAAAGAAAGCAAGGTTAAACAACAAATTTTCCCAAAAAGTAATATCACAATAAGGGAGATTATATATAGTGTAAGACCCCAACTTTTATGAATAAAGATGATTTTTCTATAAATATCATTTTTGAATATTATGGAATAAATTTTATATAATGTTATAGTTGGGGGTAATATTTATAAATTTTGCAAAGTACGCAAGTTGTTATATAATATTCGATTGGTCGGGGAATATTCGTTTTAACAGGGAATATTCGTACAACGGCACAATCATTGGTGGACCCCGCAATGGAATTATTGTCGGATTGAGAAAATGACAAAAAAAAATTATGAAAATAACGGCAGAAGTTGTACCGTTAACTGTTGAAACAACCGGTGTTAAAAGTACAGTAATACGCGTGGTTGCATAGTAGCACACGGTATTGATTATTGATGTTTACGTGAGAACTCACTCAGTTTTGTTCAATCATTGCTATAGTAATTGTTGCATAGTATCTCACGTTATTTGATTCAATTATTGTCGATATTTTATATATTATTAAATCAATAATTGAGATGATAGAGTTATTAATATTATTATTTGCAATATTAACGATGTCTAGAAGTTCTGCCAAGGAGAGGTTTGGTCACCTAATTGCACGTCAATAGGGAGAAATCCTTATTGGAAAGCCCCTCTTTCCTGGGAACGACATGGTCGATTAATATTGTGAATTATAATAATGATGATAAATGTTGTTAAATATATAAGGCGTCTTTTTATGAAGTCACGGAAGTTTATATATATTTATTATATATATAAATTTTGTTTTATTAGTATTATTAATGTAATAAAATGTAAAAGCTTTTTATATAAAGCAGAATACTTTTATAAAGTTATTTATTTTATTAGACAATAATTAGAATATATTATATTTTATTATGTATAGTGTTTTGCATAGTAAAATTTTTATCTCAAGTAGAATACTTTTATAAAGTTATTTATTTTATTAGCCAATAATTAGAATATATTATATTTTATTATGCATAGTGTTTGCATAGTGTCTGCATAGTGTTTTGCATAGTAAAATCTTTTTATATAAAACAGAATACTTTTATAAAGTTATTCGTTTTATTAGATTATAAATAGAATATATTATATTTTATTTAAAAGATTTTGTTTTATTAGAATATGTAAATCAATATGGACCGTCCGTCCATAAGTAAATCAATCTGGACCGTTCATGAATTAGTTACTATTCGGTCCATTTTCCTATAAATAGAAGCTCATTCCTTCATTATTTCTTACGAATTCACTAAAACTCTAGAGAGAGAAACTATAGAGAGAAAGAAGAAAAGTATTATGCTACTTCACTACTCCTATATCCAGTTTCTTCTAAGGTAAGGGGTATTATTTCTTTCGTATTCATGAAGAGAACTTCTGTTATTCCATTCTTTATTATTCTGTTGGAATAACCTGTATATGTGGGCTACCCTATACTTGGTGAAATTCTTCTGTTATTCCATTCTTTATCATTATGTTGGAATAACCTGTCTATGCGAAGTACCACAATAATGGTGAAATTCTTCTGTTATTCCATTCTTTATTATTCTGTTGGAACATCATGTCTGTGCATTTACGCATGACCTGGTTCCGTTATTTATTATTCTGTTGGAATATCCTGTTGGTGTGTATTACGCCTGACCTGGTTCCATTAATTATTATTTTGTTGAAATAACCTGTCTGTGATGTTTATCGCATGCATGGTGATTTCTGTAGTTATTACATTCTTTATTATTATGTTGGAATATCCTGTCCGTGCGAATTTTGCCTGACCTAGTTTCGTTATTTATTATTCTGTTGGAATAACCTGTTTGTGCGGTCTATCGCATGCCTGGTGATTTCTTTTGTTCCATTCTTTATTATACTCAGTTGGTTAAAGTTTTGACTTCTATACTCCATGAAATTAGTGGAATATCCTTGATATTTGCGCTTCATCCAGTATCTTTTCATGAAAATATTCTTCTGAGCATTCTTGAATTCTACTCTACAAAGAAGTATCATGTTGACAATTTGAACGTTATTAGTTCCTGGATAAATTAATTCTTGAACTTGTTTTATTGAATTCTTATATCATTGTCATCATCCTCATGTTTATATTATGTTGAAAGTCATTTGTGGCCTGTAGTGCATAGATGGACTTGGTATGATTATGACCAGGGATTAATCGGTAAAATCATGATCGTAATGCTACAAATGATGTGGTAAAAGTCATCATTGGCCCGTAGTGCATTGATGGACAGTTGTTGGCATGATCATGACCATTGATGAATCTGAGAATATCCTTGTACGAGTGCATGGATGGATAATTGTGGTTGTGATACTAATGAATATCCTTGGTAGTAGTGCGTGGATGATGTGGATTATTTATTAAGCTGAGTCCCAGCGATAAAAGTGAAGAAAAACCTTTTACATCATAAAAGATAGTAGATTTTATTCTCTACTTGACTCTTTTAATGGATTGCTTGTTCCGTTGTAGTTAAACTTGGTGTTTGTTATATTGTATCTGTTTAACACTGTTGAAGGCTAACGATAATTTATTCTGCATTATCTTAGTCATAATATTTCTTACTGGGCTAGTTGAGCTCACCCTTTCTTTCACTGTTTTCTTCAGGAAATAAGAACGTAGCCGGAACTAGTCGGGGAACGGAGTAACTGTCTAGAAGATAGCATTAGTAGTCCGCACTATTCTGTTAAATAGTGTGACAACAAATGTAATGAGGACTTCATTGAGTGTAGATATTGTCTAGATGACAATATTCTTATTAAAACTCTTAGATTATGTTGTGTCGTATTTTATATGACTGTTGTATAATTAAGTTGTATTTGTATTCTGTACCATGTATTTGGCGACTCAGAATAGGTGATTATACCTATTTTGGGGGCATCACAGTTGGTATCAAAGCTTAGGGATATGATCCCTGGCTGAGATGTGAGATAAGAACTAGGAGTCGAGAGACGGGGAATTATTTCGCTAGTATGACCTACCTAAGTTTATTTGGTATTTAATTGGTCGGTTAGAGTATAGGGATAATATGTGATATGTTAATTAACCCTTGTTTTGTGGCAGTATTTGAAAATGACATCCGAGAATGTTGAGAACATTAATGGAGCATAGGAGACCGTTGAGTCTCCACAGATCAATAATCAGGATAATGTGCATCAGGAAGGCGACAATCCTCAGGTAAACAACAACACTGACCAGGTGATGAATGATGGAATGATCAGAGGCTTTATGCAATTCATGCAACATCAGGCAAGAGCGGCTCCTGTCCAAAATGCAGGTGGAAACACTTGCAACTCTTGAACGATCACTGCTAAGCAGTTCAAGGAATTGGGACCACCAGAGTTTTTTGGAGAGCCAAAACCATTTAAGGCAAAGACGTGGATAAAGCAGATCTGTAAGATATTTGATGTCTTAGGATTCTCCGAGGAGCAAAAGGTTCCCTTTGCCACCTTCATGTTGCGTGTAGAGGAAGATTACTGGTGGGAATCTGTAAAATTGATGATTGGGTAATATACCCATGAATTGGATATACTTGAGCTTAGATTTGTGTATTTTTGAGTCTTTTAGTATCATGTTTACTGTGTTTATGTTTTGATTTATAGGTTTGGGGAGTTTGAGAACAATGGGGAGCATTTGGCTAAAAAAAGGGCTTGAGCATCACTCATCCACCAAAATGGGCGCTTATTTCCTCATAATCCCCCACGGGGACGTGAAGCGAGTTTCGATTGATTTGGACAAAGTAGCGTGTTTCGTGGCATTGACTTTTTGTTTGACCTCTTATTTGGAGATGGTTTGAAGCATATTTGGATTAGGATTGCTAGAGTGGACAATAAGAGTATAAATTGGTTATTTGCATTGAATTGGGTGACATAGATTCTACACAATTGGGACATTAATCAAGGAACAAGAGCAGATTTTGAGGATTGGGAGTTCTTCTTCTTCTTTATTCTTTTAATTTGTGTAATTCATTAAGGATGATTTATCAATTATTGTTGGTTTTTATTTTCGTTATGAACTAATTTCTTTTATTAAGATTTCAATGGAACCTTTTATGGTTATGAATTGATTATTTAATTTATTCCAATTATTTATGTTGAAGTGAATTGTTCATCTTGCCTTGTGCTGATTGTTTAATTATCTGGCCAATAATTACCTTGTTACTCTAGAAGGAATTGAGAAAGGAATTCTAGGGTTAGAACTGGGCATGATGACATGTGACTTAGTTATTTGCACAGTGAATAATTAGGTTTGTGAAAAGAATGAGAATATTTATTTGCCGCATGTAACGCATAAGGAATTGGGATTGTAGCGAGTTTAATTCAATTGTTTTGCATAGAGATATAGCAAAATTAACTTGGATTAAATAGAAGGCAAGTGATCACTTGAGAAAGGGCTTTTGGCATTTGAGAATTCATGTTAACAATTCAGTAGACATAATAATTGGGATAATTGAATAATGGATTTAAAAATCATAATTGGGGATATTGGAGTCTTAATTGTTATTTATCTGCATTCAATCAATTCTTAGTTTGTTTATTTGTTTTCTTTTAGAATAATCTCTTGCTTCATTAAAATTAGTTTTCTTAGTTTTAAAAATCACAATTATTGGTTGTTTAAATAAAATTGAATTGATATAGTACTAGTAGTTGGAGTTTATTAATTAGAATTCTCTATGGGATCGACACTCTATTTTATCACTATATTACTTGTTGACCGTGTATACTTGCACGTTTGCTTTGATTGTGAAATCAACCAACAAAAACGACTCAACTCGCTGCAGATCGAAGATGACTTGGGAGAAGTTCCAAGAATTGTTCAACGACAAGTACTTTCCGAAAGTATTCGTCACATGAAAGAGGTAGAGTTCATCAAGTCGAGCAAAACAACACGCACCGTGTCGCGAAGATGAAGCCAAGTTTGCTTAAGTTGTCGGTTTGCGTCCCATTTGGTTGATAATGAGGAGAGAATGACGCGAATATTTCTAAGAGGTTTGAAACCCGAGATACGCCAATATCTTATCTCTCATAAAGCGTGTTTGTATTGATTTTGTTAATAGGGCTCGATTATTGGAGCGCGATAATGAGTCAACCCAACCAAAAAGAAGCGGTAGACAAAATGATAATACCAGTGAAAGCAGTCATCGAAGCGGTGACAACAAACGTGGAGGGAATCAACAGGCCAGAAATGGTAATCACTTCGGTGCTAATCAAACCCAAAACAATAAGAATTAACATTTCAAGAAGAGGAGATTCAGCAATGATGGAAAGACGTCAGCACCAGCACCCGTTGTTAAGGAAGGAGAACGACCACCTATCATATGCTTCAAATGTGGAGGGGAGGGACACATCAGTCCAAACTGCACGATGCCGTCCAAAGCATGTTATAATTATGGAAGAGAAGGTCATCTAGCCCGATTTTATCGTTCACCGAAGACAAGTTCATCTAGGATGGAGGCACCAAAGGTCGTCCTAGAAAAGTCAAAGTCGGTAGTGCAAAGGAGAGCGTTTGTTGTGACCTCCCAGAAAGCAAGGAACCCGAACGAGGTCATCACGGGTAAGCTTATCATAAACTCTAGCGAAGTTTATACCTTATTTGATACCGGTTCTACCCATTCTTTTATATCTCTCTACACAAGGCCAACGTTTAAATTTGACTCCAGAGAAATTAGACTTTGACTTATCTGTTGAAACTCCATTGGGAGAAACCTTCATTACATCCACTGTTTATAAGTCTTGTTTGGTTCAAATCGGTACCCTCACATTACTTGTCGATCTTATTTCATTGAAAATACTTGCATTTGATGTGATTCTAGGGATTGATTGGTTAACTACTCATCATGCAAAAATTGATTATTTTCGTAAGGTTGTTAGCTTTCATATTCCTAACCAACCTATTATGCGAATTCAAGCAACCAAACTATTAAAATCAATCACTGTACTCTCAAGCCATAAAGCTATTCTTTTATTTAAAAACGGATGTCAAGCTTTCTTAGCTCATGTCACGGATCAAAAAAAAATACGTCAGTTTTGAATGATATTTCTATTGTTAATAAATTTCCTGACGTATTCCCTGAAGAACTTCCTGGCCTACCCCCAGAGTGTGAAATTGAATTTTGTATCGACCTTGAACCCGGTACAAAACCCATTTCCAAAGCCCTATATCGAATGGCTCCTATTGAACTTCAAGAGTTAAAGACCCAACTGCAGGAATTATTAGACATTGGCTTTATTCGTCCTAGTACTTCTCCTTGGGGTGCTCCTGTTCTATTCATGAAAAAGAAAGACGGGAGTTTGCGACTTTATATTGATTATCGGGAGTTGAATCATGTCACCATCAAAAATAGGTACCCATTGCCACGTATTGATGACCTATTTGACCAGTTATAAGGAGCCAAATTCTTTTCAAAAATTGATCTTCGTTCCGGATATCACCAATTGAAGATTAGAACCGATGACATTTCAAAGACGACTTTCAGAACTCGGTACGGGCATTATGAATTCCTAGTCATGTCTTTTGGATTGACTAATGCTCCTGCTGCCTTCATAGATATGATGAACCGAGTATTCAGGGAATATTTGGATCACTTTGTGGTCGTCTTTATTTATGACATCCTTATTTATTCCAAAAGCCGTGAAGATCATGAGCAATACTTGAGACTGATACTCCAAAAGCTTCGTGAAAACAAGCTTTATGCCAAGTTGAAGAAATGCGGGTTCTGGCTTGAGGAAGTAGCATTCCTTGGGCACGTAGTATCAAGTCATGGAATATCTTTTGACCCGGCAAAGATTGAAACAATTCAAAGCTGGGAGCAACCTAAATCGATGGATCAAGAAATCGTAGCTTTTTCGACGAATTGGTTATTATCGGAGATTCGTAGAAGGGTTTTCTCGAATCGCTACTCCATTAACTCAGCTGACTCAAAAAGATACAAAATTCGCGAGGAATGTGAGAAGAGTTTTCAAGAACTCAAGAGGAGACTCATTTCAGCATCTATTCTGACAATTCCATCTGGCTCGGAGGGATTTGTCATCTACAGTGATGCTTTGGGCAAATGGTTGGGATGTGTTCTCATGCAACATAGGAAAGTCATAGCCTATGCCTCACGACAACTCAAAGAATATGAGAGGAATTATCCCACTCATGATCTAGAGTTGGCAGCAGTCATTTTTGCACTAAAGATTTGGAGGCATTACTTGTATGAGGAGAAAGTGGAGATCTTTACGGATCATAAAAGCCTCAAATATTTCTTCACTCAAAAGGAACTCAACATGCGACAACGACATTGGCTTGAACTATTGAAAGATTATGATCATATCATCCAATACCATCTTGGAAAAGCGAACGTGATAGCTGACGCATTGAGTAGAAGATCATATACGGGTGCAACTGCGATATTGTCAACGTAGAGGCCCATTTTGTGTGACTTGCAAAGGATGGAGATAGATTTAAAGACTACAGGGACCCATGTTATGATGGCAAATATACGAGTAGAACCGACTTTAATCAATAAAGTTAAAGCTACTCAAACTACAGACCTGGAGCTGATGCGTATGAGGAAGAAAGTGCAAGAAGGTGCTATGTCGGAAGCAAGAATCGATAAAGAAGGAATACTTCGAGTCAACTCCAGACTTTGTATTCCTAACGACCCTGATTTAAAGTATAAAATCATGATGGAGGCGCACAACACACCGTTTGCAATCCATCCTGGGAGTACCAAAATGTATCGTGATCTTCGTCATACATTTTGGTGGAGCAATGTGAAGAGAGAGATAAAATCTGTTTATCTCAAGGTGTTTAACTTGTTAACGAAGTCGGGTAAGTGAGCATCAAGTACCAAAAGGTCAATTGCAACCACTTGAAATTCCATAATGGAAGTGGGAGCACATTACCATGGATTTCGTTACTGGTCTTCCCAAGGTTTCTCAAGGCATAGATGCAATTTTGGTCATTGTTGGTAGATTGACCAAGTCTGCTCATTTCTTACCAATACGAGAAACTTATACACTTGAACGTCTTGCTCATATGTACATAAATGAGATTGTAAGATCGTATGGTATGCCGGTATCCATAGTTTACGATCGAGACCCAAGATTCACTTCACAATTTTGGGTTAGTTTGCAAAAAGCTATGGGCACCTGAGTTTACGATTTAGTTTAAGCATATCATCCTCAGACGGACGGACAATCAGAGAAGACTATTCAAACTCTGGAAGATTTATTAAGACTATGTGTCCTTGACTTCAAGGGAAGTTGGCATAAGTTCTTACCATTGGTAGAGTTTTCTTACAACAACAGTTATCAAACAAGTATTGGCATGGCTCCATTTGAGGCGTTGTAAGGAAGAAAATGTCGTTCTCCAGTATGCTGGGATGAGGTGGGTGAAGCAACATTGTTGGGACCAGAGTTGGTACGTATGACTACAAAAAAGATTCAAATGATCCGACAACGTATAAAAACGTCACAAGATCGACAAAAGAGTTATGTTGATCTTCATCGAAAGGACGTGGAATTCGATATTGGAGATCATGTGTTATTACGTGTTGCTCAATGGAAAGGAGTTACGAGATTTGGAAAGAGAGGAAAGCTCAATCCTTGATTCATTGGCCCATTTTTAATCCTCGATCGAGTAGGATCTGTGACCTATAGACTAGCTTTACCGCCAAGTATGCCTCGTGTTCATAACGTTTTTCACATATCCATGTTACGTAAATATGTGGAAGACCCAAACCACATTATTGAGTTAGAACCGGACAAAATAGCGCAAGATTTAATGTTTGAAGAGGTTCCTGTTCAAATCTTGGATAAGAAGGAACATATTCTACGCTCCAAGGTTATACCTCAAGTCAAAGTTTTGTGGAGAAACCACGATGTTGAGGAAATGACCTAGGAGTTAGAATCTAAAATGAAATCAAGGTATCCTTACCTCTTCGACATACCAATTACGTACCCTAATTTCGAGGGTGAAATTTCTTAAGTATGGGAGGTTGTAAGACCTTAAATTTTATGAATAAAGATGATTTTTCTATAAATATCATTTTTGAATATTATGGAATGAATTTGATATAATGTTATAGTTGGGGGTAATATTTATAAATTTTGCAAAGTACGCAAGTTGTTATATAATATTCGATTGGTCGGGGAATATTCGTTTTAACAGGGAATATTCGTACAATGGCACAATCATTGGTGGACCCCGCAATGGAATTATTGTCGGATTGAGAAAAGGACAAAAAATATTTTATGAAAATAAAGGTGGAAGTTTTACCGTTAACTATTGAAACACCCGGTGTTAAAAGTATAATAACATGCGTGGTTGCATAGTAGCACACAGTATTGATTATTGATGCTTACGTGAGAAGTCACTCAGTTTTGTTCAATTATTGCTACAGTAATTGTTGCATAGTATCTCACGTTATCTGATTCATTTATTGTCGATATTTTATATATTATTAAATCAATAATTGAGATAACAAAGTTATTAATATTATTATTTGCAATATTAACGATGTCTAGAAGTTCTGCCAAGGAGAGGTTTGGTCACCTAATTGCGAGCCAATAGGGAGAAATCCTTATTAGAAAGCCCATCTTTCCTATGAACGACCTGGTCGATTAATATTGTGAATTATAATAATGATGATAAATGTTGTTAAATATATAAGGCGTCTTTTTATGAAGTCACGGAAGTTTATATATATTTATTATATATATAAATTTTGTTTTATTAGTATTATTAATGTAATAAAACAGAAAAGCTTTTTATATAAAATAGAATACTTTTATAAAGTTATTTGTTTTATTAGACAATAATTAGAATATATTATATTTTATTATGCATAGTGCCTGCATAGTATTTTGTATAGTAAAATCTTTTTATATAATACAAAATACTTTTATAAAGTTATTCGTTTTATTAGATTATAAATAGAATATATTATATTTTATTTAAAAGATTTTGTTTTATTAGAATATGTAAATCAATATGGACCGTCCGTCCAAAAGTAAATCAATCTGGACCGTTCATGAATTAGTTACTATTCGGTCCATTTTCCTATAAATAGAAGCTCATTCCTTCATTATTTCTTACGAATTCACTAAAACTCTAGAGAGAGAAACTATAGAGAGAAAGAAGAAAAGTATTATGCTACTTCACTACTCCTATATCCAGTTTCTTCTAAGGTAAGGGGTAATATTTCTTTCGTATTCATGAAGAGAACTTCTGTTATTCCATTCTTTATTATTCTGTTGGAATAACCTGTATACGCGGGCTACCCTATACTTGGTGAAATTCTTCTGTTATTCCATTCTTTATAATTATGTTGGAATAACCTGTCTATGCGAAGTACTGCATACATGGTGAAATTCTTATGTTATTCCATTCTTTATCATTTTGTTGGAACATCATGTCTGTGCATTTACGCATGACCTGGTTCCGTTATTTATTATTCTGTTGGAATATCTTGTTTGGGCGTGACATACGCTGACGACGGGTTCCATTAATTATTATTACATTGGAATAACTTCGTCTATTGATTCGTCGCATGCATGGTGATTTCGTTGTTATTCCATTCTTTATTATTACGTTGGAATATCCCGTCGGTGTGCAATACCCTGAATTCGGTTTCGTTATTTATTATTCTATTGGAATAACTCGTCTGCATGCGGTCTATCGCATGCCCGGTGATTTCTTTTGTTATTCCATTCTTTATTATACTCGATTGGTTAAAGTTTTAACTTCTATACTCCATGAAATTAGTGGAATATCTTTGATATTTGCGCTTCATCCAAAGATCTTTTCATGGAAATATTCTTCCGAGCATTCTCGAATTTTACTCTACAAAGAAGTATCATGTTGACAATTTGGACGTTATTAGTTCCTCGGATAAATTAATTCTTGAACTTGTTTTATTGAATTCTTATATCATTGTCATCATCCTCATGTTTATATTATGTTGAAAGTCATCTCAGCGGCTTCTGTGGTGCATAGATGGACTTGGTATGATTATGACCGAGGATTAATCGGTATAATCATGACCGTAATGTTACAAATGATGTGGTAAAAGTCCTCATTGGCCCGTAGTGCATTGATGGACAGGTGTTGGCATGATCATGACCATTGATGAATACACGAATATCCTTGGCCCATAGTGCATGGATAATTTGTGGTTGTGATACTAATGAATATCCTTGGTCAGTAGTGTGGATGATGTGGATTATTTATTGTCGAGTCCCAGCGATAAAAGTGATGAAAAACCTTTTAAATCATAAAAGATAGTAGATTTTATTCTCTACTTGACTCTTTTAATGGATTGCTTGTTCCGTTGTAGTTAAACTTGATGTTTGTTATATTGTATCAGTTTAACACTATTGAAGGCTAATGATAATTTATTCTGCATTATCTTAGTCATAATATTTCTTACTGGGCTAGTTGAGCTTACCCTTTCTTTCTTTGTTCTCTTCGTGAAATGAGAAGCGTTGCAGTTTTAGTCGGGGAGCGAGATAAGCTGGTCCGGATGATAGCATTAGTAGTCCTCACTATTCATTAAATAGTGTGACAAAAATGTAATGAGGACTTCATTGAGTGTGGATATTGTCTAGATGACAATATTCTTATTAAAACTCTTAGATTATGTTATGTCATATTTTATATGACTGTTATATAATTAAGTTGTATTTGTATTCTGTACCATGTATTTGGCGACTCAGAATAGGTGATGTATACCTATTTTGGGGGCGTCACATATAGAGTTCAAATCTTCAAGGGTATGTTAGTGAATAATAGTTCAGGAATTATGTGACACCCCCAAAATAGGTCCAATCCTTCCAACCTATTCTGAGTCGCCAAATATATGGTACAGAAAAGAACTACAACTTTATTACTACAACTGTAGTGCAAAATACAATGACATATATACTGTGAGTTTTAATACCAACTGTGACTCATGTCCCAACTATGGACAACAGCTCACAGTGATACCTTACATAAAGGGACAATCTAGAACTGTTTTAGAAATTAAAATCTTAGGGAAGTGCTCAAGGAAACCTTTATACATAGGAGGCCATGAATCTAAGTTATGATAGATATCATATGTCCAGAGAATTATCCTCGGTTGATCCAATAAACCTCAAAGAAAAATGAGAAGATTACTATCATGTTCCTTCCAATGGTTAGTCTTCTCTTGACATATAACTATCTCCACCGTCTGTGATTGAACATTATGTTTCAACCCAACTCCAAGATCATATAGGTAGTACTCGTAGATATACTCAGCAAGTGGATGTGCACAATCCTTTTTTATGATAACACGAGATTGTATGTCATTAGACATCTTGTATGATAGTGGCAAAATACCCTTCCAAAGTTGGGTTCACCTCACCCTATTGTTGTTCACCAAAATCAATTATTAAGTGACGATAATATCGACATACACACATCTTAGGTCCTCAATACAATTATATATTGTATGTCATGCCGTTTTATAATGTGTTGAGAAACTTTGATAGTCTCGGACCACCACACTATTCCCCTGTTATCCCCGCTCGACCCAGCTACACTTTTATTACCTGAAAGGAATTGTGAAGCAAAAGAGGTGAACACAACTAGCCCAGTAAAGAATATCATGACTAAAGATAATTAAATTATCAATAACCTTCATCAGTAATAAATCATAGATTTAGAACATATGGTAGATGATAAAACTTTTCAACCATAGTTGCAGCGGAATGAGAAATCCATTAGAAGAGTCAAATAGACCACAAAGTCTATTATCTTCTCCATGTTAAAAGTCCACCAACAATGCTTTAACCCTGTAACATTAATCAACAGATCTTGTTCACAGTCATGTGAATAACTCATAATCATAATTGTAGTTCTAATTTTCTCTTCTCATCCAAGACGAAGATATTTTTTCATCACATGTCTTTACCTGAAACATCAAAGATCATGGTTATACCAAATCACAGCTCCTGTTCATAATCATACTAATAAGTTCATCTTTGCACTACGGGCCAAAGATATTCATTAACAGTTCATCTTTGCACTACATGCCAAAGATATTCAACAACAAGTCATCTTTGCACTACATGCCAAAGATATTCAACAACAGGTCATCTTTGTACTATACGCTAAAGATATTCAACAACAAGTCATCTTTGCACTACAGGCCAAAGATATTCATATCTCAAAGAAATATATAATCATTTCAGAATTTATATAAACAATAATTATAACCATGTTGATCAATTCACCTTTGTACTTAAGCTAAAAATATTCAATTGTAAATTCAATGGTCATGATCATACCAGTCAACAATTCATCTTTGCACTACTGGCCAAAAAGAACCTATAGTCACGATCATACCAATAATCTACCCATCTTTACACTTAAGTCAAAGAGAAATTTCATCACCAGGATTATAAAAATGTTATATATGATAATAAAAACAATACGATCAACAACTGCATTTAATTTCAAGAGTAAGATTCATAAATCAATGATTTCATAACACCTTAATCCAAATGTTATAAATCACTTAATAATCTCATAATCTAATATTATTAATATTACCACAATATCTTAATCATTTCTTAAACTTATAAACAATTTATTTTAATTGTTTACATTTTACTAATTAATGCATTTAATCATCCTAAAATGTCACACTCATAAAATTTCATCACCAATAACCAAAATCCTCATCAAAAATCTGCATATACCTTATATAGGATTCCCAAGCCATAAAATCCTATTTTCCAATTTTGTTACTTCACATAACATATTTAATTCATTTACTCATAACTAGTCCATTTTCATGAAATATACCAAATCAATTCCAAAAATATTTCTTTTTGGAATTTAGCAGAATATTGTCCTATATTGAACATATATTTTTCTCGGAATTTTTAAAATTCATTTACTATTTTTCACACGGTCAAAAGCTATTAATATTTAGACATTTATCATAAATTTTACTTTTGTCCAAAAATTCAAATTTCTGTGGTATACCGATATTATATAGATGTACTCCCAATAAAAATTGCATCAATTTTGGAGTTAACCACAAGGAGTTATAAGGGTTTACTTTTAAAATAGTCTTTTCTCATAAAATTCATAACTCCTAATCTATACATCCAAAAATCGCCAGTTTTGGACACAATCAAGGAAACTCATCAAATTATCATTTCAAATTTTTTTAGAATTTTTGAGGGTCCAAAAAAAGTATGAAACTGAAAAACATAATAACCCTTAAAATCTCATACCTCAAAAGAGCAGTACTTCTGACCGGAATGTCGGATGAAAAGCCGAAGGAAACTTGCACTGAATAGCAACTCTCCAAGTATCTAAATACTCACAAAAATACGCTCAAGAATATAGAGAGAGAAAACTTCAGTTTCTGGTGTGATTTTCAATTCTAACATAAGCACCTATTTATAGGAAAATACTAGAACGCCAAAGGAGACTAAATAATAAAATAATATATTTTTATTTCTCATTTCCTATGCACCAGCCATTTAAGACCAGCCCACCACACTCGAATCTCAATTCAGCACATGCATTCAACAACAACCAAAAGTGGGTCCCACCCATAATTTAATAAAATTATTTTATTTTTCGAAACTTCAATAATTCATAGAAAATAGCCCATTTATTAGAAAAATACGAATTTTATGTCCATTCCACACGAAATCGAATTCTCTACAACTTTGTAGATTTGAGTTTTTCCAAATTCCAAACATAAAATATCTGAAATCAATAAACGGATGATTTTTAACACCTTTAAAAATTCATAACAAATCAACCGTTAATTTGTAACGGTTCAAAATTTGTGGACATATACTCAGCTTATATATGTATAACATATCCAAAAATAACAACGATCCAACGGTCAGATTAAAATTATAACTCACGCAATAAAGCTTAAGAACACCGATTTGAGTTTTTAATACCTCCAATCCGACAAAATACTGATAAAACACCTCAACATTAATTCCTTCATTTATAACCACATAAATAAATCCATCATTTATATCCACATCAAATAAATATTTCCTTATCATATAAATTAATAATTAATTATTCACAAATAATATTACGTAATCACAATTATGACAACCAAGCAGCCCCAAGAAAGAAGGGCTTTTCGATAAGGATTTCTCCTCATGGGCGCCGCAATTAGGTGACCAAACCTCTCCTTGACAGAACTTTGTAGACATTGCCAATAATGCTATCTAATAATATTATTCAAATAATATGAATAATTGATCTGATAATGGAAAATACTGTGTAGTGATAATTATTGAAACAACAATAATATAAACTATCAACGCAACATTTATTGAATCAATAAAATAAAATATTAAATAGTAACTATTGTAACAATTATTGAGTAGTGCCTTCTTACGTAAGGATCAATAATTCAACAATATCAGGTAATATCGCAGTGTTACTTGCGGCAACAACACGACATCGTATTTTAACCACTGTGTAATCCAATCGGTGTTAATTCAGAATAACTACGTCGTTATTTATAAAAACACAAACTTGTCATTTTCTTCATCCGATAATTATTCTGTTATGGGGCCCACAAATGACTGCGCCGTCGTATGAATATTCCCCGACAACAAGAATATTTCACGACTAAACGAATATTCTCCGGCAGAAATGAGTATTTTATAACCACTTGCGTATTTTGAAAATTTTACATATATCCCCCTTAACTTTAAACTTTTATCAATTTAGCCATTTACTGAATAATAATTATAAGAAAAATTGAATACTTTTATTTCATAAAATCCGGGGTCTTACAAATTATCAATAATTCTCAATAAAGGTCGCTATAGACTTAAAGATATTAATGCTTAATCATTTCTAGATTTCAAAGTAATGAATACAGAGCAGTCACTAAGGACTATGAACTTCTACTAGAATTAACAGTAATATGCTAATAATCTAACAAAAATGAGTACAACAGGTGATTAGCCTAAAGTACCCTACGTTATGTATAACATTTAATCATACTTATGTGCTCACGTCGGTCTCCTGATAATTTTATAGTTTCCCCTTCAAGGAGGGTTTTTCATCTCAGTTAATTTATAGGAGTCCTCACCAAGTCAATTTGGTTTGGATTGCTTTCTAACATACGATAATAGTCTAGTCGAATTAATGGCTTAGACAACTTTTATAATGCATTTAAGAATGATAAGTTTAATGCTAGCAAGAATCATCAAGATGTACCAATGATTTTTGAATAATAATAGATATTTGTTGGAAATAAATATGATTGATATGGCAACAATTCGAATTATACAATAGTATAAAGAATTTAAGAAACATGCATTCAATATGAGAATCAAGTGAAGTTAAAGAACTTAGAAAAATTCTAAAGTTGTGTACGTTAGGAAACTTGCCTCAAGCGTAGTTTACCAAGGTATAACTTAGGCATGGCAAAACATGGCCCAAGCCCGCGGGCCGGGCTTTAGGCTGCAAAATTTTAGCCTAGTAAAACTTAGGCATTTTTGGCCCACCCTTCTTTGCCCTGGCCCGCCACCTGCCCGGCCTGTGTGGGCCAAACCCAAAATATAGCATAAAATAGGCACAAATTGGTCTCAACCAACGGCCAGAATTACCACTGCCCACTTTAATGTCATAATTTAGCTCAAAGAAAACCCGGCCTTTTGCTCGCTCATTTTTGGCTGACCGCCACTAGTCTGCCAAACCCATTTTGGTTTGGCCCGCCCATTTGCCAAGTCTAGTATAACTTATCAACACTTTTTGAATCCTATTATAATATAGTTACACATATAGGATATTCATTAGTTACATATATTCAATACTCATACTTGATATATAAGTTTAAACACTAACATAAGAGTCAAACTTAGTCTTATAATCCCATACATACTTCATCACGTACCTTATATATAACACAAAACCAATTTGTAAAACAATATGAAATTAAATAACATAGTTCGTAATCATCTCTTGACTTAACGTTTGAAAGTTTTATAAGCACTCATCATATGTATGATTCTATCGTTAGCATGCATAATGACACTTTGAATACTATATTTAGACATGTATTACAGATTAAGACAACAATACAAGCTTGCATCAACTCTCAAATCATAAATAGAATAGACAGTATTCACTGAAGGGTTGCGCAGCTACGCCTTGGTTAGGCTTAGGGACGGCGCAGCTGCGCTGTCCCCTGGCCTGACCAGAGTGGAGCTTTGCACTTCTTAGTTCTGTCTCATTCTTTTAACATATTAAGACATTAACACTTATCATGCATACATGCTAGGAAATTGGCCAATTGAGGTCATGCACCACAAGGAATACTATTTTTACCATGTATACATATAAGATAGTCATGAAATTATTTAGTATGCATGTTTACAAAGATCTTCATCCTATGCGCATAACTAGCATAAATTATTTCCCTAAAACACCCTTAGCTCATGCTTGAGTAACTTTTAATGTGTTTAACCCAAAATGGATATATGTATGTAATATATGTGGTCACATAAGAAGTATAAATCATACATGTTTTAAGTGCAGATAGTATACATCATCATGCTCATAAAATTTAGCTTGCACAATATCCGAGTTCATCTTTAGAAATTATTTTAAAACAAGTCAAGGAAATTTTGTGCATACAAAGCATCTTATAATCATTTTTCATGCATAGCTAGACTGTATACTCATGCTCACAAAATTAGAGATGAGACGTTAGTAGTTTCATTAAGGTCTACTTTTAAAGTTCAAGTCTCCTCTAGCAATTACATCCTCAAGCAAGTTAAGGTAATCATATTATGCAAAAAGGACTTAAGTTCACAAATCAGGTCTATTTTCATGTATATCTAACCCAAACCTTCATGTTAGAAACACCATAGAACAATGAAGCTAGAATGGTTCTGGAAGGCAAGACAATTGCACAAGACCCTAGTATAAACCGGCAACAACTGCACTTTCTTGGATGTAACTGTAAAAGAGCTCTATTCCGCAAAGTATCAAACCAAAGTTGGATTTCTTCATTCTAAACATTCTCAAGCTCATTCTTAAAGGTTCCGTACATGTATACAAACTTCATAAACACTTTAGTAGTAAATTTCCAAATCAATTTCATAAGAATTGAGTAGAATTTCTATGATTTGCCAAGTTTGGAATTAAGAATTGAAAACAAGAATTTGCCTTCTTAGAAGCTTAGTTGGCTTAGTTTCTACCTTCTTTAAATGTTAGACTCCTCTCTAAACAACAAGAAACTAACACTCTAATTCTTAGAATTTAACAGACAATTCTCAGCAACGTGAAATGGAAATGTAGCTGCCTTTTTATAGAGCAATGGTGGACTGGTTATTGAACTAAGGTTGGAATCCATGGTGTAGAAGAAGAAAACAATGTATATCAAAGGGTTTCTCAACCACCACTCCTCAGCCACTTGCCTAGCCAATCATCACCTAGTCATAGCTACTTACACAGCTCGATAGTGTAGACACTCAAAATTTCTATATTCTTGTTACTAACCTTGCACGAGGGTAGAATCGTCTTCTAGAGATAACCCTGGAGGTTAAATCCTCTTAATCCCAGAGACAACCCCAGGAAACTCAGTTTTCCATCTCGGAGACAACTCTGAGATACTCAGTTCTAGTCCCGGAGATAACCTCGAGGAATGCAGTTGCAGTTCTGGAGATAACATCGTAAAAGCTCATTTTAGTCCACAAAAGTTAGCTTCAACCTCAGAGATAACCCCGAGGCACTCAGTCCCAACCCCAGAGATAATCCTGGGAGGTCAGGTACACCTCAGAGACAACCCTGAGGACATTCACTACCTATAACAACCCAATCTCAGAGATAACCCTGAGCAACGACTGCTAAATCAGCCCATAACCGGAGATAACCCCGGTGAGGGGAAAAATCATCATTTGTCACCTCGATCCCACATTCATGCCATCTCAACAACATTTCAACCCACTTTCTACATAGAAGTGTCCTATAAGAACCATAGCTCAAATCCCGAGTGACTACTAATTAAGACAATACACCGAATATAATTTGGTGACCTGAAGATCTTGTCACGGACCCATCTTCCCAACTTCGTACAACCTCTTATCCCATGTCATTATGTAGCTCTCGACAATAGCATTTTGGAAAGGTATTATACGGCTCAATCAGATGCTCGAATTGAAAGTTATGAAGGTTTGAGCGGACAATGCGTTGTACGAGTGTACGTACTTCGAGACGGCAGAGCCCATAGAGCCCGGGGCACCCCGGGTAGCCACATGTGGACCTGCTGCTCCCCCCTCTATAAATAGAGGGCTTGGGTGGCCATTTTCTAGAGAGAAAAGGCGAGGAAACCCTCTCCATTTTGCTTTTTACACACTTTAAACTGTGCTTTCTCTTTCCAAACACTTGTGAGCTTGTGCGTTGCGACATTTTACCGGTGGAAACTGAGTATTCTTTTATTTAAAGCTATTTGAAGTCTTCTTGGCAGCCCACTGTAAGACATCTCACATTTCTTAAATCCTTTCCCCACTTTCATTCACACACAATTATTCACGTGGAGAGTCGTGTGTTGTATGTGTATGCTTCTAATGGTCCGTGGGCTTTATTATATATATATATATATATATATATATATATATATATATATATATATATATATAACTATTTACAACTTTTATACATACTACATCATCATGTGAGCCTAGGAATCATGTGATCACAAATTTAGTTCCTGAATCTAGATTCGATTCCCGTGATGGACATTTTTAGCTGCAACCAGCTTGTAACTTATTCACGGTGTTTGAATTTCCTTAGATGGCTCTTATGCCCACAAGGAGTTCGGCACTACTATGTATCTTATTTTCTCGAAGATGCCTCGCATCTCAAAAATAAAAGCAATCAAGTCGAACCCATAATAAAATGGAAGTATCAAAGGCCTCAATTATTATTGAGCACAAAGGTTTGAAAAACCTGTTTTACAAAATATCACTGCCATATCTCGTTAGAATTGAACTTTTATACAAAATCCAAACCCTTTGTATATAGGTGCAAATGAGGCATATCACTACTTCCAGATAATTGCACATTGACCCACACACACACACACACACATTCATATAGAAGTTTAAATTAAAAAGTGGTGGTAACCGTGTCACCACAGAAGTTGGGGGGTGCCTAACACCTTCCCTACACTTAATCAATCCCCCCAGACCCTAACGAATCTCGGTTTCACAGACCAGTTAAATAATGTTACATCACTAGGTCAATATGCAAACCTTTTCTTGGTTGAGTTGGTGCAACCATTTAAAAATACCAACTGGTGACTCTTACAGTCCAATCGTCGACATATACATGTCAGACTTTTTCAAACTTGTTTTTTCAAACAAATCTCACCTAACATGAGAACACCAAAAGATAAGAACAGAAAGGGATAAATAAAAATACCGACGTCGACTGGTGGTGACTCTGCTAGGACATCCAGTAAGAGGGCTTAGGCCTTTATTAAAAGCTTTTCAAAACTTCTATCTGCTTGTGTGTGGATGTTGCATTTACATTTGAATGAATGTGTACTAATGCATTTACTTACCGAACTTAGTGCTTCACACTATATCTGTTTGTGATATTAGTTCTTCGCACATGTCATCATTTCTATACGGTGAGACGCGATGCATGTGAATGTATGCTGTGTGGTCCCTCCACCAGGAGGTTATTCTGTCAGTGTTTAATTACTAGACTCGTAGGGAGACTAATTCCAACGAGGCTCAAGAAAGGCACCACCCAGATTCTCTCCAATTGAAAGACCGAATTAACATCCCGTTGTGTAAATTGCGATGATCTGGGAACCTTCATGCCAAAAAGCCGCGAGAGTAGCCTAAGATAGGTCAGCTTTTGATGAACCTAACGCGGAGGGAAGTCTTTTCATACCTTCCCATTTCAATTAGTTGTAATTTCATTTCCATGCTAATCTCAATGTAATGGAAAGTATAAAGGAATATGTGTACATGCATTCCCTTTTATATCAAAACTTGTCATGCTATAAACCACTGACATCCGTTTTGCAGGATAATACTCCTAAAATGGACACATCACATAATATGTAACATTTCCACTTTCTCTAAGACTAATTTTTGGTGTTGTCATCATCAAAAAGGGGGAGAATGTTGAATTGTTAATATTCTAACCTTATTGTTTTGATGATGACTTGAGTTTATGTACTAAATTGTTTGTTGTGAAATTTTAGGAAGTTGATAAAACGATCGTTGATGAAAGATTTTGAACACATTTGTGTCCTAAAATTTTAATATAAGGTCATTGCAAATATTTGATTTTTTAATTCAAGGCTCTATGATATTTTATGTGTATTTTATATTATATGTATTTTATGCATGCTAATGATCTGTGAATTATAAAATATATTGGTTAGCAAAATAATATGGATATAAATTTATATGGTAAGATTGCTATTGTTAATATATTTGGGAGAATCATAAATTAAATTGCATGATACACGTGTGAAGGTGTTTTTATAAACATCAGACTTCTTGGAATTATGATATCTTGAAAATTGTTTTAGAAAAGCTTGTGACAGCAGGATAATGATTACAATCAATTAAGTGGTTTATTTGAATATGTCTCGAAACTCAAATATCCTGAGAAGTTGGTTTGATTTACACTAGCTATTATTTACGGAACTAACACTCCTAAGTTTGTGTTATCTCTTTTAACATTTATCACAGAATTGTTATATCTTCTATTTGATATGAGGTGGCGGTTGTTGAGAGTACTCAAGTAGATTACTTTTTGAAGGAGTCAAATTACTGACTTAATATATACACAAAATAATTTGTATCTCAGTGGATTGTTTTTGAAAGTCAAACAAATATTTGTTTAAACAAAGATTTACATGGATAAATATCTTTATTTCTTCAGATTAGTTCTTAACGAGAATTTAATTTAATTTCTTATAACGGAACTTTATTTGCAACATATATATTTTTGGCTATAAATTGTTTTGAGATTTATCAGTGTTAAATACAACACATGAATTATATACTGCAATATTATACATTGAAAGGCTATATAATTATTTTGGTGCAATTTCATGAATGCTGTGCGATTTAAACTCAGATTAATTTTTAGTAGATTTTCGTGACCTCTAAATTGGTGATATCTCTTTACTCCTTGATTATTACAAACATTAGTTGAGCCTTGCATTATTAAATTATTTATTTATTTTGATCATTAGACATCTATATTTATAATTTTCTTATTTAGACTAATTGTTGTGTAAAGGAATTTAATCCAGGTGGATTAAGAATTGTTTACAAACAGGTTCAAGGAAGCATATGTGCTTAAGGGGTGCATTGGTGCACAAGGAGCAAAAGTGCTCAAGTGAATTATTGTAATTCAAGATTTGAATATGTTTTGTAAAAAGAGTCGATTTAAAGAAATAAAGCGAGTCTCCAATAATAGTTGGTATTGGACGTGGATTAGACTATTATTATAGAGGGTAATAAATGAACCACGTAAAAAATCTTGGTGTTAATTTTATTACTTGTGTTACTTTATTTGCTCGTCAAAGTTAACTAATTATTTTGATAATTAAAACTTGAATATTTTTATTATCTTAAGAAAATTCATTAACACCAAGTGTTTTGACAAAGTTATAAATTTAGCAAGTCATTTTCACAAAATAAAAGATTCAATTCGATAGGCCATATTAATTCAGCAAGTTGCATTAATTAATATAGTAGGCTAAAATTCAGTAGTTTGGTTTAAAGTTTAAAAATTGGTCATAGTTTGTTCCCACACTTATTTAACCCCCCCCCCCCCCCCCTCTAAGTGTTCCTTATATGAATTTTAGTTCTTATGGGATCCGGTGCATTAGTGCTGGTATAATCGCACCCATTAGTATTCTCCATTTTTATTCCTATATTCGCACATGTGGGTGAGACATAGTGATATTTACACCGTGCATTCTCGTTTACCAAGAAACGTTCTCTAGTACATTTTTTTTCACCAAATTAAACAAAAAATAGGTGGGTGCAACACGAAGACTTCCCAAGGGTGTCACCCATCCTAGTTTTAGAAAATCAAAATTTTGCATTCCTATTACTAACCTTGCAGGAGGGCATAATCATCTTTTATCTTTCAAAGACAACCCTGGAAGTCAAAATTATCAAGTCAAACCCCAGTGACAACCTTGGGAGATCAAGACAAACCCCAGTGACAACCCTGGAAAATCAAATCAAGCCCCGACGACAACCCTGGGAGATCAAACCAAACCTCAGCGACAACCCCGGGAGATTAAACCAAACCCCGACAACAACCCCGGGAGATCAAATCAAGCCCAAGTGATAACCCCGGGAGATCAAGTCAAACTCTGGTAATAACCCTGGGAGATCAAGACAAACCCCGGTGACATCCCCGGGAGATCAAATCAAACCCTGAAAATAATCTCGGGAGATCAAGCTAAAACCCAATGATAACCTTGAGAAACAACAAACCAACCTCAGAGACAACCCTAAGGATTGTAATAAGTCAATAGCAGTCCAATATCGAAGAGAACCTTGAGAAAAGACAGCTACAACTGTATTAAATACGAATACAGCCCCAGAGGTGAAAAAATAGTAAGTTTGCCAAGTCAACATCAAATCAATTCAAATAACTGCTATGAAGGTCATGTAAGACCATAACGTCAATCCTGAGTGAAAAACATCATAAGACAACTTAATAGATAAACTGCGAAGACTTGAAGATCTTGTCATAGACCCATCTTCTCGGATTTGAAAAAGGTCAAATCTCATGCCATTGTGTAGCTCTCGGAAAGGGGTTTCTGAAAAGTTATAGCACGCCTACATCGGAATCTCGAATTGAAAGTTTTGAAGGTTCGAGCAAACAGTGCGTTGTTTCGAGACAACGAGACCCATGGGGCCGGGCCCACCCGGGTTAGCTGTGGGTAGACGCACGACTACTTTGGTCTATAAATAGACCCCCCTATCAGCCATAAAAGAAGAAGAGAAAAATAGAGGGAATTCCGCCCATTTGAGTTCTTAACTCCTCATACAATGTTCCAAACTTGATATTCTTCTTTATAAACACTCATATATATATATATATATATATATATATATATATATATATATATATATATATATATATATATATTACACCATATCAAAATTTAACTAGTGGAAACTAAGTTTTTAAGCTTCAAAAGTGGTCAAAGTTGTAAAGTCCCCAAAATTTAAATAATTTAATTCTCGACTTCGGTCATTAATAATACATTCAACCTCTAATTTTACATCATTAAACGATAATATAACCATTGAAATTTGCGGAATAATTAAAATTTTTTATTACAAACTATTCTCATTCCCAAAACTTTTAACCTTTACATCTAAATATCTCAGAATCATTTTAATACTACAAGAGTTTACATCGCAAAACGATATTACAATTCAACATTAATACATTTACCAAAACATTAGACATGGTTTACAAGATTAACAACTTGGCTAGGATATTAAATCTTCATGTATCACTTTTCATCCATATCAATCAAGTAGCACATAGCGTTACCCTCAATTCTTGAATCTCTAAAAATGGTTATTAGCAAGAATGAGCTCGACAACTCAGTAAAATCTAACAGTTTTCATGCATCACATAGCACATAATAGCATGCTCAACATACATCTCATAATCATAAAACTAATATAGCATACATGGTGTAGGTCACATAACAACTATAAAGATTGACTTCCTTACTCAATCAACATTCATAGCTCAATCATCATAATCATAGATGCAATACTCCCTTAAACAACATTACTACTTAAGACGTGATTTTCCGTGATATATATATACTTTTTTTCATATTTTAACCTTCTCTCTCCTCAAAACGAGATTCAGACTCTCTCTTCTCAAAGACGAGCTTCACACTTCCTTCTCCAAATCGATTGAAATCGAACGAAGCCTAGAAAGACACCAAATCTACCCACAAAACATTATCCAAATCAGAATCGAACGAAGAACAAAGAACAAAGTCCTCGAATCTTCACAAATCAAAATCGTGCCCTAGAATCATAACCTTCACAAATCGGAAGTCGCTTCAAATCAGGGTACTATCTAACCCATTTTCTTGATTCTTTCAGTGACTCTTTCATTGATATACATGGAGTATCAAAAGATTACATCTTTATTTATTTTTCTATTATGTTCTGTTCTACATGTTGGTTGTCCTTGGGATAATATTTTTCTGTTCTGTTATATGTGTTTTGATCTTGTTTTTTCATAGAATCCTTACTGTTTTACAACAAATTGTTGCAGCAAATTCGTTTGATTAGTTCTTAAAGAAGCAAGGGTTTCAAGAAAGAGTTTTTTCCAATTGGGTACTTTATGAGTGTAGCTAGTTACCCTAAAATTGATCTAATTAAAATTAAAATAAACACTTTTATTTGTTATTTTCAATTTTGGCAGGTGAAGCATATGCGTTCCAAATATGGTGACTACTTTTGTATTACTGTTAAGGTATGCTGGAGATTCTGTGACCTTGTTAATTTCATTATTCGTTCTGTTATTTCAATATCCATCTATCTAAGATTCATATCGCTCTAAGCATGTTCTGGTGCAAAAGCAAAAACTAGAATAAGTTCTGATAATGGTAGGAATGGGTATCTATCACAGTTATCTGTTTCACCTAGGAAAGTTTCTCTTTATGAACTTCTGTTGGTTGAAGATAATTTTTAATCAGTTTTATAAAGAAAATAGCAAATTAAAGAAATATAAAATGCATGCACGACAATGAATTCCCAAATTTATTACACAAGTATATAACTACACCACAAAATGTTTGCCAGACTATTAATGAGCTAGTTATAAGTATAACAACAGAAGGAAAACATGTTTAAAATTGGCTGTAGAATGCAAAAAGTAATCATATCATTTAGCATGAAAATATTACACACATTTATCTATTGTTTTAAGATAGGGTTGGTCCAGAATTAGGACTATAAGTTGTATAATTTGGATGATATATGAAATATTATACAAGTAACTAACCAAGGTTTACTCTGCATGTTCTAAAAATTGTAGTGTTAGCAAAGCATGATGTCTTAAATATCTAGATCAATAATTGTTTATTCTAGTATCTGTTACAACAATAACACAAGTTCAAGTAAATATCCTTGTTTGGTTTGTTGCAGTACATCATTTAAAGTAACCAAGAGGATCTTGAAGGGGGTGATGTAAAGAAAAAACTAATTCTTTTCTGATGTTGAAGATGCTTGAAATTGGCACTTCATGGAGCTGAAAGCCAAAACCTGGAGGATAGCATGGACATTGACTTTGCTGATGTCTCTCAGTTTCTCAGTTTCCTTCTGTCATTTTGTGTAATTATGTCAAATTGATGTTTTTCCTGAATTGATTTGTAATTTCATAATATTGATTGTATTCGAAGGATCTTTACTGATTGATAATGTTGGGAGGATATGCATATTATTTGAGAAATTCTTGTTATCTTTCTTGTTTGAGTTGTTTTTGGGTAAACTATTTTGTGTTCTTTATATAGTGTGCAATGAAATTGTCAAGTGTTTTGAAGTATTGTTGTGCATAGGTTTATGGTTGTGCATAGAATAATGTGGTTTAAGTTATATGTTTCAGTATACATTTGTTTATAAACCACGCTTCTGATTAGTTTTTTTTGAATTATCCTTTTTCTTGAATGTGCTAGTTTTTGGTCTATTTAGAAACTTACCTTTTGGTCTATTTCATTCTAAATGTTAACTACCAATTTGTCTATTACATTCGAGATGAAAAGAAAATTCTCGATGAATTTGAACTATTCATAATTTTTGAGAGAGGAATCGTTTGTTTAAAGAAATATAGCAATAACAGCCACTCCTATCTTAAAATGATTAATTCACTAATAGAAATAGATGCACAACAAAATTTTAACTTTCTTCTCGTTTCAAAGAAGCAAGCAACTCGAGAGCAAGTTTGCAGCAATATGAGCTTTACCAGTTCACGTTATGGACCTAAGGTTGATGCTTCCATTTAAGATGAACAAATTACTAATTGTTTAGTTAAACCTATTCTTATAAAAACTTGCCAAAAAATTAGAAATAAGTATTAAATAAAAGAAATAACATAGCAAAATAACAATAGATTGAACAAACTTAAACTCATGTCATCAAGGCCAAGTTCTCACAGAACAGAGAGAAACCACATATATTCATGTAAAGAAGAAAATATTCAACAACACTAATAATATTTGTGATATGAAATCCTACAACAATATCAACATTTTCAAAGGCTGGAAAAAATCACTCAAACGCCCAGGCATTCTCCCTACGAACCTCCTCCTCTTCCTCTACAATGAAGTCATTTTTTATATTAAAGGTCTTCTTTATCCCCTTATCTCTTCTGGTGTTTTTCCCTTGATCATTTCTGCCACTGTTTGACATGTTAAATCCAGCAGACTCTTGATGTTGAGGTAGTTAGCTGCCTGTCATTACGAAAAACACTAACAATTAACACAATTCTTATTCTCCAGTTAGCTTGAATGTCTAAAGTAGTAAACATAAAAGCGTGACAAAAGTCATTCATCTGCGTGACAGAAACCATTCAATCTAAAACTAACTCGCTAATATGAAGTTATAAAAGAAGCTCAACGAGTAATTGTAATTATCAACCTATATATTGATCAGTCAATGGAGCTTTCTGCTCAAGAATTTTTTCCTTCAGAATAAAGATGTAAATAGAAAATATAGAAGTACACAATAATGATATAATGATGATATGGTGACAAAAAATGATACAAGTGAATACAAAATAACGTGCCTTGATGTAGTTGATTGATAATTTAATACTCATAGGTAGACCTAATAGTTTTAACCAATCACGTGATCCACATCTATATACACATCATTTTAGAAAGTAGTTTTGTCATAAACTAACACAGGCTCATGGCTGATTTTTATTAGAACAACTAAATAGTTAACTGGCAAGGAATATCAACCCAAAACAAGCCATTAGCATTCAATAATGTTAGAAAGAACGAACTAGAAAAGACTTACTCATGGAAGGAAGGTAAAATATCAAATAAGAATACCTTCTATATATATATATATATATATATATATATACCAAATAAGGGTCTAATTAATTTTGATCTAATTAAAATTAAAATAAACACTTTTATTTTGATCTAATTAATTAATTAGCTACCCTAAAATTGAATAATAATAAAGTAACAGAGTACAACTTTGCAGAAAATTTACAAGGCATCATAATTAAGTTATACAAAGTATTACCGTTATCTCAATTTCAACCCTATAGTGATAACAAAATAAAACACATTCATAGTTTAGGATTAAAACTGGGAGAGTTAAACCATTATTATTTGCAAACAAAAAATTATTTTTTGTTATTAAAGACATTGTAAACCATTTATTGTTGCCTTGTTGGTTCAAGATTTCTGGCAAAATTTATAGCACTCATAAAGTACCCAATTGGAAAAAACTCTTTCTTGAAACCTTTGCTTCTTCAAGAACTAATCAAACGAATTTGCTGCAACAATTTGTTGTAAAAGAGTAAGGACTCTATGAAAAAACAAGATCAAAACACATATGAGCGAATGAAAAATATTATCCCAAGGATAACCATACATGTATGTAATGAATAGTAACGAAAAAAAATAAATAAAGATGTAATCTTTTGATACTCCATATATATCAATGAAAGAGTCCTTTGAAAGAATCAAGAAAATGGGTTAGATAGTACCCCCGATTTGAAGTGACTTCCAATTTGTGAAGGTTCTGATTCTAGGCACGATTTTGATTTGTGAAGATTCGAGGACGTTCTCGTTCTTCGCGTTCTTGATTCGATTTCGATTTGGAGAAGGTTTTGTGGGTAGATTTGGTTTCTTTCTAGGCTTCGTTCGATTTCAATCGATTTGGAGAAGGAAGTGTGAAGCTCGTCTTTGAGAAGAGAGAGTCTGAATCTCGCTTTTGAGGAGAGAGAATAAAAATGAAAAAAATAAGTCTTAAGTAGTTGTCGAGAGAGAAGGGTAGAAGGTTAAAATATATAATATATATATATATATATATATATATATATATATATATATATTATATATATATATATATATATATATTATATATATATTGCAAATCTTAAAATGATGAGCGGATCGATATATATATCTTGTGCGTTTATTATATATATATATATACTTTGCTATATCATGTCTAAAATTGAATTTTTCATACAAATTCAAACCCTTTGTATATAGGTACGAACGAGGCCTCACACTACTTCCAAATAACATCACATTGACCCACATACATACACACACACACATTCATATAACAGTTTCTTGAAAAGTGGTGATCACCGTGGTAACACGGATGTCGGGGGGTGCCTTACACCTTCCGTCTGCATAATCAAGCCCCCGAACCCAAATAAATCTCGGTTTCGCAGACCCATTTAGCAGTGTCACATCAGTGGGTCAATGTGCAAACCTTTTCTTAGTTGCGTTGGTGCAACCAGTTAAAAACACCAACTGAAGACTCTTACATTCAAATCGTCGACATATACATGTCGGACCTTTTTCACTTATTTTTTTCAAACAAATCTCACATAACATGAGAACACCAAAGAACAAGAATAGAAAAGGGACAAATAAAAATCCCGACGTCGACAGGTGGCGACTCTGCTGTGGACACCAGTAAAAGGGCTTAAGACGCTACTACAAGCTTTTTGAACTACAAGCTTTTCCTGACGTCGACATTTATATTTTTGATGAATGTGTACTAATGCATTTTACTTACTGCACTACAAAATATCTATCTGTGATATTAGTGCTTCACACATGTCATTATTTTCATAAACGGTGAGACACGTTGTATGTGAATATATGTTGTGTGGTTCCTCCACCAGGAGGCTATCCTGTCGGTGTTTGATTACTGGACTCGTAGGAAGACTAATTCCAACGAGGCTCAGGAAAGGCACCACCCAGATTCGCTCCAGTAGAAAGACCGGATTAACTTCCCGTCGAGTAAATTATGATGATTTGGGAACCTTCATGCCAAAAAGTCGCGAAGCTAACGTAAGATAGGTTAGCCTCTGATAAACCAAACGCGGAGGAAAGTCTCTTCATGCTTTTCATTTTCAATTACTTGTAAAGACAATTACTTGTAATTTATTCCATGTTCATCTATATGTAATAGAAAATATGAAGAATATTTGCACATGCATATTAATACAGGACATGCTATCAAATGACACCCATTTTGCAGGATAATATTCCTAAAATGGACACATTATGATAGCATGTAAACATTTATACACTCCCTAAGACTAAACTACATATGTTTTTATAGGGAAATAATTGGGCATGTAACCCGCTCAAAATCCAAAAAGGCCACGAGCCTACAACCAACTATGTCTTCGTCTGACCAATCTAATCATGCTCCTATCTCACGAGAAGAGTTTGACGAATTAAGCAAGCAAATTATAGATTTGGATGTTCTGCTTAAAGAATTACACCAATCTACTCAAGGTTCGTGAATATTCATACATACTGAATCCTCTACACAAGGAGGAGCACAAGGTTCAGATAAAACAAATACTAAACTTTAGTTGGATACTACCAACAAAATTCCTGAAAACACCCATCTTAAAGAAGATCCAAAAACCGGTGATATCAGGAAGAAAGTCCTTCAAATAGAGGAAACCATCCGTTCTATCAAAGGGATTGGAACACACGGGAGTGTTTCATATGCTGACCTTTGTATAGTCCCTGGTGTGCATTATCCAGAGAAGTTCAAAACTCCTGACTTTGAAAAATATGATGGGTTAGGGGATCCTTACACACATTTGAAGATATTTATAGGAGAACCTGGATCTTATGTAGAGGACGAGAAGCTCAGAATGCAGCTGTTCCAGAAGAGTCTGACTGGAGAAGCCCGATCGTGGTATACCTGAATAGACAACTCAAAGATCCATAGCTGGGAGGAACTAGCTCATGCCTTCCTCACTCAATACAGCTTTCAATCTCAGATGGCTCCTGACCGGTATCAGATTACCAAGGTCAAGAAACAGTCTAATGAGTCTTTCAGAGAGTACGCTCAAAGGTGGAGGCGCCTTGCTGCTCAAGTTATTCCTTCCATAACAGAATCAGAAATGGTCATGACCTTCATAGACATACAAGAAGCTCCTTTCTATGAAAGAGTTTTGGCTGGCATTGGCTAGCCATTTTCTGAAATGATCAAGCATGGAGAGATGGCTGAGATTGGATTAAAGTCAGGAAAGATTCAAGACCTAGCCTTTCTTAAAGCAGTTGCTGAGCACATCCAGTCTGGAACTTATGGAAATAACTCCAGGAGGGTCCATAAAAACAAAAAAGGAAGATGTTTCCTTGATACTACAAGGTCAAAAAGGCAGTCAGAATATGCCTATCCAGAGGAGAAACTACTCCCCTTTGCAAGCACAGTCTTCAAACCCTCTATTTCCTAAAGGTGGAGAAGTTAAATGCCCCCGAGTGTTCACACCCTTAGGGGACTCACTCGAGAATATCCTTGTTCTTCTGAATACTCAGAAGAAAATTAAACATCTTCTTCCACCAGCCAACTCGAATGGGAGGGGTTTCAATGCTACTCGGAAGTGTGTTTATCATGCCAGGGCACCAGGACATGACACTCAAGATTGATGGGACTTGAAACACAAGATCCATAACTTAATCGACAACTGGGAGATTGTCAGGACTAAACCCGACCAACCTCATGTGCAAGACAATCCTTTTCCTCGACACAAATAGGGAGAGGTCAATATGATTAATTACAGCAGTGGACAGAGTTCCAATTACGTTGCTGAATCTTAGTTCGATAATTGGAATAACACTCCATGCATTGGTCGACGAGGGTAAAATGGGCAGAAATCCCATCTACCCTGTAGATAACTTTAACTGCTTACTTTTCAGTACAGTATTAGCAGTTGTTTTATTAGTACATGCTAACACTTTGTATGATTGAACAGTTTCATATATTAAGTGAAAGCATATTTTGTTTCAGGACTCTGAATTTAGATGTGCATGTACATGCTGATGAGGTGCCTTTTCTCCACAAGGACTGTAACTTTGATGAAAAGTTGGACTCAGACTTGATAGAAATACAAGAGGACATTGAGACACCTCGAGAGATCAAGGAATGGGTCGAAGACAAACCTAAACCTAATCTTGATCAAACCACTTATTTCAATCTCGGAACCTTAGAAAACCCTAAGCTAATCCAGATTAGTTCAGACCTCACTCCAAATCAATGGAATGACATGGTTGCATTACTAACCCAATTCTAGGATGTGTTGGCATGGTCTCATCAAGACATGGTGAGTTTGTCCACTGACATTGTCCTTCATCACCTTCCCATTAAATAGGGATTTAAGCCAGTCAGGCAGAAGCTCAGGCGATTGAAACCTGAGTGAAGTTTAAAGGTTAAAGAAGAAATTGTGAAACAATTTCAAGCAGGCATCATCATGGTGTCTACATACCCTGAATGGTTATCAAACATAGTCCCCGTGCCTAAACCAGGAGGAAAGGTGCGAGTTTGCATGGATTACCGGGATCTGAACAAAGCTTTCCTTAAGGATAGCGCTCCCGTGCCATTTATCCACATTCTCATTAACAATACTGCTCAATACGGCATGTACTCCTTTGTGGATTGCTTCACGGGTTATCATCAGATTATGGTTGCTGAGGAGAATCATGAGAAAACTACTTTCATCACGCCTTGGGGAATATTTTGTTATAGACGGTTGTCATTTGGCCTCATCAATGGTAGAGCAACCTATCAGCGAGCTATAATTGCTCTTTTCCACGACTTAATGCACCAAGAGATAGAGATCTCCGTGGATGACATCATTATCAAGTCCTGAAGTGAGGAAAACCACTTACACCATCTCAGAAAGCTTTTCAACAGGTTACGTAAGTACAATTTGAAGTTGAATCCAACCAAGTGTGCCTTTGGTGTTAAATCAGGCAAGTTGCTAGGTTTCCTAGTCAGCCACAAAGGGATTGAGCTGGATCCCACCAAAATCTAGGCCATCAAGGAAATGCCCATTCCTTAGACAGAGAAGGAAATACGGGGATTTTTGGGAAGAATCAACTTCATTAGTAGGTTTATTTCTCAACTCACAGCAACCTATGAGCCCATCTTCAAGCTGTTAAGGAAGAACTCCTCCATGAAATGGAATGATGAGTGTCAGAAAGACTTCCTTACAATCAAAGAGCAGTTGGTTAATGCTCCTATTTTGGTACCTCCCAGGGATGATGTTCCCCTATTCATGTACCTGTCCATTAATGATAATGTTATAAGTTGCATGCCAGGATAGAAAGACGATAGAGGCCAAGAACGAGCTATTTATTACCTCAGTAAAAGATTCAGCAGTAGTGAACACAAGTAGACTCTGATTGAGAAAACTTATTGTGTTTTAGCATGGGCTTCCATGAGGTTACAACATTACCTCCATGGTCACACAACCCATCTTATATCCCGCGTAGATCCTCTCAAGTACGTGTTCAGTAAGCCCATACTGAATTGTCGGCTGTCCAGATGGCAGTTGATTATGCAACAATTTGACAACGTCTACGTGACTCAAAAGTCCATTAAAGGACAAGGAATTGCGGATCAACTGGCCGCCGCACCCGCAGGGGATTACAAACCCTTGGAAACATACTTTCCCGATAAAGGGGTCATAGCAATTCAGCAACACCATCAGTACGATGCATGCCATACGTGGAAAATGTATTTTGATTGAGTTATTAATACAGAAGGCTCAGGAGCTGGAGCAGTTCTAGTATCCGATACGGGGGAGAAGTATCCCATCGCTGTCAAATTGTAGTTTGTCAGCACCAACAACACAACTGAGTATGAAGGCTGTATCATGGGACTCAAGCTTGCCCAATCAATGGGTATCAGACGGTTAACTGTCTTTGGGGATTCGGAGTTGGTAATCAAACAAACCACAAGAATCTATCAAACCAAAGAGCTACATTTGTTACCTTACCATCGAAAAGTTTTATAGATAGCTTCGAAGTTCGAAGAAGTACACTTCCTCCACATTCCTCAGAATAGGAATGATTTTACAGATGCGCTAGCAACTTTGACCTCCTTGATCAACATACATGACAAGGAAAACATGTCAAGCCTCCCATTTTCCTTGCAAAAGGCTCCAGCTTATGGGAATTACATTGGAGAAGTATCGGATGAGCTACCTCCCATCCAACACCCTTGGTATCATCATATCAAGGAGTATCTGCGAGATGGATCTACACCCGCTGAGGCGAGCCATCGAATGGCTATGAAATTCTACCTGAGCAGAGATGCACTTTACAAAAGAGATGCAGGATTAGGACTCCTTAGATGTCTAGACAAAGACCAAGCTCAGAGGCTCATGGATGAAATCCATGGTGGAGTATGTGGCCCACACATGAGCAGACCCCTACTTGTTAAGAAAATCCTCAAAATAGAGAATTACTGGCTTACACTTAAAGCTGACTGTGATGATCACGTCAAGAAGTGCTATCAATGCCAAATGTATGAAAATGTTATCCACGCCCTTCCAAGGGAACTCCACAATATGAGTTCACCCTAGCCCTTCTCAATGTGGAGAATGGATGTGATCGGGCCCATCGAGCCCAAAGCCAGTAATGGGCATCAGTTTATCTTCACCATGATCGACTACTTCACCAAATGGGTAGAAGAAACCTCCTTCCCCAGGGTTACCAAAGAAGTCATCATTGCTTTCATCAGAAACAATGTCATTTGTCAATATGGACAACCAGAGGGAATTGTGTCAGACAATGCTAAAAACCTAAACAACAAAATGATGGAGGAGTTATGCAGTAAATTCCACATTAAACACCTTAACTCCGTCATCTACCATCCAAAGATGAATGGTGTTGTTCAAGCGGCTAATAAAAACATTAAGAAGATCATGCAGAAGATGTCCGCCAATCACAAATGATGGCCTGACCTCTTGCCTCTAACTTTATTAGCCTACAGAACTTCAATGCGTACTTCCACTAGGGCAACCCCCTATTCATTAGTCTATGGGATGTTAGCAGTACTCCCTATAGAGGTGGAAATGGAATCCCTCATAGTGTTCATGGATGCTCAGCTGGATGAAGACCAATGGGTACAAGATAGATATCACCAATTGTCTCTAATAGACAAAAGGCGAATCGCGGCTATCTTCCATGGTTAGTTATATCAACAAAGGATCGCCAGATCCTACAACATAAAAGTTCGGCTACGGTAGTTTAAACAACATGACTTGGTTTTGAAGAAGATAATTGTCGACCAAGATCAGTCTAAGGGAAAATTCACACTAAATTGGGAAGGCCCGTTTGTTGTCAAGGAGATATTGACAATAGACGCTCTCAGACTATAGTAAATGGATGGTGATGAATTTCCACAACTCATCAACTCGGACACCGTGAAACGATACTATGTCTGAGGTTATCATCAAGTAAACATCCTAGTTTTGGATCATCAGATCACTAGTCATTCCGGTTTTCTAACCCTTTTTACACACTCTTCTGCCCCTCAGGGAAACATACACTTCAAACCAGCAGCCTGGTTTCACCTCATTTCAAACCTTTCATACAACTTCGGTTATCCCACCAGGGATTGAACCTTTCACACATGTAGTTTATCCTGAACTTATGATCAAAATTTTTCACGCTTGCATTTTGTCCTGAACTTAGGATCAAACTTTTTCACACCTGCAGTTTGTCCCAAACATGGGATCAAACTTTCTTTCCCCCGTAGTATAGCTTTGCGCATATGGGATTCGAGACTTTCTTCTACCGCAAATCATCCACGAGGGGCTTAATTACGTCTCACCGATCTCCCTGATACCCGGGAGTACGTATGCAACCATATTCTATATGGCCCGGTTGCAATAAAAAAAATAAAAACATTTCTGCCCTTTCTCTACATAAACAAAAAAATAAAAACATTCCTACACCCTTTTACATTCAGCATTAAACCTCTTACACCAGGTTCGAACTACGCAAACCTGATCTCCTCTTCAATAGGAGTACCTAGGCAGCCATTTATGGTTCGGTCTAACCCCCTACTAAAACACAAATACTTGTCACATGGTATTGGGATCAAACTTCAATACACCACATTTCATTGGCTTCAGACTAAAGGGATGGAACTACCTGACCCCTCCTCAAAAATAGGAGATCCGGCGACCATCTAAGTTGTGGTTGTGCCTCAAAGAGCAACACAAATCCATAAAAGATGGAATTAACTAGGTTCCTCTTAAATAGGAGTACTGGCGACCATCTGTGGTGCGGTCAATCTCAGAGAGGAAAAGTTACACTCCTCTCCACATCTACATACAGAGACTAGTCCCAAGACACCAAAGATGGTAAGGATACACACAGATCAATGATCCGTTCTGAAAGATCCTACGACGTCTCAATGTCCACACATCAAGGATGAGTTCAGAATGCATCAAGATCACAAGCCCTGAAGAAATAGACAAATATCAAGCACATATCAAGGCACAACTGAAAGGGAAGTGAATAAAAATATATTTCCCTGCCATATATAATATTGTTTGATATATACAATATGTGATGTACATGACAAAATGGCTAAGCTAGTCTGTGCAGGAAAATACAAGTCTATCTACAGATCTGTATGTATACAGATTATCAAATCTAACTTAGCATCCCTCTCCGAAGAAGAGGTAACGCTGCAAGCTTCTGCCCAATGGTATCTACATAAGCTAGCAGATCCGAGGCTAACTGCATGGTGGCATGATGCTCATCAATGTATGCACTCATATCTGCAAGGATGCTAGTCGTAAGGGATCTCACTGAAGTACTGTCTGTGACGGCTACATCCTGGGCAGATAAGGCAGCATCCCGCTCAATAATCAAGGCATCTTTGGTCGATCCGCCAAATCTCTCTAATAGAGTCAAGCTGCTCTCCCATCAAGAGCTGTCAACTTCAAGTCCCTAGCCTGATCTCTCTCAAAGGTCATTAGATGTAGACTCTGCTCCAGATACTGTGCTGAATGATGAATCACAGTAGCACTCGTAGTGGGAGAATCCATCACAACTACGGGCAACCCAGTAGACAAATCCTCCTTGATGGGAATATAAGTCTCCTCCATAGGCTCCCCATCATCAGAATCAATCCCATGTATTGTGGATACTGCCATAGTCAATGTCGTCTCTATCTCTATCCATGTGGAATACTCTGCAGAACAACCCGGATGGCTAACAGAAAACTCAGCTAGCTCACACTGATCCCAATAGGTATATAACCTGGATCTATCCTCTGCTGACTCAATGCCCCCTCGAAAGGATGGAAATCCTGAAACTGGTCAAACTAACTCATCATGGCCAGTGGGTGGTAAGTAATCATGCCCCTCAAACTATCTAGAGGGAGATAATCCATGCCTGGAGCATGAATGATGAAGCTTTAGGATGAGCTGAACCCTGAACACGGCAATATATCAAACGGATCTCCGATCCCTGCCAAGAAAACGGACCAAGATGCAGCATATGTATACTCCGCAGGCTAAAAGGAGTATGACATTGCTATATCATGGGTGAAAGAATATCCATGCCGAGCTGCCTGTGAATACCACATGTACAACATGACCGAGCTACCTGTGAATACCCCTACAGGGTAAGTTCTACAATATGTGGCTGACCTCAGCGTCTCTACGATAATCATCGGTACAATGGTATAACCCTCCCTGAGAGCTCTCACTGCCATGATAACGCCAATATATAGCTCATCCATGTACCGTGGCATGTATACATACAACAACACACATAATAGCAGTACATCTACTCTGACTGAGTGCCAATGATCCTCCGACGTGGTAAAATCCCCGGAGTGTCGTGTATAACTATCCTCAGAGCCAAATCTGTGAAGCAAAAAATGCTAGGATACAACATGACCAGATGTGATCTCATCCTGCACAACTCTATGCCTCAGCCTAGTGAAAGTCATAAACCGTTTACCATGTCATGGATGGCCATATCTTGCAAGGTTTGTCCAAAGGCAATGTCCTCAACTGCATACATCCTCCTCCCAGTAGAGTCAACTCGTGGATGCCAAACCGGAAGACTGCTCTCTCGGTATCCAATGCTTCAAAGATGCCTCCACAAATCCTACGGGAATCTGAAACATCAACAGGATCATAGAATGATGCAACATCTGATTTACAGTCACCCTGGCTGATGGTTACATACTATCACACCATAACCTTAGATGGGATGCCACCAATACTGGTGGGGTATGATCAATGCGGCTAACTATCGAAGAAGACATCTGTGTGGGCTGTGTCATAAGACCATCTAGGGGTCAATGTTGAATATCTCTGGACATACATACATATGCATAACATAGTACATGCATGATAAACAATAGATGGAAATATGATATAGGGAATGGAAAACTGTACATACTTTCCTAAGTATATCACTATCTAATACATCTCTGTACAGCTAAAATACAGGGAAATGGGGGCAAAACTACACTACAACTAACAGAGGCCTATCAAAAGATATAGCGAGAATGGAGCAAAGCTACCTAATGTCTAATAGAGGCCTATCAAAAGAGATAACGAGAATATACATTAAAAGAAGACAATGGTGTCAATGTCTACATCATCAATCTTGTCCACCTGATGTAACTCCTCTTGAGTCACTAGATCTCTATCCACAGGGATGTCAGTCCTATGCAAGGGAGGATCTACACTGGCAAAGCCATATGGGTCACCTGAGGGGCCAGCGCCAGAGCTGGAAGGATCAAAAGTATCTGCCTCTGAAGGATCTCTGCCCAAGTGCCCGATAAAGAAATGTACACAGTCTAACTGCCGAGTCAAACTGTTAATCTTTGTCAAATGAGTCGGATCTCAGATACAGGCTAGCCAATCCATCATCATCACTGATCCAGGAACCATATCCCCCATGAACTGAGTGGCGCGAGTCTGGGCTCCAATGGTACGAGGGAACCAACAATGCTGGAATATCTCCTGAGTGCAGGGACCCTCTGATAATGTAAAATTGTCAACACCCAACAATGGGATATCAATGAAGGGTGACTACGAAACAGGCCAATAACGCCTGGTAAGAGGCAAGATCGGTATACGAATCTCTCCTTTGGTGCTCCTAATAGCACGCTCTCATAAATAGAGCTCCCATCCTCCATCTATGAAGAGAGGAATCCCACGGGAGGAAATCACGTGCTCAGCACCAGTCTGGTACCCATCCTCAAATCTAATGCTCAAATGCTCCCCTGAATAGGGAATCCATATGATGACATCAGCTATCAACAACTCCAGCTGTAGGCGGCATTGAGTGAAACCTTCAGCTACAAGGACCTCCGCCAGTATATAATGATGCCATTGTCGTCCTAGTGGGTAGGTATCTAATCCTAACACACTCACCGGATGTAAACATAGGAGCCTCTCGTAGGCCCAAAACTGCCAACACAAAGGCAAATATCTACTGTCAGTCAACTTTCTTAACCTGTACATGGGAAATTACAAGAGAAATACTTACCAGCAGAAATGGGTAAAATCCTAAACAAGCCTCTATCAATCCCTACGAACGCATGCGCATTCCCCTGAGGAAATAGGCAAAGGTGTAGGAACCCCAATCATACTCTCCAATATGGTCCACATGTCGAGTGGCGCTGATCAAAGCGAAGGACATCATAGAAGAGTTATCAGCTATAAAGCAGCCCCTAATGATCATCAGGAACAATTGCCAAATAATGCGATCCTTGACTCTCACATCATCGGGTATGGGCTCACTCAATAGCCCACTCATAGCATCTACGTTCAAAGGACCTATACGAACAGTCCTTCCCTTGAGCGCCTCCACCAGAACTCCTAGCAAGGATCTTACGGCAGTTGGGGTATTATCCTCCATACAAGGCACTTGTAACCCTCCAAACTCCATACCTGTGATAAATCGCCAATCCATCGGTGTAATCATCACCTCACAGTCCAATAAATGGAATGACTGAGTCTGGTGAAACCAGCGCTCAGACAATGCCCTGAGGTAACCCCAGGGACAACGAAGGGGAAGGATGGAAAAGAATGCCCCAAATCCCCATTCATGCATGATCACTCTATAGTTAGAATGTAGAGCCTGGTACATGGCATAAATACTGAACTAGTTCCCTTTAGACTGTGTAAAGCCAGGAACCTATATCACAAAGAAGATCAACATCAGAATCCTTTATTCCTCATCAATAGGAAAGAAGGAAGATCAAAGGCTAGCTTTGTACCTCACTTGCATGCAAGTAAACTGAGGGATGTCTACTCAAATCACCAATAACTCTAGGTTTACCACCTGAATACTCAGGAGGTCCCTACAGGGAACATGTGTAGCAAGAGCTAGAGCCTTAACCGGTACATCCTCCTCCTCTTCCTCCATGTCTGGTACATCAACCCGGATAGGACGTATCATCGCCTCCACCAAACGATGAGGTTGTTTAACAGAATGGGGTTGAGGCACTTCAGAAGCCCTCCTACGCACACCAGAAGTGGTCCTGCGGGAACTACTCGGCTGATTCGGATCCATATATCTAGACAACAAGTCTCCAAATCACCTCAGAAAAGGTGTGGTAAATTCTTATCTGTAACTTTTCAAAATGCAGTTTTATGACTATATGCATGCATGCATTATTTTAATATACATCTACAGCAGAGTTAAAAATGCATAACTACGCAATGCCTACATTTTGGAAAATTTTTGCCATAGTCCCCTTTGTAAATAGGACTATCCACATGCACATAGGCACGACTAGGCGGCCATTAAGTAGCACACCTGCCCACAGTCATATACATCCTACATGTATTAATACATCAAAGTAAAAAATCCGTAAAGGGTAGCCTAATTACCAGGATTATTTTGATTTTTTCACCTTTGCTCATTTGTCCTCAAATAGGATAAGAAATAACATAAAAAAAGGTGTCAATTTGACTGTTTCAAAAGTCAAATTTTTTCACATCATTATGTTTAGCATGATTTAATACTAACATTAACTTTGTTGAATATTTTTTATCAAGTCATTTCAGCATGCATGTGCACTACTATATGTTTAGATGCATTTCATGTGATAAGTCATTTTCCAACGGATGAAAACTGGAAAAGAATACATGCATACGTTACCAGGATAATGTAGAACACTTGTATGGTGACAGAATTTGTAGAACGTTGTTCGAACTCAATAGATCTGAAGAAAAGCTCTCGGATTTCCTTCGCAACATAGCTTGAAAATGACTTATGAAAACAACCTACAGGCATTATGTAGCCACGATTGGGTTGAGTCCACTACATGGCTTCGCCGCATGATTTATACCGCAACATTCCTACATGGGTCCCATCCCTCCAGCTCGGTCCAGTTCGAGTTGCAAGAGAGTTCTCACAAGCTGAAAAGGCCAAATCATGAATAAAAACGCTACGCGATTTAGCGGAATAGCCTGAAATCCTGGTTTTCATGGGCCAAACTGTGGATTTATATATCATTCATTGGTCTTCACCCAAACACAGGGTACACTATACCAATGATCTCAGCTATTGCAAACTACATTCGACCATATCTCACAAATGTTCGATGCCATCAGTGCAGGGTCGTAACCTTGACATGGTCCCCGGCGGGGATTACAACACATTTTCATCCATTAATATGATCCCCGGCGGGGGTGTCACGCATTTTCAACCATTGATGTACACGTCAATGAAGGTCAAACAGCCTTGACATGTTCCCCGGCGGGGGTTACAATGTAACTCATCCATTGATGCACACATCAATGAAGGTTAAGCAGCCTTGACATTATCCTCAGCAAGGAACTCATCCGTTGATGCACACATCAATGAAGGTCAAGCAGCCTTGACATTATCCTCAAAAAGGATCTCATCCATTGATACACATGTCAATGAAGGTCAAGCAACCCTGACAACACCGACTATTGGAAGTAACTCCAACAGAATAGCGGAAGGACCTGACGATACAAACTAGGGAAAAACATCCTCATCGGGGAGGACCGATGATGGAATCTGTTATACACATCCTCAATAGACAAAACTCATCCTCACAGAGTGTCTTGTACGTGAGAGATATATTTTTAGGATAATGTCTGTATCAACGATTAAAGACTTTTGGTGATAGCCCCAACGTCAACAATCCTAAAGAGTCCTGGTAGATGTGGATCATGCGTCCAAGACAGTTCATCAGGCTGGTTATTATTGCCATCCCCGACAGAAGCAACAGGGAGCCGGCAATCATCCCATCATGTTGGAAGACAATCCAACAAACTATATACATTTGCATTATGAATTGTATTATAATCATCTTGTTGCATTTCAAGTGTCTAGTATTCTTTATCCTATCCATGCCATTGCATTGCATAAATATGATAAAGAGGGGCATCTGTAGACACTTGAAATTTTTCTGCCTACCTGTTACTAACATTTCAGGAAGTGCGGAATCTTCTTTCAGAGATAACCCTGAAAGACAGCTCAGCTTAATCCCGGATACCACTGGAAGTTCAGTTTCAACCCCAAAAAACACACCGGGAGTATCCTTTCCCCATTTCAGAGATAACCCCGAGGATAGCAGTGCAAATACCAGAAATTCCACCGGAGAAGGCCGAATCATCTTGGAGATAACCCCGAGATGTTCAGTCTCATTCCCGGAAATAACACCGGGAAAGACAATGTTAACCTTGTAGATAACCCCAAGGAGTGCAGTTGCAGTTCCGGAGATAACCCCAGAAACGCTTGTTTCAAATGTATGCAGTCAGTTTAAACCTCGAGACTCCCACCGAGGCACTCAATTCCCAAACCCGGAAATAACCCCGGGAGGATAGGCACACCTCAGAGACAACCTTGAGGGAAATCAACACTTGCAGCGGTCCAATCTTAGAGATAACCCTGAGTAACGTCTGCTTTATCTACCAAAACCGGAGATAACCCCGGTGAAAGGCAAAGTCAAATGACCACCTAAACCCCGCATGGCGCCATCTCAATAAACAACAATCAACATACATTCTACACAACAATGTCCCACAAGAACCAAGGAGTTGCAATCCCGAGTGACTACTACGCAAGGCAGCACACCGGATAGAATTTGAAGCCTGAAGAGATAGGACATGGTTCCATCTTCCATACTTCGTACAACCTCTAATCCCATGTCATTACACAGCTCTGGACAACAACAGTCCAAAACAGGTCTTATTCACCTCAATCGGATGCTCGAATTGAAGTTCTGCAAGTTCAAGCGGACATCACGTTGCATGCATGCACGTACTTCGAGACGGCGGGACTCGCAGAGCCCAGAGCACCCCAACGACCATGCCCATAAAGCATCTACGATTATCGTAGTACACTGCGGCTCCCAAATTCTATAAATATAGAGCTTGTGGTGGCCATATTCAAGAGAAGAAAGGCGAGGAAGCCCTGTCCAATTTGCTCTATACACACCCTATATTGAGTGCTTTCTCATTTTAAACACTTGTTAGCTCATATATAGCTATATTTTTACCGGGGGGAGCCGAGTGTTCATCCACTTAAAGTCATAGAAGTCTTCTTTGGCAGCCCACTATAAGCCTTCTTACACATTATAAAGCATTTCTCTTCATCTTTGCACACACTCTTCTTCACGTTGAGAGTCATTTTGTGTGTGTATGACCAGACTTCGGTCCGTGGTTTTCATTTTTGTCTATATATATATATATATATATATATATATATATATATATTAACATTATCGAATTATGCATCGATTGAGCCTGGACTCATGTCCGGAGCATTTATTTACTTATATATATATATATATATATATATATATAGGAAAGTTCAAGAGCATAAGTTTTGAGTAGCATAATTCCTTAAAGAGCATAAGTATTTAAAGCAAGTAAACCCAAAACAAGTATTTAAAGCAAGTAAACCCAAAACATTGTTCCGTGTTTTTTTAGAACATCCAAAATCGTGCCCTAGCTGCTGTCTTCTCTCCATAGTTTCTTTCTTCTTTCCATAGTTTCTTTCTTCTTTCCATATCCATAGCTTCTCTATTCTCTCCAAATCGAACGCAAGCAGAGGCAAATCGGCTTCTCTCTTATCTCCTCTCCAAATCGGACGTAAGTAAAACCTTAGCTTCTCTCAAAATTAGGTATGTGTATGTGAGTTCCTCTGTTTATACGAAGTGCAGTTACTGATTTGCAAACCCAAATCCTCTTGCTCGAGGTACTTCATCATTAGTCCGACCTGTGTTCATCCTCTCTGTTTATGGTGCTTGAAAACAGAACCCAAAAGTCCGACAAAAGAAACACAACCACCAAATTCTTGATAAATCACCATTTATAAATAAATTCCCTGAATAGGCAATCTTAACCGTTATCTATATTACAAATAAATAAATTAAAAAAAACAACATAAAATCCTGATGTTTATAAAAGTATGGAAACACAATCCAACTACAGAGCCCTAAAATATAATTAAGTATATACATCAATAGGGAAAAGTGGAAGATAAAACTGTACCAATTGAATTTGGGATAATGAGGAACGAAATTGTCATTCAAGTGAGTTTGTGATAATTGATAGCGTAGATGACACCATGACCCAAGACAGATTGATATATACTGATGGAGAGAGAAACTAAAATCCCAATTATGTTATTTTAATTGTATTTATATTTCTAATTTTGCAGTTTTTATTTTTCAACTTTTCTTCGTATTGATCCAATTTTAAACGTTTATGTTATTTTATTTTGAAAACTGTGTAAGAAGTTTAGTGAATTTGATTTGAAAAAAAGTAAGCCAGTGAATTTAATTGTCTAAGGAACCCTATTAGTTCAACCAAAATTAAAGGCATGGATCTTATCATAATTGTTTCAATTTTAGTTTAACTTTTCTGAATTATACTGAATTAGTCATTTCTTATCCTATCCAGTTCTAGGAGTGGGATAAGACTTGTACAAAGTTCAAACCTTTAACTTGGTTTCAGTTCTATTGTTAATAGTGTTCATCATATATAGGAGTGGGATAACCGATCTCAAAGTTCATTTTAAGGTATGTTTATTTTTGATTTGGTCTTTAAGCTCTGATTTGGTCCTATGTCGCATCATTTGCAATAATTGTTGTTGTTACTGCTGCAGGCTTAATAAAATAGTTTGGTTATTATCAAGTTCATTTAGTGACTTCTGCATACTTGAGGCTTAAAATTACTGGATTGTGTAAACATAAAATGAACTTGATTCTTTTTCAAATAGTTTTTGGGATAGTTGATGTATCAAAAGCAGTGATCTGTTGCCTTTTGTGAGCTTGTCTCTCGTTAACTTCATAAAATCATTTGCATTATTAATTGGTGAACCGCCGTATGCCTTATTAGTGCCACAAGGTTCAGTAAATGATGCAAACATTTGAAAATCCACTTTCTCATATAAACCTTATACTTAGAATTATGTTCAGCTTCCTTTTGCAATCTTTGAATAATATTTCGCATTTTAGAAATGCAAAGTTTTAGGTGGTTGTATATGATTACACTGAATTAACCTCAACTAGTGTTGGTGTTGGACATTTTCACTTCTCTTCGCAGTACTCATCTTTTACATGTTTTAGTTCTTTTACATGTTTTTGTTTTCTATTATTTCTTCTGTTGATCTAGTGTTTTCACTTGTATATAGAATACTAGAGAGACTGCACATGTTATTCGAGTTGCCTTTGACGAAGGCTAAAAGGTACTTGGAGGATGTTCTTGCCCACAAACAAGCCATCCCATTCACAAAGCTATCGTCGATTTCAAAGATTAATGGAAGAATTTTTTTTTCAGGAACTCCAAAAGAATGTAATAGTTTAGCCATATGTTTTTTTATTGTTTTTAGCTTCTGCCTCTTAACATTCTATTATCTATTAGTAGTACCATGACACGCAAGTTCATGCAATTGTAATGGCATTGAAAAGTTTTGGCAGATTAATGAAAGTTAGGCAAAATGTTGGGGTCATCTCATTGTCATTGTCATTTGCTTGAAACATCCATAAAATTTGTTATGTGGCATTTGCCGTGGATCATCCATAGAATTTGTAACATAGGTCGTATATGTTATGAATCTTCTATTTATACATTTTATGTGCATCGTATTCCCAGTTGCTTGTCGATTTTGTTACAACAATAACACCCAAAATTGAATCTGAAACAGAGGAAATGGGACTCTGCCTTGGTTACTACAACTCAAATGAGCAGGAAGAGGCTAGTGGCCTTATGGTTCAAACAGAAAAGGGATGGTTGGCACTTGAAAGTGAACCAGATGAGATTATAAAGCCTCTTATTTGTACTGTCATATATGTTCAATTGTTGGTTGCTGATACAAAGAATCTTGAATTACACAGCCAAGTTCATTACAACATGAAAATGATAAGCAGGAATGAAGCCGTAAACTAGATTAATCTGACACACTGGAAGTTTGTTCTACTCAAAAATTTACCATGCTTAGGATTGCAGAAAAAGGGGATGATAACCCATCACCATGGATGGCGGTCCTTAACACTAACGCCGCCACGGCGGCCTTTGCATTTCCGAGCACCTGCAGCGTCACAGCACTCGTGTGCTTCGTCACCAAAAAATTCATCAAGTTCACCAAATACGCATCCGTCGCATTCCCCACCAACAAAAACACCATAAACAGATCGCCTCGCTTTCTCACAAAGAATTCCAAACACATTCCCTCTATGTACAACGAACGGAAGCAAAATCATGGCAGCCATCGGCACCATATACAACAACAAATTTATCGAATGCAATTTCTCGACGAACTCAATAATGTTCTTAATACCGTCGGAGAAAGGAATGATCTAATGGCGTTGGGGCTATAGCTGTACCGTACATCTCCCGAAGGAGTCGCCGAAATGTCAAGAACTTGGTCGTTGACTGTACTACCTCCACCATGGGCATATTTGGGATTTTGAATTTTCTCTTTCCTCTCCACTATATTTGCTCTATCTGTGTGTTTGAGATCTGAAGGTGGGTGATAAGAATTAAGATGGAGGGATACTATTGGGGGTTGTAGATCTGATCTGACGGTGGACGTTAGATTTGTGGTGAGTGGGGTGGTGTGGACTGTTGGATTATATACTTATGCTTTTTAAGGAAATTATGTTACTTAACACTTATGCTCTTGAACTTGGCCGTATATATATATATATATATTTCTGTCAGGCCTGGAGTTTACTTTGTGGCCGTTTACTGCTTTATTTACATTCCGTCCCGCCTAGAGTTTACTTCATGGCGGTTGATCATTTTTACTGCTTTCTTTACATTCCATCCCTCTTGGAGTTTACTTCGTGGCGGTTGATTGCATTTACTGCTTTATTTACATTTCTGATCCCCCATGGAGGGGCTTCGTGGTGGTTGATCATGTATGTATATATATATTTATAGCTTTTATATATATAACTGCTTATTGCTTTTCATATAAACTACGGCATCGTGTGAGCCTAAGAATCATGTGATCACAGATTAAGTCCACTAAATCTAGATTCGATTTTCGTGATGGACATTTTCAGCTGTAAGCAGCTTGTAAATTATTCACGGTGTTTGAATTTCCTTAGATGGCTTTCATGCCCATGAGGAATTCGGCACTACTATATATTATTTTCTCTAAGATGCTTCGTATCTCGAAAATTAAAGCAATCAAGCCGAATATTTAATAACAAAATAGAAGTATGAAAAGGTCTCACTTATTATTAAGCACAGGATTTGAAAAAACCTCTTACAAAACCTCACTGCTATATCATGTCTAAAATTGAATTTTTCATAAAATTCAAACCCTTTGTATATAGGTGCGAATGAGGCCTCGCACTACTTTCAAATAATAGCACATTAACTCACACACACACACACACACATTCATATAGCAGTTTCTTGAAAAGTGGCGGTCACCGTGGTAACACGGATGTCAGGGGGTGCCTAACACCTTCCCTCTACATAATCAAGCCCCCGAACCCAAATGAATCTCGGTTTCACAGATCCGTGTAGCAGTGTCACATCACTGGGTTAATGTGCAAATCTTTTCTCGGTTACGTTGGTGGAACCAGTTAAAAACACCAACTGGCGACTCTTATAGTCAAATCGTCGACATATACATATCGGACCTTTTTTACTTGTTTTTTTCAAACAAATCTCACATAACATAAGAACACCAAAGAACAAGAACAGAAAAGGGACAAATAAAAATCCTGACGTCGACATTCACATCTCATTCTTCGAAGAACTTCATATTCTCTCTAGATAATTCATCTCTTTCTTTATTCAGTTCATTTATGGATTTATTTTAGTTTTCTCAATTCTCCCATCACCAGATGTCTTATTCTCTAACTTTTCTTTTCCAAGGAATACTCTCATTTTCACTTTCATCTTGCAGAATAACAAGAATCTTTCATAATTGTTCAATAATTGGAAAGTAGTATGAATAACTCAGGAATTTAAAAGATTCCAAATCATGCTGAGGGGTCTCAAGATCTTGAACTCATCTTGAGGTTTAATAGTGCTTCACCCCCGGTACTTCACACTATAAATCGTTCTAACATAATGTTTAACAATCATATAAACTGTAAACATTCTACATCAGTGCTCTAGGTGATCAGCCTATCGCACTACTACGTCGTGCACACACGTAGTACATCTTAACATCGCAACGACTATATGCGTTACTTTTGGAACCATTGTTTCCAATAACAAGTCCCCTTTATTGGGTTGTTCACCTCAGCTTCTCAACATCTGAATCTGCACCAAAATAATTTGGTTTGGCATAATTTCTCAAAGAATGCTTGAATTACATAAACATTTTTCAATAATCGTCTAGCCGAATCAAATAGCTTAGACTTTTAACAACTCGAACATCAATCAAAATAGTTTTAGCCAATTCAATTGGCATAACTTTCTAAGTTAAAAAAACTAAAAATCTTTTTATATGATGTCATGATACCATACTCTCTCGATAGTACGTTAAGGATTCAGTCATTATATGACTTTGATATGCTACATCATACCATAGTGGGCTGACGATCATATGATCACATCCAACACTAGGTTTAACTGCATTGATGACTTCCTTATTTGTCATATCAACATTATATTTAGTGATGCTTTAATGACTACGGAAAAATAAAATACATTTTGATATTTTTAAGTCATTTTTATCTAGCTGAATCAATTAACATAGATATATGAATAGCGGTATTGGTTTTTTTTATAACTCATTGGTTCCATCATTTGATCCAATGTTTTTCAAGAAAATAGAAGTGCAAACATCAGCACGAAGTCAATAAATTTTGAAAAAAACCAGCATAGTTAGAAGATTTAGAATATTCAATTTTTCCTCCATCATCTTAAATTCTTACTCCACTACTTCGTTACTTAATCATTCTACTAATCTTTAGCACCATCAATGCTCACCATACCAAAAATTCTTAGTTCTTACGTTAGAAGTTTTCTATACGCAGTATAGTTCATCAAACTTACCACACTTTGGAAGTTCAGGAACTTGCCACAATAATATGAGCTTAAGAACTTATCCTAGTCAGACCATAGGCATCCATTCGCTAAGGAGTTCAAAATATATCATATGATTATGAGTCACACACTTACCATATGCATTAGTTTTAAGAACCATACCTAATATTAATATCATCTAACCTAATCTTAAAAGTCTCTAACTATCAAATATACACATGAGAAAAGAATCACCTTTCCACCACATATACATTGATAGCGCAACACCGGCATTCCAATGATTATCAATGTGATAAACCAAGTACATGCACAAAACCTTTTCCATACAAATGTATGTACAACTTAGTCACCATATGAGTCCTCAATTGAAATCCCACCTAACATTACCTTACTCTTAACTTATTCTTAACTTGCCCTTAACTTGCTCAATACGAATTCCTCGTATCACATTATCTATAACTCCTCGTGAGTTTATCTCATACTATGTCATAGTACATTTTCTTCATAACATCAAGCTATAATTATTCAAACATTACAGACCATCTTTCTTTTATAACTAAAACAGATCACGTCGTGATCTTATTCTATAATCATCTCCCTTAAAATTCTTTTCTTAACTCATGATCGTTTTGTTTTACAATCCTCTTTCTTACCTTTTTCATCATTTACGATTTCATTTATGCTCTTAATCTTACAGACTTTGTCTATTCATCATTATTCGTTATCTTGGCTATTGGAGTTAGGTAACTCCCAATTCTTATCTTTATATCTCTTCAAGATTCTTCTTTGAATGTTCTTATTTATATAACAATTCTTCCTTTATGAATTTCTAACTTCATTTACATTGCTCAACATTTCATTCGAGTTCCACATTTTCATCATACGTATATGTTTTCTATACTTGGTATACATCGAGTCTCTAATAGTTTCAATATGGTATGCTGAGTGGTTTCCCATAAACAACCAACAAACTAGGTTCTGACTTGCTAGCTCATATATACCTCCTCTCTATAAAGGAATCGTTTAGCCCATATACCATACATCAACTATTAAAGAGTACGATTGTACCAAACTTAAATATAACTTTTTATTAATTCTTAACTTCTTTATCATCCTCTTCTTATAGACATTGTCTATTTATTATCACCTTACATCCTTATTATTGGAGTTGGGTAACCCCACATTCATATTCCTTATAACTCTGCGAGATTCTTCTTTGAATCCTCTCATGCATGTTTTAATCCCTTCTTTATAAATTTCTTAAATTACTTCTTATTGTTCAAACTCTATCTGAGCTTATTCTTTATCATCTTCACATCTCTTCTCTAAGTTTATAGCCTAAGGTACTCTTACCTAAGGTTTCTAACCTATCAGCTTTGATACCAACTATAATGTCCCCAAAATTTAAATAATTTAATTCTCGACTTCGGTCGTTAACAATACATTCAACCTCTAATTTTACATCATTAAATGATAATACAACCATTGAAATTTGCGGAATAATTAAAATTTTCTATTACAAATTATTCTCGTTCCTAAAACTTTCAACATTTACATCTAAATATCTCAGAATCATTTTAATACTACAAAAGTTTACATCGCAAAACGATATTACAATTCACCATTAATACATTTATCGAAACATTAGACATGGTTTACAAGAATAACAACTTGGCTAGGATATTAAATCTTCATGTATCACTTTTGATCCATATAAATCAAGTAGCACATAATGTTATCTTCAATTCTTGAATCTGCAAAAATGGTTATTTACAAGAATAAGCTCGACAACTCAGCAAAATCTAATAGTTTTCATGCATCACGTAGCACATAATGACATGCTCAACATACATCTCATAATCATAAAACTAACATAGCATACATGTTGCAGCTTACATAACAACTATAAAGATTGAGTTCCTTACTCAATCAACATTCATAGCTCAATCATCATAATCATAGATTGACTTTCACATTTCATACTTTTCACATATATAATACATCATACAATAAAATTTTAAAGCAGTTCATCATCAAGTTCACATAGCAAAAAGTAACCGAAAAACTTGCCTTTACCAGCGTTTTACCAACATGCTAATACTTCTTGTCCTTTCACAACCTATACTATATGTGAGATTGATAATAAACAAAATCAATACTCGATCTCATGGTCAAATTTATTCTAAGACCTTACTTTATCTTATTATCCTTTATAATGTCTTTATAGACATCTAACTGTGTTTTATATGCAACTCAATTTTATTTTCATTTTCATCATCACACATGCTAGACTACCGCACTTGTAGTTTAATGTTCATATGTCACACCATTTTATTATACCACTTTGGTTTCAAAAATGCATATTCAACACGTTGTTTATATGTTTAATTTTCCTTCAAAAATCAAAAATCGCCCTTTTCGATTTCGTCCCATTATTATTCTTGTATTATCATCTTTTCATACTTAGATGCACATAACACCCAATATTAACCATTAATTAGACACTTTGTATACCAAAGTTTAGAAACACTATTACTTTTAGGCAGAACAGCCAAATTTGTAATTTGTTTACTTAATCCGTCAAATTCTTTTCGAGAAACGGAATTAGACTTGTCAGAAGAAGACATGGTTGGTTATAGGCTCGTGACCTTTTTAGATTTTGAGCGGGTAACAGGCCCAATTGTTTCTCTACAAAAACTTATGTAGTTTAGTCTTTATGGAATGTAAATGTTTACATGCTATCATAATGTGTCCATTTTAGGAATATTATCCTGCAAAAACGGGCGTCATTTGATAACATGTCATGCACGTGCAAATATTCTTCATATTTTCCATTACATAAAGATAAACATGGAATGAAATTACAAGTAAGTGCTTTACAAGTAATTGAAAATGGAAAGCATGAAGAGACTTTCCTCCGTGTTTGGTTTATCAGAGGCTGACCTATCTTAGGTTACTCTCGCGGCTTTTTGGCATGAAGGTTCCCAGATCATCGCAATCTACTTGGCGGAAAGTTAATCCGATCTTTCAATTGGAGCGAATCTGGGTGGTGCCTTTCCTGAGCCTCGTTGGAATTAGTCTCCCTATGAGTCCAGTAATCAAACACTGACATGATAGCCTCCTGTTGGAGGAACCACACAACATACATTCACATACAACGTGTCTCACTGTTTATGAAAATGATGACATGTGAAAAGCACTAATATCACAGATAGATATATTGTAGTGCAGTAAGTAAAATGCATTCGTACACATTCATCATAAATGTAAATACAACATTCACACACAAGCATATAACAGTTTTGAAAAGCTTATAGTAGCGGCTTAAACCCTCTTACTGGTGTCCCTAGCAGAGTCTCCACCTGTCGACGTCAGGATTTTTATTTGTCCCTTTTCTGTTCTTGTTCTTTGGTGTTCTCATGTTATGTGAGATTTGTTTGAAAAAAACAAGTGAAAAAGGTCCGACATGTATATGTCGACGATTTGACTGTAAGAGTACGCTGTTAGGTAGAATCTATATACGCACAACACGCAAGTATACGTGGTCAACAAGTAATAGAGTGATAAGTAGAATATCGTTCCCACAGTGACTAACTAGTAATAATCTTAACTTACGAGTACCAATTTCCTATTAATCCTAATTTTATTAAACAATTCAACTCAATAATTATAATTAAAGATTCTAATTTAAATAATAATTAAACTATCATAAAACAATCACAAATATCAAAATCTGGAATTTCAAACAATCAATGGAGAATTTGACTTATGATTTCACCCTAAGCTTCACTCTGATTTTAACACCTTTATTCCAATTCAATGCACTATCCCAATTTATTAATCAAGAACACGAACGTAGTATTAACCACCTCTCGATGCACTAATACCATATTAACGTAAATCCACAATTAAGATAGAAACACGTTAAACACCTTAATCAACTAACCCACTATATCTCTATGTGAGTTACAATTAAAGAAGGTTTAAGAATAAGTTCTCTATCCGATTACATGCAATATCAAGCATATCTCTACCTTAACATTCATCAAGATTAAGTTATTCACAAAATTCATGAACACATGCTATATCGACTAGGTCTAGATTTGAATATCCTCTCTCGATTCCATCCAATTCCACAAAGAATTGTTGATCAGACAATTCATAGGTTTAGCTCAAATCAATATAGATAAACTGGAAATAGACTATTGAAATGGAAATCAAAGGTTACAAAATCATCGTTTCACTTAAAGATCCATCATAAGCCTAAAAAGTGAATTAGTTCATACTAAACAAAATAAACACTGAATAAATCATAGAAAACATTCGTTTGATTACAAATAATAGCCTAAGACGAAGAATATTGAAAAACACCCTTCACGTAGCCTATAATAGCAATCGTCTTGAAAATCTCCTCAAAATACTCCTCCCAAAGCTTGCTAAGAAAAACTGGAATTTAATCTTCGTAATCTCACTTGTGTATCTTTCAAGTTATTGTTTATTGAGTAGATGTTATCCAACACACAAGTCCCAGCCGAAATTCCCCTCAATTAGAGTTACATTGCCATAAAAATAGCTAAGATTCGTGCCCAAAAAGAATTACAAACATTACAGGACACTTCAAAATCGACACCCCAGCCACGTGGTGTATGTTCTATAAACGCTTGGCCGTGAGACACCCTTCTGTCTAGCCAACTAAAGACCCCCAGCTCGTGAGGTTGTATAATATAAATATGCTCATCCCGTGATACCTTCCTGTTAACTAAGTAAGAAGACTCCCACCCCGTGAAGTGTATAAATAACCAGTTGAGCGTGACGGGCCTCTATACTCAACTTCTTGACATCTTTGAACTTCTAACTTTCTTCCAATCATGCTCCAATTGACTTCAAATCACACCGAATAGTTCTAAATGTACGTTTAATTCTATAACCACCATTCTACACATGAAATAATATAAAACAAGTAAAAATGAACATGATCAGAAGAATTTAGCAACAAATAAGCATGAAATGGGCATTGAATCGCGTATATAAAATCCACTTATCAAAATCCTCCAAACTTAAACCGTGCTAGTCCTCGAGCACAAAACAACTACATGCAATGCAATGAGATGAATTGAATATGACCTAACTTATATGCTTTCGAATCCAACAATATCGCAGAATCAAAATTTTCTTAATAGCCTCAACTAAAACAAGCAACTATACAATATCAATCACCAAAACCAATCTACAATTCCATTTTAATCCTCAAATCTCAAGCCATCATCACTGGTATAGTGTGTGTGTGCAACATCCATGATAACCAATACTGAGTCAAATTTCAATACAGAACCAATCTCTTAGAAGGAATCATGCAAGTATGAACTTAAAAATTTCAAAATAGATGTACTCCAACTAAAACTAAACAATCACTAATCTCAGGGGTTCAAGCAAGGTACTTATACTTTATTCATATACTTCCTCTCTTTTTTTTCTTTTTTTTAAATACGGGGGCTTTTTGCTCTTATTTCCCGATTTATTCTTTTTTATACACATAGCTATGCAATGTCTTATTCCCTTAGGCTTTTCAATGCTACCTTAACGAGCTTTCGACCAATGACTCCCAGACCATTAAGACCTTAGGGCGCTAGGTGTAAAGACAATCTCCTCGGGCTTACTTACTCAAGTAACAAAGGCCACAAAACTAGACAAGCACGCCACGGTGTTTATTCATACTTTTTTTATATTATTATTATTAATATTAACTGGATAAAGCTTATATACCCCACATATCCTCCCCCAAACTTAGGTTCTTGCCTAACTTTAGCCTTTACTGTCTATCCTTGTTATTTTGTTATTTACTCTAACATTATCCTTTAGAGACCATTTATGTATCAATTTGAACTGACCAATCAACACAGATGTTTGTTAATTATGCTATCCTTTTATACCAGTTTCAAACAAGCTCAAGATTTGATTTATAGCAGAAATTGTATCATAGTTCTAATACTCAATACTGTAATTGTTAACTTATTGTCAATCACATCATTGGCCTACAAACAATATGAAATACAACATTGATGGACTTACGCAACACAATATTTATTAACTAAATTTTTCTTCTTTTTTTTATATAAGGATAACAAAATGCATTACAAGATTATCTACTATGCAATGACAAACATTAACCTAAACTATCATGCAATACTGAAATTAAAATGCAATACAGAAATTTAAATGACAAAATGCGAAATGCAACCTAAATGAGCTAAATGCATGCAAACATGTATTTAAATCCCCCAAACTTAAGTAATACCATGTCCTCGTTGGATGAATAGTAAAAATAAGTACGTGAGGTCTTCCCTGCTATCGCTTAAGTCTGCGGAGGTGGTTGTTGTTCTTCTTCGTCTGAATCACTTGGTGGAAACCTTGGCATTGGCATGGGTACATTGATATGGAAATTGTCTTTCTTAGGGTTAAAGCTTTGAAGAGTTATGTTCAGAGAAGCAAAAGATGCGTTCATGGCATCAAACATGTACTCTTGCCTCATTACCAATCGATGCATTTCTCGATGTGTTGCCTTGTTGTGCGCATTCAATTGATTTTGAAAATCAAGGAACTGAGAACTGGATATGGTCTCGGCCTGCGGTACTTGCTCATCCCCTTGATCACCCATTGCTTCATCGTCATCCCCCGATGTCTCTGTAGCATCAACGTCATCTTCCGAATCTGACGAGAAAATGAACCCCAAACCACGTGGATGTGACTCGCCCCCTGCCCATACGGAATACCTCACTATCATCCTAGAATCAAGTAATGCAAGCGGCATTTGTGTGGGCTCGTCATCAGACCATCTTACCCCTGCGTTGCGACACAACCCACATATGAGTGATGGGTGTGGCAAGCCTCCAGAAAAGTTTCCACGTAAGTACCGACGGATGGAGGAACAAATAATGGCCCCGACATCGATGATGAAATCTTGCACAATGGTGTACAACAATAATGCCTTCTCTTTTGTGACATCCGAGGTATGTTGGGACGGAAGTAATTTTGCACATAGGAATGCGTACCAAATTTTGCCATACCAGCCAAAGTCCTTGCTATGGAACACGGTGCCTCCCTTTTGACCTTTAATCCAAGAAGTTCCCGGCTTTGTCATCTCCGTGATTATAGCATCATAGTTCGGGTCAGAATTATGGAGATGAGCATAATGGCAGTAGCGAGGTACCCTCAATTGGTAATAGGTGTTGATGGCATCGGCACTGAATGGAACCAACCGACCTCGTACAAATGCGTGGAATGGTTCTTTGTCCTCAACATTTGTGTAGAATTCTTTGACAATGTTCACAACGGCATGTTCTGGCTCCTCGGTGAATTTGGTCCATCCTTTTTTGGTAAATTTGAGGCATAAGCTCCCCATCGTTAGGATCCGGTGCCAACCCCTACTCCGGTGTAAGGGCTTTGGTGAGCATGTAGTCATACCGGTCAGCGGCGGCGACACTTACAAATTTTCGACGATCGAAGGTGCAGGTTGTTTGAGATGGTCGTGAACTTTCCTCCCTTTGGCGTTTAGAAGATGATTGTGAAGCCATGTCTCTCCCTATTGTTGGACTTGCCTTAGCTCTCTCCCAAACCTTTCAATTTTATCCTCTCTAGCTCACAAGTATACTCTATGTTTGCTTTATATCAATTGTTGTGGGATATTTGGTATGAGATGTGGTGCTATATATAGAGGTGCAAGAATTTGATCTATTGGTGGATTGAAGAGGTTGGGTAATTAATGAAGTTAATGTGGTAATGGTAATAGTGGATGGAGGTTATGAGGTTTAATGGAGATAGTGGGTGATTGGTTATGGGAGGAGGTTACATAACTGCCACCTTTGTCTCTTGAATTTCTAGACCTAGCCCGTGGACTATTATTCTTGGAAGGCCACCCCTGGCTATGCCCGCTTAGGTGAGTTTAGGGACCCCAGCCCGTGGTTGTAGTGTAAATGGGGCTGCCCGTGGTATCTACTATCAGACTCCTTGGTTTTGCTTCAATGTAACTCACCTCTGCTTCAATGTAATGCTTGATCATCCTTTATCCATCCCGCGTGACATAAAACATGAAGTTTAGTGGGTTGTTTATAAAATGAAGTAATGTTGAGAGATTAACTAGACTTTCAATGTATGTTGTTAACTATTAATTGAATAAAAACTATATTGTAACGACTATAAATGAAAAATACGAGAATAAACTAAAGATTGGGTTACCTCCCAATTAGCGCTTGATTTTAAGTCGTTCAGCCTGACTACTTCCTGTTAATGTTGTGTCGGTCAATGTGATGGCGATCACGTCGGAGTTGGCTTCTCCACCCCAATAATGCTTCAATTGGTATTCGTTTACTTTGAACGTATCTAGTGGATTTCAACTGTAGAGTTCTACTGCGCCATGAGAGAAAACCTGTTTGATAGTGAATGATCCCGACCATCTCGATTTAAGCTTTCCGGGGAATAATCGCAACCGTGATTTAAACAATAGTACTGATTGACCTGGCTCGAATGTTCGTTGCATAATTTTCTGGTCGTGCTATCTTTTTACCTTTTCTTTGTAAATTTTGGAATTCTCATAGGCTTGAAGGCGAAATTCGTTGAGTTCATTCAATTGAAGTAATCTTTTCTCCCTTATAGCTGCTTGATCAAAATTGAGTTTTTGAACCGCCCAATATGCCTTATGCTGTAGCTCGACCGGTAAGTGGCATGCCTTCCTGAACAGTAGTTGATATGGTGACATCCCTATTGGCGTCTTGTATGCAGTCCGATATGCCCATAATGCATCGTCTAATCTCAGCGACCAATCTTTTCGACTCGGATTCATCATTTTCTCTAATATCTTCTTAACTTCTCTGTTTAATACCTCAGCCTATCCACTGGTTTGAGGGTGATACGTTGTAGCTACCTTTTGGTTAACCCCATACTTGGCCAAAAGAGCAGTAAAGGACTTATTACAGAAGTGACTACCTTCGTCACTGATTATTACTCTTGGTATGACAAACCTCGTAAAGATGTTCTTTTGTAGGAACTTCAGGACCACCTTGGCATCGTTTAATGGTAATGTTGCAGCTTCAACCCACTTTGATACGTAATCCACTGCGAGGAGAATATACTGATTGTTTAAGGATGAAGGGAATGGCCCCATGAAATTGATACCCCATACGTCAAAGATTTCCACTTCAAGAATTGTTTGTAGAGGCATCTCATTCGGTTTCAAAATGTTGCCCACTCTTTGACACATATCACATTGCTTGACAAAATGGTGGGCATCTTTGAATAACGTAGGCCAATATAAACCTGTTTGTAACACCTTCGCTGTTGTCCTCTCAATCCCATAATGTCCGCCATACGCAGATGAGTGACACTCGTGCAGAATGTTCTTCACTTTGCTATAGGGAACGCACCGTCGAATCATTTTGTCAGCGCACTTCTTGAACAAATATGGTTCGTCCGACATGTACCATTTCACGTCATGAAGAAATTTCCTTTTCTGTTGTCTTGTGAGGTCAGGTGGTAGAATGTTGCTCATAATAAAATTTCCATAATCCCCATACCACGGAATCTCTACTGAAATCCCAAATAGTTGTTCATCTGGGAATGACTCATTAATCTCACATCTGTTGTCTTTCGTTTTCCCTTGGTTTTCCAACCTAGACAAGTGATCGGCTACTTGGTTCTCCGTACCCTTCCTATCTTTTATTTCTAAGTCAAACTCTTGAAGTAGGAGAATCCACCGAATAAGGCATGGCTTAGCATCCTTTTTCGCTATCTAGTACCGAATTGCCGCATGGTCCATGTAGACTATCGCCTTAGTCCCGATCAAGTAAGCCCGAAATTTTTCAAATGCATACACCACTGCAAGTAATTCTTTTTATGTGGTTGTGTAATTCATTTGAGTTTCTGTAAGTGTTTTTCTTGCATAGTATATAGTGTGAAACACCTTGTCTCGACGTTGGCCTAAAACAGCCCCAACCGCGTAGTCACTTGCATCACACATGAGCTCGAATGGCATGCTCCAATCTGGTGTGACTATAACGGGGGTTGTAGTCAATTTTCTTTTTAATAAGTCAAACGTTGTCTTGCATTCTTCATCAAAGTTGAAAGTCGCATCCTTCTCTAACAAACTACATAGAGGTTTTGCAATTTTAGAGAAGTCTTTTATGAATCTCCGGTAGAATCCAGCGTGTCCTAAGAAACTCCTAATACCCTTAACTGAGCTCGGTGGAGGCAGTTTTTTAATAGTTTCCAACTTTGCTTTGTCAACTTCTAATCCTTGAGCCGATACCTTATGGCCCAAAATTATGCCCTCTTTACCCATGAAGTGGCATTTTTCCCAATTTAGTACAAGATTCGTGTCCTTACATCATTGCAACACCATGACCAGATTCTTCAAGCAAATATCAAAGCTATCCCCATAGATTGAAAAGTCATCTATGAAGACCTCAACATTTTTCTCCACCATCATACACCGTTGAAAAGTTGCAGGTGCATTGCATAGCCCAAATGACATTATCTGGAATGAAAATGTGTCGTAAGGGCACGTGAATGTTATCTTTTCTTGATCCTCCGGAGCAATGACTATCTGGTTATAGCCCGAGTATCCATCCAATAAACAGTAATACTCATGTCCTGCCAATCTATCCAACATTTGATCAATAAACGGCAGTGGGAAATGGTCTTTTTGGGTTGCCTTGTTCAATTTTCTATAATCCATGTAAACCCTCCAACCGTTCACTGTTCTAGTCGGTATTAATTCGTTGTCCTCATTCTACACCACTGTCATTCCTCCTTTTTTCGGAACGCACTGCACTGGACTAACCCATTCGCTGTCGGAAATCGGGTAGATGATGCCGGCATCTAACCACTTCAACATTTCTTTCTTAACAACTTCCTTTATAATCAGGTTTAGTCGCCGTTGTTGCTCCACCGTTGGTTTGGCCTAATCTTCCATCAAAATCTCGTGCATGCAAAATGATGGGTTGATTCCCTTTATATTCGCAATTGTCCACCCGATCCCTGATTTATGTTCCCTAAGCACCCTCAATAATTTTTCTTCCTGCAATTCGTTAAGTGCAGCAGAAATAATAACAGGTAAAGAATTTGAATTGCCTAAGAATGCATACCTGAGGTGTTTAGGGAGCTGCTTAAGTTCTAACTTTGGTGGCTCCTCCAATGATGGTTTTTGATTTTTACGTGGTTACCTCCCTCAGTGTAATGCGATGGTTCAAACGGTGTTCTAAATCTGGAAACTCGTGGCAATGAGTCTAGCATTTATAAGTAATCCACCAATTCTTGATCATCGACCTCTTCATCCTCCAATAACGTTGTTTTTAATGGATCGTGGACCAAACAATTGCTCATATCATCATTGATGATTTGCTCAATCAAATCCATTTGAAAACATTCTTCCTCATCCGTAGGGAATTTCATGGCCTTAAACACATTAAATTTTACTTCTTGATCTTAGACCCTCATAGTGAGTTCCTCTTTTTGTACATCTATGAGTGTCTTACTCGTGGTCAAAAATGGTCTCCCTAGGATAATTGTGATGTTTTTGTTCTCCTCAAAATCCAAAATGATAAAGTCTGCGGGGAATATAAACGTGTCCACTTTCACACCATCTACTTCGAAAGTGCAGCAATCTGTGCGTGTATAGCTGTCACACCATCTACTTCTAACACCCCAATTTGCCTTCACTTTGTGTCATTCTCCTTTGTGTGGGCCTTTGGTAGTTATTAGCCGCCATGGTTTCAATCAAATCGTAGGCTTCCTTGTAACTCTTAGCCATGAATGCTCCGCCCGACGCTGCATCAATACTCATTTGTAGCCACTTGGGCAATCCATGATGTTGGCATTTTCTGAGCAATTCTTTGTATCTATCCCATGCCTTATATAACGACTCCCCATGTTGATGTTCAAACATCGTTATCTCGTTCCTCATCTTTGCCGTTTTCGCTGGTGGAAAGAATTTGGAGAGGAATTTTTGAGCTAAATCCTCCCATATAGTTATTGAACTGGATGGTAGAGAATGCAACCAACTCTTCGCCTTGTCCCGTAAAGTAAATTGGAACAAGAGAAGTCTCACCGCCTCATCTGACACCATATTATACCTAAAGGTGTTGCAAATTTCCAGAAAGCTGACTAGATGCTCGTTCGAATCGTCATTTGCCAATCCCCCAAACTGAACTAAATTCTGAATCATTTGAATCATCCCAGGCTTGATTTCAAATGTGTTAGTAGATATTGCGGGCCTGGAGATGCTTGACTGTAGTTCACTCACTTTGGGTGTGGCGAAGTCCCTTAACGCTTTCCGATCTTCGGCTGCCATTTCCTCTTCCTTTTCAGATGTTTTGAATTCTTGCCCCGTTTCCTTGATCCACTTACTCAACCTCTGAAACCTTTTCTCAATGTCATCCTCAAAAGGCAGCAAATCTGGATTTTTGGACCAAGTTTGCATAAACTGCTTCCAACACCTGAAATAAGAAGCACAAAACTAAAATAAAAATGTCTTAGTAAAACTGGATTAATTAAACTGATATTGTAAAACTATTAAGATTTATACTAAATAATCCCCGACAAAGGCGCCAAAAACTTGTTGGGTAGAATCTATATACGCACAACACGCAAGTATACGTTGTCAACAAGTAATAGAATGATAAGTAGAGTATCATTCCCACAGAGACTAACTAGTAATAATCTTAACTTACGAGTACCAATTTCCTATTAATCCTAATTTTATTAAACAATTCAACTCAATAATTATAATTTAAGATTCTAATTTAAATAATAATTAAACTATCATAAAACAATCACAAATATCAAAATCTGGAATTTCAAACAATCAATGGAGAATTTGACTTATGATTTCACCCTAAGCTTCACTCTGATTTTAACACCTTTATTCCAATTCAATGCACTATCCCAGTTTATTAATCAAGAACACGAACGTAGTATTAACCACCTCTCGATGCACTAATACCATATTAACGTAAATCCACAATTAAGATAGAAACATGTTAAACACCTTAATCAACTAACCCACTATATCTCTATGTGAATTACAATTAAAGAAGGTTTAAGAATAAGTTCTCTATCCGATTACATGCGATGTCAAGCATATCTCTACCTTAACATTCATCAAGATTAAGCTATTCACAAAATTCATGAACACATGCTATATCGACTAGGTCTAGATTTGAATATCCTCTCTCGATTCCATCCAATTCCACAAAGAATTGTTGATCAGGCAATCATAGGTTTAGCTCAAATTAATATAGATAAACTGGAAATAGACTATTGAAATGGAAATCAAAGGTTACAAAATCATCGTTTCACTTAAAGATCCATCATAAGCCTAAAAAGTGAATTAGTTCATACTAAACAAAATAAACACTGAATAAATCATAGAAAACATTCTTTTGATTACAAATAATAGCCTAAGACGAAGAATATTTAAAAACACCATTCACGTAGCCTAGAATAGCAATCGTCTTGTAAATCTCCTCAAAATACTCCTCCCAAAGCTTGCTTAGAAAAACTGGAATTTAATCTTTGTTATCTCACTTGTGTATCTTTCAAGTTGCTGTTTATTGACTATATGTTATCCAACACACAAGTCCCAGTCAAAATTCCCCTCAATTAGAGTTACATTCCTATACAAATAGCTAAGATTCGTGCCCAAAAAGAATTACAAACATAACAGGACACTTCAAAATCGACACTTTTTAGCCCCGCCTTGGTGTATGTTTATAAAGCATATTTTTGCCGTGATCTCCTTCTGTCTAGTCCAATGAAGACCCCAGCCCAGTGGGGTGTATAGTATAAATATACCTACCCCGGTAGGCTACCTGCCTGTTAACTGAGTAAGAAGACCCCCCTTGGCCGAGGTTGTATAACCGACTAAGCGCCGCCGTGGAACCTCGGTCTATTTCTTGACATTACGAACTTCTAACTTTCTTCCAATCATGCTCCAATTGACTTCAAATCACACCGAATAGTTCCAAATGTACGTTGAATGCTACAACCACCATTCTACACATGAAATAACATAAAACAAGTAAAAATGAACATGATCACAAGAATTTAGCAACAAATAAGCATGAAATGGACATTGAATCGCATATATAAAATCCACTTATCAGTCGCCAGTTGGTGTTTTTAACTGGTTGCACCAACGCAACCGAGAAAAGGCTTGCACATTGACCTAGTGATGTGACATTGCTAAACGGGTCTGTGAAATCGAGATTCATTTGGGTTTGGGGGCTTGATTATGCGAAGGGAAGATGTTAGGTACCCCCCGACATCCGTGTTACCATGGTGACCGTCACTTTTTAAGAAACTGTTATATGAATTTGTTTGTGTGTGGATCAATGTGCAATTTATTTGGAAGTAGTGCGAGGCCTCGTTCGCACCTATATACAAAGGGTTTGAATTTATATAAAAATTCAGTTTTAAACATGATATAGCAATGAAGTTTTGTAAAATAGGTTTTTTAAACCCTGTGCTCAATAGTAATTAAGACCTTTTCATACTTCCATTTTTATTATTAAATGTTCGGCTTGTTTGCTTTTATTTTCGAGATGTGAAGCATCTTCGAGAAAAAAAACTATAGCAGTGCCGAACTCCTTATGGGCATGAAAGCCATCTAAGGAAATTCAAACACTGTGAATAATTTACAAGCTTCTTACAGCTGAAAATGTCCATCACGGGAACCGAATCTAGATTCAGTGGACTAAATCTGTGATCGCATGATTCCTAAGCTCACATGATGCCGCAGTTTATATGAAAAGCAGTAAGCAGTTATATATATAAGCTATAAATATATATATATACAGACATGATCAACCACCACGAAGCACCTCCATGAGGGATCGAAAATGTAAATATATAAAAGTGATAAATATATATATAGAGACATGATCAACCACCACGAAACACCTCCATAGGGGATCAGAAATGTAAATAAAGAAATAAATGTGATTAACCACCACGAAGTAAACTCTAGGTGGGACTGAATGTAAAGAAAGTAGTAAAAACGATCAACCGCCACGAAGTAAACTCCAGGCGGGACGGAATGTAAATAAAGCAATAAAAGGCCACGAAGTAAACTCCAGGCCTGATAGAAATGTATGTATATATATATATACATATATAAAATCGGTAAACGTACAGGATGTTTCTAAATCCCGGCTTGGTTTATCATTTCAGCGATTTGTCGCTATATAAGCAAATAAACGCTCCAGACATAAGTCTAGGCTCAATCGAGGCATAACTCGATAATGTTAGTCCATATATAAATATATACATATATAAGTATATATATACTGCATGAAATGAAAACCACGGATCAAGAAATGCAGGCATACACACACCACACGACTCTAAATGTGAAGAATAGTGTGTGCAAAGATGAAGAGAAAGGCTTTATAGTGTGTAAGAAGACTTACAGTGGGCTGTCAAAGAAGACTTTTAGAACTATAAATGGATGAACACTCAACTCCCGCTTGTAAAAATATAGCTATATGTGAGCTAACAAGTGTTTAAAATGAGAAAGCACTCAATATGGGGTGTGTATAGAGCATATTTGACATGGCTTCCTCGCCTTTTTTTCTTGAATTATGGCCACCCCAAGCTCTATATTTATAGAGTTGGTGGTCAGATAGAATACTACTTGGTAGCCACAGATGCACATACATATTTGCCCGGGGTGCCCGGGTTTCTTGGTCCCACCGTCTCGAAGTACATGCACTCGTGCACTGCGATGTCTGCTCAAACTTGCAGAACTTCAATTCGAGCATCCAATTGAGGTGTACAAACCTTTTTCGGACCGTCGTTGTCGAGAGTTATGCAATGACATGGGATTAGAGATTGTACGAAGTCAGGAAGAGGGGACCATGCCTATGGTCTTCAAGCTTCAAATTCTATCCTGTGTGCTGCAATGCGTAATAGTCACTATGGAATAGAACTCCTTGGCTCTTGTGCGACATTGTTGTGTAGAAATGTATGTATGAGATATTGAGACGGCGTGATGTGAGGTTGAGGTGGCAAGATGACGATGTTGGCCCTCACCGGGGTTATCTCCGGTTTGGGCTGATAAAGCAGATGTTGCTCAGGGTTATCTCTAAGATTTGACTGCTACAAGTGTTTAAATTCCTCAAGGTCATCTTTAAGTGTGTTTGTCTTCCCGGTGTTATCTCTGGGTCTTTGGAATGAGTGCCTCGGCGAAAGTTTCGAGGTTGAAGCGGAATGCATGCATTTGAAACAAGCATTTTTGGGGTTATCGCCGGAACTGTAACGACATTCCTTGGGGTTATCTCTAAGGATTAAACTTGGGGTTATCTTAGAGGTTGGAACTGATACTCCTGGTGTGTGTTCAGGGGTTGAGACTAAACTTCTGGTGGTATCCGAAATGGACGTGAGCTGTCTTCCAGGGTTATCTCTGAAAGACGAATCTGCCCTCCTGTAATGTTAGTAACAGGTGTGCAAAAAATTTCGAGTGTCTACAGATGCCCTTCTTTATCATATTCATGAAATGAAAGGCATGGATAGCATAAAGAATCCTAGTCACTCGAAATGCAACAAGATAAACATGATGCCATGTGTAGCAACATGATTCAAATGCATGATGCATGTGTTTTGTTGGATTGTTTTCCAACATGATGGGATGATTTCCGGTTCCCTATTAATCCTACCGGGGATGACAATCAGTGATGTCTTGGACATGCGATCCAAGTCTTCCAGGATGTTGACATTGGGGTTATCACCAAAGTCCTGAATCCTTGAGACAGATTTTACTCTGAAAAGGTGCCTCTCGTGTACAAGAGATCTGTGGGGATAAAGTTTTATGTGTTTGAGGATGTGTATAACATATTCCATCATCGGTCCTCTCCGATGAGGATGGTCTTCTCTGGTTTGTATTACCAGCATATACCACGACCCTATTGGAGTTATTGCTAACAATATGTATTTTCAGGGCTGCCCGACCTTCGCTCATGTGTGTATCACCGGATAAATCCCTGTTGGGCAAACTATCAAGGCTGCTTGACCTTCATTGATGTGTATATCAATGGATAGATCCCTGTTGGGAAAACTTTAAGGCTGTTTGACCTTCATTGATGTGTGTATCAATGGATAGATATGTTGTAACCCCCGCCGGGGATTCGTTCATGGACGAAGAATGCGTTGTAACCCCTGCTGGGGATACATGGATATGGGTACCAATTATAGAATAGTTTTCGATGCTTCGATGGATTTACTTTCCATCGGCTGAGATGACATCAAGGTTTCTTGACCTTCATTGACATGTATATCAATGGATGAGAATTCGTTGTAACCCCCACCGGGGATTCGTTATCAATGAAATCTGTGTTGTAACCCCCGCCGGGGATACGTTTAGGGTTACAACCCTGTATTTGGCGGCATCGGACTTGTGTGAGGCATTGCGAGTAAGATTTGCAAGAGTTGAGATCATCGATATAGTGTACCTTGTATTTAGGCGAATACCAATGAGTGATATGTAAAGCCAGAGTTTGGCCCGTGACAACCAGGATTCCAGGTTATTCTGCTTAATCGCGTATCATTTTTATTCCTGATTTGGCTTTTTCAGCTTGTGAGACCTCCTTCGCAACTCAAATTGTACTGAGCCGGAGGGGTGGGACCCATGTAAGGGTGCCGCAGGTACACCTGCGGCCAACCGTGAGTATGTAAAGCCTGCAAGTTGCTTTCATAAGTCACTTTTAAGTTGCGCCGCGAAGGAAATCCGAGAGCTCTTCTTCAGATCTGCTAAGTTCGATCAACTTTCAACAAATTCTGTTACTGTACAAGTGTTCTACACTATCCTGGTAATGTATGCATGTATTCTTTTCCAGTTTCTACCCATTAGAAAATGACTTATCACATGAAATGCATCTAGACACATAGTAGTGAATATGCATGTTGATATAACTTTATAAAAAATATTCAACATAGTAAATGTTAATATTAAACCATGATGAACATAATGATGTGAAAAAATTTAACTTTTGAAATAGTCAAATTGGCACCTTTTAATGTCATTTCTTATCCTATTTGAGGACAAATGAGTAAAAGCGGAAAAGCAAAATAATCCTGGTAATTAGACTTCACTTATAGATTTTTTTTACTCTGATGTATTAATGCATGTAGGATGTATATGACTGTGGGTAGGTGTGCTACTGAATGGCCACCTAGTCATGCCTATGTGCATGTGGATAGTCCTATTTACAAAGGGGACTACAGAAAAAAATTTCAAAATGTATGCATTGGGTAGTCATGCATTTTTAACTCTACTGTAGATGTATGTTAAAATAATGCATGCATGCATGTGTTCATAAGATGCATTTTGAAAAGTTCCAGGTCAGAATTTACCACACCTTTTCTGAGGTGATTTGGAGACTTATTGTCCAAATATTATGAATCTGGATCAGCCGAGTAGTTCCCGCAGGACCACTTCTGGTGTATGAAGAAGGGCTTCTGAAATTCCCTGGCCCCGTTATGTTAGACAGCCTCGTTGTTTGGTGGAGGTGGTGATACGTCTAGTCTAGGTTGATGTGTCAGACGTCGAGGATGAGGAGGATGATGTACCGGTTGAGGCTCACGCTCCTGCTGCATCTGTTCCTCGTAGGAATTTTCCAGGAATTCAGGTGGCGAACTTAGAGCTTCTGGGCGATTTGAGTAGACACCCTTCAGTTTACCCGCACGCAAATGAGGTATAAAGTTAAATCTTAATCTTCCTTTTTTCCTATTGATGAGGAGTAAAGGATTCTGATGTTGATTTGCATTTGATGTAGGTTCCCGGCTTTACACAGCCTCGAGGGAACTGGTTCAACATCCACTTTATGTATCAGGCTTTGCATGATGAATATAGAGCGATTGTAAATGACTAGGGATTCGAGACATTCTTTTCTATCCTTCCCCGCCATTGTCCCTGGTGTTACCTCAGGGCATTGTCTGAGCACTGGTTTCACCAGACTCAGTCACTCCATTTACTGGATTGTGAGGTGATGATGACACCGATGGAATTGTGGTTTATCACAGGTATGGAGTTTGGAGGGGCACTAGTGCCTTGCACGACAGATATTACCCCGACTGCCGTCAGATCCTTGTTAGGAGTTTTGGCAGAGGCGCTCAAGGGCAGGACTGTTCGTACAAGTCCTTTTAGCATAGATGCTATGAGCGGGCTATTGAGTGAGCCCATACCCAATGATGTGAGAGTCAGGGATCGCATTCTTCGGCGATTGTTTCTGATGATCATTAGGGGATGCTTCATAGAAAATAACTCTTCTACAATGTCCTTCACTTTGATCAGCCCCACTCGATACGTGGACCGTATTGGAGAGTATGATTGGGGTTCCTACACCTTTGCCATCTTCCTCAGGGGAATGCATATGTTCTCGCAGGGCTTAACCAAGGCTTGGCTAAGATTCTACCCATTTCTGCTGGTGAGTATTTCTCTTATCTTTTCCATGTACAGGTTAAGAGTGTTAACTGACAGCAGATGTTTGCCTTTGTGTTGGCAGTTTTGGACCTATGATAGGCTCCTATGTTTGCATCATGTGACTGTGTTAGGCTTAGATACCTATCCACGAGGACAGAGATGGCATCATTCCATACTGGCAGAGGTCCCTGTTGCGAAGGGTTTCACTCATTACCGCCTACAGCTGGTGTTATTGACAGCGGATGTCATCACGTGGGTTCCCTACTTTGAGGAGCACTTGAGCATTGGATTTGAGGATGGGTACCCGACTGGAGTTGAGTACGTGATTTCCACCCGTAGGATTCCTCTCTTTAGAGATGGAGTATGGGAGCTCTATTTAGGAGAGTGTGATATCATGAGCACCACATGAGAGATTCGTATACCGATATTTCCTCATGTCAGGTGTTATTGGCCTATTTCACAGTCACCTGTCATTGATATCCTATTGTTGGGTGTTGATGGTTTTGCACTGTCAGAGGGTCCCTGCACTCAAGAGATGTTCCGGCATTGGTGGTTCCCTCGTACCATTGGAGCCCAAACCTGCGCCACTCAGTTCTTGGGGGATATGGTTCCAGGATCCGTGATGATGACAGATTGGTTAGCCTGTGTCCGAGATCCGACTCATTTGACACAGATTAATAGTTTGACCCGGCAGTTGGACCGGGCACATTCTTTATCCTGTACTTGGGCAGAGATCCTTCAGAGGCAGATACTTTTGATCCTTCCAGCTCTGACACTGGCCCCTTAGGTGACCCATATGGCTTTGCTAGTGAAGATCCTCCCTTGTATAGGCCTGACATCCCTGTGGATAGAGATCTAGTGACTCAGGAGGAGTTACATCAGGTGGACAGGATTAATGATGTAGACATTGACACCATTGTCTTCTTTTGATGTATATTCTCGTTATCTCTTTTGATAGACCTCTATTAGTCATTGGGTAGCTTCGCCCCATTCTCGATATATCTTTTGATAGGCCTCTGTTAGTTGTAGGGCAGTTTTTCCCCATTTCTGTAATGCCCCAAAATTCAGGTACTTGAAACACGAACTCGGTGCTTTAAGATACCATTTCTATAAGCGAAATAATACTAATAATAATAACAATAATATAAATACCAAACTTAACTTACATTTATCAGAGTCTAATCCCAAGTATGCAACCTTTACTATAATACATTACATGATAGATAATAAATATCATGGTCTAAATATTGTCTAACTATTACAAAAGATACCATTAAACTTATTCTGTTTGCTTTCCTTTTTCCTTTGTTCTTGACCGAACCTTCTGGTTGTTCACACTTAGCTGAAAACATTTAAATTAAGCAAGGATGAGCATTTGAGTACCCAGCAAGTAATAACAATTATAAATATATGCTGAAAGAAGTAATGTTTTCTTTGTACGACACTTCTACAATAAATCAACAGTTTTGAAGTAAGCTGAACCAATAATAATAACATAACGATTCTATATCAAATTTTTTAAACTACGTATTGACTATATTTGAAGGTTAGTCGACAGACTATGAACATTGTTTTTTATTTTCAAAAAGGTTAAACATAACTTCATCTATAAACTGTCATAACTTACGGGCGCGAGGGTGTACATCCCAAGGGCCCTGTATTGATCAATACTAAATGCAAGAACGATATTATCGTTCATCTTTTCTGCCTTGGGCGCATAAAAGTTTTCCCATATTCGGGATGTTCATACTTAGTCGTGAATCCAAACCAAAGCAATTTGATTGGATACAATAGAACTATATAATATTCAACGATATTTCTGAATCTATGTCTAGCTGGGTCAAATAGCTTAGACGACTTTTAATTAATGTATACATACTGGAGATATATATATATATATATATATATATATATATATATATCAACATGTGATTAAATACAATGATTATCCAAGTGGGGACGCTTGTATAACCATATTTAGAAATTAACGAACTGAATAAATATCTGAATTATATAATAATATTGTACTAATAAATAATGCTTGGATACATAATCGATAACAATAGGGTTAATATTCTGGCATAATGATAATATAATTCTGAAACTTTCTTATTTATATCCATTGCATAAAGTAAATGCAAAGGTAGGATACTTGCCTGGTCTGCTGCTTACTGTTACGAAACTTAGTTTTATATCATGACCTATCATTAATAAGATCATTTTATCGATTAAAATCATATATCATAACACATAGTACTGTTATTTACAATTAGCACATAACCTAATCACATTGTCACACATATTTAACAGTCATTGAATCATAAACAAACATTAATACAGTCAAACTATCTAATCTGTATCAATTTCTAAAACATGTCGGCGTACCGACGGCTTTATCGGGTAATTATCGAGTTTAAAACTCTATTTTGTACCCTTAATAATATTCTGGACAACTTAGGTTTCAGTCATACTATTTTTCATAGCCTTATAATAATTTTTAAATAATTATTATAATTTATCATGATTTTTCAAACACTGGAATCATTATAAAATGATTTAAATATCAAATAATTTTATTATCATTAATATTTAATTAATATTAAACAATTAATGAAACCATTGCAAAAATATTAAAGTTATTTATAATAAGTTAAAATATTTTTAAAGTACTAATATTACACTTAAATGATCTTTAAAAGATTTAAAGATCATTTGTAAATAATTACCATTAATATTTAAATATTAATGCATTACTTATCAAAATATTAAAAGTTATTAATTATAACTTTAAAAATATTTTAATTCATTTATATCCCTTTTAAATGATTTTTAAATTAGTAAAATCATTTTTAATCTATTTATTTAATATAATTATTAAATAAATCAAATATCATTTAATATAAAATTATTAATAAAATTTATCTTTAAATATTAAAAGTTATATTTTATAACTTAAAATATTTTTAAACACCTTAATTTTATTTAAAATGATTTTTATAATATTAAAATCATTTTTAAAATAATTTATCTAATATAATTATTAAATAGATCTAACATCATTAATATTAAAATATTAATGTTTTTCATGACAAAATATCAAAAGTTATATTTTATAACTTCAAATATTTTTATTACTTTTAAATCATTTTTATATGATTTTTAGATCATTAATTCTATTTTTTATAATTTATTTAATATATTTATTAAATAACTTAATTATCATTAATATTAATTTATTAATGAAATTCATCATAAAATATTAAAAGTCATTAAAAATAACTTAAAATATTTTCTTATATCATAATATAATTTTAAATGATTTTTCAAGTATTAAAATCATTTTTAAATAATTTATTTAATATAATAATTAACTAAATTAAATACCTTTAATATTCCAAAAATATTAAATATTTATGAAATATATTTAAAATTATAAAAAAAAAACTAAATTTTAAGCTTTAAAACAATTTTTATTAATTTATTATGAATTTTTAATAATTAAAATCTAATTTTCTCTAATTATTTAATAAAAATAATTAATTTTCGTAATTAAGTGTCGCTAAAGATGGCTATAGTGACAAAACCGTGGCTAAATGTGTTCTTCATGTTCTTGAGCCAAAACCCAGAAATTCTTGACAGTTTACAGGGTAGGTGGTTTGACCACCCATAAATTCATGTTCTCTAAGTTTTTGATTTGTCTAAAGTGTTAGTTTTGTAGTATTTATGTAATACTACAATCCTAATCAAGTTCCATGGCCAAAACATAAGAAATCAGAGAGATCTAGGCTTCAGAAAACCTTGTCAGAAGCTATTCTTCATTTTTGGGTTTTCCAGAAATGAAGAACAGTTCGAGATGGCCACTTATGATCTTCATTACTTGCAACACATGAACTGTTTTTGTGATCTTCAGGTTTTAGTATGTAGACAACATGTAAATGAACATATCTACTACATAAAACCAACATAAAAACAACACAATCGCCGGATCAGGAATGGTCAAACCCTGTCAGAGACATTGCTCAAGCATTTTCTGGGTTAACAAGAAAACGGTTCTCATGATCTTTTCATCCACTTTGACCGACCACTGTGATCAACCCACTTGATTATTTAGTGATCTAAAGGCATGATTTTGAAGTTTATGTAACATACTACAATCCTATTACAACAACAAGAACAACACAATAAAAATTTGACAGATTAAGAGCCATACAAATCTTGTCAGACGCTGCTAAAGACTTTCTGGGTTACCCAGATTTTAGAAAGTCATGGTCGGTCAACGACCTTTGACCATGAATAACTTACAATCTACAACAGATCTAACTCTGAATCAAGTTCTAGATCAAAGCTCTCATAACACACTACAAGAGCAAACACTTAAACAACAAAAACACATAACATACGAAGATCTATGAGGACTGACATTTGACTGTCAGACAGAAAAACAAAATTTCCAGATTCTTGAAATCTTCAAATTTGAGCTTATAGATGTTATGGATCTAACATCTATCAACCCAGATCATTGATTAACACCTTATACAACATATTACAACATAAAACCACAAGATCTAACACAACATACATGATTAAATTTTGGCTTAGGGTTTTATACCTTTCTTGGCTTAATCTTGATTATGGCTTTCTGATTTTCTATAGGTGTTAGTGGGGCTTTGTTTTGGGACTGATATACTACAACATTTCGTGGGTTTGAAGAGAAAGAACTAAAGTTGGGTGTTTGGAGAGAAATGGGGCAAAAATAAGACTTTCTCTCTCTTGATATATATATATATATATATATTGATATGTAATGGATTTGGCTGAGATTTGCTGCTGATTTTTATTGTATTATGTCACATGGCTGATCTAGGTTGGTCCCCAACTCTTAATTTAGCAAGATCCACAAGTTATGTCCAATAATGCAACAAGGGTATAATAGTCATTTGATTTATAATTTTAATGGCAAAATGGTAACTTGTACAAACCCTTAGGGTTTAACCCTAAGGTTTGACATATTGAATTAGTAGGATTTAGCAAATAGGATTTGAAAATATAAAATTTTAGTTTCCTAAAAATATAATTTAAAGTTTACTAATTATAATTAGTTTTCTAATTACATTATACTTGAAAATTAGGTTTAGGCTTTACAAATTGTAATTAAGTTCGCTAATTTAGCAATTAGGGCTTACAATAGTAATTTGGGTTATAAATTTGTAATTAGGATTTTTAATTAATTAGGTTTCCTAAATAATAATTAGGGTTTTCCTAATTTACTTCAAATTCTATATTACGCGACATAAATCACATCACACAATCATTACATAGTCTTGGATCTCCCATTTGAGTTTCATAGTAGGGTTAGACAAATTAATATTAGGGTTTGGTCATGATGTAATATAATTGACCGACCATTAACAGTCCACACATATACAGTGCATATTTATAACACTGAAATAAAAAATAATATTTATAATAAATGTCATTTATCACATAACATAATTACTAGACAGATTTTAAAGTCTCGTTTGACTTTAAAACTAAGGTTTATCCGTAACATTAGGGTTTTGCAGATTATAATAAAACTGCTCCACAGATTAACCTTACACACATAGCATACATATTTATAACACTGACAAATATAATATAATATTATTATTCTCAATCCTTGATCGAAATCCAAAATTAGGGTTTGGATTCCATATCTAATTTATCTTTCATATATAACATTATTAATTTAGTTAAAAATAATTAATTTAACTAATCTGAAATAAATTCATATAATAAAATAAAATAATTATTATACTAATTCTATAATCATTTCATATATTATTTAAATAATATAATAATCATATTTTCATAAAAAATAATTAATAAAAACATTTCTACTATAAAATTAATTATTATAAGAATATAATTTATAATGATCAATAATTCTAAAATAAAATTATTTGTAATTATTCATGTAATAAATATAATTTATATTCATCACATAAATACATATACATTACCTTGCACGCATTCTCACCTTTAAAATAATAAAAAAAAAAAAATTACCCAAAATTTCTGATTTAATTATATAAAAAATATCGGGTTATTACAATTTTCCTGTATTTTAGCTGTATAGAGATGTATTAGATGATGATATACTTAGGAATGTATGTACATTTTTCCATTTCCTATATCATATTGCCATCTATTGTATGATGAATGTTATTATGTTATGCATATGTATGTATGTCCAGAGATATTCAACATTGACCCCTGGATGGTCTTATGATACGGACCGTACAGATATCTTCTTCGACAGTTAGCCGCATATCATACCCCCACCATTATTGATGGCATCTGGTATGCGATCGTGGTATAATAGTATGTCACCATTAGACAGGGTGACTGTAGATCAGCTGTTGCAGCATATTATGACCCTCTTTTTCTTTCAGTTTCCCACAGGATTCGTGGAGGGCATGCTGGACCACTGGGTATCGGAGAGGCAGGTTTTCTGATTTGGGACCTAGGAGTTGACTCCTACTCTGGAGGAGTATGCACGTTTGACGATGTTGCCACTGGACAGACCTTGTGTGCATATGGCGATTGGAGACATGAGTCGGCAGTTCATGAGTCTCACTGGATTGAGGCATATGGTGGTGCAAGATGTGCTCACATCCGACCACGTGATATCCCAGCATTTTCTATTTAATAGATTTGGCTCGAAGGATAGTTATACACAGTATTCCGGGGATTTTAGCACACCGGAGGATCATTGACGTTTGTCCAGAGTGGATGTACTGCTATTATGCATATTATCGTATGTCTACATGCCACGGTACATGGATGAGTTGGATATAGGAGTTATCATGGCAGTAAGAGCTCTCAGGGAGGGTCACACCATCATACCGATGATTATAGTAGAGACTCTGAGGTAGGCAGCTCGGTCATGCTGTATGTGTGGTTTATGTCACACTTAAGACCGATTGGCACTTTCAGATGGCATGAGTATTATTTCACCCATGATATAGCTATGTTATACTCCTTCTAGCCTGCGGAGTGTACAAATCCTGCATCTTGGTCCATTTTCCTAGAAGGGATCGGAGATCCATTTGATATATTATCGTGTACAGGGCTTAGCTCACCCTACATTTTCATCACTCATTCTCCGGGCATGGATTATCTTCCTCTGGCTGGCTTAAGGGGCATAATTATTTACCACCCATTGGCCATAATGCATTAGTTTGACCAGTTCTAGGATTTTCATCCTTTTGAGGGGGCATAGAGTCAGCGCTTCGCTTCTTGCCACTTATTAGCAGAGGATAGATCCAGGTTGTATGCCTGTTGGGATCAGCATGAGCTAGCTGAGTTTTCCATCAGCCATTCGGGTTGTTCTGCAAAGTATTCTGCATGGATGGAGACAGAGACTGCATCGGCTGCGATAGTATCCACAGTGCAGGGGACTGATTCTGACGATGAAGAGCCTATAGAGGAGACTGATACTCCCATCGAAGAGGATTTGACTATTGGGTTGCCAGCAGTTGTGATGAATTCTCCCGCTACAAGTGCTACTGTGATTAAGCATTCAACACAGTATCTGGAGTAGAGTGTACATTTGATGACCTTTAAGAGAGATCAGGCTAGGGCCTTAACATTGACAGCTCTTGATGGGAGAGACGCAGCTCTATTAGAGAGGAACGAGGCCCGATCATCCAGAGATGCCTTGATTATAGAGCGGGATGCTGCCCTATCAGCCCGGGATGTGGCCGTCACAGACAGTACTTCAGTGAGATCCCTTATGACTGGCATCCTTGCCAATATGAGTGCATACATTGATGAGCATCATGCTACCATGCAGTTAGCCTCAGATCTGCTAGCTCGTGTAGATACCATTGGGCAGGAGCTTGCAGTGTTACCTCCTTCTTCGGAGAGGGATGCTATGTTAGATCTGATAGTCCGAATACACACAAATCCTTAGATAGACTTATATTTTCTTGCACAGACTAGCTTAGCCATTTTGTCACGTACAACACATATTGTATATATGAAAAAATATTATATATGGCAGGGAAATATATTTTGATTCACTTTCCTCTTAGTTGTGCCTTGATACTTGCTTGATATTTGCCTATTTCTTCAGGGCTTGTGATCTTGATGCATTCTTAACTCATCCTTGATGTGTGGACATTGAGACGTCGCAGGATCTTTCAGAACAGATCATTGATTTATGTGTATCCCTACCATCTTTGGTGTCTTGGGACTGGTTTTTGTATTTAGATGTGGAGAGGAGTGTGGCTTTTCCTCTCTGAGATTGACTGCACCACAGATTGTCGCCAATACTCCTATTTGTGAGGAGACTAGTTAATTCCATCTCTTATGGATTGGTGTTGCTCTTTGAGGCACAACCAAAGCTTAGATGGTCGCCGAATCTCCTATTTGTGAGGAAAGGTTAGGTAGTTCCATCTCTTTGGTCTGAAGCCGATGAAATGTGGTGGATTGAAGTTTGATCCCAGTACCAGATGACAAGTTTTTGTGTTTTGGTAGGGGTTAGACCGAACCATAAATGGCTGCCTATGTACTCCTATTGAAGAGGAGATCAGGTCTGCGTAGTTTGAACCTGGTGTAAGAGGTTCAATGCTGAATGGTGTAGAAGGGTGTAAGAATGTTTTTGTTTATGTAGAGCAAGGGTAACAATGTTTTTGTTATTTTTGTTTTTGTAGAGAAAGGGCAGAAATGTTTTTTTATTTTTTTTATTGCGACAGGGGCATATAGAATATGGTTTCCTACGTACTCCCGGGTATCAGGGAGATCAGGTCGATGTAGTTCACCCCTCAGGACAATTTGCAGCCGAAGAGAAGTCTGAATCCCATATGCAGGCTATACTGTGGGGAAAGAAAGTTTGATCCCATGTTTGGGACAAACTGCAGTTGTGAAAAAGTTTGATCCTAAGTTCAGGACAAACTGCATGTGTGAAAGGTTCAATCCCTGGTGGGATAACCGAAATTGTATAAAAGGTTTGAAATGAGGTGAAACCAGGCTGCTGGCTTGAAGTGTATGTTTCCTTGAGGGGCAAAAGAGTATGTAAAAAGGGTTAGAAAATTGGAATGATTGGTGATCTGATGATTCAAAACCAGGATGTTTTCTTGATGGTAACCTCAAACATAGTACCATTTCACAGTTTCTGAGTTGATAAGTTATGGAAATTCATCGTTGTCCATTTCCTGTAGTTTGAGAGCACCTCCTGTCAGCACCTCCTTGACAACAAATGGGCCTTCCCAGTTTGGAGCGAATTTTCCCTTAGATTGATCTTGGTTGTTAATGATCTTTTTCAAAACCAAGTCATGTCGTTTAAACTATCATAGCCAGACTTTTCTATTGTAGGATCTGGTGATCCTTTGTTGATATAACTAACCATGGAAGATAGCCGCAATTCACCTTTCATCTATTACAGACAATTGATGATATCTTTCTTGTACCCATTGGTCTTCATCCAACTGAGCGTCCATCAACACTCTGAGGGATTCCATTTCCACCTCTATAGGGAGTACTGCTTCCATCCCATAGACTAATGAGTAAGGGGTTGCCCCAGTGGAAGTACATATTGAAGTTCTGTATGCTAATAAAGTTAGAGGCAAGAGTTCAGACCATCCTTTGTGATTGGCGAACATCTTATGCATGATCTTTTTGATGTTTTTATTAGCCGCTTCAATGGCTGATTCATCTTTGGATGGTAGATGACGGAGTTAAGGTGTTTGATGTGGAATTTACTGCATAACTCCTCCATCATTTTGTTGTTGAGGTTCTTAGCATTGTCTGACACCATTACCTCTGGTTATCCATATCGATAAATGATATTATTTCTGATGAAAGCAATGATGACTTCTTTGGTAACCCTGGGGAAGGAGGCTGCTTCTACCCACTTGGTGAAGTAGTCAATCATAGTGAAAATAAATTGATGTTCATTACTGGCTTTGGGCTCGATGGGCCCGATCATGTCCATTCCCCACATTGAGAAGGGCCATGACGAACTCATATTTTGGAGTTCTTTTGGATGGGTGTGGATAGAAGTCCCATGAATTTGGCATTGATAACACCTCTTGACGTGATCATCACAATCAGTTTAAGCGTAAGCCAATAATGTCCTGTTCTGAGGATCTTTTTAACAAGTAGAGGGCCACTCATGTATTGGCAACATACTCCACCATGGATTTCATCCATGAGCCTCTGAGCTTAGTCTTTGTCCAGACATCTAAGGAGTCCTAATTCGGCATCTCTTTTGTAGAGTGTATCTCCGCTCAGGTAGAATTTCATAGTCATTCGATGGATCCGCCTTTTTTCAGTTGAGCTCACCTCAGCGGGTGTAGATCCATCTCGCAGATACTCCTTGATATGTTGATACCAAGGGTTGTGGATTGGAGGTAGCTCATCTGATACTTCTCCAACATAGTTCCCATAGGCTGGGGCCTTTTGCAGGGAAAATGTGATGCTTGGCATATTTTCCTTGTAAGGTATGTGAATCAAGGAGGCCAATGTTGCTAGTGCATCCGCAAAATCATTCCTATTACGAGGAATGTGTAGAAAGGGAAATTTCTTCAAAATCCAAAGCCATCTGTAAAACTTGCTGATGGTAAGGCAGCAAATGTAGTTCTTTGGTGTGATAGATTCTCGTGGATTATTTGATTACCAACTCCGAATCTCCAAAGATAGTTAACCGTCTGATGCCCATTGAGTGAGCAAGTTTTAGCCCCATGATACAGCCTTTATACTCAGCTGTGTTGTTGGTGCTGACAAATTATAATTTGACGGTGACGGGATATTGCTCCCCTGTACCAGACACTAGCACTACTCTAACTCCAGAGTCTTCCATGTTAACAGCTCCATCAAAATACATTTTTAACGCATGGTATGCATCGTACTGATGGTGTTGCTGAATTGCCATTACCCATTCATCGGGGAAGTATGTTTCTAAGGGTTTGAAGTCTCCTGCAGGTGCGGCGGCCAGTTGATCCGCAATTCCTTAACCTTTGATAGACTTTTACGTCACGTAGACGATGTTAAATTGTTGCATAATCAACTGCCATCTAGACAGCCGACAATTCAGTATGGGTTTATTGAACATGTACTTGAGAGGATCCACGCGGGATATGAGATGGGTTGTGTGACCATGGAGGTAATGTTGTAACCTCATGGAAGCCCATGCTAAAGCACAACAAGTCTTATCAATCAGAGTGTACTTGTGTTCACTGCTGCTGAATCTTTTGCTGAGGTAATAGATAGCTCGTTCTTGGCCTCTATCATCTTTCTGTCCCAGCATGCAGCCTATAGCATTGTCGTTAATGGACAGGTACATGAACAGGGGAACATCATCCCTGGGAGGTACCAAAATAGGAGCATTACCAACTGCTCTTTGATTGTAACGAAAGCTTTCTAACACTTATCATTCCATTTCATGGAGGAGTTCTTCCTTAACAGCTTGAAGATGGGCTCCCAAGTTGTTGTGAGTTGAGAAATAAACCTGCTAATGAAGTTGATTCTTCCCAAAAATTACTGTATTTCCTTCTCTGTCCGAGGCACGAGCATTTCTTTAATGGCCCGGATTTTGGTGGGATCCAGCTCAATCCCTTTGTGGCTGACTAGGAAACCTAGCAACTTGCTTGATTTAACGCCAAAGGCGCATTTGGCTGAATTCAACTTCAAGTTATACTTACAAAACCTGTTGAACAGCTTTTTAAGATAGTCTAAATGGTCTTCCTCCCTTTGGGACTTGACAATGATGTCATCCATGTAGATCTCAATCTCATTGTGCATTAAGTCATGGAACAGAGCCATCATAGCTCGTTGATAGGTTGCTCTGGCATTGATGAGGCCGAATGACAACCGTTTATAGCAGAAGGTTCCCCAAGCCCTGATGAATAGTTTTCTCATGATCCTCTTCAGCAACCATAATCTGATGATACCCCGCGAAACAATCTGCAAAGGAGTACATGTCGTATTGAGTAGTATTATCAATGAGAATGTGGATAAATGGTATGGGAAAGCTATCTTTAAGGCAAGATTTGTTCTGATCGCGGTAATCCACGCAAACTCGCACCTTCCCTCCTGGTTTAGGCACGGGAACTGTATTAGATATCCATTCATGATATGTAGACACTATGATTATGTCAGCTTGAAATTGTTTCACAATTTTTTCTTTCACCTTTAAACTCCACTCAGGTTTCAATCGCCTGAGCTTCTGCCTGACTGGCTTAAATCCCTCTTTAATGGGAAGGCGATGAAGGACAAACCCACCATGTCTTCATGAGACCATGCAAACACATCCTAGAATTGGGTTAGTAGCGCAACCATATCATTCTGTTGGTTTGGGGTAAGGTCTGAACCAATCTGGATTAGCTTAGGGCTTTCTAAGGTTCCAAGATTAAAAGAAGTGGTTTGATCAAGATTAGGTTTAGGTTTGTCTTTGACCCATTCTTTAATCTCCTGAGGTGTCTTAATGTCCTCTTGTATTCCCATCAAGTCTAAGTCCAACTTTTCATCAAAGTTACAGTCCTTGTGGAGAAAAGGCACCTCATCAGCAAGTACAGGCACATCTAAATTCAGAGTCCTAAAACAAAATATGTTTTCACTTAATATATGAAACTGTTTAATTATACAAAAGTGTTAGCATATACTGATAAAATAACTGCTAATACTGTATAGAAAAGTAAATAATTAAAGTTATCTATAGGGTAGAGGGATTTTTTGCCCATTTTACCCTTGTCGACTAATGCATGGAGTGTTATTCCATTTGTCGAGGGTAAAGTCCTGGTGGACCGCAGTGATGGAGGGGTTGTTATCGTCCTCCTTCTCCCGAAGGATAACTATAACATCTGGGAAATCATCGTCTAGGTGTATTTGTTTGTATGTTCATCATGGACAATGATGTGTATGCCTGACATCATTAAGGCGATGTCTTGTTTACATTTCCATTCCCTCTCTTCCACTTCGGGATCAGGAATCCGGACCTCTTTTGTTTTAAATGGTACTGGTTTGGGAAACAGTATAGCCATAACATGGGTTGGCACCTTTACCGGAGATTATATCAGCTCAGGAGTTGTAGGTGGAGAAAATCGCCGTGTGGCGGAAACTTGAGGAATCTGCTTGTGCTTATGAGGATTCCTATGATCTGAAGCGCAGAATAGCCTAGTCCCATTTGTCTGGAATTTGTTGGACATTTGAATTGGGTGGTTAATACCCTGTTGATTTTTACCCAGCCCTTGTCCAGGCTGATGACCCAATGATATCATTTCTTGTGTAGTTGCTATCACTTCGGCAGAAATCTTGGGTACAGGAAGTGGCGCTCCAATAGGATGGTATTGTGTGTTGCTCACTTCCAAAGTATGAAAACTGGCCGACCCCACTTCTGAATTGAAGCTGATGAGTGGTAGGTCTCCTTGTTCAGGATATTCCGGCTCAGCGTTGACAGTGACTAGGCTTTTGTTGATGATGTACTTAAGTTATTGATGAAGTGTAGAGGGACGGCTCCAGCCATGTGGATCCATGGTCTCCCCAATAGCAGGTTGTATCCTAAATCTATCTTGAGGACATGAAAGGATACATTGAATGTATTTGGACCAATCTCCACTGGTAATTCAATTACTCCAACGATATTTCGTCGGGACCCATCAAAATCTTTGATAATCGTATGGCTACTTTTGATCCTCTTGTGGTTGATGTTCATCTTCTCCAAGGTAGCATAAGGAAAAATATTCAGATATGAACCTCCATCTATCAGGACTCCTCCAACCATATACCTGGAGGATAAAACTTCAATGTGCAATGGCTTGCAATGACTGATCCCTTCGGGCGATATGTCGACATCAGTGAAAGATATCACATTATTGTTGAAAATGTGATCAACCAGATGTTGAAATTTTATCCACTGATTTCGGTAAGTAGGCCTCTTCCAAAACCTTCAATAAGATCTTTCTGTGATCCTCAGAAGAGAAAACCAAGTCCAGTATTGAGATTTTATGTGGAGCTTCTCTTAAGCTTAAAACCACCTTGGCTTCTTGTGATCCTATGATCCCCTTTGCTTTTATGGTAGGCTTCTCACCCTCTAAGGAAGATACATTGGATTTTCCTTCAACATTATAGCAGTAGTATAAGACGTAGATCCTTCAGCTTCTCCATAATTCCATGGGACTTTTTGTAAGCTGATAACAGGATACTATGGTCTGAATGGTAAGCAAATTGGCTCTGGTGCAGCCACTTTCAAAGGATTATCACCACCTTTGAGTTGAACTGTTGATATGGGAAATGGCCCGACAGTTTCATCAGTCTCAAAGAATATAACTACTACTAGCCTCTTCCATTAAGTAGGACGGTTATTCCCACTCTCGAGTAGCACAGTGTCATCGTCTGCCAACTGCAGGACACCGCTGTCAATTAGATTCTGAATAAGGTGGCGGAGTGCCCAACATTCTTCTGTGTTGTGACCGCGAGAATGTGAATGATATTGACATACTCCATCAGAATTGAACCGTCTTGAACATAGATTGATTGGAGGTAGAAAGGAGGTGATTCTTCCTTCATTGATTAGCATCTGAAATATCTCCTCCATAGGTTGGCCCAGGTATGTAAATTCCCTTCTATTGGCAAAATTCATACGGGCTTTAGCACTTGCTCTCTTCGCAACCTTGTCCTCCAGTGCTTCACTTTCTGAAGGTGATGATGGAGCATTCATAACAAAAGGAAGGAGACAGGGATGCTCCTGGCTGACTAACTGGCGTGTGACTTAATATTGATGGATCACCAGTTCTGCCAATTGTTCAACTTGCTTACAAAGAGCTTTCATCTTTCGTTCCATAACAAATTAGAACTTTGCTTAATCCCATCTATCAACACCATCTTTGATGGTCTGGGATGATTCATCATTAAAACTAGAACTCTGTCCACTAGTCCAATTAATCATATTGACCTTTTCTTCTTTGTGTGGAGGAAGAGGGTTATCTTGCACATGAGGTTGATCTAGTTTGGTAACCACAATCTCACCGTTGTCTATTAAATCTTGTATCTTGTGTTTCAAGGCCCAACAATCTTGAGTATCATATCCAGGTGCCCTGGAATTATAAGCACTCTTCCAAGTAGCATTAAAACCCCTCCTATTAGGGTTGGCTGGTGGAAGAAGATGTGTGATTTTCTTCTGAGTAATTAGAAGAGTAAGAATGTTCTCGAGCGAGTTCCCTAAAGGTGTGAACATTCGAGGGCACTTTGTTTCTCCACCTTTAGACAATGGAGGGTTTGAAGATTATGCTTAAAAAGGGGAATAGTTTCGCCCCTGTATAGGCATATTCTGATTGCCTTTTTGACCTTGTAGTATCAAGGAAACATCATCCTCTTTCTTTTTATTGACCCTCCGGGGGTTGTTTCCATAAGTTCTGGAATGGATGTGCTCAGCAACTGCTTTAAGAGCGGCTAGGTCTTGAATCTTTCCTGACTTCAACCCCATCTCAGCCATCTCTCCGTGTTTGATCATTTCAAAAAATGGTTTGCCAATACCAGCTAAGACTCTATCATAGAAAGGAGCTTCTTACATGTCTATGAAGGTCATGACCATTTCTGATTCCATCATAGAAGGAATAACTTGAGCAGTAAGGCGCTTTCACCTTTGAGCATACTCTCTGAAAGACTCGTTGGACTGTTTCTTGACCTTGGTAATCTGATACCAGTCAGGAGCCATCTGAGACTGGAAGCTGTATTGAGTAAGGAAGGCGTGAGCTAGTTCCTCCCAGCTATGGATCTTTGAGTTGTCTAATCTAGTATACCATAAATGGATTCTCCAATCAGACTCTTCTAGAACAGCTGCATTCTGAGCTTCTCGTTCTCTGCATAAGATCCAAGTTCTCCTGTGAATATCTTCAAATGTGTGTAAGGATCCCCTAATCCGTCTTACTTTTCAAAGTCAAGGGTTTTAAATTTCTCTGGATAATGAACACCAGGGAATATGCAAAGGTCAGCATATGAAACACTCCCATGTGCTCCAATCCCTTTGAGAGAACGGATAGTTTCTTCCATTTGAAGGACCTTCTTCCTGATATCACCGGTGTCTGGATCTCTTTTGAATGGGTGTTTTCAGGGTCTTTGTTGGTCGTATCCAACTGAGGTTCCGGATTTGTTTTATCCAAACCTTGAGTTCCTCCTTGTACAGAGGATTTTGTATGTGTAGGCATCTTTGGGGTCTAAGTAGACTGATGAAATTCTTTAAGCAAAATAGCCAAATCTGTAATTTATTTACTTAATATGTCAAATTCTTCTCGAGAAACGGGATTAGACTGGTCAAAAGAAGACATGGTTGGCTGTAGGCTCGTGGCCTTTTTTGATTTTGAGCGGGTAACAAGCCCAATTATTTCCCTACAAAAACATATATAGTTTAGTCTTTAGGGAATGTAAATGTTAACATGCTATCATAATGTGTCCATTTTAGGAATATTATCCTGCAAAAATGGGCATCATTTGATAACATGTCATGCACGTGCAAATATTCTTCATATTTTCCATTACATAAAGATGGAAATGGAATGAAATTACAAGTAAGTGCTTTACAAGTAATTGAAAATGGGAAGCATGAAGAGACTTTCATCTGCGTTTGGTTTTTCAGAGGCTGACCTATCTAAGGTTACTCTCACAGCTTTTTGGCATGAAGGTTCCTAGATCATCGCAATCTACTTGATGCGAAGTTAATTCGGTCTTTCAACTGGAGCGAATCTGGGTGGTGCCTTTCCTAAGCTCGTTGGAATTAGTTTCCCTACGAGTCCAGTAATCAAACACCGACAGGATAGCCTCCTGGTGGAGGAACTACACAACATACATTCACATACAACGTGTCTCACCGTTTATGAAAATGATAACATGTGCGAAGCACTAATATCGCAGATAGATATATTGCAGTGCAGTAAGTAAAATGCATTCGTACACATTCATTATAAATGTAAATGTAACATTCATACACAAGCATATAACAGTTTTGAAAAGCTTGCAGTAGCAGGTTAAGCCCTCTTACTGGTGTCCCCAGCAAAGTAGCCACCTGTCAACGTCGGGATTTTTATTAGTCCCTTTTCTTTTCTTGTTCTTTGGTGTTCTCATGTTATGTGAGATTTATTTGAAAAAACAAGTGAAAAAGGTCCGACATGTATATGTCGACGATTTGACTGTAAGAGTCGCCAGTTGGTGTTTTTAATTGGTTGCACCAATGCAACCAAGAAAAGGTTTGCACATTGACCCAGTGATGTGACACTGCTAAACGGGTCTATGAAACCGAGATTCATTTGGGTTCGAAGGCTTGATTATGCGGAGGGAAGGTGTTAGGCACCCCCCGACATCCGTGTTACCACGGTGACCGCCACTTTTCAAGAAACTGTTATATGAATATGTGTGTGTGTGTGTGTGTGTGTGTGTTTGTGTGGATCAATGTGCAATTTATTTGGAAGTAGTGCAAGGCCTCGTTCTCACCTATATACAAAGGGTTTGAATTTATATAAAAATTTAGTTTTAAACATGATATAGCAATGAAGTTTTGTAAAAGTGGTTTTTTAAACCCTGTGCTCAATAGTAATTGAGACCTTTTCATACTTCCATTTTTATTATTAAATGTTCGGCTTGTTTGCTTTTATTTTCGAGATGTGAAGCATCTTCAAGAAAAAAAACTATAGCAGTGCCGAACTCCTTATGGGCATGAAAGCCATCTAAGGAAATTCAAACACTGTGAATAATTTACAAGCTGCTTACAGCTGAAAATGTCCATCAGGGGAACCGAATCGAGATTCAGTGGACTGAATCTGTGATCACATGATTCCTAGGCTCACATGATGCCGCAGTTTATATGAAAAGCAGTAAGAAGTTATGTATATAAAAGTTGTAAATATATATATACAGACATGATCAACCACCATGAAGCACCTCCATGGGGGATCGAAAATGTAAATATATAAAAGCGGTAAATATATATATAGAGACATGATTAACCACCCCGAAGCACCTCCATGGGGGATCAGAAATGTAAATAAAGCAATAAATGGAATCAACCGCCACGAAGTAAACTCCAGGCGGGACTGAATGTAAAGAAAGCAGTAAAAACGATCAACCACCACGATGTAAACTCCAGGTGGGACGGAATGTAAATAAAGCAGTAAAAGGCCATGAAGTAAACTCCAGGCCTGACAGAAATGTAAATATATATATATAAGCGGAAAATGCACAGGATGTTTCTCAATCCCCGCTCGGTTTATCATTTCAGCTATTTGCTGGTATATATATATAAGCAGTAAATGCATCGGATGTAAAATCCAGGCTCATCGAATAGAGTTCAACAAAAGTTCATATATATATATATATATATATATATATATATATATATATATATATATTTAAAAGCAGTAAACGCTCCGGATATAAAATCCAGGCTCATCGGACATAATCCGATTACAGTTCATATATATAAAAACAAATAAACGCTCCAGACATAAGTCTAAGCTCAATCAAGGCATAACTCGATAATGTTAGTCCATATATAAATATATACATATATAAGTATATATATACAGACAAAAATGAAAACCACGGACCGAAGTCCGGGCATACACACACCACACGACTCTCAATGTGAAGAATAGTGTGTGCAAAGATGAAGAAAAAGGATTTATAGTGTGTAAAAAGGCTTATAGTGGGCTGCCAAAGAAGACTTCTATGACTATAAATGGATGAACACTCAGCTCCCACTGGTAAAAATATAGCTATATGTGAGCTAACAAGTGTTTAGAATGAGAAAACACTTAATATGGGGTGTGTACAGAGCAAATTTGACAGGGCTTCCTCGCCTTTTCTCTTGAATTATGGCGACCAAGCTCTATATTTATAGAGCTGGTGGTCGCATGTATGTACTTTCAGTAGTACAGATATACACTTGGTACCTTTCGGGGTGCCCGGGCTCTGCGGGTCCCGCCGTCTCAAAGTACGTGCACTCGTGCACTGTGATGTCCCCTCAAACTTGCAGAACTTCAATCCGAGCATCCGATTGAGGTGTACAAACCTTTTTCGGATGGCCGTTGTCGAGAGTTATGCAATGACATGGGATTAGAGGTTGTACGAAATCAGGAAAAGGGGAGCATGCTCATGGTCTTCAAGCTTCAAATTATATCCGGTGTGCTTCCATGCATAATAGTCACTCGGGATTAGATCTCCTTGGCTCTTGTGGGACATTGTTGTGTAAAAATGTATGTATGAGATGTTAAGACGGTGCGATGTGGGGTTGAGGTGGCAAGATGTTGATTTTACTCCTCATCGGGGTTATCTCCGGTTTGGGCTGATAAAGCAGACGTTGCTCAGGGTTATCTCTGAGATTGGACTGCTGCAAGTGTTTGAATTCCTTAGGGTCATCTTTAAGTGTTCCTATCTTCCAGGTGTTATCTCTGGGTCTTTGGAATGAGTGCCTCGGCAGAAGTTCCGAGGTTGAAGCTGAATGCATGCATTTGAAACAAGCATTTTCGGGGTTATCGCCATAACTACAACGACATTCCTTGGGGTTATCTCCAAGGATGAAACTCGGGGTTATCTCTGAGGTTAGAACTGATACTCTCGGTGTGTGTTTCGGGGTTGAGACTGAACTTCCGGTGGTATCCGGAATGGATGTGATTTGTCTTCGGGTTATCTCGAAAGATTTAATCGCCTCCTCGCAATGTTAGTAACAGGTGTGCAGAAAATTTTTAGTGTCTACATTATGCATAGAATGTGATAACACATATCTATACTCATTGCATATGTCAAAACATATTGTTAATCATCAAAATATACCATCACCCAAAATCTTAAATCAAACAGAATTATAAAACTCATCTTCACAATTTCTTTAACAAAATGGTGTTTTCGTTTTTAACGTAACTCCTTCGTTACATGTCCGTTTTTGTTCCTTCTTATATAGAATTAACCCTCACTCAGTGTACTACAACCTTATTAAGGCTTTAGAGTTAGACCCTTATCCATCTAAAACAGATTCTATAATTTCATCAACTAGTCCAGAAAATTTCATTTTCTGGATAGCCTTACTAAACAATTTATTTCAAACATGATACGGTCCATAAAATGGCTCAATATCACTTATAGGGCTAGTAAACTTCCATATCTACAACTTTTCAGTTTAAAGTTTCTTCAGATTCAAAACACATGAATTTATATGAATTTTTCAAAGTCGGAAACCGTAACAGTTTTAATTTTCTGGGCAGATTGTTTTCCCTCCGGACCAGCCATACTAAGATAGACACTACAGGAAATCTACAAGTAGTTTTCATGTGATTCTACTTTCAGAATATAGCTTACTTCCATATCTTCGATTTGATATAAGGCTCACTTTCTAACTCATTATACCCAAAGAGGTATGAATTTCACAAGATATGTCCACAATTACTCAAAACCTACGAATTTTGTTCTTCAAATTTTCTTTCCATTTCATTTTCTTTCTTGAATCCTCTTGTTTTATTCTTGATAATCCAAGATTAATCCGGTACAAACAACATTATGCATGATCTACTACCCTAGATCTTATAAAAACATAAATCTACCCAAAAATCAAAGATTAAACAAAGGTTTAGAAGTTTCCTTCTTCTTCTTCTTCTTCTTCCATGGCTTCTTCTTTTTCTTCTTGCTTCTCTCAATTCCTCTATTTCTCTCTATCTCTCTCAATTTCTCTATTTCTCTCTTCCACCAAGACTCTTGCTCTAAAAGGAAAAAAAACTCTAGGATTTCTTCTTGTGTAACTCCTCATTTGGGTAATAGTTATGTAATTAATTAATATAATAGTAACCCCCACTAATAACATAAGGCTTATGTTACAAAACTCCTACATGTATGACCAATATCACATTAAGACATTAGTAGCATAACGTCACTTTTCCATCATTAGGTAAGCAACCCAATGGTTAGGCTATTCACTATATACTATTATTACTTTACTATGACATATAACATATTTCTAGTGTCACACTTAAATAATTACTTATTTTAGTAATAAACTCAATTAAACCTTACTAATTATAATTCCTATTTGACCAAAATAATTACAATTTTATTTAACCTATTACAAACCTTCTAATTTAATTATTTAATTAAATTAGAATATTTTCATAACATTAAAGTAATAAAATACACATCAATTGAAGAATTATTTAACATACACTTAATTAATAAAATCACACTTAAATAATTTAAAGTTATTTTATTAGTAAAATCAATTAAACTTTAATAATAAAATACACATCAATTATAAAATTATCTATCAAATTATAACTCTTAATTAAATTAAGTCATAACAACCAACATCAAATATTTATTAGTTAATAAATAAATCAACTAAAATATTTATCTAACTCAAATAAATATTTTAATTAATTATAAAAATCACATTACGTTACATTAATATACGAATGTGATTTTTTATAATTAATTAAAATATTTATTTGAGTTAGATAAATATTTTAGTTGATATCCCGAGTGTTTATAAGTTGAATAAAAGATAATTGATGGGTTAAAGAGTGTATAATACTTAGAATATAGTTAAGTCTAAGTTAATGTTATGAAATAAAAACTTTCAAGAATTGTTGAGAGGAACATAAAATATAGAACCTATGTTACGGTAATACGTTGAAGTTGTTCTACGATAGACTTCTAAAAGAGACGAGATGTAAACTGGATAAGGGAGATTTTGGTGATTCCGAGGACGAATGTGACGCCCCCAAAATAGGTATACATCACCCATCTTGAGTCGCCAAATACATGGTACAAAATTCAAATACAACTTAATTATACAACAGTAGTGTAAAATACGACAAAACATATGCTGTGAGTTTTAATACAAATATTGTCATCTAGACAATATCCACACTCAATTGAGTCCTCATTACATTTATTATCACACTATTTAACTGAATAGTGAGGACTACAAATGCTATTATCGGGGATCATCACTCCGTTTCCCGACTAGTCCCTGCTACGTTCTCATTTCCTAAGGAGAACAATGAAAGTAAAAGGGTGAGCTCAACTATCCCAGTAAGAAATATTATGACTAAGATAATACAGAATAAATTATTGTTAGCCTTTAACAGTGTTAAACTGATACAATATAACAAACATCAAGTTTAACTGCAGCGAAACAAGCAATCCATTAAAAGAGTTAAGTAGAGAATAAAATCTACTATCCTTTATGATTTAAAAGGTTTTTCATCACTTTTATCACTGGGACTCAGCTTAATAAATAATCCACATCATCCCTGCACTACGGCCGAGGATATTCATTAGTATCACAACCACAAATTATCCATACACTCTATGTGCCGAGGATATTCGTGTATTCATCAATGGTCATGATCATGCCAACAAACTGTCCATCAATGCACTACGGGCCAATGAGGACTTTTACCACATTATTTGTAACATTGCGGTCATGATTATACCACATAATCCCTGGTCATAATCATACCAAGTCCATCTATGCCCAACAGGCCACATATGACTTTCATCATAATATAAACATGAAGATGATGACAATGATATAAGAATCCAATAAAACAATTTCAAGAATTAATTTATCCAGAATTCAATAACGTCCAAATTGTCAACATGATACTGCTCTGTAGAGTAAAATTCAAGAATGCTCAGAAGTTCTCTTCATGAATACGAAAGAAATAATACCCCTTACCTTAGAACAAACTGGATATAGGAGTAGTGAAGTAGCAGAATACTTTTCTTCTTTCTCTCTATAGTTCTCTCTCTAGAGTTTCAGTGAATTCGTAAGAAATAATGAAGGAATGAGCTTCTATTTATAGGAGAATGGACTGAATAGTAACTAATTCTGAAGCGGTCCAGATTGATTTACTTTTTAAGCTAAGCGGTCAGATTGGTTTACTATAAAATATTCTAATAAAACAAAATCTTTTAAATACAATATAATATATTCTATTTATAATCTAATAAAATGAATAACTTTATAAAAGTATTACATTTTTTATAAAAAGATTTTACTATGCAAAATACTATACGCAGCACTATGCAAACACTATGCATAATAAAATATAATATATTCTATTTATAGTCTAATAAAACGAATAACTTTATAAAAGTATTTTATTTTATATAAAAAGATTTTACTATGCAAAACACTATGCATAATAGAATATAATATATTCTATTTATAGTCTAATAAAACAAATAACTTTATAAAAGTATTCTATTTTATATAAAAAGCTTTTCTGTTTTATTAAATTAATAATACTAATAAAACAAAACTTCATCATCATTATTATAATTTACACTATTAATTGACCAGGTTGTTCCCAGGAAAGAGGGGGCTTTCCAATAAGGATTTCTCCCTATTGGTGCACAATTAGGTGACCAAACCTCTCCTTGGCAGAACTTCTAGACATTATCAATAATACAAATAATAATATGAATAACTTTATCGTCTCAATTATTGATTTAATAATACATAAAATATCGACAATAATTGAATCAATTAACGTGAGATACTATGCAACAATTACTGAAGCAATAATTGAAAAAAATTGAGTGACTTCTCACGTAAGCATCAATAATCAATACCGTGTGCTACTATGCAACCACGCGTATTCTGCATTTCTTTTAACACGGGTGTTTCAACAGATTAACGATAAAACTTCCGCCGTTATTTTCATAAAATATTTTCGTCGTTTTCTTAATCAAATAATAATTACATTGTGGGGTCCACTAATGATTTGTCGTAAATGCATACGAATATTCTCTGTTAAAACGAATATTCCCCAACCAATCGAATATTATATAACAACTTGCGTACTTTGCAAAGTTTATAACTATTACCTACAACTATAACATTATATCAAATTCATTCCATAATATTCAAAAAATGATAATTATAAAAATTCATCTTTTATTCATAAAAGTTGGGGTCTTACAATCTCCCTTCTTATGAAATTTTGCCTCGAAATTAGGGTGCGTGCACGGTATGTCGAAGAGGTAAGGATACCTTGATTTCATTTCAGATTCTAACTCCCTGGTCATTTCCTCAACATCGTGGTTCCTCCATAAAACTTTAACTTGAGGTATAACCTTGGAGCGTAGAATATGTTCCTTCTTATCCAAGATTTGAACAGGAACCTCTTCATACATTAAATCTTCTGCTATTTCGTCCGGTTCTAACTCAATAATGTGGTTCGGGTCTTTCACATATTTACGTAACATGGATATATAAAAAATGTTATGAACACGAGACATATTTGGCGGTAAAGCGAGTCTATAGGCTACAGTCCCTACTCGATCGAGGATTAAAAATGGGCCAATGAATCGAGGATTGAGCTTTCCTCTCTTTCCAAATCTCATAACTCCTTTCTATGGAGCAACACGTAACAACACATGATCTCCAATATCGAATTCCACGTCCTTTCGATGAAGATCAGCATAACTCTTTTATCGGTCTTGTGAGGTTTTTATACGTTGTCAGATCGTTTGAATCTTTTCCGTAGTCATACGTACCAACTCCGGTCCCAACAACGTTTCTTCACCCACCTCATCCCAGCATACTGGCGAATGACACTTTCTTCTATACAACGCCTCGAATGGAGCCATGCAAATACTTGTTTGATAACTTTTGTTGTAAGAAAACTCCACCAATGGTAAGAACTTGTCCCAACTTCCCTTGAAGTCAAGGACACAGAGTCTTAATAAATCTTCAAGAGTTTGAATAGTCCTCTCTGATTGTCCGTCCGTCTGAGGATGATATGCCAAACTAAATCGTAAATCCGTGCCCATAGCTTTTTTGTAAACTAACCCAAAATCGTGAAGTGAATCTTGGGTCTCGATCAGAAACTATGGATACTGGCATACCATGCAGTATTATAATCTCGTTTATGTACATACGAGCAAGACGTTCAAGTGTATAAGTTTCTCGTATTGGTAAGAAATTAGCAGACTTTGTCAATCTATCAACAATGACCCAAATTACATCTATGCCTTGAGAAACCTTAGGAAGACCAGTAACAAAATCCATGGTAATGTGCTCCCACTTCCATTCTGGAATTTCAAGTGGTTACAATGGACCTTTTGGTACTTGATGCTCTACCTTGACTCGTTGATAAGTTAAACACCTTGAGATAAACAGTGCTATCTCTCTCTTCATATTGCCCCACCAAAATGTATGTCGAAGATCATGATACATTTTGGTACTCCCAAGATGGATTGCAAACGGTGTGTTGTGCGCCTCCATCATGATTTTATACTTTAACTCAGGATCGTTAGGAACACAAAGTCTGGAGTTGACTCAAAGTATTCCTTCTTCATCGATTCTTTCTTCCGGCATAGCACCTTCTTGTACTTTCTTCCTCATATGCATCAGCTCCAGGTCTGTAGCTTGAGCAGCTTTAACTTTATCAATTAAAGTCAGTTCTACTTGTATATTCACCATCATCACGTGGGTCCCTGGAGTCTTTATCTCTATCTCCATCCTTTGCAAGTCAAACAAAATGGGCCTCTGCGTTGACAATATCGCACTCGTACCCGCATATGATCTTTTACTTAATGCGTCAGCTACCACGTTTTTTTTTCCAAGATGGTATTGGATGTTGAGTTCAAGCCAACGTCGTTGTCGCATGTTGAGTTCCTTTTGAGTGAAGAAATATTTGAGGCTTTTATGATCCGTAAAGATCTCCACTTTCTCCCCATACAAGTAATGCCTCCAAATCTTTAGTGCAAAAATAACAGCTGCCAATTCTAGATCATGAGTAGGATAATTCCTCTCATATTCTTTGAGTTGTCGAGAGGCATAGGCTATGACTTTCCCATATTGCATGAGAACACATCCTAACCCTTTGCCTAAAGCATCATCATGAGAGGACAAATCCTCACGAGGCGGATGGTTTGTCGAGCAGTCTTTGAAATGAGACTCCTCTTGAGTTCTTCAAAACTCTTCTCACATTCCTCGTTCCAACCAAATTTTGTATCTTCCGAAGTTAAATTGAGTTAAGGAGTAGCAATTGAGAAAACCTTCTACTTAATCTCCGATAATAACCAACTAAGCCGAGAAAGCTACGACTTCGATCATCGATTTAGGTTGCTCTCGGCTTTGAATAGCTTCAATCTTTCGTTGGGTCAACAGATATTCCATGACTTGATACCACGTGCCCAAGGAATGCTACTTCCTCAAGCCAAAACTCGCATTTCTTCAACTTGGCATAAAGCTTATATTCATGAAGCTTTAGAAGTATCAGCCTCAAGTGTTGCTCATGATCTTCACGGCTTTTGGAATAAATAAGGATGTCATCAATAAAGACGACCACAAAGTGATCTAAATATTCATTGAATACTCGGTTCATCATATCCATGAAGGCAGCAGGAGCATTACTCAATCCAAAAGATATGACTAGGAATTCATAATGCCCGTACCGAGTTCTGAAAGCCATCTTTGGAATGTCATCGGTTCTAATCTTCAATTGGTGATATCTGGAACGAAGATCAATCTTTGAAAAGAATTTGGCGCCTTGCAACTGGTCAAACAGGTCATCAATACGTGGTTATGGGTACCTATTTTTGATGGTGACATGATTCAACTCCCGATAATCAATACAAAGTCGCATACTCCCATCTTTTTTCTTCACGAATAGAACAGGAGCACCCCAAGGAGAAGTACTAGGACGAATAAAGCCAATATCTAACAATTCCTGCAGTTGGGTCTTTAACTCCTGAAGTTCAATAGGAGCCATTCGATATGGGGCTTTTGAAATGGGTTTTGTACCGGGTTCAAGGTCGATACAAAATTTAATTTCACGTTCTGGGGGTTGGCCAGGAAGTTCTTCAAGGAATACGTCAGGAAATTTATTAACAATAGAAATATCATTCAAAACTGACGTTTTTTTGTTTAGATCCGTGACATGAGCTAAGAAATCTTGACATCCATTTTTCAAAAAACGAATAGCTTTATGGCTTGAGATGACAGTGATTGATTTTAATGGTTTGGTTGCTTGAATTTGCATAATAGGTTGGTTAGGAATATGAAAGCTAACAACCTTATGAAAATAATTAATTTTTGCATAATGAGTAGTTAACCAATCAATCCCTAGAATCACATCAAATGCAAGTATTTTCAATGAAATAAGATCGAAAGGTAATGTGAGGGTACCGATTTGAACCAAACAAGACTTATAAACAGTGGATGTAATGAAGGTTTCTCCCAATGGAGTTTCAACAGATAAGTCAAAGTCTAATTTCTCCAGAGTCAAATTTAAACGTTGAGCGCAAGTAGGAGAAATAAAAGAATGGGTAGAACCTGTATCAAATAAGGTATAAACTTCGCTAGAGTTTATGATAATCTTACCCGTGATGATCTCGTTCAGGTTCCTTGCTTTCTAGGAGGTCACAACAAAATCTCTCCCTTGCACTACAGGCTTTGACTTTTCTGGGACAGCCTTAGGTGCCTCCATCCTAGCTAAACTTCTCTTCGGTGAACGACAAAATCGGGCTAGGTGACCTTCTCTTCCATAATTATAACATGCTTTGGATGGCATCGCACAATTTGGACTGATGTGTCCCTTCCCTCCACATTTGAAGCATATGATAGGTGGTCGTTCTCCTTTCTTAACTGTGGTCTTTGGTCGACGACGTCTTTCCATCATTGTTGAATCTCCTCTTCTTGAAATGTCCATTCTTATTGTTTTGGCCCTGATTACCACCGAAGTGGTTACCATTTCTGGCATGTTGATTCCCTCCACGCTTGTTGTCACCGCTTCGATGACTGCTTTCACTGGTATTATCATTTTGCTAGCTGCTCTCTTTTGGTTGGGTTGACTCATTATCGCGCTCCAATAACTGAGCCCTACTAACAACATCTGAATACAAACATAGTTTATGAGAGATAAGATATTGATGTATCTTGGGTTTCAAACCTCTTAGAAACATTCCCGTCATTCTCTCCTCATTATCAACCAAATGGTACGCAAATCGGGATAACTCGACCAACTTGGCTTCATACTGCGACACGGTCATGTTGTTTTGCTCCAGCTTGATGAACTCTACCTCTTTCATGTGACAAATACTTTCGGAAAAGTACTTGTCATTGAATAATTCTTGGAACTTCTCCCAAGTCATCTTTAGTTCGGCAGGTTGAGTACGTTTTACAGATTCCCACCAGTAATCTGCCTCTTACCGCAACATGAAGTTGGCAAAGGGAACCTTTTGCTCCTCGGAGCATCCCAAGACATCAAATATCTTGCAGATCTTGTGACGCCCCCAAATCCGGGTATCTTCCAACCCGATAGATGGTGCTACACGGTATTACCATTCATTCATTCAATTGAAGAGTCTCAAAAGGACTAATATAACTTCTATATATTCAAAATAATATTACATTTCCCAGGTTCTTTATAACCCATTCCTTCGTTCTTGGCATAATATTTAATATATTACAAACATACACCTATACTATTACATAGGTAAGCTAAGGGTTCGTCTTCGCCTTGCCTTTGTCTTTACCGGAGCCTTCGGTCCGTTCGATCTTGGTTGTGTTCATATGGTTCAAGCAAGAGTGAGCATGACTAGCTCAGCAAGTACTACAATACTAATAAATAACATGCTTGAAACATAGAACTCATATATATTTAGTAATTGAACAATAGTTACGAAGTACTATTGATAATTCAAAATAGCACTTCTTTTCATTCAAAACGTTTTACAACTACAATATTCAGTAAAACATCAGTTCCGGTCCAAGATCTTGAGCATTTCATAAGTTCTTTTGAAAAGGACAACTCGACACTAAGTCCATAAGTTCGACATTACTTACGAGCACTTCTGGGTGATCAGCACATAGTACTCTATGTTGATCAACACTACATTCATTAAATGTGTATACGTTTAAGTTGTGGCAACCTCACGTGCCTGTCGTTAAACGACGAAAACATTTTAGCATACTCAGTCTTCGATTGAAAACCACACCAATATAACTTGGTAAACATTAAACATGCTTGATAGAATCATAACATAAGTCTAGCCGAAAGAATTGGCTTTGACTTCCTCATACAAAACTTCATGCGAAAGGATACATGAATTATAAAGCTTGTCCAGACTGAACTAGAACAATGGTTAGAATACTTGTGACACCTCCAAACCCAAGTACTTCATTCCCATAGGATTTGGTGTTCACTTAATCAAACATTCATATCTAACTACCCAATCATAATAAAATTTAATAAATAAAACCTTCCTCATTAAAGGGTTACATAATAAAAATCTCTTAGGTTGTCTAACCTTTAAATACAATCATTCAAATGTGGAAAATAAATAAACTTCATTACAACCATTCAATTAAAAACTGATAATAAAATATCATCATATTGCAAGTCTTCAATATTTGTTCATCTTTCCTTCTCCCTTACTGGTGCTAGGTACATCAACCTTCTCATCTTTAACTGTAATAGTTATATAAGCAAGAGTGACCAAACAAAGCTCACTTGAAACAATAATGAATGAAAATCTTTACAACAACTATCAAATAAGAGGCTCGAAAGAATTAAACAATATAACTTATCAACATTCTGAAGTATATAACCGAGGGTCCTAAGACCACGAACTATGTCCATAGTTATAAGTAATTTTTCAACTTAAACTCTAACAGTCATAAGACTATAGGGACTCCTCGTACTTAGGGGGATCAGCCCTTCGTACAATGTATTGTGCACAAACATTTCAGCACTAAGTGTAAATTTCCCCTAATAATAGGGTTGTTCATCTCAGTATTTAGAGTACAAGTCCGCACCAAAGTGAGTTTGGTTTGGATACATTTCAAGGTAATTTGGAATTCGACGAACATCAACTAAGGATTAGTTGAATAAAATCAATTACATTATGGAATAATCATAACTGAATCGACATGGTAAATTAAAAGCATACTTTAGGAATAATCTAATAGCATACATATTGAATAACTATAGCACACGTTGCTTGAACAATAATTAGCCAAGGTTATTTAAAATTGAAAACTAAGCATGCATAGCAATTTGAACGATAAAACTGTTCAACATTAGTATATATAAATTTGCATACTAAACAACAAGTTAAATACAAGAATAACTTGCTCAATATCAAAATTAAAGTTTAGAAACCTTGCATCATTATATTGTAATCGAATTGGAAATGATAATTGGTTCAACAAGATAATAGATTAGAGAACTTGCCTTGCTCGTAGGTTAAACCGAATAATTCGAATAACAATATCATATATGCATATGTCATCATGATATAGTTAGTCACTACCACTTTACAAACATAACTAAGTACACTCATCATGTAAGATTTGATTTTTAATCACATAATCACGTTACAAAACAAATTAATTGTTAATAACATTCGCATTCATGGTATAAAAACACTGAAATCATAACTTAACAATCCTACTATTAACACATAACAATTCCTTCAGATTTTGAGTACAAAAAGTACCATCGTCAGATTATTCTCGCTTAACTTTCAACTGCAAGGCTCTGATTATATTATTGGGTCGGTATAAGAATATGCTGATGATATATTCTGTTGTAAAATTAAACTACGAGGCCGTAAATGATAAGCATGGCGTCAATATTATGACATGGCGCCACACAAGGTATGAAAGTTAGATCTATGCCGTACAACATATTGTCAAATTGCAGAGACTTAGGTGAGCAACTTGACAAAAGCATGAACAAAAGCTAATTTTGGCCTCATGCTACTTTTAACAAAGCTAATTAACATGTAATTCATATAGAGAATTCATATAAACATAATTCAAAGACTCTTAACATGTTTCTACCCATAAAACAACATAAAAAACGAATTTAAAACATCCAATTTCACTATTTATGATAAAAACTCACTTTTTAATGTTTTCAATGAAAATCAACATTGTGATTTTGTTTTTCAACAAAAATAGTTAATTTAAAGCACCTTATTTATGTTTATACCACCTCTTTCAAATACAATAGTCAATTTATCAACTAAACAACTAATTAAACCTTAATTTCTACCTTAAACTAAACCATATTCACATATATTCATATAAACTCACAGTAAAATAGTTTTTCTTCACAAACCACATACCTAACATCAATTCATTGACTATACTCATATATAACCTATGAAAATAGTTTTACAACACTAGTTTATCATATAAAGCCACATACAATCAAACAATTTATCCTTTCACAAGAATTTTACAGAGAATTAGGGAAGAGAAAACTAAAATTTTAAAAACTTAAAAGGGTAGGATGATACCTTGTTTGTAGATGATGATGGCTATCCTTTTGATTATCAAGCTTCTTTTCCCCAATTCCTTTCTCAAATTCTCTATCCTTTCTTCCTCTCTTCTTTTCTCTCTGTAAACTCTCTTCTTCTCTTCTACTAAGTCCTTTCTTCCTAACTCTAACTATGTACTAACAATATAACTTATAATAATAATATAGTTATTAATTATATAATATAATTCTAACTTTAACTGACATCAGTTATATTTTATTTGAAAATCAAAAGCCATAAGGCTTGTTTGGCTATCCACTAAAAAAATAATCAATTAATCTTTATGCCTTATTTGGTAAAACACAATTAGATTAAAGACTTAATAGGCATTAGGCCTTGTTTGGCAAAACTGAATTAAACTCCTTTAAGTTATTTTAATAACTCCTTTATAAAAGGTTATTTGTCACACTTTTATTTAATCAACTAACACATCCTTTTAATTACAAATTCAAATTAAAATATAATAATTCATTTAATCAAAACTCTCTAATTTAATAATTAAATTAAATTATAATATGATAATTAATTTCCTTAATTCACCAAATCGAATCGCATTGAACAATTATTTATTTAACAATAAACACATCCATTAAATACTTAAATATTAAATAAATATTTAATATAACAATTAAACATTCTGGAATGTTACATCATTCCCTCCTTACAAGGATTCTGTTCCCAGAATAACAACTCAAACAACTCATTCGTCACATTCTCCCCTACTTACAAAGATTCTGTCCCCAGAATCAAAGACACAGATTAAACAAATAACTCAGGGTAATTCTTTATCATTTTAGCTTCGAGTTCCCACGTAGCCTCTTCGACATTGTGGTTCCTCCATATTACCTTCACAGAAGGTATCACTTTATTTCTGAGCACTTGTTCTTTCCTGTCGACTATCTGGATAGGAACCTCTTCATAGGACAAGTCTTTCTCAAACAGCAATGGTTCGTACTCGATCACAAGCTTGTAATCGGACATATATGGTCGTAACACCGAAACGTGAAAAACATTATAAATGTTTTACAATTCTGGAGGTAGAGCTACCTCGTAAGCCACTTCTCCAACTTTTTACAACACTTCGAAGGGTCCAATAAACCTCAGGCTTAGTTTCCCCTTTTTATCAAATCGAATTTTTCCCTTCCAAGGTGAAACTTTTAGGAAAACGTAATTTCCTACGTCGAATGCACGATCTTGTCTGTGTTGATCAAAGCATATTTCTTTTTTATGCATCTTGAGCAAATTTATCAATCTTGTTACGATGAGTTTGACAACCTCGGCAGTTTGTTGTACCAGTTCTGGTCCTAACAGTTGACGTTCACCGACTTCATCCCAGCACAGTGGAGTTCTGCACCTCATGCCGTATAATTCTTCGTAAGGCGTCATGTCGATGCTTGCGTGGTAACTATTATTGTAGGCAAATTCCACCAACGATAATTGTTCATCCCAGCTTCCTTTGAAATCCATGACGCATGCTCTCAGCATATCTTCCAATGTCTGAATCGTTCGTTCACTTTGGCCATCTGTTTGCGGATGATATGTCGTACTCATTTATAACTGTGTTCCCATACATTCTTGTAATCTCTTCCAGAAGTTTGATGTGAACCTCAGATCTCTATCTGACACAATTGACACTAGAACTCCATGTCTCGTCACGATCTCTTTAACATATAACTTTGCCAGCTAATCAATATTGAATCTAATCTTTATTGGCAAAAAGTGTACAGATTTTGTCAATCTATCAACTATCACCCATATCGCATCGTATCATTTCTAAGTCGTTGGGAGACCTACCACAAAATCCATTGTGATATGTTCCCATTTCCATTCTGGTATCTCCAACGGTTGAAGTAATCCGCTTGGCCTTTGATGCTCGGCCTTGACTCTCTGACATGTCAAGCACTTTGCAACGCATTCTGCAACGTCTCTTTTCATATTTGGCCACCAAAAATGTCGCCGCAAATCTTGATACATCTTCGTACTTCCCAGATGAATCGAATATCTCGAGCTATGAGCTTCTGTCAAGATGTCTTATTTAATATCTGGTACTATTGGAACCCAGATTCGTCCCTCGAATCTCAGCATTCCATCGGTATCAACCTTGTATTTCACTTCTTTTCCCTTGACCACACTTTTTCTTATTTTTTGCATTCCTCATCCTGCAGTTGAGCGTTCTTTACTTTGTCCACCAAAGTTGGACTAGCTTCCATCTAATATAATTTTTCATCAGATTCTTTTGGAAATTTGATTTCCAACTCTAACCTTGACATTGCTAAAATGAGCTCATCCTTATCAGTTAACAACATCAATTTTTCTCCGCCTTTTCTACTCAAGGCATCTGTAACCACGTTTTCTTCTCTTGGATGATAAAAGATCTCACAATCGTAATCCTTTATCAATTCCATCCATCTCCTTTGACGCATGTTCAGGTCTTTCTGAGTGAAAATGTACTTCAGACTCTTATGGTCTGTGTAGATCTCACATTTCTCTCCATAGAGATAGTGTCTCCATATTTTCAAAGCAAACACAACCGCCGCCAACTCTAAATCATGAGTCGGATACCCTTTTTCGTAGTCTTTCAATTGTCTTAATGCATATGCGATGACTTTGCCGTTCTGCATAAGGACACATCCTAATCCCTTGTGTGAAGCGTCACTATACACCTCAAAAATTTCCTGTATTATCTGGTAATGACAACACAGGTGCCATACTTAACTTCTTTTTCAATTCTTGGAAACTTCCTTCACACCTATCCGTCCAAACAAATTTCACAGATTTCCTCGTCAAATTTGTCAACGAAGTGGCAATTTTATAGAAATCCTGGATAAACCGTCTGTAATACCCTGTCAATCCCAAGAAACTTCTCACTTCTGATGGAGTTCTTGGTTGTTCCTAATTTATCACAACTTCGACCTTTGATGGATCCACTGAAAGTCCATCCTTGTAAATTACGTGCCCAAGAAATTGTACACGTTCTAACCAGAATTCACATTTAGAGAATTTCGCGTACAACTTTTCCTTTCTTAGCGTCTCCAGCGTTAGACATAAGTGTTCCACGTGTTCTTCTTGAGTTCTAGAGTACACCAGAATATCGTCGATAAACACCACCACAAACTTGTCTAAAAATGGTTTAAACACCCTGTTCATCAAATCCATGAACGCTGCAGGGGCGTTTGTCAAACCAAAAGATATCACCAAAAATTCGTAATGTCTATACCGAGTTTGGAATGTCGTCTTCGATACATCCTCCTTTCTTACTTTCAGTTGATGATACCCACTTCTCAAATCTATTTTTGAGAAATATCTAGCACCCTTCAACTGGTCAAACAAATCATCTATTCTCGGCAATGGGTACTTGTTCTTAATAGTGACTTTGTTTAACTCCCTATAATCAATACAAAGACGCATTGACCCATCCTTCTTCCTTACAAATAACACCAGTGCTCCCCAAGGTGACACACTCGGCTGAATGTATTTCTTGTCCAACAGCTCATGTAGTTGTACCATCAGTTCCTTCATCTCTACCGGAGCCATTCGGTACGGGGCTTTCGATATCGAAGCGGTTCCTGGCGCTAAGTCTATCATGAATTCGATTTCTCTGTCAGGCGGAACTCCTGGCAAATCCTCCGAAAACACATCCACAAATTCCCTAACCACTAGTATTTCTTCGAGTTTCACACCCTTCTTCTGAGTATCGACTATGTAGGCTAAATAACCCACAAAGCCTTGACTCAATAACTTCTTGGCCTGCATAATTGTCAGACATCTCATTTGTCTAGGCGATTTGCTACCATTGAAAACTACCTTTGACGGAGTCATAAGGTTTACACATTTCTTTTGGCAGTCAATTATCGCTCCACAATTGAACAACCAATCCATTCCCAAAATAACATCAAACTCTCCAAGCCTAATCGGAATTAAATCTACCATCAAAATATTTCCCTTAATATTCACCCTACAGTTCTTGTATACGATCCTAACAGGAATTACCTCCTTATTCGCAATTTCTATGTTTAAAGGGAAATTCAATTCTTCACTAGGCAATCCTAATCTCATAGCAAATTCATCAGCTATAAATGAGCAAGTAGCACCTGAATCAAATAATACATAAGCATCAATATCATTGATTGGGATAATACCTGACACCACATCTTTTGATTGCATAGCATCTTGCACAGTCATGTTGAAGGTTCTGGCTGTGGGTTTGTTTGATGTCGTTGGTCCAGTAATGGCCCAATTACCTCCACTGCTTCCTCCCTTGCTTTCCATTGTCTCTCCATCTTTCTTCTTAGGGTACTCACGAGCAAAGTAGTCCTTGGACCCGCAAGTGTAACAAACATTCTTCTTAGGTTGGTTGCACTTTGGGGCGATGTGACCCTCCTGGCCATAGTTAAAGCATACTTGTTTCCCAATTAAGCACACACCCTTGTGAAACTTCCCGCATGTAGCACATGCTTCAAACTTCTTATTCTGATGGTTACCTTGTTAATTTCCATCACCCATGTTTCCATTCCACTTTCTTTTCAGATTATTGTTACCATTTCCACTACCACCAACTCCATTCTTAACCTCCTCTTCATTCTTCTTCTTTTTTTGTTCTTGATTGAACTTGGTTATAGCCTCGCCTCCACCTTCAGCGAGAATTTCCTTTTCCATAATGGCTGCAAATGTCTTCAACTGGAACAAGGAAACCCTACTATACAACCAGGCTTGGTCCTGTTCAAACCTCTTCTTCCTTGCGTTCATCTCAGTCTTGACTTGATATGGGCGCAAACTCGCTAACTCGTTGAATTTCGCGGCATACTCTGACACCGTCATCGTTCCCTGCTTCAGCTCTAAAAACTGCACTTCTAACTGACTCTTCAAACTCTCTGGGAAATAGGTCTCAAAGAACATCTCCTTAAACCTATCCCAAGTCATAACCCTTGGTCCTCCTCGAATTTTATTGGCCTGCCACCAATAACTAGCCTCTGCTTTCAACATGAATGTTGCAAAAGCAGTCTTCTGATCTTCTCCTATTCTCACAACATCGAACACCTTCTTTATCTCCATAACCCAAGTCTGAACCTCAATCGGGTTCATGGACCCACGGAATTCTGGTGGTCCAACCGCCTTGAAGTCCTTAAAAGTTGTAGCTTGATTTTGTGGTTGATTATGCGGTGGATTCTGCAGTGCACCGTCAAGAACGCCACCAAATTCTTTGAGCAGGGTTAGCTTCAAAGATTATTATTATTAGTTTCTTCGGTGGTTCCACAGCCGATTGTGGTTGACGTCTTGGAGGCATTTTCTATTAAAAATACACTCATTAGATTATTACTCAACTCTTTTAAGTAATTTTTACTTAATTTACCCCCATAAAAGTAATAATCACATAGCACATAACACTTTGGATAAAATAAGATAAATAACTTTTATTCATTCTTAATTTCTTTGAAAAACATCATATCAATAGCATCACTGCTATTTATATTATTTTCCTTAACTACTAAAGTTTCAGGACATCATCATCATATACCATAGGTTACATAACACTTAGGATTTACATATTATTTATCATAACATAAATCATAAATCAAGTACACTCCCTACGATGTCCTACTAAGATACTGCATAGCCTTACGACGCTCTTCATCCATAATTTGGAACATGGTTCGACGATCTAGTATGTACGATGGCAGCGTCTCAAACTGAATCGGATAACCCATGACCCAATCCTGAGCTCGATTAATCACTGTGTTGAACACGTTATTCATTTCCTGCATCTTCATTCTCTTTGCTTGTGCTTCTCCCTCTGCTATTTCGGCTCGTTGATCAGCTTCCTTATATGCATCTTCGGCTCTTGGCTTCTTAGGAGATTCCTCTTTCAACTTTTTCTTCAACTCTGCAATCTCTGCTCTCATTCTCTCGTTCTCTCCTTTAGTGTGAATCAGCTTATCTTTAACATGGCTCAAACGTTCTTCTCGGTCCTGAATTTTGTTGTCCTTCTGTGCCATCGAGGTCTGTTGTTCAGTAACTATCTCTTGTAACTCCTCGACTGTATCTTGAAGTTCTAAATTGCGGTCATGCACCTCATCGTATATACAGCCAGCTATCGAGTTAAGTGGAATCCTTTCCTCCTCGTCCTCTTCATCCGTCTGTGGCAGCTCCACGGAATTCTCCTCGTCTGTCTCTATCTCATCATCCTCATCAGGTACTCTCTCCTGCTCAACTACTGTGACCAATGGAACTGTTTCCCGTGGCAGTAATTGTTCCCAAACTACTTGAATATGTCGAGGCTCCTCTTCCCTAGCCTGACTGGATCCTCCTATATTAGTCATCCTGTCAACCAAAGTTTAAGTTTTAATTACTAATCATTACTACTCGACACTCGCAAGCACATAAGTTACAATCACATAAGCACATAAGTATTTTATTACTTCTTCCTTAAAACTCGATAAGAGTTTATCATCACTATCTTTTCGAAGGTTACTTCCTAAGGTTTTTTCCCCACCTAAGGTTCATAACCTAAGGCTTTGATACCCACTTGTGACACCCCCAAACCCAGGTACTTCATTCCCATAGGATTTGGTGTTCACTTAATCAAACATTCATATCTATCTACCCAATCATAATAAAATTGAATAAATAAAACATTCCCCATTAAAGGGTTACATAATAAAAATCTCCCAGGTTGTCTAACCTTTAAATACAATCATTCAAATGCGGAAAATAAATAAACTTCATTACAACCATTCAATTAAAAACTGATAATAAAATATCATCATATTACAAGTCTTCAATTTTTGTTCACCTTTCCTTTTCCCTTACTGGTGCTAAGTACATCAACATTCTCATCTTTAAATGTAATAGTTATATAAGCAAGAGTGAGCAAACAAAGCTCACTTGAAACAACAATGAATGAAAATCTTTACAACAACTATCAAATAAGAGGCTCGAAAGAATTAAATAATATAACTTATCAACATTCTGAAGTATATAACTGAGGGTCCTAAGACCACGAACTATGTCCATAGTTATAAGTAATTTTTCAACTTAAACTTTAACAGTCATAAGACTATAGGGACTCCTCGTACTTAGGGGGATTAGCCCTTCATATAATGTATTGTGCACAAACATTTCAACGCTAAGCATAAATTACCCCTAATAATAGGCTTGTTCATCTCAGTATTTAGAGTACAAGTCCGCACCAAAGTGAGTTTGGTTTGGATACATTTCAAGGAAATTTGGAATTCGACGAACATCAACTAAGGATTAGTTGAATAAAATCAATTACATTAAGGAATAATCATAACTGAATCGACATGGTAAATTAAAAGCATGTTTTAGGAATAATCTAATAGCATACATATTGAATAACTATAGCACACGTTGCTTGAACAATAATAAGCCAAGGTTATTTAAAATTGAATACTAAGCATGCATAGCAATTTGAACGATAAAAATGTTCAACATTAGTATATATAAATTTGCATACTAAACAACAAGTTAAATACAAGAATAACTTGCTCAATATCAAAATTAAAGTTTAGAAACCTTGCATCATTATATTGTAATCGAATTGGAAACAATAATTGGATCAACAAGATAATAGATTAGAGAACTTGCCTTGCTCATAGGTTAAACCGAATAATTCAAATCACAATATCCTATATACATATGTCATCATGACATAGTTAGTCACTACCACTTTACAAACATAACTAAGTACACTCATCATGCAAGATTTGATTTTTAATCACATAATCACGTTACAAAACAAATTAATTGTTAATAACAAGCTCATTCATGGTATAGAAATACTAAAATCATAACTTAACAATCCTACTATTAACACATAACAATTCCTTCAGATTTTGAGTACAAAAGTACCTTCGTCGAGACCATTTTGCCCACTTTCGTCATGCTTATGGCTACGATTATATTATTGGAATTACGGTCTTTGACGACGAAAATTAATCTACGAGGTCAAGATCAATAACGTGGCGGCAAGTATTTGTGGACATGAAAGTCAGATCATGAAACCGCTATTTGTATGCTAAATTGCAGAACTTCTACAGACAAACTTCAACAATAGCATGAACAAAAGCCAATTTTGGCCTACAAGCTACTTTCTAACAGCCTAATTAACATGTAATTCATATAGAGACTTCATATAAACATAATTCAAAGACTCTTAACATGTTTCTACCCATAAAATAACATAAACAACGAATTTAAAACATCCAATTTCACTATTTTTGATAAAAACTCACTTTTTGATGTTTTCAATGAAAATCAACACTGTGATTTTGTTTTTCAACCAAAATAGTTAATTCAAATCACCTTATTTATGTTTATACCACCTCTTTCAATTACAATAGTCAATTTATCAACTAAACAACTAATTAAACCTTAATTTCTACCTTAAACTAAACCATATTCACATATATTCATATAAACTCACAGTAAAATAGTTTTTCTTCACAAACCACATATCTAATATCAATTCATTGACTATACTCATATATAACCTATGAAAATAGTTTTACAACACTAGTTTATCATATAAAGCCATATACAATCAAACAATTTATCCTTTCACAAGAATTTTACAAAGAATTAGGGAAGAGAAAACTAAGATTTTAAAAACTTAAAAGGGTAGGATGATACCTTGTTTGTAGATGATGATGGCTATCCTTTTGATTATCAAGCTTCTTTTCCCCAATTCCTTTCTCAAATTCTCTATCCTTTCTTCCTCTCTTCTTTTCTCTCTGTAAACTCTCTTCTTCTCTTCTACTAAGTCCTTTCTTCCTAACTCTAACTACGTACTAACAATATAACTTATAATAATAATATAGTTATTAATTATATAATATAATTCTAACTTTAACTGACATCAGTTATATTTTATTTGAAAATCAAAAGCCATAAGGCTTGTTTGGCTATCCACTAAAAAAAATAATCAATTAATCCTTATGCCTTGTTTGGTAAAACACAATTAGATTAAAGACTTAATAGGCATTAGGCCTTGTTTGGCAAAACTGAATTAAACTCCTTTAAGTTATTTTAATAACTCCTTTATAAAAGGTTATTTGTCACACTTTTATTTAATCAACTAACACATCCTTTTAATTACAAATTCAAATTAAAATATAATAATTCATTTAATCAAAACTCTCTAATTTAATAATTAAATTAAATTATAATATGATAATTAATTTCCTTAATTATTTATTAACAAATAATTCACCAAATCGAATCGCATTGAACAATTATTTATTCAACAATAAACACATCCATTAAATACTTAACTATTAAACAAATATTTAATATAACAATTAAAAATTCTGGAATGTTACATCATTCCCTCCTTACAAGGATTCTGTCCCCAGAATCACAATTCAAACAACTCATTCGTCACAATACTTGCCTTCAGCGTTTGCTTATTGATTATCACACGTACTCTTTAAGTCTTTAAGTCTCTACAATACATGATCATATAACATACCATATTAGGTCTTATATAATCAAGTAAGTATATTATTATATCTTACCCTTCATCTCAATCTAAATTTTGACTTAGATCTGTTATTATGGTTTCCGGCTTTTTATTACGTCATTCACATTACGTTCACATTCAATTGATTATTAACCTTTAATCATCATACATTAAGTGTCTAACAATGCCTTAACAATGTTATATAAACACCTTAGTTCATTACTAATGAATTCTCTTTCATTCTATACTTATAAACATTCTTGTCTGCCAAAATCTTAGGACTGGCGCCGCAGCGCCACACTTAGCTCTTCATCTCGCACTATGGCGCGAGTTTGCAGTAAGCAAGCCCCGAACTCGGCGCTGCGGCGTCACTCATTGGCCTTGGGTTAGCACCGCGGCGCCAACTCTGTGCCTTAGAAAATTTGCAGCTTTTGCAAATTTGGCGAAACTCCCGGACGCATAACTTCTTCATTATAAGTCCGAATTGGCTCGTTCAAAAGCCTACGGTTCACAAATTACATACTCTATGCGTTCATGCAAGAATTTTATCTATTTGACTTCGTTTGCTAAGATTTCACCTATTAGTTCATTTTAACGAAAACGATAAACGTTCGTGAACATTCCACGCTCGTTTCTTCGTTCTAAGTCAGAATCCGGTCATTTTCAAGTCCGCAACTCTATAATGCCAAATATGACTTGTCTCCATCAAAAACCATCGTTTCTGACTTCAAATACAAAATACGACTTCCATTCCGAGAATTTCACGAATTCGATAATTATCGTCTAATTATGTGAATTCCGATAATACCTCATTACTAATCATTCTAAAGGGATATTAACCAACACATAAAAATTTCAAGTTACTTATTACACCAACTTATTGACAAAGTAGGTTTTGACTTATTCTCATAAGTCAATGACTTATTTAACTTATGAACTACAATGATCTCATGCTTATGACTTACTATGAACTTAAGTCCATCAATCAATGTTCTCATACTATATTGAACATACTAACATCATATGACAAACATATGACAAGTTCTTCACAAGTTTATCAACTTATTTAGGTTCAAGTTGCTTATTTAACTTATTTGGCTTAAGTTCATTCATCAATGACTTATTACATGTTATTATCAAACAATCCCACTTCTCTATCAATCCTATCATAGAACAGATAAAGATAATAGACACGAGTCTTACCCTTGAAGATTATTACTTCACTTCTTTTTGGAAAATCTAGCAAAGGTTGAATGACTTATAAGTGCTTAGATTATTATTACATAATCCATCTCACCTTGATATTATAACGTTACGTATTTCTCGGAAGTTCAAAAATAATTCCCGAGCAGAAATCGATGAATAGTGTTTTTTAGAAAATTTCTTGGAAAACTTTTATTTTCGTCTTAGAAATTCAAACACTTTAATTCATCCACGTAGTTAAAATACTACGACGTTTCGACGTTTCTAGGTTATAGAACGACATTCATCTTATCAACACATAATAATAATATTATTTTATTCATTATTAAAAGTATTTACAAAGGTCCGATTTTCTGGGACGTTACACTCTCTCCCCCTTATAAGGATTCTGTCCCTAGAATCTCGCTATATATAAAAAAAATATTACACAAATAATTGAGGGTAATTCTTTTTTATCATTTCTTCTAACTCCCACGTTGCTTCTTCTGCATCATGGTTCTTCCATATCACCTTCACGGAAGGTATGACTTTATTTCGCAGAACTTATTCTTTTCTATCGACAATTTGAATCGACGTTTCCTCGTATGTTAAGTCCTTCTTGATAGGAATAGGTTCATACTCTATTACGTGCTTATAATCTGGCTTATAAGGACGCAATACCGATACGTGAAATACATTATGTATTCGTTCTAGGTCTAGAGGTAATGCTATCATATATGCTACCTCACCCACCCGTTTTAATACCTCAAAAGGTCCTATAAACCTCGGACTTAACTTTCTTTTTTTTCCAAAATGTATCTTTCCTTTCTAGGGAGATACTTTTAGAAATACGTACGAACCTACTTCAAATTCTCTATTCTCTCTATGCGAATCCGTAAACTTCTTCTGTCTGTCTTGAGCTGCTACCAAACGCATCCGTATTAGTTTAACAATGTCCACCGTTTGTCGCATTCTTGATTACGGTCCCAAAGACGTGCTGCGTTCTCCTACCTCATCCCAATACAGTGGCGTTCTGCATTTCCTCCCATACAAAGCTTTGTAAGGCGGCATACCTATGCTTGTATGATAATTATTGTTATACGCAAACTTCAATAATGGTAGATGATCATCCCAACTACCCTTGAAATCCATGACGCAAGATCTTAGCACATCTTCTAATGTCTGAATTGTTCTCTCGCTTTGTCCATCCGTTTGTGGATGATACGCCGTACCCAGCTTCAACTGCGTTCCTAACTGCTCTTGTAGACTCCTCCAAAAATTTGATGTGAATCGTGGATCACGATCTGACACAATCGATACTGGAACTCCATGTCTGGAAATTATTTCCTTAATATAGAGTCTAACTAACTGGTCTAAGTTATACTTGACCCTAATTGGCAAAAAGTGAGCTGACTTTGTCAATCGGATTACTATTACCCAAATCGCATCATACCTTTTGGTTGTAGTCGGAAGTCCCACCAAAAAATCCATCGTAATATTTTCCCACTTCCACTCCGGAATTTCTAACGATTGTAGCAAGCCACTTAGTCGTTGATGTTACTTTAACTTTACGGAAAGTTAAGCACACCGCTCACGATCTTCTCGCTATTTCTCTCTTCATGTTCGGCCACCAAAAACTCTGTCGAAGGTCTTGATACATCTTAGTGCTACCAAGATGAATCAAAAACCTAGAACTATAAGCCTCTTGTAACACCTACTCCTTTAATTCCGTCTCATCTGGAACCCAAATTCTTCCTTCAAATCTTAATAATCCCTCATTATCAAGACTGTACTTAGTATCTTTTTCATTGGCCAGCCGCTCCTTCATCCGGTCACACTCATCAGTTTTGAGTTGTACCTCCTTAACTCTCTCTATGATGGTAGATTGCATCTTCGTCGTAAACAACATTTGTCCTACTTCACTTGGCAGCTTCACTTCTAACTCCATCCTAGCCATCTCGTTATTAACTCAATTTGAGTAGTTAACAAAGACAAGTTTTTCCGACCCTTCCTACTTAAGGCGCCAAGAATTACATTGGCTTTTTCGAGGGTGATCTGAGATTTCACGTCAGTAATCCTTTATCAACTCCAACCATCTCCTCTCGCCTTATATTCAATTCTTACGTGGTGAAGATATATTTTAGACTCTTGTGGTTCGTGTATATCTCATATTTTTCTCCATAAAGATAATGTCTCCATATCTTTAGAGCAAAAACTACTGCGACCAGTTCCAGATCATGAGTAGGATAAACTTTCTCATAATCCTTCAACTGCCTAGATGCATACGCAATGACCTTTCCATGTTGCATGAGCACGCAACCAAGTCCTCTATGCGAAGCATCGCTATAAACTACGAAATTTCTTGTGTTATCGGGCAATGACAAAACAAGCGCTTCACTCAACCTCTTCTTCAGTTCTTGAAAACTGTCCTCACATTTGTCAGTCCAAGCATATTTTACCGTCTTCCTCGTCAAGTTAGTCAGCAGAGTAGCTATCTTTGAAAAATCTTGGATGAATCTCCGATAGTAACCCGCTAACCCTAGGAAATTCTGCACCTCAGTCGGCGTTTTCGGTTGTTCCCAATTCATCACGGCTTCCACCTTCGCTGGATCTACTGAAATCCCCTCATGGTCAACGACATGACCTAAAAATTGTACCTTCTCCAACCAAAATTCACACTTATTGAATTTCGCATACAACTTCTTCTTCCTTAGTGTCTCCAACACTAATCTTAGGTGTTCAGCATGATCTTCTAGCATCTTAGAATAGACTAGAATATCATCTATAAACACCACGACGAACTTGTCCAAATATTGTTTGAACACTCTGTTCATCATATCCATAAATGTAGCTGGTGCATTTGTCAACCCAAATGACATCACCAGAAACTCATAATGACCATAACGAGTCCTGAACGCTGTCTTTGGTACATCCTCCTTCCTAACCTTCAACTGGTGATACCCCGTTCTTAAATCTATTTTTGAAAAATACTTAGCCCCTTTCAACTGATCAAAGAGATCATCGATCTTGGGCAATGGGTATTTATTCTTTATCGTTAACTTATTCAACTCTCTATAGTCGATACAAAGTCTTAACGATCCATCCTTCTTCTTGACAAATAGTATCGTTGCTCCCCATGGCGAAACACTCGGTTGAATGTACTTTCGGTCCAATAGTTCTTGCAACTGCACCATCAACTCCTTCATTTTCATTGGCACCATCGACGAATTCTCTCACTACAGGTATTTGTTCCATGGTTGCTACCACTCTCTGGGTATCCACAACATGGCACAGGTAACCTACACATCCCTTTCTCAGTAATTTCCTAGTTTGTGTCATGGATAGACAACACGAACGTCCCGGCGATCTATTCCTGTAAAATACTACTTGAGGTTGTCTTAACGATTTAATGTTCACACATTTCTTTTGACAATCTATAATTGCCCCATGGTTCACTAAACAATCCATTCCGAGAATTACGTCGAATTCTCCTAACTTTATCGGTATCAAATCTACCGATAATTTACAACCCCATATGTCTATGCAATAACTCCTATTAATATCTTCAACAGGAATTATCTCTTCGTTCGTTACCTTAATATTTAAAGGTATAGGCAACTTTTCGGGAAGTAATTCTAATCGTTTAACAAAATCACAAGCTATGAATGAACAAGTAGCACCCGAATCAAATAGCACATAAGCATTTATGTCGTTGATCAAAATAATACATGTGATAACGTCCCCCGATGCAACTGCATCTTGGACTGTCATATTAAAGGTACGGCCCATCGGCCTACCCGGCTATGCTGGTCCATTAATAGCTAATTTACCACTATTAGTGCCCCGGTTCCCGTCCGTCCCCTTCTTCGGGCAGTTCTTTGTTATGTGGTCGATTGACGCACACACAAAGTATTCATGGTTCTACTTCGGACTCGAAAAGTTAGGCGTAATGTGCCCCTCCTGTCCACAGTTGTAACAGATGGCCTTCCCCTTGAGACAGACTCCTAAGTGAGTCTTCCCACAGGTCTTGCAGGCCTTCATCCTCCTCTTCGGGTCTCCTTGCTTCACTCCAGTATTCCCAGATCTAAACACCTTCCTCTTCTGACCCTCGCCACTCCCGCTGGCTCCTTCGATCTTTACTCCCCCATCCACTTTCCCCTTATTTTTCTTATCTTTGTGGTACTGGCTCAACGCCTCGCTACCACCTTCGACGATATCGCCTTCTCTAAAATGGTTCCAAAAGAAGTACATTGAAACACTAAAATACGGTTATAGAGCCAGGGTTTCAAGCCCTGCTCGAACCATCGCGCCTTTTTAACCTCGGTATCCACTTGGTGTGGAGCGAACCTTGCCAGTTCATTAAACTTTGCAGCGTATTGGGAAACCGACATGTCCCCTTGCTTTAACTCGAGAAACCGCATCTCCATCCTCCCTTGCATGCTCGTGGGAAAGTAGTTCTCAAAGAATATCTCCTTAAACCTCTCTCACGTCAGATTCGCTATCCCGGCCCTAGCCTGATTGGCTTTGCACCAAAAGTTGGCCTCTCCCTTCATCATATAGGTTGCAAAGGCAACCTTTTGGGCCTCGTCGACATTTGCTATCACAAATGCCTTCTCTATTTTCTTAACTCACGTTTGGGCTTCAATAGGGTCCGTAGTTCCTTTGAACTCCGAGGGACCCATGCTCTTGAAATCCTTAAAGGTCGTAGCTTGTTTTACTCCCAGATTTACGGGGATATTAGCCCCAGTTCTATTAAATGCGGCTGTTAACAGGTTAACAAACTCCTGCATCGGATTAACCGGACATCCCTCCGGTTGATACACGTTAGCACCTTGATTACGTTGTACTCTTCTCGGTGGCATTTTGCTGATACAATAAACACATTTCGTTATTATTCCTTTCTTTATTAGTTATCATTTAATATTAAACAATAACTCCAACATCCATTACTCATTGCTTTCCATAAAAAGGACTTATATTCATTCTTCATAGTATAATACTACATCGATTACATACATAGCCTAAGCTGATTACATTACTTTCCCGCTATCGCTTTTCAAAAATTAGGATTTACAAAAGACTACCCTTTACTATACAAAAAGGGCTTTACGTTACTATTAATTACAAAATATTTATATACTACTCTAGCTACTACTAGTTTACATCTGTCTCAAGGCATTCTCGAAATTTGCTTTGGCAAGACCGGCAATAATATCACGGCTGATAGTATGTCGCGTCTGCCCCACCTCTACAGGATAACCAGCTACCTGCTGCTGGAAATCTGTGTGAGAACTCCTATGCATATAGGACATTCTCCTTATCTTCTGCAGTTTAGTCTTTAGCTCCTCCTTGAGCTCAAAGACCTCATGTTTTAACTCGTGGACTTTGTCCTTAGCCAAAATCCTCTCATCATGTTCCTGCTCCCACATAGACTCGACATCAGTCTTGTCCTCTATAATAGTTTGGAGCTTTGCCTTCAGCTCCTTGACCTCCTGACAGTAATGGATATTTCTGTCCAATACTGACATGAATAAAGACATCATCGACCCCTGTGAGCTATCTCTTTTGCTATGGCTCTTTGGATTAAAGGACACTGTCTCCACTTCCTCCTCTATCATCCCATCGAATACTGACATGTAGTCAAGCATCATCCGAGTCTCCAGACTCAATAACCACAACTTCGTGCTCTGCGCCACTATGGGGTTCTAAGTATAACCTCTACTTGGTTCACCGACTCTTCACTAATGGCTTGACCATCTACATACATTCCATTTACTCCTGACATCTATACAAAACAGTTAAGTTGATTAGTACACGTCAGTAGAAAAATAAAAACACATAACATAATCATAATGCATTTTTATAAGGTTATTTTCTTCTTGTACTTCTTTGACTTCTCTTAAGGTTATGACTTAAGGTTTTTAATCCCCCCTTAAGTTTTATAACCTCTTGCTTTGATACCAACATGTGACGCCCCCAAATCCGGGTATCTTCTAACCCGACAGATGGTACTACACGGTACTACCATTCATTCATTCATTCAATTGAAGAGTCTCAAAAGGACTAATATAACTTCTATATATTCAAAATAATATTACATTTCCCAGGTTCTTTATAACCCATTCCTTCGTTCTTCGCATAATATTCAATATATTACAAACATACACCTATACTATTACATAGGTAAGCTAAGGGTTCGTCTTCACCTTGCCTTTGTCTTTACCGGAGCCTTCGGCCCGTTCGATCTTGGCTGTGTTCATATGGTTCAAGCAAGAGTGAGCATGACTAGCTCAGCAAGTACTACAATACTAATAAACAACATTCTTGAAACATAGAACTCATATATATTTAGTAACTGAACAATAGTTATGAAGTACTATTGATAATTCAAAATAGCATTTCTTTTCATTCAAAACGTTTTACAACTACAATATTCAGTAAAACATTAGTTCCGGTCCAAGACCTTGAGCATTTCATAAGTTCTTTTGAAAAGGACAACCCGACACTAAGTCCGTAAGTCCGGAATTACTTACGAGCACTTCTGGGTGATCATCTCATAGTACTCTGTGTTGATCAACACTACATTCATTAAACATGTATACGTTTAAGTTGTGGCAACCTCACGTGCCTGTCGTTAAACGACGAAAACATTTTAGCATACTCAGTCTTCGATTGAAAACCACACCAATATAACTTGGTAAACATTAAACATGCTTGATAGAATCATAACATAAGTCTAGCCGAAAGAATTGGCTTTGACTTCCTCATACAAAACTTCATGCGAAAGGATACATGAATTACAAAGCTTGTCCAGACTGAACTGGAACAAGGGTTAGAATACTTGTGACACCTCCAAACCCAAGTACTTCATTCCCATAGGATTTGGTGTTCACTTAATCAAACATTCATATCTAACTACCCAATCATAATAAAATTGAATAATTAAAACCTTCCCCATTAATGGGTTACATAATAAAAATCTCTCAGGTTGTCTAACCTTTAAATACAATCATTCAAATGCTGAAAATAAATAAACTTCATTACAACCATTCAATTAAAAACTGATAATAAAATATCATCATATTACAAGTCTTCAATATTTGTTCATCTTTCCTTTTCCCTTACTGGTGCTAGGTACATCAACCTTCTCATCATTAACTGTAATAGTTATATAAGCAAGAGTGAGCAAACAAAGCTCACTTGAAACAATAATGAATGAAAATCTTTACAACAACTGTCAAATAAGAGGCTCGAAAGAATTAAACAATATGACTTATCAACATTCTGAAGTATATAACCGAAGGTCCTAAGACCACAAACTATGTCCATAGTTATAAGTAATTTTTCAACTTAAACTTTAATGAATATAAGACTATAGGGACTCCTCATACTTAGGGGATCGACCCTTACGTACAATGTATTGTGCATTAAACATTTCAACGCTAAGCGTAAATTTCCCCTAATAATAGGGTTGTTCATCTCAGTATTTAGAGTACAAGTCCGCACCAAAGTGAGTTTGGTTTGGATACATTTCAAGGTAATTTGGAATTCGACGAACATCAACTAAGGATTAGTTGAATAAAATCAATTACATTATGGAATAATCATAACTGAATCGACATGGTAAATTAAAAGCATGCTTTAGGAATAATCTAATAGCATACATATTGAATAACTATAGCACACCTTGCTTGAACAATAATAAGCCAAGGTTATTTAAAATTGAATACTAAGCATGCATAGCAATTTAAACGATAAAACTGTTCAACATTAGTATATATAAATTTGCATGCTAAACAACAAGTTAAATACAAGAATAACTTGCTCAATATCAAAAATTAAAGTTTAGAAACCTTGCATCATTATATTGTAATCGAATTGGCAACAATAATTGGCTCAACAAGATAATAGATTAGAGAACTTGTCTTGCTCGTAGGTTAAACCGAATAATTCGAATCACAATATCCTATAATAAACTAACCAACTAAGTAAAATAAAGAATGAAATAACAAAAAAAATCACCAGGCATGCGATAGACCGCACAAACAGGTTATTCCAACAGAATAATAAATAACAGAACCAGGTCATGCGTAAATGCACAGACAGGATATTCCAACAGAATAATAAATAACGGAACCAGGTCAGGCGAACTTCGCACCAACAGGATGTTCCAACAGAATAATAAATAACGGAACCAGGTCATGCGTAAATGCACAGACAAGATGTTCCAACAGAATAATAAAGAATGAAATAATAGAAGAATTTCACCATGTATGCGGTACTTCAGATGTAGACAAAAGTTATTCAACATAATGATAAAGAATGGAATAATGAAGAATTTCCCCAAGTATAGGGTAGTAGCAGCGTATCTGAGTTATTCCAACAGGATAAAAAATGGAATAATGAAGTTCTCTTCATGAATACTGAAAGAAATAATACCCCTTACCTTAGAATAAAGCTGGATATAAGAGTAGTGAAGTAATGAATACTTTTCTTCTTTTCTCTATAGTTTCTCTCTAGAGTTTCAAAGTGAATTCGTAAGAAATAATGAAGGAATGAGCTTCATTTATAGGAGAATGGACCTGAATAGTAACTAATTCTGAGCGGTCCAGATTGATTTACTTTTTAAGCAGACGGTCAGTATTGGTTTACTATAAAATATTCTAATAAAATAAAATCTTTTAAATAAAATATAATATATTCTATTTATAATCTAATAAAACAAATAACTTTATAAAAGTATTATGTTTTATATAAAAAGATTTTACTATGCAAAACACTATGCAAACACTATGCATAATAAAATATAATATATTATATTTATAGTCTAATAAAACGAATAACTTTATAAAAGTATTCTGCTTTTATATAAAAAGATTTTATTATGTAAAACACTATCCATAATAGAATATAATATATTCTATTTATAGTCTAATAAAATGAATAACTTTATAAAAGTATTTTGTTTTATATAAAAAGCTTTTCTGCATTTTATTACATTAATAATACTAATAAAAAAAACTTCATCATCATTATTATAATTCACACTATTAATAGACCTGTGTCGTTCCCGTGAAAGAGGGGCTTTCAATAAAGATTTCTCCCTATTGGTAAGCAATTAGGTGACCAAACCTCTCCTGGCGAGTAACTTCTAGACATCGTTAATATTGCAAATAATAATATTAATAACTTCGTCATCTCAATTATTGATTTAATAATATATATAAAATATCGACAATAATTGAATCAATTAACGTGAGATACTATGCAACAACACCATCAAGCAATAATTGAACAAAACCGAGTGACTTCTCACGTAAGCATCAATAATCAATCTGAGTAGTGTGCTACTATGCAACCACGCCGTATTCTCGCATTACTTTTAACACCGGGTGTTTCAACAGTTAACGATAAAACTTCTGTCGTTATTTTCATAAAATATTTTTATCGTTTTCTCAATCCGACAATAATTCTGTTGTGGAGTCCACCAATGATTGTGCCGTCGTATGAATATTCCCTGTTAAAACGAATATTCCCCGACCAATCGAATATTATATAACAACTTGCGTACTTTGCAAAGTTTATAACTATTACCCACAACTATAACATTATATCAAATTCATTCCATAATATTCAAAAAATGATAATTATAAAAAATTCATCTTTTATTCATAAAAGTTGGGGTCTTACAACGAAATCCTAATAAGGAGGGAAAAATGTAACGAATGTGATTTTTATATAATTAAAATATTTATTTGAGTTAGATAAATATTTTAGTTGATTTATTTATTGAATAATAAATATTTGATGTTGGTTGTTATGACTTAATTTAATTAAGCGTTATAATTTGATAGATAAATTTATAATTGATGTGCATTTTATTATTAAAGTTTAATTGATTTTACTAATAAAATAACTTTAAATTATTTAAGTGTGATTTTATTAATTAAGTGTATGTTAAATAATTCTTCAATTGATGTGTATTTTATTACTTTAATGTTATGGAAATATTCTAATTTACTTAAATAATTAAATTAGAAGGTTTGTAATGGGTTAAATAAAATTGCAATTATTTTGGTTAAATACTTAATTATAATTAGTAAGGTTTAATTAAGTTTATTACTAAAATAAGTAATTATTTAAGTGTGACACTAGAAATATACTATATGTCATAGTAAAGTAATAATAGTATATAGTGAATAGCCTAACCATTGGGTTTCTTAACTAATGATGGAGAAGTGACGTTATGCTACTAAGATGGCTTAATGTGATATTGGTCATGCATGTAGGAGTTTTGTAACATAAGCCTTATGTTATTAGTGGGGGTTACTATTATATTAATTAATTACATAACTGTTACCCAAATGAGGAGTTACACAAGAAGAAATCCTAAAGTTTTTTTTCCTTTTAGAGCAAGAGTCTTGGTGGAAGAGAGAAATAGAGAAATTGAGAGAGATAGAGAGAAATAGAGGAATTAAGAGAAGCTAGAAGAAGAAAAAGAAGAAGAAGATGATGATGATGATGATGATGATGATGATGATGATGATGATGATGATGAAGAAGAAGAAGAAGAAGAAGAAGAAGCCATGGAAGAAGAAGAAGAAAAAGCTTGAAGAAGGTAACTTCTAAATCTTTGTTTAATCTTTGATTTTTGGGTAGATTTATGTTTTTATAAGATCTAGGGTAGTAGATCATGCTTAATCTTGTTTGTATTGGTTTAATCTTGGATTATCAAGAATCAAACAAGAGGATTCAAGAAAGAAAATGAAATGGAAAGAAAATTTGAAGAACAAAATTCGTAGGTTTTGAGTAATTGTGGACAGATCTTATGAAATTCATACCTCTTTGGGTATAATCAGTTAGAAGTGAGCCTTATATCAAATTGAAGCTATGGAAGTAAGCTATATTCTGAAAGTGGAATCACATGAAAACTCCTTGTAGATTTCTTGTAGTGTCTATTTTAGTAAGGATGGTACGGATGGAAAGCAATCTGCCTAGAAAATCAAAACTGTTACGGTTTTCGACTTTGAAAAATTCATATAAATTCGTGTGTTTTGAATCTGAAGAAACTTTAAACTGAAAAGTTGTAGATATCAAAGTTTACTAGCCAAACTTGTGAGCTTGAGCTAATTTATGGACCGGATCATGTCCGAAATAAATTGTTTAGTAAGGCTGTCCAGAAAATGAAATTTTCTGGACTAGTTGATGAAATTGCAGAATCTGTTTTAGATGGCTAATGGTCTGACTCTAAAGCCTAGATGAGGTTGTAGTACACTGAGTAAGGGTTAATTCTATATAAGAAGGAAAAAAAACGAACATGTAACGATGGAGTTACGTTAAAAATAAAAACAACATTTTGTTAAAGAAATTGTGAAGATGAGTTTTATAATTCTGTTTGAATTAAGATTTTGGGTGATGGTATATTTTGATGATTGACAATATGTTTTGACATATGTAATGAGTATAAATATGTGTTATCATATTCTATGCATAATTAACCATTTAAGATCAAGAGTTGAGATAAGTTAATGTATGCACATAACGTGCTCGATAAAATGCTTAAGAGTAAAGTGTTTCTAAACTTTGGTATACAAAGTGTCTAACTAATGGTAAATATTGGGTGTTATGTGCATCTAAGTATGAAAAGATGATAATACAAGAATAATAATGGGATGAAATTGAAAAGGGCAATTTTTTGATTTTTGAAAGAAAATTAAACATGTAAACAATGTGTTGAATATGCGAAACCAAAGTGGTATAATAAAATGGTGTGACATATGCACATTAAACTACAAGTGCGATAGTCTAGCATGTGTGGTGATGAAAATGAAAATAAAATTAAGTTGCATATAAAACACAGTTAGATCATGTCTATAAAGACATTATAAAGGATAATAAGATAAAGTAAGGTCTTAGAAAAAATTTGACCATGAGATCGAGTATTGATTTTGTTTATTATCAATCTCACATATAGTATAGGTTGTACAAGGACACAAAGTATTAGCGTGTTGGTAAGACGCCAGTAAAGGTAAGTCTTTCGGTTCCTTTTTGCTATGTGAACTTGATGATGAAATACTTTAAAATTTTATTGTATGATGTATTATATATGTCAAAAGTATAAAATGTGAAAGTCAATCTATGATTATGATGATGAGTTATGAATGTTGATTGAGTAAGGAACTCAATCTTTATAGTTATTATGTGAGCTACAACATGTATGCTATGTTAGTTTTATGATTATGAGATGTATGTTGAGCATGTTATTATGTGCTACGTGATGCATGAAAACTGTTAGATTTTGCTGAGTTGTCGAGCTCATTCTTGAAAATAACCATTTTTGCATATTCAATAATTGAAGGTAACGTTATCTACTACTTGATTGATATGGATAAAAAGGGATACATGAAGATTTAATATCCTAGCCAAGTTGTTATTCTTGTAAACCATGTCTAATTTAAGGTAAATGTATTAATTTTGAATTGTAATATCGTTTTGTGATGTAAACTCTTGTAGTATTAAAATGATTCTTAGATATTTAGATGTAAAGGTTGAAAGTTTTGGGAACGAGAATAGTTTGTAATAGAAAATTTTAATTATTCCGCAAATTTCAATGGTTGTATTATCGTTTAATTATGTAAAATTAGAGGTTAAATGTATTGTTAACGGCTGAAGTCGAGAATTAAATTATTTAAATTTTGGGGACGTTACAAAAGCCTTCCTCGCCATACACTGTAAGATCTTTTCTGATCTGAAGCTTTTACCTGCTTATATATATATATATATAGGGAATAAATCTGTGGCAACTAGTTGCCTTGGGCACTGTTCAGCAACCAAGTTTGTATCCATTGATCAGTACAATGTAAAGCCACGATTCAGAGATAATTCCCTCCTGCCGCTACAGGCTATAGCGGCAGTCACCTCACTCCAATATCTGTGTGCCAAGTTACTTTATTGCCCCTCCAAATTAATTGTAAATCTGTATATTTATTGCACTATAAGAAAAAGGCCTATCTGCGATCGCGCTTATGTGGATCAATGGTCGTGAGAACTATCGATGTTCGATCATCGCCGCAGAGATAGGCGTCGTATAAAATCTGGTCCCTGGAATGCACATCAACGACCACTATTAGCGACCGACGTATCTGCTACCGATAGTAGCGACTGAATTCATCGCTAAGCTGAGTCAGCATGGTTCAGGGCAAAGTTTGACGTGGGCCACATGTCAGTGACCACTATCAGCGATCGCATACAGTCGTTGATACCCTCAAATGATTTCCAGTCACTAATACTTATCAGCGACCACATGCGGTCGCTAATGTTAAAAAAACTGAAAACCAACTTTTTCTTGTTTTACAGAATTCCCAAAAAATTGTACCTGTTTTGTACCTGCTTTATCCCAACACACATACACAACAATATAAACAATGTGCACAATAATATAAATATCCAACGTCCATATATATACCGACACATACACCAAATTGATTGACTAAATATAAACAAATCTAATGTTTAAGTAACATACAAATATACAAAGAATGAATATAAAAGTACAAGATTCTCAAATAACTACAAAACAACACTAAATCGGACATCAAGCATCATTGTCTTGATCATCTTCTCCTTGATCACCCTGTAATTAACAAAATAATAAAACAAGTTACAAATATAGTAATTATGTTGATATTGGTATTACGATAATATACAACAAATTGATTATCTCGTTGTCATCCCCATGCTGTGCTGCTGCTGGTGCTGCCACTACATCATCTAACTCATCAGGACTCAGAGCTGCCAGATGTCCACCCAGTATCTTTAGAAGATCGCGATCTCGACATATAGCTTTCACACAGTCAGCGGGAGTATGAATAGCTGGATAACTTGATGACTGTGAAGACTGGGTAGTAGAGCTGCCTGAGCCACTAAAGGATGGGCGTCGTCATTATCCTTGACCTTTAATGTAGTTATTCTTCACAACAAACGCCCTCTCCCACAACTCTTAATCAATTGGCGGACGTGGAGTGCCATCAGGATAGCGCTTATTCAATAAATGCTTATAAGTATCATGTCATCATGTTAACAATTAAATAGTTAAAAATAAATTCTGTAAGCATTGATAAACAAGATCAAGTTGTTAAAACTTATTTTCGCTATCTGGATAGCATCAAGCAGACCATCACGGGTGGCGACGTACACATCCAGCCAATGGATAGGCTGACCTTGAGACTAAAACTCCTATACAAAAAATATTCCAATATTACTAAGTAAAAATGTGATATATATTCTACAATTCATGATTGTAAACATATTAAAACTTGTAAATACGTACCCTGGTAGTGATATGCTGCAACTATGAAATATTGTCGCCCTTGTATGTTCCTTTAGCCATTTTGCCATCGGGTACACCCAAGGATCTGTTGGTAGCGGTAGTCTTTCATCTTTTCACCCAGCTCTCAGCTCTCCATTGGGCACACATCTCAGCCAATATGGACTAGGTGCACCACCAAGGGCTATGCTCGTGCATGTAATCCTCTCCCTGGCCTGGATGGTCGATCGATGCATTGTGAAGGGCTTTTTGTCTTTTTTTGTTCAAATTGTCTTTGGTGCGGACGGCGGACTTCTGCCAGAATAATGTATGTATCACTGAAGCCTGCGCGTCCTCCCATCTATACCTTTTCTACAAATAAAACAACAATAATAATATTAAAATGGTACTTTTAACATATAAACCAACACTACTAAACAATTATCCTTAGAATATTATATTATCTATCATAATTAAAAAAAACATACCTGAAATTCAGCCCAAACTGCATCCTTGTGGACAATAGGTGTGCTCGCCCACGTAATCACAAGTGTAGGCAATTCTGTAAGCACAACTATGATATACACTTGACGATCTTATTATCTAAAAATTCATTATAATATAGAACAATTTATATAAATGATAAGTAGATATATTAAAGAAATTTATATCTAAGTTCTATATATCTTGTATAAATGGAATCTAAAATGCTTATATATAAATGATGCGGGACGTACGTGCTATTCAGAGGAGGATGAATCTGAATAAGAATCCGATCATCCGGATTAGTAGGGGCCTTGGGCACATGATTAGGCCCCCTACCCAAGCCGCACTTTTTTTGCGCTGCTTCAAAAGCCATCTATATATTACAAATTTTAAGATGTTATTATGAGTTATATTTGATTACATGTATATATGAATATAAAATGACAATAATGACAGGAAAAAGGATTTAAATAGTAAAGTACATAAACATGACAGTGATATAAAGATGCTGGTATGAGTTATATTTGATTACATGTATATATATATATATATATATATATGAATATAAAATGACAATAATGACAGAAAATTGCATTTAAATAGTTAAGTACATAAACATGACAATGATATAAAAACATGTAATGCTAAACATACATTTCATTTGTTCAAGTGTCAATGTCTGATTCAAAATCATCTTTTATATGTATTATAGATTTATAACCATCATCTGCTTCAGATTCAGTGTCAGATTCAGTTAATAACTCTTCCTCCTCAATATCAATGTCATCTGACACAAGTATTGACTCAGGATCTAATTCATGTGGTTCGTTTCCACCATCTAACTGGATTACTTCATTGTCGTCCTCCACATTTATTATAGTTTGACTATGAAGCATCTGCTCTTGGTAAATCTCCCCATCAACTACTTCTACACGACTGCACGTGGGAGTATGAATTACAACTTGCCAATCTATAGGCGGTCTATCCCTTTTCCTAACAGGACTAGGAGTGTAGTATACTTGTACTATTTGAGTTGGTAAAACAAACGGTTCGTTGGAGTATGCAGACCTATGGAGGTCAATATTGACGATCATGACTGCAAAATGTGTACCTTGTCATCTGTTCATTTTTCTTATAAAACAACATACAATCGTTGGGACATGCATCGATCTTTTGGTATCCAAGACCCAACTTCTTCACCATTTTCTTACAAAAGTAATAGTTACCAGGTAATTTCTCACCGTCAGGCAATATACTCTTAATGGCCTTCAAAAGCGACTTAAAACACTCATGACTCATGTTTTGATCAGCCTTGATGTTAAGTAATATCGTCACTGCAGACAATATAGTGTGTTTGGTGCAACCATGCCATAATGGCTTGCTACCCTCGTCTAACAACTTAAAGAAGTCTTTGGCATCAGAATTCATAGGTTGCTCTCTGCCTTGTTCCCAATCAAAATCTGGCCCTGCAATATCATGAACCATTTCATTCATACAATTACTGCCCGGAATGTGTACTTCTGTGATGCCACCATCTCTTCTCTGCCCATGTGCCTACTAGCATTCTTCATAATTTTTCATGAACCCATAAATAAGTAAATGATAGTTTACCACGTCTCTATCCATATAATTTATATTCTTACACTTCAAACATGGACATCGTATCTGGGACTGACCATTCATACATTCTGGGTGATTATACGCATACTCCAAAATCACTTGGCAACTAGCTCTAAATTCAGTTGTAGCACCTATCTGGGCACTTGAATTTTGTCGTGCCATCCAACTACGGTCTGAATAGAGGTCCAGGATACCACGATACCTACTACAGACAACATGAGCTTATTAATGTATGGAAATCGTTGTAAGCATATGACTTGAGCATACTTGTAACCATATAACTTAAGCATACTTGTAATCATATGACTTGAGCATACAAGCTAGTACGCATATAACTTGAGCATACTAGTAAGCGCATAAAGAGCTCGTTAATATTATAAATGTTCGCAACTACCCGACCAACAAAAAAATTTTGCCAGAGTCTCCCCTATAATATGGACTAGCCATATGCACAATGGCGTGCATATATGGTCATTTCTAGGCCCCTAAGACACAAACCAAAAGAAATATACAAATTCCCAATATAAAAAGTTCAGGAGTATATCAATTATATAAAAATGGCAACAACGTTTATAGCTTTTGTTCATAACTGCATCAATTATCAAGTAAGGATGGAATATTAAGAATATTCCTAGTCGTTATAAGACACGTGACTTTCCCCAAGAGAAATTATTTTCAGACTAGTCAATTAGCTATTGCTTTTTATCCCTTAGCACCATGATATGCACAATTTTTGGATGCTTGTAATAAAGAGAGTTGTAGACGTTTTATCCCATCACACTCCAGAAATACATAATGTGATTATAGAAGTTATCTGTTTGTGATGAGTGTGTATTAGGGGGAGATGGAAGGTGAAATATTACGAGAGTTTTTAGTAGTGTCATTAAGTTATACAAGGAGTAGGATAGTTTTCATACTGTCCCAGAAATGATTCCTTATCTCAAGCACATGGATAAGTTTGTGATTGGTCACCTGGAAAGGCATCATAGTTCCCATTGGAATCTATCTCCATAAGAGATATTCATTGTATTGATCACTCCACACCATGCAACTTAGTGGGTTATCTATTTTATTAGTGACTCAGTTAGGAAAAACATAATATAATTCATTCCTCAGATATTTTATTTTAATTTGTTTTGTTTTTTAGTCCTGCGTTTGAGGAATGATCAAAGAGAAAGGATAAAGAAGTTTTGTGGCTAAGTAGTAGATGATATTGCTAGTACGAAGGAGGTAAAATTAATGATAAGTAAGTGCGAAGAAATGACCTGGGTTAAATCCCAAGTGACTGGGGTGTTACATGCTATGCGAGTTGTCTTTTAATATTCTACAAATAGTTGGCTTTTTTATGAAGAGCTCAGTGATAGGTTCTTAGGTTTCATACTAATGTGTTGGAACTAACTTATTTTACTAATACCCAATTAGGGAGGTAGGGGTGGTATTTTTAGTTTATTCTCTTAATACTAAACTCAATTACCAAAAAATAGCCTTTCAGTTTTTGCCAAATGGGTATGACTGACAACGGGTGCCTTAATTTGTCCATACCCTAGTCCCAAACTAGGACTGCATTTGATGAATAGGCAAGTGGTGTAAGGTTAACTTTTTCCCAAAAGATTTTACCTAATTTTCGGAGTTCAATTATGTTATCACATTGTCAGTCCCACTCCAAATGTTTCTTGTAATTTCTTTAACAAGCATTTGCAGTAGCAGAAATTACTTACAACCTCACTTTCCTAAATTATTATCATGTCAATCCAACACTGCACTAATTAAATTAATGTCATTATCAATGTCATTTACATTCATACTCTTTCTCTCTCATTTACAATCATATATAAATTAAAATAGTAAAATGTAAAAATTATAAAGTTTGGAAACCCAATTCAGTATGTAATCTATTCTAACATAATATATAAATAGTAGAAATGTAATATTTGGAGAAAGAAATAAAAAATGATACCAGTGCTTGGTGGTGGTGGCTTTTTGGTGGTGGTGATTTGACGGCTACTGATGGCTGCAGCTACCCTTTCTCCCTTTTCTACTTCTTCTCTTCTCCCCTTTTCTCCCTCTTCTCTATTCTGAGTTGTCCCCTTCTTTTTTTTCTTCGCCTGCTATGTCGAGTGAATGACCAAAACTGGTAACATTAAGTTTAATCAATGATCGAGATCTCACGATCGCACGCTATCGCTAACTTTTAATGACATGGACTTATCAGCGACCGCATGCGGTCACTGATTGTAAGTAGTCTCACAAAACCTTTGCGCCAACATTTCTTGCCAAATTTTGGGAGGCAAATTAATCGGAGCGACCGTATGCGGTCGCTAATAGTATATAGCGACTAGATTAAATCACAATCGCAGATATTGTTCGCTATTACTAATATCTGCGACCGCCAGTGTGGTCGCTGATACTATTGGTCGCTGATAGGCTTTTTTCTTGTAGTGTTTAACCCTTGCCACTACAGTCTCTGGCGGTAGGGCACTGTCTCACAAATTCTATGTGCACGGATGACATCCTTTACATGACAATAAAACATGACAACCTTTACACGAATTTTTATGTTGACTAAATTATTTTGTCTTTGCCGCCAATGGATGTAGCGGCAGCCAGCATTTGTTTAAAAAGCCCTTGATTGCTGCCTCTGTTGTTCAATTACCTCTTCAACCTTTCATTTCTCAGATCTCAGATAGCTCGGTTTCCTCTTGAATTTTTTTCCCTGTTATTTTAGATCTCTTTTTATTTTAGTTAATGTTGTCTACTTTCACTCTTTTGGTTAGATCTCCTTCTTAATTCAGAATGGCACACAACATACCTGCTCATAAAAGGTTTGTATCAAGTTCTTCATATTCAGTTGCTAGTTTAGATTATGAAAATACATCTGAGTTTGTAATTGAAGTTAAAAGTAATAAATTTAAAATGATTCCATACGTTGGTCAATTGTTTTCTAAGTTGGAAGAAGTTGAATTTTTTTACAGGTCGTATGCTAATAAAATGGTTTTGAGATTAGAATTGCAACTAATCATAAACATGTTAGTACTAATGATGTGTTGTCTAGGTTATATGTTTATAAAAAAGTTGGTACACCAACTTCTGTAAAGAGTTTGCTTGATGATGAAGATGGTAGTAAGAAAATAACTAGGCAGCGAGACTCTATAAGACACACATTATGAAAAGTTAGAATATATGTTGTTCATAATAAGAAAGAAGATAATTTGCGTATTTCTACTGTTAAATTAGAGGACAATCATCACCTAGTGACCCCTACCAAGGTAGATTTGATTGAGACATATATAAATATTACTTCGGTTACAAGAAAATTAATTGATACTTTAAATAAGTCTGGAATTGGACCTAGTAGGAGGATGGACGTTTTGAGCACAATGGGTGGCGGGTTGCAAAATGTTTCTTTTTCTTATGTTAATGTTCAGAATGTGGTGAGAGATTTAAGGCGTGATTCTGCAGAAGAAAATGATGCACAAGCTGCTATAAATTATTTAAAAAAACTTGGATTCAGATGTTTGAGTAAATTTTTTTATTGTGTCAAACCAGATGAAACAAATCGCATAGCATGCATTTTGTGGGTTGACGCCCGATCAAGGTTTATGTATCAATATTTCAGAGATGTTGTGACATTTGACAGTACGTAGAGGACAAATAAGTATGACATGTCGTTTGTTCCTTTTACCGGGGTCAACCACCATTTCAGTCTATATTGTTTAGATTTGCATTGTTAAGTGATGAGACAGAGGACACTTTTGTTTGGGTATAGAGACATGGCTCGAAGCCATGGACTACAAGACACCTATAACCATCATCACTGACCAAGACAAATCCATGAGTAATGCTATTGCTAAGGAACTCCCTTCTACTTATCACTTATTGTGTTCTTGGCATATTAGCAACAAATTTCCTAAGAAATTGCATAATGTTTATTCTAAGCACCCATCCTTCAAAGACCATTTTAATAATTATGTGTATAATTCATTGTCCATCGGAGAGTTTGAAGAGCATTGGAAGATTCTGGTGAGGAATTATGAATTCTATAACAATAAGTGGATTATAACTTTGTATGATGTACGAGAGAAATGGGTTCTCGTGTATACAAAGAGATATTTTGCCGCGGGAATGACAACCACTATAAGAAGCGAGAGCATGAATCATTTTTTGATGAGTTTGTCAATGCTTCAACGGGCATAAAAGAATTTGAAGTGCAGAGTCAGAAGTCTATAGAAAAATAATTTATCAGAGAGAGGAACAACAACTACATAACATAACATCGGAAAAGGAATATAGTACTCGGGTCATCTTTGGAAGTGCATGTTGCGCAGGTGTACACAAAAGAGATATTTAGATGTTGTCAACGTCAATTTGTCGATTCCATGAATTACACTGTTAGTAAAGTTAGTGAGTTGTGTGGCCCTAAAACAAAGGTTTATGCAGTGTATAAGGCAGATGCAGTTGAAAATGGTGGAAGATATAAGGAAATCGTCAGTTGGGGTCGGTAACATGTAATTGTTAATTATTTTCTCATTCTGGTGAATTATGCAGGCACATCTTGAGATATTTCTTGGCTAAGAGTATTTCCTAAATTTCGAGCGACATGATTCTTCCTAGGTGGACAAGAAATGCGAACAAAACCGATGTTGAAGAATTACTCTTTAGCCCAACAACTACTGACTTTGAACAAGATCAAGCAATGTATTTTAATCATTTGATAAATGATTGCCAAGAGTTAGCCGGTAAAGCTGCTTTCTAAGTTTGAGGTTACAAAAATGTCCTTAAGTTGAATGCACGAGGAAAACGTTAGTTGACTAGTATAATCCGGATGAGAATCTTACTGAATTGACAGACAATGACATTGATCGCACTGTTAGAGATACACCTCATGCAATGGGTTATGATAATGATGATGAAGATGCGGAGGAATAAGTGGAAGAAGATTTCTTGCCACCAGTTATTTCTCAAATAGAGGGCCGCAAAAAACAATCAAGATTAAAAAGTGCATTCGAGAAAATAGTGGGTTCTAAACATCATTGAAAATGTGCAATTTGTGGCTTTGAAACCGACCATGATAAGCGCAATCACTATCAAGTGTTAGAGATTCCTGAGCCTAAAAAATAGCTCTCAGTTGTATTATTTATGCTATATTTTTATTTATGCTCAGTTGTATTATTATGCTATGTTTTTATTTATGTTCGGTTGCATTATTTACATTATATTTTTATTTATGCTCAGTTGTATTATTATGTTATGTTTTTATTTATGCTCAGTTGTATTATTTACGCTATGTCATTGAGAACATAATTACCATGTTTATGTTATGTCATAGTAGTAATATTATCTTCTACACTCGTATCTTGAGATAGGTAAACATTAATTCCTAAATTAATATAAATACGTTTAATAATAATAATAATAATAATAATAATAATTTTTTCATTCTTTAAAAATAAAATTTCTTATAATTTTCTTATTAAAGAAATAATATTAATTATAACTTTTTAAAATAAATTGTGTAGAGCTGATAATTAAGAAATAATTCACATAACCTTAAAATACACTTAACAATAAAACATAAACAACGGTAAACATGAAAATATCATCCGTACATTTATATAAACATAAAAACATAATCAGTACATGAATAATATGAACTAAAATATAAGTCTAAATATCATTCGTTGGAAGAAGTCTAGCTTGACATCTAAAGAGTTCACATGCAATTCGGTATCAAAATATTGTTAAATCTTCTAAGGAATATTTTTCTTTCTGAATATTTACACTGCCCTGACAAAGTAGTCAACATATTTGCAAACGAAAATACCACAATCTGTCTTGTTAGAATGCACAGGTCTGGTTTTTGGTATGAGCATGCGCGGATCCTGAGTTGGCCACTCACGCTGCGGATCACTAATTCGCAAACAAATTGGTATCAATTTGACCTACGTGCACAAAGTAATATTACTTATGGATATAAATTGTATGACATATGTAAAAGTACAACACTAACAATTAATATACATACCACAACTTCAATAAACTCTCTATATATTTGTTGGATCGTCAAATATGGGGTATCATCGTAGAGAGGGTCAAAGATGGTGACTGCCTATCCAGGCACCGAGAATAAGAAAAAGATAAAATGCTTGGTATCTTGAGCACACACTGGCATGAATATATGCGTGCATTCGTGTAATATCGAGCCCACATCTTGGTAGACATAGTGTGACGCCCCCAAATTCGGGTATCTTTCAACCCGACATATGGTGATACACGGTACTCATAACTATACAATCATTCCATTGAAATACAACATAATGAATGTAATTACTATCTTTTATTACAATCAAAGTGAAATCCTTTCCCAGGTTCATAAACCGATTACATCATTTGTTGTTCGTAAGGTATAATACATACAAACATACTAATCTATTACACGATGGTTAATTATCCATCTTAGCTTTGCCCTTATCTCTCTTAGCATTCTCAGTACGTTCATCCTTAATTGCAATCATATAATTCACGCAAGAAGTGAGCATAACAAGCTCAGCAAGTTTACAAAGGATAATATCAGCACCTCATTTGTGAATTATATGACAAATCATACATAACTAAACAAATAGTTATGAAGTATTATGAAGCATTAATACTTTAACAATTTATAACATCAATTCCCAAAGTATAGAATAGATTAGGAATTCTGAACCGCTCGATAGACCATGAATAATAGATTTCTATTTTCATACTTGAAAAGGACATCACAGCACTAAGGTTGTACATCCGCATTACTTACGAGCACTTCTAGGTGATCAGCCTATAGTACTCTATGTTGTCAACATTCATCCGTTAAATGTATTTACGTTTAAATTTTGGCAAACTCGCGTGCCCATCGAATAATTGATAAAAAATACTTTTGTTTGTTCGTAGACAAAGCTTACCTTCGAATCCGTACCAATTACTTGGCATAGGATAGCGTTAACATTTCTATATAGAAAGATATGTAGACAAATAAATCTATATCTTACGAGTAGTCTAGCCGAGTTAAAACTGGCATTGACCCTTTCTTAAAACCAGTCATGCAATTCAGTACAATGAATCACATAAAACTTGACTAACTTGAAGGTTAGAAAAGCGTTAAGAAAACTTGTCTTTCAGCGTCTTCAAATAACTTAATCGACTGTTCACAGCCTTTACAAAATCTACATGATATATTCACATAGCACACTGTAATTAGCTACCAAACAATTACTCACATTGTTTCTACCAACTTCTTTCTCTTCTATGTCTTAGTTAACTTTATTTCATTAATAAAGTCAATTCGACTTATTACCCTTCATCCCGGCTTATTAACAATCTTACGTTATTAACCGGACTCTATCATCATTGGTGAAGTCCCAATGTTGTTTACTGATTATGGTTCATTAATAACACTTTGTGTTCTTAGTTCACAAATTAATAACATGCGTTCAACTCCTAAAGTCATTACCATATACACTCGTATATGTAACATCAGAATAGTCTTGGTACTTTCATTGAGTATATAAACTCAACTCATGTAGATCTTGGAACAATTGAAGTTCAAAACCTAGCTTCTCTAACAACACCTCGCATCGGTAGCATGCCAAGTGGTCTATATACTTAACACTAGTCTTTGGGGCGCCATCTGCGATGGATCGAGCCACGTGTCGTGACTGCGGCGCGTGACATTTCTTCATATGAGTGGCATTGTGGCGCCACTCTCCAAAAGAGGGTGATGACATTGAAACCGACTGCAATGGCAAGAACATTATTATGCCTTGTGCAGCATCGCTGCATGCTGGACCTCAAAGACTGAAAAAATTTAACAGATAAAAATTTGGTGAGTTTCCCGGATTCATAACTTCTTCGTTATAAGTCCGATTTGGTCCGTTCAAAAGCCTATAACTCATAAATTACATACTATACGCGTTCATATAAGAATTTTACAATTTTGAATCCGTTAACTCAAAATTCACTATTAAGTTCATTTTCGAGCGTTCGTTAAACGTTAATGAGCATTCAATACTCATTTTCTTCGTTTTAAGTCGGAATCCGACGATTCTTGAGTCCACGACTCTTAAATACCCTATCTCACGTGTTGACATTGAAAACCATCATTTTCAAGTCTCACGACAACTTTTGACTACTAATCCGGAATTTCTTCATTTTCGACGTTTAACGTCTATTTTCGTGAAATTCGCCATAACTTCATTACTAGTGTTCTATAAGCCAAATCACATGGAATACTCCATTGATTTCATATCTACATCCTAACCAAGCAAGATGCATATATAATAGTATTGATGAAGTTCAATTGTTTCTCAACAACCAACCTCAACAATCAATAATTCCTATAGTTTAAAACTTATGTCAACCCTTACGATTTCTATTCCTTCGTGACTTATAAAGATTGTATATATTACAATCATCCTTATTCCTCCATAAGAGGCATACATCACCAATTTATGATTCTTCATACTCAAAGAAATCAAAAGAGATGAAACTTTAAAGCAAAACTTCAAAGTGGTAAGTTTGATTGAGTCTAGCTTTTTCTCTCTCTCAAAATATGTTGGTTGCTCTATGAAAAATCACAAAATGGCCAACCTTTGCCTTCTATTTATAAGCAATTAAAATGGAGGGCAAGAAGGTCATTTCTCCCACCTCCTTACAATTCATTACTTTATCACCAAGTAAAATACTTGGTGATCAAGTAGATTACTTAACTTGCACACCAAGTGGCCGGCCCACCATGCCCATGGGTCATCCCCATGGGTTTTACACATTCGGTGACCCACCGGTTCGATTTATTTGATCGGTTTATTGGATCTATATACGCACAACACGCAAGTATACGTGGTCAACAAATAATAGAGTGATGAGTAGAGTATCGTTCTCACAGAGACTAACTAGCAATATCCTTAACTTATAATTATCAATTTCCTATTAACCCTAATTTTATTAAACAAATCAACTCAATAATTGTAATTAAAGAATCTAAATTAAAGATTAATTAAACTAACACAGAATAATCACAAATATCAAAATCTGGAATTTCAAACAATTAATGGAAAATTAGACTTATGATTTCACCTTAAACTTCACTCTGATTTTAACACCTTTATTCCAATTCAATGCACTATCCCAGTTTATTAACCAAGAACACGAACGTAGTATTAACCACCTCTCGATGCACTAATACCGTATTAACGTCAATCCACAATTAAGATAGAAATTTGTTAAACACCTTAATCAACTAACCCACTATATCTCTATGTGAATTACAATTGAAGAAGGTTTAAGAATAAGTTCTCTATCCGATTACATGCGATATCAAGCATATCTCTACCTTAACATTCATCAAGATTAAGCTATTCACAAAATCATGAACACATGCTATATCAACTAGGTCTAGATTTGAATATCCTCTCTCGATTCCATTTAATTCCACAAAGAATTGTTGATCAGGCAATTCATAAATTCAAGCTCAAATCAATATAGATAAACTGGAAATAGCTTATTAAATTAGAAATCAAAGTTACAAAATCATTGATTCACTCAAAGATCCATCATAAGCCTAAAAAGTGAATTAGTTCATACTTAACGAAATAAACACTGAATAAATCATAGAAATCATCCTTAGATTACAAATAATAATCTAACATAAAGAATATTGAAAAACAGCCTTCATGTAGACTAAAACTGCAATCGTCTCGAAAATCCCTTCGAAATACTCCTCCACGCTTGCTATTAAAAACTGAGCTTAGATCTTCGTAATATGTCTTGTCTCTCGCTTAATTGTTATTCATTGAGTATATGTTATCCAACACCCAATCCCCAGTCGAATTCTCTATCAAATAGAGTTACATTGCCATACAAATAGCTAAAATTCGTGCCCAAAAAGAAGTTCAATCACAACAGGACAATGCCAGATTTTCCACCCCCCCCCCACCCCGGCGGGCATCCTTTCTGTCTAGCTCGTATGAAGACCCCCTGCCTCGGCGGGAGTGTATAGTTTAAATTGGCCTGCCCTTGCGGGCTACCTTCCTGCTAATTGGAATTGAGACCCCCCGCCCCGGCGGGGGGTGTATAGACTAATGATGCCCGCCCCGGCGGGCTTGTCTTCTGCCAGATAACTTGCTGAACTTCATGCTATACTCAAATTATGCTCTAATGGACTTCAAATCACACCGAATAGCTCCAACACGCATATGTTATACTTTAAAATTTCAAAAATAGAAAACTTCAACTAAAATCAAACAATCACTAACTCGGGGGTTCAAGCGTGGTACTTATACTTTATTCATATATATATATATCTATATATATATATTAGATATATACGGGGGCTTTTTGCTCTTATTTCCAATTTTATTTTTTTTATTATACACATAGGCATTCAATGTCTTATTTCCTTAGGCTTTTCAATGCTACCTTAACGAGCTTTCGACCAACGACTCCCAGACCATTAAGACCTTAAGGCACTAGGTGTAAAGACAATCCCCTTGGGCTTACTTACTCAAGTAACAAAGGCCACAAAACTAGACAAACACGCCACGGTGTTTATTTTTTTTTCTTTTGTTTTTAGATAAATAAAGCTTATATACCCCACATAACATCCCCCAAACTTAGGTTCTTGCCTAACTTTTGCTTTTACTGTCTAATTCAATATACCTCGGACGTCACCAAAGAGAAGGCGTTACTGTTATACGCCATTGTGCAAGATTTTATCATTGACGTCGGGGCAATAATTTGTTCCTCCATCCGCCGTTGCCTACGTGGAAATTTTTTTGGAGGCTTACCACACCCATCACTCATATGTGGGTTGTGCCGTCAAGCAGGGGTGAGATGGTCCAATGACGAACCCACATAATTGCCTCTTGCATTGCTTGATTCGAGAATGATAGCGCGGTATTCTATATGGGCAGAAGGCGAGTCACATCCGCGTGGTGTGGGATTCAATTTTTCGTCGTCGTCGGAAGACGGCATTGATGCTATAGAGACATCGGGGGATGAAGATAAAGAAATGGGCGAACAAGGGGCTGAGTAAGTATCGCAGGCCGAGGCCATATCCAGTTCTCAGTTCCTTGCATTCCAAAATTAAATGAATGCGCATACCAAGTCAACTCGTCGGGAAATGAGGCGATTGGCGATAAGGCAAGATCATATGTTTGATGATATTTACGCATCTTTCGCCTCACTCAACATAACTCTTCAAAGCTTCAACCCAGCGGCACAATTTTTGTACTAACAGCCCGGACCAATGCCAAGGTTCCCACCAAATTATTCTGATGAAGAACAACAACCACCTCCTCAGACTTAAGCGATAGCAGGGAAGTCCTCACGTCCTTATTTTGACTATTCATCCAACGAGGACATTGTCTAACCACTACTACAAATTACTACATAGACAACACTTAAACCACAACGTTTTTATAAAAACCGTTGTGGTTTTTTTTTACAATATTTTTTAACAAAACGTTGTAGATATATATATGGAAAAACGTTATCTATTTAAAATGGCATATTTTTACTTTAAACTAAATAACATTTTTTTTAAAACGTTATCTATCTACAAAAACACGGAGCAAAAAAAAAGGCCCTTCAAGTGAAAACTTAAAATTAAAATGATACTATTTCTCCGTTCTCTTACGCTCTATTTCTGAGTTTTAAAATGGACAGAAAAGAAAAGAAATGGACGGAAAATTTAAGTTTTCTTTCAATTCTTATGTTTTCGAGTTTTTTAATAAGCGGAAAAGAAAAGAAATGGATGAGAAAACTTGGCCACTTTTTCACCTTAAAGTTTTTCGTTCAAAATTGGCATGATTTGACGGAAAAAGAAATTAGAATAAGTAATATTTTTATAATTTCCATATTATCCTCAACTTTTAATATAATAAATTTTAAATTACAACTCATGTCCTCAATTTTAAATTTTCTATCCTTTTCCATTAAAAACTCAGAAATAACCTAAAGGAAAACTTTAAGTTTTCTATTCTTTTCTTTTCTGTTCTAATTTAAGTTTTTTATTCTTTTCTTTTCTGTTCAAAACTCAGAAACAGAGTGTTAGGCTACTTTTTCATTGTAAGTTCTATCTCTTTAGATTTGTTCTTCATGTTAAGTATGTCAAGTGACTGATCTCTTGACAGCTCTCGCTATTTCTCCGTTCTCTTACGCTCTGTTTCTGAGTTTTGAAGAGAAAAGAAAAGAATAGAAAACTTAAATTAGAATAGAAAATAAAAGAATAGAAAACTTGAAGTTTTCCTTTGTGTTGTTTCTGAGTTTTTAATAGAAAAGAATAGAAAATTTAAAATTTTCTTTTCTTGCGTTTTTGAGTTCTAATGCAAAGAAAAGAAAAATATCACTTTTACAAATTTACCCTTGTATTAATTATAACCATTGAACTATGAATAAAAATATTCAAGATAAATTTAATCAAAGAAATAATTCCATAATTAAATACAAATATCCAAATAACTGTTAAACAAAAATTACTTCTACAAAGTCATTATCATACCATACCCAAAAGTCATCAAACATAAGATGTATTATTTATATTAACGGAGATTATTCATCAAATTCTTCAAGAAATTCAATCTCCTTTCTAATGGTAACCCAAACACTGCTCGTGCTTTGTCTTGATTTTCTAGTAGCCATAAATAGGCTTCATCGATTTTTTTCTCATCGAAATTCATTTCAGTAAGTCCTTTAAAGATATCATTTGCAGAATAGACTCGCACAGATGAATTGATAAATGCTTCTCCCTGTTTTTCAAATGTCTCCCCTTGCTTTTCCAATATGGTAGCTAATTTATCAATCATTATCATCAGAATGTTTTGCCTTTTTCTTTTTTTCTTTTGAAGTACGTACACTTTCTGTCGGTAATTGAGAATGTTCTTGAGAAGAGGCTTGAGAATGAGTTGACATAAATTCGCCAATATCATCCAAATTAAAACTTTCTAAAATTACTTCATTTCGGGATATTGCACCATCAATTCCATCAATTGTAGATTCTTGCTCAACCATGTCCTCCCATTTTTTTCATTTCTCTTTTGCAGTTACCGAACCTTCCCCTGTTGCCCTATCTTTAGCAAATAATTCTTCCAAGCGATCCGAATGGTAGATCGCTTTATCCCTCCATATAGCAGCTTTAGGCTTTGCCTAGTTATAAAGACATTATTATCAAATAAAAGACATTATATATATACCCATAATTAAATTGAACAAAAATAATTCAATTAAAATTAAATAAATACCTCTATAAGGTCTTTCCATACTTCTGGTTCAGCATCCCACTTTTTTGTAACTGGGCTCCAAGCAAAGCCACTAAGTCCAATTGAACATTTAAACAAGTCATAACACTCAGCAAAATGAGATTTGAGAGTCTTCTGGCGATTAAGCAAGTGACTTTTCTTCAAGTATGGTATCTCAAGTTTTTCTATCAAATATTTCAACATATTTGAATAGGCATGCATCGTAAAAGTTCCATCAGGTCTGTTCCCTTGTGCTTGCTCATAAAGCATTGCCTCAATGAACAATTCATCCATTCTATTTGTCCATTTTAAATTTTCTTTCTTTAAGGCTGGAATTTCATTTGTTGTTTTGGTCATGTTTATCCTATACAAATAATCATGAAATTAAAAGAAGCAACACATATATATAAACAACACAAAACATGGATAAATAATAAAGTAAAAAACTTAATCTCATATAAACAATAAACAAAATATCATTCTAGTTACGACACGAATACTCGTCAAATAACATAATAAATTAAAAAATCAAACGTACTATAAACTAGTTGTCAACATGAGATAAAACTCAAGAACTATTAACTTCATTTATGTAATCAATCCACATATCATTTGCAATAGAAGTCCTTAAATACTCAGCATGCGTTACATCTTCACTAACATCTCTTACATGATCATCAGGTTCATGCATTTGCTCTAGGAGCTCTCGATCAACTTCGGCAATAAGGTCATCATCAGGATCAACAGACATCAAGTAATTATGTAAAATGCAACATGCTAAAACAATTTCAGATTGAGTATCCACATCGTATTTTGTTTCAGTTGTGCTCCCAATAATCGGAAACCTTTTCTTTAGTACGCCAAATGCCCTTTCAATTGTATTACGTAATGATGCATGACGTAGATTAAATAATTCTCTAGGATTTTCTAGAGGTCGAGCTGAGTACTCTTTTAAATGGTAGCGAACACCTCTATAAGGTGTCATTAATCCGTTGGTAAATGGTAATCCGGCATCTACAAGATAATATTTTCCTAGAAATTCATAATATTAGTTACATGTAAAACAAAGATTTTTTTAATTAAATCCTAAAAAGGTTGATAGTGTATTACCATTGGGGATTTTTAACTTATCTTCTCTTACAAGGGCATTTTTTATTATTCAGAGTCGATGATCAGTCCTTCCCAACCAAATCAAAATATAAGTAAATTTCAAGTCAAATGTACATGCGGCTAAGACATTTTGCGTAGGGTAGCCCTTCCTACCACGATATCTTGGTACATCAGTGTGAGAAACTTTTACACAAACATGAGTTCCGTCTATTGCTCCTACACAATCCTGGAATTCACAAACATGTACATACCTTGTTAAAATATATAAAAATGTGAATTTGAGGTAAAGTATGTTAAGTTGTAAATTTTACCTTATAATATGGATAAAATCTACTATTGTTGAGTACTTCTGAAGGTACGTGTGCTCCATTTGGTTGTATTAAAAAAAATTTCTTCCAATGATATTATTGCTTTTAAGACTCTATGAAAATGACGACTTGTTGTTCCCGTTGAGCTGCGAAAGAAGAATGTAATTGAACGGTTTCTCACATTATGCGATAATATGTGAAGAAATTTTGCGACTTGTTCCTCTAGAGATACTCGTTGAGTGGGTCGAAGACCGCCCTCGTCATGCAATATCTTACACAATTTTTCGAAGGTTTATGGTCCCATGCGAATAACATCACGACTTTTCTCACTGTACCTTATCTCATGAAGCAATTCATCTCTTACTTTTTTTTCATTTCAGTTATTTCTTTACTAGGCTTATTCCCACAAGGTCTAGTCATATGATATTTGATATATTGAACTATGAGGGACAAGATCACTGTTACTAGAAAATGTCGTCGAATCATAAAATCTCAAAATTTACTCTCTTGATTGTCCATCTATTCAATCAATAAAACAGAATGAGTACACAAGAACCCATAAATTAACGCACTGACTCGAAGAAGCTTCCCTAGGAATGCTTTCAGAACTAAAAATAATAATCTTAGAGAAACGAACAAATGCTAAAAATCTAAAAGCAGGAGAAAAATGAAGCATATTGAAAGAAACATATTCTTTCGCACCATACCAAATGACCTCATAGCTTCTTGTATTATAAAGCATTTGTTAACTTTACAAGTTCCAAATCCAGAAAAAAAAACAATAAAGAAATTTTATCCCACCCATCATTTTTAAAAACAATCATAGTTTTAGAGTTTCTAAAAGGCCTTAACATGCAAAGAACAATAAATAATAAAATTTTTTCATTTGTTTGTCATCAGTATATAAAGTGGAGGTAGTAAGGTTTAATTTATCAATGTGATGTGATATTGTGAAGCATTCCTTAGCTCATTCGTTGTTTCTTTTATAGACTAATCTAGAAAAGCTTTGTTGGAAATATGTCATCTTTTCACACTTTTAAAGTCTAATATACTCTGAGATTATACAGCAAGAGCAATAGCATGTCATCATTGCTTAGCTCAATTTGGGTACATCTTCAAAAGACTCAACTTCCATTACCATTTGTTTCAGAGCATTACACATTTATGTATTAAAAAATTTACAAAAAATGGAAAACTAAAATTTAGCAATTATGGGATCTGATCAAGTAGTAGTGTATGTGACAAATCAACAATGACCCAATAATAAACATCAAGGAACTAACAAATTTACATAAAATTGGAGTAAACCCATATCAAGAAATTTCAATAAAAATTTTAAAAAAAAACTATCTGATTCCCTCAGAAGAAAAATTTCAAGCATACCCAGTAAACGCAATAGCATTATATGTAATCAATCAAAGTTCAACAAACTAAATCACTAAAATAAAGTACTATACTAATACATATAACACGACTGTAAGTAAGATAATGTACCACAGACAAAAATCTTACTCCCAAATATTCACAGCAATTCAAAACAAACAAAGATCAAATAATTCAGATCTGAATTTAAAACACAAATTACTCCACCAATAAACATTAAAATAAATAAATTTGATACCTCTGAGATACACGGAAAGGCAAAGGCTGATGAACTTGTTCGGTTGTTCGTGCCTTGTTCAGTTGTTCGCGGCAAAAGGCTGATGAACTTGTTCAGTTTGTTTCACGCCTTTATATATTTTTTATCAGATTAGGTTTAGAATTGATGACATGAGTTGTAATTAAAAATTTGTTATATTAAAAATTAAGGATAATATGAGAATTATAAAAAGATTACTTATTCCAATTTCTTTTCCGTCCAAATCTTGTCAATTTTAGATCGAAAATTTTGGCAAAAAAAATGGCCAAATTTTTTGTCCATTTCTTTTCTTCTCCGTTTATTAAAAAAGTCAGAAACATAAAAATTGAAAAAGATTTTTCGTCCATTTGTTTTGTTTTCTGTCCATTTTAAATTCTTCACCTCTCGCCGGCGCCCAGCCCGTCGCTGAGTCACTCTTCCACGTTACCATCGACGTCTCTAACTTTCCCGAACTCGCCGCCTCCTACACGAGGCCCGATCAGTACCTCCAGCTTAACGATTCGAACCCTAACTGGTCCAATCGTCCCCCGAAGGAGACGATTTTGCTCGACGGGGCGTCGGTGACGGGCGATGTGCCGGATAAGCATGTGTTTCTGCCGGCGAATTTGATTTCTAAAGGAACCCTGGATTTGTTGAGTGGACAGACAACCGGTTCCGGCGACGACTCGGTATGATTACTTGCTCAAACCTAAGAAGGTAAGGGTTCTGATTGCTTTCTTTCTGATTCATTAAAAAAAGATACACCAACAGAGAAGATTCTCTAGAGCGGGTGTAATGGCTTTTTATCTGCTTTGAGGTGAGAGATATGATGGAAGAGATAATGTTGAAATTGTCATTGCTCTTGTCCAAAAATTTGAATGTTGAAATTGTCATTTGTATGGGTCGTACCTCATTCTGGAATATCCATTGTTGGTTTAACATTCCTCATGATTTTCAGAAGAAAATTGTTCAGTCGGTTCTTATATTCGCTACCGGATCTGGAATTAGGTCAGCTCTTGCTAATCAGATTATTTCTTTGTACGTGGCGATTATGTTCAATTTCAATTCCTATTTTGTTATTCGTCATTATATGAATCTGTGTTTGTTATATTAAACATAAATACTTGATTGAGCTTAAAATCTGCATTATGTTAACTCTTGAAATTCTCAGAAACAAAACTGAAACCTTGGAAGGTCCTCAGCTCCTGGAAGGTCCTCAGCCCATGGAAGGTTTTCTTCTGTTCATCTTGTTGTTAATGTGAATTAAAATCAGTTTTGCTGGGAATTACTATGATTTTGTAATTAATCTGATGTAATGAGGGTCTTTGGTTAATTTTTTCTGTGTTGTGAATTTGTTTTGTTAATGTATTAGTAGTAGCGCAAACGGAAAGTGCAAACACAGTGGAGAATCAAGCAGGTGATGAGCCGCAGGCATCTAGGTTCACGTGGATGATTGAGAACTTTTCCAGGCTGAACACCAAGAAGCTTTATTCAGAGATTTTTGTTGTTGGTGGTTATAAATGGTATTTAATTCTTATTCACTTGGTTTAACTTATGTGTGAGCCACTTACTCTTTTTATTATGCCAACTGCGTGATGAGTTTTTGGGTGGAGCAGGCGTGTGCTTATTTTTCCAAAGGGAAATAACGTGGACCACTTGTCAATGTATTTAGATGTGGCAGATTCTTCTACTTTGCCATATGGGTGGTGTAGATATGCACAGTTCAGTTTAGTCGTGTTAAATTAAATTCAACCCAAGTACACACTAAAGAAAGGTATGTTCTATAAAGCTCTTATGTGTTGCTTATGTACGAGATTCAAGCTTGTCATTATTCGATCAGATATATAGTTCATAACTATATATATTTATTTTCCTTTCCTTTATGAATTTTACTGTTTTAAACAGAAGGCCATGTATATTGAACCAATGGTTTCCTAGATGATTGTCTGCGAAGATCATTTCCTCACTGCTGTAGTAGGATCTGTGTTGTAGCTTAATTTAATTCTTTGTAGAGGTGGATACATTTTTTAACGGTGATGGGATGAGAAGAGAAACAAAAAAGGTAGAGAAGAATTTGCAGATATGTATATTTAGAGATAGGAGATCCCGAGTTCCCCGATTGTTTTATAATTTTCTTGCTTATGTTGAACATAAATGTGTGGTGAGCTGCATAATGAAGAAAAAAGTTGTGCGTGTGTATCAGACTATTAGTAGAAGTATTCAAAGTTGTTTGTCATAATCTATAATGAATTTATGTTCTTCTCTATTTCACAAGACATTTCTGTTGTTTTTTTTTGTTCTTCTAAATTTCATTAAGCATTTTTTTAGTTTCTTGTTAATGTTAGGAATGGTGTGAAAAACAGACAGAGTTCTCTTTCCTTCTTGGCAAATCGGGTGCCAATAAAACTATGAAAGCCGGTAAAGCTCGCCATGTAATTCTTGAACAAGAGGTAGTTTATAATTTATTAACTATTCTTTTCAAAGCCTGTGCATTACCGGGTATATTCATTCAGTAATTTAATGGTAGCATTGATATAATTTCTTTTGCTTTAGGTATTCAATAGTGAAACCTCATATATTAGCAATTTAACATTCTGAGATCTTCTTTACTTGGTCTAGTTGTTTACCTTTACAACAAGTGCACCTTCCAAGAAATCCTATCATTGATGTAATATCAACATGTTTGAAACTGTGTGCAGTAAAATTTAGTAAACACTCACCATTTGGATAGTAATGTTAAAAGTGATTAGATTTATTCAGTCAGTGGAGTGCCTGACCTCATAAACATGTTCCTAATAATATTACTCTCCCTAGATCCTGGTGAATGAGCGCTTATTGCTACTAGTTTGACTAACATTAAGATCATTAATGATTTTTTTAAGCTCACACATGTTTTCCTTACTTGGAAGTTCTCTCTGCCTTCCTATGCAGAACATTGAAGCTGTTGTTTTATTTCTGTCACGTCATAGAAATCTTTATGCTCTATAATATTATTTGATCTGGACTCTATAATCTATATTGGGCAGGTTATACAGAGAGTAAAAGTTTGTGTTAAAACAGATGAAGATGTATGGGCCTTAAAAATTATGAATTTCATTCAAGGTGCAAATCAGTTACTGTTAGACAGATTAACACGCGAGATGCCCCTGTAAGTTATCTATATGTGCTCTTGATCATTAACCATCATCTCTGGCTCCTGTTTTCTAAGAACTGTCGTCTATCTTTGTCTGTGTGTGTGAACCCTGACACATGCTTCACATACTACATACAAACCCATTCACTTACATTTGTACTGAGAGCTGTTTTTCGCTCCGTTGATTGACTATACATGTTATTTCATTATATGATTTTCAGAAGGTGTATGGATGGTGGGGGTGATTGATGAAATTCGAATGCCTGCAACAAACATCGAAAGGAATTTAACATTAGTAGAAACAAAAACTCGGTCACAAGCTTCACTTCCTTCAGAACCACAGGGGAGAAATGGAAGGTTTGCATATACTCATGATCTTTGTCTTGGTGCTGTTTTAATATTTCTTTGCAACTGAATCAAGAGTCTTAAGCATATCTTGATTTTCTGATATATCTTAATTTTAGTTGAAACTGAATCAAGAGTCTTAAGCATGAATTTAATATTATTCTTTTTGGGAGGCTTCAGTTAATGTGCTACAAGTATCTGTGGGACAATTTAGTTGCTGATAAATTCCCCTACGTTCAGTTTTTTTATTTCTTCTCTCTAAATCCCCATTACATCTTATGTAAAGATATCAGGGAGAATACTGCCAAATCAGGTTTTCCAGCAAAGGTAAAACATCTTTGTTTAAACCTCAAGTTTATGTTATCACGACATAATTATTATGTCTTGTTACACAGTGAGCTGTTATCTGTGGATATCACACTATTAATAGGATCAAAACAAGTGATAACATTACTCGATTGCTTTTTTATGACATTTCTCCATATTTTTTGTTGTTTATTGGACATATCACATATAATCATTCTCTCTTAAATTTTGGAACAATTGTCCCTACCAATTTATGAAAGTAAAGTGCTAGCAAAAGGTTTTTTTTTTGGGTGCCATTAGTTTACTTTAAGTGCTTCTTCTGAGATATTGGAAATATGACACTTGCCAAGATACCTCCATTTCTTTAGCAAAACTATAAGAATCTAATGTCAATTGTCATAGTTAGTACCTTACACTGACAAGCTGGAGATCAAGTAGTGTAAATTTCTTTTTACTTAGTACCTTCCTGATGTAGCCAATATATGCTTGCAGTAAAGTAATTACATTTTTATGATACTTCTTTTGAAATGAAAAGCTTTATAGGTTTTGAGAAACATATTTTAATCTTTCTGTTCTGCTATCCGACCAGCCATCAGGAGGATATTTTATGCCCTTTTTTATGCCCTCTTATTACTACTAGCTTTTTTATACAGCTTTTTGCGGTTTCTTACTTCTTGTATTGTAATGCCATTGTTTGTATATGCAGAATTGTATGTCCAAGTCTTTCATTCCAATCATGCATTCAATGTGGCCAGGCATAAATGGCAATGCTACAGGATCCCCAGTTGTGGTTTCTAACATGAGTAAGCGTGTTGTGCAAGCTTCATGTTTTATGCTGCAAATGTTACAGGCTCCATTGTACGCGAAGGTGATTGAACAGATGGATGAAACTTGCAGCAATAATTCTCCAAAAACTACTGATAATTCAAATGACTGAGAATCAAGAGGAAGGACTTGCTATACGCATAGCTGCTGAGGTAGTTTAACTTTGATACAGATTGACCATATCAATGACGCAAACTATACTGTTCTTTGGGGGTAACATTTATCATTATAACTGATGGATATGATACTTTAGTTGGATTGGATGATTTGGTACAATAAACGAATGGTATTATTGGGATGTATTTTGAATGGTTGATACATTTTGGCATTAAATTTAAATGAGAATTTAGACCTTTTAGCTATATATCATGGGATTAGCATATTGCAGGTGCATTGGTAATATAGGTGAACCACAACATTTTTTTTTTTTTTTATCTACAACATTTTAAAAATGTTGTATAAATTGGTTAAAAACGTTGTCTGATTTATTAAACTACAATGTTTTTATCTAGAAAACGTTGTGGAATTATTCATTCTACAACGTTTTAAGCATCTGCTAATTTATGAAAAATAAATCTACAACGTTTTTTTTCTTAAAAACGTTGTGTAATGTGCTTAACTACAACATTTTAAAAACGTTGTGTAAGGGTGTCAAATAGATAACATCATTAACTACGACGTTTTTCTGACTGAAACCACAACGTTTTTTCCGCGTTATCTATTTACTGTTTTGTAATAGTGAACTTAAGTTTGGGGGATTTAAATTCATGTGTGCATGCATTTAGCTCATATAGGTTGCATTTTTGAATTGTTGTCATTGTCATTTAAATTTCTGTATTGCATCTTAATTTCAGTATTGCATGTTAGCTTAGGTGCATCCAGAGTAGTTTAAGTTAATGTTTGTCATTGCATAGTAGATAATCTTGTAATGCATTTTGCAATCTATATATATAAAAAAAAATTAGTTAGTAAATATTGTGTTTGCGTAAGTCCATCAATGTTGCAGTTTATATGATTTGTAGGCCAATGATGTGATTGACAATATGTTAATAAATACAGTATTGAGTATTAGAACTATGATACAATTTTTATTATGAATCGAATCTTGAGCTTGTTTGAAACTGGTATAAAAGGATAGCACGATTACCAAACATCTGTGTTGATTGGTCAGTTCAAATTGGTACCTAAATGGTCTTTAAAGGATAATGCTAGAGTGAACGACAAAACGACAAGGATAGACAGTAAAAGCGAAAGTTAGGCAAGAACCTAAGTTTGGGGGATGTTATGTGGGGTATATAAGCTTTATTTATATAAAAAAAGAAAAAAAAGAATAAACACAGTGGCGTGCTTGTCTAATTTTGTGGCCTTTGTTACTTAAGTAAATAAGCCCAAGGGGATTGTCTTTACACCAAGCACCCTAAGGTCTTAATGGTCTGGGAGTCGTTGGTCGAAAGCTCGTTAAGGTAGCATTGAAAAGCCTAAGGGAATAAGACATTGCATGCATATGTGTATTAAAAGAATTAAAACGGAAAATAAGAGCAAAAAGCCCCCGTATATGTATAAAAAACATATAGAATATATATATATATATATATGAATAAAGTATAAGTACCACGCTTGAACCCCCGAGTTAGTGATTGTTTGATTTTAGTTGAAGTTGTCTATTTTTGAAATTTTTAAGTTTGTGCTGCATGATTCCTTCTAAGAGATTGGTTATGTATTGAAATTTGAGTTAATATCGGTGATCATGGATGTTGCACACACACACTATACCAGTGATGATGGATTGAGATTCGTGGATTAAAACGGAATTGTAGATTGGTTTTTTGTAATTGGTATTGTATAGTTGCTTGTTTCCGCTGAGGCCGCTAAGATAATCTTGATTCTGCGATATTGTTGGATTTGAAAGCATATAAGTTAAGTCAAATTCATTTCATTTCATTGCATTGCATGTAGTTGTTTTGTGCTCGAGGACTAGCACGGTTTAAGTTTGGGAGATTTTGATAAGTGGATTTCATATACGCAATTCAATGTTCATTTCATGCTTATTTGTTGCAAAATCCTTGTGATTATGTTCATTTTTACTTATTTTATGTTATTTCATGTGTAGAATGGTGGTTGTAGCATTCAACATTTATTTGGAGCTATTCGATGTGATTTGAAGTCAATTGGAGCATAATTTGAGTATAGCATGAAGTTCGGCAAGTTATCTGGCAGAAGACAATCCCGCCGGGGTGGGCATCATTAGTCTATACACCCAATGGTGAGGTCTCAATCCGATTAGCGGGAAGGTAGCCTTGAGAGTGGGCCAATTTACACTATACACCCCGTCAAGAAAGGGGGTCTTCATCTGAGCTAGAGCAGAAACGATTCACGTATGGGAGTGGAAAATCTGGCATTGTCCTGTTGTGATTGAACTTCTTTTTGGGCACGAATTTTAGCTATTTGTATGGCAATGTAACTCAATTTGATTGGGAATTCGATTGGGGCTTGGGTGTTGGATAACATATACTCAATGAATAACAATTAAACAAGGGACAAGACATATTACAAAGATCTAAGCTCAGTTTTTGATAGACAGCGTGGAGGAGTATTTCGAAGGGATTTTCGAGACGATTGCAGTTTTAGTCTACGTGAAGGGTGTTTTTCAATATTCTTTGTGTTAGATTATTATTTGTAATCTAAGGATGATTTCTATGATTTATTCAGTGTTTATTTCGTTAAGTATGAACTAATTCACTTTTTAGGCTTATAATGGATCTTTGAGTGAATCAATGATTTTGTAACTTTGATTTCTAATTTAATAAGCTATTTCCAGTTTATCTATATTGATTTGAGCTTGAATCTATGAATTGCCTGATCAACAATTCTTTGTGGAATTAAATGGAATCGAGAGAGGATATTCAAATCTAGACCTAGTTGATATAGCATGTGTTCATGATTTTGTGAATAGCTTAATCTTGATGAATGTTAAGGTAGAGATATGCTTGACATCGCATGTAATCGGATAGAGAACTTATTCTTAAACCTTCTTCAATTGTAATTCACATAGAGATATAGTGGGTTAGTTGATTAAGGTGTTTAACGGATTTCTATCTTAATTATGGATTGACGTTAATACGGTATTAGTGCATCGAGAGGTGGTTAATACTACGTTCGTGTTCTTGGTTAATAAACTGGGATAGTGCATTGAATTGGAATAAAGGTGTTAAAATCTGAGTGAAGTTTAAGGTGAAATCATATGTCTAATTTTCCATTAATTGTTTAAAATTCCAGATTTTGATATTTGTGATTATTCTATGTTAGTTTAATTATTCTTTAATTTAGATTCTTTAATTACAATTATTGAGTTGATTTGTTTAATAAAATTAGGGTTAATAGGAAATTGATAATTGTAAGTTAAGATATTGCTAGTTAGTCTCTGTGGGAACGATACTCTACTCATCACTCTATTACTTGTTGACCACGTATACTTGCGTGTTGTGCGTATATAGATTTTACCCAACAATTTTGATAAGTGGATTTCATATACGCAATTCAATGTCCATTTCATGTTTATTTGTTGCTAAATCCTTGTGATTATGTTCATTTTTACTTATTTTATGTTATTTCATGTGTAGAATGGTGGTTGTAGCATTCAACATTTATTTGGAGCTATTCGATAAGATTTAAAGTCAATTGGAGCATAATATGAGTATATCATGAAGTTCAGCAAGTTATCTGGCAGAAGAACAACAAATTACATTGAAATGCATCATTAATCTATACACCCCACAGGGACGGGGTCTCAATTCCGATTAGCGGGGAAGGTACTTTGTAGGGTGGGCCAATTTACTATACACCTTCACGGGTGAGGTCTTCATCTGACTAAGCCAGAAAGGATGGATACCAAAATAAACTTATATAATCTTGAACCCCATTTGAAATGAGGTGAAAAATCTGGCATTGGGCAGTTATGATTGAACTTCTTTTTGGGCACGAATTTTAGCTATTTGTTTGGCAATGTAACTCTATTTGATAGGGAATTCGACTGGGGCTTGGGTGTTGGATATCATATACTCAATGAATAACAATTAAACAAGGGACAGACATATTACGAAGATCTAAGCTAAGTTTTTGATAGCAAGCGTGGAGGAGTATTTTGAAGGGATTTTCGAGACGATTGCAGTTTTACTCTACGTGAGGGGTGTTTTTCAATATTCTTTGTGTTAGATTATTATTTGTAATCTAAGGATGATTTCTATGATTTATTCAGTGTTTATTTCGTTAAGTATGAACTAATTCACTTTTTAGGCTTATAATGGATCTTTGAGTGAATCAATGATTTTGTAACTTTGATTTCTAATTTAATAAGCTATTTCTAGTTTATCTATATTGATTTGAGCTTGAATCTATGAATTGCCTGACCAACAATTCTTTGTGGAATTAGATGAAATCGAGAGAGGATATTCAAATCTAGACCTAGTTGATATAGCATGTGTTCATTAGTTTGTGAATAGCTTAATTTTGATGAATGTTAAGGTAGAGATATGCTTGATATCGCATGTAATCGGATAGAGAACTTATTCTTAAACCTTCTTCAATTGTAATTCACATAGAGATATAGTGGGTTAGTTGATTAAGGTGTTTAACAAATTTCTATCTTAATTGTGGATTGACGTTAATACGGTATTAGTGCATCGAGAGGTGGTTAATACTACGTTCGTGTTCTTGGTTAATAAACTGGGATAGTGCATTGAATTGGAATAAAGGTGTTAAAATCAGAGTGAAGTTTAAGGTGAAATCATAAGTTTAATTTTCCATTAATTGTTTAAAATTCCAGATTTTGATATTTGTGATTATTCTATGTTAGTTTAATTATTCTTTAATTTAGATTCTTTAATTACAATTATTGAGTTGATTTGTTTAATAAAATTAGGGTTAATAGGAAATTGATAATTGTAAGTTAAGGATATTGCTAGTTAGTCTCTGTGGGAACGATACTCTACTCATCACTCTATTACTTGTTGACCACGTATATTTGCGTGTTGTGCGTATATAGATTTTACCCAATAATTTTGATAAGTGGATTTCATATACGCAATTCAATGTCCATTTCATGTTTATTTGTTGCAAAATCCTTGTGATTATGTTCATTTTTACTTGTTCTATGTTATTTCATGTGTAGAATGGTGGTTGTAGCATTCAACGTTTATTTGGAGCTATTCGGTGTGATTTGAAGTCAATTGGAGCATAATTTGAGTATAACATGAAGTTCAGCAAGTTATCTGGCAGAAGACAAACCACGTAGAAATGCATCATTAATCTATACACCCCCGTAAAATGGGGTCTCAATCGATTAATAGGAAGGTAGCAGGTCCTGGCGGGCTAATTTACATTATACACCTTCGGGGTGAGGTCTTCATCTGAGCTAGACAGAAAGGATGCGTCGAGCGGGCTTATATAGTATTTGAACCCCATTTGGTGAGGTGAAAAAATCGGCATTGGGCAGTTATGATTGAACTTCTTTTTGGGCACGAATTTTAGCTATTTGTTTAGCAATGTAACTCTATTTGATAGGGAATTCGACTGGGGCTTGGGTGTTGGATAACATATACTCAATGAATAACAATTAAACAAGGGACAGACATATTACGAAGATCTAAGCTCAGGTTTTGATAGCAAGCGTGGAGGAATATTTTGAAGGGATTTTCGAGACGATTGCAGTTTTAGTCTACGTGAAGGGTTTTTTTCAATATTCTTTGTGTTAGATTATTATTTGTAATCTAAGGATGATTTCTATGATTTATTCAGTGTTTATTTCGTTAAGTATGAACTAACACTTTTTAGGCTTATGATGGATCTTTGAGTGAATCAATGATTTTGTAACTTTGATTTCTAATTTAATAAGCTATTTCCAGTTTATCTATATTGATTTGAGCTTGAATCTATGAATTGCCTGATCAACAATTCTTTGTGGAATTGGATAGAATCGAGAGAATATATTCAAATCTAGACCTAGTTGATATAGCATGTGTTAATAATTTTGTGAATAGCTTAATCTTGATGAATGTTAAGGTAGAGATATGTTTGACATCGCATGTAATCGGATAGAGAACTTATTCTTAAACCTTCTTCAATTGTAATTCACATAGAGATATAGTGGGTTAGTTGATTAAGGTGTTTAACGGTATTCTATCTTAATTGTGGATTGACGTTAATACGGTATTAGTGCATCGAGAGGTGGTTAATACTACGTTCGTGTTCTTGGTTAATAAAATGGGATAGTGCATTGAATTGGAATAAAGGTGTTAAAATCAGAGTGAAGTTTAAGGTGAAATCATAAGTCTAATTTTCCATTAATTGTTTGAAATTCCAGATTTTGATATTTGTGATTATTATGTGTTAGTTTAATTATTCTTTAGTTTAGATTCTTTAATTACAATTATTGAGTTGATTTGTTTAATAAAATTAGGGTTAATAGGAAATTGATAATTGTAAGTTAAGGATATTGCTAGTTAGTCTCTGTGGGAACGATACTCTACTCATCACTCTATTACTTGTTGACCACGTATACTTACGTGTTATGCGTATATATATTTTACCCAAGAAGTTTTTGGTGCCATTGCCGGGGACTATTTAGTATATTTCTTAATAGTTTTACAATATCAGTTTAATTAATCCAGTTTTACTTAGACATTTTTTTTTATTGTGTTTTGATTCTTCTATTTCAGGTGTTGAAAGTAGTTTATGCAAACTCGGTCCCAAAATCCAGACTTGCTGCCTTTTGAGGACGACATTGAGAAAAGGTTTCAGAGGTTGAGTAAGTGGATCAAGGAAACGAGACAAGAATTTGAAACACCTGAGAAAGAAGAGGAAATGGCAGCCGAAGATCAGAAAGAATTAAGGGACTTCGCCACACCCAAAAGTGGTGAAGCGCAATCAAGCATCACCAGGCCAGCAATAGCAGCGAATACATTTAAAATTAAGCTAGGGATGATACAAATGATTCAAAATTCAGTTCAGTTTGGGGGATTTGCAAATGATGATCCGAACGAGCATCTAGTCAGTTTTTTTGAAATGTGTGACACCTTTAGGTTCAATGGGGTTTCGAATGAGGTAGTGAGACTTTGATTGTTCCCATTCTCTTTACGGGACAAGGCGAAGAGTTGGTTGCATTCTCTACCGTCCGGTTCGATAACTACATGGGAGGATTTAGCTCAGAAATTCCTTGCAAAATTCTTTCCACCGGTGAAAACTGCGAAGATGAGGAACGAGATAACGATGTTTGAACAGCAACATGGGGAGTCATTATATGAGGCCTGGGAAAGATACAAAGAATTTCTCAGAAAATGCCCACATCATGGATTGCCCAAGTGGTTACAAATGAACACCTTTTACAACGGACTACATGGGAATCTCAGGACAAGTATTGATGCAGCGTCGGGCGGAGCATTCATGGCTAAGAGTTACGAGGAAGCCTACGAGTTGATTGAAACCATGTCGGCTAATAACTATCAGTGGCCCATAACGAGAATGACACAGGTGAAGGAAGCTGGAGTGTTAGAAGTAGATGGTATGACTACTATGCAACCTGATTCTGATTAAGGCTTTCAAAGAAGTTGGATTCGGTGACAGCTGCGCAAGTACAAGCACAACAAGTGGCAATAATATGCGAGTTGTGCGCAGGAGAGCACCCAATGGATCAATGTGCGATTAATCCAGCATCTGTACAGTTCATCGACAATTATAACAGAATTTTGCAGAACACATACCGAAACACATACAATCAAGGAAATAGGAATCATGCAAATTTCTCACGGAGCAACAACCAGCAAAATCAAGATCCACGACAATCATATCCCCCAGGTTTTCAGAACCAGCAACAACCAGCTCAATACCAAGAAAGGAAACCAGATCTAGAGAAGTTGGTGACAAAATACATGACTAGCAATGATGTGGCTATGAAAAATCAAGCAATGGCTATGAAATCATATGAGATGGCTATGAAATCACAAGAGATGGCAATCAAGAATCTAGAGAATCAGATAGGACAAATTGCGTTGGCATTGAATAATAGACCACAAGGGACATTACCAAGTGATACAGAGAAAAATCCAAAGGATAACCATGAATAGTGTCAAGCAATTACATTGTGGAGTGGAAAACACCTCGAAGGTACTAATGCAAAAAATTCAGCAACTCCGAATGAAAAAGTTGATGATAGGGACGTGAGTGTAGAAAGCAAAGGTGAGGATAAGTAAGGTAAGGAAACAAAGCTAAACAATAAGCTAATTGTTTATCCACCTCCACCATTTCAGCAGAGGGTCCAAAAATAGAAATTAGACAAGCAATTTGCTAAGTTTTTGGAAATTTTCAAGAAACTTCAAATCAACATACCATTTGCAGAGGCCCTGGAACAAATGCCGAGCTACGCAAAATTTATGAAAGGGATTCTGTCAAGGAAGAAGAAATGGGAAGATTTCGAGATAGTTGCACTAACGAGAGGAGTGTAGTGCAGAGTATTACAGTAAATTACCACCAAAACTCAAGGACCCGGGGAGCTTCACTATTCCATGCACGATCGGGAATATGCATTTCAACAAGTGTTTATGTGATTTGGGGGCAAGTGTAAACCTTATGCCATTGTCAGTATACTTAGAATTAGGTTTTCCAGCACCAAGGCCTACGAACATTACATTACAGTTGGCGGATAGGTCAGTCACATATCCGAGAGGCATAGTAGAGGACATTTTAGTGAAAGTGGATAAATTTATATTCCACGTGGACTTTATCATTCTGGATTTTGAGGAGAACAAGAACATCCCAATTATTCTAGGGAGACCATTTTTGGCCACGGGTAGGACACTTATAGATGTACAAAAGGAGAACTAACTATGAGGGTCCAGGATCAAGAAGTAAAATTCAATGTGTTTAAGGCCATGAAATTCCCTACGGATGAGGAAGAATGTTTTCGAATGGATTTAATTGAGCAAATCATCAATGATGACATGAAAAAGAGTTTGGTAAACGATCCATTAGAAATAATGTTATTGGGGGATGAAGAGGTCGAAGATCTGGAATTGGTGGATTACCTACAAATGCTAGACTCATTGCCACGAGTTTCCAGATTTAGAACACCGTTTGAACCACTGCACACGGAGGAGGTAACCGCAGAAAGACTGAAACCATAATTGGAAGAGCCACCAAAGTTGGAACTTAAGCCACTCCCTAAATACCTCAGGTATGCGTATTTAGGCAATTCAAATTCTTTACCTGTTATTATTTCAGCTGCACTTAACGAATTGCACAAAGAAAAGTTGCTGAGGGTGCTTAGGGAACACAAGTCAGCGATCGGGTGGACAATCGCAGATATAAAGGGAATCAACCCTTCATTTTGCATGCACAAGATCTTAATGGAAGATGAGGCAAAACCAACGGTGGAGCAACACCGGTGACTCAATCCAATTATGAAGGAAGTTGTGAAGAAGGAAATTTTGAAGTGGCTAGACGCCGACATCATCTACCCGATTTTCGATTTGTAAGCAGGTTAGTCCGATTCAGTCTGCGTCATAGAAAAAAGGAGGAATAGCGGCAGTGAGAATGGCGACAACGAGTTAATACCAACAAGAATAGTGATGTGAGTTGGAGGGTTTGCATGGATTACTGAGAGAAAGTTGAACAAGGCAACCCGAAAAGACCATTTCCCGCTACCTTTTATTGATCAAATGTTAGATAGATTGGCAGGACACCAATATTACTATTTGTTGGATGGGTACTCGAGCTACAACCAAATAGTCATCGCCCCGGAGGATCAAGAGAAGACCACATTCACGTGCCCTTATGGCACATTTGCATTCAGGAGGATGTCATTCGGGCTATGCAATGCACCTGCAACTTTCCAACGGTGTATGATGGTCATTTTTTCAGATATGGTGGAGAAAAATGTTGAGGTCTTCATGGATGACTTTTTGGTTTATGGGGACAGCTTCGATATTTGCTTACAGAATCTGGTCATGGTGTTACAAAGATGTAAGGACACGAATCTCATACTAAATTGGGAAAAATGCCACTTCATGGTTGAAGAGGGCATAATTTTGGGCCATAAGGTATCGGCTCAAGGACTGGAAGTTGACAAAGCAAAGCTGGAAACTATTGAAAAACTACCTCCATCGAGCTCTGTTAAGGAAATTAGGAGTTTCTTAGGACATGCTGGGTTCTACAGGAGGTTTATAAAAGACTTCTCTAAAATTGTGAAACCACTATGCAGTCTTTTAGAGAAGGATGTGACGTTCAACTTTGATGAAGAATGCAAGACAACCTTTGAATTATTAAAGAGAAAATTGACTACAACCCCCGTTATAGTTGCACCAGATTGGAGCATGCCATTCGAGCTTATGTGTGATGCAAGTGACTTCGCGGTTGAAATGTTTTTTAATAACGTGAGAGATAAGGTGTTTCACTCCATATACTATGCAAGCAAAACACTTACAGAAACTCAAATGAACTACACAACCACAAAAAAGGAATTACTTGCAGTGGTGTATGCGTTTGACAAATTTTGGGCATACTTGATCGGGACTAAGGTGATAGTTTATACAGACCATGCAGCGATTCGGTACTTGAATAATGAAAAAGGATGCAAAACCACGCCTTATCCGGTGGATTCTCCTACTTCAAGAGTTTGACTTAGAAATAAAGGATAGAAAGGGAACGGAGAACCAAGTAGCCGATCACCTGTCTAGGTTGGAAAACCACGGGAAAGCAAAAGATGACAGATGTGAGATTAATGAGTCATTCCCGGATGAGCAACCTGTTTGGGATTTCAAGAGAGATTAGTGGTATGGCGATTATGCAAATTTTGTTGTGAGCAACATTCTACCACCTGACCTCACAAAACAACAGAAAAGGAAATTTCTTCACGATGTGAAATGGTACATGTGGGATGAACCATATTTGTTCAAGCAGTGCGCCGACAAAATGATTCGACGGTGCGTCCCATATAGTGAAGTGAAGAATATTTTGCATGAGTGTCACTCATCGGCGTATGGCGGGCATTATGGGAGTGAGAGGACAGCAGCGAAGGTGCTGCAATGTGGTTTTTGTTGGCCCACATTATTCAAATATGCCCACCAGTTTATCAAACAATGCGATAGGTGTCAAAGGGTGGGCAACATTTCAAAACGTAATGAGATACCCTTATAAACAATTCTGGAAGTGGAAATTTTTGACGTATGGGGTATCGATTTCATGGGACCATTTCCCTCGTCATTGAACAATCAATACATTCTACTCGTAGTAGACTAAGTGTCAAAGTGGGTTGAAGCTGCAGCTCTACCAACAAACGATGACAAGGTGGTCCTCAAATTCCTTCAAAAGAACATCTTCATGAGGTTTGGCACACCAAGAGCAATTATTAGTGACGAAGGTAGTCACTTCTGTAATAAGTCGTTTACTGCTCTTTTGGCCAAGTATGGGGTCAACCACAAGATAGCTACAGCGTATCACCCTCAAACTAGTGGACAAACTGAGGTATCAAACAGAGAAGTCAAAAAGATATTGGAGAAAGTGATGAATCCGAGTCGGAAAGATTGGTCGCTGAGATTGGACCATGCTTTATGGGCCTACCGGACTGCATACAAGATGTCAATCGGGATGTCACCATATCAACTACTATATGGGAAGGCATGTCACTTACCGGTCGAGCTACTGCATAAGGCATATTGGGATGTGCAAAAACTCAATTTTGATCAAACAGCTGTAGGTGAGAAGAGACTACTTCAATTGAATGAACTCGACGAATTTCGCCTTCACGTATATGAGAATGCCAAACTATACAAAGAAAAAGTCAAAAGATGGCACGACCAGAAAATTTTGCATCGAACATTCGAGCCATGCCAATCAGTACTCTTATTCAACTCAAGGCTGCGATTGTTCCCCGAAAAGCTTAAATCGAGATGGTCGGGACCATTCACAGTCAAGCGTGTATTTCCTCACGGTGCAGTCAAAATCTACAGTCGCAATCCACTCAAAACATTCAAAGTCAACGGACATCATCTAAAGCATTACTGGGGTGGCGAAGCCAACACTGACGTGATCGCCATCACATTGACCAACACAACATAAGCAGGAAGTAGTCAGGCTGAATGACTTAAAATCAAGCGCTAATTGGGAGGCAACCCAATCTTTAGTCTTTATCATATTTTATATTGCTTTATCATAGTTTTCATTTAATTATTAGGTAGACGAATAACAAAAAAATCTCGCTAATCTCTCCACAATACATCACGCATAAACAATTCACTAATATGCATGTGTCAATTCTTGCAGGATGGAAAATGGAGCAACTACATGAAGTAGAACATAGAATCTGGCAGTGGCATAGCCCTCCGGGGTGGGCCTTTTTAGTACTATAACCCTCGTGGGAATGAGGGTCTCGAATTCGATTGACGAATGTAAGCTTGAGCAGTATGGCCTTATTAGTATAATACCCGTCGTAAAGTAAGGGGTCTGGCAAAGAACAGGATGTTGGCAGTTACATAAACTTCTCCACTTCCCCATAACACACACCACTAACTCACTTTCTCCACTTCCCCATATCAGCTATTAAGTTCCATAACCACCACCTACTACCCACTACTACCACTCCCATTAATTCCTTAACTCCATCACTCATCTCCACCTCTTCACTCCACCAATGATAGCCTTCCCTCTCCCTCTATAAATACCACCACATCTCATATAAACTCTCCCACCACACTTGAGATAAAGCAAAAAGAGAGAATAGTTGTGAGCTAGAGAGATAATATTGAAAAGTTTGGGGGAGAGTTAGGGAAAAACCAGCAATTGGGAGAGACATGGCTTCACAATCATCCTCAAAACGCCAAAAGGGAGAAAGTTCATGGCCATTACAACCAACACGCACCTTCGATCACCGGAAATTTGCAAGTGCTTTTGCCGCTGACCGGTATGACTACATGCTCACCAAAGCCCTTACACAAGAGAGGGGGTTGGCACCGGATCCTAATGATGGGGAGCTTATGCCACAAATCTACCAAAAAGGATGGACCAAATTCACCGAGGAGCCGGAACCAGCCGTTGTTAACATCGTCAAAGAATTTTATGCAAATACAGAGGACAAAGAACCATTCCACGCATTTATGCGAGGTCAGTTGGTTCCATTCAGTGCAGATGCAATCAACACTTACTACCAACTGCGGGTACCTCGCCACTGCCAGTATGCTCATCTCCGTAATTCTGACCCAGACTTTGATGCTATAATCACGGAGATGACAAAATCGGGACCATCTTGGATCAAGGGTCGAAAGGGTGGCATCGTGTTTCATAGCAAAGACCTTAGCCGGTATGGCAAAATCTGGTATGCCTTCCTATGTGCAAAATTACTTCCATCCCAACAAGTTTTTGGCACCGTTGTCGGGGACTATTTAATATAATTCTTAATAGTTTTACAATATCAGTTTAATATACGCCATTTCTATTGTCGGGGACTATTTAGTATATATATCTAAAAAAAAAAATTAGTTAGTAAATATTGTGTTTGCGTAAGTCCATTAATGTTATAGTTTATATTATTTATGGGCCTATGATGTGATTGACAATAAGTTAACAAGTACAGTATTGAGTATTAGAACTGTGAAATAATTTTTGTTATGAATCAAATCTTGAGTTTGTTTGAAACTGGTATAAAAGGATAGCACGATTAACAAACATCTGTGTTGATTGGTCAGTTCAAATTGGCACCTAAATGGTCTCTAAAGGATAATGCTAGAGTGAATGACAAAACGACAAGGATAGATAGTAAAAGTGAAATTTAGGCAAGAACCTAAGTTTGGGGGATGTTATGTGGGGTATATAAGCTTTATTTATAAAAAAAAGAAAAAAAAGAAAAAAAAAGAATAAACATCGTGGCGTGCTTGTCTAGTTTTGTGGCCTTTGTTACTTGAGTAAGTAAGCCCAAGGGGATTGTATTTACACCTAGCGCCCTAACGTCTTAATGGTCTGGGAGTAGTTGGTTGAAAGCTCGTTAAGGTAGCATTGAAAAGCCTAAGGGAATAAGACATTGCATGCCTATGTGTATTAAAAGAATTAAAACGGGAAATAAGAGAAAAAAGCCCCCGTATATGTATAAAAAATTAAAGAATATATATATATATATATATATATATATATATATATAAATATGAATAAAGTATAAGTACCTCGCTTGAACCCCCGAGTTAGTGATTGTTTGATTTTAGTTGAAGTTGTCTATTTTTGAAATTTTTAAGTTTGTGCTGCATGATTCCTTCTAAGAGATTGGTTATGTATTGAAATTTGAGTCAGTATCAGTATTTGTGATCATGGATGTTGCACACACATACACTATACCAGTGATGATGGATTGAGATTCGTGGATTTAAACGGAATTGTAGATTGGTTTTTGGTAATTGGTATTGTATAGTTGCTTGTTTCCGCTGAGGCCGCTAAGGTAATCTTGATTCTATGATATTGTTAGATTTGAAAGCATATAAGTTAAGTCGTATTCATTTCATTTCATTGCATTGCATGTAGTTGTTTTTTGCTCGAGGACTAGCACGGTTTAAGTTTGGAGATTTTGATAAGTGGATTTCATATACGCAATTTAATGTCCACTTCATGCTTATTTGTTGCTAAATCCTTGTGATTATGTTCATTTTTACTTGTTCTATGTTATTTCATGTGTAGAATGGTGGTTGTATCATTCAATGTTTATTTATCTACTATGCATCCAAACATGTATTTAAATCCCCCAAACTTAAGTTAGACAATGTCCTCATTGGATGAATAGTCAAAATAAGGACGTTAGGACTTCCCTGCTATCGCTTAAGTCTGAGGAGGTGGTTGTTGTTCTTCATCGGAATCAATTGGTGGGAACCTTGGCATCGGTCTGAGCTGTTGGTACGGAAATGTGCCGCCGGGTTGAAGCTTTGCAGAGTTGTGTTGAGTGAGGTGAAAGATGCGTTCATAGCATCAAACATATGATCTTGCCTCATCGCCAATCGCCTCATTTCCCGTCGAGTTGCCTTGGTATGCGCATTCATTTGATTTTGGAACGCATGAGGCGAGAAGCTGGATATGGCCTCTACCACGATACTTTCAACCCCTTGTTCGCCCATTTCTTCATCTTCATCCCTCGATGTCTCTCAGAGATCAACGCCGCTTCTCCGACGACGATGGAAAAATGAATCCCACACCACGCGGATGTGACTCGCCTCCTGCCCATACAGAATACCGTGCTATCATTCTCGGATCAAGCAATGCAAGAGGCAATTGTGTGGGTTCGTCATCGGACTATCTCACCCCTGCTTGATGGCACAACCCACAAATGAGTGATGGGTGTGGCAAGCCTCCAGAAAAATTTCCACGTAGGCACCGACGGATGGATGAGAAAATAATGGCCCCAACATCAATAATAAAATCTTGGACTATGGCGTATAACAGTAATGCCTTCTCTTTGGTGACGTCCAAAGTGTGCTGGGACGGAAGCAATTTTGTACATAGGAAGGCATACCGGATTTTGCCATACCGGCTAAGGTCTTTGCTATGAAACACGGTGCCACCCTTTCGACCCTTGATCCAAGATGTTCCCGGTTTTGTTATCTCCGTGATTATAGCATCAAAGTCTGGGTCAGAATTACAGAGATGAGCATACTGGCAGTGGCGAGGTACCCGCAGTTGGTAGTAAGTGTTGATTGCTTCCGCATTGAATGGAACCAACTGACCTCGCATAAATGCGTGGAATGGTTCTTTGTCCTTTGCATTTGCATAAAATTCTTTGACGATGTTAACAACGGCTGGTTCCGGCTCCTCGGTGAATTTAGTCCATCCTTTTTGGTAGATTTGTGGCATAAGCTCCCCATCATTAGGATCCGGTGCCAACCCCCTCTCCGGTGTAAGGGATTTGGTGAGCATGTAGTCATACCGGTCGGTGACGGCGGCACTTGCAAATTTCTGGCGATCAAAGGTGCGTGTTAGTTGCGATGGCCGTGAACTTTCTCCCTTTTGGCGTTTCGAGGATGATTGTGAAGCCATATCTCTCCCAATTGCTGGTTTTGCCCTAATTCTCCCCCAAACTTTTCAATATTATCTCTCTAGCTCACAACTATTCTCTCTTTTTGCTTTATCTCAAGTGTGGTGGGAGAGTTTGTATGAGATGTGGTGGTATTTATAGAGGGAGAGGGAAGGCTATCATTGGTGGAGTGAAGAGGTGGAGATGAATGATGGAGTTAAGGAATTAATGGGAGTGGTAGTAGTGGGTAGTAGGTGGTGGTTATGGAACTTAATAGCTGATATGGGGAAGTGGAAAAAGTGAGTTAGTGGTGTGTGTTATGGGGAAGTGGAGAAGTTTATATAACTGCCAACATCTGTTGCTGCCCAGGACCCCCGCCCCGGCGGGGGGTATTGTACTAGTAAGGCCCGCCCCAGTGGGCGTGCATTTTGTCAACTGGATTCGAGGACCCTCGCTCCGGCGGGGGTTGTAGTACTAAAAAGGCCCGCCCTAGCGGGCTATGCCACTGCCAGATTCTATGATCTGCTTCATGTAGTTGCTCCATTTTCCATCCTGCAAGAATTGACACATGCATATTAGTGAATTGTTTACGCGTGATGTATTATAGAGAGATTAGCGAGATTTTTCTGTTATTAGTCTACCTAATAATGAAATGAAAACTATGATAAAGCAATATAAAATATGAAAAAGACTAAAGATTGGGTTGCCTCCCAATTAGCGCTTAATTTTAAGTCGTTCAGCCTGACTACTTCCTGCTTATGTTGTGTCGGTTAATGTGATGGCGATCACGTCGGTGTTGGCTTCTCCGCCCCAGTAATGCTTTAGATGGTGTCCGTTGACTTTGAATGTTTTGAGTGGATTGCGACTGTAGATTTCGACTGCACCATGAGGGAATACCCGCTTGACTGTGAATGGTCCCGACCATCTCGATTTAAGCTTTCCGGGGAACAATCGCAACCTTGAGTTGAATAAGAGTACTGATTGGCCTGGCTCGAATGTTCGACGCAAAATTTTTTGGTCGTGCCATCTTTTGACTTTTTCTTTATATAGTTTGGCATTCTCATATGCGTGAAGGTGAAATTCATCGAGTTCATTCAATTGAAGTAGTCTCTTCTCACCTACAGCTGTTTGATTAAAATTGAGTTTTTGCACAGCCCAATATGCCTTATGTTGTAGCTCGACTGGTAAGTGACATGCCTTCCCGTACAGTAGTTGATATGGTGACATCCCGATTGACGTCTTGTATGCAGTCCGGTAGGCCCATAAAGCATCGTCCAATCTTAGTGACCAATCTTTTCGACTCGGATTCACCAGTTTCTCCAATATTTTTTTGACTTCTCTGTTTGATACCTCAGCTTGTCCACTGGTTTGAGGGTGATACATTGTAGCTATCTTGTGGTTGACCCCATACTTGGCCAAAAGAGAAGTAAACAACTTATTGTAGAAGTGACTACCTTCGTCACTAATAATTGCTCTTGGTGTGCCAAACCTCGTGAAGATGTTCTTTTGAAGGAATTTTAGAAGCACCATGGCATCGTTTGTTGGTAGAGCTGCAGCTTCAACCCACTTTAACACGTAGTCTACTGCGAGTAGAATGTATTGATTGTTCAATGACGAGGGAAATGGTCCCATGAAATCGATACCCCATACGTCAAAAATTTCCACTTCCAGAATCGTTTGTAAGGGCATCTCATTATGTTTTGAAATGTTGCCCACCCTTTGACACCTATCGTATTATTTGACAAACTAGTGGGCATCTTTGAATAATGTGGGCCAATAAAAACCACATTCCAACACCTTCGCTGCTGTCCTCTCACTCCCATAATGCCTGCCATACGCCGATGAGTGACACTCATGCAGAATATTCTTCACTTCACTATATGGGACGCACCATCAAATCATTTTTCCGGAGCACTGCTTGAACAAATATGGTTCATCCCACATGTACCATTTCACGTCGTGAAGAAATTTCCTTTTCTGTTGTCTTGTGAGGTTAGGTGGTAGAATGTTGCTCACAATGAAATTTGCAAAATCGCCATACCACGGAATCTCTGCTGAAATCCCAAATAGTTGTTCATCTGGGAATGACTCATTAATCTAACATCTGTCATCTTTTGCTTTCCCGTGGTTTTCCAACCTAGATAGGTGATCGGCTACTTGGTTCTCCATTCCCTTTCTATCCTTTATTTCTAAGTCAAACTCTTGAAGTAGGAGAATCCACCGGATAAGGTGTGGTTTAACATCCTTTTTCGCTATCAAGTACCGAATCACTGCATGGTCTGTATAGACTATCACCTTAGTCCCGATCAAGTATGCCCGAAATTTGTCAAACGCATACACCACTGCAAGTAATTCCTTTTATGTGGTTGTGTAGTTCATTTGAGTTTCTGTAAGTGTTTTGCTTGCGTAGCATATGGTGTGAAACACCTTATCTCGACATTGGACAAAACATCCCAAACCGCGAAGTCGCTTGCATCACACATAAGCTCGAATGGCATGCTCTAATCCGGTGCAACTATAACGGGGGCTGTAGTCAATTTTCTCTTTAATAATTCAAAGGTTGTCTTGCATTCTTCATCAAAGCTGAACGTCACATCCTTCTCTAAAAGACTGCATAGTGGTTTAACAATTTTAGAGAAGTTTTTTATAAACCTCCTGTAGAACTCAGCATGCCCTAAGAAACTCCTAATTCCCTTAACCGAGCTCGGTGGAGGCAATTTTTCAATAGTTTCCAGCTTTGCTTTGTCAATTTCCAGTCCTTGAGTCGATACCTTATGGCCCAAAATTATGCCATATTCAACCATGAAGTGGCATTTTTCCATTTAGTACGAGATTCGTGTCCTTACATCTTTGCAACACCATGACCAGATTCTGTAAGCAAATATCAAAGCTGTCCCCATAAACTGAAAAGTCATCCATGAAGACCTCAACATTTTTCTCCACTATATCTGAAAAAATGGCCATCATACACCGTTGGAATGTTGCAGGTGCATTGCATAGCCCAAATGACATCCTCCTGAATGCAAATGTTCCATAAGGGCACGTGAATGTGGTCTTCTCTTGATCCTCTAGGGCGATGACTATTTGGTTGTAGCCCGAGTACCCATCCAACAAACAGTAATATTGGTGTCTTTCTAATCTATCTAACATTTGATCAATAAAAGGTAGCGGGAAATGGTCTTTTCGGGTTGCCTTGTTCAACTTTCTGTAATCCACGCAAACCCTCCAATTTGTCACTGTTCTTGTTGGTATTAAGTCATTGTCGTCATTCTGCACCACCGCCATTCCTCCTTTTTTCGGTACGCATTGACTGGACTATCCCATTTACTATCAGATATCGGGTAGATGATGCCGGCGTCTAGCCACTTCAAAATTTCCTTCTTCACAACTTCCTTCATAATTGGATTGAGTCGCCGCTGTTGCTCCACCGTTGGTTTTGCCTCATCTTCCATTAAGATCTTGTGCATGCAAAATGAAGGGCTGATTCCCTTTATATTTGTGATTGTCCACCTGATCGCTGACTTGTGTTCCCTAGGCACCCTCAACAACTTTTCTTCCTGCAATTCGTTAAGTGCTGCAGAAATAATAACAGGGAAAGAATTTGAATTTCCTAAATACGCATACCTGAGGTGTTTAGGGAGTGGCTTAAGTTCCAGCTTTGGTGGCTCTTCCAATTATGGTTTCAGTCTTTCTGCGGTTACCTCCTCCGTGTGCAGTGGTTCAAACGGTGTTCTAAATCTGGAAACTCGTGGCAATGAGTCTAGCATTTGTAGGTAATCCACCAATTCCAGATCGTCGACCTCTTCATCCCCCAATAACGTTGTTTCTAATGGATCGTTTACCAAACTCTTGCTCATGTCATCATTGATGATTTGCTCAATTAAATCCATTCGAAAACATTCTTCCTCATCCATAGGGAATTTCATGGCCTTAAACACATTGAATTTTACTTCTTGATCCTGGACCCTCATAGTTAGTTCTCCTTTTTGTACATCTATAAGTATCCTACCCGTGGCCAAAAATGGTCTCCCTAGAATAATTGGGATGTTCTTGTCCTCCTCAAAATCCAGAATGATAAAGTCCGCGGGGAATATAAATTTATCCACTTTCACTAAAATGTCCTCTACTATGCCTCTCGGATATGTGACTGACCTATCCGCCAACTGTAATGTAAAGTTCGTAGGCCTTGGTGCTGGCAAACCTAATTCTAAGTATACTGACAATGGCATAAGGTTTACACTTGCCCCCAAATCACATAAACACTTGCTGAAATGCATATTCCCGATCGTGCATGAAATAGTGAAGCTCCCCGGGTCCTTGAGTTTTGGTGGTAATTTCTGCTGTAATACCGCACTACACTCCTCGGTTAGTGCAACTGTCTCGAAATCTTCCCATTTCTTCTTCCTTGATAGAATCCCTTTCATAAATTTTTCATAGCTCAGCATTTGTTCTAGGGCCTCTGCAAATGGTATGTTGATTTGAAGTTTCTTGAAAATTTCCAAAAACTTGGCAAATTGCTTGTTTAATTTCTATTTTTGGACCCTCTGCTGAAATGGTGGAGGTGGATAAACAATTAGCTTTTTGTTTAGCTTTGTTTCCTTACCTTGTTTATCCTCACCTTTGCTTTCTACACTCACGTCCCTATTATCAACTTTTTCATTCGGAGTTGCTGAATTTTTTGCATTAGTACCTTTGAGGTGTTTTCTACTCCGTAATGTAATTGCTTGACACTGTTCATAGTTACCCTTTGGATTTTTCTCTATATCACTTGGTAATGTCCCTTGTGGTCTATTATTCAATGCCAACGTAATTTGTCCTATCTAATTCTCTAGATTCTTGATTGCCATCTCTTGTGATTTCATAGCCATCTCATATGATTTCATAGCCATTGCTTGATTTTTCATAGCCACATCATTGCTAGTCATGTATTTTGTTGCCAACTCCTCTAGACCTGGTTTCCTTTCTTGGTATTGAGCTGGTTGTTGCTGGTTCTGAAAACCAGGGGGATATGATTGTCGTGGAGCTTGATTTTGCTGGTTGTTTCTCCATGAGAAATTCAGATGATTCCTATTTCCTTGATTGTATGTGTTCTGGTATGTGTTCTGCGGAATTCTGTTGTAATTGCCGATGAACTGCACAGATGCTGGATTAATCGCGCATTGATCCGTTGGGTGCTCTCCTACGCACAACTCGCATATTATTGCCACTTGATGTGCCTGTGCTTGCGCAGCTGTCACCGAATCCAACTTCTTTGAAAGCGCAAAAATCTGTGCTTGCATAGCTGTCATACCATCTACTTCTAACACTCCAGCTGCCTTCGCCTGTGTCATTCTCGATGTGGGCCACTGATAGTTATTAGCCGACATGGTTTCAATCAACTCGTAGTCTTCCTCGTAACTCTTAGCCATGAATGCTCTGCCCGATGCTACATCAATACTTGTCCTGAGATTCCCATGTAGTCCGTTGTAAAAGGTGTTCATTTGTAGCCACTGGGGCAATCCATGATGTGGGAATTTTTTGAGAAATTCTTTGTATCTTTCCCAAGCCTCATATAATGACTCCCCATGTTGCTGTTCAAACATCGTTATCTCGTTCCTCATCTTCGCAGTTTTCACCGGTGGAAAGAATTTTGCAAGGAATTTCTGAGCTAAATCCTCCCATGTAGTTATCGAACCGGACGGTAGAGAATGCAACCAACTCTTCGCCTTGTCCCGTAAAGAGAATGGGAACAATCAAAGTCTCACTACCTCATTCGAAACCCCATTGAACCTAAAGGTGTCACACATTTCAAAAAAACTGACTAGATGCTCGTTCGGATCATCATTTGCAAATCCCCCAAACTGAACTGAATTTTGAATCATTTGTATCATCCCTAGCTTAATTTTAAATGTATTCGCTGCTATTGCTGGCCTGGTGATGCTTGATTGCAGTTCAGTCACCTTGGGTGTGGCGAAGTCCCTTAATTCTTTCTGATCTTCGGCTGCCATTTCCTCTTCTTTCTCAGGTGTTTCAAATTCTTGTCTCGTTTCCTTGATCCACTTACTCAACCTCTGAAACCTTTTCTCAATGTCGTCCTCAAAAGGCAAAGAAGTCCGGATTTTGGGATGAGAGTTTGCATAAACTACTTTCAACACCTGAAATAGAAGAATCAAAACACAATAAAAAAAATGTCTAAGTAAAACTGGATTAATTAAACTAATATTGTAAAACTATTAAGAATTATACTAAATAGTCACCGGTAACGGCGCCAAAAACTTGTTGGGTAAAATCTATATACGCACAACACGTAAGTATACGTGGTCAACAAGTAATAGAGTGATGAGTAGAGTATCGTTCCCACAGAGACTAACTAGCAATATCCTTAACTTACAATTATCAATTTCCTATTAACCCTAATTTTATTAAACAAATCAACTCAATAATTGTAATTAAAGAATCTAAATTAAAGAATAATTAAACTAACACAAAATAATCACAAATATCAAAATCTGGAATTTTAAACAATTAATGGAAAATTAGACTTATGATTTCACCTTAAACTTCACTCTGATTTTAACACCTTTATTCCAATTCAATGCACTATCCCAGTTTATCAACCAAGAACATGAACGTAGTATTAACCACCTCTTGATGCACTAATACCGATAGAAATCCGTTAAATACCTTAATCAACTAACCCACTATATCTCTATGTGAATTACAATTGAAGAAGGTTTAAGAATAAGTTCTCTATCCGATTACATGCGATGTCAAACATATCTCTACCTTAACATTCATCAAGATTAAGCTATTCACAAAATCATGAACACATGCTATATCAACTAGGTCTAGATTTGAATATCCTCTCTCGATTCCATCCAATTCCACAAAGAATTATTAATCAGGCAATTCATAGATTCAAGCTCAAATCAATATAGATAAACTGGAAATAGCTTATTAAATTAGAAATCAAAGTTACAAAATCATTAATTCACTCAAAGATCCATCATAAGCCTAAAAAGTGAATTAGTTCATACTTAACGAAATAAACACTGAATAAATCATAGAAATCATCCCTAGATTACAAATAATAATCTAACACAAAGAATATTGAAAAACACCCTTCACGTAGACTAAAACTGCAATCGTCTCGAAAATCCCTTCGAAATACTCCTCCACGCTTGCTATCAAAAACTGAGCTTAGATCTTCGTAATATGTCTTGTCTCTTGCTTAATTGTTATTCATTGAGTATATGTTATCAAACACCCAAGCCCAAGTCGAATTCTCTATTAAATAGAGTTACATTGTCATACAAATAGCTAAAATTCGTGCCCAAAAAGAAGTTCAATCACAATAGGATAATGCCAGATTTTCCACCCCTTCATTTCACGGCATCCTTTTGTTTAGCTCAGACGAAGACCCCCCCCTTTTGGCTACCTTCATATTAACTGGAATTGAGACCCCCGCCTTGGGGTGGGGGTGTATGATTAATGATGCTCATTCCGTGAACTTGTCTTCTACCAGATAACTTGCTGAACTTCATGTTATACTCAAATTATGCTCCAATTGACTTCAAATCACACCAAATAGCTCCAAATAAACGTTGAATGCTACAACCACCATTCTACACATGAAATAACATAGAACAAGTAAAAATGAACATAATCACAAGTATTTAGCAACAAATAAGCATGAAATGGACATTGAATTGCGTATATGAAATCCACTTATCAAATAGTACTTGTAATTCCTCCTGCTCTATGAAGCCAAACTCAAATGAGTGGGAGGGCACATAAGCTTGGGTGGTGGGGATGTACCATTTCGCTATATCTTGTACCTGAATAATATTCATGTTTTTATTATTTTTAATAATAGTAACAGTAATATTAATATTTTTATTAATATGAAGCATGCTAATTACTATTACTAATATTATTAATAATCATTAGTAATATCAATATTAACATTCATATTAAGTACCTGAACTTTTGCCTTCTCTGTGAAGTCAGACTCGAATGACTAGGAGGGAACATAAGTCTGGGTGGTGGGGATGTAACTCTCTTATACCGTAGCATTACTTGGATCCTCTCGCACTTCACCATTGAGCCCCCCTATTGAGTTACATTGTTCCCTCTTGTAAGACCCCAACTTATTATTTAATGAAATTAAATTTCCTCTATTTATTATCTTGAAATAGTAAGGGTTGATTTGATTAATGTGGTAAGTTATGGGTAAAATGCGCAATTATTTCAAACAAGCAAGTGGTTTTAAAATATTCATTGTTGACGGGGAATATTCATTTGGTCGTGGAATATTTTTTTTCTTGTCGGGAATATTAAATGCGACAGTATGACCTTGTGTGGGCCCCATAACGGAAAAAGCGATTGGATGAAGAAAGCGACAAGAATAAGTTGGTTATAAATAAATTGGCGTAGTTATTACAGATTATCTTTTGTTGGAATACCGGTGGTTAAAACACACGATACTACGGTATTACACCAATTATTGATTCTTATGTAAGAAGGCACTACTCAATAATTGTTACGATAATTATTATTCAAGTATTTTATTTTATTGATTCAATAATTCTTTGCGTTGATATTTTATATTACCGTTGTTTTAATAATTGTCATTGCATAGTATTTTCTATTATCTGAGACAATAATTCATATTATCGAATAATATTATTAGATAACATTATTGGCAATGTTCAAAAAGTTTTGTCTAAGGAGAGGTTTGGTCATCTAATTGCGCCTTGATAAGGAGAGATCCTTATTGAAAGCCCCTCTTTCCCTGAAGCGCACTGGTTGTCAATAATGTGATTCTGTAATATTATTTGTGAATAATTAATTATTGATTTATATGATGAGGAAAATATTGATTTTATGCGGATATAGATGGAGAAAATTTTTTAATGTGACAATTGTTGAAAATTAATATTTTATCTTTTTCTGATAAAATAATTCATTTAAATATATTATTTTAATAATATATTAATGGTGATACTTTTACAATGAATGTGGGATATATGAGTATATGAGGAGGAAGAGTATTTTTGTGGCATTAAATGATTAACACATGTTTTGTGTGTCGGTAGACCCAAATTCTTGATCGAAATTTGATTATAGCCTGTAAAATTGCCCGTTTATTAGAGCGAGATAACGAGTACGTTCAACCGATGGACCATAACTAGGATCATACCGGAGATAGCAGTCAACAGAATAACGATAACCAGGGGAGAAAGAAAAAGACGGACAAAAATGGTAACAACTCTGGTGGTAGTCATGGCCATGAGAATAGAAGAAGCGAGTCGGGAGGAGATTTTTAAAAGAGGAGATTTAACAATGACCATGTGAAGATGTCAACACCAGCAGCAACTGGTTCCAAAGGAGGAGAACGACCACCGGTCATATGCTATAAGTGCGGAAAAGAAGGACATATCGGTCAAACCGCTGCCCAATGATTCAAGGTATGTTATAATTGTGGAAAAGAAGGACATATCGCTCGAGATTATACGATAAGCGAAACCAAGTCCGTGGGGGATAGTAACTCAAAGGCTATATCCGGAAAAGTCAAAGTCAAGCGGTTCTGGAAGAAGCGTTTGTCGTGGATCGGTCAAAATGCGAGAACCCAAACGAGGTGATCACGGGTAAGCTAATCATTAATTCTTGCGAAGTTTATACCTTACTTGATACACGGTGTTACCCATTCATTTATCTCTCTCCCTTGTGGTCAACGTTTAAACTTGACTCTGGAGAAATTAGACTTTGATTTATCTGTGGAGACTCCGTTAGGAGAAACTTTCATCACATCCACTATTTATAAATCTTGTTTGATTCAAGTTTGCACCATCACCTTACCTGTTGACCTTATCTCTTTAAAGATACTTGCTTTTGATGTGATTTTAGGGATTGATTGGTTAACTACTCATCATGCCAAAATTGATTGTTTTCGTAAGGTTGTTAGTTTTCATATTCCTAACCAACCACTGTTTATTTAATTCAAGCAACTAAGCCACTAAAATCAATCATTTGTCATATCAAGTCATAAAGCTATTCGTTTATTGAAAAGCGGATGTCAAGCTTTCTTAGCCCATGTTATGGATTTGAATAAAGACACGTCGATTTGAATAATATTCTGTTGTTATTGATTTTCCGACGTATTTCTGACGAAGAACTTCTGGCCTACCCCGTAACGTGAAGTTGAATTCTTTGTTGATCTTGAAACTGGTACAAAGCCCATTTCTAAAACCCCATATCGAATGGCTCCTATTGAACTTCGTGGAGTTAAAGGTCCAACTACAGGAGTTGTTTGACATCAGTTTCATTCGCCCTAGTACATCTCCTTGGGGTGCTCTGTTTTATTTGTAAGAAGAAGAAAGGCGGGAGTATGCGACTTTGTATTGACTATGGGGAATTGAACCATGTCACCATCAAGAATAGGTGTCCACTACCTCGTATTGATGACTGTTTGACGATTTGCAAGGAGCATAATTCTTTTCAAAGATCGATCTTAGATTCGGATATCATCGGTGAAGATTAGGCGAGGATATTCCAAAGGCGCCTTCGAGAACTCGAGACGGGCATTATGAATTCTTAGTCATGTCTTTTGGATTGACTAATGCTCCTGCGGCTTTCATGGATATGATGAACTGAGTATTCAAGGACTATTTAGATTGGTTCGTTGTTGTCTTTATTGATGACATTCTCATTTATTCCAAAAGCCGTGATGATCATGAACACCATTTAAAGCTGGTACTCCAAAGGCTTCGTGAAAAAAAGCTATATGCCAAGTTGAAGAAATGCGAGTTCTGGCTTGAGGAAGTAGCATTCCTTGGGCATGTGGTGTCTAAACATGGAGTATATGTTGACCTGACGAAGATTAAAGCAATACAAAGTTGGGAGCAACCGAAGTCGGTGACCGAAGTACGTAGCTTTCTGGGCCTAGCTGGTTATTATCGAAGATTCGTGGAAGGGTTTTCTCGAATCGCTACTCCATTAACTCAGCTAACTCGGAAGGATACAAAATTTGTTTGGAGCGAGGAATGCGAGAAGAGTTTCCAAGAACTTAAGAGGAGACTTATTTCGGTACCTGTTCTAACAATACCATCTGGTTCGGATGGATTTGTTATCTCTGATGATGCTTGAGCAAAGGGTTAGGATGTGTTCTAATGCAACGTGGGAAAGTCATAGCCTATGCCTCGTGACAACTTAAAGAATATGAGAGGAATTATCCTACTCATGATCTAGAGTTAGCAGCAGTCGTCTTCGCGCTAAAGATCTGGAGGCACTATCTATATGGGGAGAAAGTGGAGATATTTTCAGACCATAAAAGCCTCAAATATTTCTTCACTCAAAAGGAACTCAACATGCGGCAACTACGTTGGCTCGAGTTGTTGAAAGATTACGACCACACTATTCAATACCATCCTGGAAAAGCGAACGTGGTAGCTGACACGTTGAGTAGAAGATCATATGCAGGAACGAGTGCGATGATGTCAAGTATATGCATGGAGCCAACTTTAATAGACAAAGTTAAGGTTGCTCAAGCCACCAACCCGGAGCTGATGCGTATGAAGAAAAAAGTATAAGAAGGTGCTATTTCGGAAGCGAGAATCGATGAAGAAGGAATACTTCGAGTCCACTCCAGACTTTGTGTTCCTAACGACTCTGATTTGAAGTACAAGATTATAATGGAGGCACACAATACACCATTTGCGATCCATACTGGAAGTACTAAAATGTATCGTGATCTTCGACATACATTTTGGTGGAACAATATGAAGAGAGCGATTGCAAAGTTTATCTCGACGTGTTTAACTTGTCAACGTGTAAAGGCGGAGCATCAAGTACCTAAGGGTCCTTTGCAACCACTTGAGATTCTGAAATGGAAGTGGGAACACATTACCATGGATTTTGTTACGGGTCTTCCTACGGTTTCTCAAGGCATCGATGCTATTTGGGTTATTGTTGATAGATTAACCAAATCTGCTCATTTCTTACCGATATGGGAGACTTATTCCCTTGAACGTCTTGCTCATATGTATGTAAATGAGATTGTGAGATTGCATGGCATGCCAGTATTCATAGTTTCGGATCGTGACCCAAGATTTACTTCAAGATTTTGGGTTAGCTTGCAAAAAGCTATGGGCACGGATTTACGATTTAGTTCGGCATACCATCCTCAAACGGACGGACAATCAGAGAGGACTATTCAAACTCTTGAAGATTTATTAAGACTCTGTGTCCTAGACTTCAAAGGGAGTTGTGATAAGAATTTACCATTGGTGGAATTCTCCTATAACAACAGTTATCAGACAAGCATTGGTGTGGCCCCATTTGAAGCATTGTATGGACGAAAGTGTTTCTCTCCAGTATGTTGGGACGAGGTGGGTGAAGCAACATTGTTGGGACCCGAGTTGGTACGTATGACTACAGAAAAGATCCAAATGATTCGACAACGTATACAAACGACACAAGATCGACAAAAGAGTTATTTGGATCTTCATCGAAAGGACGTGGAATTTAGTATTGGGGATCATGTATTGTTGCGTGTTGCCCCATGGAAGGGAGTTACAAGATTCGGGAAGAAAGGAAAGCTCAATCCACGATTTATTGGTCCATTTCAAATTCTTGACCGAGTAGGTAATGTAGCCTATAGACTCGCGTTACCTCCGAGTATGTCTCGTGTTCATAATGTGTTTCACATATATCATTTCGTAAATATGTGAAAGACCCAAACCACGTTATTGAGTTAGAACTGGACGAGATAGTAGAAGACTTAACGTCACGAAGAGGTACCGCCAAGATCTTGGATAGGAAGGAGCATGTCCTACGCACAAAGGTCATACCACAAGTTAAAGTTTTGTGGAGGAACCATGCTATAGAGGAAATGACACGGGAGTTGGAAAGCGGAAATGAAAGCGAGGTATCCTCACCTTTTGAAACACTGTGTACGTGACGTCAATTTTGAGGATGAAATTTCATAAGGAGGGGAGGTTGTAAGACCCCAACTTATTATTTAATGAAATTAAATTTCCTCTATTTATTATCTTGAAATAGTAAGGGTTGATTTGATTAATGTGGCAAGTTATGGGTAAAATGCGCAATTATTTCAAACAAGCAAGTGGTTTTAAAATATTCATTGTTGACGGGGAATATTCGTTTGGTCGTGTAATATTTTTAGTGTCGGGGAATATTAAAGACGAATGTAGCCAGACCTTGTGTGGGCCCCATAACGGAAAGCGATTGGATGAAGAAAACGACAAGAATAAGTTGGTTATAAATAACGGCGTAGTTGTTACCGTTAATACTGTTGGAATACCCGGTGGTTAAAACACAGTAGCACACGGTATTACACCAATTATTGATTCTTACGTAAAAAGGCACTACTCAATAATTGTTACAGTAATTACTGTTCAGGATTTTATTTTATTGATTCAATAATTGCTGCGTTGATATTTTATATTACTGTTGTTTTAATAATTGTCATTGCATTGTATTTTCTATTATCGAAGCAATAATTCATATTATCTGAATAATATTATTAGATAACATTATTGGCAATGTCTAGAAAGTTTTATCTAAGGAGAGGTTTGGTCATGTAATTGCGCGCCAGTAAGGAGAGATCCTTATTGGAAAGTCCCATCTTTCCTGAGAACTGCCTGGTTGTCAGTAATGTGATTCTGTAATATTATTTGTGAATAATTAATTATTGATTTATATGATGAGAAAAATATTAATTTTATGCGGATATAGATGGAGAAAATTTTTTAATGTGACAATTGTTGAAAATTAATATTTTATCATTTTCTGATAAAATAATTCATTTAAATATATTATTTTAATAATATATTAATGGTGATACTTTTACAATGAATGTGGGATATATGAGTATATGAGGAGGAAGAGTATTTTTTGTGGCATTAAATGATTAACACATGTTTTGTGTGTCGGTAGACCCCAATTCTTGACCGAAATTTGATTATAACCTGTAAAATTGCCCGTTTGTGGATTTCGGTCAATTTTTGTTTGGAATTTGAAAAACTTTCTTCTGAAAAGTTGTAGAGAATGAAATTTCCTATGGAAAGGACATGTGGTTCGAATTTTTCTGATAAAAGATCTATTTATTATGAATTATTGAAGTTCCGTAGTTCTGAAATAATTGATTTTTGAAAGTTTTAATTATTTTTAATTACAAAAACATTTTTTTGCTTGGTGGGCTCCATTAAACATGTGCATGGTGGCTGAATTCAGATTCAAGAGGTGGGTTTGACAATTTTGTAAATATAATAAAATTATATTAAATTTTCTACTTTGGTGTTCTAAGCATTTTCCTATAAATAGGGTGCTTAGGTTAGAATTGAAAATCACACCAGAAACTGAAATCTTCTCTCTCTTTCTCTCTCGATATATTGAGCGTATTCTTGTGAGTATTTTAATACTTTGAGTGTTGTTATACGGTGCAAGTTCAAGTTATAGCCTATATCCGGTGTTTCAACTAGAAGTACTATCTTTTCGAGGTAATGGATGTTATTATCTTTTTAAATGATATTATTTTCTTCAATATCATTAAGCCAAAATATTAGTTTGAACTTTTAATTAAATTTGGAACTTTTTGTGTCAGGGTTACTATTCACGTATACGACACTATTCACGTATACGGCACTATTCACGAATACGGCACTATTCATCCAAAAATGAAATTTTTTCCTTTTCGTCCAAAATATCTATTATGGATACTAGCTTTGATTGTATCCATGTTTTGATCATTCTTGAATTTTACTTCACTATGATTATTTATGAGGTATTTTTTACATGAAATAGCTGAAATACGAATCCTTGATATTTATTCTTTTGTTTCACTGGATTCGTTTCCTTTAAAATATTTTTCATCATCCTCAGTCCTAAATGATGATATTATTGAATATCTTTGGCCTGTAGTGCAAATATAAATGATTTTATAATGAATATCTTTGGCCCGTAGTGCAAAGATGAATAGGTGTTGAGATGAACATGACCGACTGATGAATATCTTTGGCCTGTAGTGCAAAGATGAAAATTTGATTCAAGATGAATATTGATTGATGTTACAGGGATAAAATATTGACGATAGACTTTTAAATTCATAGATAATAGTAGATTTCATTCTCTACGTAACTCTTCTATGAATTATTATTTCCGCTGCGAATATTGATCTGAAACTTGTTGTCTATTGTATTTTATTAGATTTTTTTCCCTGTTGAAGACTAACGATAATTTTTTCTATATTATCTTAGTCATAATATTCTTTACTAGGCTAGTTGAGCTCACCATTTTCCTTTTTGTTTTATTTTTCTTCTCAGGAGGCGAGAATGTAGCGAGTACTAGTCGGGGTATGGAATGATGATTCTAGAAGTTGTTTAGTAGTCCTCACCATTTTTGTAAAATAATGTATCAATAATTGTGATGAGGATTTATTTGGGTATAGATATTGTCTAGAAGACAATATTTGTATTTAAACTCACAGTTTTTATGATGTATTAATAAAGTTGTAGTTGTTTCTGTACCATGTTATTGACGACCTAAAATGGGTGATGTATACCTATTTTGGGGGCGTCACACCTCTAACTTCAGAGTTGTATATGTTATAATCGTCCCATACCTGTTTCCCAACTACATAGTTTGGAGGCATCTCAATAAAAGCGAAGCACTTATCAAGTAAGGACTTTGCACTCTCAACCTGTCATGTAAGATGAACACAATATTAGTATTAGTAAACAAGATAGGATGGATAAATGTAATATGCATAAATTAATGCGCGACACAGAAGTTAAAATATGCAAATGTTATTTTACCATGTGTATAAGATGATGTTGCTCGCTGTAAACAGTCTGGGGCTTGTAAGTAGGGTCTGGGTCCCCTTCCCGTCAAGGTCAATGCAGTTTCCTATGTGTAATTTTTCCTGTACTTAGCCATGTATGAATCAAGTTTCACGTAGTTGGAAATTTCGTACTGATGTCCCTCACGATAATCCATGTAAGCCTCCCAATGTGCGATGTACTCTCACCTCAAGGCCATGTAATCAATGACGACAAATCTATGTTCTTTTTCCTTTCTAAGATCGTTGTGATTTTCTGTCGAAGATGGTATACCTTATAGGAACCCATACTGTTTCATCACCCTGTCTAGTATCTGGTATTCTATAATATCAAAATGGATCAAGGGGATTCTACCTGATCCCAACAACCTTCCTTCAAAATTAAATCCATTCATATTGTCATCCCACCTCATTTAAGGGTGCCAAACTACTTGCCATTCAGACTGGACATCTAACTCCCCTTGGTAAAATTTCAAATGATGATGGGGATTTTATCGTCTATCAAGGTAGCTATGATTTTCTGAGTATGCCCATGCTAGGACCCTAGGTAACCATAACTGTGATTGAGGCTAAGGGTTAGGCCTTCCAATTAATATACGCTCGTATGCCCAAATTTGTAAAAATGTGACATAGCCATTAATATATTTCACTCATTTCCTAGTGGCAGCATATAAAGACCTATACAAATAGCCTAACACAGCTGCACCCCAAGAATATGTTACATAATTTTTAGCGTTAGCAATAAAATACATATACTTAGGTTAAACAGAATTTTTATCCCTAGTGGGGAACAATATTGCCCCATACAACCAAAGAATGTGGGCCGTGTATCGACCAACAATTTCCTTACTTGCTTTAGGCGGACAATTATTAAAATGCTCATGCTACCACAGTAATGAAATAGAGCCACGTTTGTTTGATTCATGATATTTAACAGCTACTTCACTACCAAAACATTCTTTAAAATGAGCCAGTGGAGTATCAAATAATGGACAAGTTAAGGGTTTGCCAACCACTGGAAACCCAAAAATTAAGTGTACATCCTCTAAATTTATTGTAATTTCCCCACAATTTAGATGAAAACTATTGGTCTCAGGCCGCCATCTCTCTACCAAGGTGAACACGAGCCTAATGTCAGTTTGTGGTACAACTGCCGGATAGTTAAAAATCCCAAACCCACATTTTTGTAGAAGCATTTTTTGAGTTGTTGTTAATATCCATTGATCGTATTTTTTTTCAATTAATTGAGATGAGAATAGTTGTAAGACCCCAACTTTTATGAATAAGGATTAATTTTTCTCTAAATGTTATTTTGAATAATAAGGTATGGATTTGATATAATATTATAGTTGTGGGTAATATTTACAAATTTTGCCAAGTAAGAAAGTTGTCATAAAATATTAGTTTTATCAGGAAATATTCGTACGACGGCACAATCATTGGTGGACCCCACAACAGAATAATTGTCAGATTTAGAAAGCGACATAAATAACCTTTTATAAAAATAACGGCAAAAGTTTTACTGTTAAATGTTAAAATACTCGGTGATAAAAGTACAGTAATACACGTGGTTGCATAGTAGCACAAGGTATTGTATAGTATCTTTGATTATTGATGCTTACGTGAGAAGTCACTAAGTTTTATTCAATTATTACAACATTAATTAATGCATAGTATCTCACATTATTGATTCAATTATTGTCACAAAATTTTATATTATTAAATCAATAATTGAGACGACAAAGTTATTCATATTATTATTTACATTATTGACAATGTCTAGAAATTTCTGTCGAGGAAAGGGGTTTAGTCACCTAATTGTGCGCTAATAAGGAGAAGTCCTTATCGAAAAGCCCCTACTTTCCTAGGAATGAGTTGGTTGTTAATATTGTGAGTTATAATATTAATGATGAATAAGTTCGTGTTGATTAAAGATAAGAATAAATAATTGATGAGTGAAAGATGTTTGTTCAATTATCCTTTTAAATTGGTGTTTGTTCATTTAGTTTTTTTAGGATGCATATTTCTTCCATAGCTCAATTACCTTCAAAGGAGGTAATCCTTTGATTGGTTGTTAAAATATTTTTGGCCAAACTTTCCACTACTATTCACTAACTTGTAGATAGGGGTGCTCTCTCATTGGCCCATATCTCCCAAATCCCAATTGCCTTCACAGGAGGGCACTCCCTTATTGGTTGATGGTTTCAAATACTGATGAGTGCCGCCCATGAAAATTTTCTTCTGTTCAACCGTGATTTTTTTTCTTAAATAGTATCCTACCATTCTCCTATAAATATGATGCTTAGTTTAGAAATGAAAATCACACCAGAATCAGAAAATTCTTCTTCTATAATATTGAGCGTATTTCTTTTGAGTTTAAGGAAGCTTTGAGTGTAGAAAACAGTTCAAGTTTTCTTCAAGAATATCTCCGCCACACCTATCAGAAATACTCTCCTTTTAAGGTAAGGGATATTATTTTTGTTTAATATTCATAAGAAATAATATTTTCTTCCATACTCTGTAGTATGTAAGTAATATTATTTTGTTTTAGATTCCGAATTCTACACTTATTTTGATAAGTATTACTTCTATACTCCTTGAAATTAGTAGAATATCCTTGAAATTTGTGTTTCATCTAGTATCGTTTCACAATAATATTTTTCTGAACATTCTTGTTAAATTTTAATCTTTTCATGTATGAGTACTATTCACGGGGTACAATTCATGAAGTACTATTCATGAGGTACTATTCACTTGAGTACTATTCACCCGGGGTACTATTCATGACAAAAATTGATTTCTTTTTTGTCCAAATTATTTTTTATACATGAATATTATTCTTGAATTTTACTCCACAAAGCAGTTATCATGTTGACAATTTGGACATTCTTGAACTCTGGATAAATTGATTTATAAATCTTTAAAATTTATCCTTGCTCTCACTTAATTGAATTCTTATATAATTGTCATCATCCTCATGCTTATATTATGATGAAAGTCTTCTTTGGCCTGTAGTGCATAAATGGACTGTTGATTGGTATGATTATGACCAGGAATTATGTATCGATATAATCATGACCTGTAATGTTACAAATGATATGGTAAAAGTCCTCATTGGCCCGTAATGCATTGATGGACAGTTGTTGGCATGATCATGACCACTGGTGATAATAACGAATATCCTTGGCCCTTAATGCATGGATAATTCGTGGATGTGATACTAACGAATATCCTTGGCCCGTAGTGCATGGATAATTCAATGATGTGGATTATTTATTGAGCTATGTTAAAGCGAAAAAATATTGATGATGAACTTTTAAATCATAGAAGATAGTAGATATTATGCTCTACTTGACTCTTCTAATAGATTATTTGTTTCGTTGCAGTTAAACTTGTTGTCTACTATATTCTATCAGTCTTACACTATTCAAGGCTAACAATAAATTATTATGCATTATCTTAGTCATAATATTCTTTACTGGGCTATTTAAGCTCACCCTATGCTTTCATTGTTCTCTTCAGGAAATGAGAACATAGCCTGGACTAGTCGGCGAATGGAGTGACGGTCCGAGATGATGGCTGTAGTAGTCCTCACTATTTTATAAAATAGTGTGATAATAATTGTAATGAGGACTCCATTTGAGTTTGGATATTGTCTATGAGATAATATTCGTGTTAAAACTCTCAGTTTATGTTTTGTCGTATTTTACACGATAGTTGTATAATTAAGTTTGTATTTGAATTTTGTACCATGTATTTGGTGACTCAGAATGGGTTGTGTATACCTATTTTGGGGGCGTCACAGTTGGTATCAAAGCTTAGGGATATGATCCCTGACTAAGATTTGAGGCTAGAAATAGGAGGGGAGAGACGGGATAATCCTTCGCTAGTATGACCTACCTTGGCTTATTTGTTATTTAATAAGTCGGTCAGAATATAGGGATAATATGTGGCATGTCAATTAACCATTGTTTTGTGGCTGTGTTTGAAAATGACATCTGAAAATGTTGAGATAAGCAATGGAGCACATGAGACCCTTGAGTCACCGATGATCAATACTCAGGATAATGTTCATCAGGAAGGGAATAATCCTCATGTAAACAACAACACCGATCAAATGATGAACGACAGGATGTTTAGGAACTTTCTGCAATTCATGCAACATCAGGCGAGAGAGACTTCTGTTCAAAATACAGGTGGAAACATTGGCATCTCTCGGATGGCCACCGCTAAGCAATTCAAGGAGCTGGGACCACCAGAGTTTTTGGGAAAGCCAGAACCACTTAAGGTAGAGACGTGGATTAAGCATATCACCAAGATATTTGATGTTTTGGGATGCTCCGAGGAGCAAAAGGTTCCCTTTGCCACCTTCCTATTGCAAGGAGAGACAGATTATTGGTGGGAATCTGTAAAACTTACTCAGCCTGCCGCACCGAAGATGTCTTGAGAGAAGTTCTAAGAATTGTTCAACGATAAGTACTTTCTTAAAAGTATTCGTCACATGAAGGAGGTAGAATTCTTCAAGCTAGAGCAAAACAATATGACCATATCGCAGTACGAGGCTAAATTTGCCGAGTTATCCCGGTTTGCATCCCATTTGGTAGATAATGAGGAGCATATGACGCAGATGTTTCTAAGAGGTTTGAAACCCAAAATACGTCAATACCTTATTTTTCACAAACTTTGCTTGTATTCGGATGTTGTGAATAGGGCTTAGTTATTGGAGCGTGATAATGAGTCAACCCAACCAAGAGATAGCAGCCCACAAAATGATAATACTGGTGGTAGCAGTCATCGAAGTGGTGACAACAAACGCGGAGGAAATTAACATGCCAGATATGGTAACCACTGCGGTGGTAATTCTGGCCAAGATAATATAAGTTGAAATTTCAAAAATAGGAGATTCAACAATGATGGAATGACAGCAGCACCATCACCCATTTTCAAGGAAGGAGAACGATCATCGATCGTATGCTACAAATACGGAGGGGAGGGACACATCAGTCCAAACTATATGCAGCAACCCAAAGCGTGTTACAATTGCGAAAGAGAAGGTCACCTAGCCCGATTTTGTCATGTAGTGAAGTCAAGCCTAGCTGGGATGGAGACACCAACGGCCGTCCCAGACAAGTCAAAGCCGATAGTTCAAGGGAGAGCGTTTGTCGTGACCTCTCAAAAAGCGAGGAACCCAAAAGAAGTTATCACGGGTCAGATAATCATAAACTCTTGTGAAGTCTATACCTTATTTGATACCGGTTCTACCCATTCTATTATTTCACCTACTTGCGCTCCACATTTAAATTTGACTTCAGAGAAATTAGACTTTGACTTATCTGTTGAAACTCCTTTGGGAGAAACCTTCATTACATCCATTGTTTATAAATCTTGTTTGATTCAAATCGGCACCCTTGCGTTACCTGTCGATCTTATCTCTTTGAAAATACTTACATTTGAAGTGATTTTAGGGATTAATTGGTTAACTACTCATCATGCTAAAATTGATTGTTTTCGTAAGGTTGTTAGATTTTATATTCCTAACCAACCTATTATGCGAATTCAAGCAACCAAACCACTAAAGTCAATCACTGTCATATAAGGCCATAAAGCCATTCGTTTATTGAAAAATGGATGTCAAGCTTTCTTAGCCCATGTCACGGATTTAAACAAAAATACGTCAGATTTGAATGAAATTTCTATTGTTAATAAATTTCCTGACGTATTCCCTGAAGAACTTTCTGGCCTACCCCCAGAGCATGAAATTAAGTTTTTTATTGACATTGAACCCGGTACAAAACCCATTTCCAAAACCCCATATCGGATGGCTCCTATTAAACTTTAAGAGTTAAAAACCCAACTGCAAGAATTATTAGACATCAGTTTCATTCTTCCTAGTACTTTTCCTTGGGGTGTTGTTATTCTATTCGTAAAGAAGAAAGATGGGAGTATGCGACTTTGAATTAACTATCAGGAGTTGAATCATGTCACCATCAAAAATAGGTACCTGTTGCCTCGCATTGATGACTTGTTTAACCAGTTGCAAGTTGCCAAATTATTTTCAAAGATCGATCTTCGGTTTGGATATCATCAGTTAAAGATTAAAACTGATGACATTCCAAAGACTGCTTTTAAAACTTGGTACGGGCATTACAAATTCCTAGTCATGTCTTTTGGATTGACCAATGCTCTTGCTGCCTTCATGGATATGATGAACCGAGTATTCAAGGAATATTTGGATCATTTTGTGGTTGTCTTTATTGATGACATCCTCATATACTCCAAAAGCCGTGAAGATCATGAGCAACACTTAAGGTTGATACTCCAAAAACTTTGCAAAAATAAGCTATATGCCAAGTTAAAGAAATGCGAGTTCTAGCTTGAGGAAGTAGCATTCATTGGGCACATGATATAAAATCACGGAATATCTGTTGACCCAGCAAAGATTGAAGCAATACAAAGCTGGGAGAAACCTAAGTCAGTAACCAAAGTACGTAGCTTTCTGGGCTTAGCTGGTTATTATCGGAGATTCGTGGAAGGATTTTCTCAAATCGCTACTCCATTAACTCATCTGACTCAAAAAGATACAAAATTCGGTTGGAGCGAGGAATGTGAGAAGAGTTTTCAAGAACTCAAGAGGAGACTCATTTCAGCACCAATTCTGACAATACCATCTGGTTCGGAGGGATTTGTCATCTACAATGATGCTTCAGGCAGAGGGTTAGGATGTGTTCTCATGCAACATGGGAAAGTCATAACCTATGCCTCACGACAACTCAAAGAATATGAGAGGAATTATCCTAATCATGATCTAGAGTTGGTAACAGTCATTTTTGCGCTTAAAATCTGGAGGCATTACCTGTATGGGGAGAAAGTGGAGATCTATACAGATCATAAAAGCCTCAAATATTTCTTCACCCAAAAGGAACTCAACATGCGGCAACGACATTGGCTCGAGCTGTTAAAAGATTACGATCATAGCATTGAATACCATCTTAAAAAAGAGAACGTGGTAGCTGACGCGTTGAGTAGAAGATCATATATAGGTACAAGTGCGATATTGTCAATGCAAAGTCCCATTTTGTATAACTTACAAAAGATGGAGATAGAGTTAAAGACTCCAGGGACCCACATGATGATGTCAAATATACGAGTAGAATTGACTTTAATCGATAAAGTTAAAGATGCTCAAGCTACAGACCTGGAGCTGATGCGTATGAGGAAGAAGGTACAAGAAGGTGTTATTCCAGAAGCAAGAATCGATGAAGAAGGATTACTTTGAGTCAACTCTAGACTTTGTGTTCCTAACGACTCTGATTTGAAGTATAAAATCATGATGGAGGCACACAACACACCGTTTGTAATCCATCCTGGGAGTACTAAAATGTATTGTGATCTTCGACATACATTTTGGTGGACCAATATAAAGAGAGAGATAATGGAGTTTATCTCAAGGTGTTTATCTTGTCAATGAGTCAATGCAGAGCATCAAGTAACAAAAGGACCATTGCAACCACTTGAAATTCCAGAATGCAAGTGGGAGCACATTACCATGGATTTCGTTACTGGTCTTCCTAAGGTTTCTCAAGGCATAGATGCAATTTGGGTCATTGTTGATAGATTAACCAAGTCTGATCATTTCTTACCTATATGAGAAACTTATTCACTTGAACGTCTTGCTCGTATATACATAAATAAGATTGTAAGACTGCATTGTATGCCAATATCCATAGTTTCTGATCGAGACCCATAATTCACTTCACGATTTTGGGTCAGCTTGTAGAAAGCTATAGGCATGGATTTACAATTCAGTTCTGCATATCATCCTCAAACGGACGGGAAGTCGGAGAGGAATATTCAAACTCTTGAAGATCTATTAAGACTTTGTGTCCTAGACTTCAAAGGAAGTTGGGACAAGTTCTTGCCATTAGTGGAATTCTCCTATAACAACAGTTATCAAGCAAGTATAGGCATGGCTCTATTTGAGGCGTTGTATGGACGCAAGTGTCGTTCTTCAGTATGCTGGGATGAGGTGGGTGAAGTGTAACGCCCCGAAATCTTATCTATCTTCACACCCAGATTTCGTACGTCACGGTCCCACTTATTTTCAAACACACATCATTATATGGTTAAATATAATAACACACATTCTCAAATCCCAGGTTCTAATACTTTATAACCTTATTCATTACAAATAATGATAATTACATTATTCTTTACATCTTACAAGAGTGACTTTCATCCGCCACCAAGGATATATAACATTTCATTAAACTAATCTATAGTTTAATTAAATTATTCTTCATTACAAATCTTCACTTGATCTTCATGCTCATTCATATATTGAATGGCATTTCTTCTGGATACCAATCAGCTTAATCTTTACGAGATCCTTAAGTTCTTCTAACATCGTTCACTGAAAATGTTTTTCATTTAAAGCAAGTATGAGCATTCAATTGCTCAGCAAGTCATAGCAGTTGAACAAACAACTTCAAGAATTTTAATCATTCCTTTAGAACTTCGATAACCGAGCAAAGGTTATAAAGCTGCTTGAATAATATGATTAATTCTGATTCCTATCATTTTAAAACATTAATCACATTTACTTTGAAATACTTTCATTCTTCTACCTTTTGTATACACATCCTGTCTGGCTAGAATCATTAGCACAGACATAACAATAATGGTTCATGTATAAACAGAATATTTTTATATTGAACAGTTCAACCACAGAACAGTTCATATCATAAAGACACTGAAGTGTTTAAATTGTGGCACAAGGCCTCATACATTCTACCACCTTGTACAAATATCACACATTCGCACATAGATAAAACTTCTCATGTTCAACATCTGAGAAGTTTAAGAAACTAGCATTCATTTCAAATATGAATGAAGTTAGGAAACTTGTCTTACACATAGCTACAACTTATAGTTTACGTTGAACTGCTCATTCCAATTCCTATATAACACATAAGGAAATAGCACATACACCAATTAGTCATATACTTGACTTACGCATTGGTTTAAACTTAACTTTACTTCTTAGGGTTCGCGTTCTTACAAACTAAGTTTACACGACCTACTTTCTTTATCGGTTTACGGCTTCATGACATATGGAGATGTCTTACTCATACGATCATTATCTTTTATGATTTGCATTCTTATCTTCTTCTTATACTCTTTTAGGACTCAACACACATCTTGTCTTTGCTAGTAGTCCATATGGTACTCTGAGTGGTTTCCACAAATAACCAACAAATAAGTTCCCATCTCATTTACACTGTCTTTCACAGTGAGTTAGATCGGTTACCAGTTTCGTATATACCTCCACTCTTTGAAGGAATTATTTAGCCCAGCTCCCATATGTCAACCATCAAAGATTACAATTGTACCACAACCTAAACTTATCTTAACTTATCCAAACCATTAAAGTTATAATGTTCTTTAAGTCAATTTCACATTCCTTATAGCTTTCTGGCAACTAAATGTCATACCTCAGGATTCATTCTTTATTGTCCAAGTCATACAGTCTTTTGTATACTCGGAACGATCATTCAACACTAATTCTACACATTCATAGCATTAAGCATATTACGTTACCTTATTCTTATCTTATAACATCGGGTTTCTTCGACTCAGAACGTTATCCAAGTTATAATTACTAACTCGGCTTCTTAACGTTATACGTCATAGTCTTTAATTCAATTTCTTCACCGTTCACATGTTTAATCATTATTCTTCATTACCTTACAGTTAAACCATACACGGGGTGTAGGTTCTGCCCGTTTAATAATCGCATACACTCAACCCTTACTTTGGTTAAGGTATTTAACGCTTACATTTCATTATAGCATTCTCTATCCGACTCACATTCGGCTTTCATTAATCTTATTACCATTCATTACGACTTTCTTGATAGATCATATCTTACTAACTACTTTCATTATCCATTACATGAACCCCATGTTCATTATTCTTTCCTTAATGTTAAAGTCATACGGTTCATTGTATGCTAAGACCGATCATTCATCACAACTGCGTTGCGTTTACATTCTTTGTCTTTTAATCTCGTTCAATATTTTTGTTCAACCGTTACTAAAGGTTTAAGTCACTTGATTAAGTGTTACATTAGGCGAACTATATGTTCATTATTTGAGCAATTAAACTCTCTTCTTTAGGTCTTGCTTCACATTGGCGTTGCGGTGGTCGGTTCCTTCTTATCTCTCATATTGCATGATTAAAGGCTACTAAGCGAGAAATAATTGCTCGAGTTGGTGTTGCGACGCCGCCTCCTAAGGCTTAACTAGCACTGCGGCGCCAAGCCTAAAACTCAAAAAAAAATTCTAAGTGTTGAACATGTTTGAGACGCTTACTTCATAATCTCATAACTTATTCGTTATAACTTGGAACGAGGTCATTCTAAATCCATTCTATTCCTTATCTTACGTAATTCAACTTCCCTCATACAAAAATTTATTCTAAATCCATTAACATCCCATTCAATTGGCTTAGATTTCCTCCTTCGTTCGTTTAATGTTATTAACGTTCTTCATTCGTTCGTCCGTAATTCGGTCATCCGAACTCAGAACTTATTCGTTCTTGAGTCAACGACTCACGTTTTCTACGTTCTCTTACATTCTTATGAAACCCTACACCTTTGGGTTCATTTATACACTTTCTAGTTCTCGTTTGTCTTTTACGCAATTTTTTGCCATAACTTCGTTATATCGAAGTTTAATTCGTTCTTCATGAACGTTTCTATCATTCTTACCCAAGAAATAAGCAACTAACTTATACACGATGGTTTTAAACTTGTCCATCAACAACAAGTTATACTACGATGGTTTTAAATTTGTCCATCAACAACGTTCTTCGTGTTCTGCATGTGTTATTCGCGTTCTTCGTTACTTCATTTTTAATCGATATTTTGATTACGATTTCACTTTTTCTTGGAATTTAATGTTATAAAATACCATTCCTTACTTATTTTACCGAATCATTCATATGATTCATTCTGATCGTTCAAATTCATTACGAAATTCCTACTTGCTTAAGAAATTTATAAACTAAACTTCTAATTCTTATTTCTTCTTTTTCTCATGATTTCAACCATATGAAAATCATTCTTAACATCTTTTACTTCTATTCTCATTAAGCTATGTTTTTAACATAGAAAACTTAAAGAAAATTTATATTAGACTAGGTTTTAGATTACCTTTCTTCTTTAATCTTCTTCCGTTGGACAAAGTTTGCACACGGGCTAGCTTTTCCTCTTCCTTTTTCTCCTCATCTGAACTCTCTCTCTCTCTCAAGTGTTGGTGAATTTTTCATTAACCAACAAATGAGCTTAAGCTTCTCTTATATAGAAAATCAAGGATAGGGGCAAAATAGTCATTTCGCCCCCAAAGGATAGGGGAACTCTTGCAAAGACTTAGGTTATTCAAACCCTAACCCTTAGGGTTTTGTCAGGTGAATAGTGTCTATTTCATCTTTTTCCCCAAAAATATTTTTGTTCCCGAAAAAATTTTATTTTCGTCTTGAAAATTCTTACTCGTTCAGTCTAGCTCGTAGCCAGAATCCTCCCGTATTATAATCATCCTAGGTTCTAGAACAATTAATAAACACATAGTACATAATCTTATTAATAAAAATTCATTTTATTAATAACTAATTCTTTAAACTTAAATTCTGAACAATCTGGATTCTTCGGGTTGTTACATAAAGCAACATTGTTGGGACCGAAATTGGAACGCATGACAACAGAAAAGATTCAAATGATCTGGTAACGTATAAAAACCTCACAAGATCGACAAAAGAGTTATGCTGATCTTCATCGAAGGGACGTGGAATTCAATGTTGGAGAGTATGTGTTGTTACGTGTTGCTCCATGGAAAGGAGTTACAAGATTTGGAAAGAGATGAAAGCTCAATCCTTGATTCATTGGCCCATTTGAAATCCTCGACCGAGTAAGAACGGTGGCATATAGACTCACCTTACAGCTAAGTATGTCTCGTGTTCATAACATTTTTCACATATCTATGTTACGTAAATATGGGGAGGACCTGAATCACATTATTGAATTAGAACCAGACAAGATAGAGAAAGATTTAACGTATGAAAAGATACCTGTTAAAATCTTGGATAAGAAGGAACATATTCTACGCTCAAAAGATATACCTCAAGTCAATGTTTTGTGGAGAAACCACGATATTGAGGAAATGACCTGAGAGTTAGAATCTGAAATGAAAACAAGGTATCCTCGCATCTTGGACATATTAGGTACATACACCAATTTCGAGGATAAAATTTCATAAGAAGCGGAGGTTGTAAGACCCCAACTTTTATGAATAAAGATAAATTTTTCTCTAAATGTTATTTTGAATAATAAGGTGTGGATTTGATATAATGTTATAGTTGTGGGTAATATTTACAAATTTTGCCAAGTAAGCAAGTTGTCATAAAATATTCATTTTATCAGGGAATATTCGTACGACGACACAATCATTGGTGGACCCCACAACAGAATAACTGTCGGATTTAGAAAGTGACATAAATAACCTTTTATAAAAATAACGGCAAAAGTTTTATCATTAGCTGTTGAAATACCCGGCGATAAAAGTGTAGTAATACACGTGGTTGCATAGTAGCACACGGTATTGTACAGTGTCTTTGATTATTGATGCTTACGTGAGAAGTCACTCAGTTTAATTCAATTATTGCAACAGTAATTGATGCATAGTATCTCACAGTATTGATTCAATTATTGTCATAATATTTTATATTATTAAATCAATAATTGAGACTATAAATTTATTCATATTATTATTTGCATTATTGATAATGTCTAGAAAGTTCTGTCGAGGAAAGGGGTTTGGTCACTTAATTGTGCGCCAATAAGGAGAAGTCCTTATCGAAAAGCCCCCACTTTCCTAGGAATGAACTGATTGTTAATATTATGAGTTATAATATTAATGATGAATAAGTTCGTGTTCATTAAAGATAAGAATAAATAATTGATGAGTGGAAGATGTTTGTTCAATTATCCTTTTAAATTGGTGTTTGTTCATTTAGTTTTTTTAGGATGCATATTTCTTCCATAGCTCAATTACCTTCAAAGGAGGTAATCCTTTGATTGGTTGTTAAAATATTTTTGGCCAAACTTTCCCTTATTGGTTGATGGTTTCAAATACTGATGCATGGCGCCCGTAAAAATTTTCCTCTGTTCTCCCGTGATTTTTTTTCTTAAATAGTATCCTGCCATTCTCCTATAAATAGGATGCTTAGTTTAGAAATGAAAATAACACCAGAATTAGAGAATTCTTCTTCTATAATATTGAGTGTATTTTTTTTTAGTTTAAGGAAGCTTTGAGTGTAGAAAATAGTGCAAGTTTTCTTCAAGAATATCCCCGCCATACCTGTCAGAAATACTCTACTTTTAAGGTAAGGAATATTATTTTTGTTTAATATTCGTAAAAAATAATATTTTCTTCCATACTCTGTAGTATGTAAGTAATATTATTTGGTTTCAGATTCCGAATTCTACACTCATTTTGATAAGTATTACTTCTATACTCATTGAAATTAGTAGAATATCCTTAAAATCTTCGTTTCATCTAGTATCGTTTCACAAGAATATTTTTCTGAACATTCTTCATAAATTTTAATTTTTTCATGTCAGGTACTATTAATGGGGTACTATTCACGAGGTAGTATTCACTCGGGTACTATTCATGATAAAAATTAATTTATTTTCTGTCCAAATTATTTTTTATACATGAATATTATTCTTTAATTTTTACTCCACAAAGCAGTAATCATGTTGTAACAACCCCAAAATTCATACAATTTAATTGTCGACTTCGGTCGTTAACAATACATTCGACCTCTAATTTTACATCATTAAACGATAATACAACCATTGAAATTGGTGGAATAATAAAAATTTTCTATTACAAACTATTCTCCTTCCCAGAACTTTCAACCTTTACATCTAAATATCTCAGAATCATTGTAAAACTACAAGAGTTTACATTGCAAAATGATATTACAATTCAGCATTAATAAATTATTTGGAACCTTAAACATGGTTCAAATAATAATAACTCAGCCAAAGTATATAAATCTTCAAGTATCACATCTGATTCATGTCTTTCAAGTAGCACATAACTTTACCTTGAATCTTTAACTTGCAAAAGTGGTTATTTGCAAGGTTGAGCTCGACAACCCAGTAAAATCTAACAGTTTTCATGTATCACATAACACATAATAACATGCTCAACATATATCTCATAAACATTGGACTAACATAACAAACATGCTGCATTTCATATAACAAGTATAAAGATTGAGTTCCTTACGCAATAACCATTCATTATTCAATCAACGTAGTCATAAATTGACTTTAACGTTTCATAATTTCAATATATATAGAACACATGATGCTCTTTGCAACAAATATTTAAAACAGTTCATCATCAAGTTCACATAACAAATAGGAACTGAAAGACTTGCCTTGATCGTTGTTTACCAATAACAGTTTAACATCTTATAGTTTATCTGCACTTCACGTGCCCTACACAATTATATAAGCATACACATTAACTATTAGTCACATAACAACGCATAGTAGTTGTAATGTAAACTTTAATCTACATCTTATAACCCTTTCTATTAATCAATACACAATGTTCAATTTGATTGTGTTAACTTTAGACTTATAACTCACTATATTTCTTCTTAGTCAAACTTGAATTTCATTCAAGTGTTTAAGTCTTGCTAGGAATCATTATTGGTTTTATATTAACCCCATTTCATATCTTATAATATTCATTTCATTTGACTTAATACAATTTTTACGTTCATTAACACTTATCACGACGTTTCGATGTTTATTCGTCACACGCCCGATTTGTCTCTATTGTGTATGCTTACTATGCTTATACAACTTATCTAATACATTATTTATTAATGTTAAGCATCATTATATTTACTAACATTCATGATTTATAACTTAGAACAACATACTTTATCGTCAGAAGCATTACACATGCATACATACATGCCCGACGCCCTCCGATTGCCCCCGAAAACACAATAGTCTTAAAGATGACCATTTTGACCACTGTTCCTGACATCAAATTGTAAAATGTAAAGAACAAAAGTGTAGGTCTACTCGTCGTCGTTCTGGATCATCTTAACTCTCCTCAATCGGAGTTCGTATGAAAACGTTATGCTCGTTTTAGTAAAACATGTCCGGTCAAATTATTTTTCAAAATTTGGCTAGACAGACTACCCCCCCACTGGGAAGGGGTTTTTTTTACTAGGGGGGCCGCCAGGGAAGGGGTCCCTTCTGCGTTTTTGTGATTTTTGATCTAGAACACTACAGAAAGCCAAATTAGGCCTATAAACTCCTTTCTAACAACCATACCAACCTACCCAGGGTGTAATATGTTTACAAAAACATAAACTAATATTTCTAACACGTTTCTAACCATATAAACATCAAAGATTACAACCTTTAATTTCACTATTTCTCTTATTTCCTCTTCTTTTGACATTTATAGTGAAATTCTTCACTGTGAATTCGTTTTACATCCGTTTTGACTCGTTCAACTTGGGTTATTTTCGTTTTTCAACATACTAACAATATCTATCATCAATTTTAGATTCTATCCATCAATTTTGACTCCAACATAAGTTAAAATATACATATGCCATCAAAACCCAAGTTTTTCATCTTTAACATATTCTTATGATTTTGATTACTCTAGAACCAATTAAAGAGACTATATATACTAGATTATACACGCATACACATATATATACAACATCTCTTCAAATCACCCAACCAAAATAGCTTTTTAAGTGAAGAACTTGAGAAACTATAAATTAGAATTTTAGAACTAGATGAATACCTTTGATTCTTCTTAAACTTGATTAGATGATGAGAAACCATCTTCTTCTTCCTTGATTCCTCCAAGCTTCTTCTCAAAGCTCTCTAACTCTCTTCTCCAACACTCTGTTTCTTTATTCTTAGACTTTAGGAACAAAACACGTACATCCATATAACTGATATAAACTTAATGCGTATGCATTATGGCCTCATCAATTACAAAAACAAAGGGTCACTTATAAGTCATGTTTGGCTAGCACCCAAAATCTCCTTTTTTCAATTTTTTAATTTTTTTAGCAATCCTTTTTATCATATGATACCCTTGTCACAACCATTAACTATTTGAATTGAATTAGTCTCAATTCATTAATAAATCCAATTAAACCTTACTAATAAAATTATAACTTCTAATTAGCCAATATAATTATAATTTTATTTAACAATCATTAATCTTCTAATTTAATTACTTAATTAAATTAGAAAATCACCACCACATTAACGTAAAAATTATGCACAAATTATAAAATTATTTATCATCAATTTCTTTAATATCATCATACTTAAATAAATTATTCCATAATAATTTTCATTGAATATTTATTTTAATCCATAAATATTTCAACTAAAATACTTATTTTACTTGATAAATATTTTAATTATTTACGATCTAACAATTGTAACATATTAATATATTACATTTATATGTAACATACATTACTCTTTCATATCATAATAAGAATTTTATTTATTAAATTCTTATTTTAATAATTTTAAAAAATTCGGGTTGTCACATCTTTCCCTCCTTATAAGGATTCCGTCCTCGGAATCACAGAAACTCTACCTTACTCAGGTTTTCATCAAATCTCTTCATTGAATAACTTAAAAACACATTACCTTAATATAGGTTTTATATTTCCTACTCCCACCATTTTTGATAATAAATTCTTGTAAGTTTTATTTCATAATTTTCACTTAAACTCAATTATATTTTGAGTATTATATATTCTTTGACCCGTTCATTATCTTTCTCTAAGGATCATTACCATAAACACTCGGGATATTACATTCACCCTTTCTTCTAAGAATTTCGTCCTTGAAATTTTATCTATTAATCTTTATTCATTAAATCTATCAAAATAGATTTTACGTTAATACTTTATTCATTCATTGGGTTCTATAACCACTTCTTTCCACAAAGATCTTTCTACAATTATTAAACTTTTCTATTAAAAGTTTTACATTATTCTTTGATAACTCATCTCCTTCTCATTTCAAAATTTCTTTTCTCACTTATTCAATATATTCATCATCCAATGTTGCATTCTACGACTTACTTCTTTCTAAGGAATATCATCCTTACCACATTCGCCTTTTAGAATAGCAAGAATCTTCCACAATTGCTCAATAATTGGGAAGCGGTATAAATAACTAAGGAATTTAAAAGATTCCAAATCATGTTAAGGGGTCACAAGACCTTGAACTACGTCCACGGTTATAAGTACTCTTTCAACTTAAACCTTAACAGTCATTAGATTATAGGGACTCTCTTACTTAGGGTGTTAAGCCCTTCGTATGATGTATTGTGCACAAACATCTAAACACATCGCGTAAAAATAATTCCCCCATAATAAGGTTGTTCTTCTCAGTTTTTAGAGATGTAACTGTGGGTCACAAGACCACAAACTATGTCCACGGTTACAAGTAATCTTTCAACTTTTACCTTAACAGTAATACTGTAGGGACTCCCGGTAATTAGGGTGATTAGCCCTTCGTACCATGTATTGTGCACAAACATCTAAACGCCTCCGCGTAATCCCCCTATAAAAGGGTTGTTCATCTCAGCATTTCAACATCTGAATTCGCACCAAAACAATTTGGTTTGGCAAAACTTCTCAAGAAACTTTTGAATTTCATGAACATATTTCAATAATCGTCTAGCTGAATAAAATAGCATAGACTTCTACAACAATTCGGACATCAATCAAAAATATATATATATATATATATATATATATATTCTCATATCTCAAAGAAATCTCAAAAATCCTTTTATGGGGTCATGATTATGACGTTGTCGTACTACATCTCACCATAGTAGGCTGACGATCATATGATCACATCCAACATCAAGTTCCATTGCATTGATGACTCCATCGTTTATCATATCACCCGATACATATAATTAAAATATATTTTGAAAATTTAAAAATCATTTTTTTTCTAGCCGAAACAAACAACATAGATACGCGAATAATAGCACCATTTTAAAAATTCTTTGGTTCTCTAGTGTGATCTAACATTTTTCAAAAATCAAAAGTATAACCATCGGCACGAAGTCAATAAATCTCGAATGTCTAGCATAGCTAGTATATTTAGAATATCCAGGTATCCATCAACTTCAATCTTTACTTCATTACTTCATTACTTAACCATTCTATCAATTTCAAACTTCATCAATGCTCTCTATACTATAACCGTTTTCTACCCAAAATAGTTCATCAAACTTACCACACTTTGGAAATCAAGGAACTTGCCACAATAATATGAGTTTATAAACTTATCCTAGTCAGGCCATAAGCGTCCATTCGCTGAAGGGTTCAAAACATACCATATTATTATGAGTCACGAACTTACCATACGTATTAGTTTTAAGAACCGCACCTAATCCTAATAATATCTGTCTAATCTTAATAGTTTCTAACTATTAAATATACACATGAGAAAAGAATCACCTTTTTCCCACATATACATTGATAGCGCGACACCAACATTCCAATGATTATCAATGTGATAAACTGAGTGCAAGCACAAATCTCTACCCATACAAAGGTTTGTACAACTCAGCCATCACATGAGTCCTTAATTGAAATCCCACCTAACATTACCTTACTCTTAAGTTATTCTTAACTTGCCCTTTGCTCGATACGAATTCCTCGTATCACATTATCTATAACTCCTCGTGAGTTTATCTCGTACTATATCATAGTACATTATCTTCATAGCATCAAACTATAATTATTCAAACATTACAAACCATCTTTATCTTATAACTTAAACAGATCACCTCGTGAACTTATTGTATAATCATCTCCCTTAAAATTCTTTTCTTAACTCGTGATCATTTTGTTTTACAATCCTCTTTCTCTCCTTTTTCATCATTTATGATTTCATTTATGCTTTTAATCTTACAGACTTTGTCTATTCATCATTATTCGTTATCTTGGCTATTCGAGTTAAGCAACTCCCATTTCTTATCTTTATATCTCTTCAAGATTCTTCTTTGAATTCTCTTGTTTATATAACAATTCTTCCTTTAAGAATTTCTAACTTCATTTACATTGCTTAACATTTCATTCGAGTTCCACATTTTCATCATCCGTATCCATTTTCTATACTCGGTACACATCGAGTCTCTAATAGTTTCAATATGGTACGCTGAGTGGTTTCCCACAAACAACCAACAAACTAGGTTCCGAGTTGCTAGTTCGTATATACCTCCGCTCTATGAAGGAATAGTTTAGCCCATATACAATACATCAACTATTAAAGAGTACAATTGTACCATACTTAAATATAACTTTTTATTCTGAACTTCTTTATCATTCTCTTCTTATAGACATTGTCTATTTATTATCACCTTACATCCTTATTATTGGAGTTGGGTAACCCCACTTTCATATTCCTTATAACTCTGCGAGATTCTTCTTTGAATCCTTTCACGCATGTTTTAATCCCTTCTTTATAAATTTCTTAAATTACTTCTTATTGTTCAAACTCTATCTGAGCTTATTCTTTCATTATCTTCACCTCTCTTCTCTCACTCAGAATCATGTAAAAATTGTAAAACGATTGTAATACTACAACAGTTTACATCGCAAAACGATATTATAATTCAATATTAATACATTATTCTGAACCTTAAACATGGTTCAAATAATAATAACTCAGCCAAAGTATATAAATCTTCAAGTATCACATCTAATTTATGTCTTTCAAGTAGCACATAACTTTACCTTGAATCTTTAACATGCAAAAGTGGTTATTTGCAAGGTTGAGCTCGACAGTCTAGCAAAATCTAACAGTTTTCATGCATCACATAGCACATAATAACATGCTCAACATATATCTCATAAACATTGGACTAACATAACAAACATGTTGCATTTCATATAACAAGTATAAAGATTGAGTTCCTTACTCAATAACCATTCATTATTCAATCAACGTAGTCATAAATTGACTTTAACATTTCATACTTTCAATATATATAGAACACATGATGCTCTTTGTAACAAATATTTAAAATAGTTCATCATCAAGTTCACATAACAAATAGGAACTGAAAGACTTGCCTTGATCGTTGTTTACCAATAACAGTTTAACAACTTACAGTTATCTGCACTTCACGTGCCCTACACAATTATATAATCATACACATCAACTATTAGTCATATAGCAATGCATAGTAGTTGTAATATAAACTTTAATCTACATCCTATAACCCTTTCTACTAATCAATACACAATGTTCAATTTGATTGTGTTAACTTTTGACTTATAACTCACTATATTTCTTCTTAGTCAAACTCGAAGTTCATTCAAGTGTTTAAGTCTTGCTAGGAATCATTATTGGTTTTATATTAGCCCCATTTCATATCTTATAATATTTATTTCATTTGACTTAATACACTTTTTATGTTCATTAACTCTTATCACGGTGTTTCGACGTTTATTCGTCACACGCCCGATTTGTCTCTATTGTGTTTGCTTACTATGCTTATATAACTTATCTAATACATTATTTATTAATATTAAGCATCATTATGTTTACTAACATTCATGTTTTATAAATTAGAACAACATCCTTTATCGTCAGAAGCATTACACATGCATACGTGCATATCCGACACCCTCTGATTGCCCCCGAAAACACAATAGTCTTCAAGATGACCATTTTAACCACTATTCCTGACGTCAAATTGAATAACTTAAAGAACAAAAGTTGTAGGTAGACTCATCCTCGTTCCGGATCATCTTGAATCACCTCAATCGGAGTTCATATGAAAATGTCATGCTTATTTTAGTTTAACATGGCCGGTCAATTTTTTTTTCAAAATTTGGCTAGACAGACTACCCCACCGAGGCGGGGGTCCCTTCTGCGTTTTTCAGATTTTTGATCTAGAACACTACAGAAAGCCAAATTAGGCCTACAAACTCCTTTCTAACAACTATACCAACCTACCCAAGGTGTAATATGTTTACAGAAACATAAACTAATGTTTTTAACACGTTTCTAACCACATAAACAACATAAACATCAAAGATTACAACCTTTAATTTCACTATTTCTCTTTTTTCCTCTTCTTTTGACATTCATAGAAAAATTCTTCACTGTGAATTCGTTTTACATCCGTTTTGACTCGTTCAACTTGGGTTGTTTTTATTTTTCAACATACTAACAATATCTATCATCAATTTCAGATTCTATACATCAATTTTGACTCCAACATAAGTTAAAATATATATATGCCATCAAAACCCAAGTTTTTCATCTTTAACATATTCTTATGATTTTGATTACTCTAGAACTAATTAAAGAGACTATATATACTAGATTATACACCCATACACATATATATACAACATCTCTTCAAATCACCCAACCAAAATAACTTTTTAAGTGAAGAACTTGAGAAACTATAAATTAGAATTTTAGAACTAGATGAATACCTTTGATTCTTCTTAAACTTGATTAGATGATAAGAAACCTTCTTCTTTTTCTTCCTTGATTCCTCCAAGCTTCTTCTCAAAGCTCTCTAACTCTCGTCTCCAACACTCTATTTTCTCTATTCTTAGGCTTTAGGAACAAAACACATACATCCATATAACTGATATAAACATAATGCGTATGCATTATGGCCTCATCAGTTACAAAAAGAAAGGGTCACTAAGCCATGTTTGGCTAGCACCCAAAATCTCCTTTTTTTAATTTTTTATTTATTTTAGCAATCCTTCTTATCATATGATACCATTGTCACACCCATTAACTATTTGAATTGAATTAGTCTCAATTCATTAATAAATCCAATTAAACCTTACTAATAAAATTATAACTTCTATTTAGCCAATATAATTATAATTTTATTTAACAATCATTAATCCTCTAATTTAATTACTTAATTAAATTAGAAAATCACCACCACATTCACGTAATAATTATGGACAAATTATAAAATTATTTATCATCAATTTCTTTAATATCATCATACTTAAATAAATTATTCCATAATAATTTTTATTGAATATTTATTTTAATCCACAAATATTTCAACTAAAATACTTATTTTACTTGATAAATATTTTAATTATTTACGATCTCACAATCGTAATGTATTAACATATTACATTTATATATAACATACATTACTCTCTCATATCATAATAAGAATTTTATTTATTAAATTCTTATTTTAATAATTTTCAAAAATTCGGGTTGTCACACATGTTGACAATTTGGATATTCTTGAACTCTGGATAAATTAATTTATAAATATTTAAAATTTATCCTTGCTCTCACTTAATTGAATTCTTATATCATTGTTATCATTCTCATGTTTATATTGTGATGAAAGTCATCTTTGGCCCGTAGTGCATAGATGTACTGTTGATTGCTATGATTATGATCAAGAATTATGTATCGGTATAATCATAACCCGTAGTGTTACAAATGATGTGGTAAAAGTCCTCATTGGCCCGTAGTGTATTGATTGACAGTTGTTGGCATGATCATGACCACTGGTGATAATAACGACTATCCTTGGTGTGAGATCCCGAATTTTATAAAATGAAAATATTCATTTTTCTTATAATTATTATTTTATTTAGTAAATGGTTAGAAAGGGTTAAAGTTAAGGGTGATATGTAAAATTTTTGCAAAGTAAGCAAGTTGATATAAAATATTTGTTGTGTTGGGGAATATTCGTTTTAACAGGGAATATTCGTACGACGGCATAATCATTGGTGGACCCCACAACGGAAGTATTGTCGTAGTTAGAAAATGACAGAAATATCTTTTTATAAAAATAACGGCGAAAGTTTTACCATTAAACTGTTGAACTACCCAGTAGTAAAAGTACAATAATATGCGTGGCTGCATAGTAGCACACGGTATTAATTATTGATGCTTACGTGAGAAGTCACTCAGTTATACTCAATTATTGCTACAATAATTGCTGCATAATATCTCTCATATCATTGATTCAATTATTGTCACAGTATCATCTGCATAATATTTATATTATTAAATCAATAATTGAGACGACAAAGTTATTCATATTATTATTTGTAATATTGACGATGTCTAGAAAGTTCTGTCGAGAAAAGGGGTTTGGTCACCTAATTGCGCACCAATAGGGAGAAATCCTTATCGGAAAGCCCCCTCTTTCTTGGGAATGATCTGGTTGTTAAATATTGTGAGTTATAATATTTATGATGAATAAGTTCGTGTTGATTAAAGATGAAATTGATATTTCCATTGTGTTGGGATTATTAGTGTTAGTGGAAATCGACATCTATTTCGATAATAATTGATGTCTGGAGGTTATATTGACCAATCGGGTAATTAATCAGATAAATGAGAAATTAATTGCTATTAATTCACATGTTTATAACTATTTGTTCACATATGTGTACTATTGATTCACATGCATGTACTATTAGGGAAGGTGGTGCAAGATTGATAATACTTGCATAACTAAATTAAAAATGGAGGTATAGATGAAGGTATTATACTGTAATTATTTTTTCACATGTATAGAACTATTGAGTCACATGATTGTACTATTGATTCACATGATATACTACTAGGGGAGGTGGTGCAAGTTTGATAATACTTGCAAGACTAAATTAAAAATAAAGGAAAAGATGAAGGAATTATACTATAATATTTCGAGCCCCAAAACGTGCAATTATCGAAACTATGTTTTCCTATAAATAGAAGCTCATTCTTCCTTCATTCTCACCAATTCACTAAGACACACAAGAGCAATTATAGAGAGAGAAGCTATAGAGAGAAAGAAGAAGAGAAGTCTGCTACTTCACTATTCCAGTATCCAATCTTCTTCTGAGGTAAATGGTATTATTTATTTCATATTCTGAAGAGATATTATTTTTCGTATTCGTATGAATATTATTTTTGTTCAATATTCGTAAGGAATGTCATCTTCGTTCAATATTCGTAGGAATATTATTTTCATTCAACACTCGTAAGGGGTATTATTTCTTTCGTATTCATGAAGAGAGTTATTTTCTTTCAATACTCGAAAGGGTTGTTATTTCAATCTTTATTATTTTATTGGAATAACTTATCTATACAGAATACCGCATGCATGGTGAAATTCTTCTGTTGTTCCATTCTTTATTATTCTGTTGGAATAACCTGTCTACGCGGACTACCGCATGCATGGTGAAATTCTTCTGTTGTTCCATTCTTTATTATTCTGTTGGAATAACTTGTCTACGCGGACTACCGCATGCATGCTGAATGACCCTTTGTATTCATTCTTTATTAAATCGTAGAAATGATCTGTCTACGTGGATTACTGCATGGCGGGTGAAAATCCATAATGTGTCCATTTTATGAATATTATAAAATGGGTGTCATTTAATAGCATGTCAAGTTCTAATATGCATATGTAAATATTCTTCATATTTTCCATTACATAGAGATGAACATGGAATAAAATTACAAGTAATTATTTTCAAAAAAAAATGGAAAACATGAAGAGACTTTCCTCCATCTTTGGTTTATCAGAGGTTGACGTATCTTAGGTTACTCTCACGGATTTTTGGCATGAAGGTTCCCAGATCATCGCAATCTACTTGACGGGAAGTTAATCCGGTCTTTTAACTGGAACGAATCTAGGTGGTGCCTTTCCTGAGCCTCATTGGAATTAGTCTTCCTACGAGTCCAGTAATTAAACAATGACAGGATAGCCTCCTGGTGGAGGAACCACACAACATACATTAACACACAACGTGTCTCACCGTTAATGAAAATGATGACATGTGTGAAGCACTAATATCACATTTAGATATATTGCAGTGTAGTAAGTAAAATGCATTCGTACACATTCATCAAAAAATGTAAAAGCAACATTCACACACAATCATATAACAGATTTGAAAAGCTTGTAATAGTGGCTTAAACCCTCTTACTGGTGTCCCCGGCAGAGTCGCCACCTGTCGACGTTGGGATTTTTACTTGTCCCTTTTCTGTTCTTGTTCTTTGGTGTTCTCATGTTATGTGAGATTTGTTTTGAAAAAATAAGTGAAAAAGGTCCGACATGTATTTGTCGACGATTTGACTGTAAGAGTCGCCAGTTGGCGTTTTTAACTGGTTACACCAACGCAACCGAGAAAAGGTTTGCACATTAACCCAGTGATGTGACACTACTAAACGGGTCTGTGAAATTAAGATTCATTTGAGTTCTGATTATGCGGAGGGAAGGTGTTAGGCACCCCCCAACATCCGTGTTACCACGATGACCGCCACTTTTCAAGAAACTGTTATATGAATTTGTGTGTGTGTGTGGGTCAATGTGCTGTTATTTGAAAGTAGTATTGTACCTCGTTCACACCTATATACAAAGGGTTTAAATTTATATAAAAATTTAGTTTTAAACAAGATATATCAATGAGTTTTTGTAAAAGAGTTTTTTCAAACCCTGTGCTCAATAGTAATTGAGGCATTTGATACTTCTATTTTATTATTAAATGTTTGGCTTGGTTGTTTTTATTTTTGAGATGCGAAGCATCTTCGAGAAAATAATATATAGCAGTACCAAACTCCTCATGGGTATGAAACCCATCTAAGGAAATTCAAACACCGTGAATAATTTACAAGTTGCTTACAGCTGAAAAATGTCCATCACGGGAACCGAATCTAGATTCAGTAAACTGAATTTGTGATCATATGATTCCTAGGCTCACATGATGTCGCAGTTTATATGAAAAGCAGTAAGCAATTATATATATAAAGGTTGTAAATATATATATATATATATATATATATATATATATATATATAGACATGATCAACCACCACGAAGCACCTCCATGGGGGATCAGAAATGTAAATATATAAAAGCGGTAAATATATATAGAGAGACATGATCAACCACCACGAAGCACCTTCATGGGGGATCAGAAATGTAAACATATAAAAGCGATAAATATATATAGAGAGACATGATCAACCACCACGAAGCACCTCCATGGGGGATCAGAAATGTAAATAAAGCAATAAATACGATCAACCGCCACAAAGTAAACTCCAGGCGGGACTGAATGTAAATAAAGCAGTAAAAACGATCAACTGCCACGAAGTAAACTCCACGCAGGACGGAATATAAATAAAGCAGTAAAAGGCCACGAAGTAAACTCGTGCACTGGCAAAATATATATATATATATATATATATATATATATATATATATATATATATATATAAGTGGTAAACACACATAATATATATCGATCCTACTCAGGTTTTATCATTTCAAATGATTTATCATATATATATATATATATATATATATATATATATATATATATATATATATATATATATAAACTGTTGTAGGACTCTGCTCAATGAGCCTGAATTTTATATCTCGGTGCATTTACTACTATATATATATATATATATATATATATATATATATATATATATATAAATAGAAATGAAAACCATGAATCAAGTCAAGGGCATACACACACAACACGACTCTCAACGTGAAGAAGAGTGTGTGTAGAGATGAAGAGAAAGGATTTATAATGTGTAAGAAGACTTACAGTGGGCTGCCAAAGAAGACTTCTATAGCTTTTAGTGGATGAACACTCGGTTCCCGCCGGTAAAAATATAGTTATATGTGAACTCACAAGTGTTTAAAATGAGAAAGCACTCAATATAGGGTGTGTACAGAGCAAATTTGACAGGGCTTTCTTGCCTTTTTTCTCTTGAATATGGCCACCCCAAGCCCTCTATTTATAGAGGGGGATCCCAGTGTACTGCGACGATACCGCAGATGCACACTGGGGCGCCCGGTGCCCCAGGCTTTACGGGTCCCGTCGTCTCAAAGTACGTGCATGCGAGCAACGTGATGTTCGCTCGAACTTGCAGAACTTCAATCTGAGCATCCGATTGAGGTGTATAAGACCTGTTTCGGACTGTCGTTGTCGAGAGCTATGCAATGACATGGGATTAGTGGTTGTACGATGTCATGAAGATAGAACCATGTCTTATCTCTTCAAGCTTCAAATTCTATCAGGTGTTCTGCCTCGCGTAGTAGTCACTCAGGATTGCAACTCCTTGGTTTTTGTGGGACATTGTTGTGTAGAATGTATGTTGACTGTTGTTTATTGAGATGACGCCATGTGGGGTTGAGGTGGTAATTTGATGATTTTTCCCTTCACCGGGTTATCTCTGATTTTGGCTGATAAAGCAGACGTTGCTCAGGGGTATCTCTGAGATTGGGCTACTGTAAGTGTTGAATGCCCTCAGGGTTATCTCTGAGGTGTGTCTGTCCTCCCGGGGTTATCTCTGGGTTTGGGAGTTGAGTGCCTCGGTGTGAGTCCCGAGGTTGAAGCTGACTACATGGGTTAAAACGAGCATCTCCGGGGTTATCTCCGGAACTGCAACTGCACTCCTTAGGGTTATCTCCAAGGTTGAAATTATCTTTCCCGATGTTATTTCTTGGATTAAAACTGAATATCTCGGGGTTATCTCCAAGATGACACGGCCTTCTCCAATGGAATTTCTGGAATTTGCACTGCTATCCTCGGGGTTATCTCTGAGGTGGGGAAATGATACTCCCAGTGTGTTTTTCGGGGTTGAAATTGAACTTCTAGTGGTATTCTGGGGTTAAGCTGAGTTGTCTTCCAGGGTTATCTCTGAAAGAAGATTTTTCACTTCCTGCAATGTTAGTAACAGGTAGGCAAAAAATTTCGAGTGTCTACAATAACTTAATATAATTTATAAAACTATTTTTATATTTATTTATTAATTATTTCTATTTTTTATTAATTAATTTCTAAAAAACAATTTTTGTCTGTCGTTAAAGCCCTATAGTGACAGGACGTGTCGCTATAGGTGTTCTTGAGTTTCTGAGTATCAGTCGGTCATGGTCTAGGGATCACTTTGACCATGATCTACTTTGATACTATTAATGATTTTGAGTTTGGACAAGTATGGATGTTATAGTACTCATACAGTAGTACAACATCAGACAAATTTCGTGTTTTAACCTACATATAACAAGAAGTTATAGAGGCTCAAAGTCACCATGAGTCGTTTTTGAGTTTCGGGTAACCTGAGCGATGGTCATGGTCGGTCAACGATTTTATGGCTTTTATATCTTTGAATCTGTGTAATAGATTTGTGTTGTGTTTGTTGTAATAGGTAGTCTATATGTCAAGGTACATATATAAAACACTAGTTTGAACAAAGCATAATTCTAAGGTCTCGATCTATGATGGTCAAAGTACAGTCAAAGGTTGTTCTTCATGTTCATCAGTTTTCTAGGTAACCCAGAAAACTTGGTCAAGCTCAGTCAACGACTTTTGACCATTAATTCCAGTAATCATATGAACTATTTAAGCAATTTAAGGTCATATATATGTAGTATATATATTAAGGTATTAATTCATTACAAAAAGTTATTAAAACAACAAACAAAAAGCAATTAAAAGGCTGTTCAAAGTAGCCGGTTCAACCTGTTCTTCAGTTTTTTGGGTAACCCAAAAAACAGAACTTTATGATCGGTCAACCACCTTTGACCACCTATACCTTGCAATATATGGTTCTAATGAACCTGTTTTCTTTTCCAGATTAAAGACCTCATGTCATACTACAAATATCACACAATTAACAGACCTAATTATTAACATACATGTATTTACAAGCTCTGACATTCGACTGTTAGGCTTATTTTTCCAAAATTTCCAAATTACTTAAAACACTAATTTGAGGCATCTAGATGTTATAAAAACATGTTCTATCAACCTAACATACTTTCTAACATGCTATTACACAAATCTAAACATCTAAACAATAATTTAAACAAAGCATCAAAGATCTAACTATGAATTAGGGTTTGAACCTTTCTTGCTTGATTTTTAATTTCTGGCTATTGAATTTGTTGTTGCTATCACCAAGGCTTGTATAGGCAGGCTATATAAGTGTGTTGGATTATAATTTTTGTGGATTTACTCTGAGCTAGGGTTTCCTTTTATAGAATTTTTTAACTTGGCTTTTTGGTCATTTTTCCACCTACTTGCCTCCTAAAAGATCTAATCTATGACTCTTTTGGTGCTTAGGAGTTTGGAAGCATGTCATGTGATGTTTTAGAACTTGTGTAGATGACTCGTAACCTACTTATAAGCTAGTTAATCAAATTAGTAGCTTAATTATGCCCTAATCATTACTAATCTTGATTAGGGTTTTGTTTTTAATGATTAAGGTTGCTTAATGATGTTTATTAGTACCTAATTGAAGTTTAGTAATCATGATTAGGTGTTAGGATAACCAAATTAGGGTTTAGTTTAGCTAATTAGGGTTAGGGTTTGTAATCTACGGTTAGGGTTTATAATCTAGGGTTCTTAACCTAGATTTTACACAAATCCTTAAAAGCATGACAAATGGTTTTGTCAGTGTAAGCACGATAAAGCAGCTTGTCAAAATAAATATACCGAAAAGTCTATTTTCGGAAGAAAATTTTTAAGCACGAGGTGTCAAGCACGTCAATTTTCAGACAAAAATTTATTTGACCTAATTTGTTAAACAGAGTATATATTAACACGTAACACTTTCAGAACAGAGAGATTTTATTAATATAACTGAATTTACATATCTGAATCTTATTAGGGTTTTGGGTTTTACATTCACCACCACTAATAAGAATTTCATCCTCGAAATTACAGTACAGGTTAAGTAAACAGTTGGGGATAGTTCTCTCGCATTTTATCTTTGAGCTCCCATGTAGCCTCTTCAACATTATGATTCCTCTAAATCACTTTGACCGATGTTATCACTTTATTCCTCAGGACTTGCTCTTTACGATCGAGGATCTGCACAGGTTCTTCTACATAAGAAATATCTTCTTCGATTTGGATTGGCTCATAATTTATAACGTGTTTGTAATCCAGTTTGCATGGTCGTAATACGGACACATAAAACACATTATGAATATGGCTTAACTCAGGAGGTAGTGCTATTTTATAAGCAACTTCACCAATTATCCTCAAAATTTCAAAACGTCCAAAGAATCTCGAACTCAGTTTTCCTTTCTTGCCAAAACGTATCTCTTTAATTCTATCAAGTAGAGATGAAACTCCCTCTATAATGAATAATTGGACATCCCACCTCAATTTCTAGTTTATCAAAATCTTTTATTAACCTATCATTGGTGGTTATTACATTCAACTTATCTTAATTCTTTCTACATAACGCATCAGCTACTACAATTAGCTTTACGGGGATGATATAAGATTTCACAATCAAAATCCATTATCAGTTCTATCCATCTTTTCTGTCTTAAGTTCAGTTCCTTTTGTGTAAAAATATATTTCAGACTTTTGTGATCTGTATATATCTCGCACTTCTCCCCATACAAGTAATGTCTCCAAATCTTTAGAGCAAAAACTATTGCGGCTAACTCTAGGTTATGAGTAGGATACCTCTTCTCATAATCTTTGAGTTGTCGTGATGCATAAGCAATCACTTTCCCATGTTGCATCAGCACACACCCTAAACCTCTGTGTGACGCATCACTAAATACTATAAGGCCTCTTGTATCATCTGGTAAGGACAATACTAGAGCCAAGCTTAGTCGCTTCTTCAACTCTTGGAAGCTTTCTTCATATTTATCTGTCCAGACGTACTTCACCGTCTTTCGAGTTAAATTGGTTAGTGGGGTTGCTATTTTTGAAAAATCTTTTATGAACCGTCGATAATAACCTGCTAAACTGAGAAAACTTCTTACTTCTGTTGGAGTTGTTGGTTGTTCCCAATTCATAACCGTTTCGATCTTAGTTGGAATTACTGATATTCCATTTTTTTTTCAATTACATGACCTAAAATTTGAACTTTTCTTAACCAGAATTCATACTTGGAGAACTTCGCATAAAGTTGTTCCTTTCGTAATATCTCCAAAATGACTCTCAAGTGTTCAGCATGCTCTTTCTGTGTTTTTGAGTATACCATAATATCGTCGATAAACACTACAACAAATTTTTCTAAGCATGATTTAAACACTCAATTCATCAAATCCATAAATGTTGCCGGTGCATTTGTCAACCCAAAAGACATTACAACAAACTCATAATGTCCATAGTGTGTCCTAAATGCTATTTTCGGCACATCTTCATTTCTTACTTTTAACTGATGATAACCTGTCCTAAGGTCAATCTTTGAGAAGTGTTCGGCCCCCTTTAATTAGTCAAACAAATCATTAATCCTTGGTAAATGGTATTTATTCTTAATGGTTAATTTATTTAATACTCTATAATCTATACATAACTTCATGGTTCCATCCTTCTTCTTTACAAACAACAATGGTGCTCCCCAAGGTGAAACACTAGGTTATATGTACTTTTTATCTAAGAGTTTCTGTAGTTGTACTAGTAACTCTTTCAGTTCTACAGGTGCCATTCTATATAGTGCCTTAGAAATTGGTGCCATTCCTAGTGCAAGATCAATGACAAACTCAATTTCCCTATCTGGAGGTAAACCTGGTAGATCTTCCAGAAACACATCAGGAAAATCCTTAACTACATGTATTTGATCTAGTTGTACTCCTTCCTGTCGAGTATCAACTATATAGGCCAAATATCCTGAATAACCTTTTCTAAATAACTTTTCTACCTGAGTTATGGTCAAGCATCTAGATTGCTTAGGTGAACAACTTCTGTTGAACACTACCTTTGACTTCAATGTAGTCAAAAGGTTTATACATTTTTGATGACAATTAATTATCACGTTATGGTTAACTAACCAATCCATTCCTAAGATTACATCGAATTCTCCCAGCTGAATTGGTAAAAGATCTACCAAAAAATTATGTCCCTTTATCTCCACACTACAGTTCCTATATATGGCTTTAACCAGAATCTTTTCATTGTTCGAAATTTCTACACAAAATGGTTTGTCTAAATTTTCACATGGTATATTCAGGTTTTTAGAAAAATTATTAGACATAAAGGAACAAGTAGCACTAGAATTGAATAACACATATGCATTTAAAGTGTTGATAGGGATGATACCTGTCACCAAGTCCAGTGAAGCAACAACATCCCTCACCGATATATTAAATATTCTCGCGGTTGGTCGATTCTGAGCTCCAACTATAGCTATTGTTGACTGGTTATTGCTATTCTTTGGGATTCTATTCCATTTTCCTCCCTGGTTCTTGGGTTTGGGACAATTCTTTGCAAAATGATCCAACGAACCACAATTGAAACATTTATTTTTATTAGGGAGAGGACACTGTGGAGAAAGGTGTCTCATTTGTCCACAATTGAAACATTTACTATTAAAACATACCCCTTTATGTTTTTTCCACTGGTAGAACAAGGTTTAATGTTATTATTACTAAAGTTATTATTGTTATTACCCATCTTTTTCCCCGGGTTGTTAGAAAAAGTAGTATCTCATATCCGTTTATTATTAAACCCACCTGAACTGGGTTCGGTCTTAAGTTTTCCTTTCTCATTTTGACTCTTCTTTTCTTGATGAAATTTAATGAGACTTTCGTTTTCACTTTCAGCTATAGAAGCTTTCTCGAGTATTTCTGAAAAAGTCTTTATTTGAAGTACTGATAATTTACTTCATATCTGAGGTTTCAAACCTTCTTAATACCTCCGAGTCTTTCTAAGTTCAGTATTGACTTGGTAAAGAGCAAACCTAGATAGTTCGTTGAACTTGGATGTATACTGAGATACAGTCAAGTCTCCTTGTTTCAGTTCTAGAAATCGTACCTCCATATGATCCTTCAGGGATTGGGAAAAATAGTTTTCAAAGAACAACTCTTTGAATCTATCCCAAGGTATAATTTCAGTTTCTACCAGACCCTTAGTTGATTCCCACTAGTAATTAGCCTCACCTTTCAAGAAAAAGGTTGCAAAAGTTGTCTTTTGATTATTATTGACATTAGTTACTAGGAAAAAAAATCTATTTCAGTAATCCAAATTTGCGCATTGACAGGTTCAGATGTACCTTTGAACTCGGGTGGACCAACTAATTTAAAATCTTTAAAAGAAGTGTTTTGGGTTATGGGTCTATTCATAGCTCCTAACATAAGGTCTACTAACTGTTGGGTAGAATTATTATCATTATTTTTCTCTCGTTGGGGTCTTCTGGTTGGTGGCATGATTCTATAACAACAAAATTCCATATAAGAATTTGAATAATACAAACATATCTTTTATTCATATATCAAAAGAGTCGTACAAAACAACTTAGTAGTTTACACATACTACTAGTTATATTACAAACTTTAAATGCTCCTTTATTCATACTAATATTGAGCATTTACACTAATATACTACCTTCTAAAACTCATTACCATCATCGAAGGAATCCTGGATCATGTGGCATACTACAGATCAATCTATCAGATAGGCAGTATTCTTCTCCTCCACCGGATATCAAACTACTCAGCGCTGCAAATTATTAAAAACATCTCGAGTACCCAGAGATGATTTGAGAAGCCTTGACTGTATTTCCTTCCTACCCCTTTGTGCATGGTGCAGTTGTACTTTCAGTCGGTTAATAGTTCCCCTCTCATGTTCTAGCATCCCTTTAGCTAAATGTGCCCTAAACTTCATTTTATTATTCTCATATTATGGTGTCTTCAATAGTGATGCCATTGCTTTATTATGTTCATTAATTCTCATTAATTTCACTGCTACTGGATCTTCCTCTTCCTTAGCATCTAGCAGTTGTTGATCATGAAGCAATTCTTCATCCTCTACATCACTAGCTATAAATGACTTAATTTGTGGTGGATAGTTTACTATCACCATTTCTTCAGCACTGGAGTTAGCCATCTATAAAATAAAAACTCCTTTAATACTGGTATAGAAATTTACACAACATAATATTTTTAATGTTATTTTTATGTGTATATTAATATTTTTATGAACTCGAAGACTATATACTAAGATTTCTCTTCCTTATATCTATAGCCTTAACAGCTTTGATACCATTAAATGTAACGTCCACATATCTATACTCCCACGGTATCCGATACGGTGCTTACTACGAGTCAATATATATAACACATTTAAATCTATACACCCATGGTATCTGATTATATGATTATATCTAATTGAGTGACTATATAATTTATGACCAGATATAATTCCCATAGATCCAAGATTCGCAATATTCCATAACAAATGACAATTCTCAAGAGAACTATTACTGTGTTTGGATACCCTCACTTGGATATATGAACTGTATATGTGAATAATATCTATCTATCCAAAATTTAGAGTATCAATAATAACATGAATAGTCCATATTACCAATACCCTCACTCAGATGTATAGTCTATGTCATGCGAATTACATTATCGTATCGCTAGTACCTATCTATCTGAAATCCAGAGTATCAACAACAACATGAACAGTCCATGTTATCAATACCCTCACTTAGATAAATAGTTTCTAAGGATCTCAAACTAGATTGAAGATTCTAAATTACATTTATATATGTAAGAAAACACGGTTGCGGAAATAAAAGATGTTATATATCATAAATATTAAGGTTCGATTACATGATTCTTCATAAAGAATTTCTTATTGCAAGTATTCAACTAGACAGTAATATAAGCTAATCTAAGTAGGGACGCTTCCCTTTATCTACTCCAGAAGTGCCAGGGTTACCATTTAATACTGCTAACAGGTTCTATATTTATAACAATATATGATTTGAAGAAGTATAAAAAATTCAAAATTTAACTGATAGTTGTTACCATTTCTGGAATTTCTTTTTCAACCATTTCTGGACTTTTTATTTCTGTCAGTCACACAAACTTAGAAACTTTGTTTAGATATGAGATAGGGGATCAGCCTATTCAATATCCTAGGAGTATTCATCTCATCCTACTAGTGCTCATATACACCCAAATGTCAATATATTATTGACCAAATCTCGATCCCTTACGGGATACACGACTTCAGAATAGGATGTCTTACCAAAGCAATTTGGTTTGACACAACAGTTTATGCTCAATAAACAATATCATAAGAATAAATAATTCATTTCTTGGTTATGTTGAAGCTATAGCAATAACATTACAATAAGTGGTAATTCAAGTTTAAGGTTTGTATATCATATCAACAGCAATTCAAGATAGAAATCTTGATCAACGAATAAATAGGGTTTGAGAATTTGCGAAAGTAATAATTTGGGTTTAGTAAACTTGCCTGAGCGAAGATCAGTCAAGCAATGCTACTCGATTCGTTAATAAACACCTAAGATGTTCATTTAGATAAATCTAACACATTAGTATAGATAACAATACTTAAATACAAAATCTACAAATGTTCGGGTTAAGTTTGATATGGTTTCGGTGTTCAAAGACTTTAACGAATATTAAATAAGATGATAAATCGACTAAATTCTATTTATAAGCTTTATTATATTTTTAGATAATTTAAATATCCTTTATAATAATTTCTAGAAGCTTATAATAATTTTTAAGTATTTATTTAACCCTTAAAAGATTTTTAAATCATTTATTTCTATTTTTAAATAATTAATATTTACTTAGAATTTTATAAAACATTGTTTACTATTTTTAAATAATTTATAACCATTTATTATGATTTTTAAATCATTAATATTATTTTTAATAATTATTTATTATTTATAAGTAATTATTCTAATTACTTGATTAATAAATTAATTATTAATAATATCCAAATAAAATAAAATATTTATTAAATTTATATAAAAATATCAAAAGTTAATTATAATAACTTAATATAATTTATAAAACTGTTTTTATAATTATTTATATTTATTTATTAATTAATTCTAATTTTTATTAATTAATTTGTAAAAAACAATTTCTGTCTGTCGCTAAAGCCCTATAGTGACAGGAAGTGTCGTTATAGGTGTTCTTGAGTTTTTGGATTTCAATCGGTCATGGTCTAAGGATCACTTTGACCATGATCTACTTTGTTACTGTTAATGATTCTGAGTTTGGACAAGTATGGATGTTATAGTACTCATACAGTAGTACAACATCAGACAAATTTCGTGCTTTAACCTACATATAGCAAGAAGTTATAGAGGTTCAAAGTCACTGTAAGAGTTGTTCTTGAGTTTCAACAGTGGTCATGGCCGGTCAACAATTTTGTGGGTTTCATATCTTTGAATCTGTGTAATAGATTTGTGTTGTGTTTGTTGTAATAGGTAGTCTATATGTCAAGGTATATATATAAAACACTGGTTTGGACAAAGAATAATTCTAAGGTCTCGATCTATGTTGGTCAAAGTACAGCTAAAGGTTGTTCTTCATGTTCATCAGTTTTTTAGGTAACCCAAAAAACTTGGTCAAGCTCGGTCAACGACTTTTGACCATTAATTCCAGTAATCCTATGAACTGTTTAAGCAATTTAAGGTCATAGATATGTAATACGTGTGACGCCCCCAAAATAGGTATACATCACCCATTCTGAGTCGCCAAAAATATGGTACAGAAACAACTACAACTTTATTAATACAATTGTCGTGCAAAAAAAAAGTGGGTCCCACCCATAATTTTAATAAAAACATTTATTTCTAAAACATCAATAATTCATAATAAATAGCCCTTTTATCAGGAAAATATGAATTATATGTTCATTCCATAGGAAATCGAATTCTCTACAACTCTGTAGATCTAAGTTTTTCCAAATTCCAAACGAAAAATGCCCTAGATCCACATACGGATGATTTTTAATACCTCCATTCTGACAAAATACTGATAAAACACCTCAGCATTAATTCCTTCGTTTATATTCACACAAAATAAATATTTTCCTATCCATCATTTATGTCCACAAAAAATAAATATTTCTTTATCATATAAATCAATAATTAATTATTCACAAATAATATTACAGAATCACAATTATGATAACCAGGTCGTTCCCGGGAAAGAGGGGGCTTTTCGATAAGGATTTTCTCATTTACTGGCGCGGAATTAGGTGACCAAACCACTTTCCTAGACAGAACTTCCTTAGACATTGCCAATAATGCTATCTAATAATATTATTCAAATAATATAAATTATTGATCTGGTAATGGAAAATACTGTGCAATGACAATTATTGAAACAACAATAATATAAAATATCAACGCAGCAATTATTGAATCAATAAAATAAAATATTGAACAGTAATTACTGTAACAATTATTGAGTAGTGCCTTCTTACGTAAGAATCAATCATTCAAAAATACTATGCAATAATCTGGCGTATTCTTTGTGGAACCATGCGACATCGTATTTTTACCACCAAGTAATCCAACAATGTTAACGGTAACAATTACGCCGTTATTTATAAAATCTCAAACTTGTCATTTTCTTCATCCGGCGCTTATTACATTATGGGGCCCACAAATGGTTGTACCGTCGCATTTAATATTCGACAAAGTTAAAGAATATTCCACGATCAAACGAATATTCCCTGACAGCAAGAATATTTTATAACCACTTGCTTATTTTGCAAAATTTGCACATTTCATCTAGAACCAAAGTATTATATCAAATTAACTCCTTATTATTTCAAGATAATGAATAGAATAAATTCAATTTTATTTATAATAAGTTGGGGTCTTACAACCTCCCCTCCTTATGAAATTCCATCCTCGAAATTGACGTACGTACCTAGTGTTTCAAAAAGGTGAGGGTACCTCGCTTTCATTTTTGATTCCAACTCCCAGGTCATTTCCTCTACAACATGGTTCCTTCATAAAATCTTGACTTGTGGTATAACCTTTGTTCATAGGACATGCTCTTTCATATCCAAGATCTTGACAGGTACCTCCTCGTACGTTAAATCTTCGACTATCTCGTCTGGTTCTAACGCAATAATGTTGTTTGTGTCTTTCACATATTTAGAAAGCATAGATATATAAAAAATATGATGAACACGAGACATACTTAGAGGTAATGCGAGTCTATAGGCCACATTTCTTATTCGGTTAAGAATCTCAAATGGACCAACAAATCGTGGATTGAGCTTTCCTCTCTTCCCGAATCTTGTAACTCCCTTCCATAGAGCAATACGTAACAGTGCATGATCCCCAATATTAAATTACACGTCCTTTCGATGAAGATCCGCATAACTCTTTTGTCAATCTTGTGACATTTTTATACGTTGTCGAATTGTTTGGATCTTTTCCTAGTTATGTATACTAATTCTGGTCCCAACAACGTTGCTTCACCCACCTCGTCCCAACATACTGGAGAACGACACTTTTGTCCATACAATGCCTCGAATGGAGCCATGCCTATACTTTCTTGATAACTGTTGTTGTAGGAGAATTCCACCAATGGCAAGTACTTATCCCAACTTCCTTTGAAATCTACGACACAGAGTTTTAATAGATCTTCAAGGGTTGGAATAGTCCTTTCTAATTACCCGTTCTTTCGAGGATGGTATGCTGAACTGAATCGTAAATCCGTCCCCATAGCTTTCTGCAAACTAACCCAAAATCGTGAAGTGAATCTTGGGTCACGATCTGAAACTATGGATACTGGCATGCCATGCAATTTCACAATCTCATTTACGTACATACGAGCAAGACGTTCAAGGGAATAAGTCTCATGTATAGGCAAGAAATGAGCAGACTTGGTTAATCTATCAACAATAGCCCAAATTGCATCTATTCCTTTAGAAACCTTGGGAAGACCCGTAATGAAATCCATAGTAATGTGTTCCCACTTCCATCTCGGAATCTCAAGTGGTTGCAATGGACCCTTTAGCACTTGATGCTCCGCCTTTACACGTTGACAAGTTAAACACCTCGAGAAAAACTCTGCGATCTCTCTCTTCATACTGCTCCTCCAAAATGTATGTCGAAGATCATGATACATTTTGGTACTCCCAGGATGGATTGCAAATGGTGTGTTGTGTGCCTCCATCATGATTCTATGCTTCAAGTTAGAATCATTAGGAACGCAAAGTCTAGAGTTAACTCGAAGTATTCCTTCTTCATCGATTCTTGCTTCTGGAATAACACCTTCTTGTACTTTCTTCTTCATACACATCATCTCTTGGTCTTTGGCTTGAGCAGCTTTAACTTTATCGATTAAAGTCGGTTCTACTCGTATGTTTGATATCATCACATGGGTACTTGGAGCCTTTAACTCTATCTCTATCCTTTGTAAGTCATACAAAATGGATCTTTGTGTTAACAACATCTCACTCGTACCCGCATACGATCTTCTACTCAATGCGTCAGCTACAACGTTTACTTTTGCAGGATGATATTGAATGCTATGGTCGTAATCTTTCAACAGCTCGAGCCAACGTCATTGCCGCATGTTGAGTTCCTTTTGGGTGAAGAAATATTTGAGGCTTTTATGATCCGTATAAATCTCCACTTCCTCCCCATACAGGTAGTGTCTCTAGATTTTCAATGTGAAAACGACTGCTGTCAACTCCAGATCATGAGTAGGATAATTCATCTCATATTCTTTTAGTTGTCGCGAGGCATAGACTATGACTTTCTCATGTTGCATGAGAACACATCCTAACCCATTGCCTAAAGCATCGCTGTAGATAACAAATCCATCCGAACCAGATGGTATTGTCAGAACAGATACCGAAATGAGTCTCCTCTTTAGCTCTTGGAAACTCTTTTTGCATTCCTCGCTCCATACGAATTTTGTATCTTTCTGAGTAAGCTGAGTTAACGGAGTAACAATTTGAGAAAATCCTTCCACGAATCTCCGATAATAACCATTAAGCCCGTAAAGCTACGTGATTTTTGGCCATCGACTTCTACTGCCCCAACTTTGGATTGCTGCAATCTTCGTCGGGTCAACAGATACTCCATGTTTTGACACCACATGCCCAAGGAATGTTACTTCCTTAAGCCAGAACTCGCATTTCTTTAGCTTTGCATATAGCTTGTTTTCACGAAGATTTTGAAGTACCAGCTTCAAATGGTGCTCATGATCTTCACAACTTTTGGAATAGATGGGGATGTCATCAATAAAGACAACAACGAACTGATCCAAATATTCCTTGAATATACGGTTCATCCTATCCATAAAAGCAGCAGGAGCATTAGTTAATCCAAAAGACATGACTAAGAATTCATAATGCCCGTACCGAGTTCTGAAGGCAGTCTTCAGAATATCCTCAGTTTTAATCTTCAGCTGATGATATCCAGAATGAAGATCAATCTTTGAAAAGAATTGTGCTCCTTAAAACTGGTCAAACAGGTCATCAATACGAGGTAATGGATACCTATTCTTGATGGTGACATGGTTTAATTCTTGGTAGTCAATACAAAGTCGCATACTCCCGTCAACCTTCTTTATAAATAAAATAGGAGCACCCTAAGGAGATGTACTAGGACGAATGAAACCAATGTCTAACAATTCCTGTAGTTGGACTTTTAACTCCTGAAGTTCAATAGGAGCCATTCGATATGGGGTTTTAGAAATGGGCTTTGTACCCAGTTCAAGATCAATAAAGAATTAAGTTCACGTTCTGGGGGTAGACCAGGAAGTTCTTCAGGAAATACGTTAGGATATTCACTAACAATAGAAATATTATTCAAATCTGACGTGTTTTTGTTCAAGTCCATAATATGGGCTAAGAAAGCTTGACATCCGTTTTTCAATAAACGAATAGCTTTATGGCTTGATATGACAGTGACTGATTTTAGTGGTTTAGTTGCTTGAATTCGTATAACAGGTTGGTTAGGAATATGAAAACTAATAACCTTACGAAAATAATCAATTTTGGCATGTTGAGTGGTTAATCAATCAATCCCTAAAATCACATCAAATGCAAGTATCTTTAAAGAGATAAGATCAACAGGTAATGTGATTGTGCCAACTTGGATCAAGCAAGATTTATACACAGTGGATGTTATAAAAGTTTCTCCTAACGGAGTCTCCACAGATAAGTCCAAGTCTAATTTCTCCGGAGTCAAGTTTAAATGTTGAGCACAAGTAGGAGAGATAAAAGAATGGGTAGAACCGGTATCTAGTAAGGTATAAACTTCGCAAGAGTTTAAAATTAGCTTACTCGTGATCACCTCGTTCGGGTTTCTCGTGTTTTGGCCAGTCACGACAAACGCCCTCCCTTGAACCACCGACTTTATTTTGTCCGTAGTCGCCTTTGGTGTCGTCATCCCAGCTGGACTTGACTTCGTTATCGGACAAAACCGGGCTATATGACCGTCTTTTCCACAACTGAAACACACCTTGGAAGGCTGTGAACAATTTGGACTTATGTGTCCCTCATCTCCGCATCTGTAGCATCTAACTGGTGGTCGTTCTCCTCCCCTAGAATTTGTTGTTGGTGTTGGTGATGCTGCTGATGTCTTCCCGTCATTGTTGAATCTCCTCTTTTTGAAATTTCCACTTTACTCACCTCTCCTATTATCATGGCCACGATTACCACCCGAGTGGTTACCGCTTTTGTCCATATTTTTCCCTCCTCGCTTGTTATTATCGCTCTGATGACTGCTGTCACCGGTATGACCCTAGTTGTGGTCCCTCGGTTGAACATACTCATTATCTCACTCTAATAATTGAGCATTCCTGACAACATCTGAATATAGAGAAAATTTGTGAGAGATAAGGTATTGACGAATCTCAGATTTTAGACCTCTCAGAAACATCCAAGTCATACGTTCCTCATTCTCTACCAAATAAGGTGCAGACCTGGATAACTCTGCGAACTTTTCCTCGTACTGGGACACCGTCATGGTGTTCTGTTCCAGTCTAATAAACTCTACCTCCTTTATATGACGAATACTTTCAGGAAAGTACTTGTCATTGAACAGTTTCTGAAATCTTTCCCAAGACATGTTGAGTGCGGCTGGCTGGGTAAGCTTCACAGATTCCCACCAATAATATGCCTCACCACGGAACATAAAGGTGGCGAATGGAACCTTCTATTCTTCCGTTCATCCCAAGACATCGAATATCTTGGTAATTTGCTTGACCCATATTTCTGCCTTAATCGGATCCGGCTTTCCCCAAAACATTGGTGGCCCCAACTCCTTGAGTTGATGGCTGTAACAAACCGCACGGTTCTATCATTTCCACCCGTATTTTATACACTAGTCTCCCTCGTCTGATTTTTCATGAACTGCAAAAAGCTTCTAAACATCCCATCATTCATCGTTTGCTCGGTAGTGTTGTTTACAGGAGGAATATTTCCTTCCTGTTGCACGTTCTCTTGGTTGTGATTGAAGGTCTCTCCACGTTCTCATAAACTCCATTGTTAACGTTCTCAGCTGCTATTCTTAAATACTTCCATAAAACAAGGGTTAATTAAACAAATTAACATATCACATAATATCCCTATATTATGACTGATCAATAAATAAGCTTAGGTAGGACACACTAGCAAAGGATTTACTCGTCTCTCCCCTCCTAGTTCTATTCCCCGATCTCCTCCAGAGACCATATCCCTAAGCTCTGATACCAACTGTGACGCCCCCAAAATACATATACATCACCCATTCTGAGTCGCCAAAAACATGGTACAGAAACAACTACAACTTTATTAATACAATTGTCGTGTAAAATACGATAACACATAATTGTGAGTTTAAATATAAATATTGTCTTCTAGACAATATCCACACTCAGATAAAGTCCTCATTACAATTATTGATGCACTATTTTACAAAAATAGTGAGGACTGCTAAAACAACTGTCTAGGACCATCACTCTATACCCCGACTGGTTCCTGCTATATTCTTACTTCTTGAGAAGAAAAATGAAACAAAAAGGAAAAGAGTGAGCTCAACTAGCCCAGTAAAGAATATTATGACTAAGATAATGTACAACAAATTATCCTTAGTCCTCAACAAGGAAAAATCTGATAGAATATAATAGACAACAAGTTTTAGATCAACAACTGCAGCGAAAACAACAATTCATTGGAAGAATTAAGTAAAGCATGAAATCTACTATCATCTATGAATTTAAAAGTCCATTATCAATATTTTATCCCTGTAACATCAATCAATATACATCTTGAATCAAATATTAATCTTTGCACTACGGGCCAAAGATATTCATTTGTATCACTAGTTGGTCATGTTCATCTCAACACCTGTTCATCTTTGCACTACGGGCCAAAGATATTCATCAGGTAATCATTCATCTTTGCACTACAGGCCAAAGATATTCAGTTATATCATCATTTAGGACTAAGGATGATGAAAAATATTTTTAAGAGAAACGAATCCAGTGAAACAAAAGAATAAAGATTAGGGATTCGTACTTTAGATAATTCATGTTCAAAAACACTTCATAATAAACCATAGTGGAGAAAAAAAATCAAGAATGGAGATCAAAACATGGATACAATCAAAGATAGTAACCATAATAGACATCTGGGACAAAGAAGAGAAAATTTTATTTTTCTGTGAATAATGCCATATTTATGAATAGTGTTGTATACGTGAATAGTATCGTATACGTGAATAGTAACCCCAACACAAAATGGTAGAAATTCCACAATAAAATTTATACCAATAATTCAACATAATGATATTGAAAGAAATAATATCATTTATGAAGAAAATAACATCCATTACCTCAAAAAAATAATACTTCTGACTGGAATATCGAATGTAAAGCCGAAGGAAACTTGAACTGAATAGTAACTCTCAAATTATCTAAATACTCACAAAAATACGCTAGAAAATATAGAGAGAGAAAACTTATGTTTCTGGTGTGATTTTCAATTCTAACATAAGCACTTATTTATAGGAAAATGCCAGAACGCCAGGTTTGACAAAATGAATACGGTGGTTTTTTTTTTCTTCTTCCTAGCACGCCATCTATGAAAGCACGCTATATTTGAAAAAAATTCAGCACATGTTTTCACAAAAAAAAGTGGGTCCCACCCATAATTTTAATAAAAATATTTATTTCTAAAACTTCAATAATTCATAATAAATAGCTCTTTTATCAAAAAAATACGAATTTTATGTCCATTCCATAGGAAATCAAATTCTCTACAACTTTGTAGATTTAAGTTTTTCCAAATTCTAACCGAAAAATGCCCGAAATTCACATACGGACAATTTTTAATATCTCCATTCTGACGAAATAGTGATAAAACACCTCAACATTAATTCCTTCATTTATATCCACACAAAATAAATATTTTTATATCCATCATTTATGTCCACAAAAAATAAATATTTCATTATCATATAAATCAATAATTAATTATTCACAAATAATATTACAGAATCATAATTATGACAACTAGGTTGTTCCTAGGAAAGAAGGTGCTTTCCGATAAGGATTTCTCCTTACTGGCGCGCAATTAGGTGACCAAACCCCTTTCCTAGACAGAACTTCCTTAGACATTGCCAATAATGCTATCTAATAATATTATTCAAATAATATGAATTATTGATCTATTAATGGGAAATACTGTACAATGACAATTATTGAAACAACAATAATATAAAATATCAATGCAGCAATTATTGAATCAATAAAATAAAATATTGAACAGTAATTACTATAACAATTATTGTGTAGTGCCTTGCTACGTAAGAATCAATAATTCAAAAATCTTTGTGTAATACCTGGTGTGCTTCTTGCATGCAACCATGCGTAGACATCGTATTTTAACCACCAAGTAATCCAACAGTGTTAACGGTAATAATTACGTCGTTATTTATAAAAACTCAAACTTATCGTTTTCTTCATCCGAAAGTTATTCTGTTATGGAGTCCACGACCAAATGAATATTCCCCAATAGCAAGAATATTCCACGACCAAATGAATATTCCCTGACAGCAAGAATATTTTATAATGACTTGCTTATTTTGCAAAATTTGTACATTTCACCCATAACCAAAGTATTATATCATATTAACTCCTTATTATTTCAAGATAATGAATAGAGGAAATTTAATTTTATTTATAATAAGTTGGGGTCTTACAGTGTGTATATTAAGGTATTAATTCATTACAAAAAGTTATTAAAACAACAACCAGAAAGCGATTAAAAGGCTGGTCAAAGTAGCCGGTTCAACCTGTTCTTGAGTTTTCTGGGTAACCCAGAAAACAGAACTTTGTGATCGGTCAACCACCTTTGACCACCTATACCTTGCGATATATGGTTCTAATGAACCTATTTTCTTTTCCAGATTAAAGACCTCATGTCATACTACAAATATCACACAATTAACAGACCTAATTATTAACATACATGGATCTACAAGCTCTGACATTCGACTATCAGGCTTGTTTTTTCAAAATTTCTAGATTACTTAAAACACTAATTTGAGGCATCTAGATGTTATGAAAATATGTTCTATCAACCTAATATACTTTCTAACACTTTATTACACAAATCTAAACATCTAAACAATAATTTAAACAAAACATCAAAAATCTAGCTATGAATTAGGGTTTGCACCTTTCTTGCTTGATTTTTGATTTCTGGCTATTGAATTTGTTGTTGCTATCACCAAGGCTTGTATAGGCAGTCTATATAAGTGTATTGGCTTATAATTTTTATGGATTTACTCTAATCTAGGGTTTCCTTTTATAGAATTTTCTACCTTGGCTTTTTTGTCATTTTTCCACCTACTTGCCTCCTAAAAGATCTGATCTATGACTCTTTTGGTGCTTAGGAGTTTGGAAGCATGTCATGTGATGTTTTGGAACTTGTGTAGATGACTCGTAACCTACTTCTAAGCTAGTTGATCAAATTAGTAGCTTAATTATGTCCCAATCCTTACTAATCTTGATTAGGGTTTTGTTTTTAATGATTAAGGTTGCTTAATGATGTTTACTAGTACCTAATTAAAGTTTAGTAATCATGATTAGGGGTGTTAGGATAACCAAATTAGGGTTTAGTTTAGCTAATTAGGGTTAGGGTTTATAAATTAGGGTTAGGGTTTGTAATCTACAGTTAGGGTTTATAATCTAGGGTTCCTAACCTAGATTTTACACAAATCCTTACAAGCATGACAAAGCATTTTATCAGTATAAGCACGACAAAGCAACTTGTCAAAACAAATATACCGAAAGGTCCATTTCGGAAGAAAATTTTTATGCACGAGGTGTCAAGCACGTCAATTTTCAGACAAAAATTTATTTGACCTAATTTGTTAAATAGAGTATATATTAACATATAACACTTTCAAAACAGAGAGATTTTATTAATATAACTGAATTTACATATCTGAATCTTATTAAGGTTTTGGGTTTTACACTAAGTGCGAATCAATAATCAGTATAGATGTGAATAATCAACAATAATCATTCACTAACATGGTTTGAACATACAACTCAAGTTTGAGTTAGGGAAACTCTCTTGTATCGCTGATTACCGCTAAGCAATCTAATTTAATCTCTCATGAAAGACCTATCAATTATAAGATTGATCTTATAATTAATATAACATACCTGTTAGCTCATAATACTATTACTTTATCCATAGATTATATAAGACTTAATCACAAAAATCAAATATTAGATAGCATCCTAACACATTAGTATTATTATCGTCCTTTGATAATTCTTCAATCACTATATCATATACATTATGATTTAACACTTAATCCTTCATATTATAAGTTCTTTTCTATAATCCAGTAGGCCAAATTCTATTATTATAATCTGGTTTATTTAAACATATCAATCCAGCAGCCTGGATTGAAACTATTCTTCAATTTGGTAAACTATTTTTCAATCCAGCAAACTGGATTAAACTAATCTCAAATCTAGCAACCTAGATTCAAGCTAACTTACAATCCAGCAACCTGGATTCAAATTGACTTACAATCCAGGAAACTATTTTATAATCCAGCAAACTGGATTTACTAATTCTGCAAGCTGTTTTCAAATCCATCAAGCTATTTTCCTTTCCAACATATTAAATTTCCAATTCATCATACTATACATTCAATATGACCTATTGAATTTCCAATTAATAACTTAACTTCTCTTTGAAGCTCCATTTAATATTATTAATTATTTCATAATTGTCTACGTCGGGATTTTTATTGTCCCTCTTCTGTTCTTGTTTTTTGGTGCTCTCATGTTAGATGAGATTTGTTTGAAAAAACAAGTTGTGAAAAGGTCCGACATTTATATGTCAACGATTTGACTGTAAGAGTCGCTAGTTGGTTTTTTAAATAGTTGTACCAACACAACCGAGAAAAGGTTTGCACATTGACCCAGTGATGTGACACTTCTAAACGAGTCTATGAAACCGAGATTCATTAGGGTCCAGGGACTTGCTTATGTGGAGGGAAGTTGTTAGACACCCTCCGACATCCGTGTTACGACGGTTATCGCCACTTTTTAATTAAACTGTTATATGAATGTGTGTGTATGTGGGTCAATGTGCAGTTATTTTGATGTAGTTCTATGCCTCGTTCGCACCTATATGCACAGGGTTTGAATTTGTATAAAAATTCAGTTTTAAACAAAATATAGCAGTGATGTTTTGTAAAAATGAGGTTTTTCAAACTCTGTGCTCAATAGTAATTGAGGCATTTGATACTTCCATTTTATTAAATGTTCGGCTTGATTGCTTTTATTTTTGAGATGTGAAGCATCTTCAAAAAAATAATATATATAGCAGTGCCGAACTCCTTGTGGGCATGAAAGTCATCTAAGGAAATTCAAACACCATGAATAATTTACAAAAGTCGCCTCACAATTTGAAAATGTCTATCACGGAGGCTCGAATCTAGATTGATGAGATCTAATATGTGATCACATGATTCCTAGGCTCACATTATGTCACAATTTATATGAAAGTAGTAAGCAGTTATATATATAAAAGCTGTAAATATATATAAAGACATGATCAACCACCACGAAGAACCTCCATGGGGGATCGGAAATGTAAATATATAAAAGCGGTAAATATATATATAGACATGACCAACCACCACGAAGCACCTCCATGGGGGATCAGAAATGTAAATAAAGCAATAAATAAGATCAACCGCCACGAAGTAAACTCCAGGCGGGACTAAATATAAATAAAGCAGTAAAAGGCCACGAAGTAAACTCCAGGCCTGACAAAAATGTAAATATATATATATATACATCTCGGCTCGGTTTATCATTTCAATAATTTGTCGCTATATATATATATATAAAAAAAGTAAACGCACCGAATGTAAAATTCAGGCTCATCGAACAAAGTCCGACAAAATTTTATATATATATATATATATATATATATATATATATATATATATATATATATATATATATATATAAGCGATAAATGCTCCGGATGTAAAATCAGGCTCATCAAACATAGTTTGACAATAGTTCATATATATCATATATATATAGTGTATATATATATATATATATATATATATATAAGTAAATAAATGTTCCGGACATGAGTCCAGGCTCAGTCGAGGCATAACTCGATAATGTTAGTCCATATATATATATATATAAACAAAAGAAAATAAAAGCCATGGACCGAAGTCCGGGCATACACACGTAACACGACTCTCAATGTGAAGAACGATGTGCGCAAAGATGAATAAAAAGGCTTTAAAGTGTGTAAGAAGACTTACAGTGGACTACCAAAGAAGACTTCTATAGCTTTAAAAAGATGAACACTCGGCTCCCACCAGTAAAAATATGACTGAATATAAGCTCACAAGTGTTTAAAATGAGAAAGCACTCAGTTTAGGGTGTGTTTAGAGCAAATTGGACAGGGCTTCCTCGTCGTTTTCTCTTCAAATATGGTCACCCCAAGCCCTCTATTTAGAGAGGATGGAGCCACAGGTACACATGCGGCATCCGCGGATGTACCTACGGCTGCCCGGGGTGCCCCGGGCTCCGCGGGTCCTGCCGTCTTGAAGTACGTGCACGAATGCAACGTAATGTCCGTTTGAACTTGTAGAACTTCAATCCAAGCCTCCGATTGATGTGTATAAGACCTTTTACGGAGTGTTTTTATCGAGAGCTACACAAATGACATGGGATTGGAAGTTGTTAGAAGTCAGGAAGATGGGACCATGCCCTTGGTCTTCAAGCTTCAAATTCCATCTGGTGTGTTGTCCTGTGTAGTAGTCACTCGGGATTGCAGCTATTTAGCTCTTGTGGGACATTTCTATGTAGAATGTATGTTGAGATGTTATTGAGATGGCGCAATGTGGAATCAAGGTGGCAAAATGACGAATTCGCCCCTTACCGAGGTTATCTCCAATTTGGGCTGATAAAGCAGTTATTGCTCAGGGTTATCTCTGAGATTGAGCTGCTGCAAGTACTGGATGTCCTCAAGGTTTTCTTTGAGGTGTGCCTGACCTCCCGAGGTTATCTCCGGGTTTGGAGCTGAGTTCCTCGGTGTGAGTCCCGAGGTTGAAGCTGACTGCATGGATTGAGATGAGTATCTCAGGGGTTATCTTTGGAACTGCAACTGCACTTCATGGGATTATCTCCAAGGTTGACATTGTCTTTCCCGGTGTTGTTTCTGAGACTAAGACTGAGTATCTCGGGGTTATCTCCGAGATGAAATGGCCTTCTCCGGTGTGATTTCTAGTATTGGAACTGCATGCCTCGGGGTCATCTCCGTGGTTGGAACTAAAACTTTCGGTGTTATTTCCGGGAATGAGTTGAGCTGTTCTCCAGTTTTATCTCTAAAAGATGATTCTGCCCTCCTACAATGTTAGTAATAGGTATGCAAAAAATTTTGAGTGTCTACATATGCCCCTCTTTATCATATTCATGTAATGCAATGGCATGGATAGGATAAAGAATACTAGACACTTGAAATGCAACAAGATGATCATGATGCAATGTACAACAACATGATGTGAATGTATGTGGTTTGTTGGATTATTTTCCAACATGGTAGGATGATTGTCGGCTCCCCTTGACTTCTAATGGTATTGACAGTTATTACTGACAATCCTGATGAACTGTCTTGGACGTGCAATCCAGTGCTCTCAAAAGCTTCCAGGATGTTAACATTGGGGTTATCACCAAAGTTCTTAATCCTTAATACATACTTCTCATTAAAAATGCATCTCTCATATACAAGAGATTATGTGGGAATAGAGCTTTGTCTATTGAGGATGTGTATAACATATTCCATCATCGGTCCTCCCCAATGAGGATGTTCTTCCCTGGTTTGTACTGCTAGGTCTTTATGTTGCTCTGTTGGAGTAACTGCCAACAGTCGGTGTTGTCAAGGTTGCCTGACCTTTATTGACATGTGCATACCCGGATGAGATCCCTATTGGGGATAATGTCAAGGCTGCTTGACCTTCGTTGACGTGTGAATCAACGGATGATTGTATGAAAACCCGCTACGGAAAAGATTTTAGGGCTATGACCCTGAATTGATGGCATCGGAACTTTGTGAGGTATTACTTAATGTAGTTTGCAATAGCTGAGATCAATTGTATAGTGTACCCTGTGTTTGGGTGAATTCCAATGAGTGATATGTAAAGCCACAACTTGAGCCGTGAAAACTAGGATTTCAGGATATTCTGCTCAATCGCGTAGCGTTTTTATTCCTGATTTGGCCTTTTTAGCTTGTGAGAACTCCTTTACAACTCAAACTGGACCGAGCCGGAGGGGTGGGCCCCATTCTCGCTATATCTTTTGATAGTCCTCTATTAGTAGTTGGGGGTCTATGCCCCATTTCCCTGTATTCTTAGCTATACAGAGATGTATTAGATGATGATGTACTTAGGAATGTATATACTTTTATTCCCTACATCATATTGCCATCTATTATTTATTATGCATGTATTATGTTATGCATATGTATGTATGTCCAGAGATATTCAGCATTGACCCTTGGATGGTGTTATGACACGGCCCACACAAATGACTTCTTCGACAGTTAGCCATATTGATCATACCCCACCAGTATTGGTGGCATCCCGTCTGAGATCGTCATATAATAGTATGTCACCTTCAGACAGGGTGACTATAGATCAATTATTATAGCATACTATGACTCTCCTGATGTTTCAAGTTCCCGTAGGCTTTGTAGAGGGTATGCTGGAGCATTGGATACCAAAGAGGCATGTTTTCCGATTTAGTATCCATGAGTTGACTCCTACCTTGGAGGAGTACGCACGGTTGATGGCGCTGCCACTGGAAAGACCTTGCACGTGGATGGCTATCGGCGACATGATCCGACAGTTTATGACCCTCACCGAGCTGAGGCGTAGAGTTGTGCAGGATGAGATAACATCCGGCCACGTTGTATCCCAACATTTTCTGATGGACGGATTTGGCTCAGAGGATAGTTATACACGACATTCCGGGGATTTTACCATGCCGGAGGATCATTGGCATTTGGCCAGAGTAGATGTACTGCTACTGTGTGTATTATCATATGTATATATGCCACGGTACATGGATGAGTTAGACATTGGTGTCATTATGGCAGTGAGAGCTCTCAGGGAGGTTTACACCATTATACCGATGATTGTAGCAGAGACATTGAGGTCGACCACATATTGCAGTACTTACCCTACAGGGGTATTCACAGGTAGTTCGGTCATGTTGTATGTATGGTTTATGTCACACTTGAGACCGATTGGTACATTCTGGCAGCATGGGTATTGTTTTACCCATGAGATAGCCATGTCATACTCCTTTCAGCCTGCGGAGTGTACAGATCCTGCATCTTAGTCCATTTTCCTAGCAGGGATTGGAGATCCATTTGATGTATTATCGTGTACAGGGCTTTGTTCACCCTACAGCTACATCACTCATGCTCCGGGCATGGATTATCTCCCTCTAGCTGGTTTAAGGGGCATGACTACTTACCACCCACTGGCTATAATTTGTCAGTTTGACCAGTTCTAGGATTTCCATCCTTTTGAGGGGGCATTGAGTCATCATTTGGCTTCCCGCCACTTGTCAGTAGAGGACAGATCCAGGGTGTATGCCTATTGGGATCAGTGTAAGCTTGCTGCATTTTCTGTTAGCCATCCAGGTCATTCTACAGAGTATTCTGCATGGATGGAGACAGAGTCTACATTGGTTGTGGTAGTATCCACATTGTCGGGGATTGATTCTGATGATGGGGAGCCCATAGAGGACATTAATATTCCCACGGAGGAAGAGCCATTTACTGGGTTGCCAGCAGCTCTTGCAGATTCTCCTAGTATGAGTGTTACTGTGATTCAGCATTCAACACAATATCTAGAGCAGAGTCTTCATTTGATGACCTTTGAGAGAGATCAGGCTAAGGCCTTGATGTTGATAGCTCTTGATGGGAGAGACACCGCTCTATTGGAGAGAGATGAGGCCAGATCAGCCAGAGATGCATTGATTATAGAGCGTGATGTCGCCTATCACCGGGATGTGGCAATTCTGAGATAGTACTTCGTTGATATCCTCACGGTAGCATCGTTGTCGATATAAGTGCATATATTTATGAGCATCATGCGACTATGAAATTGGCCTCGGATCTGCTAGCTCGTGTAGATACCCTTGGGCAGGAGCTTGCAGCGTTACCCCCTTCTTCGGAGAGAGATGCTATGTTAGATCTGATAGTCTGCATACATACCGATCTGTAGTTAGACTTGTATTTTCCTGCACAGACTAGCTTAGCCATTTTGTCATGTACAACACATATTGTATATATCAAACAACATTATATATGGCAGGGAAATATATTTTGATTCACTTCCCTTTCAGTTGTGTCTTGATACTTGCTTGATTTTTGCTTGTTTCTTTAGAGCTTATGATCTTGATGTATTCTGAACTCATCCTTGATGAGTGGACATTGAGACATCGTAGGATCTTTCAGAATGGATCATTGATCCGTGTGTATCCCTACCCTCTTTGGTGTCTTGGGACTAGTTTCTGTATGGAAATTGTCGACGTCGGGATTTTTATTTATCCCTTTTCGTTTCTTGTTCTTTGGTGTTCTCATGTTATGTGAGATTTGTTTGAAAAAACAAGTGAAAAAGGTCCGACATGTATAATGTCGACGATTTGACTGTAAGAGTCGCCAGTTGGTGTTTTTAACTGGTTGCACCAATGCAACTGGGAAAAGGTTTGCACATTAACCCAGTGATGTAACACTGCTAAACAGGTCTGTGAAACCAAGATTCATTTGGGTTCGGGGGCTTGATTATGCGGAGGGAAGGTATTAGGCACCCCCCGACATCCGTGTTGCCATGGTGACCACCACTTTTCAAGAAATTGTTATATGAATATGTGTGTGTGTATGTATGGATCAATGTGCAATTATTTGGAGGTAGTGTGAGGCCACGTTCGTACCTATATACAAAGGGTTTTAATTTATATGAAAAATTCAGTTTTAAACATGATATAGCAGTGAAGTTTTGTAAAAGAGGTTTTTCAAACCCTGTGCTCAATAGTAATTGAGACCTTTTCATACATCCATTTTATTATTAAATGTTCGGCCTGTTTGCTTTTATTTTCGAGATGCGAAGCATCTTCGAGAAAATAATATATAGCAGTGCCGAACTCCTCATAGGCATGAAAGCCATCTAAGAAAATTCAAACACCGTGAATAATTTACAAGCTTCTTACAACTAAAAATGTTCATCACGGGAACTGAATCTAGATTCAGTAGACTGAATCTGTGATCACATGATTCCTAGGCTCACATGATGCCGCAGTTTATATAAAAAGTAGTAAGCAGTTATATATATAAAAGTTGTAAAATATATATATATATATATATATATATATATATATATATACACACACAAACATGATCAACAACCACGAAGCACCTCCATGGGGGATCGGAAATGTAAATATATAAAAGAGGTAAATATATATATAGAGAGACATGATCAACCACCACGAAGCACCTCTATGGGGATCGAAATGTAAATAAAGCAATAATGCGATCAACCACCACTTAAGTAAACTCAAAGGACGAAATGTAAATAAAGCGGTAAAATGCCACGTAAGTAAACTCCGAACTGATGAAATATATATATATATAAGCGGTAAAATGCACAGGATGTTTCTCAATCCCATTTCGGTTTATCATTTCAAATGATTTTTCATATATATATATATATATATATATATATATATATATATATATATATATAAGCAAGTAAACGCTCCGGATGTAAAATCCAGGCTCATCGGATATAATCTGACAACAGTTCATATATATAAGTATATATATACAGACAGATATGAAAACCACGGACCGAAGTTCGGGCATACACACGCAACACGACTATCAATGTGAAGAATAGTGTGTGTAAAGATGAAGAGAAAGGCTTTATAGAGTGTGAGAAGACTTACAGTGGGCTACCAATGTAAGACCCCGAATTTTGTGAATAAAGATTTAATTTTCTCGAAATATTTTTTTCGAATATTATGGTGTGGATTTGAGATAATGTTATAGTTGTGGGTAATATTTATAAATTTTGAAATGTATGCAAGTTGTTATAAAATATTCGTTTGGTAAGGGAATATTCTTTTTGTCGAGAAATATCCGTACGACGGCATAATCATTGGTGGACCCCACAACGGAAGTATTGTCGTAGTAAGAAAACGATAGAATTATTTTTTAATAAAAATAACGGCGAAAATGTTACCGTTAAAACTGTTGAACTACTCAGTAGTAAAAATACAGTAATACGCGTGGTTGCATAGTAGCACACTGAAATTCAGATAAGGCACACTTAGAAGGGGGGGTTGAATAAATGTGGATATAAATTATGACCAATTTAAATTCTTTAAACCAAATTATTGAATGTAGTCTACTATATTGATGAATGTAGCTTGCTGAATGAATATGGTCTACCGAATTGAATTTTTGTTTAAGAAAATATCTTGGTGTTTTTGTAAGTTAAATAAAATATTTGATGATAACAAAAATTCTCACGATTAAGTTTTGTTTATTTACCAAATCAATTAACTTGAATGGAATTAAGTTAAATCAATTAATAAAAATAACACCAAGATTTTTACGTGGTTCGGCTATTACCCTCTATAATAATAGCATACTCCACGTCCAATACCAACTAGTATTGGAGACTCACTTTTATTTCTTTAAAAGACTCTTGTTACAATACAGATTCTATAAAATTGAATTACAATAATTCACTTGAGCACTCTTGCTCCTTGTGCACCAATGCACTTCTTAAGCACCTATGCTTCCTTGAACCTGTTTGTAAACAAACCTTAATCCACCTGGATTAAATTTCCTTAGACAACACTTAGTCTAAAAAAACAAATTAAGATTACAATAATAGAGGTCTAACGATCAAAGCAAATAAGCAATTTAACAATGCAAGGCTCAACTAAATGAATGCAATGATCAAATAATAAAAGATAGATATCACCAATATGAAGCTCACAAAAGTTGACTGAAAATATCAATTGATCGTGACTCAAAATTTGCACCAAAAAGAGAATAGCTTTCAAAGATTGTGAGTGCAAAATATTAATTCAAGTGTTGTAAGTGTTATTATTGTTCTTTATTCTCGAAATTTGCTTTTATAGGCCAAAAACATAATACCATTGCTTTATAAAAATTTACGTTGAAAATTAAATTGCAACGTTCCAATGATTTTCTGTTGAAAACAAACATAACAAATCCAATAACCTTCGGATAAATGTTGGACTTTTTCATAAATAATCTAGATAGAGACCAAGTCAAATAGGACTAGACCTGTAGCAATTATGATTCTTAAAAAACAAACAGCTGCCACAATTGTTTAAGAGATATTACTACCTTTCAAAAGATAATGGAGTGTTAACTTTGTAAATATAAGAAAGTGTAACATCACACAACTCTCCAGGATAATCATTATCTTATATTCCCAAGACTTAGGCATTTAATTCAACCAACAGATAATGATCACATCTTTAACGCCACAATCTTTTGTGCTTCCAACAAATTACACATGTTATACAGCTTATATAGAATCAGAACTATCTTATAACACAGGTAATATAATTTAATAAAACAGGATAATAATTATCATATTAATTTTATGCATGCATAATCATGTAATAACAGTTAGCATAAAATTAAGCATGCACGAAACATTAATTTTTTTAAATCAACTTAAATGCACACATAAAATGTCCTAGAGCCTTGTATTGAAAATTTGAATATTTGCAATGACCTTACATATTTTTCCTAAGACACAAAGCATCTTCATTCTTTTTGAATAATCCATCAAACAATTCTTGAAACAATTTCCTGAAATTCAAAATAAAGAATTTAGTACCAATGAACAAGTCATCATCAAAACATTAGGCTAGAATGTGACATAATCAACATTCTCCCCCTTTTTGATGATGACAACATAAATAAATGAAACTCCCCCTAAATTTATGCATACAACTTATTTCAGGAAAATTTTTTGTAACCTGCATATGTTAGTATCATACTAAATCAAAGATCAGATCATAATATTATCAAAATAAAGATGAAAACATCAATCTTAGCATGCAACAAAAAAAACACCATCAGTCTTAATAATCCAGGCAAACATGCCTACAGAACATGAAATGATACCAAATGAAATTCTTCGGAAATTCTCCCCCTTTGTCATCATGCAAAAAGAGAAGACCTCAATCAATCAATATCTTTGAGATTGGCCCGTTGTTCAGTAAGAGTGGTAAAGTATGGTCGATGACGAAGGCGATGAAGACGCTCTTCCAAAGTGTAATCGTTTGCAAGTCGAGGTGGTCGAGGAATAATGGTTGCAGGAGGAAGTTCCATATCCAGAAAGTCACCCTTGTATTCAGCCATCCAATTGTTCATTGGCCATTCGGGAATTGGAGAATACATTGTTGGAACATGAAACCTTTGGCCTATATCATTGAACCTGGTGGCCATAAAATCTGCAATCTCCCCGAGTTGATAACTGACAAATTTCACCTCTTGACTTAACTGACATGTGTTCCGATTAAATTTTCGTTGGAGTGCTTCAACCATAGCCATCGTCTGAATCTCAAAACCTGCCTGAAGATCAATAAATTCATCTTCAACCCGATGATATAGTTTATTGATTTCTGGAGCATCCATCGGTAGCTTCCCTTTCTCAAGAATCACAAGCCGATTTCTTATTTCAACCAAATCAGCTTTCACAGAATTTTGAGTTTGTAAAATCTCATTCAAAACATTCATAACATCAGACTCATGAAAATTCGGCAAAGAAGATGAAGATGAATCAGGAGTATGAGAAATAGGAGGCGGAGAGGTAATAGGAGGATCAGGGAGAAGACGAAAAAATTCACTAGCATGAAAAGTAATGTGAGATTTTGTCAAATTGCTAGTGTCAATAAGCTCATGATTTGTGACAGAAATTTCATCATCAAACGAGATCTTAAAATGTTGAAAAAGTTTTGTTAAAAACTTGCTGTAAGGAAGACACTTCTTGCTTTGACGAATGCAACTTTGTATATGAGACAACATCATTTGAGAAAAATTAAAAACCTTTCCTTTGAGAATCATAGCCACAACAACCAAATCCTGATAAGTAAAATCGGCTCCACCCACAGCGTGAAGCAGATTATCTAGAACCAACTTATGTAATACACATGCGATGGGACACACACTCACGGTTTTTGGAAGAATCAAGGATGTAAGAGAGAAATCATTCATCACAATATGAAAGTCATTCTAATGGATGAAAAGGAATATTAGCAGCACCTTTTAAAGTGAAAGGACAAGGTCCAGCAGAAGAAATACCAAGAATGCTTCCAAAATCAATACTGGTAAAAAATAAGGATTTACCCTTGACAAATGTTGTAAAACAGTCCCCATTGAATTCAAGATTAGTGTAGAATTATTGGACTAACCGAGGATAAGCAATAGTAGGAGGAAGCAGCATAGAGGAAATGTTGCAATCAGTGAAGAGTTTTTCCAAAACAGAGTGTTTTAAATAAAATAGATCTAGAGATTTTTCATACACAAATTGCTTTATAGCTACGGAGTTTTTGAAACGAGTTTTGAAACTAGGTCCTCTAAAGAAATTTTTTTGCGAATCAAAATAGGATGAAAATGGATTTACCAGATTAGAAGGAGACTCAGGCTATGAGAAAATCTGTTCTTCATCCACTGGCCGCTTCATCTTGTCCGGTGAGAGACTTGGAGGTTTTTTCGACTTTGGAGGTTTTAGGAATCGAACAAAAACTAGAATCGAGATTTTTTCATGGTGTTTTCATCTTTGTTCAGTGAAGATGAAAAGAAGGGTTTTGGATAGATCACTTGCTAGGATTTGAAAGATCGACGATTGAAGAAAAAATTGAAACCATAAGAAATAGGAATCAATTAGAACTCTGTCACCATAAGACGTGTGTCTTTTCAACTTTCAAAAAAAAAATTCAGCTACTGTTCCGTATCTCAAGGCATAAACCTTTACTTTTCCCAATGACATCCAGCTATATTAATAGGGATATGTATCTAGAACATAATTTGAGCAGAGAAGGAATGGCAAACAGATATATATTTTATCAGATATCATGCAGAAAATAAATGATACATATATGTATAAAATATAATCTGCATGTCATAAAATTTTAAGCACGTAAATCACAATTATATCATGCACATTCCAAGTTCTCTCCTTAGCATACAAAATCTTTCCTCACTCAAGGGTTTAGTAAAAATATCAGCTAATTATTTTTCGGTAGGAATAAAAACCAATTTAACTAACCCATTTAAAATATTATCCCTTAAAAAATGATGTCTTACCTCTATATGTTTTGTACGTGAATGCAAAACAGGATTCTTTGATATGTCAATAGCACTATAATTATCACAATATATAGGCACATTATTGCAGATTATGTCAAAATCACATAGAGTTTGTTTCATCCATAATATTTGAGAGCAACAACTCCCTGCAACTAAATATTCACCCTCAGTGGTTGATAAAGCAACCGAAGTTTGCTTCTTACTATGCCACGAAACAAGACTTTGTCCCAAAAATGTACAAGCACCACTTGTACTTTTTCTATCAATTTGAAACCCTGCATAGTAAGCATCTAAATAACCCATTAGTTCAAAATGATTACTTATCGGATAAAATAACCCTAAATTTATAGTACCACTTAAATATTTAAAAATTCTTTTAACTGCTTGTAAGTGGGATTCTTTGGGTTTTGCTTGAAATCGAGCACAAAGACATACACTATACATTATATCAGGTCTAGATGCAGTTAAATATAGCAAAGAACCAATCATACCTCGATATTTAGTTACCTCTACATCTATACCTTTATCATCTGAAGTGAGCTTAATAGATGTACTCATTGGTGTAGCCTTTGAGTTGGTTCCTTCAAATCTGGATCTTTTGAGTAACTCTTTTGTGTACTTGGTTTTGATGAATATAGATCCCTTCCCTTGTTTGCTTAATTTGAAGTCCCAAAAAGTAATTTAGCTCACCCATTAAGCTCATATCAAATTCAAATTCCTTATGCATACACTTTGAAAACCACTCACAAAGAAAATCATTAGTAGCACCAAATATTATATCATCTACATATATTTGAACAATGATTATTTCTTATTTTTTATGTTTAATAAATAAGATAGAATCTATTTTACCTCTAGTGAAACCACTTGAAATAAAATAATTACTCAACCTCTCGTACCAAGCCCTTGGAGCTTGTTTCAGACCATAGAGAGCTTTCTTTAGCTTAAAGACATGAGTTGGATATTTCTCATGTTCAAATCCGAGGAGGTCATTTGACATAGACTTCTTCATTGATGTATCCATTAAGAAACGCACTCTTTACATCCATTTGATAAAGCTTGAATTTCTTATAACAAGCAAATGCCAACAATATTCGAATAGACCTAGTCTAGCAACTGGAGCATAAGTTTCTTCGTAGTCGATCCCTTCTTGTTGATTGTAACCTTGAGCCATTAGCCTTGCTTTGTTGCGAGTGATTGTTCCATGCTCATCAAGCTTATTTTTAAACAACCATTTTGTTCCAATGACAGACGCATCTTTAGGAGGAGGCGTTAATTCCCAAACTTGACATCGTTCAAATTGTTGTAGTTCATCTTGCATTGCTAGCAGCCAATTTTCATCAAGTATAGCTTCCTTAACATTCTTTGGCTCAACTTATGATAGAAATGCAGAAAACGCGCATTGATTCTGTAGGTTTCTTCGTGTAGTAACTCCTTTGTTTATATCTCCAATGATATTTTCTGGTGGATGATCCTTGAGATATTTTGCTTTCTTTGGCATTTGAACATCGTGGATTACCTCTTCTTGTTGAAGAAAATTTTCTTGAGTTCCTTCTTGTTCTTTTTCATGTGGATCATTCAATTCAGCCTGTTGAGTTTGTCCATTCGGTTTGCTGAATGGTTCTCTTCGGTTTGCTAAATTTGTGAAAATCTCCAAATTTCCTGCATCCTCTTCTCTTTCTTTTGGAAGATCATTATTAGTCTCATTGAAAGTTATATGAATTGATTCTTCATCACATAACTTGTAAATATTAAATACACGATATGTCTTGTTGTTATGTGAATAACCAATAAAAATACCTTTATAGGATTTAGCATCAAATTTTTCCAAGTTATCACTAGTATTTAATATAAAACATTTAGACCCAAATACTTTGAAATAACTTATATTAGGAATTTTATTATTCAAAAGCTCATAAGGAGTTTTCAAAATAATAGGACGAATAAGAACTCTATTTAACACATAACATGAAGTATTAACAGCTTCAGCCCAAAATTTCTTTGGAAGTTTGCTTTCTTGTAAAAGTGTTCTAGCTGTTTCTTGAAGTGTTCTATTTTTTCTTTCCACTACTCCATTTTGTTGAGGGGTTCTAGGAGCTGAAAACTCATGGCTTATACCTTTTTGATCACAAAATGTAATAAAGTCTTTTTAAAATTTGGTACCATGATCACTTTTAATTTTTATAAGTTTAAAACTATACTTATTCTCTAAATTTCTTATCAATTTCTCAAACTCTTTAAATGCTTCATCTTTGGTTCTTAAGAATAATACCCATGTATATCTAGAAAAATCATCAACTATGACAAATGCATAAAATTTACCATTAATACTAGCATGCCTTTCTGGGCCAAATAAATCAAGATGAAGTAATTGTAAAGAAGTAGAGGTTGATACCATATTCTTTGCACTGAATGATGTCCTTACTTATTTTCCAAGTTGGCAAGGGACACATATTCCCTTCTTTTCATATTTTATCTTTGCAAACCTTTGACAAGATTCTTTGAGGACAATTTCTTGATTAGATCCATGTGAACATGTCCCATCCTCTTGTGCCACATGATTAGCCTCATCTTGCATGGATCTGAGACATAATTCTTCATCTTGTTCCTCAAAGTCGATAGTATATATATTTCCTTCTCTTTGTGCAACTAGAGAAACATTATTAGTACCATGAGAAATAATGCATTTTTCTTTATCAAAAGCGACTTGGTGACCATTGTCCATTAATTGACTTATACTAATAAGATTAAATTCAAGGCCAGATTAACAAGATGAACATTATCGATGTTAACCTTACCATTACCGAATTTACCTTTTCCAACAATCTCACAAGTTTGATTATCTCCGAATTTGGCCGTTCCATTTTTTCTTCTTGATTTTTAGTTCCACGAACTTTGATTTGTCACCGGTCATGTGGCGAGAGCATCCTTATCAAGAATCCACTTTTGAGATGGAACCTTCGCCTTGAAACATACACATCAAGAAAAATTGATTTATCTTTTGGTACCCACATCATTTTGGGTCCTTTAGGGTTGAAGTTACAAGTAAATCAACCTTTTAACCCATACCTTTTAATCTTATTTTCTTAAAACAATTTATGTCCAAGTGACCTTTAATACCACAGTTTTTGCATGTTGTGAAAGGAGAACAATAATTCAATTTGAAAGCGTGACTTGGATCTAAGCACATTCACATTCTCGGTTTTATGGTGGGATTATAACCTATTCCTTGTCTATCAAAACTAGGTTTTTGCTTTCCTAACATGACAGTTAGATTATCTTCTCCTTAAACGAATCTAGCGAGAGATATTTTTAATGAATCTACTTCTTTTGAAGTTCATTAGTATGAATGGGTTTAGACTGAGATTCATTACCAAAAGCATCAATACATACATCTCGCATTTTCAATTCATTTGTCAATTTTCAACTTCATTGTTCAAGTAAGTCACTTTGTTGAAAAGAACTTTGTTATAATTCTCAAGAAAATCATTTTTAGCAATCAAAACTTTTTCTTCTTTACATATAGATTCCTTTTCAATATTTTTCTTATCATCTATCAAAGATTCTACTTCACCCATTAATGTGTTAACTAAGTCTTTCAAATATGCATTCTTTTCTTTCAATTTCTCATTTTCTTGTTTCAAGGAAATATTTTCAAAAATAGATACCTCATTTGATTCACCTTCTATTCCCATGAAGCATACTTGAGCTATCTCATCCTTGGCGTCGACCTCAACTTCAGATTCTTCTTCATCACTCCAAGTGACCAGTGCCTTGTTCTTCTTATTATCCTTGAAGCCTATTTTTCCTTTATTCTTTAGTTGAAAACAGTCTTTCTTGAAGTTCCCTGGACGTCCACATTCAAAACACATTTCTTCAATTTGTTTTCCTTTGCCTTTGAAGGTATTCTTTCGTTTATTCTTTCTTTGTAGAAGTCCTTTGAGTCTCCGTGACATCATAGCTATCTCTTCGTCAGAATCATCATCAAGCTCTTCTTCATTTCCTGCATTAAGAGCTAAAACCTTTCTACGAGGAGTTTCCTCCTCATCATCACACCTCTTTAACTGATGTTCATATTCCTCAAGTTCACCAAAAAGGGTTAGTGTATCCATAGTAGATATAGTAGAGGAATCTTGAAGAGTAGTAATCTTAGATGCAAACCTCTTAGGCATAGCCCGAAGTAACTTACGATTAATCTCACTTTGTGGAATTGATTTGTCCAGTAGGTTTAAAGAGTTCAGAAGAACAAGGAATTTTGCTTGAGCCATCTTTATAGTTTCATCTTTCTCAAGTTTGAACATCTCATAGTCATGCATAAGCATGCTTAGTTTAACTTCTCAAACTTTTGATGTTCCTTCATGACTCACCACTAGAGTATCCCGAATTTCCTTAGTTGTGTTGCATGAGGATACTTTGTCAATCTCGGACTGCACCATGCCGCTTAATAGAGTATTCATCACCCTTGAGTCATAGGAACCATGAAGGTTTCAGTTGAATCCATCTCTAGCAAAGTCTTTGGAGTACCATCATCTTTCCTTGGAATAACTGGTCCATTCTCCACAACCCACCATTCCTAAGGATCTCTTTTAAGGTAGATCCTCATTCGGAATTTCCAGAAGTTGTAGTTTTCAGTTCCATGCAGCAGTGGGGGTCTATTGGTTGATTGACCTTCTTGATTGTTGTTTCCGAACTGTGTCATGTCAGAATCTTTCCCTATAAGTCACTTTTAAGACCAAGTAAGTAGAGTCACGCTCTGATACCAAATGAAATTCAGATAAGGCACACTTAGAAGGGGGGGGTTGAATAAGTGTGGATATAAATTATGACCAATTTAAATTCTTTAAACCAAATTATTGAATGTAGTCTACTATATTGATGAATGCGACTTCTTTGAATGAATATGGTCTCTAGAATTGAATTTTGTTTAAGAAAATATCTTGTTGTTTTTGTAAGTTAAATAAAATATTTAATGATAACAAAAATTCTCACGATTAAGTTTTGTTTATTTACCAAATCAATTAACTTGAATGGAATTAAGTTAAATCAATTAATAAAAATAACACCAAGATTTTTACATGGTTCGGCTATTACCCTATATAATAATAGCCTACTCCACGTCCAATACTAACTAGTATTGGAGACTCACTTTTATTTCTTTAAAAGACTCTTGTTACAATACAGATTCTATAAAATTGAATTACAACAATTCACTTGAGCACTCTTGCTCCTTGTGCACCAATGCACTCCTTAAGCACCTATGCTTCCTTGAACCTGTTTGTAAACAAACCTTAATCCACCTGGATTAAATTTCCTTAGACAACACTTAGTCTAAAAAAAACAAATTAAGATTACAATAATAGAGGTCTAATGATCAAAGCAAATAAGCAATTTAACAATGCAAGGCTCAACTAAATGAATGCAATGATCAAATAATAAAAGATAGATATCACCAATATGAAGCTCACGAAAGTTGACTGAAAATATCAATTGATCAGCAGCTCAAAATTTGCACCAAAAAGAGAATAGCTTTCAAAGATTGTGAGTGCAAAAATATTAATTCAAATTGTTGTAAGTGTTGTTATTGTTCACTGTTCTCAGCTGCTTTTATAGGCCAAAAACATAATACCGTTGCTTCATAAAAATTTACGTTGAAAATAAAATTGCAACGTTCCAATGATTTTCTGTTGAAAACAAACATAACAAATCCAATAACCTTTGGATAAATGTTGGACTTTTTCATAAATAATCTAGATAGAGACCAAGTCAAATAGGACTAGACCTGTAGCAATTATGATTCTTAAAAAACAAACTGTCGCCACAATTGTTTAAGAGATATTACTGCCTTTCAAAAGATAATAGAGTGTTAACTTTGTAAATATAAAAAAGTGTAACATCACACAACTCTCCAGGATAATCATTATCTTATATTCCCAAGACTTAGGCATTTAATTCAACTGACAGATAATGATCACATCTTTCATACAAGCTTTTGTGCTTCCAACAAATTACACATGTTATACGACTTATATAGAATCGAACTATCTTATAACACGGGTAATATAATTCAATAAACCAGGATAATAATTATTATATTAATTTTATGCATGCATAATCATGTAATAATGATTAGTATAAAATTAAGCATACGAAACATTAATTTTTTTAAATCAACTTAAATGCACGCATAAAATGTCCTAGAGCCTTGTATTGAAAAATCAAATATTTGCAATGACCTTACATATTTTTCCTAAGACACAAAGCATCTTCATTATTCTTGAATAATCCATCAAACAATTCTTGAAATAATTTCCTGAAATTCAAAATAAAGAATTTAGTACCAATGAACAAGTCATCATCAAAACATTAGGCTAGAACGTGACATAATCAACACACACGGTATTGATTATTGATGCTTACGTAAGAAGTCACTCAGTTATACTCAATTATTGCTATAGTAATTGTTGCATCATATCTCTCATATTATTGATTCAATTATGGTCACAGTATCATCTGCATAATATGTTATATTATTAAATCTATAATTGAGACGACAAAGTTATTCATATTATTATTTGCAATATTGAGAATGTCTAGAAGTTCTGTCAAGGAGATGTTAGATAATCTAATTGCACGCCAATAGGGAGAAATCCTTATCGAAAAGTGTTGTGTAAAATCTAGTTATGCACAACACGCAAGTATACGTGGTCAACAAATAATAAAGTGATAAGTAGAGTATCGTTCCCACAGAGACAATTTAGTAAGAAACTTAACTTCACAATTATCAATTTCCTATTAATCCTAATTTTATTAAACTATCCAATTCAATGATTAAAAATTATAGAAACTAAATTAAAAACAAATAAACTACCATAAACCAATCACCAATATCAAAATCTAGAATGTCAAACAATCAATGGACAATTAGACTTATGATTTTACCCTAAGCTTCACTCTGATTTTAACATCTTTATTCCAATTCAATGCACTATCCCAATTTATTAATCAAGAACACGAATGTAGTATTAACCACCTCTCGATGCACTAATATCATATTAACGTAAATCTAAAATTAAGATAGAAACACGTTAAACACCTTAATAAACTAACCCACTATATCTCTATGAAGAAGGTTTAAGAATAAGTTCTCTATCCGATTACATGTGATGTCAAGCATTTCTCTACCTTAACATTCATCAAGATTAAGCTATTCACAAAATTCATGAACACATGCTATATCGACTAGGTCTAGATTTGAATATCCTCTCTCGATTCCATATAAATCCACAAAGAATTGTTGATCAGGCAATTCATAGATTCAAGCTCAAATCAATATAGATAAACTGGAAATAGCTTATTAAATTGGAAATCAAAGTTTACAAAATCATAGATTCACTCAAAGATCCATCAAAAGCCTAAAAAGTGAATTAGTTCATAATAAACGACATAAACACTGAATAAATCATGGAAATCATTCTTTCAATTACAAATAATAGCCTAAGATGAAGAATATTGAAAAATACCCTTCACGTAGCCTAGAATCGCAATCATCTCGAAAATCTCCTTAAAATACTCCTCCAATGCTTGCTTAGAAAAATGGAGATTAATCTTCGTAATTTGCCTTGTGTCTCTTTAATCTCATTATTTTTTGTCAATTATATACTTCAACATGTATTCTGATTACAATTACATGCCAATATGAGTCCCAAATCATCACCATCACTTAAGCTCTACGTTTTTAGCATTGGAAACCAACTAGGAGACTCTTCTATTCGCGTACCCAAGCCCCAGCTTGGGTCTTCCCTTTGTAATAGCAAGCCCCGGCTTGCCTACCTGCTGTTAATCTTCCCAGGACCCCAAGCCCTGTCTTGCTTGCAAGGCCAAAATGAGCAAGCCCCAGCTTGGGTACCTTCTGTAAATCTACTGCAATATCCTCTGCAAAAACTACCATAACTACTAATCCAGGAAGAGTTACGGGGCCCTCCACCTATCAAATCGAAGCTATCGACGAGCTCTACAATTTTCATTCTTCGAGGTTTGAGAAATAACGAATTAATAAAGGTCGAAATTAGAGTGGAAGTAGTTGATGTGTAAAACATAATAACTCTTAGCTTTGTCTTTGTTGATAAAAAGGCCATACTCTCGCATCCGAACTTCTGATTGGAATGATACAAGACGTTCTTGAAAGCCAAGAAAAAGTTCTACAACATAATCTAAGTTCCAGGCCAAGAACATGAAATGATCATAAAATGAACACGAAGGCCCGAACGATATCCGGAATTGCTTTTCCATGCATTTGCATACCACTAGTTGCTCACTCAGCTTCCAATCATATAATCTACAAAAGGGAAACAAAATGCATGAAAAGTAACTAAGAAACACGAGATTAAGCAAATAACTCAAGTAATAGATACCGAATAAGTAGGTATAAAACCTACTTATCAAATACCCCCAAACTTAAACCTTTGCTTGTCCCCAAGCAACAACAAAAACAAAAATGCAATGCAATGCAATGGAATGGAATGCAACTAATCTATATGCCTACGAATCCAGCAGTATTAATAAACACAAGTCTATTCAACTGACCTCAACAAAATGAAATTAACATGACAATACTTCATATCAAAACCAATCAACAATTTCCTAGTCAATCATCAAATCTTAAACTGTTATTATTGGTATAGTGCGTGTGTGCTCAACATCCATGCTAACTGATATAATGCTAAATACAACACATAATAGATCTCTTTAAAGGCATCATATAGTGTAAACTCACAAAAATTCATGAACAAGCTAGATCAAACTAAAGTCAAACTTCCACCAAACTCAAGAGTCCAATCCGGGATACTTATGCTTTACTTTGCATTACGGGGGCTTTTTGCTCTTTTCCCGTTTTATTATTTTTTTTAAACCATGACTGTGCAATGTCTCATTCCATTAGGCTAACAGTGCTACTCCTTAGCGAGCTTTCGACCAACGACTCCCAGACCATATAAGACCTTAGGGCGCTAGGTGTAAAGACAATCCCCTCGAGCGTACTTGCTCAAGTAACAAAGGCCCCGAAATAAGACTAGCCACGGTATTTTTTTCATCATTTTTTATTGTTTTTCTTTCTCTTTTTTTTCTGTTTTTTTTCTTTTTTGTAAGCTTATATATCCCAAATTTTTCCCCCAAACTTAAGTTTTTGTCTAAATTTAGCCATCTCTGCCTGTTCATGTCTTTCATTTATTCAAACTAATATTATCCTTAAGAAGTCAATTATGTATCAAATTAAACTTAATCAGTCAACAAAGTTGTCTCTAACGTGCTAACCTGATTATATCAGTTTCAAACAGGAAAAGATTTAATTCACAACAAGAAATCATATTAAAGTTCTAATAATCAGTACTATACTTGTCTACTCAATCCCATTCTCATCATTGGCCAAAATAGACTGTAATTATCAAACAGATGGACTCATGCAAGATGAACATAGTAACTAACTATTATTTTTGAATTTTTGATTTTTTCTTTTTAGATAATATATGATAAACATAACATGATTGCAAAGATAAATAAAAACTATTTACATTCCTAAGCTACTATGCAACTACATGATTACATGAATGCAACATTTAATAATCCTAGCTAATGAAATTAAATATGCAAACATGAAACTAAATCCCCCAAACTTGAAAATTACAATGCCCTCATTGTATAGATAAAGCAATAAATAAGAGAGGACTTCCTTGTAATCGCCTAAGTCTGGGTTGGTGGTGTCTGTTGTTCTTCATCGGAATCGCTGGGTGGAAATTGTGGCATTGGGGTTGGTTGCTGGTATGGGAATTGGGCATTAGGATTAAAGCTCTGGAGCGTAGCTTTCAATGAGGCGAAAGATAGATTCATGGCCTCAAACATGTGGTCCTGCCTCGCTGCTAATCTCCGTATATCTCTTCGTGCTTCCTTATTGTGCTCATCCACTTGTCATTGAAGGTTGAGGAACTGAGGGCTAGATATGACTCCGGGCTATGGTGATGTCTCTGTTTCTTGCTCTCTCATTGTCGCATTCTCCTGAAACTCATCGTCATCCGAGGTGTCCTCAGCGTCAGCCTCATCCTCCGAGGCTGAGGGAAATACAAATCCTACTCCTCTCGGGTGCGACTCGCCTCCGGGCCACACCATATATCTTGCAATCAATCTCGAGTCGAGTGTCTGAAGCGGCATCTGGGTTATCTCATCATCTGACCATCGAACTCCTGCCTGTATACACAACCCACAAATGAGTGATGGGTGTGGCAATCCGCCAGAGAATGGTCCTCGAAGGCATCTTCGGATTAAAAAGTTGATTATAGCCCCTATGTCGATAATGAAATCTTGTACCATGGCATACAAGAGAACTACCTTATCCTTGGGCACATATGACGTGTGTATATGGAAGTAACTTAGCGCACAGAAATGCGTACCATATTTTCCCATACCGACTCAGATCTTTACTGCGAAAGACAGTGCCTCCATGATTTGATTTGGTCCATGAGGTACCCAGCTTTGTCATCTCCTTCATAATAGCCTCATAATCTGGATCATTGTCACGTAAGTGAGCATACTGGTAATATCTCGGCACTCATAACGGATAGTACGTGTTGATGGCGTCGGTACTGAAAGGAACTAACCTACCTCGCACAAAAGCATTGAAGGGAGCCTTAACCTCGGCGTTAGCGTAGAATTCTTTGACCACACTCACAACTGCGGCCTCGGGCTCTGCCGTGAATTTATTCCAACCTTTTTGATATATTTGTTGCATCATTTCGCCATCAACAGGCTCAGGTGCCAACCCCCGCTCTGGTGTGAGTGATTTTTTTACCATATAATTGTAACGGTCGGTGGCGGCGACACTTATGAATTTTCGCTTATCAAAGGTTCGTGTTGGTGGTGTGGCTCCAGAACTCTCTCCTCGTTGCCTCTTTGATGCCGGTTTTGGTGCCATTGATTTGGACTTGATTAGTTTTTCCCCCAAACGTTACTTAAGCAATTTGTCGAACACTTGGTGTGCGAGACTTGACATTCCCACAACTTGGTGATTTGGTTCGAACTATGGTGATAGAAATTGAGGAATTAGAAAACAAACTTCTAACTTCAGTATATGTCCAGGTTGGTTGTAGAGATTTGCACAAACCCTATCTGCAAACTTCCAAATTAGTGTGAATTGATGTTGTCAGATTGTGTGGTGAAGGGTGGATTTATAGAGAGGAGTTTATGTAGGGAATAGTGGGTGACTAGGTGGGAGGAGTGTGTAAGTGTTTAATTATTGTGAGGAGATGGGAAGTAATGTGCAAGGTCGTGGGTGTATGTTGTGTAGGAGTGGGATTGTAGGAAGTTGAAGTATAAGGGAATTGGGATATCATGTCTGCAATCTGTAATTGTCGTAACTTCCTTTCAAAATCTGGACACCCAAGCCCCGGCTTGGGTCTTGTGCTTTCAAGGGCAAGCCCCAGCTTGCCTATCTTCTGCTTATTCACCTTGACCCAAGCCCCGGCTTGCCTTTTGTACTTGGAGAAGCAAGCCCCGGCTTGCTATTAAACTGCTAAGGCATCTTGATCCAAGCCCCGGCTTGCCTTTTGTACTTGGAGGGGAAAGCCCCGGCTTGCTAGCAATCTGCTTAGGCATCTTGACCCAAGCCCCAGCTTGCTTTTTGTTCTTGGAGGGGCAAGCCCCAGCTTGCTAGTGTTCTGCTAAGGCATCTTAGTCTGCTATTGCACTATAGTTTTACTCTTCTTTGCCTCCTTAGTGCATCCCATAGTTTCTTGAGTACCTGATCAACATTAAAGCATACCTATCAGTAGAAATTGAACCACTTCAAGCATGGAGGATAAGATTATTTAAATATCAAATATACTTTAAATAATATTTGATGAATTGACATGAATATATTCTAGACCAAATATTAAACTACCATCTCACTATCATGGATAACATTACTTAAGAAAAGAAAAAGAATAAAAATAAAAATTGGGTTGTCTCCCAGTTAGCGCTTGATTTTAAGTCATTCAGCCTGACTACTCCCTGTTTATGGTGCGTCTGCAAGTGTGATAGCTATGGCGTTCATGTTGGACTCGCCACCCTAATAGTGCTTTAATCTGTGACCGTTGACCTTAAAAGTTTCTAAAGGATTCCGACTGTAGAGTTCAACGGCGCCATGAGAGAACACCCTTTTTATTATAAATGGTCCAGACCATCTTGACTTAAGTTTGCCTGAGAACAATCTCAATAGTGAAGTTGAACAAAAGGGTGATTGCCCGGCTTGATGTTCTTTGCATAATTTTCTTGTCGTGCCATCTCTTGACCTTTTCCTTGTATAACTTTGAGTTCTCGTAGGCTTTGAAGGCGAAATTAAATCGAGCTTATTTAATTGCGATGTCGTCTTTTTCCCCCTACATTTGCTTGATCGAAATTGAGTTTACGAATCGTGATAAGCCTTATGATGTAACTTTCGTAGGTAGATGAAAAGCCTTTCCGTCTGATAGTTGATATGGTGACATCCGATCGATGTTTTTATACGTGATCCGTGTAGGCCCATAATCGTCATCAACTCTGAGCGACCAATCCTTTCGATTCGGATTCACCACTTTTCCAAGATTCTCTTGACTTCCTTATTCGAGACCTCGGCTTGTCTCTTTGGTTTGGGGATGATAAGTTGTAGCTACCTTATGGTTGACCCCATACTTTGCCGATAGAGTTGTGAATGACTTGTTACAAAAGTGACTACCTTAAATCGCGATAATTGCTCTTGGCGTGCCAAACCTTGTGAAAATGTTCTTTTTGTAGGAATTTGAGGACCACCTTGGCATCGTTTGATGGTAATCTTTTGCGACTTGACCCACTTTGATCGTAGTCCTTTGCCAAAGTAGAATATCTTGATTGTTCGGAGATGAAGGAATGGCCCCATGAAATCAATGCCCCATACATCAAAAATTTCAACATCAAGAATCATTCGTAGAGGCATCTCATTCCTTTTTGAAATGTTGCCCACCCTTTGACATCTATCACATGTTTTAACAAAATGGTGGGCGTCCTTGAATAGTGTAGGCCAATAAAACCCAGATTGCAACATCTTCGTTGCTGTCCTCTCACTCCCATAATGTCCGCCATATGCAGATGAGTGACACTTATGCAAAATGTTCTTCACTTCACTATAGGGCACACACCTTCTAATCATCTTGTCGGCACACTGTTTGAACAAGTAAGGCTCATCCCACATGTACCATTTCACGTCATGAAGAAACTTCTTTTTCTGTTGTCTTGTGAGATCAGGTGGAAGTACGTTGCTCACAAGATAATTTGCATAATCTGCATACCAAGGAAATTCTACATTTATTCCAAACAGTTGTTCATCCGGGAATGATTCATTGATTTAACATTTGTCCTCTTTCAATTTCCCTTGGTTTTCCAGCCTAGACAAGTGATCGGCTACCTGATTCTCCATCCCTTTCCTATCTTTTATTTCTAGATCAAACTCTTGAAGTAGGAGAATCCATCGGATAAAGGCGTGGCTTAGCATCTTTTTTATTATTAGAGCAAGAATAATTTGAATGGTCCGTGTAGACTATTACCTTAGTTCCGATCAAGTATGCCCGAAATTTGTCAAACGCATACACCACTGCAAGCAACTCCTTCTCCGTAGTTGTATAATTTATTTGAGACTCTATGAGCGTTTTGCTTGCATAATATATAGCGTGAAATACCTTCTCTCGGCGTTGTCCAACACACATTAAGCGTAAGTAATCTTGCATCACACATCATTTCGAAAGGCATACTCCAATCCGGTCGGCGATTACGAGGGGTTGTAGTCAACTTCTTTTCAACACTTCAAAGGTGACTTACGACTTTTCGTCAAAATTGAAAATAGTATCCTTCTCTAATAGACTGCATAGAGGCTTGGCAATTTTTGAGAAGTCCTTTATAAATCTCCTGTAGAACCCAGCGTGTCCCAGAAAACTTCTAATACCTTTAACTAAGCTCGGTGGAGGCAATTTCTCGATTGTTTCCAGCTTTGCTTTGTCGACCTCTAATCCTTGAGCCGATACCTTATGGCCCAAAATTATGCCCTCTTCAACCATGAAGTGGCATTTTTCCCAATTGAGTACTAGGTTAGTATCCTTACATCTCTGCAGCACCATGACCAGATTCACTAGGCAAGTATCGAAACTGTCCCCATAGACAGAAAAAGTCATCCATAAAGACATCAACATTTTTCTCCACCATATCTGAGAAAATCACCATCATACACCGTTGGAAAGTTGCCGATGCATTGCATAACCCGAATGACATCCTCCTGAATACAAATGTGCCATAAGGGCACGTGAATGTCGTCTTCTCTTGATCGTCCGGAGCGATGACTATCTGGTTATAGCCCAAGTACCCATCCAACAAGCAGTAATATTGGTGTCCCGCCAATCTATCTAACATTTGATCAATAAAGGGCAGCGGGAAATGGTCTTTTCGGGTTGCCTTATTCAATTTTCTGTAATCCAAGCAAACCCTCCAACCTGTCACTGTTCTAGTTGGTATTAACTCGTTGTCCTCATTCTGCACCACCGTCATTCCTCCCATTTTGGTACGCACTGAACTGGACTAACCCATTTACTGTCAAAAATCGGGTAGATGATATCGGCATCCAACCATTTCAAAATTTCCTTCTTCATAATTGGGTTAAGTCGTCGTTGTTGTTCCACCGTCGATTTTGCCTCATCTTCTGTCAAAATCTTGTGCATGCAAAATGAAGGGCTAATTCCCTTTATATCTGCAATTGTCCACCCGATCATTTGATTTGTGTTCCTAAGCACTCTCAAAGCAACTTCTCTTCCTACAATTCGTTAAGTCTGTGAAATAATAATAGGTAAAAAATTTGAATTACCTAAATATGCATACCGAGGTGTTTAGGGAGTTGCTTAAGTTCCAACTTTGGTGGCTCCTCGATGATGGTTTCGGTTTTTCTGCGGTTACCTCCTTAGGTGTGCGATGGTTCAAACGGTGTTCTAAATCTAGAAACTCGTGGCAATGAGTCTAGCATTTGTAAGTAATCCACCAATTCTGGATCATCGACCTCTTCATCCCCCAATAACATTATTTCTAACGGATCGTGGACCAAACTCTTGCTCATATCATCACTGATGATTTGCTCAATTAAATCCATTCGAAAACATTTTTCCTCATCCGTAGGGAATTTCATGGCCTTAAACACATTAAATTTTACTTCTTGATCTTGGACCCTCATAGTGAGTTCTCCTTTTTGTACATCTACGAGTGTCCTACCCGTAGCCAAAAATGGTCTCCCTAGGATAATTGGGATGTTCTTGTCCTCCTCAAAATCCAGAATGACAAAGTCCGCGGGGAATATAAACTTATCCACCTTAACCAGAATGTCCTCTACTATGCCTCTCGGATATGTGGTGACCTATCCATGTTGTAATAAAATATTCGTAGGCCTTGGTGCGGGCAAACCCAATTCTGTGTATACTGACAATGGTATAAGGTTTACACTCGCCCCCAAATCACATATACACTTGTTAAAATGCATATTCCCGATCGTGCATGGAATAGTGAAACTCCCCGGGTCCTTGAGTTTTGGTGGTAATTTCTGCTGCAACACTGCACTACATTCCTCTGTTAGTGCCACCGTCTCAAAATCTTCTTATTTCTTCTTCCTTGACAGAATCCCTTTCATAAATTTCACGTAGCTCGGTATTTGCTCTAGGGCTTCTGCAAACGGAATATTAATCTGAAGTTTCTTGAACACTTCCAAAAACTTTGCAAATTGCTTGTCTAATTTCTATTTTTGGACCCTCTGCTGAAATGGTGGTGGTGGATAAGCAATTAGCTTATTATTTAGCTTTGTTTCCTCACCTTGCCTATCCTCACCTTTGCTTTCTACAATCACGTTCCTATCGTCAACTTTTTCATCCGAAGTTGCTAAATTTTCTACAATAGTACCTTCGAGATGTTTTCCACTCTGTAATGTAATTGTCTGACACTGTTCATGGTTGCCCTTTGGATTTCTCTCTGTATCGCTTGGTAGGGTCCCTTGTGGCCTACTTTTTAATGCTAAAGCAATTTGTCCTATCCGATTCTCCAAGTTCTTAAGGGCTATTGCTTGATTTTTCATCGCTGCATCGTTATTAGTCATGTACTTCGACATTACTTCCTCGAAATCTGATTTCCTTTCCTGATGTTGAATTGGTTGCTGGTGATTCTGAAAACCTGGAGGATATGACTGTCGTGGAGCTTGACTTTGCTGGTTATTGCTCCATGAGAAATTCGAATGATTCCTATTTCCTTGATTGTATGTGTTCTGCGGAATTCTGTTATAATTGCCCACAAACTAAACTGATGCTGGATTTATCGCACATTGATCCGTTGGGTACTCCCCCACGCACAATTCGCATATAATTGCCACTTGCTGTGTTTGTTGTGCTTGTTGTGCTTGTTCCCCTATCATCAAATCCAACTTCTTTGAAAGTGCAGCAATCTGTGCTTGTATAGATGTCACACCATCTACTTCTAACACCCCAACTGCCTTCGCATGTGTCATTCTCGCTATGGGCCACTCGTAGTTATTAGCCGCCATGGTTTCAATCAAATCATAGGCTTCCTCGTAACTCTTAGCCATTAATGCTCCCCCCCCCCCAACACTGCATCAATACTCGTTCTGAGATTCCCATGTAGTCCATTGTAAAAGATGTTCATTTGCAGCCACTTGGGCAATCCATGATGTGGGCATTTTCTGAGCAATTCTTTGTATCTCTCTCATGCCTCGTATAACGACTCCCCATGTTGTTGTTCAAACATCGTTATCTCGTTCCTCATCTTTGCAGTTTTCGCCGCTAGAAAGAATTTGGCGAGGAATTTCTGAGCTAAATCCTCCCATGTAGTTATCAAACCGTACGGTAGAGAATGCAACCAACTCTTCGCCTTATCCCATAAAGTGAATGGGAACAAGTGAAGTCTCACCGCCTCATCCGACACCCCATTGTACCTAAAGGTGTCATAAATCTCCAGAAAGCTGACTAAATGTTCATTCGGATCATCATTTGCCAAACCCCCAAACTGAACTGAATTCTGAATCATTTGTATCATCCCAGACTTAATTTCAAATGTATTTTTTGCTATTATTGCGGAATTTGGTGATGCTTGATTGCTGATTCGTCACTTTGGGTGTGGTGAAGTCCATAACGCTTTCGATCTTCGGCTGCCATTTCCTCTTCTTTCTCAGGTGTTTCAAATTCTTGTCTCGTTTCCTTGATCCATTTACTCAACCTCTGGAATCTTTTCTCAATGTCGTCCTCTAAAGGCAACAAGTCTGGATTTTTGGATCGAGTTTGCATAAACTGCTTTCAACACCTGAAATAGAAGAAACAAAACAAAAAAATAAAAATGTCTAAGTAAAACTGGATTAATTAAACTGATATTGTAAGAATATTAAGAACTATACTAAAATAGTCCTAACAATGGCGCCAAAAACTTGTTGGGTAAAATCTGATTACATACACAACACGCAAGTATACGTGGTCAACAAGTAATAAAGTGATGAGTAGAGTATCATTCCCATAGAGACAATTTAGTAAGAAACTTAACTTCACAAGTATCAATTTCCTATTAATCCTAATTTTATTAAACTATCCAATTCAATGATTAAAAATTATAGAAACTAAATTAAAAACAAATAAACTACCACAAACCAATCACCAATATCAAAATCTAGAATGTCAAACAATCAATGGAGAATTAGACTTATGATTTCACCTTAAGCTTCACTATGATTTTAACACCTTTATTCCAATTCAATGCACTACCCCAGTTTATTAATCAAGAACACGAACGTAGTATTAACCACCTCTCGATGAACTAATATCATATTAACGTAAATCCATAATTAAGATAGAAACACGTTAAACACCTTAATAAACTAACCCACTATATCTCTATGTGAATTACAATTGAAGAAGGTTTAAGAATAAGTTCTTTATCCGATTACATGCGATGTCAAGCATTTCTCTACCTTAACATTCATCAAGATTAAGCTATTCACAAAATTCATGAACACATGCTATATCGACTAGGTCTAGATTTGAATATCCTCTCTCGATTCCATATAAATCCACGAAGAATTATTGATCAGGCAATTCATAGATTCAAGCTCAAATCAATATAGATAAACTGGAAATAGCTAATTAAATTAGAAATCAAAGTTTACAAAATCATAGATTCACTCAAAGATCCATCAAAAGCCTAAAAAGTGAATTAGTTCATAATAAACGAAATAAACACTGAATAAATCATGGAAATCATTCTTTCAATTACAAATAATAGCCTAAGATGAAGAATATTGAAAAACACCCTTCACGTAGCCTAGAATCGCAATCGTCTCGAAAATCTCTTTAAAATACTCCTCCAACGCTTGCTTAGAAAAATTCAGATTAATCTTCGTAATTTGCCTTGTGTCTCTTTAATCTCATTATTTTTTGTCAATTATATACTTCAACATGTATTCTGATTACAATTCCATGCCAATATGAGTCCCAAATCATCACCATCACTTAAGCTCTACGTTTTTAGCATTAGAAACCAACTAGGAGACTCTTCTATTCGCGTACCCAAGCCCCAACTTGGGTCTTCCCTTTGTAATAGCAAGCCCCGGCTTGCCTACCTGCTGTTAATCTTCCCAGGACCCCAAGCCCCGACTTGCTTGCAAAACAAAATGAGCAAGCCCTGAGCTTGGGTACCTTACATAAATCTCTTTGCAATATCCTCTGCAAAAACTGCCATAACGTCTAATTCGGGAGGAGTTATAGGGCCTGTCACCTATCAAATCGAAGCTATCGACGAGCTCTACAACTTTCATTCTTTGATTTTTGAGAAATAACAAACGGATAAAGGTCAAAATTGGACTGGAAGTAGCTCCTATGTAAAACATAATAACTCTTAGCTTTGTCTTTGTTGATAAAAAGGCCATACTCTCGCATCCGAACTTCCGATTGGAATGAAACAAGAGGTTCCGGAAAGCCAAGAAAAAGTTCTACAACATAGTCCAAGTTCGACGCCAAGAACATGAAATGATCATAAAATGAACACGAAGGCCCAAACGATATCCGGAATTGCTTTTCCATGCATTTTCATACCACTAGTTGCTCACTCAGCCTCCAAACATATAATCTACAAAAGGGAAAAAATGCATGAAAAGTAACTAAGAAACACGAGATTAAGCAAATAACTCAAGTAATAGATACCGGATAAGTAGGTATAAAACCTACTTATCAGAAAGCCCCCTCTTTCCTGGGAACGACCTGGTTGTTAAATATTGTGAGTTATAATATTAATGATGAATAAGTTCGTGTTGATTAAAGATGAAATTGATTATTCCATTGTGTGGGAATTATTAGTATTAGTTGAAATCGATATTTATTTCGATAATAATTAATGTCTGGAGGTTATATTGACCAATCGGGTAATTAACCGAATAAATGAACAATTAATTGCTATTAATTCACATGCTTATAACTATGTGTTCACATGTGTGTACTATTAATTCACATAATTTACTATTAGGGGAGTTGGTGCAAGATTGATAATACTTGTATGACTAAATTAAAAATGGAGGTATAGTTGAAGGTACTATACTGTATTTTGTTTTTTCACATGATTATACTATTGAGTCACATGATTTACTATTGATTCACATGATTTACTATTAGGGGTGTTTGTGCAAGATTTATAATACTTGCATGACTAAATTAAAAATGGAGGTATAGATGAAGGTACTATACTATAATTACTTTTTTTCAAATGTTTGGAACTATTGAGTCACATGATTTACTATTGATTCACATGATTTACTATTAGTGGAGGTGGTGCAAGTTTGATAATACTTGTAGGACTAAATTAAAATTGAAGAAAAAGAGGGAGGTATTATACTGTAATATTTTGAGCCCCAAAATGTGCAATTATTGAAACTATATTTTCCTATAAATAGAAGCTCATTTCTTCATTATTTTTCACCAATTCACTCTCACAAGAGCAATTATTATAAAGAGAAATTATAGAGAGAAAGAAGAAGAGAAGTTTGTTACTTCACTATTCCAGTATCCAGTTCTTCAAAGGTAAGGGGTATTATTTCTTTCGTATTCATGAAGAGAGTTATTTCTTTCAATATTCGTAAGGGTTGTTATACCATTCTTTATTATTCTGTTGGAATAACCTGTCTGTGCGGTCTATCGCATGCCTGGTGAATTCTTATGTTATTCCATTCTTTATTATTACATTGGAATAAACATGCATGCATGGATCTAGTGCATGCCTGGTGAATTCTTCTGTTATTCCATTCTTTATTATTCTGTTGGAATAACCTGTCTGTGTGGTCTATCGCATTCCTGGTGAATTCTTCTGTTATTCCATTCTTTATTATTCTGTTGGAATAACATGTCTATGCGAACTACCACATACATGGTGATATTCTTCTGTTATTCCATTCTTTATTATTATGTTGGAATAACCTGTCTATGCGAACTACTACATACATGGTGAAATTCTTTTGTTATTCCATTCTTTATTATTATGTTGGAATAACCTGTCTACGCGGACTACCGCATGCATGGTGAATAACCCTTCGTATTCATTCCTTATTAAATTGTGAAAATGATCTGTCTACGTGGATTACCGCATGGCGGGTGAAAATCCATTTGCAGTTTCATATATTCTATTATACTCATTTGGTTAAAGTTTTAGCTTCTATACTCCATGAAATTAGTAGAATATCCTGGATATTTGCGCTTCATCCAGTATCTTTTCATGGAAATATTCTTCTAAGCATTCTTGAATTTTACTCCACAAAGCAGTATCATGTTGATAATTTAGACGTTATTGATTTCTGGATAAATTAGATTATAAATCTTTAAAATTTATCCTTGAACTTATTTTATTGAATTATTATGTCATTGTCATCATCCTCATGCTTATATTGTGATGAAAGTCATCTTTGGCTTACGTGCATAGATGGACTTAGTATGATTATGACCAGGAATTATTCGGTATAATCATGACCATAATGTAACAGATGATGTGGTAAAAGTCCTCATTGGCCCGTAGTGCATTGATGGACAGTTATAGGTATGATTATGACCAGGGATTATTCGGTATAGTCATGACCATTGATGCTTACATGTATATCCTTAGCCCGTAGTGCAGGGATGATTCGATGATATGGTTTATTTATTAAGCTGAGTCTCAGCGATAAAGTTGATGAAAAACTTTTTAAATCATAGAAGATAGTAGATTTTATGCTCTACTTGACTCTTCTAATGGATTGCTTATTCCGTTGCAGTTGTTGATCTAAAACTTGTTGTCTATTATATTCTAACAGTTGTTATACTATTTAAGGCTAAGGATAATTTATTCTGCATTATCTTAGTCATAATATTTCTTACTGGGCTAGTTGAGCTCACCCTTTTCTTTCATTGTTCTCTTCAGAAAATGAGAAAATAGCTTGGACGAGTCGGGAAATGGAGTGATGGTCCAAGATAAGTGGTTGTAGTAGTCCTCACTTTTCTGTGAAATAGTGTGATAATAATTGTAATGAGGACTCCATTGAGAGTGGATATTGTCTAGAAGGCAATATTCTTGTTTAAACTCTTAGCTATGTTTTGTCGTATTGTACACGACAGTTGTATAATTAAGTTTGTATTTGATTTTTTACCATGTATTTGGCACCTCAAGATGGGTGATGTATACCTGTTTTGGGGGTGTCATAGCTGGTATCAAAGCTTAGGGATATAGTCCCTGGCTGAGATGTGAGACAAGAACTAGGAGGGGAGAGACGGGAAATTCCTTCGCTAGTATGACCTACCTAAGTTTATTTTGTATTTAATTGGTCGGTCAGAGTATCGGGATAATATGTGATATGTTAATTAACCCTTATTTTGTGGCAGTATTTGAAAATGGCATCCAAAAATGTTGAGATAAGCAATGAAGCACACGAGACCATTGAGACACCTTTAATCACTAATCAGGTTAATATGACGTCAGACGAAGAAGAAATTAGAGATATCTACGTGGTGAGTGAAGAACTAATAGTTGAACCCGAGCTAGTTGCAGAGGTAGCAGCTGAGAGTGAGGAAGAAGAGGAAGAAGAGGAACCTAAGGAGAATTTATTAGAAGAATTTTATGATCGAAATTTAGAATTACAAAATCGTATTCATGAGTTGGAAGAGCAGGCTGAAGAACGGCAGGCGGTCGTGGAGCAAAGAGATGTAAAAATTCAAAATTGTCTTACCCGATGTGCGATGCTTGAATAGAAGCACTCTTTGGCAGAGTATAAGATATTAGAGCTGGAATCTGAGATTGTTATGATTAAAGTTCTGATGAAAGAAGAAGCAACTGAACGAATGAGAATAGATGATACATGGGTAAAAGCCGCACGACGCGTAAATATTGTAGAAAAAGACGTCCGATCCAATAAGGCCAAAATAGATGAAATGAATTTTTCTTTTTGCACAACAATTGGGAGAATCCAACATCGAGTTCGGAATTACCCTGTGCAGAGCGGTCAACCCCAATTCGATATGGATCGGAGAGTAATGATTCGAATCATGGATCAGGAATGTGACGAAGCAATTAAGGGTGGAATGTACTCTATAGCAAAGTCAAATCCGGTAGTTTAAGTGAGAGCGTTTGTCGAGAAACCCGAACGAAGTTATTACGGGTAAGTTAATTATAAACTCTTGCGAAGTCTATACCTTATTCAATACCAGTTATACCCACTCTTTTATTTCTCCTACTTGTGCTCAATGTTTAAATTTGACTCCGGAGAAATTAGACTTTGATTTATTTGTTGAAACTCCGTTGGGATAAACCTTCGTTACCTCCACTATTTATAAATCTTGTTTGATTCAAATCAACACTTTCACGTTACCTGTCGATCTTATCTCTTTGAAAATACTTGCCTTTGATGTGATTTTAGGAATCAATTGGTTAACTACTCATCATGCTTTTTGTAAGTTTGTTACCTTTCATATTCTTAACCAACCTATCATGCGAATTCAAGCAACCAAACCACTAAAGTTAATCACTGTTATATCAAGCCATAAGTAAAGAGCCCGGAGCCTTTCGCTGGTGACTTCCAAGTCTTGGAATACACTGAAGCCAAAATATCTGTAGGGGACGTCGTGAATAACGGTGGCAAGTTGATAGGTATCAATGTGACGTGTTATCCAAGTATTGGATGAGAGTCACAGTTTTTTTTCTATCGTTAATAAATTTCCTGATGTATTCTTTGAAGACTTCTTAGCCTAACCCTAAAGCGTGAAATCGAATTTTGTATTGACCCCTGTATAAAACCCATTTCTAAAACCCTTAAATATTTCTTCACCTAGAACGTATTATGCGCCAAAGACGTTGGCTCGAGCTGTTGAAGATTACGGCCATACCATTCAATATCATCGTGGAAGAGCGAACGTGGTAGCTAACGCGTTGAGTAAAAGATCGTATGCGGTTACGAGTGTGACGTTGTTAACACAAAAACCCATTTCGTATAACTTACAAATGATGAAGATAGAGTTAAAACTCTAGGGACCCACGTGGTGATATCAACTATACGAGCAGAATCGACTTTAATCGATAAAGTTAAAGGCCGCTCAAGCTTCAGACCCAGAGCTGATGAAAACGAAGAAGAAGGTTCAAGAATGCGTTATTCTAGAAGCAAGAGTCGATGAAGAGAGAAAATCTCAACCCTCGATTTAATTGGCCCATTTGAATTCTCGTTCGAGTAGGAACTGTGGCCTATAAACTGGCTTTACCACTAATTATTTCTCGTGTTTATAACGTTTTTCACGTATCGATGTTACGTAAATATGTGGACGACCCGAACCACATTATTAATTTAGAACCGGACGAGATAGCAAAAGATTTAACATATGAAGAGATACTTGTTAAAATCTTGGAATATATTCTACGCTCAAAGGTTGTACCTCAAGAGTTAGAATCTGACGAGGTATCCTCATCTGTTCAGCATACCAGGTACGTACGTAAATTTTGAGGGCGAAATTTCATAAGGAGGGGAGATTGTAAGACCCGAAATTTTGTGAATAAAGATTTAATTTTCTCGAAATATTTTTTGAATATTATGGTATGGATTTGAGATAATGTTATAGTTGTGGGTAATATTTATAAATTTTGAAAAGTATGCAAGTTGTTATAAAATATTCGTTTGGTCAGGGAATATTCTTTTTGTCGGGGAATATCCGTATGACGGCACAATCATTGGTGGACCCCACAACAGAAGTATTGTCATAGTAAGAAAACGATAGAATTATCTTTTTATAAAAATAATGGCGAAAGTGTTACCGTTAAAACTATTGAACTACTCGGTAGTAAAAGTACAATAATACGCGTGGCTGCATAGTAGCACACAGTATTAATTATTGATGCTTACATAAGAAGTCACTCAGTTATAATCAATTATTGCTACAGTAATTGTTGCATCATATCTCTCATATTATTGATTCAATTATGGTCATAGTATCATCTGAATAATATGTTATATTATTAAATCAATAATTGAGACGACAAAGTTATTCATATTATTATTTGCAATATTGGCAATGTCTAGAAGTTATGTCAAAGAGAGGTTAGATAATCTAATTGCGCGCCAATAGGGAGAAATCTTTATCGGAAAGCCCCCTCTTTCCTGGGAACGACCTGGTTGTTAAATATTATGAGTTATAATATTAATGATGAATAAGTTTGTGTTGATTAAAGATGAAATTGATAATTCCATTGTGTGGAAATTATTAGTATTAGTGGAAATCGATATTTATTTCGATAATAATTAATGTCTGGAGGTTATATTGACCAATCATATAATTAACCAAATAAATGAACAATTAATTGCTATTAATTCACATGCTTATAACTATGTGTTCACATGTGTGTACTATTGATTCACATAATTTACTATTAGGGGAGTTGGTGCAAGATTGATAATACTTGCATGACTAAATTAAAAATGGAGGTATAATTGAAGGTACTATACTATAATTATTTTTTCACATGATTATACTATTGATTCACATGATTTACTATTAGGGGAGTTGGTGCAAGATTGATAATACTTGCATGACTAAATTAAAAATGGGGGTATATATGAAGGTAATATACTATAATTGTTTTTTTTCACATGTTTGGAACTATTGAGTCACATGATTTACTATTGATTCACATGATTTACTATTAGAGGAGGTGGTGCAAGTTTGATAATACTTGCAGGACTAAATTAAAAATGAAGAAAAGAGGGAGGTATTATACTGTAATATTTTGAGCCCCAAAATGTGCAATTATTGAAACTATATTTTCCTATAAATAGAAGCTCATTCCTTCATTATTTTTCACCAATTCACTAAGTCTCACAAGAGCAATTATTATAGAGAAAAATTATAGAGAGAAAGAAGAAGGGAAGTCTACTACCTCACTATTCCAGTATCCAGTTCTTCTAAGGTAAGGGGTATTATTTCTTTCGTATTCATGAAGAGAGTTATTTTTTTTAATATTCGTAAGGGTTGTTATACCGTTCTTTATTATTCATTAGAATAACTCTTTATGCATGCGATCTATCGCATGCACAGTGAATTCTTACATTATTCCATTCTTTATTATTACATTGGAATAAACTTTATGCATCTGATCTATCGCATGCACGGTCAATTCTTACATTATTCCATTCTTTATTATTTTGTTGGAATAACTTCACATGCATGTATGATCTATCACATGCTGGTCAATTCTTACATTATTCCATTCTTTATTATTCTATTGGAATAAACTCGCATCTATGAACTACCGCATACATGGTGAAATTCTTCTATTATTCCATTCTTTATTATTATGTTGGAATAACCTATCTATACGAACTCGCATACATGGTGAAATTCTTACATTATTCCATTCTTTATTATTATGTTGGAATAACTGCTCATGCAGACTATCGCATGCATGGTGAATGACCTTCGTATTCATTCCTTATTAAATTATGAAATGATCTGTCTTACGTGGATTACCGCATGGCGGGTGAAAATCCATTTGCAGTTTCATATATTCTATTATACTCATTTGGTTAAAGTTTTGGCTTCTATACTCCATGAAATTAGTAGAATATCCTGGATATTTGCGCTTCATCCAGTATCTTTTCATGGAAATATTCTTCTAAGCATTCTTGAATTTTAATCCACAAAGTAGTATCATGTTGACAATTTGGACGTTATTGATTTTTGGATGAATTAGATTATAAATCTTTAAAATTTATCCTTGAACTTGTTTTATTGAATTATTATGTCATTGTCATCATCCTCATGATTATATTGTTATGAAAGTCATCTTTGGCTTACGTGCATAGTTGGACTTGGTATGATTATGACCAGGGATTATTCGGTATAATCATGACCGTAATGTAACAAATGATGTGGTAAAAGTCCTCATTGGCCCGTAGTGCATTGATGGACAGTTATGGGTATGATTATGACCAGGGATTATTCAGTATAATCATGACCATTGATGATTACATGAATATCTTTGGCCCATAGTGCAGGGATGATTCGATGATATGGTTTATTTATTAAGCTGAGTCTCAGCGATAAAGTTGATGAAAAACTTTTTAAATCATAGAAGATAGTAGATTTTATGCTCTGCTTGACTCTTCTAATGGATTGCTTATTCCGCTGCAGTTGTTAATCTAAAACTTGTTATCTATTATATTCTATCGGTTGTTATACTGTTGAAGGCTAAGGATAATTTATTCTACATAATCTTAGTCATAATATTTCTTGCTAGGCTAGTTGAGCTCACCCTTTTCTTTCATTGTTCTCATCAGGAAATGAGAATATAGTTGGGACGAGTCAGGAAATGGAGTGATGGTCCAGGATAAGTGGCTTTAGTAGTCCTCACTATTCTATGAAATAGTGTGATAATAATTGTAATGAGGACTCCATTGAGAGTGGATATTGTCTAGAAGGCAATATTCTTGTTTAAACTCTCAGCTATGTTTTGTCGTATTTTACACGACAGTTGTATAATTAAGTTTGTTTTTGATTTTCTACCATGTATTTGGCAACTCAAGATGGGTGATGTATACCTGTTTTGGGGACGTCACAACCAAGGCAGGCTTCTATGACTCTAGATGGATAAACACTCAGCTCTCGCCGGTAAAATATAGCTATATGTGAGCTAACAGATGTTTAAAATAAGAAAGCACTCAATATGGGGTGTGTACAGAGCAAATTAGATAGGGCTTTCTCGTCTCTTTTTCTCTTACAAATGGCCACCCCAAGCTCTATATTTATAGAGCTGGTGGCCGCAGGTGTACCTACGGCAGCCGCAGATGCACCTGTAGTTGCCCGTGGTTCCCCAGGCTCCGCAGGTCCTGCTGTCTCAAAGTACGTGTACTCGTGCACTGTGATGTCCGCTCGAACTTGCAGAAGTTCAATCTGAGCATCCGAACGAGGTGTACAAGACCTTCTTTAGACTTCTTTTGATCGAGAGTTACCCAATGACATGGGATTAGAGGTTGTACGAAGTCAGGAAGAGGGGGTCATGCCCATGGTCTTCAAGCTTCAAATTCTATCTGGTGTGCTGCCACGCGTAATAGTCACTCGGGATTGGAACTCCTTGGCTCTTGTGGGACATTGATGTGTAGAAATGTATGTATAAAGTGTTGAGACGATGCGCTAGGTTTGAGGTGGCAAGATGACAATTTTTCTCCTCACCGGGGTTATCTCCGGTTTGGACTGATAGCAGACGTTGCTCAAGGTTACATCTGAGATTGGACTGCTGCAAGTATTTGAATTCTACAGGGTCATCTGTAAGTGTGCTTGTCTTCCCGATGTTAGCTCCGGGTCTTTGGAATGAGTGCCTTGGCAGGAGGTCTGATATTGAAGATGATTGCATGCATTTGAAACAAGCATTTCCGGGGTTTTCGCCGGTACTGCAATGGCACTCCTTGGGGTTATCTCCAAGGACGAAACTCGGGGTTATCTCTGAGGTTGGAATTGATACTTTTGGTGTGTGTTCCGGGGTTGAGATTGACCTTCCGGTGGTATCCGGAATAGATGTGAGATGTCTTCCAAGGTTATCTCTGAAAGACGAATCTGCCCTCCTGCAATGTTAGTAACAGGTGTGCAAAAAATTTTGAGTGTCTACAAATGCCCCTATTTATCATATTCATGCAATGCAAGGCATGGATAGGATAAAGAATCCTAGACACTTGAAATGCAAACAAGATAAACAACCTGTTGAAGAATCCCAAAAATCCCTGTATTTCCTATAGTGGAATTCAAAAAGAATTTTTTTATTTCTGTAGTTTTTTATTTTTAATTACACAGAAAATTGCTATAACCATTTTTGTCTCACTTTGATAATAAAACAAAAGCAAGAGAAAAGCAAAGAAAAAAAGAAAATACATAAAAAAAGGAAGGAAAAGAATAACAAATAATTCCCGAAGATTTCAGCGTGGGGATCTAAAACCTATTCTATATATTTTAAAATTAAAATATACATTTTTAAAACAATATATTTTATTACAAATTTAACGTCACTTTATAATAGAATTAGAAATTATCTTTAATTTTATCTATTTAAAATATGTATGTCTAATTTTAAAAGATGGAGAGTATGATGGAGCATAAATGATAAAAAAAAATAAAATGGAACATACATATATAAACACATGTGTCCATCCCCATGTGTGTATATATACATATTTGTCATTGTATATATAAAGTCATCTCTCCTTAGAAATAAATAAAACAAAAAGGTCCAATAGCATTAACTTTTTTTGTTTTGTTTTTAGTTTGTTACCATTAACTTTGGAACTGTAACGCCCCGAAAAATTGAACAATTTGTAAATACTTTAATAATAAATAAAATAATATTATTTATTATTATTACGTGTTGATAAGATGAATGTCGTTCTATAACCTAGAAACGTCGGAACGTCGTAGTATTTTAACTACGTGAATGAATTAAAGTGTTTGAATTTCTAAGACGAAAATAAAAGCTTTCCGAAAAATTTTCCGAAAAATACTATTCATCGATTTCCGCTCGGGAATTATTTTTGAATTTCTGAAAAATATGTAACGTTATAATATCGAGGTAAGATTTATTATGTAATAATAATCTAAGTATGGAAAACGTAATATTTCGCATGCGGACCTAATTTGGGAACGTTAGGTTTATTAAGCGTTAAGGAAAGGGAAGTATTAATCAAATGATGCGTATGCATTGTACGAAGTATTGAACGTAAGTATAATACGATGTATTATACTATTATGTATGAGGAATGGAATGACGTATATTATAATTTAGTATACGAGCTAGCATACGAGAATTATACGTAGTGTATATATGTTAAGTTGTTTAATTAAATATAATGGACTTGTAGGATTATTAGCTTAATGGTAGAAGTCCAATTAGTAAGTGATACTCAAGACCAAGTGTTTGATATGTTATGAGTCCAAATTATTGTAGTATAAGCCCAACAAGGAATTAACTAGATTAATTAGCAAGCCCAATGAATAAACCATGATCCATGGGGAAATCCAAGTGTGATATGGGTAGTCTTGATGGGCAAACATGTTAAGTGGCTAGCAAGTAGACTTGGTGAATAAGAAAGGAATAGTAAGGAGGTGAAAGTGAGGAGGTTAATAAGGAGGTGGATTAAAGGAGGTGGGATGGCCTAATTGACCATAATTCCCTAACATAGCCAAGCCTATAAATACCAAGCTTCACAATTCAATTGTTGCTTGTTTTATTTCATCCAACTCCTCTCAAGTTAAGTAACTTATTGGTTAGAGAGAATAAGCCACATAAGTTAAGAATAAGTCAAAAGTTCTTTGCTAGTTTCCAAAGAGAAGTGAAGTAATAGTCTTCAAGGGTAAGACTCTTGTCTATTATATCTTTATCTCTACCATGATAGGATTGATAGAGAAGTGGGATTGTATGCTAAGAACATGTAATAAGTCATTGATGAATGAACTTAAGCCGAATAAGTTGAATAAGCAACTTGAACTCAAATAAGTTGATAATCTTGTAAAGAACTTATCATATTATGCTAGTATGTTCATTATGGTATGAAAACATTGATTAATGGACTTAATTCCATATTAAGTCATAAGCATGAGAATTTATAGTTAATAAGTTGATTAAGTCATTGACTTATGACATTAAGTCAAAACCTACTTTGATAATAAGTTGGTGTAATAAGTAACTTGAAATGTTCATGTGTTGGTTAAAATCCATTTAGAATGATTAGTAATGAAGCTTTGCCGGAATTCACACGATTGGACGATTATCGTCGAATTCGTGAAATTCTCGGAATGGAAGTCGTATTTTGTGTTTGAAGTCAAAAACGTTGGTTTTCGATGGAGACAAGTCATATTTGGCATTATAGAGTTGCGAACTCGAAAATGACCGAATTCCGGCTTAGAACGAAGAAACGAGCATTAAACGTTCACGAACGTTTATCGTTTTCGTAAAAAATGAACTACTAGGTAAAATTTTAGCAAACGAAGTCAAATAGATAAAATTCTTGCATGAACACATAGATTATCTAATTTGTGAACCGTAGGCTTTTGAACGAGCCAATTCGGACTTATAACGAAGAAGTTATGCGTCCGGGAGTTTCGTAAAAAATTAAAAAATCGCAAATTGTTCGAGGTACGAGTTGGCGCCACAGGCCAACCAAAACTAAAAATGAGTGGCGCCCACAGCCACGCAAGACAAATCTGAGCACATCGCTAACTCGAAGTCATTGCGCGACATGATGAACAAAGACTCGTGCAGCAATGGAAGTCCGGCCTCATCATTATCTTTGTTAACTTCATGGCAAGTGCGTGCATTGAAGAAGTAATGGGTGGCGTCGCAGCGCCAACCCTAGGAAGTGGATAGTAAATAATGTTTATGAGTAAAACTTGAACAATAACTCAGAAATAATAAACTGAGGAACTTAATATGATATTGTAAGGTACTTTTAAACCTTATGTATGATGATTAAGAGTTAATAACCAATTGAATGTGCACGTAATAAGAATGACGTAATGAAAAGCTGGAACCAATATTAACAGATCTAAGTCAGGATTTAGATTGAGATGAAGGGTAAGATATAATAGTATACATACTTGATTATATATGACCTAATGTGGTACGTTATATGATCATATATTGTAGAAACTTAGAGACCTAAAGTGTACGTGTGATAATCAGTAAGTAGACGCTAAAGGCAAGTATTCTAAACCTTGTTCCAGTTCATTCTGGACAAGCTGTGTAATTCATATATTCTTTCACATGAAGTTTTGAATGATGAAGTCAAAGCCAATTCTTTCGGCTAGACTTATATTATGATTACATCAAGCATGATTAATTTTACCGAGTTATATTGGTATGGTTTTCAATCGAAGATCGAGTATGCTAAAAAATGTTTTTGTCATTTAACGATTGTGCACGTGAGGTTGCCACAACTTAAGCGTATACACGTTTAATGAATGTAGTGTTGATCAACATAGAGTACTATAATTTGATCACCCAGACGTTTCGTAAGTAATGTCGGACTTATGGACTTAGTCTTGGGATGTCCTTTTCAAAAGAACTTATGAAATGCTCAAGATCTTGGACCGAAATTGATGTTTTCTTGAATATTGTTGTTTTAAAACGTTTTTAAATGAAAAGAAGTGCTATTTTGAATTATCAATAGTTCTTCGTAACTGTTGTTCAGTTACTGAAGATATATGAGTTCTATGTTTCAAGCATGTTGTTTATTAGAATTATAGTACTTGTTGAGCTAGTCATGCTCACTCTTGCTTGAACCTTATGAACACAGCCAAGATCGAGCGGACTGAAGGCTCTAGCAAGGATAAGGGCAAGGCGAAGACGAACCCGTAGATTACTTATGTAATAGTATAGTTGAATGTCTGTATTAATTGAATATTATGACAAGAATGAGTGAAAGGGTTATAAAGAACCTGGGAAATGTAATATTACTTTGAATATATAGAAGACATATTAGTTCTTTTGACACTTTTCAATTGAATGAATGTATGAATGGTAGTACCGTGTAGCACCATCTATCGGGTTGGAAGATACCCATATTTGGGGACATCACAGGTTGGTATCAAAGCATTAGGTTATAAAACTTAAGGGGGGATTAAAAACCTTAAGTCATAACCTTAAGAGAAGTCAAAGAAGTACAAGAAGAAAATAACCTTATAAAAATGCATTATGATTATGTTATGTGTTTTTATTATTCTACTGACGTGTACTAATCAACTTAATTGTTTTGTGTAGATGTCAGGAGTAAACGGAATGTATGTAGGTGGTCAAGCCATTAGTGAAGAGTCGGTAAACCAAGTAGAGGTTATACCGAACCCCATAGCAGCAGATCCAGATGTAGTGATTATTGAGTCTGGAGACTCGGATAAAGCTGACTACATGTCAGTATTCTATGGAATGATAGAGGAGGAAGTAGAGACAGTGTCCTTTAATCTGGTAGCTATAGCAGCGGAGATAGCTCCTGGGGGGGGGTCGATGATGTCTCTGTTTATGTCAGTATTGGATAGAAATATTCATTAGTGTCAGGAGGTCAAGGAGCTGAAGGCAGAGCTCCAAACGGTTATAGAGGACAAGACTGATGTCGAGTCCATGTGGGAGCAGGAACATGATGAGAGGATTTTGGCTAAGAACAAAGTCCACGAGTTAAAGTATGAGGTCTTTGAGCTCAAGGAGGAGCTAAAGACCAAGGTGCAGAAGATAGAGAGAATGTCCTATATCTATAGGAGTTCTCATACAGATTTCCAGCAGCAGGTAGCTGGATATCCTGTAGAGGTGGGGCAGACACGACATACTATTAGCCGTGATATCATTGCCGGTCTTGCCAAGGCAGAATTCCAGAATGCCTTAAGGCAAATGTAGATTAGTAATAGCTAGAGTAGTTTCAGTATGTAAATATTTTGTAATTAGTAGTGACGTAAATCCCTCTTTGTATAGTAAAGGGTAGTCTTTTGTAAATCCCAATTTTTGGAAGGTGATAGCGGGAAAGTAATGTAATCAGCTTAGGCTGTGTAATGTAACCAATATAGTATTATACTACAAAGAATGAATATAAGCCTTTTTATGGAAAGCAATGAGTAATGGATGTTGAAGTTATTGTTTAATATTAATGATAACTAATAAAGAAAGGAATAATAACGAAATGTGTTTATGTATCGACAGAAAATGTCACGAGAAGAGTGCAACGTAATCAAGGTGCTAACGTGAATCAACCGGAGGGAGGTCCGGTTAATCTGATGCAGGAGTTTGTTAATTTATTAACAGCGGCCTTAAATAGAATAGGGGCTAATATCCCCGCAAATCCAAGAGTAGCACGAGCTACTACCTTTAAGGATTTCAAGAGCGTGGGTCCGCCGAAGTTCAAAGGAACTACAGACCCTATTGAAGCCCAAACATGGGTTAAGGAGATAGAGAAGGCATTTATGATAGCAAATATCGATGAGGCCCAAAAGGTTGCCTTTGCAACCTATATGATGAAGGGAGAGCCCAACTTTTGGTGGGAAGCCAATCAGGCTAGGGCCGAGATAGAAAATCTGACATGGGAGAGGTTCAATGAGATATTCTTCGAGAACTACTTTCCCACGAGTATGTAGGGAAGGATGGAGATGCGGTTTCTGGAGTTAAAACAAGGGGACATGACAGTTCCCCAATACGCCGCCAAGTTTAATGAACTGGCGAGGTTCGCTCCACATCAAGTGGATACTGAGGTGAGGAAAAGTATGACGGTTCGAAAAGAGCTTGAAACTTGGCTCTATAATCAGTATTTGATGTTCCAAAGTACTTCTTTTGGAACCATTTTAGAGAAGGTGATAATCACTGAGGGTGGTAGTAAGGCTCTGAGTCAATACCACAAGGACAAGAAGAGCAAAGGTAAAGTAGATGGGGGAGTAAAGATTGAGGGAGCCAGCCAGTATGGCGGCGAGGGTCAAGAGGAAGGTATTTAGCTCTGGGAATCTGGAGTGAAGCAAGGAGACCCAAAGAGGAGAATGGAGGCCTGCAAGACCTGTGGGAAGACTCATTTAGGAGTCTGTCTCAAGGGGAAGGCAGTCTGTTACAATTATGGATAGGAGGGGCACATTGCGCCTAATTGTCCGAGTCCGAAAAAGAATCACGAATGCTTTGTGTGTGGGTCAACTGACCACATGGCAAAGAACTGCCCGAAGAAAGGGACAGATGGGAACCGGGGCACTATTAGCGGTAAGTTAGCTATTAGTGGACCAGCACAGCCGGGTAGGCCGATGGGTCATACCTTTAACATGACAGTCCAAGATGTAGTTGCATCAGGGGACGTCATCGCAGGTATTATTCCGATCAACGACATAAATGCTTACGTGCTATTTGATTCGGGTGCTACTTGTTCATTTATAGCATGCGATTTTGCTAGACGATTAGGATTACTTCCCAAAAAGTTTCCTATACCTTTAAATATTAAGGTAGCAAACGATGAAATGATTCCTGTTGAAGATGTTCATAGGAGTTGTTGCATAGAAATACGGGGTTGTAGATTATCGATAGATTATCGGTAGATTTGTTACCGATAAAGTTAGGAGAATTCGACGTAATTCTCGGAATGGATTGGTTAGTTAACCATGGGGCAATTTTGATTGTCAAAAGAAATGTGTGACCATTAAGACGTTAAAACAACCTCAGGTAGTATTTTATGGGAATAGATCGTCGGGACGTTCGTGTTGTCTAACCATGACACAAACTAGGAAATTATTGAGGAAGGGATGTGTAGGTTATCTATGTCATGTTGTTGATACCTAGAGAGTGGTAGCAACCATGGAACAAATACCTATAGTGAGAGAATTCGCCGATGTATTTTTAAGTGAATTGTCGGGTCTTCTCTTTGGATAGGAGACGAGTTTGTGATAGACATTGTGCCAGAGCTGCACCAGCTTTTAGGGCACCTGCATCGTATGGCGCCAAATGGAGATGAAGGATTTGATGGTGCGATTATAAGAAGCTGTTGGGCCGAGGGAAGTACATTCGGTGAGTGTTTAGCCGTGGTAGAGCAACCCCAGATCTTTATTTGTCAAGAAGAAGGACGGATCGTTAAGACTTTGTATTGACTACCGACAGTTGAACAAGTTAACGATAAAGAACAAATACCATTGCCCAGGATCGATGATCTCTCTGATCAGTTGAAAGGGGCTAAGTATTTTTCAAAAATAGATTTAAGGACGGGGTATCACCAGTTGAAGGTTAGGAAGGAGGATGTACCAAAGACAGAATTCAGGACTCGTTATGGTCATTATAAGTTTCTGGTGATGTCGTTTGGGTTGACAAATGCACCAGCTACATTCATGGATATGATGAACAGGGTGTTCAAACAATATTTGGACAAGTTCATCGTGGTGTTTATAGATGATATTCTAGTTTATTCTAAGACGCCAGAAGATCATGCTGAACACCTAAGATTAGTGTTGGAGACACAAAGAAAGGATAAGTTGTATGAGAAATTCACTAAGTGTGAATTTTGGTTGGAGAAGGTACAATTTTTAAGTCATGTCATTGACCATGAGGGAATCTCTGTAGATCCAGCGAAGGTAGAAGCCGTGATGAATTGGGAACAACCGAAAATGCCGACTGAGGTGCGGAGTTTCCTAGGGTTAGCGGGTTACTATCGGAGATTCATCCAGGATTTTTCAAAGATAGCTACTCCATTGACTAACTTGACAAAGAAGACGGTGAAATACGCTTGGACTGACAAGTGTGAGGACAGTTTTCAAGAACTAAAGAAGTGGTTGAGTGAAGCGCATGTTTCGTCATTGCCCGATGACACAGGAAATTTTGTAGTTTGTAGTGATGCTTCGCATAGAGGACTTGGTTGCGTGCTCATGCAGCATGGCAAGGTCATTGTGTATGCATCTAGGTAGTTGAAGGATTATGAAAAAGTTTACCCTACTCATGATCTGGAACTGGATGCAGTAGTTTTTGCTCTAAAGATATGGAGACATTATCTTTATGGAGAAAAATGTGAGATATACACGGACCACAAGAGTCTAAAATATATCTTCACACAAAAGGAGTTGAATATGAGGCAAGAGGAGATGGTGGAGTTGATAAAGGATTACGATTTGTGAAATCTCAGTATCACCACCTGGAAAAGCCAATGTAGTTGTCGACGCCTTAAGTAGGAAGGGTCGGGAAAAGTTGTCTTTGTTAACGGTCCAAACTGAGTTGATAACAGAGATGGCTAGGATGGAGTTGGAAGTGAAGCTGCCAAGTGAAGGAGGACAAATGTTGTTTGCGATGGAGATGCAATCTACCATCGTAGAGAGAGTTAAGGAGGTACAACTCAAAACTGATGAGTGTGACCGGATGAAGGAGCGGCTGACTAATGAAAAAGATAGTAAGTATAGTCTTGATAATGAGGGGTTATTAAGATTTGAAGGCAGAATTTGGGTTCCGAATGAGACGGAATTAAAGGAGCAGGTATTACAAGAGGATTATAGTTCGAGGTTTTCGATTCATCCTGGTAGTACTAAGATGTATCAAGACCTTCGACAGAGTTTTTGGTGGCCGAACATAAAGAGAGAGATAGCAGAGTACGTGAGTAGGTGCTTAACTTTCCAGAAAGTTAAGGCCGAACATCAACGACAAAGTGGCTTGTTACAGTCATTGGAAATTCTGGAGTGGAAGTGGGAGAATATCACGATGGATTTTGTGGTAGAACTTCCGACTACAACCAAGGGGTATGATGCGATTTGGGTGATAGTGGACCGGTTGACAAAGTCGGCTCACTTTTTGCCAATTAGGGTCAAGTATAACTTAGATCAGTTAGCTAGACTCTATATTAAGGAAATATTCTCCAGACATGGAGTACCTATATCGATTGTGTCAGATCGTGATCCACGATTCACATTGAACTTTTGGAGGAGTCTACAAGAGCAGTTAGGAATGCAGTTGAAGCTGAGTACGGCGTATCATCCACAAATGGGTGGACAGAGCGAGAGAACAATTCAAACATTGGAAGATATGCTAAGATCTTGCATCATGGATTTCAAGGGTAGTTGGGATGATCATCTACCATTAGTTGAGTTCGCATATAACAATAGTTATCATGCAAGCATAGGTATGCCGCCTTACAAAGCTTTGTATGGGAGGAAATGCAGAACACCACTGTATTGGGATAAGGTAGGAGAACGTCGAATGTTGGGACCAGAATTGGTGCAACAGACAACGGACATTGTCAAAGTGATACAAATGCGTCTTCTAGAAGCTCAAGACAGATAGAAGAATTTTACGGATCCGCATAGAGAGAATCGAGAGTTTGAAGTAGGTTCGTACGTATTTCTAAAAGTATCTCCCTGGAAAGAAAAGATACGTTTTGGGAAGAAGGGAAAGTTAAGTCCGAGGTTCATAGGAACTTTTGAGGTATTAAAACGGGTGGGTGAGGTAGCTTATATGATAGCCTTACCTCCAGACCTAGAACGAATACATAATATATTTCACGTATCCGTGTTACGTCCTTATAAGCCAGATTATAAGCACGTGATAGAATATGAGCCTATTCATATCAAGAAGGACTTAACATACGAAGAAACGCCAATTCAAATTATCGATAGAAAAGAACAAGTTCTGCGGAATAAAGTCATACCTTCCGTGAAGGTGATATGGAAGAACCACGATGCAGAAGAAGCAACGTGGGAGTTAGAAGAAATGATGAAAAAGAATTACCCTCAATTATTTGTGTAATTTTTTTATATAGCGAGATTCTGGGGACAGAATCCTTATAAGGGTGAGAGAGTGTAACACCCCGGAAAATCAAACAATTTGTAAATACTTTAATAATGAATAAAATAATATTATTAATTATTATTATGTGTTGATAAGATGAATGTCGCTCTATAACCTAGAAACGTCGGAACGTCGTAATATTTTAACTACGTGAATGAATTAAAGTGTTTGAATTTCTAAGACGAAAATAAAAGCTTTCCGAAAAATTTTCCGAAAAACACTACTCATCGATTTCCGCTCGAGAATTATTTTTGAATTTCCGAGAAATACGTAACGTTATAATATCGAGGTAAGACTTATTATGTAATAATAATCTAAATATGGAAAACGTAATATTTCGCATGCGGACCTAATTTGGTAACGTTAGGTTTATTAAGCGTTAAGGAAAGGGAAGTATTAATCAAATGATGTGTATGCATTGTACGAAGTATTGAACGTAAGTATAATATGATGTATTATACTATTATGTATGAGGAATGGAATGACGTATATTATAATTTAGTATACGAGCTAGCATACGAGAATTATACGTAGTGTATATATATTAAGTTGTTTAATTAAATATAATGGACTTGTAGGATTATTAGCTTAATGGTAGAAGTCCAATTAGTAAGTGATACTCAAGCCCAAGTGTTTGATATGTCATGAGTCCAAATTATTGTAGTATAAGCCCAATAAGGAATTAGCTAGATTAATTAGCAAGCCCAATGAATAAACCATGATCCATGGGGCAATCCAAGTGTGATATGGGTAGTCTTGATGGGCAAGCATGTTAAGTGGCTAGCAAGTAGACTTGGTGAATAAGAAAGGAATAGTAAGGAGGTGAAAGTGAGGAGGTTAATAAGGAGGTGGATTAAAGGAGGTGGGATGGCCTAATTGACCATAATGCCACATAAGTCAAGAATAAGTCAAAAGTTCTTTGCTAGTTTCCAAAGAGAAGTGAAGTAATAGTCTTCAAGGGTAAGACTCTTGTCTATTATATCTTTATCTCTACCATGATAGGATTGATAGAGAAGTGGGATTGTATGCTAAGAACATGTAATAAGTCATTGATGAATGAACTTAAGCCGAATAAGTTGAATAAGCAACTTGAACTCAAATAAGTTGATAATCTTGTAAAGAACTTATCATATGATGCTAGTATGTTCATTATGGTATGAAAACATTGATTAATGGACTTAATTCCATATTAAGTCATAAGCATGAGAATTTATAGTTAATAAGTTGATTAAGTCATTGACTTATGACATTAAGTCAAAACCTACTTTGATAATAAGTTGGTGTAATAAGTAACTTGAAATGTTCATGTGTTGGTTAAAATCCATTTAGAATGATTAGTAATGAAGCTTTGCCGGAATTCACACGATTGGACGATTATCGTCGAATTCATGAAATTCTCGGAATGGAAGTCGTATTTTGTGTTTGAAGTCAAAAACGTTGGTTTCGATGGAGACAAGTCATATTTGGCATTATAGAGTTGCGAACTCGAAAATGACCGAATTAAAGCTTAGAAACGAAGAAACGAGCATTAAACGTTCACTTAACGTTTATCGTTTTCGTAAAAAATGAACTACTAGGTAAAATTTTAGCAAACAAAGTCAAATAGATAAAATTCTTGCATGAACACATAGATTATCTAATTTGTGAACCGTAGGCTTTTGAACGAGCCAATTCGGACTTATAACGAAGAAGTTATGCGTCCGGGAGTTTTGTAAAAATTTAAAAAATGCAAATTATTCGAGAGACAGAGTTGGGCATGCTGCCGCCAACCCAAGGCAAATGAGTGGCGCCCACAGTGGCCGCACACGAGGTCTAAGCACATTTGCTAACTCGAAGTCGTTGTAGCGCGACATGATGAACAAAGACTCGCGTGCAGCTTGCCGAGTCCCGGCATCGAGCACATATCGTTAACTCTTGTATGGCGCAACGCCATTGAAGAAGTAATGGGTGGCGTCGCAGCGCCAACCCTAGGAAGTGGATAGTAAAGAATGTTTATGAGTAAAACTTGAACAATAACTCAGAAATAATAAACTGAGGAACTTAATATGATATTGTAAGGTACTTTTAAACCTTATGTATGATGATTAAGAGTTAATAACCAATTGAATGTGCAAGTAATAAGAATGACGTAATGAAAAGCCGGAACCAATATTAACAGATCTAAGTCAGGATTTAGATTGAGATGAAGGGTAAGATATAATAGTATACATACTTGATTATATATGACCTAATGTGGTACGTTATATGATCATGTATTGTAGAAACTTAGAGACCTAAAGTGTACGTGTGATAATCAGTAAGTAGACGCTAAAGGCAAGTATTCTAAACCTTGTTCCAGTTCATTCTGGACAAGCTGTGTAATTCATATATTCTTTCACATGAAGTTTTGAATGATGAAGTCAAAGCCAATTCTTTCGGCTAGACTTATATTATGATTCTGTCAAGCATGATTAATTTTTACCGAGTTATATTGGTATGGTTTTCAATCGAAGATCGAGTATGCTAAAAAAATGTTTTTGTCATTTAACGACAGGTACGTGAGGTTGCCACAACTTAAACGTATACACGTTTAATGAATGTAGTGTTGATCAACATAGAGTACTATAGGCTGATCACCTAGACGTGCTCGTAAGTAATGTCGGACTTATGGACTTAGTGCCGGGATGTCCTTTTCAAAAGAACTTATGAAATGCTCAAGATCTTGGACCGAAATTGATGTTTTACTGAATATTGTTGTTTTAAAACGTTTTAAATGAAAAGAAGTGCTATTTTGAATTATCAATAGTTCTTCGTAACTGTTGTTCAGTTACTGAAGATATATGAGTTCTATGTTTCAAGCATGTTGTTTATTAGAATTATAGTACTTGTTGAGCTAGTCATGCTCACTCTTGCTTGAACCTTATGAACACAGCCAAGATCGAGCGGACTGAAGGCTCTAGCAAGGATAAGGGCAAGGCGAAGACGAACCCGTAGATTACTTATGTAATAGTATAGTTAAATGTCTGTATTATATTGAATATTATGACAAGAACGAATGAAAGGGTTATAAAGAACCTCAGAAATGTAATATTACTTTGAATATATAGAAGACATATTAGTCCTTTTGAGACTTTTCAATTGAATGAATGTATGAATGGTAGTACCGTGTAGCACCATCTGTCGGGTTGGAAGATACCCGAATTTGGAGGCATCACAGGAACTCCTCTAGAAGATTATTACACATGCACACACTTTATGCACCCGTTCTATATAAAAATCTTCAAACATCAAGTATTTGAAAAGAAAAAGTATGGGCAGACAGTTTTATTGGACAGGAAAATGGAACATTTTTCAATTTTTTTATTTTTTTTATTGTGACTTTCAAAAAATATATAGTATTTATTTCAACAGGAATTTTTACAAAATATAGTGTTTTAGGTGTAATTTGGATACATATACAAAAACAGGGTTATAATATTCTATCATTTCTTGTATATAAGTTGTTTAAAACATAATCAGACATTTAAAAATCTCATTAATTCTATTATTAAATAATTAATGTTTATTTAAAATTTTATTAGTACTCATACACTAATTAATTACTCTTTCTCTCTCAATTACCCTATTTCTTTAAGAAATTAATAATTAGTTTTTTTTTATATTATGAAAAAAAAAATTCTAAAATGACTTATATAATAAAAAGGAGAGTATTATTCTTGCCTTTGATTTTGATGTAATTTTATTCTTGAAAAATCGTACGACTCATATTTCAAATTTCAATTATATATATAATGTTATGCCTTTGATTCCAATGTACTTGTTGGGTAAAATCTAATTACGCACAACACACAAGTATACGTGGTCAACAAATAATAAAATGTAAATAGAGTATCGTTCCCACAGAGAATTATTTAGTAAAAATCACCAAGTACTAACCCGTAACCAACTCAATCTTATTTAAACGAATGAATTTCAATTTATAATTAAACTACTATTAAATTCCACTAGTTAAATTAAGATTACGGAGATTTAAGATCACAACTTCACTTATTGCTTCATTTAAGTTAACACACTTCACATCAATTATTCTCTATCTTGAATTGTTAATCAAGAACACTAAAGCAGATAAAACCACCTCTCGATGCATAATACCCATACTCACTTAAATCCACAGATGATAGAATTAAGCAAGACACCCTAATTAACTAATCCACTATATCTCTATGTGAATTACAATTAAAAAGGATTTAAAGCACAAGTTCTCTATAAGATTACATATGACGTAAAGGCATATCTCTATCCTAAACACAAATCATGAATTTCATCTATGCAGAAATCACAAACACATGCCATCATGATCAGATCTAAATCTATACTTCATCTCTTGAGTTCATATAGATTATCACAATAATTAATGGCCAATCAATTAAACAATTAAGTCCAAATCATAATAGACAATTCTCACAATAGAACATAATAATTGATAGCGAAGCATATTAAAATAAACTACACAATAAGATCCATTGTAATCTCAAACAAAGAATTAGTTCATTGAATTAAAACTAAAATTCCACACTTGAATACACATTAAAAGATAAGAATAAGATTAAGGAAGATAATTGAATCTGTTGTCAGCAAATCTCCATCTTTCTTAAGCTCCTGATCTTGATCTTCAATGGTCTCCAAGTTGCTTCAATCTCCAATTCTAATCTAATCTAGGGTTCCTAATCTAAGAAAGAAAGTAAAAAATAAGTTACTAGAAATCTATCCCAAGAGGGATTTTATGGAGTCTTAGAACTAGCCTCCCAATCCAAGTTAAAATCAAGTATTTATAGTTCTAATTGATATCCTAGCAAGTTAGGCAACTAAGAATCCTATCCTAGCTCAATTTGAACATCAAATAACCCAATTCAGCTGTTTTCCCGCCAACTAGCGTGCCCGTCTTTGTTCATAGGTCATTTTTAGGCGCGCCTGCTACTCTTTATCAGTGAGTTTACGGTCCGTGGTCGCGCACTACTCTATTTTTTGCTGTGACGTCCTTTGGTAAAACAGGAATAACCATTGATCCGGTAGGAGTTACGGGGTCCGCCACCTATCAAATCGAAGTTATCGACGAGATCTACAACTTTCATTCTTTGAGATTTGATAGATTCAGTTCAGATAAAGGTCGAAATCGGGCTTGAAGTAGATGCTATGTAAATGGCAAACATGACAACTCTTAGCTTTGATCTTAGTTGATAAAAAGGACATAACTCTCACATTCGAACTCTGATTGGGATGATTCAAGATGTTCCAGAAAGCTAAGAAGTAGATCTTTAATAAAATCCAAGTTCCAAGCCAAGAACATGCATCCAACTTGGTGTTAAAAGTCCTTCAATATTCCCTTCTTGCATTTGTTTGCGTATTTTAGTCCAAAAGAAGTCTGAATTGCTTTCCCTTGCTTCTTCATGCTAATGTCATGTCATATCCTATAAAATAATATAAAATGTATGAAAAGTAACTAAGAAATATGAATATAAGCAACTAATTCAAGTAACAGATATCGGATAAGTAGGTATAAAACCTACTTATCAGTACTCCCTTCTATTTATTATATAAGTCATTTAAGACATAATCACACATATTAAAAAATCTCATTAATTTTAATGTTGGTTTAAAATTTTATTACTACTCATATACTTCTAATTAAGGGAGTGATTAACATGAAGTTAACTTTGGTCAATTGACCAATAAAGTGTCGACACTCAGGCAAGAGATGATCTCTCCCTACGTATCAGCACTGTATTAATTAATTGACAACTTACATGAAGTTAACTTCATGGTAACCAATTCCGATGTAGTTAAAATACTATGACTTTCCAACGTAGTTATAATACTTCGTATCATACTCGTATACATTACCTCACACAATACATACATATCATACAATCTTTACATTATCTTCTTAATGTTTGATATTCCTAACATTCTCTAATTAAGTCCGTATGCAAAATATTACGTTTTACATACTTAGATTATTATTACATAATCCATCTCACCTTGATATTATAACGTTATGTATTTCTCAGAAGTTCAAAAATAATTCCTGAGCGTAAATCGATGAATAGTATTTTTCAGAGAATTTCTCGGAAAGCTTTTATTTTCGTCTTGGAAATTCAAACACTTTAATTCCTTCATGTAGTTAAAATACTATGACTTTCCGACGTTTCTAGGTTATAGAATGACATTCATCTTACTAACACATAATAATAACAAATAATACTATTTTATTCATTATAAAAGTATTTACAAAAGGTTCAATTTTCTGGTGTGTTACACTCTCTCCCCCTTATAAGGATTCTGTCCCCAGAATCTTGCTATATATATAAAAATAAAAATAAAATTCTTTTTGAAATGCAAAAAAGATAAACAACCTGTTGAAGAATCCCAAAAATCCTCGCTATATATATACTAAATTTAGAACAATGTTTGTGCCTAGTATCAGACTCAAAGCGATTAGCTTTCGAATGTAGCATGAGAACCTCCTCAGATACCAATTTTTAGTTCCTAGTAGTCACACAATAGATCTAGAAGGGGGGGTTGAATAGATCCTTTTAATTTTCAAATATTTTTCTCTTTTAATTTGTATACTAATGAATTAGCATATGACAAACATAATAATCTTTTCAAGCACAGCAGAATAAGTAAAAGATCCCCTTCATTGATATATTCATAATCATACAAACATTGTTCTTAGAGTTAGTTAAGTTGTAAGCAGTTAATACATACATATCAGTTATAGCAGTTAGGTACATAATGTAAATGACACAAGGGATTTTAAGTGGTTCAGAGACTCAAGCTCCAAATCCAATCTTCTGCTTTCAACTAGTAGGATTTCCACTAAGGAAGGGCAGCACCCTGAATCACTAAGATTCCTTCAAGGCCAGCAGCCTTGGAACTTCTCTAGTTCCCTTAGAACTCATCAAGCCTAGCAGGCTTGGAACTTCATTTAGTCCCTCCGGACAAGGACCCCTCAGGCCCTAGCTTCTTGTTGTTGTAGTTGTTGTTGTTGGTGGTGCTGAGCTGCTAAGATGTCATTAAGCTCTGAACATCTTTTGTACTTAGCAGCTTGGTGTGGTTCTCTTTGCATTCTTCTTTGAGTCTGGACCACATCTTCTTTGGTGCAGCCGATCTTCATTCTTTTCTCCTTAACCTTATCTAGTATCAGCTTTGCACTATCACCATCTTGGTTGGCTAAGTCTCTGTGCTTTTAGTAGACTTTGCCTGGCAATTAGCAATCCCTGAACCCCTCAGGCCCTGGCTTCTAGTTGTAGTTGTTGTTGGTGGTGGTGGTGGTGGTGCCTTGCTTCTAAGATGTCGTTTAAGCTCTTCATCTCTGAATGCTTAGCAGCTTGACGTGATCATCCTTAAGGTGTAGTTGAGTGTTGCATGATGCTCAACTTCTTAAGATACTCAACCTCTTCTGATGATCCCTTGTTGAACTGCAGTGAAGATTATTCTTCTTGATACTTGATGGCTGCACATGATGAGTTTCTAAGATGACTGTAGGCTCTTCTGTTAGGTACTTAGAAAATTTCTCATGCTTGACATCATGATGACGTTGGTGATCTTCTTCCTTGATACTTGATGCCTTCTCATGATAGACTTGCTAAGATGACTGTAAACTCTTCTCTCTGGTACTTAGAGTCTTCCCATGATAGACATCAAGATGACATTGATGCTCTTCTTTCTCTTGGCAGTTCAGAACACTCTTCTTGTAGTAGAACTCTAACTTCTACTTCTTCTTCTGTTTATCTCCAAGTGTTCTTGGTGGATCTTAGAGTGATCTTTCGGGCCTTCATTGGTCACTCACTATTTTACGTTACTTTGATCAGTCCACAATCTCTCCAACCTTAGTAACTTTTTTAACATCAGCTCCTCTTGATCTTTGAAGCTCTGGTTGATATATACTCCTTCCCAATCTTCCCGTTGGAATATAGTCGTTGAAAGTTGATGAGTGAGTTTTATACATATGAATTGGATACATTCGGGCTTAATTTATTGTTGTTCTCAAGTCTTTTAGGATGTTTTTATGTGTTTGTGTCTATTCATGCATGTTTTATATTGTTTTGTAGGAATTGGGACAAAAGTTACTTGGATCGACGTTTGGGGTGGCTAGATTCGCGTTTTCGGTTTGCCATTTACACAACAGTCACTTCAGAGCTAATTTTACTATAGCTCCGGATATTATTTCGAAACACTCAAAGAATGAAAGTTGTAGATCTACTTTTCCTCTTTCCAGATCATCTTGAATCATCAAAATCGGAGTTCGGACGAAGACGTTATGGCCATTTTCCCAAAGGACGTCGGAGCAGAAAATGTCAGAACTTGTAACAGCGTTGGGGCGCTATTCTTAGTTCATTTTCCAAATAGTCGGGTGCTATAAAGCGATGTCTAAGCGTCGTTCCCGGTATTTGAGGAAGGGCTTGGTGATGGCCTGGACGCGTTTTGGGCGAATTTTGACACCTTTTTGACTCCAAATTGGATTGGGTTTGTTCCTAAACTCAAAATTGGACTTGTAACCTATAAATACATGATGTAAGGCATAAAATAAAGGAGAGATTACATATCTTAGCCTAGATTAAACACTCCTTTAGATTAGAACATAACCCTAGTTCTTATTAGTTTTGGAGATTGAAGCAACTTGGAGACCATTGAAGATTCAAAGTAGGAGCGAAAGAGGAGTCTCGAGGCTACTGACAATAGATTATATTCTCTTCTCTTCTCTTACTTTTATCTTTTAATGTCTATTCAATTGTGGATTCTTGATTTTAATTCATTAATTATGAACTAACTCTTTCATTAAGATTTCAATTGAACTTTTTATGATTATGAATTGATTATTTGATTTATTCTAATTATTTATGTTGAAGTGAATTGTTCATCTTGCTTTGTGCTTATTGATTAATTATCTGATCAGTAATTACCTTGTTACTCTAGAAGGAATTGAGAAAGGAATTCTAGGGTTAGAACTGGGCATGGTGACATGTGACTTAGTTATTTGCATAATGAATAAGTAGGTTTGTGAATAGAATGAGAATATCTATTTGTCGCATGTAACACATAAGGAATTGGGATTGTAGCAAGTTTAATTCAATTGTTTTGCATAGAGATATAGCAAAATTAATCTGGGTTAAATAAAAGGCAATTGATCACTCGAGAGAGGGCTTTTGGCATTTGAGAATTCCTGTTAACAATTCAATAGACATAATAATTGGAATAGTTGAATAATTGATTTATAATTCATAATTGAGGATATTGGAGTCTTAATCCTTATTTATCTGAATTCATTCAAATTTTAGTTGTTTATTTGCTTTCTTTTAGAATAATCTCTTTTAATTGTTTTAATTTAGTTTTCTTAATTAGAAAAATCACAATTTGTCATTGTTTAAATAAAATTGATTTGGTTAAAGAGTTAGGACTTGGTAATTTTTATTAAATAATTCCTCGTGGGAACGATACTCTACTTTCACTATATTACTTGTTGATAGTGTATACTTGCGTATTCATTGATTGCGAAATCGATCAACAAGTTTTTGGCATCGTTCTTGGGAATTAATTTAATAATTATTTACCAATATTAATTTCAATCAAATTAGTCTTAATTTAAACATTTTTTTTTATTTTTATTTTCATTCTCTTCCTATATTTTCTCTTTTTAGGTACCATGGATGACTTTTTGCGTATCAATGGCCATATACGAACATGAGTCAACCAAGGGGAGCGGAGATTGACAGACTCGAGAAACTTTACGCATTATCAGCACAGATGGAGACACTTTCGAGGATGTTTGAAGCTTTTGAAGCTCAACATCATCAAAGTGTGGCGGTTACTTGTGATTATTGTGCTGGAAATCATATGAGTCATCAATGCACCATCAGTTTCGAGCCGGTATAGTATGGTGGTGATTACCCAAATAATTATGTTTATCCCAACAACTATCATCAGGATTAGGGGTATCACCCGGATTTTTCATGGAGTATCAATCAAGATCAATTTTATGCTCCAAGTCCAACATACCCACCGAATTTCTCGTGTCCACCTCCACTACAACAGGAAGAACATTCAAATTGGTAGGAAGCCTTGGAAAAAGTTATTAAAGCTTCTGAAAAGAAACACGAGGAACATGAAAAGAAACTTAATCAAATGGAGCTAAGTATACAAAGTCAGAATGCATCGATCAAGAATCTGGAAAATCAATTGTGGCAGATAGCACATGCGTTGAACAATCGTCCTCCATACACTTGGCTCTATGACATGAATTCTGAGACTGATGGTGAGCCCGAACCAAATCTGCAACCGGATGTGCCAAATGATATAGATGTTGAAAGAGAGGAAAGACTTGGGGACCAAGAAAAAGAGATCGGCAAAGATCTAACTTTGAGTACCAACGAAGATGAGCCAATTTCATTAGTATCCCATGTGCCTCCTCCACCAAAGTTCAAGAATCCGGGCAGTTTTGCAAAACCATGCCCAATTGGAAGTCATGTAGTCGGCAAAGCTCTTGGTGACGTAAGAGCTAGTACAATTGTGGAGTCATGGTGGGATGAAAAGGAGAAGATAGAGGAAGATTCCATTATGTTTATTAAGCTTCAATTCCCTAATCTGATCATCGACATAATGGAGGAAACACCTAGTGGTTTGCCGTTCTTAATGGGGATCCTATCTACAAAGAGCATGCTAGGTGACTTCAATTCAAGGGTTTTTGCTAATGGGAAACTCCCAAAAGTAACATTGCTTCTGATGGATGGAGGGTTCCTCAATTTTCGTAGGAGAATTGGATAGAGAATTGAAGAAGTCAGGCTGAGACTATAAAACAAGCGCTTATTGGGAGGCAACCCAAGTTCAATTTTTATTTTTAGTTTTTATTAAGTTTTATATTAGTAGTTTTGAATTTGCATTTATTTAGGATTTCATAAAATTGCTTCTATCATGGTTTTACAGGTTATTCAAGTCAAATTCAAGTGTGGTGCCCAATTTGTTCCATATGCTTAGCCTATTCTCCAAACTTAGCGGACAAGGAGGAAGATTGCTATATTTTCAGGGAAGTCCTCTGCTATAATTTTTTTCTATTGTAGCCATTGAGGACAATGTCTAGTTTAAGTTTGGGGGCATTTTAGTGTCGTACTGCATATAGTTAGTTATCTGCATAGTAGTTTTTTTTTTTTTATGTGTTAGCATTATGTTTTTTTAGGTTGCATATAATACATGGTATTTTATTTTTTTTGCATCTTCATATATGTGTTCATGTAGTATAATTGCATTTTTTTTTATTTTTGCATGAATCTGTGTGATAGGTTGGTGTGCTCTTAGCTCGGCCTATGATAAGATTGGTTTTGCATGTTAACTTGAACAGTGTTTGATAATTGATGATGAGTTCTAATTTTAATCATGATGATAATCTGAGCACTGTCTGAAACTTATAACCTAAGTTAGCACTTAAAGTTTAACTGTTTTAATCCACTTGGTTCAAGGGTTTCATAATTTGTTTACGAGGAAAATCTTTGTTAAAATTTAAGGAAATTAGTGAACTGGCGGTAAAGGTTGGAATGGCGTAAAAGCTTGAGTTTGGGGAATCTATGGGATATATATACTAAAAAAATTGATGAAGAAAAAAAAATAGAAAATCGAAAAAAAAAAAAAAAAAGAAAAGAGATGATGAAAAAAAAAGAAAAATCGTGGTTAGTTTTGTTTGGGGCCATTGTTACTTGAGCAAATGCGCCCAAAGGGGTGTTTTAACACCTAAGCGCCTAAGGTCTTATATGGTGCTGGAAGTCGTTGGTTGAAAGCTTCGCTAAGGGGTGGCATTGTTAGCCTAATGGAATGAGACATTGTACGATGACCATAAAAAAACACGAGAAAGAGCAAAAATGCCCTCGTGGTTGAATAAAAGTATAAATAAATCTGTATTTACCCTTAGATTTGGTAATTGCTTAGTTTTAACCGGAGTTGTCATGTTCACAAAAGTAATTGAATTGGAACTGAAATTTTCTTATAAGAAGTTTGTTATGTGATTATCTTGAAGCTGTGGTTGGTTAGAATGGTTAACAAGCACACACACACAACATGGGTGATAGCAGGGTTTGGGTTGACTAATTGGTTAGAGTTATGGATTTTGAATTGATTGGATATATTGTTTGAGTACCAATGGTATCTTTGAGGCCTGTTGCTATATATCATACTGATTTATTACTCGGTTCATAGGTATATTAGGAAGTAGATTATGCATATGCATTCATTTAGTTGAGTTATTTTGTTTATTTTTAGTTCTTTTGTATTTTTGCTTGAGGACAAGAAAAGGTTTAAGTTTGGGGGTATTTGATGAGTGAGTTTTATACACATAAATTGGATACATTCGGGCTTAATTTATTGTTGTTCTCAAGTCTTTTAGGATGTTTTTATGTGTTTGTGTCTATTCATGCATGTTTTATATTGTTTTGTAGGAATTGGGACAAAAGTTACTTGGATCGACGTTTGGGGTGGCTAGATTCGCGTTTTCGGTTTGCCATTTACACAGCAGTCACTTCAGAGCCAATTTTACTATAGCTCCGGACATTATTTCGAAACACTCAAAGAATAAAAGTTGTAGATCTACTTTTCCTCTTTCTGGATCATCTTGAATCATCAAAATCGGAGTTTTGGACGAAGGCGTTATGGCCATTTTCCCAAAGGACGTCGGGAGAGAAAATGTCGAACTTATAATTGATGTTGGCGCTATTCTTAGTTCATTTTCTGGCAAAGGCGCTTATAAAGGCGATGTCTAAGCATCGTTCAGTATTTGGGGAAGGGCTTGGTGATGGCCTGGACGCATTTTGGGTGAATTTTGACACCTTTTTGACTCCAAATTGGATTGGGTTTGTTCTTAAACTCAAAATTGGACTTGTAACCTATAAATACATGATGTAAGGCATAAAATAAAGGAGAGATTACATAGCTTAGCCTAGATGAAACACTCCTTTAGATTAGAACATAACCCTAGTTCTTATTAGTTTTGGAGATTGAAGCAACTTGGAGACCATTGAAGATTCAAAGCAAGAGCGAAAGAGGAGTCTCAAGGCTACTGACAATAGATTATATTCTCTTCTCTTCTCTTACTTTTATCTTTTAATGTCTATTCAATTGTGGATTCTTGATTTTAATTCATTAATTATGAACTAACTCTTTCATTAAGATTTCAATTGAACTTTTTATGATTATGAATTGATTATTTGATTTATTCTAATTATTTATGTTGAAGTGAATTGTTCATCTTGCTTTGTGCTTATTGATTAATTATCTGATCAGTAATTACCTTGTTACTCTAGAAGGAATTGAGAAAGGAATTCTAGGGATAGAACTGGGCATGGTGACATGTGACTTAGTTATTTGTACAGGCAAATGATCACTTGAGAAAGGGCTTTTGGCATTTGAGAATTTATGTTAACAATTCAGTAGACATAATAATTGAGATAATTGGATAATTGGTTTATAGTTCATAATTGGAGATATTGGAGTCTTAGCCTTTATTTATTTGAATTCATGTATAAAGTAACCTAGTTTTAATTAGTTAATTTAGTTTTCTTAATTAGAAAATTCACAATTTGTTATTGTTTAAAAAAAATTGATTTGGTTAAGAGTTAGTAATTGGTAATTTTTATTAAATAATTCCTCGTGGGAACGATACTCTACTTTCACTTTATTACTTGTTGACCGTGTATACTTGCACGTATTCATTGATTGCCAAATCGATCAACAAAAGTAGTTTGAATTGGCTCGCAGATCTCAAGTTATTTGATGTAGACTGTAGATGTGACATGACATCTCCTTTTTCATCTTTCTGACACTGCAGTCTATTGTTTCACCTACCCCGTCAGAGATGTCACTTTGATGCCTCGGGCAGGTAGTCTTCTTTATTTTTTCTTTCTGACTTCTTGATTAGAACATCAGGATTTGTCCTTTTGCCTTGATGCTCTCAATAAGCCATATTCGAATATCACTCTTTAGATTAAACTGTTACCAATGCTTCAATCTTCAGATGACCGAACTCTACGATTCTGATGCATATTCTTGGACCTGATCGTAGTGTTATGTTGAATATTGCTCATCGACTGGTTGAGATAACACTACGATCCTGAAGAGTGTTCATTGGATCTTCAATGTAGAACACTTCTTTCTTCATTTGTGTGATTGCTTCAATACTACGTCATTTGCCTTGGTGATCTCGAGGCCCGATAGCTTGACTCCTTGTTCTGGTCTCTTCTGAATAGCAAGACACCTCAGATTTGTGGCATGCCCAGCTCATTTTCTCCTTGTGATCTCCCATTCACTTATCATCAATGAACTGACCCATGCTTAATCACTTTAGCCTTGTTCTTCAGAAACCGACCAGTATCTCTGTGTACACTTCGTCAGTGCTTTCTTTGCTTGGAAAGCACTAAAATCTTGGTCGACCCCAAGATCGTTGTCTTCTTCATTTTACAGCTACTGCACTTGCTGAGTTTCGTTAGTCAGTTTCTTTAAATGAAGTCTTCTTCTGATCAACTTGTGGAAGACTTCATCTTGAATGGCTTCACAACTCAATATGTATGTTGATTGGGTTGGTGCTTAGATCTTCTGTTAGCTTGCATGTCATTAGTTGAGTGTTCTCTAGTTTCACTTAGGTGGAATGTATCTTTGCAGCTCAGACCAGAAGCTTCATTACTTTGGATATTCTGGGAGTGGTCATTTGTTAAGAATCATGTTTGCTCTACGATTCTGCCTTGGCGTTGTGAGAACATCTGTTGAAGCCTTAGTTCTGCACTCTACGATTCTGCCTTGGGTTGTCCAGACGCTACAACTCTGAGATCAGATCTTGACACTCTATGATTTTTGTCTTTATACTCGTTGTCTTCATCTGATCTTGCTCGACTATGATCTCTGCCTCTGAATTGATCAGTAGATTATACGACTCCGAGTGTGGTCTACAATTCTTGACTTGACTTTGGCAAATGCTCGGTCAACTCTTAGACAGGCTGTCTCTACGATTCTGAACATGACATCCTCAGCAGACTATGGCTTCGAGGATGTTCTTCTTAACACACTACGATCCTTCCTTGTCTCTCCTGGCAGTCTACGATTTCCGAAATCTACTATCTTACACACTACGATTCTTCCTTGATAGCTCTCGAGTTTTCCTTGACTCTCCTGGCATACTATAATTTCTAGTGCAGTGCTCGACGATCAGACAAGCCTATTTATTACATTATAAGATCAACCTAATAAGCTTGATCTTTCTATATTTATAGTCCTTGTACATCATTTCTTTTTAAGGACTTTACAAAGTTGTTCTGCTTATGTAGGATTAACCTAACATATTTGATCAATTCATTCTAAGTCCTTGTATATATGTTCCTATTATCTATCAAAGGACTTTACAGCTTTTCTTAATGCAAGCATACTTGCATATTCATTCATTTATATCATAATCAAATCATACATAAATAGGAATATCATTCATATGCTTATTCCTAACAAATAGGAATATCATTCACATGCTTATTCCTAACAGTATTTTTTTTTTCACAACGTTTTTTAACAAAACACTGTAGATACATATGAAAAAATGGTATCTATTTATAAGGGCAACTTTTGATTTTAAATAAATAAAGTTTTTTAAAAAAAACGTTGTCTATGTAAAAAATACGTAGCAAAAAACCGCGCTAACAAACTCGGACCACTTGGTAAACTCTATTTGTGCCCTTCATATCTCCACGATCTGTGGGTCTAATTTCAACATCTTCACTTAGTCCGGCAACTCCACCGCAGAACTCTCTTTGCTACAACTTTTTCGTCTATGACAACAACTGCCCTAACAAACTCCACCACCATAAATACACCGCCCATGCCTCTTTCTCTTCCTCAATCGCTAACGGCACTACTTCCGAATGATACTCCCCCAAAACCCTAAACTTCACCATGATTCTAGTTCTAGTGCTAGTTCTAGTAGCTTCACCCGTCGTTTCAATACTCGAGTCGAGCCCAACAATGGCGCCGAGCCCCGCCAGTATGATTTTGACCTCTTCACAATTAGCGTTGGCGGTAAATGATTGTTAGGGCTTCCCGCTTTCTGACCAATTTGGGCGCTTTGGTCCATGGTTGTGAGCTTGCTTTTGCCACCATTTCTTCGGAGACTACTGAAGGCGTCGGCGGAACGTAACTTTTGAATTTGTGGTTGTATGTTTATGTCTCGTTGTAGCTATAATTCATCTTGAATTTTTTTTGAAATGTAGTTTTTGAATGTTTATGAATTTCATGTTTTGGAGTGATTTGATGAAATAGTATGATACTGATTAACCGAGTTCTGATTTTGCAAGTAAGGAAACAAACATGTGCTTAAAAGAAAAAGATTTTTTTTTTTTGCATTCTTAGCACATAATTATATTTGTGACAACCCGGGAAATCAGATTGTCCAGAATTTAAGAGTTAAAGAATTAGTTATTAATAAAATGAATTTTTATTAATACTATTCTGTGTTATGTGTTTATTAATCGTTCTAGAACCTAGGATGATTATTAATTGGGAGGATTCTGGCTACGAGCTAGACTGAACGAGTAAGAATTTTCAAGACGAAAATAAAATTTTCCCGGGAACAAAATATTTCTGGGGAAAAAGACAAAATAGGCACTATTCACCCAACGAAACCATAAGGGTTAGGGTTTGAATAACCTAAGCCATTCTGAGAGTTCGGTATGTCAAAATGACATTCCGTTAAAAGATTTGACGATAATATATCGTGAAATGTTAAGTAAGCCGATAAAAGTTTTTCTCGAAAAACGTGCAGAAATCGGATAAAATAAAAAAAGACAAAAAGTACTATTATGTACTTTTCATTCGTTTAGCTACGTTAGGGGAAAACGTGAAGGAAAACGCTTGACACTAAAAAGTGTTTTTCAGTTTTTCGGAAATCCGAAGAATACGTAAAAGTTAATCGGTAAAGGAAAGACGAAATATCCAAAAATATTTGAATTCCGAGAATAGCAGTTTTCGAACTGTCGGACGAATTCCGCAAGACGGAAGCACGAAGCTTCTAAGGAGGTCTATTGATGAGGTGTGAATAGTAAGGCCCAATGTTAGATTTAATTAAGCCCGATCCAAGAAAATAAACCACGGATCGAACCGGTGGGTCACCGGATGGCTTAACCCCATGGGGCAACCCATGGGGGAGACCCATGGGCATGTGGGGCGGCCACTTGGCCACCAAGTAAAGTGGTTACTTGGTGGCTAAGCCATGAATAGTAAGGAGGTGCGGTGAAATGACCAAAATGCCCTTAGCCTTGATTTTCTATATAAACAAGCCTTAAGCTCATTTGTTTGGTTTGAAAATTTCAACCAACACTTGAGAAAGAGAGAGAGAGTTTGGATAAAGAGGGAGAGAATGAGGAAAAGCTTGCCCGAGTGCACGCTTGATACGACGGATCGAGATTAAAGAAGGAAGGTAATCCGAAACCTAGTCTTCTATAAATTTTCTTTAAGCTTTATATGTTAAAAACATAGCTTGATGAGAATAGGACATAAAAGATGTTAGAAAAGATTTCATATGGTTGAAATCGTAAGAAAATGAAGAAATAAGAATTAGAAATTTAGTTTATAAATTTCTTAAGGAAATGTAAGATTCGTAAGGATTTTGAGCGATCCGAATGAATCTTATGAATGAATAGGTCAAATAAGTAAGGAATGATGTTCTATAACATCAAATTCCAAGAATAAGTAAAATCGTAATCCAAAATATCGATTAAAAACGAAGAACACGCGAAGAACACGTGAAGAACGCGAAGAACATTATTGATGGACAAATTTAAAACCATCGTAGGATAATTGTTGTTGATGGACAAGTTTAAAACCATCGCGTATAAGTTAGTTGCTTATTGCTTGGTTAGGAATGTTAGAAACATTCATGAAGAACGGATTAAAATTGAGCTATAACGAAGTTATGGCGAAAATTTCGTAAAAGAAGAACGAGAATTAGAAAGTTAGTAAATGAACCCGAACATGTAGGGTTTCATAAGAATGTAAGAGAACATATAAAATATGAGTCGTAGACTCAAGAACGAATGAGTTCCGAGTTCGGATGACCGAATTACGGACGAACGAACGAAGAACTTTAATAACGTAAAACGAACGAAGAGTGAAGATTAAGCCAATCAAAAGGCACATTAACAGATTTAGAACAAAGTTCTATCTGAGGGTAATCGAAGTACGTAAGATAAGGAAGAAAATGGCTTTGGAATGGCTTTGTTCCGAGTCATAACGAATAAGTTATGAGATTTCAAAATCAGCATCTCAAGCTTGTAAAAGAATTAGAAAATTTTTCTAGGTTTCATGCTTGGGGCCATGCGCATGAAGTCGTGCCTTTGGGGGCGGGAGCCGAGCGCGAGGCCCTTCGCCATCACCATGCTAAGTGGCGCCGCGGCGTGAGAATTTGTGAAGGGAGTGGCACTTGCATGACACGACCTCGGCGGTTTGACAACTGCAGAGTGGCGTTCTGGCCATGAGATAAACGAAGGGAGGACAGGGGCGCTTGGCCATGCAGTGCAGAGGCAATGCCGAAATGAGATTTTTACCTTTCAATTCTTTGGGGATGTGCAAGAAAGAAATATGAACATGTAGTTCAATTAATGTAACACTTAATCAAATGTATTAAACCTTTAATGAAGGTTGAAGGAAAAGATTAATCGAGATTAAAAGACTGTAGACGCGGGTTACGGAACCGATATCCGAGGACCGTGGTCTCAATGAATCGAACGTGAGGGATTGCTATGATGGTGATTCCTTAGACGTTGATTGATGATGCTAATGTATAAATGTAAAGCATATAGACGCTGTGAATGCAACGATGTTGCGATGAGCAATCAGTCTTAGCATACAAGGAATTGTATGACTTCGACATTAAGAAGAATAATGAACATGGGGTTCAGGTGACGAGTAATGAATGAAAGCGATTAAAAACTTAGATAAAGGTTGAATGAGAGATTAAAGGATGAACAACGTAAACGTGGAATATGTAAACGATCCTCCTGAATCGTATTCACGTAGAGCGAACGTTCTAAGTGTACATTGGTTGTATAACTTAGACGTTGACGAAGGTAGTAAGTAAGATATGAATTATCAAGAAAGCCGTAGTGAACGGTAATAAGATTAATGAAAGCCGAATGTAAGTCGGATGAGAATGTTAGAATGAAATGTAAGCGTTGAACACTTTAACCGACGTGAAGGTTGAGTGTATGCGAATATTAAATGGGTAAAACCTACACTCTGTGTATGGTTTGACAGTAGGATAATGAAGAACAATGATTAAACCTGTGAATGGTGAAGAAGCTAAATTAAAGACAAGTACGTATAACGTAAAGAAGCCGAGTTAATGTGTATAACATGGATGACGTTCCGAGTCGAATGAACCGAACATTGTAAGATAAGAATAATATAATGTAAAATGCTTAACGCTATAAATGCGTAGAATGAATATTGAATGATCGTTCTAAGCATATAAAAGACTGTATGACTTAGACGATGATGAATAAATCCTGAGGTATGGCAATTAGTTGACAAAAAGCCATAAGGAATAAGAAATGACTTAACGAACATTATAGTTTAACAGTTCGGATAAGTTAAGATGAATTTAGGTTATAGTACAATCATAACCTTTGATGGTTGACATATTGGAGCTGGGCTAAACAATTCCTTCAGAGAGAGAAGGTATATACAAAACTAGTAACTGGTCTAACTCACTGTTATGGGCAGTTGAGATGAGACGGGAACTTGTTTGTTGGTTGTTTGTGGGAAACCACTCAGAGTACCATATGGACTACTAGCAGAGACACGATGTGTGTTGAGTCCTAGGAAAGTATAAAAAGAAGATAAGAATATAAATTATCAAAGATGATGAATGTTTGAGTAAGACATCTCCGTATGTCATGAAGCCGTTAACCGGTAAAGGAAGTTGGTCGTGTAAACTTAGTTTGTAAGAACGTGAATCCTAAGAAGTAAAGTTAAGTAAACCAATGCGTAAGTCAAGTTTATAACTAATTGGTGTATGTATTATTTCCTTATGTGCTATATAGGAATTGGAATGAGCAGTTCAGCGTAAACTATAAGTTGTAGTTGTGCGTAAGGCAAGTTTCCTAACTTCATTCATATTTTAAATGAATGCTGGTTTCTAAAACTTCACAGATGTTGAACTTGAGAAGTTATGTCTATGTGCAAATGTGTGATATTTGTACAAGGTGTTAGAATATATGAGGCCTTGTGCCATAATGTGAACACTTCGGTGTTTTTATGATATGAAATGTTCTGTGATTGAACTGATCAATATGAGAATATTCTGTTTATACATGAACCGTTATTGTTAAGTTTGTGCTATTGATTCTAGCCAGACAGAATGTGTATGAAAGAAAATAGAGAATAAAGGTATTTCAAAGTGAATATGACTAATGCTTTAAAATGATAGGAATCGAGATTATTCCTATTATTCAAGCTACCTCGTAACCTTTGTTCGGTTATTGAAGTCTTAAAAGAATGTTTGAATTCTTAAAGTTGTTTGTTCAACTGTTATAACTTGCTGGGCAATTAAATGCTCACACTTGCTTCAAATAAAAACATTTTCAGCGAACGATGTTGGTAGAACTTAAGGATCCTGTAAAGATCAAGCCGATCGGTATCCAGAAGGAGTATCATTCATTATATGAATGATCGTGAAGTTCAAGTGAAGACTTGTAATATAGAATGATAGAATTAAACTATTCTTAAACTATAGAATAGTTTAATGAATGATTATGTATCCTTGGTGGCGGATAAAAGTCACTTGTACAAGATTAAAGAATAATGTAATTATCATTATTTGTAATGAAAGAGGTTTTAAGGTTTTAGAACCTGGGATTTGAGGATGTATGTTGTTATATTTAGTTATATAATGATGTATGTTTGGAAGAAGATGGGATCGTGATGTACGGAATCTGGATGTGAAAATAGATCGGATTTCGGTGCGTTACAATATTCAAGAGAAAAAGAAAACTTAAGAAGAGGTTATTTGAAGTAATTTTTAATCATAAGTAGCTACAATTCAGGGAGTAATATATATATATATATATATATACGGGTTAAATTCTTGAATACTACTTAACTCATAGTGATATCCACAGTAACGGAGGACTTGCACCCACTACCCTTTGGCTCTCAGAAACCTGGCTACACACCACAAACAAGCATATTTAGTTTTTTGGTATAAAAATGATTATTCACTTCATCCCAAATTGAGCATCATGATTTCATTTTTTTTGAGATGACACAAATTCCCGACTAATCTCTAGTCTCTAGTCGGTAGCCAACCGACCTGGAACCGACCAATGACTTTTAAAACACTGTGTATAATAATTCTTCCCTATCCTTATGCAGGTATGTGGATGTTATCCTACAGTTGATTGACAAAGTAGGAGACTTTGTCGGTGACGACATTTGGTTTCGTGTTATACAATTTGTAACAAACAACGAGGACCTACAGGTGACTAAAAACATGCTTTATATGCTTACTGGTGCACCTTTCTTCTTATTATGTTCTTTTGGAAAATTTTCCCTCACTTTTCATCTATCCACTAGCCTTATGCAGCACTTAAAGCCAGAGAGTATCTTGATAAGCCTGTCATAAATGAGACAATGGTTAAGGTGTGTATCTTCTACTTACGTACATTTATTTTGTTCAGTTCTGTAATATGCGAGGTGAGGATACCTAGAAGTGTAATCGTTATATTTAATTCTATTGTGTCTCTTGGTGCAAAATTATGGCTAATGGATTTATTTCACAGTAAATTTTACCCTCACAGAGATGCTTACTATTGTCAGAGTTGAAGATTTTAATTTGAACTTGACAAATGCATTAAAGGAGTAAAAATAGCCACTATTTGGAATTTTGTTCATTTTAAACCCTAAGTTGAATTCACTTGTAGTTTCAATGTATTTGTACAACTACTATGGTTTTAGTTGTAAGACAATATTCAGTGGACAAATGTGTAAACCTTTCTTTTGTTGCTAATTTCTGTTACAAAGTAACTTCAAACATGTTCCTCTTTTTTGGAGGTTCTTTCAAGTTAGATATGTTTGTAATTTCATTCATTAGTTATTAACTAAGATCAGTTTCTAGAACCAGATCAGTTATAAGTCTATTGTGGAATTTATTTTGTGGAACAGGTTAGCGCTTATCTCCTCGGAGAATACAGTCACCTTCTGGCCAGACGACCTGGCTGTTGTCCGAAGGAAATATTTAGTATCATCCATGAGAAGCTTCCTATAGTTTCGTAAGTGCAGTTCACCTTATTTTGTGCTGGTGATTTTCTGTTTCTCCTTTGTGTTCTCATGTACAGAATACATTTTTAGGACACCTACAATTCCTATTCTTTTTTCAACATATGCAAAGATATTGATGCACTCTCAACCCCCAGACCCAGAACTACAGAATCAAATTTGGGCAATATTTAGCAAGTGAGATTTACCCGCATTCTGAATTAATTTTTTCTTCGAAGTATTTTTTGAGCCATAGTTACAATTATCTTCAATTGATCTAAAATTTTGACATAATAACGCGTTTTTTCTTCGAAGGTAATATGAATTCAATAGTTATTTAACAACGGTTAAAATGAATTTTCTGTTAAAATATCATCCTAGATTGGCATCAAAGCAGAGTGGAGACTCCATCATGGGCGACTTGTTCTTTTCTTGGGAAACAAGAATACTGCTCCGCTTGTTTCAGTTCAAGCATTGATATTGCCTCCATCACATTTGAAATTAGAGCTCTCTATCGAGGTCTGGATTTTTATTTGTCCTTTTTTTGTTCTTGTTCTTTGGTGTTCTGATAAGTAGGTTTTATATACCTACTTATTCGATATCTATTACTTGAATTAATTGTTTAAACTTATGTTTTGTAGTTACTTTGCATGCATTGTGTGTTCATTTCATACATTTTATGTTATTTTGTAGGCTATAACACGACATTGGCATGAATAAACAAGGAAAAGCAATTCGGACATCTTTTAGACTAAAATACGCAAACAAGTACAAGAATGGAATATTGAAGGACTATTAACACTAAGTTGGATGCATGTTCTTGGCTTGGAACTTGGATTGTATTGTAGATCTACTTCTTAGCTTTTTGGAACATCTTAAATCGTCTCAATCGGAGCTCGGATGCGAGAGTTATGGCCTTTTTATCAACAAAGATCAAAACTAAGAGTTGTCATGCTTGCCATTTACATAGCATCTACTTCAAGCCCGATTTTGACATTTATCCGGCCAGAATCTATCAATTCTCAAAGAATGAAAGTTTTAGAACTCGTCGATAGCTTCGATTTAATAGGTTGAAGGCTCCGTAACTCCTAGCAGATCAAAAGTTATGTATGTTTTACCAAAGGATGTCGCAGTAGAAAATGTAGAGTAGCATGGCGCGCTCAAGCAGAAGCGGGCGGGAATTGGCCAGCAGATTTTCTCTTTCTGAAGAGGTGTGGAACGCCCAAAATGGCTTAGGAACAAAGATGGGGGGCACTGCTTCTGGGAAACAAATTGATTTGGGTTATTTGATGTCCAATTTGAGCTAGAATAGGATTCTTAGTTGCCTAACTTGCTAGGGTGTCCATTAGAACTATAAATACTTGAGTTTAACTTGGATTGGGAGGCTAGTTTTGGAGGATTCCATTAGATTAGATTATAGTAGATTAGGAGAAAAACCCTAGTTCTTATGAGATTGGGAGATTGAAGCAACTTGGAGACCATTAAAGATCAAGAGCAGGAGCTTGAGGAATATGGAGATTTACTGACAACAGATTTATTCATCACTCTAATCTTATTCTTATCTTTTAATGTGTATTCAAGTGTGGATTTTTAGTTTTAATTCAATGAACTAATTCTTTGTTTAAGATTACAATGGATCTTATTGTATAGTTTATTTTAATATGCTTCGCTATCAATTACTATGTTCTCTTGTGAGGATTGTCTATTGTGATTTAGACTTAATTGTTTAATTGATTGGCCATCAATAACCGTGATAATCTATATGAACTCGAGAGATGAAGTTTAGATTTAGATCATGATAGCATGTGTTTGTGATTTCTACATAGATGGAATTCATGATTCGTGTTTAAGATAGAGATATGCCTTTACGCCATATGTAATCTTATAGAGAATTTGTGCTTTAAATCCTTTTTAAATGTAATTCACATAGAGATATAGTGGTTTAGTTAATTAGGGTGTCTTGCTTAATTCTATCATCTGTGGATTTAAGTGAGTATGGGTATTATGCATCGAGAGGTGGTTTTATATGTTTTAGTGTTCTTGATTAACAATTCAGGAAAGAGAATAATTGATGAGAAGTTTGTTAATTTAAATGAAGCAATAAATGAAGTTGTGATCTTAAATCTCTGTAATCTAATTTTTAATTAGTGGTAATTAGAATTAGTGTAATTAGATAATTTATAATCCTAAATTGTTTGTTTAAATAAGATTGAGTTGGTTACAGGTTAGTATTTGGTAATTTATATTAATAATTCCTCATGGGAACCATACTTTACTTACACTTTATTACTTGTTGACCACGTATACTTGCGTGTTGTGCGTAACTAGATTTTACCCAACATGATCTCATGTTATGTGAGATTTGTTTGAAAAAATAAGTGAAAAAGGTCTGACCTGTATATGTCGACGATTTGACTGTAAGAGTCGCCGGTTGGTGTTTTTAACTGGTTGCACCAATGCAACCGAGAAAAGGTTTGCACATTGACCCAGTGATGTGACACTGCTAAACGGGTTTGTGAAACTGAGATTCATTTGGGTTCAGGGGCTTGATTATGCGGAGGGAAGGTGTTAGGCACCCCCCGACATCCGTGTTACTACGGTGACCGTCACTTTTCAAGAAACTATTATATGAATATGTGTGTGTGTGTGTGTGTCAATGTGTTGTTATTTGGAAGTAGTGCGAGGCCTCGTTCCCACCTATATACAAAGGGTTTGAATTTGTATAAAAAATTCAGTTTTAAACATGATATAGCAGTGAGGTTTTGTAAAAGAGGTTTTTCAAACCTTGTGCTCAATAGTAATTGAGACCTTTTCATACTTCCATTTTATTATTAAATGTTCGGCTTGATTGCTTTTATTAAATCTTTGAGAAAATAATATATAGCAGTGCCGAACTCCTTATGGGCATGAAAGTCATCTAAGGAAATTCAAACACTGTGAATAATTTACAAGTTGCTTACAGCTGAAATGTCCATCACGGGAACCGAATCTAGATTCAGTGGACTGAATCTGTGATCACATGATTCCTAGGCTCACATGATGCCGTAATTTATATGAAAAGCAGTAAGCAGTTATATATATATATAAAACTGTAAATATATATATATATATATATATATATATATATATACAAACATGATCAACCACCACGAAGCACCTCATGGGGATCGAAATGTAAATATATAAAAGCGGTAAATATATATATATATATATATATATATATATATATATATATTTATATATATTTATATATATATATAAAGACATGATCAACCACCACGAAGCACCTCCATTGGGGATCGAAATGTAAATAAAGCGAAGAATCGATCAACCGCCATGAAGTAAACTCCAAAGCGGGACAGAATGTAAATAAAGCATTAAAAGCGATCAACCGCCACGAAATAAACTCAAAGGGATGGAATGTAAATAAAAGCAAGATAAAAGGCCACAAAGTAAACTCAAAAGGACGAAATGTAAATAAAGTAAAGAAAAGGCCATGAAGTAAACTCCGTGCTCGGCAGAAATGTAAATATATATATATATATATATATAAAAGCAGAACGCATACGGGATATATATCGATCCGGCTCGGTTTATCATTTCAAATGATTTGTCGCTATATATATATATATAAGCAAAGAACGCACCATATGTAAAATCTGTGCTCAACGAACAAAGTTCGACAACAGTTCATATATATATATATATGTATATATATATAAAAGCAGTAAACGCTCCGGATGTAAAATCCAGGCTCATTGAACAAAGTTCGACAACAATTCATATATATAAGTGTGTGTGTGTGTGTGTGTGTGTGTGTATATATATATATATATATATATATATATATATGAAAGTAGTATGCACACAAGCCAATCATGTTTGATGATAAAGCATATACTTTGTAACAATCTTATTCATTTATTAATAAAAAGTATTAATTTATTAAAGGCTTTTAATTATCTACATGATGCTGTTTTATAATATGTGATAAACTCATAGTTTTAAGCAATGTTTTTAGAATAATAATGATGATCATTCTAATGAGATCTAAATTCTTAGAAAGCTTAAAACTAAAATAGTTCCCAATCGTTGGATTACTAAATTGGGGATTAGTGAATCCAGATAGATTGGTACATACGTTGCTTGCTCATTGGATGAGAATGATTGATCTCATGATCATTTGTGTGGAGACACTAAAGCAAGTATGTAGGTGCTTATTAGAGAATAAGTTCACTGAACGTGGCTCGCTAAGGAATACCTAATGGAGTTTTACTTGCCTGTCAATAGGAATTCCTGTAGTGATAGTAGTACAAGTGATCCTTGGACGTGAGATCATCATAGTATCTTGTGTATGATGAGTTATACTTTGACTTATTCCTTAAGACCCTTAGGGTATATCAAAGGGTATGCTTGGGTATATAATAAGTTGTACATGGAGATAATGTATGATCAATAAAGAATCTACCACTTCTAGTAAAAGAAGAGAAATGTCCTATGTGATTCGATAAATGACAACTCAGTAGTCCTTGGCCAATGCAGAATGAAATTAGAAAGGAGTTTCTAATTTGCATTATTTGGTGTTGTGCATTTAAGAGTCGAAATACATATAATTAAATAAAATAAGACTTGACAGTAATTCCATATCTTATATTTAATTGGGACATTGTGTAATACCAGTAAATTTTATGATTTAATATTATTATTAAATTGAGCCGGCGAATTATTTATTTTACAAATGCTTACGTGGCATGAGGAGAGTAACTCAATTGAATTAAAATTGAGCTGTTGATGATCGATAAGATAGGTTCATGAAATGTCTTGGTTGACACAATGATGGACTTAGTGAAGGATGATTAAGCAATTGCATGTTTAAGGTCCAAATAATAAATTGGGAGTCTAGCCCAATAAGTTAATTGATGGACTTTTGAGTTAGCCCAATAAACTTGGGATATTTAGAATCCAATCGGAATCCAACAAAATAGTTAAGCGAGAGTACAAGTATTGGTTAAATTAAAATGTGCGTGTGGGGCAATTGATTCGGACCAATTAGCCCCTTGTCCATGTCTCGAGATCTACTCTCTTGTCCCCAAATTAGGGTCACCAAGTACAAAAAACAAGAGCCTAAACTCTCTTTACGCAAATTTCAAGTCGCTAATCCTAGGCATGCATGCTAGCTAGCTAAGTGACGAGATGGAGTGATTGAACAACTCCTTAAATAACCATTGTTCATTTCTATTGCACCATGAATCCCAATATTGGGTAAAGCAAGTGTCCGCCCATGTTTTCTCTTTAAATACAAGCCACTAGGGCAAATCTGTTTTAGTGATAAGAGTGTTGGAGAAATCGAGTAAAGAATTCTTAGTTCTTAAGCATTACCAAATCGATTGTGTGAGATATCAAGGTTAAAGCTCGAGAAGGTATAAATTCTACTCCGTTCTTAACTTGAGTCTTGTTGATTCTCGTTTTTTGATTATTAGGTCAAGTATGATGAATTAACAGGATAAAGGGTGTTTAGAAAGTTTACCTTCGTGCATGAATACGTTAAAATGGTGCGGAATCAAGTTGTGGCTACTCAAAAAGCAGAGCATGTTCACCGCTTCGAAATCCATGGGGTGCAAATTTGCACCATGCTTAGGAACCACGTTGATGGGGTTGGCCGTGTCGAACTTGTATTAAGAAATTCCCTTAGGTTGTATGCATATAGTAAAGTCTTAAATTAACCCGACGAACTTAAACCTTGTCGAAGTAGTGTAGAAGAAGTCTCTCAAGGAGTCGCCGGACAAAGCGTGATGTCTTCGGACGTAGGCGTAATGTCTTTGGACAAAGCGTGATGTCTTGGACAAAGCGTGATGTCTTCTTGACAGAGCGTAATGTCTTTGGACAAAGCGTAATGTCTTGGACAGAGCGCGATGATGTCTTGGACGAAGCGATGTCTTCGAACGCAAGCATGTTGTCTTGAACAAGCCATAATATCTTTGGACATGGCGAGATGTCCCGAACTCAAGACGAAGATCGTAACTTGATATAAGGATGGATTAATAAATACTCCTATATCGTCGTAAACTATTAGCACACGAATGAGTTCTAAGTAGAGAATTTTACCAACCGGGAAAATAAATCTAATACTTGCAAACATGCGTAGAAAAAGGCGATTGGGATTAATAGGCGTTATGGTCTACTTAAAGCAATGAACCTCTTAAAACTTTGAGGAAGAAAGATTATGAATAAGCTAGCGTTGGTCAATAGTATGAGCATGTTAGTGTACCATTATGAGTTTTGATGGGTACAATGAGATAGAAAGAAAAATGTGTTATGTGTACATGTTGTTGATATATATCAAGTGTGTTTGGCTAATGAATACCTATACTTACATGAATAGAGATGGACATAGTTCGTTGAGGTGATTTTCGCTATTAGTAGTAATCAACGCTAAAGGCAAGTTTCTTACTCTACCTTGATTTCAAGTATGCAAGTTTTCTATCCCTAACTTATTGTTATTGTTGGGCAACCTCACTCAAATTTACAATGAGCAAGTATCCGAACACTATTATTACTGTGTTGCAAGTTCCTTAATTCACATACTTCATACGTTGAATTGTTGTCATATCAGTCATATTTTATCAAGCAAATATCTACTTCTATTCGAAAATCACTTGTATACCTTGACGTTGTTGTAAGCATTGGACTTATCATTCCTCAATGCATGATGAAAAAAAAGCTATCTAAGCCCTTGATTGATTAGACTATTATTATGAGTTAAAGAGCTATCCAAACCGATTGATTTGGTGTGGACTATCGTAAATCTCTTGAGATGAACAACCCTCATAGAAGGGAAATTATATATTGTCGAGAGGCAAGCGACGTATAATACATAAGTATGATTAAATGTTATGCATAACATAGGGTACCTTAGGCTAATCACCGATGTACTCGTGGATGTTGGATTATAGTGTATCTCGTTAATTCTAGTAAGAGTTCTTGGTCCTTAGTGACCGCTTTCGATTATTCAATTATGTTGAACCTCGAAATGAATAAATCACGAGATTTTGTTGATATCCTTTGGTCCATAGCGACACTGTTGAATACTCTTGGTATTCTTGATATCCTTGAACTATCAATTATTATTATACCTTTGAAAGATTCAAATGCTATAACCGCTTGTTCTTAGCTAGCTATATTGCTTCTTTGGGCAAACTTGTTGCTTCATTCTTGCTTCCAAAAACATTACGCTTAAGGCAAGAAAGAAGCGGTACTTGAGGAAAGGACAAGGGAAAGGGCAAAGCTGACGAATAATTTAGCCCTTAAGACTAGAAGTATTATTATTATTGTTATTATGATGTATTCAAGAATGATTAAGCTATGTTAAGCTAATCGCAGAATGGTTGTAGTAATGGTTACGGTACCTTGGAACGTGAATATTTATATTTCATCAATGTCAATTATCCTATTATTTCCGTTGTTAATGATTTTGTAAGATATTCGTAGTAGTAGCGTGATGCACCGAAATTCGAGATATGGGTGTCTGAAATTTTGGGGGCGCCACACATTGTATGGTGGAAGGATTGAATTGTACGGTAACTATTTACTCAAAGGTTCTTTTATAATTAATGTTGAAATATATATTATCTAAAAAGTCGTTGATCGCTAGGGAGGCTTATCCCTATTGTAGAATAAATATTATTTATTTAAATAAATTATTAGTTTAATTTATTTATTTAAATAAGATTAGAATAGTTCTAATTGATTTATTCATAACCGGTTTAATATGGAGAACCTAAAGGGTCACACCATAAAAGGAAGAATAATTATTTAAGAAGTTAATGGCAGAACTGTAATAATATGTTAAGTGTATTTAATTTATTCTATGGTGATAGAATAAATTAAATAGCTTAATATTTATTATTTAATATTTTGGAAATATTAAATATTAAATATATAAATTAATAAGAGGAGTCTTATTAATATTATTACAATTATTATTATTTTAATTTCTAAAAAGTTGGAAATTAATTTAATATTAGTACTTTCATTTATTCCTAATAAGATGAGGAGGCTAATTAATTAAAGAATTTTAATTATTTAAAATGAAACCCAATTCCTTAATTGTTAAGTAGGGTTGCCCACATCTATAAATAAGAGGAGTCTTATTATGGGTGAGGTGGGTTGTTGACTTTTTCACAGCAGACGTGATTCCAATTGTTGGAGAGTACGTTCTTTTTCTATAGAGATAGAAAACTAGGGTTTAGCCAACCACCCTTCTTCTTGAATATTTCTTCTTCCTTGGTGGATCATCTCTAGAGGTCAAACACTTAGGTGGCTAATGTTGATCAAAGGAAGGAACCAAACCCGGTGGATTCAAGTTGAACGCGAAAAAGATTGGAGGTGAACTTGTACCTGAGGAAGCTCGAATCTTCAACGCTATGATTCTTGTTCTTTATATTTTTCGCTTAATTAATAATTGTGTATAAAGGATGATCCGGGTATATGATTTGTAATATTTTAAAACTTTAATTTTCCACGTTTTCGCTTATTTTGTGCAATTTAATTGCGCTCATGAATAATACAAACCTAACAGTGGCATCAGAGCCAAACCTTTATATAAATTATTAATTGTTTTAATTTAATATGTATATTGATATGTGTTTGGAATAATTTAATTGGGCATAATTTTGTTGTATAAAATTTAAATAAAAAAAATTAAATAAATTTGTGATTCACCAGGCCTGTTTCCCAATCCGGTTTTGCGAATGACTGCACATAAAGGAACACATGCTTTGATTCACATGGTATATATATAATATTACATTATATATATATATATATATATATATATATATATATATATTATATTTTTAATTATTTGAGTATGACTCAACCAAGGGGAGCAGGGATTGATGGACTCAATGTATTTTCTGCATTATCAGCACAACTTGAGACACTTTCGAGGAGGTTGGATGTTGTTGCAGCCCAATGTAATCGAAGGATAGCAGTTACTTGAAATTATTGTGTTGGCAATCACCCAAGTAATCAATGCACCATCAATCTTGGGCCGGTACAGTATGGTGGTAACTACCTCAACAACTATTCTTATCCCAGTTATCATCAAGTTTTGGGGTATCACCCGGATTCTTCATGAAGCTATAATTATTAAGATCAATACTCTACTCCAAATCCAACATGCACGCCGAAATTCTCATAAACCTTCATTAAAAGAAGAAAAGTCAAAGTTGGAGGAATTACTGTCAAAGGTCATAGCAAACCAAGAGGAGAGGATGATGAGTCAAGAAATATTGAGCCACAATTTTCAGCACCAGATGGAACAACTCATCACCACTTCAACTCATGGTCCTCAATACATGGATTCCAAAACTAAGACAGATAATTCGAGATTGGAGGAATTATTGTCCAAGTTCATAACATCAAATGAGGAGAGAAGGATTAATCAAGAGAAGTCAATTCAGAATCTTCAGCATAAGATAGATTAAATGACCAAAGCCGTAAGCAACCTTCCTCCAAACACTTGGCTTTATGGCATGGATGACGAAATTGACGGAGAACCCGAACCAAATCTACGACTAGATGAGCCACAAGATATCGGAAGTGTGGAGATAATTGGGGATAATGAAATAGAGGTCGACGAAGATCTAAATGGGTCTCCACCAAAGATCAAAGAGTCAGTTAGATTTGCAAAATCATGCCCACTTGGTAGTCATATCATCGGCAAAGCTCTTGATGACATAAGAGCGAGTACAATTTTGAATCCATGGTGGGACGAGAAAGAGAAGATATAAGAAGAGCCCATTGTATGTGACAAGCTTCCATGCCCCAAAGTGATCACATACACAATGGAGAAAACACCTAGTTGTGGGACGTTCTTGATTGAGATCATACCAAATCAAAGTATGCTAGGTGACTTTAATTCGATAGCCATCACAAATGGGAACCTACCAAAAGCTATATTATTTCGATGGATGGAGGGTTCCTCAATTATCGAAGAGGAATTGGATAGCGTTGAGCGAGATAAAGTCAGTTGAAAGACGTAATTCAAGCGCGCTAAGCGGGAGGAAACCAAGGAATTTTTATATTTATATGCTTTACTAATTTATTTAGTAGATAGAAATTAATTTGCTTATTAAGTTCTCTTACCAATCCAAGTGCTATTCTAACCCATGTTGTCTCTCTTAATTGCAAGTATTGGAGGTTCAATGGACGAGCAAAAGATTATGAAAAGGTTATTCAAGTCCAATTCAAGTGTGGTGCCTAATTTGTTCCATGTGCCTAACCTATTCTCCAAACTTAGTGGATGAGGAGGAGGATTGCTATATTTTCGTGGAAGTCTCTTCTTTACTTTTTTCTATTTCAAACCATTGAAGACAATGTCTAGTTTAAGTTTGGGGGAATTTTAGTGTCGTATTACATATAGTTAGTTATTTACATTGTAGTTCTTTATGTTTACGGGTTATTTACATTTAGTTTTTGCATTCAATTTTTTAAAATAAAAAAAATGAAAATTGAAAATGTTAAAAAATAGTAGTTAGTTTACTATGTTTATATAGCATTTAGTAAATCTTGCATGAGTCCAGTTGTTTGATATTTACAGTTTGTTTTGGCCAATGATGAGACTGGAATTGAGTAGACAAGTATAGTACTGATTATTAGAGCTTTGATGTGATTTCTTGTTATGAATTGAATCTTTTCCTGTTTGAAACTGGTATAATCAAGGTTAGCACGTTAGAGACAACTTTGTTGACTGATTAAGTTTAAATTGATACATAATGGGACTCTAAAGGATAATGTCAGTTTAAATGATAGAATGACAAGAATAAGTAGTGATGGCTAAAGTTAGACAAGAACCTAAGTTTGGGGGAATATTTGGGGTATATAAGCTATATAGAAAAAAGAAAAAAAAGTATGAATAAACACCGTGGCGTGCTTGTCTAGTTTTGTGGTCTTTGTTACTTGAGTAAGTAAGCCCGAGGGGATTGTAATGGTCTGGGAGTTGTTGGTCGAAAGCTCGTTAAGGTAGCATTGAAAAGCCTAAGGGAATAAGAAATTGCATAGATATATGTATATATAAAAAAATGAATAAAATGGGAAATTAGAGCAAAAAGCCCCCGTAGATGAAAAATAAAGCATAAGTATCCCATGTTAACCCTCGATATTGGTAATTGTTTGGTTTTAGTTGGATCTAGCTTGTTTTTGGATTTCTTGAGTTTACACTGTATAATGCCTTCGAAGAGACTTGTTATGTGTTAAATTTGATTTTATATCAGTTAACATTGTTGTGGAGCACACACGCACTATATTAGTGATAATAGTCTAAGATTTGATGATTGATTGGGAAATTATTGATTTATTGATTTTTTTTCATGTTTACTTGATTTCTCTAAGGCCGGTTGATTAGACTTGTTTCTATCATTCTTCTTTGGATTCTTAAGCATGTAGATTAGTTGCATTGCATAGCATTGTTGTTTTGTGTTTTGCTTGAGGACAAGCAAATGTTTAAGTTGAGGGTATTTGATAAGTAGGTTTTATACCTACTTATCCGGTATCTATTACGTGAATTAGTTACTTAAACCTATGTTTCTTAGTTACTTTTTATACATGTTATGTTATTTTGTAGGTTATGACATAAAATTGGCATGAAGAAGCAAGGAAAAGCAATTCGGACATCTTTTGGACTAAAATATGTAAGCAAATACAAGAATGGAAGATTGCAGGGCTTTTAACACTAAATCGGATGCATGTTCTTGGCTTGAAACTTGGATTATATTGTAGATCTTTTTCTTAGCTTTTTGGAACATCTTGAATCATCCCAATCGGAGTTCGGATGCGAGAGTTATGGCCTTTTTATCAACGAAGATCAAAGCTAAGAGTTCTCATGCTTGCAATTTACATAGCATCTACTTCAAGCTCGATTTCAATCTTGTTCTGGCTAGAATTTCTCAATTCTCGAAGAATGAAAGTTGTAGAGATCGTTGATAGCTTCGATTTGATAGGTGGCAGTCCCCGTAACTCCTCTCGGATCAAAGGTTATGGCCGTTTTACCAAGGAAGCTATGAGAGAAAAAGTGACCCACACTCAAGGGTGCTTTTCCATCACAAAATGCCCGCTGGGGCGGGCATACCAGATGGAAAAAATAGGACCATAGCCCACGGGGGTGGGCCCTTTAGTTTTATAACTAGACCCTTGTAGGTGGGTACGCTGTAGAAAAGTTGTTTTTTGTCCGAATTTGAGTTGAAGAAGGATTGTTTCGATCCGATTGACTCAAGGACTTCCAAGAGGACTTAAAGACAGATAAAGAGACTTATAAAAGGAGGAGAATCACATAGATTAGAGGAGAGAGAGAGGATTTCATTAGATTATATTAGAGTAGAATAGGAAAAAACACTAGTTTTTATGAGATTTGGAGAGTGAAGCACTTGGAAGCCATTGAAGATCAAGATCAAGAGCGAGACGGAGGACGAATTTGTCGACAACAGATTCACTTCTTTTCCTTAATCTTATTCATATTTTTTAATGTGTATTCAAGTGTGGATTCTTAGTTTTAATTCAATGAACTAATTCTTTATTTGAGATTACAATGGATCTTATTGTGTAGTTTATTTTAATATGCTTCGCTATCAATTATTATGTTATATTGTGAGGATTGTCTATTGTGATTTGGACTTAATTTTTTAATTGATTGGCCATCAATTATCGTGATAATCTATATGAACTCGAGAGATGAAGTTTAGATTTAGATCTGATCATGATAGCATGTGATTGTGATTTCTGCATAGATGGAATTTCATGATTTGTGCTTAGGATAGAGATATGCCTTTACGCCATATGTAATCTTATAGAGAACTTGTGCTTTAAATCCTTTTTAATTGTAATTCACATAGAGATATAGTGGATTAGTTAATTAAGGTGTCTTGCTTAATTCTATCATTTGTGGATTTAAGTGAGTATGGGTACTATGCATCGAGAGGTGGTTTTATCTACTTTAGTGTTCTTGACTAATAATTCAGGATAGAATATAATTGATGAGAAATGTGTTAACTTAAATGAAGAAATAAGTGAAGTTGTGATCTTAAATCTCCATAATCTGATTTTTAATTAGCGGTAATTAGAATTAGTGTAATTAGATAATTTAATTTATAATCTTAAATTGTTTGTTTAAAAAAATTAGTTTGATTGAGAGTTAGTATTTGGTAATTTGTATTAATAATTCCTCGTGGAAACGATACTCTACTTTCACTTTATTACTTGTTGACCACGTATACTTGTGTATTGTGCGTAATTAGATTTTACCCAACAAGTTTTTGGCGTCGTTGTCGGGGAATTAATTAATATATTTTTGCCAATATTAATTTCAATCAAATTAGTCTTAATTTAAACATTTTTTCTTTCTTTATTTTTATTTTATTTTATTATCTTCTTATTTTTCTCTAATTTCAGGTACCATAGCTGGATTCAATTATCAAAGGCCATATTTGAGTATGACTCAACCAAGGGGAGCAGGGATTGATGGACTCAATGTATTTTCTGCATTATCAGCACAACTTGAGACACTTTCGAGGAGGTTGGATGTTGTTGCAGCCCAATGTAATCGAAGGATAGCAGTTACTTGAAATTATTGTGTTGGCAATCACCCAAGTAATCAATGCACCATCAATCTTGGGTAGCAGTGACAAGATGGTGGTAACTACCTCAACAACTATTCTTATCCCAGTTATCATCAAGTTTTGGGGTATCACCCGGATTCTTCATGGAGCTATAATTATTAAGATCAATACTCTACTCCAAATCCAACATGCACGCCGAAATTCTCATAAACCTTCATTAAAAGAAGAAAAGTCAAAGTTGGAGGAATTCTCGTCAAAGGTCATAAGCAAACCAAGAGAGAGGATGATGAGTCAAGAAATATTGAGCCACAATTTTCAGCACCAGATGGAACAACTCATCACCACTTCAACTCATGGTCCTCAATACATGGATTCCAAAACTAAGACAGATAATTCGAGATTGGAGGAATTATTGTCCAAGTTCATAACATCAAATGAGGAGAGAAGGATTAATCAAGAGAAGTCAATTCGTAATCTTTGAGATAAGATAGATTAAATGACCAAAGTCAGTAAGCAACCTTCCTCCAAACACTTGGCTTTATGGCATGGATGACTTAAATTGACGGAGAACCCGAACCAAATCTACGATTAGATGAGCCACAAGATATGAAAAAGAGTGTGGAGATAATGACAACAAGGTTTGGGATAATGAAATAGAGGTCGATATTAAGATCTAAATGGGTCTCCACCAAAGATCAAAGAGTCAGTTAGATTTGCAAAATCATGCCCACTTGGTAGTCATATCATCGGCAAAGCTCTTGATGACATAAGAGCGAGTACAATTTTGAATCCATGGTGGGACGAGAAAGAGAAGATATAAGAAGAGCCCATTGTATGTGACAAGCTTCCATGCCCCAAAGTGATCACATACACAATGGAGAAAACACCTAGTTGTGGGACGTTCTTGATTGAGATCATACCAAATCAAAGTATGCTAGGTGACTTTAATTCGATAGCCATCACAAATGGGAACCTACCAAAAGCTATATTATTTCTGATGGATGGAGGGTTCCTCAATTATCGAAGAGGAATTGGATAGCGTTGAGCAGACAAAGTCAGGCTGAAAGACTGTAATTCAAGCGCTAACTGGGAGGAAACCAAGGAATTTTTATATTTATATGCTTTACTAATTTATTTAGTAGATAGAAATTAATTTGCTTATTAAGTTCTCTTACCAATCCAAGTGCTATTCTAACCCATGTTGTCTCTCTTAATTGCAAGTATTGGAGGTTCAATGGACAGGCAAAAGATTATGAAAAGGTTATTCAAGTCCAATTCAAGTGTGGTGCCCAATTTGTTCCATGTGCCTAACCTATTCTCCAAACTTAGCAGACAAGGAGGAGGATTGCTATATTTTCAGGGAAGTCCTCTTCTTTACTTTTTTCTATTTCAGCCATTGAAGACAATGTCTAGTTTAAGTTTGGGGGAATTTTAGTGTCGTATTACATATAGTTAGTTATTTACATTGTAGTTCTTTATGTTTACGGGTTATTTACATTTAGTTTTTGCATTCAATTTTTTAAAATAAAAAAAATGAAAATTGAAAATGTTAAAAAATAGTAGTTAGTTTACTATGTTTATATAGCATTTAGTAAATCTTGCATGAGTCCAGTTGTTTGATATTCTGATTTGTTTTGGCCAATGATGAGATTGGAATTGAGTAGACAAGTATAATCTCGATTATTAGAGCTTTGATGTGATTTCTTGTTATGAATTGAATCTTTTCTATTTGAAACTTGTATAATCAAGGTTAGACGTTAGAGACAACTTTGTTGATTGATTAAGTTTAAATTGATATATAATGGGACTCTAAAGGATAATGCTAGTTTAAATGATAGAATGACAAGAATAAGTAGTGATGGCTAAAGTTAGACAAGAACCTAAGTTTGGGGAATATTTGGGGTATATAAGCTATATAAAAAGAAAAAAAAGTATGAATAAACACCGTGGCATGCTTGTCTAGTTTTGTGGTCTTTGTTACTTGAGTAAAGTAAGTAGGGGATTGTTTTTTTACTAGGGGATTGTAATGGTCTGGGAGTCATTGGTGAAAGCTCGTTAAGGTAGCATTGAAAAGCCTAAGGAATAAGAATTGCATAACTATGTATATATAAAATATATAAAAAAATGAATAAAATGGGAAATTAGAGCAAAAAGCCCCCGTAGATGAAAAATAAAGCATAAGTATCCCATGTTAACCCTCGATATTGGTAATTGTTTGGTTTTAGTTGGATCTAGCTTGTTTTTGGATTTCTTGAGTTTACACTGTATAATGCCTTCGAAGAGACTTGTTATGTGTTAAATTTGATTTTATATCAGTTAACATTGTTGTGGAGCACACACGCACTATATTAGTGATAATAGTCTAAGATTTGATGATTGATTGGGAAATTATTGATTTATTGATTTTTTTTCATGTTTACTTGATTTCTCTAAGGCCGGTTGATTAGACTTGTTTCTATCATTACTGCTGGATTCTTAAGCATGTAGATTAGTTGCATTGCATAGCATTGTTGTTTTGTGTTTTTGCTTGAGGACAAACAAATGTTTAAGTTTGAGGGTATTTGATAAGTAGGTTTTATACCTACTTATCCGGTATCTATTACGTGAATTAGTTACTTAAACCTATGTTTCTTAGTTACTTTTTATACATGTTATGTTATTTTGTAGGTTATGACATAAAATTGGCATGAAGAAGCAAGGAAAAGCAATTCGGACATCTTTTGGACTAAAATATGTAAGCAAATACAAGAATGGAAGATTGCAGGGCTTTTAACACTAAATCGGATGCATGTTCTTGGCTTGAAACTTGGATTATATTGTAGATCTTTTTCTTAGCTTTTTGGAACATCTTGAATCATCCCAATCGGAGTTCGGATGCGAGAGTTATGGCCTTTTTATCAACGAAGATCAAAGCTAAGAGTTCTCATGCTTGCAATTTACATAGCATCTACTTCAAGCTCGATTTCGATCTTGTTCTGGCTAGAATTTCTCAATTCTCGAAGAATGAAAGTTGTAGAGATCGTTGATAGCTTCGATTTGATAGGTGGCAGTCCCCGTAACTCCTCTCGGATCAAAGGTTATGGCCGTTTTACCATCGGAAACTGCAGTAGAAAAGTGACCCACGTCGAGGCAGGCTTTTCCATCACAAAATGACCATTTGGTATGGGCATACCATTGGAAAATAGAAGGATAGCCTTCAAGGTGGGCCCTTTTAGTTTTATATAACCCCCACCCCAGGCGAGGGTACGCGCAGAAAAGTTGTTTTTTGTCCGAATTTGAGTTGAAGAAGGATTGTTTCGATCCGATTGACTCAAGGACTTCCAAGAGGACTTAAAGACAGATAAAGAGACTTATAAAAGGAGGAGAATCACATAGATTAGAGGAAAGAGAGAGGATTTCATTAGATTATATTAGAGTAGAATAGGAAAAAATACTAGTTTTTATGAGATTTGGAGATTGAAGCACTTGGAAGCCATTGAAGATCAATATCAAGAGCGAGACGGAGGACGAATTTGTCGACAACAGATTCACTTCTTTTCCTTAATCTTATTCTTATTTTTTAATGTGTATTCAAGTGTGGATTCTTAGTTTTAATTCAATGAACTAATTCTTTATTTGAGATTACAATGGATCTTATTGTGTAGTTTATTTTAATATGCTTCGCTATCAATTATTATGTTCTATTGTGAGGATTGTCTATTGTGATTTGGACTTAATTGTTTAATTGATTGGCCATCAATTATCGTGATAATCTATATGAACTCGAGAGATGAAGTTTATATTTAGATCTGATCATGATAGCATGTGATTGTGATTTCTTCATAGATGGAATTTCATGATTTGTGTTTAGGATAGAGATATGCCTTTACGCCATATGTAATCTTATAGAGAACTTGTGCTTTAAATCCTTTTTAATTGTAATTCACATAGAGATATAGTGGATTAGTTAATTAAGGTGTCTTGCTTAATTCTATCATTTGTGGATTTAAGTGAGTATGGGTACTATGCATCGAGAGGTGGTTTTATCTGCTTTAGTGTTCTTGACTAATAATTCAGGATAGAAAATAATTGATGAGAAATGTGTTAACTTAAATGAAGCAATAAGTGAAGTTGTGATCTTAAATCTCCATAGTCTGATTTTTAATTAGTGGTAATTAGAATTAGTGTAATTGGATAATTTAATTTATAATCCTAAATTGTTTGTTTAAATAAAATTAGTTTGATTAAGAGTTAGTATTTGGTAATTTGTATTAATAATTCCTCGTGGGAACGATACTCTACTTTCACTTTATTACTTGTTGACCACGTATACTTGCGTGTTGTGCGTAATTAGATTTTACCCAACACCTTTTGGGATAATTTCCTAGAAATTGTTGCATATCTACGAAAAAAGGTAACCTCAAAATCCGGCCACAAGACTCCATAAAAGTTATGGATAGGAAGGATTCCAAATTTTAAGTAAGTTAAAATAAGGGGTTGTCCAGCTTATGTGAAAAGATTTCAAAGGATAAGCTTAGACAAGATTTGACAAGTACAGATTTATGGGATATCCTAAAGTTAGTTTAGGGTATATGTTCTATAATCCTACTTAGCAAAAGGTGTTTATTGCGAAACATGCTACCTTCTAAGATAAAGATGTTTATCGTTGAAGGGGCTAGTGGGAGGATAATAGATCTTGAAGAGTTCAAGAACCACAAATTACTATAAGTTAAAAAAGAGGAACCTGTAAATAGACCTATTGTACCACAACCGAATCGTAAATCTGGAATAGTACCGAAGATACCTAGGAGATATGAATTCATCATAGATGATGATGATGAGGTACACATTATAGAAGATGATGAACCAGTTACATACGATGAAGTAAGAGTTCTAGACACTCAGAGAAATGAATTGAAGCAAGTTTCTCAAAAATGGGACATTCGTTTTGATGAAACAATCAAAAGAGTTTGATTTTATCAAAAACAAGAATGAACCTAGTGTGTACAAAAGGGTCAGTGGGAGCGTCATGACATTCCTAGTATTATATATTGATATACTACAGATAAGGAATGACATGCCAATGCTAGAATCAGTAAAGATAAAGTTGTCTAAACATTCCTCCATGAATGATTTGGGAAGAGTACCGTAATTGGGGATAAAAATCTATATAGATACATTTAAAAGGATGCTCAGCTTAACCCAAATAACGTATAATCATTTGATGCTATAGTCGTTTAGCATGGCAAACTCCAAGAGTTGTCTCATGTTGATGAGACATGGAGTGTATCTCTCTTAATAGTCCCCATAGACTCATAAAAGAGATATCTCATGAGTAACTATCATGTATGCAATAAAATGTATGAGACCTGATGTTGATCAGTCATATTCTGGAGAAGTTCACTCTGAATCAGTGAAAAACATCTTAAAGTACTTAATTGGAACTAAGGATGTGATCATATTCATGGTGGGTCTAAATTAAAACTAGAGGGCTTAACAGACTCAAGTTTTTTCAAACACACCAAGACGATAGAAAATCCATTTTAAGGTAAAGGATTACCTTGAACAGTGGTGCAGTGAATTGGAAAGGTTCCAAATAGCAAAAAGTTATTGGTTTAGTGATAAAGACAAAGTATATAACTATAAATGAAGCTACAAGTTGATTGTTTGGATGAAAAGTTCATTACAGAACTAGGAAAAGTTCCTAAGTCTCATCTTGGATCTAAACATGTGTTGTGGCACTTTCATTTGATTATAGGAATCATTGAAAAATGGGAAATCACTATAGAGATAGTGGACTCTCAAGAACAATATTACATATTCATTAACTAAAGTTTATCCAACCGCAGGATAATCATCACTTAGAGAAGAAGGGTATGAGATACCATGGCGATTGGCTTTAGTGCAAGTGGGAGATTGAAAGTAGTATGCACACACGCCAATCATGTTTGATGATAAAATATATACTTTGTAACAATCTTATTCATTTATTAATAAAAAATATTAATTTATTAAAGGCTTTTAATTATCTACATGATGTTGTTTTATAATATGTGATAAACTCATAGTTTTAAGCAATGCTTTTAGAATAATGATGATGATCATTCTAATGAGATCTAAATTCTTAGAAAGCTTAAAACGAAAATAGTTCCCAATCGTTGGATTACTAAATTGGGGATTAGTGAATCCAGATAGATTGGTACATACGATGCTTGCTCATTGGATGAGGATGATTGATCTCATGATCATTTGTGTGGAGACACTAAAGCAAGTATATAGGTGTTTATTAGATAATGAGTCCACTAAATGTGGCTCGTTAAGGAATACCTAATGGAGTTTTACTTGCCTATCAATAGGAATTCTTGTAGTGATAGTAGTACAGGTGATCCTTGGACTTGAGATCATCATAGTATCTTGTGTATGATGAGTTATACTTTGACTTATTCCTTAAGACCCTTAGGGTATATCAAAGTGTATGCTTGGGTATAATAAGTTGTACATGGAGATAATGTATGATCAATAAAGAATATATCACTTCTAGTAAAAAAAGAGAAATGTCCTATGTGATTCGATAAATGACAACCCAGTAGTCTTTGGCCAAGGTAGAATGAAATTAGAAAGGAGTTTCTAATTTGTATTATTTGGTTTTGTGCATTTAAGAGTCGAAATACATATAATTAAATAAAATAAGACTTAACAGTAATTTCATGTCTTATATTTAATTGGGACATTGTATGGTGGAATGATTGAATTGTACGGTAACTATTTACTCAAAGGTTCTTTTATAATTAATGTTGAAATATATATTATCTGAAAAGTCGTTGATCGTTAGGGAGGCTTATCCCTATTGTAGAATAAATATTATTTATTTAAATAAATTATTAGTTTAATTTATTTATTTAAATAAGATTAGAATTGTTCTAATTGATTTATTCACAACCGGTTTTATATGGAGAACCTAAAGGGTCACACTATAAAAAGAAGAATAATTATTTAAGAAGTTAATGGCATAACTGTAATAATATGTTAAGTGTATTTAATTTAATCTATAGTGATAGAATAAATTAAATAGCTTAATATTTATTATTTAATATTTTAGAAATATTAAATATATAAATTAATAAGAGGAGTCTTATTAATATTATTACAATTATTATTACTTTAATTTATAAAGAGTTGGAAATTAATTTAATATTAGTACTCTCATTTATTCCTAATAAGATTAGGAGGCTAATTAATTAAAGAATTTTAACTAATTAAAATAAAACTCAATTCCTTAATTGTTAAGGATGGTTGCCCACATCTATAAATAAGAGGAGTCTTATTATGGGTGAGGTGGGTTGTTGACTTTTTCACAACAGACGTGATTCCAATTATTGGAGAGTACGTTCTTTTTCTATAGAGATAAAAAACTAGGGTTTAGCCAACCACCATTCTTCTTGAATATTTCTTCTTCCTTGATAGATCACCTCTAGAGGCCAAACACTTGGGTGGCTAACTTTGATCAAAGGAAGGAACCAAACTCGGTGGATTCAAGTTGAACGCGAAAAAGATTGGAGATGAACTTGTACCTGAGGAAGCTCGAATCTTCAACGGTATGATTCTTGTTCTTCATATTTTTTGTTTAATTAATAATTGTGCATAAAGGATGATCTGGGTATATGGTTTGTAATATTTTAAACTTTAATTCTCCACGTTTTCACTTATTTTGTGCAATTTGATTGCGTTCATGAATAATACAAACCTAATAATATATATAAAAGTAAATAAACGCACCGAACATGAGTCCAGGCTTAATCGAGGCATAGCTCAATAATGTTAGTCCATATATATAAATATATATATATATATATAAGTATATATACAGACAGAAATGAAAACCACGATTTGAAGTCCGGGCATACACATGCAACACGACTCTCAATGTGAAGAAGGGTGTGTACAAAGATGAAGAGAAAGGCTTTATAATGTGTAAGAAGGCTTACAGTGGGCTGTCAAAGAAGACTTTTATGACTTTAAGTGGATGAACACTCGGCTCCCGCCGGTAAAAATATAGCTAGATGTGAGCTAACAAGTGTTTAAAATGAGAAAACACTCAATATGGGGTGTGTACAGAGCAAATTGGACGGGGCTTCCTCTCCTTTCTTCTCTTGAATATGGCCACCCCAAGCTCTATATTTATAGAGTTGGAGAGCCCACAGTGTACCTGGCAGCCTGCAGATGCACTTCATACCGCCCGGTGCCCTGGCTTCATGGCACCTCGCCGCCCTCAAGACGTGCATGTATGAAACGTGATGTCCGCTTGAACTTGAAGACCTTCAATCCGAGCATCCGATTGAGGTGTATAAGACCTATTTCGGACTGCTGTTGTCGAGAGTTGTGCAATGACATGGGATTAGAGGTTGTACGAAGTCAGGAAGACGAAACTATGTTATATCTCTTCAAGCTTCAAATTCTATCCGGTGTGCTGTCTTGCGTAGTAGTCACTCGTGATTGCAACTCCTTGGTTCTTATAGAACATTGTTGTGTAGAATGTATGTTGATTGTTGTTTGTTGAGACGACGCCATGTGAGGTTGAGGTGACAATTTGACGATTTTACCCTTTATCGGGGTTATCTCCGGTTTTGGCTGATAAAGCAGACGTTGCTCAGGGTTATCTCTGAGATTGGACCGCTGCAAGTGTTGAATGCCCTCAGTGTTGTCTCTGAGGTGTGCCTGTCCTCCCGGGGTTATCTCCGGGTTTATGAATTGAGTGCATCAGTGTGAGTCCCGAGGTTGAAGCTGACTGCATGCATTTGAAACAAGCATTTCTAGGGTCATCTCAGGAACTGCAACTGCACTTCTTGGGGTTATCTCCAAGGTTGACATTGTCTTTCCCGGTGTTATTTCCGGGACTGAGACTGAACATCTTGGGGTTATCTACAAGATGAATCGGCCTTCTCCGGTGGAATTTCCGGTATTTACACTGTTATCCTCGGGGTTATCTCCGAGATGGGGAAATGATACTCCCGGTGTGTTTTCCGGAGTTGAAACTGAACTTCCGGTGGTATTTCCGGGATTAAGCTGAGCTGTCTTCCAGGGTTATCTCTAAAAGAAGATTTTGCACTTCCTGCAATGTTAGTAATAGGTAGGCAGAAAATTTCGAGTGTCTACACTATCCTTAGTGCCGGAAACTATTCCCCCACGGGCGCAGGTCAGACTAATGGCCATCATGCTTTACTAGATCCCTGGCAGTAACATTCACTAGATGTTTCTCTTATGAAATTTTATTTTTAACTTATAATGTTTGATAGCAAGTTTTGGTTGTCTAGGTGCAATGCCCACTCGATGTTGTTAATCTCCGACCTAGCAGGGATGTAGCGGTTCTTGAATTTTCTTATAAGTTTGGAACCTATGTGGTAATTCTTCTAAAAGAAATTTTTATGTTATGTTGCCAATCTTCGACCATTTAAGTAGTAGTACTATTTTTTCCCTTTTATAGGTCAATGTAAAACTTCGGCTTCCGGCAGTCTTGAATAAATTTCTTCAGCCTATACCAGTCTCTCCGGAGGAGTTTTTCCCCCAATGGAGATCACTTTCTGGACCGCCTTTGAAACTTCAAGAAGTGGTATGTATATTTTACCTTTTGTTACATAACAACATTTGCGCAATGAAACTCGAGAATGGCAGTCCGTAGTACCTAACCCTGGATTCAATTTTCCAACCAAATGGGCTCTTAAAATATTTGTTACACGCGTCTTTTATTTGGGAATGAGGATAGATACCAGTATGCTTTAATTTCTTAATGGTTAATATTCAGCTATGTTCTAGTTTAATATTTGTAATCCTTTAATATAAATATTTTCATTATGTGAGAAATGTCTGAATGACCATATTTTTTGACCAAATTGAATAGTTTGAGGTGTAAGACCAATGTCTCTTGCAGAAATGGCAAACTTATTTAATAGTGTCCGGTTGATGGTTTGTCCTGGACTGGTGAGTTCCCAGTACTACTTCTGGTAATTGTACAATGTCTATTAGAGATTCACCTGCACTATGCTGTTTATAATGCATATAAGATATGCTTATCTTTGCTTTCCTATTCAGGATCCAAATACAAATAACTTGGTTGCCAGCACAACCTTTTATTCAGAAAGAGCCATGCTTTGCTTGGTAAGAATTGAAACAGATCCAACAGACAGAACGCAGCTCCACATGACGATTGGCTCTGGGGATCCTACACTAACATACGAGTATGTATACTAAATCCAAATGTATATGTGTAGTTTTTGTCACAACTTGGTTCATCATCTGACTATTTGTCCACAGGTTGAAGGAGTTTATCAAAGAGCAATTAATAATCATACTCGTATACATACTCGGACCCTACATATATTCTTGTTTCTTGCAACAGATAATTTGCTAGAAGTTATCTTTCTTGCAGTAAATGTCTGTTGTTCGATTTTGCCAGATCAAGGATTTTGTTACAGAACAGATGTCCTTAAGAGGAATTGAGTTCCACACGGAAGAGTCACCTCAGGCTGAAGTTAAATCCTCAACGTATTTGATTTTTGTTGTTTCTGTAGGTTGATGTTTTCTCCTTCGGCATTGTGTTATGGGAACTTCTAACTGGAGATGAACCATATGCAAACTTGCATTATGGGGCTATTATTGGTTGCATATAACTACTATCTGTTGATATTTTTTGTATCACTTGACAAAGAGCTTGAGAAGCTTAATATAAGTTCTCCATGTACAATGACAGGCGGTATTGTGAGCAACACTTTGCGCCCCCTATACCTGAATATTGTGACCCAGAATGGAGGTCACTAATGGAGAGATGCTGGTCGGCGGATCCTTCAGAATGGTCAAACTTCACCGAGATAGCAAACCAGTTGCGAACTATGGTAGCCAAGGTTCCTCCAAAAGTACAAGCGCAACAACCACCTCCCTCAACACAACCCCAAGCTAAAAATTAAGTTCACGCTCCCACTCTTATCTTTGTGTTACATATTTATCTGTGGAACTATAACTAGTTTATCCTGTCCCCTTCCCCTCTCCTCTCCTCTCGTACATATCCAAGGCAAAAAAGGGATTATTTGGTTGTTGGAATTCCTGTTGTTAAATCTTCCTATTTGTTTGATTGACTTGTGTTGCTTAACGCTCTCATCTTTTCTTCATGTTCCTACTAAGGCTGAACAAGCTTGAGGTGCCCATTTATTTTTTTGCCTATTACGGGATGTAAACGTATTGTATGGTATTAATATTCTTTGTAATGGGATATTTTGATATTTGATATATTTTGGCTTTAAATAGATGACACTTCTAAACGTTGTATAAATGTGTTTAAATGTTATTTGTTGTTGCTTGCTAAGGTAGAGATCCAAAAACAGTTGTTATATGCATGTATTACAATATTTTTAAGTCAAACTACAACGTTTTTAAAACGTTGTATAAAGGGTGTCAAATAGATGACACCTTCTAAACGTTGTATAAATATGTCTAAACGTTGTTTGATGTATCAAATTACAACATTTTAAGCCAAAAAACGTTGTAGAATCATACCATCTGCAACGTTTTCAAGCATCCAATGATTTCTAGAAAATAAATATACAACGTTTTTTAAGAAAAAAACGTTGTAAATGTGACAAACCATAACGTTTTAAAAACGTTGTATAAAGGGTGTTAAAAAGATGACACCCTTAACCACGACGTTTCTAGGATACAAACCACAACGTTTTTTACGCGTTATCTATTTACTATTTTGTAGTAGTGTATATTCTTTGTCTGATCTAAGTTAGGAACCTTCGTTAACTCCATTACCGTTTCGTTACAACTTTATAACATTTAAATGTTATAAGTCATCATCTTTGTTCAACGTTTAAGTAATTAAATTTCATGTAATCTTAAGCGTTCATTTTACTTGAATACAGTCTACCGTATTCCCGAATACGGGATCCTACATTCCAAGTACGCACTTTGCGCTTATATTTTATAATCTTCAATCAATTCTTGATTATCATACTTAACATTCATTATCGTCTAGGTCATATAACCAATGTATACTTATAACGTTCGTTCGACGTGAATACAATTTATGAAAACCGTTTACGTACTTTGCGTTTACATTCTTTGTCTTTTAATCTCGTTCAATCTTTCCGTTCAACCTATACTAAAGGTTTAAATCACTTGTTTAAGTGTTACATTATGTGAACTATATGTTCATTATCTTTCCTTACACTTCCCCCAAGAGTTGAGCAGTTAAAAGCTCTTCTTTGGGTTTTTTACACCGGTGACTGCTGGCCACGTTCCCTTTGTTATTGGTGGCGTTAAGTCATGAAGTTAGAAGTTCTTGGCTGCGGCGGTATTTGTGGCGCCCATTATTAGTTCAAGCTGGAAATGCGGCATTGCCATTCAAAAACTCAATTTTTTCTTCTAGTGTTCCAACATAGTTGAGACGCTTACTTTGAAATCTTATAACTTATTCGTTATAACTCGAAACGGATTCGTTCTAAAGCCATTTTTTCCTTATCTTACGTACTTCAATTTCCCCCTAACAGAATTTTATTCTGAATCCGTTAACATGCCATTTGCTTGGCTTAAATTTCGTTATTCGTTCGTTTTACGTTATTAAGGTTCTTCCCTCGTTCTTCCATTTTGAGTCCACGACTCACGTTTTTTTACATTCTTATGAAACCTTACACAAAATATTATTAATAAAAATTTATTTTATTAATAACTAATTTTTTAAACTAAATTTCTGGATAATCCGATTTTTCGGGTTGTCACATGCAAAACCAGCTTTGGCCTACTGTGACGCCCCCAAAATAGGTCCAATCCATCCAACCTATTCTGAGTCGCCAAATACATGGTACAGAATACAACTACAACTTTATTACTACACTTGTCGTGCAAAATACAACAACACATATACTGTGAGATTTAATACCAACTTTGACTCATGTCCCAACTATGGACAGCACCTCACATTGATACATTACATAAACGTACAGTCAATAATTGTTTTAGAAATTAAAATCTTTGGGAAGTGCTCAAGGAAACCTTCGTACATAGGAAGCCATGAATCTAAGTTATGATAGATATCATATGTCCAGAGAATTATCCTTGGTTGACCCAATAGACCCCAAAGAAAAATGAGAAGATTACTATCATGTTCTTTCCAATGGTGAGTCTTCTCTTGACATATATATAACTATCTCCACTGCCTCCAGTTGAAAATTATATTTCAAATAAACTCTAAGATCATATAGGTAGTGCTCGTAGATATACTCAGCAAGTGGATGTGCACAACCCTGTCTTATGATAACTCGTAGGTCATTAGACATCTTGTATGATAGTGGCAAAACACCCTTCCAAAGTTGGGTTCACCTTACCCTATTCGGTTCACCAAAATTAAATATCAAATGACGTATACAATACGACACACTTATCTAAAGTTCTCAATAAAATTATTTACATACTATTTAGGAGAACCTCAACTATATAGACCACCGCTCTATTCCCCTATTATATCCCCTGGCTTGACCAAGCTACACTTATTATTACGAAAGGAATTGTGAAGCAAAAAGGGTGAGCACAACTAGCTCAAGAAAGAATATCATGACTAAAGATAATTAAATTATCAATAGCCTTCATCAATAATAAATCGTAGATTTAGAACATATGGTAGATGATAAAACTTTTCAACCATAGTTGCGGTGAACGAAAGCAATCTATTAGAAGAGTCAAATAGACCATAAAGTCTATTATCTTCTCCATGTTAAAAGTCCACCAACAATGCTTTAATTCCTGTAACATCAATTAACAGTTCCTGTCCACAATCATGTGAATAACTCATAACCATAATTGTAGTTCTAATTTTCTCTTCTCATCCAAGACGAAGATATTTTTCATCACATGTCTTTACCTGAAACATCAAAAATCATGGTTATACCAAATCACAGTTCTTGTTCATAATCATACTAATAAGTTCATCTTTGCACTACGTGCCAAAGATATTCATCAACAGTTCATCTTTGCACTACATGCCATAGATATTCAACAACAGGTCATCTTTGCACTACAGGCCAAAGATATTCATCAATAATTCATTTTTGCACTACTGGACAAAGATATTCAATCAACAAGTCATCTTTGCATTACGGGCCAAAGATATTCAACAACAGTTCATCTTTGCACTACAGGCAAAAGATATTCAATCAACAAGTCATTTGCACTACGGGCCAAAGATATTTAACAATAGGTCATCTTTGCACTACGGGCCAAAGATATTCATCAATAATTGATCTTCGCACTACTAGTCAAAGAGAACCCATAGTCATGATCATACCAATAATTTACCCATCTTTACACTCAAGTCAAAGAGAAATTTCATCATCGAGATTATAAAAATGTTATATATGATAATAAAAACAATATGATCAACAACTACATTTAATTTCAAAAGTAAGATTCATAAATCAATGATTTCATAACACCTTAATCCAAATGTTATAAATCACTTAATAATCTTATAATCTAATATTATTAATATTACCACAATATCTTAATCATTTCTTAAACTTATAAACAATTTATTTTAATTGTTTACACTTTACTAATTAATGCATTTAATCATACTAAAATGCCAAACTCATAAGATTTCATCACCAATAACCAACAACCTCATCAAAAATCTGCATATACCATATATAGGATTCCCAAGCCATAAAATCCTATTTTTCAATTTTGTTACTTCACATAACATATTTAATTTATTTATTCATAACTAGTCCATTTTCATGAAAAATACCAAATCAGTTCTAAATTTTTTTTTTCCTGGGATTTAGCATAATATAGTCCCATATTGAACATATATTTTTCTCAGAATTTTTAAAATTCATTTACTATTCTTTACATGGCCAAAACTGCCGAATATTTAGACATTTATCATAAATTATGCTTTTATCCAAAAATTCCGAAATTCACAGGGTATACTGATATTATATAGATGTACTCCCAATCAAAATTTCATTAATTTTGGAGTTAACCACAAAGAGTTATAAGGGTTTACTTTTAAAATAGTCTTTTCTCATAAAATCCATAACTCTTAATCTATACATCCAAAAATCGCCATTTTTGGACACAATCAATAAAACTCATCAAAATATAATTTCAAAATTTTCCAAAATTTTTGAAAGTTCAGAAAAATTTTGAAACTGAAAAACATAATAACCCTTAAAATCCCTTACCTCGAAAGAGCAGTATTTCTGACCGGAATGTAAAGCCGAAGGAACCTTGAACTGAATAGCAACTCTCAAAGTATCTAAATACTCACAAAATACATTTGATAATATATAGAGAGAAAGAGAGAAAACTTATGTTTCTGGTGTGATTTTCAATTCTAACTTAGCCCTCTATTTATAGGAAAATGTTAGCACGCAGAAGCAGACTTGACCTGCTACCTGATAACTTTACCTGCTACTATTGCCACCCACCACATTTGAATTAGAATTTCAGCACATTTCTTCACCAACCATAGGTGGGGCCCACACATTCTAGAATTTTCCACCAAAATGATAAATTCCGAAACTTCAACAATTTCTGAACAGTCACCTCTTAAAATTCATAACAAATCATACGTTCATTTTTAACGGTTCAAAATTTGTGGACATATACTCAACTTATATATGTATAACATATCCAAAAATCACAACGATCCAACGGTCGGATTAAAAATTATAACTCACGCAATATATCACAAGAACACTGGTTTGATTTTTAATACCTCTAATCCGACAAAATACTAATAAAACACCTCAACATTAATTCCTTCATTTATAACCACATAAATAAATCCATCATTTATTTCCGCATCAAATAAATATTTCCTTATCATATAAATTAATAATTAATTATTCACAAATAATATTCTGAGAATCACAATTATGACAAATGAGGTTGTTCCTGTGAAAGAGGGGATTTAGATAAGGATTTCTCCTTACTGGCGCGCAATTAGGTGACCAAACCTCTCCTTGACAGAACTTTCTAGATATTGCCAATAATGTTATCTAATACTATTATCCAAATAATATAAATTATTGATCTGATAATGGGAATACTGTGAAATGACAATTATTGAAACAACAATAATATAAAATATCAACGCAACAATTACTGAACCAATAAAATAAAATATTGAACAGTAATTACTGTAACAATTATTGAGTAGTGCCTTTTTACGTAAGAATCAATAACTCAAAAATACTGTGCAATACCGTGTTCTACTGTGCAACCACGCGTATGACTGTATTTTAACCACCAGATATTCCAACAATGTTAACGGTAACAACTACGTCGTTATTTATAAAAATTCAAACTTGTTATTTTCTTCATCCGACAGCGGTTATTACATTATGGGGCCCTAAATGATCTGCTATAGCCCCTACTTAATATTCCCCGACAACAAGAATATTCCACGACCAAACGAATATTTCCCAACAGAAATGAGTATTTTATAACCATTTGCGTATTTTGAAAATTTTACATATATCACCCTTACCTTTAAAATTTTATCAATTTAACCATTTACTGAATAATAATTATAAGAAAAATTGAATATTTTTATTTCATAAAATCCGGGGTCTTACACCTAATGTCTGGCCTGACCTACAGGCCTTATCAAATCATAGTTTGGTGGTATAGTTTTGGCTTGGCTTGGCCTGAAGGCCCAAAAGTCAAGGCCTGGCCTGGTCAACGACCAAAGCCTGACAGACCCAATCCGAACCAAACCAAACAGGCCTGTTGTGCAACACTAAAATTTTTTTTTTTATATATATATATATATATATATATATATATATATGTATACAAACGAAAGAAGTAAAGTATTCAGACATAAACATGAAATAACATACTATATGATTTGATTATTTGTGCTAAGATCCCCTCAATTATAAATATTCTTCAATTTCTCTTAAATACATATTTAGTTATACAAATATGATGTTTAACGACCAAATAAAATTCATCAAAAATAATTAATGACAAAAAATTATAACAAACAATTGTATTACTAAAAATGTCGTTAAATATAATATTTGTGTCGCTAAATATGTATTGTAAATTTGAAAGATATGTGTTATGGAGGGAATCTTAATAAAAAAATGATTATGTATTTATGAGATGTTAATTTTTTAAAGTGTATAGTTTTTTTTAAAAAAATCCTTGAATAAAAATAGAGAATAAATTTTATTAATAAACTAATCAAATTACAAAAAATATTAGAGTCGAGGCAACGTCCTTTGACAATTGTTATGCTGTCTAATGAAAATATCTCAAATTAATTTAAATAAATTAAATTAATTTTAAATTTAAAAACATTTTAAATTAATTTTGAAAAGTTAAGTTTGATAGGAGTATTAAATTATATTCTAAAATCAATAATATAAAAAATCTTGAAAAATAAAGAAAAAATAAACCGGAGAGCAGCAAATCAGGCTTGTCAGCTACCACATGCCATAGCTAATTGGAAGTGGTTAGCATGAAGTTCATTTTTAGGTAAGTTAGTCAATTGGTTAATAGAGTGGCGACATATGGAGAGCAGCCAACAAAGATTTTATCGATTGTCAGCTAAAAAAAAATAAACTTTATTCTAATCGGATCCCAGCTAATTGGTTGTTTCCATGCAACTGCAATGGTCCGATCCACAGAAGATAGCCCACCCACATAACGGCCGAACCGGCAAAAATGAGACAATATAAATTGCTTTCATCTTCGCGCTCAATTCATTTCCAACATTTCGAGTGAGCTCTTCGAGAGCAGATTTCTAGGAATTCGTGCATCGTTTACAATTTCTCAGTTCAAAACCCTAGAATTTCAAATTCGTTGATACTAAAGGCTTCAAAAGTTGATTCCTAGTGTTTACTGATTGAATTTCGACTGAGAGATTCTGGAGCTTGAGATTCGAAGAAATTGATAGAGAGATAACTAAATCGAACCGTTCTCGTTCGAATTATCTTTTGTGATTTCGAAATGAATAAGCTGGTAGGATTATCAGGACTGAAGAGCCTGGAAAAGTTCAAATCGTTATCAGGAGCGTCTGGTTCGGGATCTGCGAAAACGTTTTCGATCGGTTCTCGGCCATCTTCTGATTCAGTTTCTTTAGGAAGTTTCGCGAATTTGAAGCTCACTGCAGGTTTTTTCTCTGATTATTTTCGATTTTTGATTAGGTTTACAAAAATGTTCCACGTATATGATGAAATACGGCATTGATTTAATCATTTGCAGAGAAATTGGTCAAAGAGCAAGCTTCCACGAAAACTGACCTTGACTTGGCGGTATAATTATAAAAATCTCTATCGAGCAGTAACATATTGCAAGCTTCCACGAAAACTGACCTTGTCTGTTGTGTACTTTTAGCTTTGAGGAAGCTAATTTCAGGCAGAATAGTAACATATTTATGCAAGATGTTGATGAATAAGTGTTGTTTGTGTGTGAAGTTTAATCTGATTAAGCATTTTTATAAATGCAGAACTCTAAACTGAAGCAATTAACAGAGCACATTCATGTACTGGAAGAGAAGTTGCAGAATGCATTTAATGAAAATGCAAAGCTGAAAGTGAAGCAGAAAGAAGACGAGAAACTTTGGAGAGGATTGGAATCAAAATTTTCTTTGACAAATGCTTTGTCTGATCAACTCACTGAAACATTGCAACATTTAGCTTGCCAGGTTCAGGATGGTAAGTATCCTTTCATACGATTACAAATTGATTTATGCATTTTGGATGTGTTTCATGGTAATAATTGCTTAGGCATGCATCCACAGCTGAGAAAGACAAAATTTTTTTTGAAAACAAGTTGTCTGCATCGGTGGTTTCTCTTGATAATTTGCACGACCAGATGAAGATTCTATCTTTGAGCTTGGAATCGTCAGTTGACACTATTAGAAACTGTAAGTTATTGCATTCCCATATTGATATTGGATTTTTTTAGGAATAAGCACACTTGGTCCTTAGGAGTAAGGATTTGTACTTTCTAACACTTTTTTTCTTCTATTTCTATAATTAATTTTGGTTCTAGCTATACTTCAATCTGCTGTTAATTAGACATAAAGATTCATATTCAAATGCAGGTAAAAAGGAGCTGCAAGAACTAAGCATTGAGAAAGAGGAAAGGGAGAAATCTTTCAGTGATGAACGATGCAGATTTGCCAGTTTCAATGAACAAAAAGGTAATTATTCAGTTACTGGATTGTAAAATCTGCTAATTAGTAACTTTCAATAAATTGTTTAGCTGGATGATCTTCTCTGTGGACTTGTATTCTGACAGCACAGTAGAATTAGTTGCATAGTTTCTTTATTGAATTTATTAACTGGAGAATATGTTTTATAACTGAGGTAGTAAAATACCCTCATGCAGACTGGTAGATTTCATAGTTTTGATTGGTAAATGGCTCAAGAAAACCAACTAATGTTTTAGCTCCATTGTGGCTGGTGTCATGCCTAAATTGCAAGGAAAGTGTTTGAGATTTGAGACACAATGTTCATGCATGTTCTTTCCTTGTTTTTGCGAAAGTGAAGTTCACCTCGTAGAGGTCACCACAAACTGGATGGGCATAATATACTTGGATTTTGATGATTATGTGTACAGTTTTGCACCATAATCAGCATAGTTGCTAGTTCCAGATAATGAGGATTTCGAGGTCTTTTGATTTAATTGGCTTGAGTTTTGTATATACCATGGCCTTTTCAGTTGTGCTCATTCTACACGCTTTATTAAAAAGTAGCAATTTTTTATTTATAAATTCATGCTTCATCCAAGGCACTTGAAGTTCTCTTTTTATTAGGAAACTCTCTGTCCCAGTCAGATCAAGGGAAACTGGTTCATAATATCCATGTGTTCTGGTTTGGTAAAATTATGCGAGGGATTTTTTGCAAGAATTTATCCCAAGGTCCAGCCGTACAGGAAGTTTCCTAATTTGTCAGGTCAACTATTGTCTAGTACCAAAAGATGAAGTCATAAAACTTAGGTTTATAACCAGGAGCTATGCTAATGCCCCACCTAACTCCAGGGCTCTTCTTTGGCTAGAATTCTAAGAGGGCCCACGAGCAGGAAGGGTAGAGGGAGAGATAGAGGATGGACTTCAATTCAATATCATTCTATGATATTCATGTCAATATACCCTTCACTCATGTTTAGACTTTAGAGTATAGTTTGTTAAACAATTATTCCACTTATGAGGGTAATATTATTCCAGATCAAGGGTGTGCAATAGGAAATGCAACTCATACTGTATATTATTTAATAATAGTTGTGAAATTGATGAAATTATGAAATAGCAATTTGGTGATATCAATAAATACTCCCACGCTTCCCCAGATAACGGCACAATCAGTAATTGCAGCCAGATTAAGGAGGTCAAATTTTGTTTTACCAATTTCCAACTTTATAAAGCAAAATAGCGAACAATACTCTCAAGATAACATAGACATAAATACTTGTGCTACTAAGGGCTCCACTCCAAATCTTTTGTCACACTTAAAATACTCTGTCCTCACTAACATTCCTTTGACTTTTGAAAGAGTAACTATCAGTATGGGACACAATAAAACTAAGTCTGTAATTCTTTGTGGGGAGGAAGGAGTAATATCAGTTAGATGAGATATTAGTTTCTAAATTTTTCTTCTGCTCATTTAAGGGGTTTGTTTCACTTGACTCTGCAGACCACCACCTTTAATTTTTCACTTTTGACATGAGAGTAAAGTAAACCTCTGGTGGTACAAAGATGGTCTGTATGAAACTGCTTCCATTATATACAAATATTGCTCCAACTTTATTAGCGTTTTCTTGTGTAGATACCATGATTAAAAAGCTTGAAGAAACTATAACATCTAGAGGATTGACTGTGGAGAGTTTGACTTCTAAGCTTGAAGGATTGCAATTTGAGTTGAGACTAAAGGAAGATGACTGCAAACGCTTGAGCAATTCCAAGGAGAACTTGGTGAATGAAAGGACTGATCTTCTGTCTTGCAACCAAAGGATTGCCAAAGAATTAGATATGGCACTGCTGGAGATAAAGAATCTTGAAGAATTTGTTAATTTGCTGGCTGCGAACTTGACTGAATTGGATAATCAAAGTCTGACCATTTCAGACAAGGTCATGCAGCTTAACAACTTTTCAGATTCTTGCTTTAAGTTGGTCCAGGAGGAAAGGAACCTTAGTACTAAGCATGCTCAACAACAGTATGACCAGCTTCATGATTGGTTCTTACATGCTACATCAGAAAGTGATGCATTAGAATTGGTCAATCAGGACTTGACAAATAAGGTCAATGAGATCAAGAAAGACCAGGAATTTGCAATGGTACAACATGCAGAAGAATGCCGCTTGGCAGAAGAGAGAATTCGGATAGTAGAATCTAAAGCTGAAAGTCTTCTTTCCAGGAAGAATGAAATGGAAACATTGATCACCACATTGGAGGAGAAAATTCACATTACATCCGAAAAAGCTCAATTATTGGAGAAAACGAAGGTGAGTCCCAACAGACCATCTTGGAGATATGTTATGCTGATATGTTTAATCTGTTACTACTTCTACCTTGCAGCAAGAATTATTGTTGAAAATATCAGAATTAGAAATTGGGAATAAAGATAATGCTGAAAAACTTCAAGCAGAGATACAGAAGAGAGAAGAAGAAATTGATGTTCTCCGAAAGGAGATAGAGAAGCATGAACAGAATGTAGAGTCACAGGAGAAACAAATAAATAAGTTTCAGAATATATCAGAGGAGAAGGACAGACTCATTCTGCAATACGAGGACAGAGAGAAACAGCTGGGAGATAAAAAATCTGAGGTTCTTCAAACAACTAAAATTATTATTTTATACATTCTTTCATGAACTCTTGAATAGTCTATATGACCACTAGGTAACTGCAGATTCAAGGGTTACTGGCTGAAGCTGAAAGTAACCTTGCAGAATCTAAGAAGCAGCATGATCAGTTGTTAGAAAATAAACAGTTAGAACTATCAAGACATTTAAAGGAGATATCTCAGAAAAATGATCAGGTTCTGTCATTTATTATTATATAAAGGTCTTTAAGATTTTTGGTCTTTTCCTTCAACTGACAACACTGAGAATTGATTGATCAGGCCATTAATGACATCCGGAGGAAGTATGAAGTGGAGAAGCTGGAGAGTATTAACCTTGAGAAAGAAAAGGTTTCTCATTACCTTTCCGTGGTTAATTGGATTCACAAAATGTATCTCACCTGTTTGAACTCTCAGGCAGGTAAAGCTATTGAAGAAATGGAAATTAAATGTGACCAAAAGCTTGCAGAATGTAAGGAGGAATCAAAACAGTATCTGATACGGATACAGGAAGAACAAGCTGCTTCGGTATGTATCAAACAAAGGTCCAGCTTAAAATTGTATGATTGATGATGTGACAATTATGTAGTGAAAGGTGTGCAGTTTGTGGCCAATTTTTGGGTACTTACACGACATTTAACTTAAACATTGAGATAAGTTGCAGAGTTCTCTTCCAAATCTAATAACATCTTAACTGCAGTCATGTCTCTTCTTACAAAAAGTTGAAGTGCTGTTATCCTCCTTATTTCCTTTACTCTGTCAGCTAACTTATGGCATTACTAACCTGTAAATTGGATAGGCTATTAGTATCACGAAATTTGATCTTAGTGAATGACACTCAGAATGTCAAACTATTTTTTTTTATTCCTAGGTTGTGTTGTACAGCTCTGTCCTGAGGAACAGTTGCTGGTTTGGGGAACCACATTTTCTACATGTATTTTAGTATATTTTCTATTTTTGAAAATTGCTCAAATGGTATCTGCATAACCCTCCGTATGTTCAATTTTGTAGATTACTCGTATTCAGCAGGAGCGTGATAAAAAGGAATCAGATCTTATATACAATCACAGGGAAGAGCTAAAATGTGTCCAACTTAAAGCTGAAAATGAATTGATAGAGGTACACACGACTCTTTGAGTTGATACCTGAGTTGAGATTGTGAACTATCCTACAGCGTTCTAATTGCTGACTAAAGTCAATCTTCAGAAAACAATGTCAGTTAGGAAAGAACATGATGCTCAGTTAAGAGCTTTGAGGAATCAACATGAAGATGAGTGCAGGCAACTTCAAGAGGAGTTGGCTATTCAGAGGACCAAAGTAAGTCCTTGTAGGTCTTTGTAAATTGATCACCTGAACTTTCTTAACAAGATCATGATATATGACAGGAAGAGAGGCAGAGGGCTCTACTACAGTTGCAATGGAAAGTAATGGGTGACAACCCAGAAGATGATCAAGAAGTAGACTCCAAAAAGGTTTCCTTCTTAAATGTTGATAGATAGACACTCCCTCTCCCCCTCTCTCTGCGTGTGCGTTTTTGAGTAATGTGTGAATATGTGAATACTCTGAGCCTTCACTCTTATAGTAACTTTATATCTGTGACGATCGTCTCTCATTTGTTCCTTCTTTTAAACCTTACTTGGCTTGGGTAATATCAAGATACTATTTCACCATTTTGTGGGAAACATTGATGATGTCCTCCTAGTCTTTAGCAAATTAAGTTCCTTTCTTTCCAAAATATAAGAGCCAATTTGAGACATTTTCTAATTCAAAATTGATATGAATTGATCATTTGTTGCTAATAGAGTTATGAGTATCATAAGCTATCTAAATAGTTCTACACAGTACCAATTTTTGTTTTCAAATTTTAAATGAATCACATCAATTTTGAATTTGGAAATGTCTAGTATCAACTTCAAAAAGTCAAAATTCCTCTCACATTTTGGAACGGGGGGGAGTATATTTAAACAAACACACACACACATACAGACATGTATAAATGCGTATATTTAAACAAACACACACATACAGACATGTATAAATGCATACCTTTATATCTATATATGATAGGTAAGTAATTTTGGCCCCACATATATGGATTGAAACCAGCGACCTTGATATTATTCCTGATCGCCTCTGCCATTTTCTCCACCCCTTGGGACTCTTCAGTAAATTATATTAATCTTTGAATTTGTTGAGACCATGTACTGGCCAGTAAGCTGGATCCAGCTACTTTTTACAGTTTAATAAGATTCTCTTTGACATGAGATTACTAAACGTGTCATTTATTAGAGCTAAGCAGTTATATATAACGCATACTAGTTTCTACAGAGTTAATATTAACATAGCTGATCAAACGTCACCATCATGGATTCCATGATCCTCGTTAACATTATGGTTGTATTTGGACGCAAAACTGATTTCTTCCTAAATGCTTCTTCCGTTTTGAAATATAAGATCAAATGACTTTTTAAAGTCGATTTGAGATATTTTCTAATTTAAAATGAATTGATTCATTTAACTTTTAAAAATAATAAATCTTGTAATTAGAAGTGTTTTGTAGGTAGTTTATAATTATCATAGTTTTATTGTCTAAAGTTAATAGACTAATTTTTGAATTTGAAAATATCTCAACGTGACTTCAAAAGGTCAATATTGATCTTATATTTTGGATTATGGTAGTACAAGATTGTTTTGAATAACTTAACACAGGCAATAGAAATGATCTTTGTGAAAGGATCTTCTCATATCCCTTACTTAATATGAAAATTTATAGTATGTTTATCTTGATTTGATGGTACCAATATAGTATGTACGTATAGTGGACATGTCAATTTGGCGAATAGTACTTTCTTTTAGTGATTCCTATTACGAGGATTTTATTTACATTCTTTGATGTTTTTCTTTGGCAGAGACAAGTAAAAGTTTTGGAATTTAATTTAATTTCAAGTGGTGGCATAATTATAATAGCCATATAAGTCGTTTTCTACTTTTGGCAGATTACATAATTTAAGCTTTGCAACATATGGAAATTCTTTTTTTTTTTTGAATGTTGGTTTAAACAAGTGATTTCAAGTGTGAAATTATATTGCAACCTATTGAATCATTGCTGGCTTATTAAAACACTACATACCTTTAAAAGAGGCAATTACTTTATGATCTCGTAATGTGACAGAACTATACCATTTCGGCGACCAAGAAGAGAAATTCTGATAGTAGCAAAAGAGGTCAGCATGCTATGGTCAGAGCAGAACATGAAGAGAAGGTGATATAGAAGCGACGGATCATTTTGCTTCACTTCATAATTTACACGGTTGACTGTAAATGTGTTCAATGATGTGTTTCTCTGTCGTTCATAGAATTCACCTTACCGGAGAACAACACAGACACCAGTTTCTAACTTACTGAAAAACATGGGGAATGGCAATGCAGGAAGTGTAATGAGCATTCCTAATCATAGTAAGAAGGTAGGTTAGTTACTTATATAATTGCATTAATTTCTGTGACAAACATGTGGAATAAATATGTAATCTTATGTAATATAATGTGTATGAAATTTGAGGATGTAAAATTCTGATTCCTTCAGGGTCAGATCGTGTATATTTGCAATTGCAAACTTGAAGGATGAAAGAAAAATGAAATTTGTTGTAACGAGGAAGGGTTATTTGTCTTTAATGTATCGTCTTATCAGTAATGTTAATTCAATAGCTCAGTTCACTTATCTCATGCTCTTATGTTTCAATTGGACTCGTCCCTTTCCTTTGCTCCACAACAAGGCAGGTAACTCGACGTGAATATGAAGTTGAAACTTCAAATGGCAGGACAATAACAAAAAGAAGAAAAACAAAAAGTACAGTCATGTTTGAGGTATGTACACTCATTTGATATGTTTTAAAAAAACGAAGCAAAACAAAAAACATAATTGTCAATACACAGAATTTCCTTGTATGAAAGACCATGGTTGGCAGATGTTTGATGCCCATATTTACTGATATCTTGCATGTGTGAATTAGGATCCAAGAAAGAACCTGCGGAGGAATACACCGAAGGCTAATACCCCCAAAGATATCAAGGTAATTAAGTTCCGCTAATCATTTTGAGGTATGTAAACTTATTTGATATTTAAAATAAAAAGAACAGAAACATAATTGTCGCTACACATATAATGTCCTTGTATGAAATACCATGGTTGGCAGAGTTTTGATGCCCATATTTACTGATATCTTGCACGTCTGAAATTAGGATCCAAGAAACAACCCAAGGAGGAATACACCGAAGGCCAATACCCCCAAAAATATTGTCAAGGTAATTAAGCTCCGCTAATCGTTTTTTGGTTCTTAACTCTTTCAAATTTCTTCATCCTTTACTTTTACAGACTGTCTGTAGAAGGTCTTTTAGACCTATTCCTAGGAGGAGGGCAAGATGTCCTATAATGGGTACCACCTGTTATTGGTACAAAAACAAGTCTTTCTTCTTACTTATTTTTTCCCCGAAGAAGAGTTTTGAAAACATACCATAATTATTCCAGCTGGGTTTGGCATGATTGTAGTTGATTTGATTATTGTACATTCCTTACTCATAACTATTCCTTAAAGTTAGCCTAACTTATTGTAATTGATAGCCTAGGTGATTGTAATCACTAAATTCTAGCCTTAGGTGATTCTCTCATGGTTGTATATATATAGAACCTGTATATTGTAAAGGAGAGCAGTGAATAAACTTACAATTTCTGAATCTTTTATATTCTTTTATGGTATCAGTGCTATTAGCGTAACCACACCCAAACCTATCTCTCACCATGGCCAAAATCTTCTCTTCTACCTCCTCGTCATCTGCTATCTCCTCTTCCTTGGTATCTGCGTTATCTTCCACTTCTCTTCCAGTTCTGTTTAACCCTCAATCCTTGTTATCCAACACCATCCTGACCAAAGAGAATTACCTAAATTGGAGTTCTCAATTTCTTGCCGTTCTGTGCACCCACTCTCTCGAACATGTTGTCCATGACAAGAATAGTCCTTTGGAAAAACTAGATGATAAAACCATTAACCCCGAATAGACCAAATGGAAAAGTGCTACAAGTCTTGTTCTCACATGGATTCGTGCTACTGTTTCTCCCTCTGTTCAAAATCTGCTGGTATCCTGCAAGTCCGCTCCCGAAGCTTGGGACATACTTCACAACTTATTTTCTTTTTCCTCTAAAACCCATATGAACAACCTTCACACACTCAAGAAAGACTCCAATACCACTGTATCTGACTTTCTTCTCCGTGCAAAAACCATATCCGATTCCCTTGCTTTTGCCGGTTGTATAATTCCTGAAAATGATCTCATCGATCACATACTTGATGGACTTGGTTCAGACTTTAAGGAGTTCATCACATCGTTTCATCTCCACCCTCAAGTCTCATTTGATGAATTCCTTGATCTTCTCATCTAAGAAGAGACGCTACAAAATCGGTTCTCATCTTTGTCTATTTCTCCAAGCACAACTCTTGTGGCTGAATCACAATCTCAGCGACAACCCAACAACACCAATTCCGCTGCCTCACAAAACAAACACACTCAAAACTTTCACTATCGTTCCCAATACAACCGCTTTCAATGGTTGAATCGCAACAACCCATGAACAACACCTTCAACGGATCCAACCGTAACAATTCAAATCGCTCTAGCCATTTCAATCGTCAACATGGCTCTCAACCCACAAGATTCATTCCGAACCATGGTCAACCACTTCTTCCTACTCCTGCGTTCTAACCCCGCGACTTCATAATCATTAACTTTGTGACCAGCCGGTCATGTGAAGAAAACACCGTGGCACGCATTCTCGTCCACCATTCTCTGCAGAAGCTCATGTCTCTACACCAACTTGGGATACAAATTGGTGCTTGGATCTACGGTGCCACCAACCACATGACATCATCACCGCTAATCTCACTCATTCTCATCCATATCAAGGTAATACTTACGTAATTGTTGGTAATGGCTCTCATCTTCCTATCTCTCATTATGGTTCTTGAGTCTTACCTCCTCGCATAAATCATTTCTCTTTCTAATGTTCTTTACGTATCTAATATGCACAAAAAAATCATTATCTATTAAATCAATTTTCTTGTGACAATAATGTTTACTTTGAATTTGATTCACATGGATATCGATTAAGGACAACCGCATACGTAAAACTCTCCTTTCGAACTAGCTCGATGGCTTGACTATCTCCACTCTTCATCACCATCCAAAGGCTAACCTAGCTACTCTTGGAGAAGCAGGCAACATCCATGATTTGGCATTCCGGTAAGGGTCATCCCTCCAGTGACATTCTGCAACTTCTTTATCGCCATTCAAAACTTTTGCTTAGTTCAAATAATTCTCAGTTCAGTTGTCATATTTGTCCTTTAGGAAAATCATGCAAATTGTCTTTTAATTCCAGCTCTCATATTACAATTTCTCCGTTGGAATTATTACATTTGGATATTTGGGGTCCATCCCCGGTTAATTCTAATGCGGGTTTTCGTTATTTCTTATCTGTTGTGGATGATTACAGTCGATATGCTTGGATTTTTCCTATGTTTCGCAAATCCGAAGTTCTTTCTATCTTTTCAAACTTTAAAATTATGATAGAGAATTTCATAGAAAAATCACCAAATTGCAACCCAAAAATTAAAAGTATTCAAACCGATGGGGGTGCTGAATTTCGAACAAACTCCTCATTTCAAAACTTTCTCAAAACGCACGGTATTCATCATTAACTTTCATGTCCACACACTCCACAACAAAATGGGGTTGTCGAACGTAAACATAGACATATTGAGGAAATGGGTTTGTGCTTACTTGATCAAGCCTCATTGCCCTTTGGCTTGAGGCTTTTTTCACAGCTACTTTTTTAATTAACCGCTTACTCATGCGTCTACTCAAAAACGTGTTTCCCTATGAAAAGTTACTCCACAGAAAACCAGATTACACTTTACTCAAGGTATTTGGTTGTACTTATTTCCCACTTCTCGTCCTGTACAATCAACATAAGCTCATGCCCAAATCAATCAAGTGTACATTTCTTGGTTATGACTCCAATCATAAGGGTTACCGGTGTCTTGACCCGTTGACTAATCGTGTGTACATCTCGCGTCATGTGCGTTTTGATGAATCCTCATTTCCCTTCTCCCTCACCACATCAGTTTCTCCAAATAGCGTGTTCATCTTGTCCTCACCGTCTACTCCTAGCATGGGCAACCCTAGGTCTCCCATAGTTTCTGCTTCTCGTCCCGACAACATCCTAGCTCCACCCATTCTTCCCTCCTCACCTCATAACATCGGTCCCCACATTGTGGCCTCCCCATCATTTCTGTTGCACAGGCCGCGACTCTCTAATGGCCGTCCTCCCAGTCCTGTTCCTTATCCTTCTTCCTCCTTCGATGACACTTCATCCACTGTTGCTTCCTCTACTGCTCTATCATTATCTTCACCACCTGCTAGTTCCACTCCACCGCTCGCAATATCAATGAACTCTTGGCTACCACCTCCAGGTACTCCTTGCCAGAGGCTCTCTCCGCCATTTTTGTTGAGTCCCCATTTCATGAACTTGCTACTTTTCGCCAAGCCTCCAAACATCCTCATTGGCAACAAGCTATGCAAGAAGAAATTGCTGCCCTTCACAAAAACAAAACATGGACCTTAGTGTCCGCTTCGTCTTCTCCAAATGTAGTTGGGTGTCGATGGATATATCGGGTCAAGCGACGGGCTGATGGGTCTATTGAGCGTCACAAAGCAAGACTTGTAGCTCAAGGTTTCACACAACAGGAGGGTATTGATTATGAGTAGACCTTCACCGATTAAACCGCGCCTCTCTACCATCCGCAGACAAGGTCTTGACCTCGCCTGCATTATGACCGCCCTTACAACAACTTGATGTTCGCAATGCTTTCCTCAATGGGGTTCTTCAGGAGGATGTGTACATGACTCACCTCTCCCGGTTTTGTTGATCCATCAAGGCGTCAAATCATGTATGCAAACTACACCGCGCCTCTATGGTCTCAAACAAATACCACCACGCATGGTTCCAACGCCTTCAAACATTTCTTCTATCTATGGTTTTGCAAACAGCCGCTCCGACCCATCCTTATTCATCAAAAGTTCTGGCTCACTAAAGCTCCTTTTGCTTGTTTACGTTGATGACATCATTGTAACCGGCAGTTCTATCAATCACATCAATGACTTCATTGATGTTTTATGTGCTACATTTGAAAGTCGTCGCTTGGGTGATATGAGTTTCTTTCTCGGCATTGAAGTTACTCGAAGTGCCGACTCTCTCACTCTATCCTAGGCCCGGTATGCTTTCGACTTACTTCGGAAATTCCATATGGACACCTGCAAGCTGTCTCCCACTCCTCTCCCAGCCCATACTCGGTTATCTAGTCATGATGGTGACCCTTTGCCGGATGTAACTTTGTATCGAAGTATGGTTGGTGGTCTTCGAGATTTTACGTTGTTGTCCGAATAGGACATTGCCTTTGCCGTCAATCAAGTGAGTCAATTCATGCATTCTCCCCGTACTACTCATCTTCAAGCTGTTAAGCGGATTTTTCGCTATCTACAAGGCACAAGCTAAGAAACAAGCTACTGTGTCTCGATCTAGTAGTGAAGCTGAATATCGGGCTCTCGCTACTACTGCCTTTGAAATCCGATGGTTTGCATTTTTGTTCCGCGAGCTCGGTATTTCTCTTCCCGGTTCCCCACAACTGTACTGTGATAACGTTTCCGCACTGCACATAGCTCGTAATTCGGTGTTTCATGCGCGCACTCGCCACATCGAAATCGATTATTATTTTGTTCGGGAACTCGTTGCAAATGATCATCTCTCCCTTCACTTTGTTACTTCTACATCTCAATTTGCATACATTTTTACAAAAGGTTTGTCCCGTCCCCGATTCTATTTTTATGCTCCAAGCTTAACCTCCATTCCATACCGAATTTATGCGCTTGAGGGGGGGGGGTGAAAACATACCATAACTATTCCAAATTGGGTTTGGCATGATTGTAGTTGATTTGATTATTGTACATTCCTTACTCATAACTATTCCTTAAAGTCAGCCTAACTTATTGTAATTGATAGCCTAGGTGATTGTAATGTGATTGTAATCACTAAATTCTAGCCTTAGGTGATTCTCTCATGGTTGTATATATAGAACTTGTATATTGTAAAGGAGAGCAGTGAATAAACTTACAATTTCTGAATCTTTTATATTCTTTGAAGTTTGATCCAAATACTTGGCGTCAGTTGTGTTTTGGAGCTTCATGTTTACACTACTAAATCCAACTTGTTGGAAATTAATTGAGTAATATATATATATATATATATATATATATATATATATATTTGTGTGTGTGTGTGTGTGGAAAAGATCTACATCCAAAGTTGGTTGTAGCCAAAAATCTACCAAACAGTTGGGCAGACACTGATCAATTGTTTGGCATCTCTGCCAAATAATTGGGCGGATGCTACTATTAAAACGCATCTGTCCAACTATTTGGCGGATGTTGGTTACAACCAACGTTGGTTGTGGATTATGCTCCATGTGTGTGTGTATATACACACACAACAGCTCTTCAATTTATACAAACTGGGTAAAATTATTATAATTTGTATTAACTACATCTTGGTGAAAAAGAATCTTTAAAACAGATTTTAAAACCATGAGCTCATCTCTAGCTTGTTCTGAAGCCCATTATTAAATTATATGCAGGGAAGCAAGGGCGGCGGTCATTCCAAGCCTTCCAATATAGGCGATTTGTTCTCAGAAGGATCTTTGAATCCATATGCAGATGATCCTTATGCTTTTGATTAGAGGTGCTTGTAATTAATTCTAGTCTAGCTCTTATGATAAATAAAAATGCTATTTATTCTGTTTACCAAAATACTAAACTATATGAATGGTTTTTTGTCAATTGGTTTGAGCATCTCCATCACCATGGCCTGAGATGTAATATATATAAATGGCTTACATAAAAAACATTTTGGAATAATACTGCTGTCACAATCTCTTTAACTAAGAGTATTTGAGGGTCAAATGTGCAAGTCTCTCACAGTTGCTGTCAAAAGTGATATTGGAATCCTGATAGGCTCAGATTATCAAAATTGATATGTTATTCAAAAACATATCTTTGGATATGTTCTATTAAGTCCTTAAGCTTTCTCTTTAGCTATTACTTTTACATTGATGGACAATCTTTTCAATGAGAGGTATTGATCTCTAATTCTCTATTATGCTTTCATATGGGTACGAGTTCTTATCATCACTACCATGTACTTCCTAAGCTCCTTCATGGTTATTGTTTGCCCAAGAAAAGTCGGCAGAAACCTACCCTTAATTTAATGACCAAGGAATACCTGGAGGAAAAAAGAAGCATGAAATGTCATGATTTAATACTAATTATTGATATTCATGCAACTATAGCTAAAACAACAAATAAAATTGTCCTTCCAAAATAAATATTTGAGATTATATATGGAGAAGTTGTACCATGCTATATTCATATAAAATGTAACGTACATTCCTCTGCATTTTTTTTGGGTTTAATGGACTTTTTATGTTGCTAGAAATGCTTTAGGGAGTAAGTAAAGCAGTTCTTACAGGCCAAATCATGATACTCTAATATTGTTCTATTTTAGGTGATCATTTTTCAGGATCTACATGAACTACTTTACTAAAGCAGTCTGGCATCTACCTCGTCGAGCACTAGGGCTTAAAGCATTAGACTAGATGCATCCTACTTCCTAGAGAGATTCACATGGTTCTTGGTTCTGTTTACAGGTATGCACCTTTCATCATATCACAGCATCGCCACAACATTAAATGTCCCACAGAAAGGCTTGGGAAATGAAAAGACTTTTGGAATGATTAAAAAAGGGATTATGCTGACGCTTGATTGATATTAATCTAGTATTTTTTTAACTCGGTATTATGATATTTTAGCAGACTTGTTGCAAATATCTAAATTCTATAGTAGTTAGAAAATGTGCTTAGAAGCTATTATTGTGTCTTAACATGCTTTACTTTGTCTCATGGATTCTCAAATTTGATATTTGGATGAAAAACTTTGATGTGGCAATTTAATAACTTCTTTCCTTTTAATTATTTACTGTTTGGCGTTAATACTAGCCTTATTAGTTAAGATGATATTTGTAATTGTGATATAGGAAACTTGATATTCATATTCCCTGGCATGATTATCATGATGTAGTATTTGCTTGAGGCAGCTGCATTATTATGAATTTCTCTCCTTTTCATGTTTTATGTTCTGAAGCTGTGCTAATATGTTAAGACTTAGTGTGTGAGTTTTGACACTGTTGTTTGGCTATCTTATAATGAATGTAGAAGTAAATTGCACCAGGGAAAAATTTAGTTCAATCAGACTCAAGTCTGATTGATAGGGCATAAATAAGGATTTAATGGTTATCCCCCAAAGAAGCAAAAGGACCAGCACTAGTTAAGCCAAGTAATGTCTTGGTCGTTCCAAAAATTAGTCTTGTGACCACTATATGGTTGAGGAATCACATAAGCTAGTGTCTGAACCTGTCTGATGTAACTAGTAACTACTCAATTCTTGGTAAAGGTGAATAGTGTTGATTCCTTTATTGAAAGTTTGCCGAACATATTTCACTCCGTTTGGTTTCATTTGAGAAAGCCAAATGAACCTTTGTTTCGAGAGAGAGAATATTTCATAGAAGTTAAATGAAACTCTTGTTTTTAGTGGCTTATTGGGAACCACACCAACAGAGCCATAGCAGACTGCACTCCTTGGAGGTTAATTAACCTTCACCTAAGAACCCTACTATCTTTTTCTTCTTATGGACCCACCAATCCAAAAACAAAGAGGAAGAAAATTAAAGGATAAAAATACATAATCCTATGAAAGTTAGCATTTGCATTACACTTCATACATGGATGACGGGAAAGTTCCACAATATCATTAATCATCTTTTTGAAAAAAATATTTACTTAAAATTTTACATAATAAAGCATACTTCTCTCTCTTTCCTTTTTTACATAATAAAGCATTACTCTTTATACACGGATGATGCGGAATTGTTTTTTTTAATGTTTATTTTTCAATAATAATAGGTCCATCAGAAGTTAGCCAACTAGGGATATCTAGAATTCTAGATACCGCAGTTGTATTATTAATACAATCAACGCTAGATACTCCTTAACATAAGAGGCTTAACCTTTGGTGCAAATAAGCTTAGGAGGACTTTGATCTGGTGGATGCACGAATTTACAGTTAGGGCATTCAGGAGAAGACTTGCACATCATCACTAACATGTGACACTTCTTGCAAACAGCAGTTATCATCTCTCTCTCATCCCCTTCGAATGTCAGCCAAGATGGAGAACGCGGAAAACCGCTACTCCTATTCTTCTCATCTTTGGTTGAATTATTGAATAGATCACCAAAGCTTCGTAGCTTGTTACAAGAATCATGGTTGACATTATTGTGATCACAATCCTTATTCTTCTCAACCGAGCCACAAGGCAAATTTAGCTCGAGGTCTAAGCTCATGTCACCAGTGTTTAGGCTGATTAGCTTCTCTGGCACGTTGATTCTTGCATCACTTGGTTCCCTCTTATGAGTCCTTGTGTTGTAGAAATATATCTGACCAGACTATAGTTTGGAAAAAAAGAAAAGAAATGTCTTAGTTACTGTACTACTCTCGTACAAGCACACTAACTTATATACGAGTTAGATAAAATTATATCTTGATATCTAGGCATCGTTGCCACTCCAAAGGCGCTGGTGCCTCGAGGTGTAGCTCAGTGTCAAATATGTTTTTCATGCTTTTGGGTTTTATAGGCTTCTCAGGAATATCTCCAGTTTATGACTCCAATTTTTGTTTTTTCGAAGAATCTCAACTTCAAATTCTTAAATCATCTTTGTCCGACTAGGTGAGAGAGGTGTATGAAAGGAAACCATGGCTGATTTCAAAGATGGTGATGATTAGTTGATTACTCTTACCCTCCCTAATCTCTTCTAAGTGATAGTGTATGGTGAAATTAGCATGAGTGGTTATATAGGCAGGCATACAACTGCAGGGGAGAATCTAAAAGGGCAAAACCATAAATGTGGAAGTAAAGGGCCCCTCACTGCATGACGTGCTATTCAAGTGAAGTTGGGTTTGCAATTAATAATTACTAGCTTGCTTCATGCTACTCTTAAAAGCTTGGATGTTTAAGTTCTAACCAACCTTACCTTGATTTGCTCATATTAATTGAACACACCTGACCTATTCATATGAAAAGTTAATAAAAGGACTCATCCCTCAAGTTGCACTGTCCAACATATGAAAAGTTAATAAAAAAGGCCTCATCACCTTATTGCTTGGTTCATGAAGCTAAGAAAATAATACCCAAGGGGCTGTCTTGTTGAGGATAAACTTTAAAAAACTTATTCAAATTTATTTTCCGTCAAAGCCAATTTTCCTTAAGTTTTCTATTCATTTCTAAAAGATTTCCTTTTATTTCGGAAACATAAAAATTGGAAAAAAATTTAAATTTTCCGCTCAATTTATTTTTGTCCATTTTAAAACTCGTTACAATAAGATCGGTTTCTGCTCTAAAAGGAGAATAAATAATTTACTTTCCTATATCACCCTAATTTTTTTTATTTTCCTATATCACCTCCTTCTCTTATTGTCTCAAAAATTCTCTTCTTTTGTATTAATAGTTTTTAACTTTTTCATAAAGTAGTGATGGAATTTCAAACAAATTTTAATTGTTAGTAAATGATAATAAAACTTTCTTAAGTGCAAAAATTAATTTTAAACGACAATCTTTTCTTAATTCTAAAATGCACAAAAAATTTTGAAATTACAAACTATGGAAAAATTTTTAAGAAGGAAGAGAAAAGTATAAGAGTAACTAAATAATTTTTTAAGATCTTGAACTATTCGAAACAAATTTTGAACCCCGAATGATATTAATGGATCATCTTTTAAGATACAATAAGTGAATTTTGTAGAGTTTAGAGTTTGTGATTGTTTTCAAATGTGTGAATTTGTATTGTAAGATTTTATTTCTTCTTATTGTGAGATTTTCTTTATTCATTATTGAGACTTTATTCTTTTTTATACTGTTTAGTTTATAAATAATGTAACCGAGAGAGATTCTTGATGTTTATTTTGAAGTTCATTGTACGTGCAACAAATATCCCTCCAAAGTGAAGGAGTTGAAAAATGAGAGTTGTATTATTTACAAAATGTATATAACTACTGTATATATTGTGAACTTTCTAATAAGAGTCTTGTTATATATTGTAATAAATTTATGTCGAATTGCAATTATAAAATTTATTAATACATGTAATTTGTATAAATTATAAGAGAACATTAAAAAAAAATTATTATTAATATTTATTTACGCAAGTCCAATTAAAAATTTTCGCAATATATATTAATTTTCTTGTAAGAGTTAATACTCGTAATTCTTTCTAACAAAACGTGACGTGTTAGCCCTTAAAATTACATCCTCAAACCCTCTTATCCGTACTTTTTTATCTCTTGATACTTTTAAAAAAATAGAGTAGAGGAGACATAGTATTCATTTTGTTAAGTTTTTTTGTTGGGTTCTGTGTTGATATATCAATTTTAATATAAGTTTCACTGGCTAGTAAAAATGATATTTTCAAATAGTCCCTCCCATAAATTATAAACGAATTTTGCATTAGAATGAAATAATATGTAAATTATCATTTTTACTAAAAGAAATTGCAATTCCTGTAAGGAAATATAAGCATGTTATGAAATCAAATGTGGTGTCATCCTCGCAAATCTCACATCGGTAGTATGCATATGTACTTCTGTGGGGTTAACACAACTTTAGATTATCCCTCTTTAACTAGTTTTTTTTTTATAGGATGAGCTCTCTCAGGATTATTTACGTTGTATTTAGACATCGAGCGGAAAGGGCTATATGTTGTATTTAATAGTATAATTAAGGGTGTAAATGAATCGAATTATATTGAGAATCGAATTGAGTATTGAGTTGTTCAAATTTGGTTCACAAAATTAATCAGGTATAAAATAGGGTTTGATTCAGACTCGTTTAGCAATTCAGTCGAGCACGATCTCGAATTGAGCTAGAGAATTTGAACTTTTCGAATGAATATATAATCCGAGTATCAATAGAAAATTATAATTTGAGGAGGTTCAAGTAATTTATTTAATTTTAAAATTTGCTCATATTTGAATCATTTATATTTTAATCGGAAATTTAAATCAAACTTTTTAATCGAACGAAGCATTTAATCCAGCCTTCAAATTGTTTATTTATTTTATAACTTTTAAGAGTAATGCGATTTGTGGACATAGAGCGGAAATGGCTATATAGGAGATAACTACCTTATTATTCTACATCGATAGTTTGGGATACTGATATGGAATTGATACAGGCTTGCTTTCTCAATTTTAACATTTTAAGATGGACTCTCCACGACTGTATTCGGCAGAAAACCTTATATTTTAGATATGAAATTGATATTTTTATATAAATTTTATTATTTTTACATAAAAAGTGTAGTTATAGATGTATAATAACGATTTTTACCGATGCTATAGATCCTATAGCAACTATTTTTATTATGTTGAAATATTAAAAAGTCAAGTAAAAATTTTCGTTTCCTTTAGATATTAGGGATATTAAGCAAATTTTATCATCAGTAAATTGGTTACTATCCCAAACACAGACTTAGGTTTTGAAAGGTGACGTTAGGAGGTGGGATTTGTTATTGGAAATTGATATTTGTACATTATTTTTTGATATTTTTATACGTAGGGTTCACATATTAATAGATTTATCAAAATTTTATTGGTTAATATGTAGGTTATATGTGTGAAAATATTAAAAAATGATGTGAAATATCAGTTTCCTTAGTTTGTAAAATGGGGGAAATCTGCATATACAGTTGAAAAGAGGAGTTGAATGTCTTTGGATATGTATTTAATGGGATATCGTAACCTCCAACTTCCACGATTGAGTCACTCAAAGAACAGGAAACTTTAAAAGCTCACAACGCCCTCTGCTCTTGCCTATTAATTAATTCAGTCCCTAAATTTAGTCACCCTTTGAACTTCAAGTCTTCGACCACATCAGCTATACATATTTAAAACAGCCACCATTATATGATAGTGATATTTCCATGAGTCTATGTCTCCCTTTATTTTATTAGAAAATTGATTGAAAACATGTACGTTGTGTTTGTGAGTTTTAAAATAGAGAAAAAAATAAAGGGGAAAAAGAGGAATTTAGGGAGAAATTAAATTTCTGTCTGTGAGAAGACCTTTCATCCACTAACTACAAGACTGTAGTCTAACACACAAGTTAGCATGATAGTTAACTGAGTCTCTTACATTTTCAAATAATGTATACTCAGGTACCTATTATATAGCATAAATATTTAATGTTTAACATTGTCAACTATATTTAATATATTTATTTTATAAAATATTTGTATAAATAATTTTTTATGTAATATTATAATTTAATATTATCAATTATTATGATAATTTGATTATTTAAAATTTAAACAATTACCTTATAAATATTTTATACATTGAAACTATTTAAATTTAATTAAAATGAGGGCGTTTTAGACATTTTTTCTAGTCGCACCTTTTACCCGTGGTCAGCAAAAAAAAATTCTCTGACCTCAGGTAAGAGGTATGGTCAATAATTTTTTTCTTCCTTTTTGGGTCGTTGAATCTCTTGATTAACCGTTAAGATTTGTTGGAATAGTGCTTCCTACTAACATATTATGGAATAGTTTCTAAAACATATCTTTTAAATAACATATATCTCTTAAATAATATATTTTTATTAAAATTATGTCATTTTAAAGATTTTTTTAAAAATAAAATAATATTAAAAAATAATAATTTTATTATTTTCATTTTATTTATAAAAATATCACCCGGAAACCGCGACAACCTTTCCTTTTCTTTTCCTAACACATTGAAGCACCTCACTTTCGACCAACCATCTTTCCTCTACTTCATACCCTCACTACCGGTTTATTTAAATGCCCCCAAGTCCCCCTCCCTTTCCCCTTCCCCTTTCCCCTTTCCCTTTCCCTTTCCCTTTCCCCTCCCTTCATTTATTCTCAGTATTATTACAATTAAACCTTTTTGTAATAAAATGTAGAGGAAATACTAGTTATTATCACTCGGTTCACTAATATAAAATCATTTTTAACATAGACAATTTAATAATAATCAAATATATAATTAATATGAATAATTTAGTTTGTGAATACACTTATGAATACTATAAATTAGAAACATTATTTATGAATTTGTGTTTTGTTATTAGTTTTTGTCTTTATATTCCTTATTTTCTTCATCTTTTTATGGGGCTTATTTATTTATTATATTAAATAAAAGATGTCTTTGAGCACTCATCGTGTCAAAACCCTGGCTCCGCAACTGTTAGGGGGCATTTTTTATTATTATTAAAACAACAATGTTATTTTTGTAAATTGGTATGTTGAGCCTGAATTGAAGAAATTAAGGTTGGAGTGAAATGTAATGTAAAAAATATAATTGATTACTCATTTTGACGAATAAAACATTATGATAAAATAAGAGCTTATATAATTTAATGATTAAAAGACAATTTGCGCCTCAAATTTTATAGTATTGTTGATTTTTGCATCCCAAACTGAAAAATATGTCTAAATTTACTCCAAATTTCAATTACACTTAACAAAAAACACATTTTCTTCATTTAACCGGTCAAAAGTGACCGACTAAAATTATAATGTTGATTACATAGGGGTAAACTTGATAATTTACGTTTATTTCACACAATCCCTGCCTTCTCTCTGTGTTAATATTATATATCTGACGGTAGTCCACCTGCTGGAGACGGTATAGCATCATTTCGGCGTTGTTCTCTGCTGACTTGGTTCGATCTGTTCTTCAAAGCAACTTTACGGCTGACCCCAAACGCCTTATGTGTATTCAGTCATATATATTATATATATATTCCATTAATTTCGCTATTCCAGCAAAACAAAAGAAGAAAAAGTAAAGCCCATATCGAGGTCTTGGTAGACAAACAGAACAGAGTCCGACGAAATGGAAGCAGAGTAGGAAATCAACGGCTGCGATGATTCCGGTGGCACGAAGGCCAATGCATATGGCGGGTCACCGGAGGTAGCAGGCGAAAACTCCGAGTCGGAGAAGATTGCTGCTCAGAGCAGTCCTGTGAAGTCTTATTCTTCTTATAGCTTATCGGATGAGTTCTATGGAAAACTCACCAAGTTCTATGAATCCTCTGGGCTCAGTCTAATGTGAGTAAAATTAGATTTGCTTGTTCTTATATTTACATATCTACATGTATATGTGTGCTATTATGTATAGTATAGATATAGAGAGAGAAACATGGCTATTGATTTCTTGGTGTACTTTTTTTTAATAAATATTTTGTGTGTATATATTAGAGAGTTGCATTTTTTATTAAGATTTTTGTTATAGGTTTGTAGAATTATTAAGAATCTAACGTGGGATCTCTTTAATTTTTGATGGATATTTGTTTGTTTGACATACACCACATAATAACATACGCAGGACAAAATTGAGGCGCCAATGTGAGTAGATCTCACTTAAGAAGCTACTTCGTGTGAAAAGTTGGTCTCCACCATTTATAATATTATTTTTTTTGTTAGAATCCTTGCTTTTATATAGTTAAAGATGAATTTAATTTTCCTATCTGTTGCCTTGCAGTGATGATGGGTGGTTCCAGATAAGCCATCCATATGTTTTTTCCAATTAAATATAGTATTTGAATTGATTACTAATCCTATATTGGATAGGCGACCTTTCTGATTGCTTTAACACTTGGTATATCACCGATCATCAAAAATGTAGGTTCCATCACTGCTCTTCTCGTAAGTTGATTTCTGCATTTTCTCATTCTGATGAGGTGTGCACAAACTCCATATTTGGCATTGAGGGACCTTCTTCTCCAAATCTTCCATCCTCTGTCTCAAGGTCAAGAGGAAAACATTACAAAAGTAGGAAATGGGCACAAAACAATTTTCAGTTTACAACTAAGCAGCACCCTGTAAAGAAATTAAGCAGTAAATCTTCATGGGTGACTTCAGAATATGTTAAGGTGATGAAAATTGGATTATGAAATGAAAGATCAAAAACAAGTGGTAGTTCGCAAGCAGGCTCAGTTTGTGAGAGTTTTGCAATCGTGGGTTTCTGAATCGAAGGCCAAAAAAGTACTTGTGGTGAGTTAGAACTTTTATATATGTAATGAAGTCTGAAGTCTGAACTTGCAACAACATGATTTGAGTTAATATATATGTAATGTGTATTCATGAAGGTGTGAAGAAAATTTTAACAGGAAATTGGTTTGGTTTGGTAAAGAAACAGGGGAGGAATTATTATGAAAAAGACTTAAATATCCCTCTGTAATTAATATTACAGCCTTAGCCGGTCATTTTTAACCGGTTAAGTGAATGTGTGTTTTTTTGTTAAGTGTAATTGAAGTTTGGGGTGGACTTAGACACTTTTTCAGTTTGGAGTGCAAAAATCAACAGTGGTAAAAAATTTGGGGTGCAAATTGTCTTTTAGTCTAATTTAATTTATCGATTTTCATTTCATGAAGAAGGTGATGGAATGAGATTCATATGGATGAATGTGAAACTTGTGTTATTTTGATATACACCACCAACCACCACTACCAGCCAAATATATATATGACAACCCGAGAATTTAGACAATTATTAAAAATCTTAATTGATTGATTTAAGGTTGAATAATAAAACCTAGATTGGAAATAGTGTGTGGATTTGAAATTATGTGAAGGATTTTTATGGATTTAAAATTTTTTGGTGAGAACTATTAGGATTAAGTGTATGAGGGTATATGAATGTGTATATGATCATATATGTGTACAGTATGTAGATAAGGATTAAATATTGATCAGGATAAGTGTAACTTTAGCAAACCCTAAAGTTATGTTAAGAACATGGTTGTTAAGTTAGTAAACCCTAACGATCGATAAGAAACTCTAACGAATTGATCGAAAACCCTAATTTTAGTTTCGGGAATCCGAAACCCTAATCGAAAATTTGAAAACCCTAATTTGGGAGCTCAAAATGTTAAGTATAAAGACTTAAAGATTTAAAGATGTGGGATATATATGAAATGTCTAAAATACCCTTCAAATTGTAGGGAAAATTATTAAAATACCCTTAGTGAGTGCGAAATGACCAAAATGCCCTTTTACTTAAAACTTAAGCAAAAGATTTTGTAAATCTTGTGAGTCACCACTCTATGTTTATCCCATGTGTGTACAAATCTTACCAAACCAGCAAATTTGTGCCACCTTGCAACACATGGTGCATTGAATCAAATTATAAGATTTAAAGTAAGTAAAAAAAAATCTTACTTGCTTAACAAGTTAGCCAAGCTTTCTCTTTCTCTGAAATTTCGAAATGGAGAGTGAAAGGGAGTGAATAGTTAAGACAATATCACTAGCTTAACAAGATCAGAAACAAAGGATCAGATTCAAGATCAAAGCATTAAAGAGGTATAAACCCTAATTTTTTTAAATCCTTGAAGATTTATGTTAATGTTATGATTTGTTGTTTAGAGTTGTGTTTAAGGATGTTATATAGTGATCTAAGATGTAACATCAAGGATCCATAACATCTAGATGCAAGAAAATAGGATTTTTAGAACTGACCAAGAACCCTAATTTTAAGGCCTGACAACCATATGTCAGGGCCTTTAGATCTCTGTGTGTTAGATGTTATGTGTGTTTGATGTTATAGACTTGTTCTCTGCCACGAGGAGTGTAGACTGGAAGTGGAATCAAGTACATACCATGTCTAGATCTCAAGTTATAAGTGGTCAAACATGGTTGACCAACCATGAAAACTAGAAATCTGGGGAAACCCAAAAACCTAGAAAGTCTGACAAGCACTTTTAAGACCTCTGATCTTGCTACTGTTAAGGTTAATGACCATGTTTGTGTATAGGATTTGTAGTTTGACATGTAGACTACACAATCATGTCATTAGAACACCCAGATCTTACATAGGATCAAAGTTATAGATGGTCAAACATGGGTTGACCAACTGCCTGAAGAACAATTCTGGAAAACTCAGATTCTTCAAGAACATGTTTTCTGACAAGGTTTGACCGACTCAAATCTTGAGTTTGTGTTGTAGTTAGACTGATCTAAGGTTGTATAGTTGTTCCTTAACATCCCTACTACACGATTGAACCAATAAAACACACTAAGCAAGCCTGGAAATCAAAGATTCAAAGGCTGGAAAGTAGGACCCTGCAACTGTTTTCATTTTCTAGAAAACCCAAAAATGAAGAACAACTTTGACAAGTTTTTCTAGGGCTTAGATCTTTCTGTTGTGAAGTATTTTGGCCAAGAAACTTGATTATGGTTGTAGTATTACATCAATACTACAACAGTACTAATGCACTTTGAAGCCCAGAAACCTTAATATCTAAGATCTATTGCTGGTCAAAGTGGGCACCCTGCACACTGACATTGCATGTTCTTCGTTGCTCATAAACACCTATAGCGACAGTTTTGTCGCTATAGACACATTTAGTGACATTTTTGATAAATATTAATTATTTTTATTAAATAATTTGAGAAAAATGATTTTTAATTATGAAAAATTCATAATTAATTTGTAAAAATTATTTTAAAGCCTAATAATGGATTTTTAATAATTTAGAATATATTTACTTAATATTTAATATTTTTAAATATTAATGATATTTAATATTTATATTAAATAAATTGCTTAAAAATGATTTTAATACTTTAAAAATCTTTTGAAATTATATTAAAGTGTAAGGAAATATTTTAAGTTATTTTAATGACTTTTAATATTTTGTGATGAATTTCATTAATAATAAAAATTAATGATAATTGATTTATTTAATAAATATTAAATAAATTATGGAAAATTAGTTTTAATGGTTTAAAAATCATATAAAAATGATTTAAAGGTTATAAAATGTTTTAAGTTATAAAATATAACTTTTGATATTTTGTCATGAAAAAATTAATATTTTAATATTAATGGTAGTTATTTAATAATGATTTTAATTGTTTTAAAATCATTTAAATGTGATAATAAGGTATTAAAATACTTTGAGATATTATAAATAATTTATAATATTATGTTGAGTATTTCATTAATATTTGAAATAAAATAAATATTAATGATAATGGAATATTGTGGTATTTAAATCATGTAAATATGATATTAATGATTGAAAAATCATAATAAATGGTAATAATTATTTGAAAATTATTATAAGCTTGTGAAAAATATTTTGACTGAATAATAAATTATCTAAGATATTTGTGAAGCGTTTAGGCAAAGTCTTATGGAAATTAGGCTCGATAATTGTCTGATTAGGCAATCGGGATGTCAGAATAGTACCGAACTCAACTCAGACTGTAATAGTTTAACTTGATATTAGGTCTTATGTGATTGATAGAATTATGCGATTATATGTTTAGGTTATTTTATAACTGTGATTAACAGTATTAACTATGATGATATTATTCTAATTTGGAGATCGATATATTTAATATTAGGTCTTCAGATGAAGCTATATAGACTGCGTAACAGTAGTTGGTGATTCAAGAAAGTTCCTTGACTATACTCATTTATTGAGCAAGTTTCCTAACTCAAACTTGAGTTGTTATTATAAAGTATGCTTGTGGTTAATCATTGCTGATTATATCACGTCTATGATTTATTGATTCGCACGTTGTGCATACTGCATGTGTTCATCAGGTATGAAAGGCTGATCACCTTCATTACCATTTGGTCCAGTTATAGTTGTTCATGTTCATTGTTGACCATTCATGTTTTATTGTCTCGGTCGTTCAGATATGAAAATTGATTCATGTTCTTTCTCAATGATTATATTGTTGAAAGTTTGTTAGCTTATTGTTTATTCTTTCAATCATGACTTGCTGGGCAAACTTGTTTCTCACCCTTGCTATATCATGATAAATATTGCAGATTAGGACGAATACATCGAATACAAAAAAAGTCAAAGACAAACCCAACCTTAGATTATATGTGCAGCTAAATTTGTAACAATATTGTATGTTAATGACATTGTATGTCAGATAGGTTATTGAATTCAGGTAACAAGTTAAGGTTATCGACTTTGGGGATATTGTGTAAAGTTTAATTTATAAACAATTTATGTTTATATCTTCCGCAATAGTTATAGAATTAGTATACCAGATTCGTGGTGATTGGGATTAGGATCCGGGGATGCTACAGTTGGTATCAAAGCCATAGATTCGGGAGATATTACACTTGGTATCAGAGCTGTAGGTTATACACCTTAGGTGTGGTTACCTTAGGCTAATTACCAAGTGATAAGGATAAGGACTAACTCAAATCGAGTTAGTGTGTCAGTAAGATTCAAAGACGAATCTCGACGAGTAATAAAGATCCAGAGTTACCTAACTCTGATAATAAAGGTGAACAATAGTGATGAACAGATAGATTCTAAAAGACTAAAAGTATATGGATCGAGAAAGAAGATCGTACAACAAAATGATCATAGTATAGAATTAAATCGTAATATAATACGATGAGATCACCTCGTGATCTGATAAGGTTATAGCAGGGAAAAGGATCAATCGAATGATTGAAAAAGTTTACGGTAAAATTGCCGTGTGTAAGTTGTACTATAAATTGGTACGATGCCAACTCAGAAAAAGGGTTGGGATAATGCAATACGGATTGAAAAAAATTCGTATGGAGAAAGTATGGAGCTAGGATTATATGAGATTTGAATTGAGGACTCATGTGAGCAGCTGAGTTGTATGATTCTTTGTATGGGCAAGAAATTTGTACTTGGTTTTAAAACCACTTATCTTCCTATTCGATATAGTGGTTAAGTTGAACAATTCTTTGTATGGGCGTGGAATTGTCCTCGGTGTAACAACCGCTTAGCTTCCTATATTGAGTAGTGGTCAAGTTGACCAATTCTTTGTATGGGCAGGGGATTGTGTTTGGTTTGACAACCACTTAGTTTCTGGCACTGATAATCATTGAAATATTTGTGTCGCGCTATTTGCTATATGCGTGTTGAGAAGGTGATTCTTTTCTCATGTGTATAATAGATAGGTAGAGTATAGGTAAAGAATATAAGATTAAGTTATGAGTTCTGAAAACTCATACTTATGGTAAGTTTGTGACTCATAATCATATGGTATGTTTTGAACCTCTCAGTGAATGGACGCCTATGGTCTGACTAGGACAACTTCTTAAACTCATATGATTGTGGCAAGTTCCTGAACTCATAATGTGTGGTAAGTTTGACGGACTGGGTATAGTTATGTGTGAATGGAGAATTGAGGATAATAGAAATAGATAGACTGATTAGGCAATAGATCATTAGTGGAAGCATAGGAATTCTAAATCTTCTAGTTATGCTAGACTTCGAAATTTTTGACATTAAGCTAAATACGCACCATGTGCCTTTTAAAAATGAATTTTTACTCTCAACTCCTGGCGACCATTGTGTATGTGTGGACTTCGGGACACTGACACGTCGTTACCTGTTGAGATGATAAAACTGATATGCAATGATTTTTGAGCTGTTTACAGAATAGTCTATGCTAATTATTTCAGCTAGATGAAAATGATTTGAAATATCAAAAATGTATTTTATTTATCATTAATGTATCATGCAACCTGGTACACCGATGATAAAAAAATGATGGAGTTGTAAATACATGAATACTTAGTGTTGAATTCGATTGAAAAATCGTTGTCCCACTATTGTATGATGTGTCATGACAAAGTCACACAATGACGGGATCCTCAAACTGGCTGTTATACAGTACAGTATCATGATGTTATTTTTAAAATATTTTTAGAAAATTAATTGCCAACGGGGTTTGGCTATACATAAATATTTTGATTGAAATTGAATTATTGGTATGAGTCTTAGCTATTTGATTCAGCTAGACCAACGCTTATGAAATTCAAAGCGTTCTTTGAAATTTTTCCGAACCAAATTATTTTGGTGCGGGATCCGATAAAGACTGAGCTCAACATCCCAAAATTGGGAAAATTTTGTGCCCAAGGCGGATAAAAGGAACAAGGAAAAAATATTCCGACTAGCAGTACTTAATAAGTACAGGGCATAACAGGCTAATTAATTACCCACCATGTCCGTAAGACATGACGGTTAACGGATGAATTTCTGTATAACCTTTGTAAAAATGAAAGTTCATAGTCTATATGACTCCTCAACATGATTTGAAAAATTTAACTTTTATGAGAGATGTTTTGGGTAACATGTGATGATCAGTATGAAAGGTGTAAGGTGAATTTCGGGGACAAAATTCTTAGAAGGGGTGAATGTGACAACCCGAGAATTTAGACAATTATTAAAAATCTTACTTGATTAATTTAAGGTTGAATAATAAAACCTAGACTGGAAATAGTGTGTGGATTTGAAATTCTGTGAAGGATTTTTATGGATTTAATTTTTTTTTGGTGAGAACTATTAGGGTTAAGTGTATGAGGGTATATGAATCTGTGTATATGATCATATATGTGTACAGTATGTGGAGAAGGATTAACTATTAATCAGAATAAGTGTAACTTTAGCAAACCCTAAAGTTCTGTTAGGAACATGGTTGTTACCCTAACGATTGATATGAAACCTTAATGAATTGATCGGAAACCCTAATTTCAGTTCTGAGAATCCGAAACCCTAATTGGAAATTTAAAAATCCTAATTCGGGAGCTCAAAATGTTAAGTATAAAGACTTAGAGATTTAAAGATGCGGGATATATGTGAAATGTCTAAAATACCCTTCAAATTATAGGGAAAATTACTAAAATACGCTTAGTGAGTGCGAAATGACCAAAATGCCCTTTTACTTAAAACTTAAGTAAAAGATTTTGTAAATCTTGTGAGTCACCACTCTATGTTTATCCCATGTGTGTACAAATCTTACCAAATCAGCAAATTTGTGCCACCTTGCAAGACTTGGTGCATTGAATCAAATTATAAGATTTAAAGTAAGTAAAAAAAAATGTTACTTGCTTAACAAGTTAGCCAAGCTTTCTCTTTCTCTAAAATTTCGAAATGGAGAGTGAAAGGGAGTGAAAAGTTAAGACAATATCACGTCTTAGCTTAACAAGATCAAAAACAAAGGATCAAATTCAAGATCAAAGCATTAAAGATGTATAAACCCTAAAATTTTTAAATCCTTGAAGATTTATGTTAATGTTATGATTTGTTGTTTAGAGTTGTGTTTAAGGATGTTATATAGTGATCTAAGATGTAACATCAAGGATCCATAACATCTAGATGCAAGAAAATAGGATTTTTAGAACTGACCAAGAACCCTAATTTTAAGGCCTGACAGCAATATGTCAAAGCCTCTAGATCTCTGTGTGTTAGATGTTATATATGTTTGATGTTATAGACTTGTTCTCTGCCATGATGAGAGTAGACTGGAAGTGGAATCAAGTCCATACCATGTCTAGATCTTAAGTAATAAGTGGTCAAACATGGTGACCAACCATGAAAACTGGAAATCTGGGCAAACCCAGAAACCTAGAAAGTCTGACAAGCACTTTTAAGGCCTCTGATCTTGCTACTGTTAAGGTTAATGGTAATGTTTGTGTATAGGATTTGTAGTCTGACATGTAGACTACATAATCATGTCATTAGAACACCCAGATCTTACATAGGATCAAAGTTGTAGATGGTCAAACATGGGTTGACCAACTGCCTGAAGAACAATTATGGAAAACTCAGATTCTTCAAGAACATGTTTTCTGACAAGGTTTGACCGGCTCAAATCTTGAGTTTGTGTTGTAGTTAGACTGATCTAAGGTTGTATAGTTGTTCCTTGACATCCTTACTACATGATTGAACTAATAAAACACACTAACCAAGCCTGAAAATCAAAGATTCAAAGGCTGGAAAGTAGAACCCCGCAACTGTTTTCATTTTCTAGAAAATCCAGAAATGAAGAACAACTCTGACAAGTTTTTCTAGGGCTTAAATCTTTCTATTGTGAAGTGTTTTGGCCATGAAACTTGATTATGGTTGTAGTATTACATCAATCCTACAACACTAATGCACTTTGAAGCCCAGAAACCTTAAGATCTAAGATCTATTGTTGGTCAAAGTGGGCACCCGACACACTGCCATTGCATGTTCTTCATTGCTCAAGAACACCTATAGCGACAGTTTTGTCGCTATAGACACATTTAGTGATAATTTTGATAAATATTAATTATTTTTATTAAATAATTAGAGAAAAATAATTTTCAATTATGAAAAATTCATAATTAATTTGTAAAAATTATTTTAAAGCCTAAAAATGGATTTTTTATAATTTGAAATATATTTCATTAATATTTTAATATTTTTAAATATTAATGATATTTAATTATTATATTAAATAAATTACTTAAAAATGATTTTAATACTTTAAAAATCATTTGAAATTATATTAAGTGTAAGAAATTTTAATGATTTTTTAATATTTTGTGATGAATTTCATTAATTAATTAATATTAATGATAATTGATTTATTTAATAAATGTATTAAATAAATTATGGAAAATTAGTTTTAATGGTTTAAAAATCAAATAAAAATAATTTAAAGGTTATAAAAATGTTTTAAGTTATAAAATATAACTTTTGATATTTTGTCATGAAAAATATTAATATTTTAATATTAATGGCAATTATTTAATAATGATTTTAAGCGCTTTAAAATCATTTAAATGTGATAATAAGGTATTAAAAATACTTTGAGATATTATAAATAATTTATAATATTATGTTGAGTATTTCATTAATATTTGAAATAAAATAAATATTAATGATAATGGAATATTGTGGTATTTAAATCATATAAATATGATATTAATGATTGAAAAATCATGATAAATGGTAATAATTATTTGAAAATTATTATAAGCTTGTGAAAAATATTTTAACTAAATAATAAATTATCTAAGATAATTGTTAAGTGTTTAGGCAGAGTCTTACGAGTAGAAGAACTTAAGGATCCTGTAAAGATCAAGCTGACCGATATCCAGACGAAGTGCCATTCAGTATATGAATGAGCGTGAAGATCAAGTGAAGACTTGTAATGAAGAATAGTTAATTAAACTATAGACTAGTTTAATGAACTATTATGTATCCTTGGTGGCGGATGAAAGTCACTCGTGTATGATGTAAAGAATAATGCAATTATCATTATTTGTAATGAATGAGGTAATAAGGTATTAGAACTTGGGAATTGAGAATGTATGTTGTTATATTTCATTATATACTGATGTATGTTTCGAAAGAAGTGGGACCGTGACGTACGGAATCCGGGTATGAAGATAGACCGGATTTTGGGGCGTTATAATGTAGTATCAGAGCTGATATGTTATAAATCTTAGGTATGAGTACCTAAGACTATAATCGTAGTGAGAATGATAAGAAGATCGTTGAGTTAAACAATTAAGGAAGAAGATCACCACGTGATCATAGTGAATCGTAATAACAGATGATCTGTTAAACGATGAATGATTTATAGCTAATGCTATAAATGAATGGTACTATGAATTAGTATGAAAAGAAGAACTCAGATTGAGTTGTAAAGGATAGCATACGAATTAAAGAAAATTCATATTAAGTAAAGAGAAAAGTTAGAAGTTATAAGATTTCAATTGAGGACTCATGTGATAGCTGTAATACCTGAGAATTTCCACGTATTATTAAATAAATATGTTAATGGAAATAAGTATTTATTTGAATATGAACAGTTTCATGTTAGGAAATGAGATGACTCAATTATATTAAATAATTGAGAATATGTGGAGTTGTGGTAAACTCGTTGAAAGCCTTGTGTGGCATAGTGATACTAAAAGAAATGTTAATCGGCGAAGAAATTATAAGATGAGCAATTAAGTAATATTAGTTGTTAATTATTGTTGTAGTATACTATTAGTTGATATTGATATATTAATTATTTAATAATGAGGATTAATTAATGAATATATTAATTAATTGATGATGGTTGTGGTAGGATATTGAATTTTAGTAGTTAACTAATAATGTGTGATTACTATTATTTGCAATATATTATAAAGATGAAGAATGATTATGGGAACCCATAAATATATTAATTAATGGTTGGATTAATTAGTATTTGTGTTAATTAAGTAAGGAGTGTATAATTTATTTATTTAACATAAATAAGTAAGTTAGTAGTATAATAATATTATATTAATAGATTATGTGCATATGAGCATATACAATTATACTATATGTGTAGTGCGATGTGATATTTATGTGGCTATATATATATATTAAGTCTTATAAAACTATATTGTATGAGAATTATGATTAAATATATTGGAGCTATATGTTATAAATACATTGTCTATGTGACAATATGTATGTGGTTAGGTATTAAAATAATATACCATGAGCATACTGTAAACTAGTATTTTAATAAATGTATCAGTGTGATAAAATGTACATGGATTATATGTATATTATATTTCCATATTTCATCTACTACCTTGAAATGTTAAAACATGTTGTGACATTAAGTTATAGTATATAGTTGATATGTATATAAGAAAATAGCAAGAGTGAGAATTTGTATAAGTATACATGATGGTTTAGTTAGTCCCAAAATGATTGTCCCAATTACCTCTCGTTTCTCATTCACGTGTAATAGTAAATGGCTAGCCTATTTCTTCTTCCAAGCTTCTAGCTAGTAATCAAGGGAGGGGAGTGGTGCTCATGATGCAAATTACCAACCAATCTAACAACTCATCCATAACCTTCATGCAATCCTACAATCCATGAGTTTAAATTCTTGGGCAATGGCTTGGCATAGTTAATGAGTTTCCTATAAAATGCACATCCCTTCATCCTTTGTGTTGCTTGAATTGTTTGAGAGGTGCAATAGGGAGTGTGAGCTGCTGAGAAATTGAGGGAGTATAATCATTGTGTTGAAGAATTCCATTAAGCTTCAGGAGGTATAATTCTACTTTGATACTCTTGAGCTTGAGTTTTGTCAAATTCTAGAATTTGTTGGGTTCTTTGTTAATTGATGTAGAATAGCATGCCATTGTGTTATTTGAGTTGATACACATGTTTTGGAACATGGTAGCTGGTCTGGTTGCAGGTGTAGCACCTCTTGTGTTAAGGCTCGCTTCTCGCAGCCATTTTTTAATCTGTTCAAGTGGTTGCGGCTAGTATACTTCTATATAAAGCTAATACTGCTGGCGATGGCGCGTGGTACTTTTATTAGACACTGATTTGATGTTTCTGATTTGTTTTGAGCATGCTATGATAGTTAGGTTAAGCCTATAAATGACCCTATCATGTGGTTAGATGTTGTTCTGAACATGTTATGTTGTTTTAGCTTGATTTGAGCTAAGTTTTCAAGAAATCTTCAAGATTTGGAAAAACTAGAAATCATGAACTTGAAGTAATACACATTTTGATCTTCCAAGCATATTAGTATGCAGTGACCTTCTGCAGGAGCAACCAAGCTCTGGTTTGAACTGAGAGCCACGCGTCTCCTTAGTACAAACCAAGGCGCGACCACGCCAGTCTGCAATAGGATCAGTTTTCTGCTATTAATTTGTAGGAGTTGCATACTTATATTATTACTCTAGCATGTATTATATGACCAGTACATGTCCAATGTGTTAAGAAGCATGCTAAATGATATGAGTGAATGTTTAATGATGTGATTATAGACCTTCAAGTGATAAGTCCAAAAAGTATTTGCAAACTATAAAGCAATGAGTAAAAGACTATGTTATTTGATTTTCATGGTGACTTACAAACTGATTTTGTGTTATAAGTACGTAAGGTATGAAATGAACTATGTGAAGAGTATACAACTAAGTTAGATGTTTAAGTATGCATTTAAACTTACATATCAAGCATGAACACATTTAATTAATGGGCATCCTATACTTATAATACACTATAAATAGAATTTGTAGGTATTAATTTCTTAACGAGGATAATCTACACTTGAGGCAAGTATCCGAACCTTACTTTTATTGTGCAAGTATGATTGCATTATTTATTCAACAAATACCGTAAGCTTATCCCTTTGAATATAAGTTACATTACTTTCTCGTTTAAATGAGCTAGTATGTTAAACCCTTGTGTAAGCTGTTATTCATGTTGAACTTGGTATTGTCCTTGAACATTGTGAAAGAGTCGATGACATTTGATTCGACTAGACTATATGTATGTTTATAAAAACTGTCCAAACCAATTGATTGGTGCGGAAATCTTAAAAACTGAGTTGGACAACCCTTTTGGTAAGGGGAGTATATGTTGTTGGAAACCTCAACACATGAATAAATATTATTGTGGTGTTATGCATAACGTAAATTATTGTAGACTGATCATCTATAGTACTTGATATTTTTGGTTATCAGTTTAATATTGGTAACTTTAGTGGAAGTTCAATGGTCCTTAGTGACTGCTCAGTACAAATTGCTTACCCAGTTGGATACATTGTTAGCCGTTAAATTCATATATATCTGTCGATTTTTATTGAATTGTCATACCCCTTATTCATGATGTTGTTCTGACATTGTGATACTTTGATATTTCAAACCTTGTGATATTATATCCTACACCTTTGTTGTATATTACTTGCTGGGCAATTTGTGCTCATCCTTGCTTATTTAAAAGCTTTCAGTTAAGGAGGAACAGGGAGGTGTCTCTGGAACAGACAAGGTCAAGGGCAAGGCTACGGACTAGCTTGTTCCTTTATGTTTAAAAACTATTATGTTATGTTAAGACTATTTGCGAACTATGTTTAAACTTAAGTAGGATTATGTAATGGGTCTTTATTCGATACTATTATGTAATCTATTAAGTATTGTAGGTTGCGAGACTTGGGGGAATAATTATAATAAATCATTGTATATTATTCTAATTTAGATTTTTCCGTTGTGAATGTATGATTATTTAGTTATTATGGTGTTACCATGAGAACGTGATGAACCGAATTCGAGTAACCAAGTGGAGGTCCGAATTTGGGGGCGTCACATGTTGGTATCAAAGCCGTAGTTATAAACCTTAGGAGTGAGTATCATTAGATTATAACTCGGGAGAACTTAGAAGTTAGGAAGGAGATAAAACTCATGTAGAGTTTTCCTTGAGAGACTTAGTATGTTATGAAATGTAACTTCATTCTATACAATGAACTTATGTTTGTTTAACATTCTAATGGAGTTTTTGTTTGTGTTGTCTTATGTTGGTGATTGTAGGATGACTGACATGGGAGGACCTAGCCGAGTGGTAGAGGAGGAGCCACGTGATATCCACGTAGTCTATGAGACACCCTTGATAGCGGAGTCTATTTCAGTAGCAGCCCCTTTTGATGATGATGATGAGGAAGAGGTGGAGTCTGATCCGTAGGAGGAGCCTTTAGAGGAGGAGCCCGAGACTGTGGAGGACTTCGACGAGGCTACTTTTGAGGATCGGATGTTAGGAGAGTATGAGGAGCATATATTGGAGTTGGGATGTAGAGTAGAGGAGCTAGAGGCTGAATCTAGGGAGAGGGAGTCTGCGTTCCAGAAGTTGAGGGACGAGGATCATCAGAGATAGCTAGTGATGCAGGAGATGGAGGTGGAGATTGCTCACCGTAAGGAAGCAAGGATCCAGATGGGAGCTTTGTTTCACCGAGCGGTGGCAAGGAATGTTGAGGTGGTAGGAAAGATGGAGGAATTAGAGTAGAAGGTTTTGAGTGAGAGGGCGGAGAAGGAGGCTCTCCGAACTCAATTAGAAATGGAGGTGATGGATAGGATTCACTTCGAGGAGAAGTGGGAGGAAGCCAATGATAGAGCAGATGATCTAGAGGATTAGTTGATGTGCAAGAGGAGGAAGATGAACAAGATGATCTATGCTCTTCGCACGACCATGGAATGATTGATCGATGGGGTACATCATTACCCAGCTGAGCAAGGACAGACCCGACATACCATAAGTCGGGACATGGTGGTACACATCACATAGAAGGAATATCAGAGCGCCGTTGAGCATGGAATGTTAGATTGAGTTTAGAGGGAAAAACTCAGTAGTGTAGTATTTTTATTTATGTGTTATTAAAATATTGTTGTAATCTCAGTCTTTTGTGTAAGATGTGAGATACTGGTAAACCCCCAAACTTTCGAAAAGTGTAGAAGGGTAGTAAGTTAGTATGTCCCCGTCTTTTGTGATATTAGGGGATATGTGTTATCATTTATAGCAGTATGCTAGGAAAGAACATGTAATGTAAACCTTTGGCATATGAATATAAATGATCTTATTTCAGAAATGTGTTATAAACCTGTAGTTCTTTCTATTAAGAAATGTCTAAATATGATAATTAGATAATAAAATGAAAATTTTGTGATGCAAAAAATGCCACCCAGACGTAGAATAACTGTCCCAGAAGAGTCAGTTAATGACGAGAGAGGTCCTGTAGATCCGATACAGAAACTGGTAGATTTATTGGGAGAAGCTTTGAGGGGAAGAAACGAACCGCGTCACCCGCTTCCCAAGTCAGCCCCAAAGAACGACCTTCAAAGATTTTAAGAGTGTAGGACCCCCAGAGTTCACGGGAACCACTGACCCGATAATTGTGCAAACCTGGATCAAGGAGATCGAGAAGGCCTTCACTATAGCTCGCGTAGGTGAAGACCAGAAGACAGTATTTTCCACATACATGATGAGGGGCGAAGCAAACTATTGGTGGGAAACTAATCAGCAGAGAGCGGGGGAAGGAACGATAACATGGGACAAGTTTACGACACTGTTCTTCGAGAACTATTTCCTGAAGAGTATGAAGAGTAGGATGGAAGTAAAATTCCTAGAATTAAAACAAGGTGATATGACGATTATGCTAAAGACGCTGGCTAAGACTAAGTTCAATGAACTAGCGCGGTTTGCAGAACACCAAGTTATGGACGAGGAGAGGAAGGCGAGGTGTTTTGAGCAAGGGTTAAAACCGTGGTTGTATAATAAGGTATCGGTCTTCCAGATTGATTCCTTTACGACATTGTTGGAGAAGGAAATCATTGCGAAAGGTGGCAGTGAGGCCTTAAGTCTATATCATAATGAGAAGAAGAACAAGAACGCTGGTAGTGAACATCGTTGAGGGAGCAGCAACGGAGGAAGTAACTCCGAAAAAAAGGAAATGGGAAAAGAATAACAACAATAGAAACAATAACCAAGGTGGGAGTCACAAGGGAAACTTCAAGAAGAGGACCGAAGCTTGCAACAAATGTGGAAGAAGCCATCAGGGAGAATGCTGGAAGAGGAAAAACACTTGCTATAACTGCGGCCAAGAAGGGCATATCTCGCCAAATTGCCCAAAGTTGAAGAAGATCAGAGGATGTTTTGCTTGTGGATCAACAGAGCACCAGATAAAGGATTTCCCAAAGAAAGGAAGCGGTGGAGCTGGCGAAAGCCAAGGAGGAGGAAGTAAGTTGATGATAAGTGGACCTGCGCAACCTAACCGATCGATCGCTCGAACCTTTAACATGACCGTCCAAGACGCCGTAGTTGCAAAGGACGTGGTGTCAGGTATAATCCCAATCAATAATATAAATGCTTATGCATTATTTGATTCGAGTGCCACCTGTTAGTTCGTATCTAAAGAATTTGCTAGTAAACTTAGTACAACCCGAGAATGGTTAGAAGATCCTTTGAACATAGAAGTTGCGAATAAGGAAATAATCCATGTAGAATACGTCTATCGAAATTATCGCGCAAACATTAGGGAACATGAACTAAGCGTAGACTTGATTCTTATTAGACTAGGAGAATTTGACGTAATACGGGGGATGGATTGGTTATATAACCATGCAGCAGTAATTGACTGTCAAAACAAATGTGTGAACCTTTAGACTCCGAGTAAGTCTAAGGTAGTGTTTTATGGTAGCTCATCGCTTAAGCAATCGTGTTGCGTTACGATGATGCAGGCCAAGAAATTATTAAAGAAAGGATGTGTAGGTATTTAGCTTACGTTGTGGATACTCAGAAAAAGGGAATAGAGATTAAAGATATACCCGTAGTGAGTGAATTTCAGGATGTGTTTTCGGACGATCTGCCTAGCCTCCCGCCAGACAGAGAAATCGAATTCATAATAGACTTAGCACCGACAATGACACCGATTTCGAAAGCTCCATATCGTATGACGCTGGTAGAAATGAAGGAATTGATGATACAACTTCAAGAGTTATTGGATAAAGGTTACATTTGACCAAGTGTGTCTCCTTGGGGAGCACCAGTGTTATTCGTTAAGAAAAAGGATGGATCGATGAGACTCTGTATCGATTATCAAGAATTGAACATAGTAATGATCAAGAACAGATATCCATTACCAAGGATAGACGAATTATTCGATCAACTGAAGGGAGGAAAGTGTTTCTTGAAGATCGACCTACGAACGGGATATCATCAACTGAAAGTACGGGATGAGGACATACCAAAGCCTACGTTTCGAACCCGTTATGGACATTACGAGTTTTTGGTAATGTCATTCGGTTTAACTAATGCACCGACAACATTCATGGACTTGATGAATCGAGTTTTCAAGCCATACATAGATAAATTCGTAGTAGTTTCATCGATGATATTTTAATTTACTCGAAGACGGAGGAAGAACACGCCGAACATTTGAAGATTGTTTTGGAGGCACTACGAGAGGAGAAGATGTATGAAAAGTTTTCTAAATACGAATTTTGGATGAAGAAGGTTCAATTCTTAGGCCACGTGGTGGATGAGAATGGAATCTCAGTAAACCCCGAAAAGGTCGAAGCAGTGAGTAATTGGGAACAACTGAGGATACCGACGGAGGTGTGAAGTTTCTTAGGGTTAGCTGGGTACTATCGAAGATTTATCCAAGATTTTTCTAAGATAGCAACCCCGTTGACTAATCTGACGAGGAAGACGGTGAGATTTGTATGGACCGACAAATGCAAAGAGAGTTTTCAAGAGTTGAAGAAGAGATTAAGCGAGGTGCCTGTATTATCATTACCACATGATACGGGAGGATTTGTGGTGTACAGTGATGCGTCGCATAGAGGACTTGGTTGTGTACTTATGCAACACGGCAAAGTCATTGCATATGCATCACGATAATTGAAGGATTACGAAAAACGATACCCTACTCATGACCTAGAGTTAGCGGCCGTAGTTTTTACGTTAAAGATATGGAGGCATTATTTGTACGGAGATAAATGTGAGATATATACGGACCACAAAAGTCTGAAATATATCTTTACACAGAAGGAGTTGAATATGCATCAGAGAAGGTGGTTAGAATTGATTAAGGATTATGACTGTGACATTCTTTATCACCCGAGAAAGGCAAACGTAGTTGCCGACGCTCTGAACAGGAAAGGAAGGGAGAAATTGTTTCAAATGACAACCTAAGAGGAGTTAGTAAGAGATATGGAGAAATTGGAAATAGAAGTGAGGGGACCCGAGAGGTCTGCAGAAAAGTTATTTGTAATAGAAGCTTGTCCGATATTGTTGGATAGTGTAACGTCCACAGATTTTAAACTCCTTATTAATTAAATATGTGATTTAATTTTAATGAGTTAGTTTTATGAATTTATTTAAACCTTATGTGGTTATGTGAATGTATGAAATGATTAAAGGGAGTCACTAATAGTGATTTAAATTAGTGGACTTGTAAGACCCCGAATTTTATGAAATAAAAGTATTCAATTTTTCTTATAATTAATATTCAGTAAATGGTTAAATTGATAAAAGGTTAAAGTTAAGGGTGATATATGAAATTTTTTCAAAATAAGCAAGTGGCTATAAAATACTTGTTGTTTTTGGGAATATTAAATGCGATTTAGTAGTAAACCATTTTGTGGGCCCCATAATGTAATAAGCTGCGGATGAAGAGAACGACAAGTTTGAGTTTTTATAAATAACGGCGTAGTTGTTACCAATTAACATTGTTGGAATACCGTGGTTAAAATACGATGAATGGCGTTGTGTTGCACAATAGCACACGGTTTTGCACAATATGTTTGAATTATTGATTCTTACGTAAGAAGGCACTACTCAATATTTGTTACAGTAGTTACTGTTCAATATTTTATTTTATTGATTCAATAATTGCTGCGTTGATAGTTTATATTATTGTTGTTGCAATAATTGTCACTGCACAGTATTTCCCATTATCAGATCAATAATTCATATTATTTGAATAATATTATTAGATAACATTATTGGCAATGTCTAGAAAGTTCTGTCAAGGAGAGGTTTGGTCACCTAATTGCACGCAAGTAAGGAGAAATTCTTATTGGAAAGCCCCCTCTTTCCTAGGAACCACTTGGTTGTCATAATTATGATTCTGTAATATTATTTGTGAATAATTAATTATTGATTTATATGATAAAGAAATATTTATTTGATGCGGATATAAATGATGGATTTATTTATGTGGTTATAAATGAAGGAATTAATGTTGAGGTGTTTTATCAGTATTTTGTCGGATTGGAGGCATTAAAAGATCAAATCAGTGTTCTTAAATATCTATTGCGTGAGTTTTAATTTTAATCCGACCGTTGGATCGTTGTGATTTTTGGATATGTTATACATATATAAGTTGAGTATATGTCCACAAATTTTGAACCGTTAAAAATGAACGTATGATTTGTTATGAATTTTAAGAGGTGTTGAAAATCATCCGTTTGTCGGTTTCGGATATTTTTGTCTGGAATTTGGAAAAACATAAAGCTAAAAAGTTGTAGAGAATTCAATTTCGTGTGGAATGGACATAAAATTCGTATTTTTACGATAAACGGGCTATTTTCTATGAATTACTGAAGTTTTGGAAAATAAAATAATTTTTATTGGGTGTGACCCACTTTTTGGTTGGTGTTGAATGCACATGGGCTGCTATATTTTTCAGAAATGAGGGCTGGTCTTGGTCTTTGAAGCATGCGTAGATTTGATAAATGAATATATTATTTTGTTAATTTAGTCTCCTTTGGCGTTCTAGCATTTTCCTATAAATAGACGCTTAAGTTAGAATTCAAAATCACACTAGAAATATAAGTTTTCTCTCTCTATATTATCGAGCGTAGTTTTGTGAGTATTTAGATACTTTGAGAGTTGCTATTCAGTGCAAGTTTCCTTCAGCTTTACATCCGATATTCCAAATGTAAATCCGCTCTTTGAGGTAAAAGGATTGTAAGGGTTATTATGTTTTTCAGTTTCGTAATTTTTCTGATCCTAAAAAATTCTGGAAAAATTTGAAATGATAATTTGATGAGTTTTCGAGATGGTGTCCAAAAATGACGATTTTTGGATGTATAGATTAGGAGTTTTGAATTTTATGGGAAAAAACTATTTTAAAAGTAAACCCTTATAACTCCTTGTGGTTAACTCCAAAATTGATAAAATTTTTAATGAGAGTATATCTATATAATATCAGTATACCCTGTAAATTTCAGATTTTTTGGATAAAAGTACAATTTATGATAAATGTCTAAATATTCGACAGTTTTGGCCATATGAAAAATAGTAAATGAATTTTAAAAATTTTGAGAAAAATATATGTTCAATATGGGACTATGTTCTGCTAAATTCCAGAAAAGAAATTTTTTTTGTACTAATTTGGTATTTTTCATGAAAATGGACTAGTTATGAGTAAATGAATTAAATATGTTATGTGAAGTAACAAAATTGGAAAATAGGATTTTATGGCTTGGGAATCCTATATAAGGTATATGCAGATTTTTGATGAGGGTTTTGGTTATTGGAGATGAAATTTAATGAGTTTGGCATTTTAGGATGATTAAATGCATTAATTAGTAAAGTGTAAACAATTAAGATAAATTGTTTATAAGTTTAAGAAATGATTAAAATATTGTGGTAATATTAATAATATTAGATTATGAGATTATTAAGTGATTTATAACATTTGGATTAAGGTGTTATGAAATCATTGATTTATGAATCTTACTCTTGAAATTAAATCCTTGTTTTGATTATATTATTTTTATTATCATATATAACATTTTTATAACCCTAATGATGATATTTCTCTTTGACTTGAGTGTAAAGATGGGTAGATTATTGGTATGATCGTGACTAGGGATTCTCTTTGGCCAGTAGTGCAAAGATGAATTGTTGACTGGTATGATGTAATAACCCGAGATTTTCTATATAAAATAAATAAGAAATTTTGCGTATAAATTTTTTATTTATTTAATGACGAGACTAAGTGTCAAGTAAAGTGAACGATAAATGCGAATACATTTATTACTTGAAAAATTAGAAATAATTTTGGAATTATTAATTACCACAAATTATATGGTAATAAATTTTTGTAAACCGAAATATTTTTATTAATTATTTTCCATGAAAACATGATTGGAAATAATATATGAAGTGATAATTAGATTTATATAATAAATATTTTATTATATGAATTGTTCGTAATATTTAAGTTAATTATTTTAACTTGATTATTGATCTTGTGTAACGAAGAATAAGTCGGACATGAGATCCAAACCTGGATTGGAATTGTGATCAAGAGATGAGAATAATAATATTATATTATTTATATAATGATTTGAAGATTATAATTATGTATCGGGTATGTGAGACAGATAATATTGAAAGCAATGACTATTCAATTAGGTCATAGCATATATATTAGTCTTTGTGAAACCCTAATTATTAAACTCGGTTATGGGATATTTCGAGTAGTGAGATTGTGTATATGAAGTTATTGTGAATAAGAATATCGGTAATTAGAAGAAACCCTAATTCTTGTTATGCGTCGATAATTAGGACAAACCCTAATTATTATAACCCTAATAGGTTGAAATTAGAAACCGTAATTGATCGTGTTAGTAACATACACAAATAATTAAAGAACCACTAATGGTCAATTAGAAACCCTAATTGATGACGTTGAGAAACCCTAATTTTAATTACAAGGGTTTAATTTCGATGTTATTGTATAAGTGTTTTAATTTACCAAAGGATAAAAGTTAATTGGTAAATTATAAGAATTAAATCTAGTGATTAAATATTACATTTAATTGCCTTGTACAAGATTGCCCATACACTCTTAAACAAAGCCCAACCATCACCCATAACAAATCGAAGCAAGAATCAAGAATTTTTTTGGCAAAAAGGGTATAAGAACACTAAACCTAGAAATCCTTTGATTCGATGTTATTTGATACAATTGATTGTTTAAAGTTGTGTAATAGAATGTTAATTGATGATATGAGTTGATAAATCAAAGACCCATAACATCAAAGTGCATGAATTTGAAGATTTAAGCAAGTTGGAAAACCAATTTCGTTATTTTTTTCACCAAATGTCGAGGCCATAACTCTTTGCTCGATCATGAGTTTTGTTCTTCAAAAGTTGTTATGTGTAGCCCGATATGTGGTCTTTAATCGCAAAAAGAATCAAGTCCATATCATGTATAGATTAGAAGTTATAGATGGTCAAACATGGTTGATCGATCATGATAAACTATTTTTGGGCGATCGTAATGGGGGCATTCTCGTCCACTTTTTGTGCTTTAAAAGGTCTGGACTTTTGATATGTTTTAGTGCACTGAGTTAGGAAGCCATAGGTTATGGAATGACCTCATTCCGACCTCGGATGAGGGAATTACGGTGATTGGAAGGAAATGTGTCAAACCGAAAGTAGCAGCGGGATGTGCTATTCGGGACACTGTTTCGATCAGTTAATGTTTTCAAAATCTTCTGGGCTTTTGTTATGTTATAGTACACCGAATAAGCTTTCCATAGACTCCGAAACGGACTAAATCCGATATCGGAGGAGAGAGTTATGACATTTCAAAGTAGTAGTGTCAAAACTTCCCAACAAGTGCGGTGCAGTCCATTTGAACGGAATTTCTGGACTGATGTGTTTGGAATTTGGAAATGGTCAAAGAATAAAAGTTGTAGCCCCAGAAGTTAGCTTCGCGTGGGCTCAAGAATCGCTCAAAAATGTTTTAAAATGAAAGAGTTATGACTGTTTTCGCGGAAGAGGGTAAAAGCTGAAACGAGATTGAAAATCTGTTATGAGCGTCCACTTTTGGCCGATTGTTTGGGCTACCTAATGAATCCGAATTGGGTAATTTGTATTTTTAAAAATAGTCTTACATACCATGTATAACATATCCAAAAATCAGATTAATCGGAGTTATGAGCAATGCGTTAGAAAAATCAAAAGTGAGCTATTGAAAAATTAGTATAAACCAAGTCCCACATCACTAAGTTGAGAACTTCACCATTTTCTAAACCTATAAATAGGAGAGCTTGGCCTTTGTTTCATTCACCAACAATAAGGCCTCCAATTTTTGAGAAAGGCTTTGTTGTGGGAGAACTTTTATAAAGATCTCCTTAGTTAAATTTTGGTGTGGAAGTGCGATTCGTATAGGTTTGTGAAATTCGTATTTAGGGTATGTTTCTTATTTAATTTTTGTAATGTTATTATTTTTAATTGTTAGTTAAAGTTTGAATTTTTGAAGTTTAGTTAGTGTTGTTAATAAACTAGTTAGTTTACTATGTTTATTTTGGCTTGGAATTGATTATGTAAATGAGTTATTTGTGATGACTTTTAATATTTTGTGATGAATTTCATTAATTAATAATTATTAATGATATTAAAGTTATTTAATGATTATATTAAATAATTTAGTTTAAAAATGATTTTAATATTATAAAAATCATTTTAAATGAAAATAAGGTATTTAAAAATATTTTAAGTTATAAAATATAACTTTTAATATTTAAATGATAATTTTATTAATAATTAAATATTAATGATATTAAGATAATATTAATGATATTTAGTTTATTTATTGATTAATATTAAATAAATAGTATAAAAATGGTTTTACTTATTTAAAACCATTTAAAGAGGATATTAAGGATTTAAAAATATTTTAAGTTATAATTAATGACTTTTAATATTTGGATAAATAGTACATTAATATTTAAATATTAATGGTAATTATTTGGGTAATATAAATGTTTTAAAAATAGTTTGAGTTATTATAAATAACTTTTATATTTTAGCAATGGTTTCATTAATAGTTTAGTATTAATTAAACTATTAATGATGATGGAATTGTTTAATGTTTAAATCATTTAATTATGATTCCGATATTTGAAAGTTATAATTTACCAAACTAAATTGACTTGAGAACCCGATTATGAAGTTACGAATTTGAAGAAGAACACCTATAGTAATGATTATATCACTATAAGCCCTTTAGTGAATGATTTGAATTATTTTAAAATTTTCAATTTTCGGAAATTGCAAAATGATTAAAAATAAGATGTCCGATATTTCTGAGATGTTGAGGTATAGATTAAGAGTCTTAGACTCAAGATTTAATTCGATAAAAGGCGATGCACGCCAAACAAATGTGAGACCTTTATAAAAGAAGAAAAAGGCTACTCTTGTAAAGAGCATGGATGAGATATTTGAAAAATGTATAAAAATATTTCAAGTATAGAATAGGAACTAAAAGTATGATCACTTTGATTATGTGATTAGACTATGTCTTCAATTGTAATAGACAAAGGTGCTATATGTTAAGATATATTGTTCTAATCGAACGAATGATCGATTATTGATAGGTTGTGATAAAGAGATAAAACCTAAGTTGAGATTTGTAATCGGTGAATCGTGCAAGTATCCTACCTTTGCATTTTCTTTATGCAATGGACATGAGTAAGAAGTTTCGTAATTATTCTATTCCCTGCATGATTATGTACGCTTTGATTATCAACATGTTAGCTCGGATATATATTCGTTAAGTTGATTTCTAAATGGTTATACAAGTGTCCCCACTTGGATAACCATGACATTTATTCACATGTTGATATACCTCTCATCAATTACCCGTATACATATATGTTGAATTACATATTATTGTAGAACAAGATTAAAACCTTTGGGTTTGGAACTGTGCATGTATGAACATCCCTATATGGGAAGATTTTTGCATGGCGGATAGAGTGGCGATGAATTTCGTTCAAGTTATGTAGTATTGATCATCACAGGTACAACTGGTCGATCACCCTCCGTGTGCTAAGTAAGCTAGAAAGCGTTTCATGGATGGATTTCGCCAAACCTTTTCGAAAATGAAAAGAATGTTCATAGTATGATTCTTAAACCCTATTCATGGGTAGAGCAGAGCCAAATTTAAATAATTTGGAAGAGATTTGTTATGTGAATTTTTTTATCAAGATCTGATTACTTCACAACTTTCGATTCGTTGTAGAAGTGTTATGTAAAGAGAATACTTATATTCTTTCAAATTTTATATATATAATTGCTATTACTTCTTTGGGCACTCAAATGCTCATCCTTGCTTAAATTAAATGTTTTTAGTTATGTATGAGCAACCTGAAGGCTCAGGCACGAACAAAGGAAAAGGAAAGCTGATCGAATAAGTGTGTATCATGAGTTAATGGTTATAGTTGTATTGGTATCTATTCAAGTATTATAAGGAGTGTATTTGAATGTCACGTACTGGGAAGTAAACTTTGATGTATGTAAATTAAGTTCGAATGTATTATTATTTAGTATTATTGACTTAAAGAAATGGTATCGTGGGGAACCGAAAGTTGGGTTTTCAAGTACCGGATTTGGGGTAAATCACACAGTTGGTATCAAAGTTGTTGGTTATGAAGCTTAGGTAGGAATACCCGAGACTAATAACCGCAATGATTAGGATAAATATTAACTCATATAGAGTTAGTTGGTCGATAAGATTCAAAGATGAATCTCATGAGTGTAAAGACATAGAGTTCCCTAACTCGATTATAAAGTTAAATAGTAGTGGGGAATAGATTGAGTCTAAAAGACCTGAAATTGCGATTATGAGAGATCGTAAAATAAAAGCGATCAAGATATAGAACTAAATCGTAATATATATGATGAGATCACCCAAGTGATCCGATAAGGCTATAATGACCGGAAGGAATCAATCGATGATTGGAAAGTTCTGAAGATTGTTGTGTATGAATTGTACTATCAATTGAGTGCATCCGTAAGAGAATTATAAATACGAATTAAATTGTTATGGAGAATGGGGTTAGTGTTAGATGGGGATTCAATTGAGGACTCATGCCGGTAATTTGAGTTGTATGATTCTTCGTATGGGAGTTGAATTGTACTTGGTGTAAAAACCACTTAGTTTACGTAATCGATAATCATTGAAATGTACGTGTCGCGCGCTATTTGTTATATGCACATTAAGAGGATGACTCCATTCTCGTGTGTATAATGTAGATAGGTCATAGATAGAGAATATAAGATTAAGTTCGAAGTTCTTAAAACTCATACCTATGAGACATTCTTGACTCATAATTATATGAAATGTTTATGAACCCCTCGTGAATGGACGCCAAAGGTCCCGACTAGGATAAGTTCTTAAACTCATATGATTGTGGCAATTTATGAACTCATAAGTGTGGTTTGATGAACTGGGTATAGTTTTGTGTGAATAGAGTGTTATGGATTACGAGAGCAGATAGATTGTTAAGTAAATGATTTTTAGTGAAGGTGTTAGGTTTTCCTAAACTCCTAGCTATGCTAAACTTCAAAATTTTTGACATCAAGCTAAATACGCACTATGTGCTTTTGAAAACAAAATGTAGACTCGTAATCATTTTTGAAAGCGGTTTAAAAGTACTGATTCTATGCTACTTATTTTGGCTAGACATAAATGATTTGAAATATCAAAATTTGTTTTAATTATCACTCATGTACCATGTAACTTCAGTGCGAGAGATGATAAAAATGTGATGGAGTTGTAAATACAGTGAATACTTAGTGTGAATTTGACCTGAAGTCATTTGTTCCACTATTGTATGATGTGTTATGACAAAAGTCATATAATGACGGCATCCTCAACGGATTGTTAATACTGAAGACAACATCATGACGTCATTCTAGAAAATGTTTTCAAAAAGTTTAATTTGCCAACTGGTTTGGCTACATCTAAATAATTTGATTGAAGTGAATTATTGATATGAGTCTATGCTATTTGAATCGGCTAGACTAATGTTTATGAAAACTCTAAGTGTTCATTGAAGAAATTTCCCGAACCAAATTGTTTGGTACGGAATCCTATGATAAAGACCGAGGTGAACAATGTTGTTTGGATAAATGATCCAATCTAATGGCGTAAATATTCGCTAGGTATGATTAATACGTTATGCATGACGTAGGGGTACAATAGGCTAATCACCTAAAAAGTACTATTAATGGTAGTTTACCTTCTTTGTGATTGTAAACATACCGGGTAATGTTTTGTTTTCGGTGGTATGAATACCGTTAAAACTATGTGTTCATGGTCTATATGACCCCTCAAAGACAATTTGAAAACTTTTACTCTTGTGAGAGGTGTATTGGGTAGCATGTGATGATATGTGTGAATGTTGTAGCCACGAGATAGAGTTAGCTTAAAGTTATGAGGAGGTTGGAGCGAGAGGAGATATTGAGATAAGACGGTTGAAGGTTTAAATAGAAGCCAAAGACACCAGATATATACTTTGGACCGAGCTTTAGTCATCACCTTCATGCGATTCGATGCAGAGTGGATGGACTCGCCTTTTGGCGAGAGATAGGCGTTGATGAGAATTGAATAAATTTATCGTCAATCAAAATAAGAGACAACGTATATAGAACTCTTGATTCTTTGTGTATATATACTATATGTTAATCTGGGGTAACTTATGTATGTAGATGTCCGGTGAGAAAGATATGTGGAATAAGAAGGATCATATTCACACCCGAAGCTAATATCGAGGCCAACAGATGAAATAGAAGCTCACTAGGAACCCAAATCGGACGAGGTGGCTATCGTGGAAAAACGTAGCATCGATCGATCCGAAATGTTGGATTTGTGGATAGTGATTCAAATACTAAAGTTGAAGCTGCTCAAGCATCAACGGAGGTGCAGGATTTGGAGAACAAGGTTTCTTCATTGGAAAGGTTGTGAGAGATAGAAAAGTTGATGCGTCAGGCGTTAATGGAAACAATGGAAGAGCAGGATAAGCTCAAAATCCAAATTGACCAGATGGAACCTCAAGCGACACATCCGTGAAGGACACACCTCTCCTCGTTGCCCCGAATATAAGAAATGTGGATGTGTTTAATTGTGGGATGGGATATAAGCAAGGATAATTCTGTGGACATATGATATCTATCATAACCTAGACGCATGGCCTCCCATGTATGAAGGTTTCCTTGAGCACTTCCCAAAGATTTTAATTTCTAATACAGTTTTTGATTGTACCTTTATGTAAGGTGCCATTTTGACGTGCTATCCAAGTTGGTGTCAAGAGTCATAGTTGGTATATATAATTGTATCAAAACTCACAACATATGTGTTATTGTATTTTGCACGACAATTGTAGTAATAAAGTTGTAGTTGCTTTCTGTACCATGTATTTGGCGACTCAGAATAGGTTGGATGGATTGGACCTATTTTGGGGGCGTCATAGGACTAACCCTAAATTTCTAATATCAAAGACTTGATAAGAGTATTAATTAAATATTCAATCTATTTGAATATAGTAGCAAGAGTTGAACATATTGATTAATTGCAATTATGAGTAATTAATTGATAATGTATTAATTAATAGTTATTATGAGTAAATAATAATTAATGAGTGTAATGTGATCATATATTTTCTTGATTAATTTGTGCAAACATGTAATATATTAAACCTTTATTATGTGGTAGTTAATTATATATTTTATGTTGTACAAGGTGTCACATTAATATGTCTATATATTAGATATAGACTATATAGTAAGAATTATTACATTCATATGGGTACATATATAAATCCCCAAATTTATACATTTATATATTTATATTACATTATGGGATTTATAGTGTCCAAACCAAGCCTTAGTTGATCAAGTATGCTGAGTTTTCTTCCTTGTCCCAAAATGAGTGTCTCATTAGTACATGAACAGTAGTAAGAAGCTACTTTACGTAACTTGCAAGTGGCTAACATTAGGTGATCATTTTCTAGCCAATGGTTGGTGGTGAGTTGCTCAACCACTCCTTAGCAACCAATGTGTTTTTCCTTTGCACCATGAGCACCAACACTTGTGTAATGACAATGTCTAGTCCATGCTTCTTCTATAAATACAAGCTTCAAATTCAGTTTTTGTTGTTTGTTAAGTCTTAGTTAGAGAGTCCTAAGTTGCTGAGCATTATAGAAGCATTCTCAGACTTGTAGGAGGTCTAATTCAAGCCAAGAGGTATAAAATCGTAACTTGTGTTCTTGAAATGGGTTTTGTCAATTTCTTGAAATTGCTTGAAATTCTTTGTTAGTCAAAGTGAATTAGCATGCTATAATGTGTTTAGGAAGTAGGCTTACATGTTTGAACTCTCAAATGATGGTTTGGAAACATGTTTGAAGCAAGTGAAACCAAGGTGGTTAAGACTCTGCAAAACAAAGTCTGCATTTACGCTTACAGTGCGAGCATGGGCGCAATCATGCCCTATTTGTACTAGGGTGAAGCGTGGGCTGTAGTACCTCGAGGATTCGATTTTTAGTTTCTGTTTGTGTTATGTGTTACTAACTTGATGTTATGACTTAGATACATACCTATAAAGGAGTAAAGCATGTTATGTAAGGTTTTCTTATGTAGTATGAAGAGATCAACACGTTCTAGTAAGAGGTTTGTAATGAAAGCTTAGAGTTTAGAAAACAAACTTTGAAGTAATATAAGTTTTACAAATTATGAACTTATGAGACCATATACATGACTGATTTGGAACCTACATGATCATGGTATGTGATTTATAGATGTTGTATCCATGACCAACTTGATAAGCTTTGTGCTAGAACTTAGTTTGAAAAGAAAAGCTTAGTATGATAAGCTAATGGACATGAATGCTACATGTTATAGTTTCTGATTTTTAAAAGAGATTATCATAACTTATTTACTTCATATAAAGGTTTTAGATTTGTCTTATGTGTGTTGGATTGCACCATTCATGCTAATATGATTTCAAAGGCAACCTTGAATATGTTTTCAAAATATAAGTTGCATATCATATGAGTACTTAGACACTAAAGTAGTAAGATGTCATGTTATAGCTATAATACTCCTAAACATGATTCATATGTATTAAACATGATGATAACTAAACCGAACATGAGTTTAGAGCATGATTTGAAGTGTTAAACAATGTTAGTTGTAAATAAACAAGATGAACATCATGAGCATATGTAATAACAGATTTTGAAATCTCTATATGGATATATAGTCAAGTTATAAACCATGATAACTACATAATCTTGTTATGCTAGTTGTTAGTTAAAACTTGTAGAAGTAAACTCAAGTATGGTCATGTGCTATGTGAAACTCTAGCATGTATATATGATAATATGTATGCATAGGCATATGTTAGAGTTCTGATTTGAAGTCGGGAAGTGTAAGGCTCAAACACAGTGCAGCGGGGGACAACGCAATTGCTGCGTCGCCTCTAAGCTTCTAGACTCAGCACAACATGCCATTGGCCTGCGATCTACAAACATATCTTTTTTTTTGATTCTGAAATTCAAGGCATACTTAGGTGATTTCTTTACCTTGTAATATGTGACCAATGTGCCATGTAATGTGTTGAGAAGCATGCTATGTGAAGACTTGATTATTGTAAGTATAGACTCAAATTAGTTTACACATATTAATTGAAATGATCAACTTGATAATGTTAGGTCATTTCAACGCAAGTTAGTTAAAGCTAGTATTATTTTATAGCTGAGCAAACAGGCAAGTTTCCTAAAACTTACACAAACTTTGGATTTTGTGCAAGTTCCTGAATTTCATACGATTCATATGTTGAATGCAAGTCTTCTTTGAACCCTACTTTTGTTAAGCAAGTTTCCTTAAACTTACCCTAAATTATATTGAGCAAGTATCCGAATTTATTGTGTTGTAAGTTTCCTAACCTACACAACTTTGAGTTTGTGAAAGTTTTCCTATCCTCCTCATATTGCATTGAGTAGGATATTGTTGAATTGAAAGTTATTCATTTAAGCTTGAATCTTATTTCCAAGCATGCTATTAAGTGGTTTAATTACTTTACAATTATTCCACATCGATGTTATTGATATTCGTACTTTGTGCACTTGAGTTCGTACAGTCTTGCACTTGTACATCATTTAAAGTTCAAATAATTCTTGAACTAGGTGAGATAGAGTTTGAACCTTTGTTCGGTCAGACAAACGTATAAAGTTTTATAAAAGCTATCTAAACCTATTGAGGGTAAAGATTCTTAGATTGAAAGAACACCCCTTTCTATGATAGGGGAATGCAGGTATCTAATAAGATACAATGAACATATTTAAATGTTATGCATATATATAGTGTACGTGAGGCTGATCCCCTCAAGTACTTATTCTGTAGCCAGTAACCAAAGGGTCAATTAGCTATTGATTCCATTGGAGTGTTATAGTTCAAAGTCTATTCGACTAGCAGTTATTCTAAAAGCAATTATTATCTTTGGTTATGATATTCATATTGTTGAATCCCTCAGATATTCATATTGTTGAATCCATTGTCAGTTATTTTTCCATTCATCATGATATATCCTTATTGTTGTATTTAAACTTGCTGGGCAAACTTGTTGCTCATCCTTGCTATATCATGAATTATATTGCAGCTAAGCTTGAGACCTCATGGAAGGATATGGGTAAAGGGAAGATGTAGAATAGTGGTAAGATGCAGACTTTTCCTTATGCCTAGTTTAAATTACTATTATGTAATATGAACCCTAAATTTATTTTAGGGTATGATTGTAAGATGATATTAAGGTTATCGTATCTTGGGACTAGTAACACCTTTTGAATGAATGACGTACGTTTATTATATTCCGCATTTTAGTTATCGTATGTTGTTTAGAGGTGGATGTTTGTAGTTTATCGTGATGATCGAACCGGGGTCAGAGGACCCGAATTTGGGGGCGTCACAGATAGAGTAAAAGATGCCCAGGAAAGAGATGGGGAATGTGAGAAAATCAGGAGGAGGATCACGGAAAAAGAAGAGGAAAATTTTTGAATAAATAAAGACGACATCTTAAGATTCGAAGGGAGAGTGTGTGTGAGACCCCAAATTTTATGAATAAAGATTTCAATTTCTCGAAATATTTTTTAAAAAATTATGGTGTGGATTTGAGATAATGTTATAGTTGTGGGTAATATTTATAAATTTTGAAAAGTATGCAAGTTGTTATATAATATTCGATTGGTCGGGGAATATTCTTTTTGTCGGGGAATATCCATACGACGGTACAATCATTGGTGGACCCCACAACAAAATTATTGTCGGATTGAGAAAACGACAAAAATATTTTTATGAAAATAACGACGGAAGTTTTACCGTTAAAACTGTTGAACTACCAAGTAGTAAAAGTACAGTAATACGCGTGGTTACATAGTAGCACACGGTATTGATTATTGATGCTTACATGAGAAGTCACTCAGTTTTGTTTAATTATTGCTACAGTAATTGTTGTATAGTGTCTCACGTTATTTGATTCAATTATTGTCGATATTTTATATATTATTAAATCAATAATTGAGACAAGGAAGTTATTAATATTATTATTTGCAATATTAACGATGTCTAGAAGTTCTGTCAAGGAGAGATTTGGTCACCTAATTGCGTACCAATAGGGAGAAATCCTTATTGGAAAGCCCCCTCTTTCCTGGGAACGACCTAGTCAATTAATATTGTGAATTATAAATAATGATGATAAATGTTAAAAATATTGAGGGAATTGGAGTCACGGAAGTTTATATATATATATATATATATTATATAAATTTTGTTTTATTATTATTATAAATGTAATAAAACAAAATCTTTTTATATAAAATGTAATACTTTTATAAAGTTATTTGTTTTATTAGATTATAAATAGAATATATTATATTTTATTATGCATAGTGTTTGTATAAGTGTCTGCATAGTATTTGTATAGTAAAATCTTTTTATATAAAAATGTAATACTTTTATAAAGTTATTTGTTTTATTAGATTATAAATAGAATATATTATATTTTATTATGCATAGTGTTTGCATAGTGCCTACATAGTGTTTGCATAGTAAAATCTTTTTATATAAAATAAAATACTTTTATAAAGTTATTTGTTTTATTAGATTTCAAATAAATAATATATATATATATATTTTGAATATATTATATTTTATTGCATAGTATCCTTTCCATTCTTCTATAAATAGGATGCTTAGTTAGAATTAAAAAACACACCAGAAATTCAGAGAATTCTTCTTCTATAATCTTGAGCGTATTTCTTTAGAGTTTAAGAAAGCTTTGAACGTAGAAAATAATGCAAGTTTTCTTCAAGTATATCCCCACCCTACCCGTCGGAATACTCTTCTTTTTAAGGTAAGGGGTATTATTTCTTTCATATTCATGAAGAGAATTATTTTCTTTCAATACCAATAAGGGGTATTATTTCTTTCATATTTATGAAGAGAATTATATTCTTTCAATACCAGTAAGGGGTATTATTCTTTCATATTCATGAAGAGAGTTATTTTCTTTCAATACTCGTAAGGGTTGTTATTCCATTCTTTATTATTATGTTGGAATAACCTGTCAATGCGAAGTACCACATACATGATGAAATTCTTCTGTTATTCCATTCTTTATTATTTTGTTGGAATAACCTGTCTGTGCGGTCTATCGCATGCCTGGTGAATTCTGTTGTTATTTTATTCTTTATTATTCTGTTGGAATATCCTGTCTGTGCGGATTACGTATGACCTGGTTCCATTCTTTATTATTCTGTTGGAATATCCTGTCTGTGCGAATTACGCATGACCTGGTTCCATTCTTTATTATTCTGTTGGAATAACCTGTCTATGTGGATTACCGCATGCATGGTGAATGATCCTTTGTATTCATTCCTTATTAACTTGTGGAAATGATCTATCTACGTGGATTACTGCATGGCGGGCGAAAATCCATTTGTAGTTTCATATATTCTATTATACTCAGTTGGTTAAAGTTTTGACTTTTATACTCCATGAAATTAGTAGAATATCCTGAATATTTGCGCTTCATCCAGTATCTTTTCATGGAAATATTTTTCTGACCATTCTTAAATTTTACTCCACAAAGCAGTATCATATTGACAATTTGGACGTTATTGATTTCAGGATAAATTAACTTATAAATCTTTAAAATTTATTCTTGAACTTGTTTTATTGAATTATTATGTCATTGTCATCATTCTCATGCTTATATCGTGATGAAAGTCATCTTTAGCTTACGTGCATAGATGAACTCGGTATGATTATGACCAGGGATCATTCGGTATAATCATGACCTGTAATGTTATAAATGATGTGGTAAAAGTCCTCGTGGTAGTGCGTGAGTGCATTGATGGGCGAGTTTTCGGTATGATTATGACCGAGAGATTATTCGGTATAGTCATGAACATTAATGATTTAATGAATATCCTTGGCGCGTAAAGCGAGGATTATTTGATGATGTGGTTTATTTATTGTTTGAGTCTCAATGATAAAAATTGATGAAAACATTTTAAATCATAGAAGATAGTAGATATCATGCTCTACTTGACTCTTTTAATGGATTGCTTATTATTCATTGCAGCAGTTAAACTTGATGTCTATTACATTTTATCAGTTCAACATTGTTGAAGGCTAATGATAATTTATTCTGCATTATCTTAGTCATAATATTTCTTACTGGGCTAGTTGAGCTCACCCTTTGCTTTAATTGTTCTCTTCAGGAAATGAGAATATAGCTGGGACTAGTCGGGGAACGGAGTGACGGTCCAGATAATAGCATTAGTAGTCCTTACTATTCTATTAAATAGTGTGATAATAAATGCAATGAGGACTCAATTAAGTGTTGATATTGTGTAGATAACAATATTTGTATTAAAACTCACAGCATATGTTTTATCGTATTTTACACGATTGTTGTATAATTAAGTTGTATTTGAATTTTGTACCATGTATTTGGCAACTCAAGATGGGTGATGTATACCTATTTTGGGGGCGGCCGGTAATGGAAGTCTAAGGCGTGGCCGAAAGTTAAGAGAGGAGATTTTGTACGAGGCTCATAATACGACGTATTCCATTCATCCAGGAGGCACAAAGATGTACCGGGAGCTGAAGCAACATTTTTGGTGCCCAAATCTGAAACGAGAAATTGCGGAGTACGTTGGTAGATGTCTTACGGGTCAGTGAGTAAAAGCAGAGCATCAGGGACCGAGTGGGTTACTGAAACCGTTGGAAATACCAGAATGGAAATGGGAGCATATTATGATGGATTTCGTTGTAGGACTTCCAGTCACACAGAAAGGGTTGGATGCCATTTGGGTCATCGTGGATCAACTTACGAAACTGCACATTTTCTACTTATCAAGATCCGCTATAGTTTAAATCAATTAGCGAGTCCGTACGTAAAGGAAATTGTTTCACGACATGGAGTGCCGGTATCAATTGTTTCTGACCGAGACCCGCATTTCACGCCAAAATTCTAGAAAAGCTTGCAAGAGAGGATGGGAACATAGTTGAGATTGAGTACTGCTTATCATCCTCAAACAGACGGGCAGAGTGAATGAACTATACAAACGCTAGAAGACATGCTTAGGACTTACGTGATGGACTTTAAGGTAAATTGGGACGACCACCTACCCTTAGTCGAATTTGCGTATAATAATAGTTACCATGTGAGTATCGGCATGCCACCGTATGAAGCTCTTTATGGAAGGAAGTGCAGAACGCCATTATATTGGGACGAAGTCGGAGAACGACGAATACTGTGACCGGAGTTAGTGCAACAAACCGCGGATGTGGTAAAACTGATAAGGGCCAGACTTGTAGCATCTCAAGATCGTCAGAAGAAGTACGCAGACTTTCATCGGCAAGACCGAGATTTTGAAGTTGGCAGTTTTGTATTCTTGAAGGTATCTCCATAGAAGGGAAAGATCCATTTCGGCAAGAAAGGAAAACTGAGTCCAAGATTCATAGGGCCGTTCGAGATACTACAACGAGTGGGCGAAGTAGCGTACAAAGTTGCACTACCACCTGAGTTGGAGCACATCCATAACATTTTTCACATATCTATGTTGCGTCCATACAAGCCTAATTACAAGCACGTGATTTCGTATGAACCCATTCAAGTGGAGAAGAACCTAGCATATGAAGAAATTCCTGTCCAAATTCTAGATAGAAAAGAGCAAACTTTAAGAAACAAAGTCATTTTTTTTGTAAAAGTGCTTTGGCGTAACCACGATGTCGAGGAGGCAACGTGGGAGTTAGAAGATAGGATGATGCGGGATTATCACCATCTGTTTGTGTAACCTTGTAGCAATTAGGGATGGAATTTTTTATAAGGGGGGGAGGATGTAATGCAGAGAATTTCCGCGTATTATTAAATAAATATGTTAATGGAAATAAGTATTTATTTGAATATGAACAATTTCGTGTTAGGAAATGAGATGACTCAATTATATTAAATAATTGAATAATTGAGAATATGAGGAGTTGTGGTAAACTCGTTGAAAGCCTTGTGTGGCATGGTGATACTAAAAGAAATGTTAATCGGCGAAGAAATTATAAGATGAGCAATTAAGTAATATTAGTTGTTAATTATTGTTGTAGTATACTATTAGTTGATATTGATATATTAATTATTTAATAATGAGGATTAATTAATGAATATATTAATTAATTGATGGTGGTTGTGGTAGGATATTGAATTTTTAGTAGTTAACTAATAATGTGTGATTACTATTATTTGCAATATATTATAAAGATGAAGAATGATTATGGGAACCCATAAATATATTAATTAATGGTTGGATTAATTAATATTGGTGTTAATTAAGTAAGGGAGTCCATAATTTATTTATTGAACATAAATAAGTAAGTTAGTAGTATAATAATATTATATTAACAGTTATGTGCATATGAGCATATACAATCATACTATATGGTGCAGTGTGACATTTATGTGGCTATATATATTAAGTCTTATAAAACTATATTGTATGGGCATTATGATTAAATATATTGGAGCTATATGTTATAAATACATTGTCTATGTGACAATATGTATGTGGTTATGTATTAAAATAATATACCATGAGCATACTGTAAACTAGTATTTTAATAAATGTATCAGTGTGATAAAATGTACATGGATTATATCTATATTACATTTCCATATTTCATCTACTACCTTGAAATGTTAAAACATGTTGTGACATTAAGTTATAGTATATAGTTGATATGTATATAAGAAAATAGCAAGAGTGAGAATTTGTATAAGTATACATGATGGTTGAGTTAGTCCTAAAATGATTGTCCCAATTACCTCTCATTTCTCATTCACGTGTAATAGCAAAAGTCTAGCCTATTTCTTCTTCCATGCTTCTAGCTAGTAATCATGGGAGGGGAGTGGTGCTCATGATCCAAATTACCAACCAATCTAACAACTCCTCCATAACCTTAATGCAATCCTACAATCCATGAGTTTAAATTCTTGGGCAATGGCTTAGCATGGTTAATGAGTTTCCTATAAAATGCACACTTCCCTTCATCCTTTGTGTTGCTTGAATTGTTTGAGAGGTGCAATAGGGAGTGTGAGCTGCTGAGAAATTGAGGGAGTATAATCATTGTGTTGAAAAATTCCATTAAGCTTCAGGAGGTATAATTCTACTTTGATACTCTTGAGCTTGAGTTTTGTCAAATTCTAGAATTTGTTGGGTTCTTTGTTAATTGATGTAGAATAGCATGCCATTGTGTTATTTGAGTTGATACACATGCTTTGGAACATGGTAGATAGAATGCAGTCAGTTGGGTGTAGCACTCTTGTGTTAAGGCTCGCTTTCGCAGAGCCATTTTTTCAAATCTGTTGAAGTGACGTACCGCGCCACTTCTATAAGTTAATACTCTGCGGCGCATGCGTGGTACTTTTACACTGATTTGATGTTTCTGATTTATTTTGAGCATGCTATGATAGTTAGTTTAAGCCTATAAATGACCCTATCATGTGGTCAGATGTTGTTCTGAACATGTTATGTGGTTTTAGCTTGATTTGAGCTAAGTTTTCAAGAAAACTTCAAGATTTGGAAAAACTAGAAATCATGAACTTGAAGTAATACACATTTTGATCTTGCAAGCATATTAGTATGGTTTTGAAATATGTGTCGGACATACTAACTTAAGTATATAGATTTCATAGTGAAGCATGATCATGTTGGAATTAGTAGTAAGCTTTGCTAATGAAAATGCGGACTTTCAACGTGAATGTTGATATACTACTTTGAAAGTTAGAACCTGATGATTATGAGCATGTTAGATGATACCCTTAGATGCACTCATGCATCATAAATGTATATATACCATGCTTAGGTATTGTAATTTAAGAAAATCATAAACGAAGCATATTTCAAATATAAACTTGATAAACTATGTACATTGAGTTAAGATTGTGAGCATGCTTATGTAGTTTAAATTGTGCATATGAAATATCACGATTAGATGTGTTATGCATGTCAATATGATTAATATGAATGCCTAGTGAGCCTATGCATAGTAAAACTAGTTAAATGTGGCTTAGAGCAAGCATTGACGAACTAGAACGTCATAACTTATAATACATGACTAATCTAATGCAAACATGAGTTGTTGACCTATGGATCATATATTTTTTGTTCAACAATTAGATATAAGAAAATTATGAATTTAGCCTTTAAAGTCTTGAGTAAATAAGAGTAGATGGTGACCTATGATAATGTTATGATATGAGGTCAAACTTGGTTATCCACTTACTAACATGTGTGTATTGCATGATTATTTATGAACGTACAAGCCGAGTATGCACTGACCTACTGCAGGAGCAGCCAAGCTCTAGTTTGAACTGAGAGCCGCGCGATCGCGTGTCTCCTTAGTACAAACCAGGCGCGGCCGCGCCAGTCTGCAGTAGGATCAGTTTTTTGCTATTAATTTGTAGGAGTTGCATACTTGTATTATTACTCTAGCATGTATTATATGACCAGTACATGTCGAATGTGTTAAGAAGTAGGCTAAATGATATGAGTGAATGTTTAATGATGTGATTATAGACCTTCAAGTGATAATTCCAAAAAGTATTTGCAAACTATAAAGCAATGAGTAAAAGACTATGTTATTTGATTTTCATGGTGACTTACAAACTGATTTTGTGTTATAAGTACGTAAGGTATAAAATGAACTATGTAAAGAGTATATAAATAAGTTAGATGTTTAAGTATGCATTTAAACTTACATATCAAGCATGAGCACATTTAACTAATGGGAATCCTATACTTATAATACACTATAAATAGGATTCATAGGTATTGATTTCTTAACGAGGATAATCTACACTTGAGGCAAGTATCCGAACCTTACTTTTATTGTGCAAGTCTGATTGCATTATTTATTCAACAAATACCGTAATCTTATCCCTTTGAATACAAGTTACATTACTTTCTCGTTTAAATGAGCTAGTATGTTAAACCCTTGTGTAAGCTGTTATTCATGTTGAACTTGGTATTATCCTTGAACATTGTGAAAGAGTCGATGCCATTTGATTCGACTAGACTATATGTATGTTTATAAAAACTGCCCAAACCAATTGATTGGTGCGAAAATCTTAAAAATTGAGTTGGACAACCCTTTTGGTAAGGGGAGTATATGTTGTTGGAAACCCCAACACATGAATAAATATTATTGTGGTGTTATGCATAACGTATATTATTGTAGACTGATCATCTATAGTACTTGATATTTTTGGTTATCAGTTTAATATTGGTAACTTTAGTGGAAGTCCAATGGTCCTTAGTGACTGCTCAGTACAAATTGCTTACCCAGTTAGATACATTGTTAGCTGTTAAATTCATATATATCTGTCGATTTATATTGAATTGTCATACCCCTTATTCATGATGTTTTTCTGACACTTTGAACTATCCTAGAAATGACACTTCGATATTTCAAACCTTGTGATATTATATACTACACCCTTGTTGTATATTACTTGTTGGGCAATTTGTGCTCATCCTTGCTTATTTAAAAGCTTTCAGTTAAGGAGGAACAGGAAGGTGTCTCTGGAACAGACAAGGGCAAGGGCAAGGCTACCTACTAGCTTGTTCCTTTATGTTTAAAAACTATTATGTTATGTTAAGACTATTTACGAACTATGTTTAAACTTAAGTAGGATTATGTAATGGGTCTTTATTCGATACTATTATGTAATCTATTAAGTATTATAGGTTGCGAGACTTGGGGGAATAATTATAATAAATCATTGTATATTATTCTAATTTAGATTTTTCCGTTGTGAATGTATGATTATTTAGTTATTATGGTGTTACCATGAGAACGTGATGAACCAAATTTGAGTGACCAAGTGGAGGTCCGAATTTACGGGCGTCACAGGTTGGTATCAAAGCCGTAGTTATAAACCTTAGGAGTGAGTGTCATTAGATTATAACTCGGGAGAACTTAGAAGTTAGGAAGGAGATAAAACTCATGTAGAGTTTTCCTTGAGAGACTTAGTATGTTATGAAATATAAATTCATTCTATACAATGAACTTATGTTTGTTTAACATTCTAATTGAGTTTTTGTTTGTGTTGTCTTATGTTGGTGATTGTAGGATGACTGACATGGGAGGACCTAGCCGAGTGGTAGAGGAGGAGCCACGTGATATCCACGTAGTCTATGAGACACCCTTGATAGCGGAGCCTATTTCAATAGCAGCCCCTTTTGTGATGATGATGAGGAAGAGGTGGAGTCTAATCCGGAGGAGGAGCCTTTAGAGGAGGAGCCCGAGCCTGAGGAGGACTTCGACGAGGCTACTTTTGAGGATCGAATGTTAGGAGAGTATGAGTAGCAGATATTAGAGTTGGGATGTAGAGTAGAGAAGCTAGAGGCTGAATCTAGGGAGAGGGAGTCTGCGTTCCAGAAGTTGAGGGACGAAGATGGTAAAAGGATGGAGTTATTAATGTAATTAAACCTAGTGTTAGATGTGATCTTAGGATCAACAACCCACTAAGGTATGATGTATAATGACGAAGTCATAAACTGACGAAGTCCTCAACGTATTATGAAAAGTACGGTATCATGACGTCATAAAACTGTTGACACTCGAAACTTTTTGCACGCTTGTTACTGACATTGCAGGAGGGGAGATTTGTCTTTCAAAGATAACCCTGGAAGACAACTAACATCCATTAGGATACTAAGGAAGTTCTGCTTCAATCAAGTAACACAAACCAGGAACACCGGCCCAAACTGAACACAAACCGGAAATGCCATTTCCTGTGACGAATGAGTTGTTTGAGTTGTGATTCTGAGGACAGAATCCTTGTAAGGAGGGAATGATGTAACATTCCAGAATTTTTAACTGTTATATTAAATATTTATTGAATTATTTAAGTATTTTATGGATGTGTTTATTGTTGAATAAGTAATTGTTCAAATATGATTCGATTTGGTTAATTATTTGTTAAATAAATAATTAAGGAAATTAATTATTATATTCTAATTTAATTTAATTATTAAGTTAGAGAGTTTTGATTAATTGAATTATTATTCTTTTTATTTGAATTTGTAATTAAAAGGATGTGTTAGTTGATTAAATAAAGTTATAATTACATAGAAAATTATAATTTTGTGGTATTAATTTATGTATTAAGGTAATTTAATAAATTGTTATCAAGATTAATGTAATTAAAAGTGTGACAAATAACCTTTTATAAAGGAGTTATTAAAATAACTTAAAGGAGTTTAATTTAGTTTTGCCAAACAAGGCCTAATGCCTATTAAGTCTTTATTCTAATTGAGTTTTACCAAACATGGCATAAGGATTAATTAATTATTTTTTTAGTGATTAGCCAAACAAGTCTTATGGCTTTTGGTTTTCAAAACTTGGAAAACTGATATCAGTTATATTTATATTTATATTATATAATATATATATATATATATATATATTATATCTTATACGTTATATTCTAAGACGTAGAATTGGAATAGAGAGGAGAAGAGAGTTTACATAGAGAAAAGAAGAGAGGAAGAAAGGCTAGGGAATTGGAGAGAAGAAGAGGCTTGAGAATCAAAAAGGGTTGGCCATCATCTTCTTCAAACAAGGTATCATCTAAACTCTGTTATTGTTTTTCTTTTCAAAGCTATAGTTGTATTCTCTCCCACCCAATTTTCTCCATAAAAGCTTTGTAGAAGTTGAATTGTTGTTATGTATGTGGTTTTATATGATAAACTAGTGTAGTAAAACTATTTTCTTAAGCTATAATTGAGAATAGTCAAAGAATTTATTTTATGTATGTGGTTGTGAAGAAAAGCTAATTTTTTTTTATAGAGAGTTTTTGTGAATATATATTGTTTAGTTTAAGGTAGAAATTAAGGGTTAATTAGTTGCTTAGTTGATAAATTGACTATTGAATTTGATAGAGTATGTATAAACATTGAGAAAATGCTTTGAATTAACTGTTTTGGTTGAAAAACAAAATCACAGTGTTTATTTTCATTAAAAATATCAAAAAGTGAGTTTTTATCAAAAATAGTGGAATTATATGTTGTAAATTCGTTGTTTATGTTGTTTTATGGGTAGAAACATGTTAAGAGTCTTTGAATTATATTTATATGAAGTCTCTATATGAATTACATGTTAATTAGACTGTTAGAGAGTAGCTTGTAGGACAAAATTGGCTTTTGTTCATCTCATTTCTGAAAGAAAATTTGTCGATCATGCAGATATGATTTACCGCAAAGGCATGGGCTCAAATATTTTTTTCACAGTAAGCGGCTTCATAGCTTATTTGTCGCGTCATGACATTATCACCGCACCGCATTGCCCGATCCACAATATAAAGCGGAAATATAAGCAAGTTAAGTTAGCGTAATGGTCCGACAAAGTGTTAATTTTGTACTCAAAGTCTGAAGAAATGGTTATGTGATAATAATAGGACTATTAAGCTATGAATTTAATATGTCTATATCTAGAATGAGCATGTTATTAACGTTTAACTTGTGTTATAACTTGAATATGTGATCAACCTACATGATGAATGTACTTAGTTATGTTGTAAAGTGGTAATGACTAACTATGTCATGATGACATATGTATATAGGATATTGTGATTCGAATTGTACGGTTTAGCCTACGAGCAAGGCAAGTTCTCTAATCTATTATCTTGTTGAACCAATTATCGTTTCCAATTTGATTACCTTATAAATGATGCAAGCTTTCTAAACTTTGATTTTGATATTGAACAAGTTATTCTTGTATTTAACTTGTTTTTTTAGCATGCACAATTATATATACTAATGTTGTACATTTTTATCGTTCAAATTTCTACGCATGCTTAGTATTCGATTTTAAATAACCTTGGCTTAACATTGTTCAAGCAAGGTGTGTTATAGTTATTCAAGTTGTATGCTATTAGATTATTCCTAAAGCATGACTTTAATTTACCATGTTGATTCAATTACGATTATTCGATAGTATGATGTTATTGGTTTTATTCAACTAATCCTTAGTTGATGTTCGTTGAATTCTAAATTACCTTGAAATGTATCCAAACCAAACTCACTTTGGTGCGGACTTGTACTCTAAATACTGAGATGAACAACCCTATTATTAGGGGTAACTTACGCTTAGTGTTAAAATGTTTGTGCACAATACATTGTACAAAGTGCTGATCCCCCTAAGTACGAGGAGTCCCTATAGTCTTATGACTATTAAAGTTTAAGTTGAAAAATTACTTATAACTATAGACATAGTTCGTGGTCTTAGGACCTTCAGTTATATACTTCAGAATGTTGATAAATCATATTGTTTAATTCTATCGAGCCTCTCATTTGACAATTGTTGTAAATATTTTTCATTCATTATTGTTCCAAGTGAGCTTTGTTTGCTCACTCTTGTTTATATAATTATTACAGTGAAAGATGAGAAGGTTGATGTACCTAGCACCAGTAAGGGAAAAGAAAAGATGAACAAGTATTGAAGACTTGTAATATGATGATATTATATTATCAGTTTTAAATTGAATGGTTGTAATGAAGTTTATTTATTTTTCGCATTTGAATGATTGTATTTAAAGGTTAGAAAACCTGGGAGATTTTTATTATGTAACCCTTTAATGGGAAAGGTTTTAGTTATCCAGTTTTATTGTGATTGGGTAGTTAGATATGAATGTTTGATCAAGTGAACACGAAATCCTGCGGAAGTGAAGTACCTGGGTTTGGGGGTGTCACATTTCCAATCTCGGAGATAACTTAGAGATACGCAGATCAAAAGACCTAAACAACACCAGGAGAAGAGCAGATTGCTGTCTCGGCGATAACACTGCATGACGCTTTCGGCCCGATCCCGAAACAACACTGGGAGTAGCGATTCCATCCTTGGTGATAGCCCCAAGGGATGCCATTGCAGTTCCGGCGATAACTCCGGAAATGCTTGTTTCAAATACATGCGATCAACTTCAAGCTCAGACCTCCTGCCGAGGCACTCATACCTCAGACCCGGAGCTAACAACGGGCAGACAGGCACACCCACAAATGACCTTGCGATATTCAAACACTTGTAGCAGTCCAATCTCAGATGTAACCCTGAGTAACTTCTGCTTTCCGTTCAAACCGGCGATAACCTCGGTGAGGAGTCAAAACGTCGTCTTACCGCCTCAACGTTTTCTCTCACAAGATGATATCGCAGCATACCAACAAGTAGTCCAATTACTGCCACGGGATATTCAGGTAGTTTGGGAACAATTACTGCCACGGAAAACAGTTCCGTTGGTCACAGTAGTTGAGCAGCAGAGAGTACCTGATGAGGATGATGAGATAGAGACAGACGAGGAGGATTCATTGGAGCTTCCGCAGACGGATGAAGAGAACGAGGATGAAAGGATTCCACTTAACTCGATAACTGGCTGTATATACGATGAGGTGCATGACCACAACGTGGAACTTCAAGATACTGTCGAGGAATTGCAAGAGATAGTAGCTGAACAACAGACCTTGATGGAACAAAAGGACGACGAGATCCAGGATCGAGAAGAACGACTGAACAATGTTGAAGAGAAGCTGATTCACACTGAAGGAGAGAACGAGCAAATGAGAGCAGAGATTGCAGAGTTGAAGAGCAAGTTGAGAGAAGAATCTGCAAAAAAGGGTAAGAGCCGAAGACGCGTACAGTGAAGCTTATCAACAAGCTAGAACAGCGGAGAGGGACGCACAAGCAAAGAGAAGGAAGATGGAAGAGATGGATAACGTGTTCAACATCGCGATCAATCGAGCTCAAGATTGGGTCATGGGTTACCCAATTCAGTTTGAGATGCTGCCATCGTACATACTAGATCGTTGAACCATGTTCCGAATTATGGAAGAAGAACGTCGTAAGGCTTTGCAGTATCTTAATAGGACATCGTAGGGAGTGTACTTGATTTATGATTTATGTTATGATAAGTAATATGTAAATACCAAGTATTATGCAACTTATGGGATATGATGATGATGTCCTGAAACTTTGGTAGTTCAGGAAAATAATATAAATAGCAGTGATGCTATTGATATGATGTTTTCAAAGAATCAAGAATGAATAAAAGTTATTATCTTCTTTTATCCAAAGTGTTGTGTGTTATGTGGTGATTACTTTTATGGGGGCAAGTTAAGTAGAAATTACTTAAATCAGTTGAGTAGTAATCTAATGAGTGTACTTTTAACAGAAAATGCCTCCAAGATGTCAACCACTCCGACAGAGAACCACTGAAGGAACCAACAACGATAATGCTGAAGCTAACCCCATTCAGCAGTTGATGACGTTACTGGCAGGTGCATTGCAGAATCAACCGCAGAACCAACAACAAAATCAAGCTACAACATTTAAGGACTTCAAGGCGGTTGGACCACCAGAATTCCGTGGGTCCATGAACCCGATTGAGGCACAGACCTGGGTCATGGAGATAGAGAAAGTGTTCGATGTTACAGGAGTAGGGGAAGATCAGAAAATTGCTTTTGCAACATTCATGTTGAAAGCAAAGGCTAGGATAGGTTCAAGGAGATGTTCTTCGAGACCTATTTCCGAGAGAGTTCGAAGAGTCAGCTAGAAGTGCAGTTTTTAGAACTAAAGCAGGGAACGATGACGGTGTCAGAGTGTGCCACGAAATTCAACGAGTTGGTGAGGTTTGCGCCATACCAAGTCAGCACAGATGAACACAATGCGAAGAGGTTTGAACAAGGACTGAAGCCCTGGTTGTTTAGTAGGGTTTCCTTATTCTAGTTGAAGACATTTGCAGCTGTAATGGAAATGGCAATTCTCGCTAAAGGTGGAGGTGAGGCGGTAACCAAGTTCAATCAGGATCAGAAAAAGAAGAAGAATGAAGTGGAGGTTAAGAAGGGAGTTGGTGGTAGTGGGAATGGTAATAATAATCTGAAAAGAAAGTGGAATAGAAATGTGGGTGCTGGGAATCAACAAGGTAACCATCAGAATAAGAAGTTTGAAGCATGTGCTACATGCGAGAATTTTCACAAGGGTGTATTCTTAATGGGGAAACGTGTATGCTTTAACTGTGGCCAGGAGGGTAACATCGGCCCAAACTGCAATCAACCCAAGAAGAATGTTTACTACACTTGCGGGTCCAAGGATCACTTTGCTCGTGAGTGCCCTAAGAAGAAAGCTGGAGAAACAACATGATGCAAGGGAGGTAGCAGTGGAGGTACTTGGGCCATTATTGGGCCAACGACATCAAACAAACCCACATCCGGAACCTTCAACATGGTATGCGGCAAGATTTGTGCAATCAAAGGATGTGGTGTCGGTATTATCCCAATCAATGATATTGATGCTTATGTATTATTTGATTCGGGTGCTACTTGCTCATTTATATCTGATGAATTTGCTATGAGATTAGGATTGCCTAGTGAAGAATTGAATTTTTCTTTAAACATAGAAATTGCGAATAAGGAAGTAATTCCTGTTAGGTTCGTATACAAGAAATGTAGGGTGAACATTAAGGGAAATATCTTGATGGTGGATTTAATTCCAATTAGGCTTGGAGAGTTTGATGTTATTTTAGGAATGGATTAGTTGTTCAATTGTGGAGAGATAATTGATTACCAAAAGAAGTGTGTACCTTATGACTCCGTCAAAGGTAGTTTTCAATGGTAGCAAATCGCCTAGACAAATGAGATGTCTGACTATTATGCAGGCCAAGAAGTTATTGAGTCAAGGCTGTGTGGGTTATTTAGCTTACATAGTCGATACTCAGAAGAAGGGTGCGAAACTGGAAGAAATACCGGTGGTTAGGGAATTTGTGGACGTTTTTCCGGAGGATTTTCCAGGACTTCTGCCTGACAGAGAAATTGAGTTCGTGATCGACTTAGCACCAGGAATCGCTCCGATATCAAAAGCCCCATACAGAATGGCTCTGATAGAGATGAAGGAACTGATGGTACAACTGCAGGAGCTGTTGGGCAAGAAATACATTCAGTGAAGGAGTGTGTCACCAAGTGAGGACCCAGGTGTTATTCATAAAAGAAGAAGGATGGGTCAATGCGTCTTTGCATTGATTATAGGGAATTAAACAAAGTCACTATTAGGAATAGATATCCATTGTCGAGAATAGATGACTTGTTTGATCAATTAAAGGGTGCTAGATATTTCTCGAAAATAGATTTGAGAAATGGGTATCAACAACTGAAAGTAAGGAAGAAGGATGTATCGAAGACGACATTCCGAACTCGGTACGGACATTACAAATTTTTGGTGATGTCTTTTGGTTTGACAAACGCCCCTGCAGCGTTCATGGATTTAATGAACAGGGTGTTTAAACCATTTTTAGACAAATTTGTGGTGGTGTTTATCGACGATATTCTAGTGTACTCTAGAACTGAAGAAGAACACGTGGAACACTTACGTCTAACGCTGGAGACGCTAAGAAAGGAAAAGTTGTATGCGAAATTCTCTAAATGTGAATTACGTTTAACGCGTGTACAATTTCTTGGGCACGTAATTGACAAGGATGGAATTTCAATGGATCCATCAAAGGTCGAAGCTGTGATAAATTGGGAGCAACCAAGAACTCCATCAGAAGTAAGAAGTTTCTTGGGATTGGCACGGTATTACAGATGGTTTATCCAGGATTTCTCCAAGATTGCCACTCCGTTGACAAATTTGGCGAGGAAATGTGTAAAATTTGTTTGGACCGGAGAAGTGTGAAGGAAGTTTCGAGAATTGAAGAAGAAAATAAGTATGACACTGTGTTGTCATTACCAGATATCTGAAATTTTGTGGTGTATGCTGATGATGCTTCACACAAAGGATTAGGATGTGTCCCTTATGCGAAGCGGAAAAGTCATCGCGTATGCATCAAGGTAATTGAAGGACTACGAAAAAGGGTATCCGACTCATGATTTAGAGTTGGCGGCGGTTGTGTTTGCTTTAAAAATATGGAAACACTATCTCTATGGAGAGAAATGTGAGATTTACACAGACTATTAGAGTCTGAAGTATATTTTCACTCAGAAAGACCTGAACATGCGTCAAAGGAGATGGATGGAATTGATAAAGGATTATGATTGTGAGATCTTTTATCATCCAGGCAAAGCAAATGTGGTTGCAGATGCCTTGAGTAGGAAAGGCAGAGAAAAGTTAATGCTGTTAACTGATAAGGAGGAGCTTATTACAACAATGTCAAGATTAGAGTTGGAAATCAAATTTCCAAAAGAATCCGATGAGAAATTATACCAGATGGAAGCCAGTCCAACTTTGGTGGAGAAGTGAAAAACGCTCAATTGTAGGATGAGGAATGCAGAAAAATAAGAGAAAGAGTGGTCGAGGGAAAAGAAGTGAAATACAAGGTTGATACCGATGGAATGCTGAGATTCGAGGGACGAATCTGGGTTTCAAAGATACAGGATATTAAAGAAGACATCTTGATGTAAGCTCATAGCTCGAGATATTTGATTCATCCAGGAAGTACGAAGATGTATCAAGATTTGCGATGACATTTTTGGTGGCCAAATATGAAAAGAGACGTTGCAGAATGCGTTACAAAGTGCTTGACATGTCAAAAAGTCAAGGCCGAGCATCAAAGGCCAAGAGGATTACTTCAACCATTAGAAATATCGGAATGGAAATGGGAACATATCACAATGGATTTTGTGGTAGGTCTCCCATTGACTCAGAAAGGATACGATGTGATTTGGGTGATAGTGGATAGATTGACAAAATCTGCACACTTTTTGCCAATAAAGGTTAGATTCAATCTTGATCAGCTGGCAAAACTATATGTTAAAGAGATTGTGACAAGAAATGGAGTTCCAGTGTCAATTATGTCAGATAGAGATCCGAGGTTCACATCAAACTTCTGGAAGAGACTATAAGAATGTATGGGAACAAAGTTGCGAATGAGTACGACATATCATCCGCAAACAGATGGCCAAAGCGAACGAACGATTCAGACATTGAAAGATATGCTGAGAGCATCCGTCATGGATTTCAAAGGAAGCTGGGATGAACAATTACCGTTGGTGGAATTTACCTACAATAACAGTTACCATGCAAGCATCGGCATGCCGCCTTACGAAGCATTATCTGGCGAGAAAGTGAGAACTCCATTGTCTTTGGGATAAAGTCGATGAACGCCAATCGTTAGGACCAGAATCGGTACAACAAAGCATTTGAGGTTGTCAAACTCATCGAACAAGATTGATAAATTTGCTCAAGATGGATAAAAGAAATATCTTTGATCAACATGAGACAATATCATGCATTCGATGTAGGAAATTACATTTTCCTAAAAGTTTCACCTTGGAAGGGAAAAATTCGATTTGGTAAGAAGGGGAAACTAAGCCCGAGGTTTATTGGACCCTTCGAAGTGCTGCGAAAAGTTTGAGAGGTGGCTTATGAGGTAGCACTACCTCTAGAATTGCAAAACATTCATAATGTTTTTCACGTTTCAGTGTTACGACCATATATGACCGATTACAAGAACGTGATCGAGTACGAACCATTACAGTTTGAGAAAGACTTGTCCTATAAAGAGATTCCTATCCAGATAGTCGACAGGAAAGAACAAGTGCTCAGAAATAAAGTGAAACCTTCTGTGAAGGTGATATGGAGGAACCACAATGTCGAAGAGGCTACGTGGGAACTCGAAGCTGAAATGATGAAGAATTACCTTGAGTTATTTGTTTAATCTGTGTCTTCAATTCCGGGGACAGAATCTTTGTAAGTAGGGGAGAATGTGACGAATGAGTTATTTGAGTTGTGATTTTGAGGACAGAATCCTTGTAAGGAGGGAATGATGTAACATTCCAGAATTTTTAACTGTTATATTAAATATTTATTGAATTATTTAAGTATTTTATGGATGTGTTTATTGTTGAATAAGTAATTGTTCAAATATTATTCGATTTGGTTAATTATTTGTTAAATAAATAATTAAGGAAATTAATTATTATATTCTAATTTAATTTAATTATTAAGTTAGAGAGTTTTGATTAATTGAATTATTATTCTTTTTATTTGAATTTGTAATTAAAAGGATGTGTTAGTTGATTAAATAAAGTTATAATTATATAGAAAATTATAATTTTGTGGTATTGATTTGTGTGTTAAGGTAATTTAATAAATTGTTATTAAGATTAATTTAATTAAATAAAAGTGTGACAAATAACCTTTTATAAATGAGTTATTAAAATAACTTAAAGGAGTTTAATTCAGTTTTGCCAAACAAGGCCTAATGCTTATTAAGTCTTTATTCTAATTGAGTTTTACCAAACAAGGCATAAGGATTAATCGATTATTTTTTTAGTGATTAGCCAAACAAGCCTTATGACTTTTGGTTTTCAAAACTTGGATAACTGATATAAGTTATATTTATATTTATATTATATAATTAATATATATATATATATATATATATATATATACATATATATTATATCTTATATGTTATATTCTAAGGCGTAGAATTGGAATAGAGAGGAGAAGAGAGTTTACAAGAGAGAAAAGAAAGAGGAAGAAAGGCTGGGGAATTGGAGAGAAGAAGAGGCTTGAGAATCAAAAAGGGTTGGCATCATCTTCTTCTTCAAACAAGGTATCATCTAAACTCATTATTGTTTTTCTTTTCAAAGCTATAGTTGTATTCTCTCTCTCCCAATTTTCTCCATAAAAGCTTTGTAGAAGTTGAATTGTTGTAATGTATGTGGTTTTATATGATAAACTAGTGTAGTTAAACTATTTTCTTAAGCTATAATTGAGAATAGTCAAAGAATTTATTTTATGTAGGTGGTTGTGAAGAAAAGCTAATTTTTTTACAGAGAGTTTTTGTGAATATATATTGTTTAGTTTAAGGTAGAAATTAAGGGTTAATTAGTTGCTTAGTTGATAAATTGACTATTAAATTTGATAAAGTATGTATAAACATTGATAAAATTCTTTGAATTAACTGTTTTGGTTGAAAAACAAAATCACAGTGTTTATTTTCATTAAAAACATCAAAAAGTGAGTTTTTATCAAAAATAGTGGAATTATATGTTGTAAATTCGTTGTTTATGTTGTTTTATGGGTAGAAACATGTTAAGAGTCTTTGAATTATATTTATATGAAGTCTCTATATGAATTACATGTTAATTAGACTGTTAGAAAGTAGCTTGTAGGCCAAAATTGGCTTTTGTTCATCTTGTTATTGAAAGTCGTTAGTCGAAGATCGTAGTTTTTGTGTCGCAACGCTACCAATGATTCATTTTTCGTCTTGCTTGGCCTTGACTCCACGCCCGCATGATGTGGCTTCATAGCTTATTTGTCTCGCCATGAAGTCATCAACTGCCAGCCAGTCACCGATCCACAAAGTGTTAAGCGTGGAAAGCCATGCAGTGATGAAAGTTAGCGTAATGGTCCGATGGTGTTAATTTGTACTCAAAGTTTGAAGAAATGGTTATGTGCTAATAATAGGACTATTAAGCTATGATTTTAATATGTCTATATCTAGAATGAGCATGTTATTAACGATTAACTTGTGTTATAAGTTGATTATGTGATCAACCTACATGATGAATGTACTTAGTTATGTTGTAAAGTGGTAATGACTAATTATGTCATGATGACATATGTATATAGGATATTGTGATTTGAATTGTATGATTTAGCTTACGAGCAAGGCAAGTTCTGTAATCTATTATCTTGTTGAACCAATTATCGTTTCCAATTTGATTACCTTATAAATGATGCATGCTTTCTAAACTTTGATTTTGATATTGAACAAGTTATTCTTGTATTTAACTTGTTGTTTAGCATGCACAATTATATATACTAATGTTGAACAGTTTTATAGTTCAATTTGCTACGCATGCTTAGTATTCGATTTTAAATAACCTTGGCTTAACATTGTTCAAGAAAGGTGTGTTATAGTTATTCAAGTTGTATGCTATTAGATTATTCCTAAAGCATGACTTTAATTTACTATGTTAATTCAATTATGATAATTCGATAGTATGATGTTATTGGTTTTATTCAACTAATCCTTAGTTGATGTTCGTTGAATTCTAAATTACCCTGAAATGTATTCAAACCAAACTCACTTTGGTACGGACTTGTACTCTAAATACTGAGATGAATAACCCTATTATTAGGTGTAACTTACGCTTAGCGTTGTAATGTTTGTGCACAATACATTATACGAAGGGCTGATCCCCCTAAGTACGAGGAGTCCCTATAGTCTTATGACTGTTAAAGTTTAAGTTGAAAAATTACTTATAACTATGGACATAGTTCATGGTCTTAGGACCCTCAATTATATACTTCAGAATGTTGATAAATCATATTGTTTAATTCTATCGAGCCTCTCATTTGACAATTGTTGTAAAGATTTTTCATTCATTGTTGTTCAAAGTGAGCTTTGTTTGCTCACTCTTGTTTATATAATTATTACAGTGAAAGATGAGAAGGTTGATGTACCTAGCACCAGTAAGGGAAAAGGAAAGATGAACAAGTATTGAAGACTTGTAATATTATGATATTATATTATCAGTTTTAATTGAATGGTTGTAATGAAGTTTATTTATTTTCCGCATTTGAATGATTATATTTAAAGGTTAGAAAACCTGGGAGATTTTTATTATGTAACCCTTTAATGGGAAAGGTTTTAGTTATCCAGTTTTATTGTGATTGGGTAGTTAGATATGAATGTTTGATCAAGTGAACATGAAATCCTGCGAAAGTGAAGTACCTAGGTTTGGGGGTGTCACATTTCCAATCTCGGAGATAACCCCGAGATACGTAGATCAAAAGACCGACAACAACACCGGAGAGGACAGTTCTGTCACGGCGATAACACCGCGACGCTCAGTTCCAGTCCCAGAAACAACACTGGGAGTAGCGATTCCATCCTTGGTGATAGCCCCAAGGGATGCCATTGCAGTTCCGGCGATAACTCCGGAAATGCTTGTTTCAAATACATGCGATCAACTTCAAGCTCAGACCTCCTGCTGAGGCACTCATACCTCAGACCCGGAGCTAACAATGGGCAGACAGGCACACCCACATATGACCTTACGACATTCAAACACTTGCAGCAGTCCAATCTCAGATGTAACCCTGAGTAACGTCTGCTTTTTGCTCAAACCGGCGATAACCCTGGCGAGGAGTCAAAACGTCGTCTTACCGCCTCAACATTTTCTCTCACAAGATGATATCGCAGCATACCAACAAGCAGTCCAATCTCAGATGTAACCCTTAGCAACGTCTAATTTTAACACAAATCGGCGATAACCCCGGCGAAGAGTCAAACGTCATCTTGCCCCTTCAACACCTGCGCGTCGTCTCAACACTTCATACATACATACATCCAACAATGTCCCCCAAGAACCAAGGAGTAACAATCCCGAGTGACTATTACGCGTGGCAGTACTTTGGATAGAATTTGAAGCTTGAAGACCATGGGCATAGACCCCTCCTCCTGACTTCGTACAACCTCTATTCCATGTCATTGCGTAACTCTCGACACAAGCGATCCGAAGAAGGTCAGATATACCTCGTTCGGATGATCGGATTGAAGTTCTGTAAGTTCGAACGGACATTACAGTGCATGAGTGCACGTACTTCGAGAAGACGGGACCCGCGAGGCTCGGATGCACCACGACCAGCCGCAGGTACAACCTCGGCTGCCACAGGTGTACCTGCGGCCATCCGTCTATAAATATGTGCCTTGGGGATAGCCATTTGAGGGAGAGAAGGAGAGAAAAAGGCGAGGAAGCCCTGTCTATTTTACTCTGTATATACACATCTTTTGAGTGTTTCCTCATCTTTAAACACTTGTTAGCTCACATATAGCTATCTTTTATCCGGCGGGAGCTGAGTGTTTATCCATTTAAAGTCATAAAAGTCTAAATTGGCAGCCCACTGTAAGCCTTCTCACATTATATAAAGCCTTCTTCTCATATTTGCACACACTGTTATACTCATTGAGAGTCGTGTTGTGTGCGTTTGCCGAACTTCTATAAAGTGGATTTCATTTACATCTATATATATACTTATATATGTATATATTTCATATATGGACTAACATTATCGAGTTATGCCTCGATGGAGCCTGAACTTGATGCAAACGTTTATCTGCCAGATATATATATATATATATATATACTTATATATATATATAATTGTCGGGACATATCGATTAGCTTTGGATTTTACATCAAATTGGATTTACTCGCTTATATATATATACTTATATATATAATTGTTGTCAGATATATTTGATGAGCCTGGATTTTACATCCGGTGCATTTATTCGCTTTTTTTATATATATATATATATATATATATATACACTTATATATATAATTGTTGTCAGACATATCCGATGAGCCTGGATTTACATCCGGTGTGTTTACTGCTTATATATATATATATATATTTGTACATATATATATTTACATTTCTGTCAGGCCTGGAGTTTACTTCGTGGCCTTTTACAGCTTTATTTACATTTCATCCTCGCTTTTGGAGTTTACTTACGTGGCGGGTTGATCGCTTTCTGACTTTATTTACATTTTGATCCCCCATGGAGTTGGTTCGTGGTAGTTGATCATGTCTATATATATATATATATATTTACCGCTTTTATATATTTACATTTCTGATCCCCCATGGAGTTACTTCGTGGTGGTTGATCATGTCTCAGATATATATATATTGACTTATATATATATAAGCGCTTATTACTTTCCATACAAATTGCAAGATATCATGTGAGTCTAGGAATCATGTGATCACTGATTGATCTCTTGAATCTAGATTTGATTCCCATGATGGACATTTTTCAAATTTATGGCGACTTGTATATTATTTTACAAAGGTTCGAATTTTCTTGGATGGTCATTATGTGCCCATGAGGAGTTCTCAGATCTTCAGTATATTATTTTCTCGAGAATGCTTAGCATCTCAAAAATAAAAGCAAACAAGCCGAACATTTAATAATAAAATGGAAGTATCAAAGGCCTCAATTACTATTGAGCACAGGGTTTGAAAAAAACCTCTTTTACAAAACGTCATTGTTATATCTTGTTTAAAACTGAATTTTTCTATAAATTCAAACCCTATGTATATAGGTACGGAAGAGGTACATCACTACTTCCAAATAATTGCATATTGATCCACACACACACACACACACACATATTCATATAACAGTTTCTTTGAAAATTGATGGTCACCGTGGCAACACGGATGTCAGGGGGTGCCTAACACCTTCCCTCCGCATAATCAAGCCCCCGGACCTATATGAATCTCGGTTTCACAGACCCGTTTAGCAGTGTCACATCACTGGGTCAATGTGCAAACCTTTTCGGTTATGTTGGTGCAACCAGTGAAATACACCAACTGGCGACTCTTAAAGTCAAATCATCGATATTATACATGTCGGACCTTTTTCACTTATTTTTTCAAACAAATCTCACATTAACATGAGAACACCAAAGACGAAAAGGGACACTCAAAAATCCCGACGTCGACATGTGGTGACTCTGCTGGGGATTCCAGTAAGAGGGCTTAAGCTGCTATTACAAACTTTTCAAAATTGTTATATGCTTGTATGTGAATGTTGCATTTACATTTCTGATGAATGTGTACGAATGCATTTTTATTTACTGCACTGCTAAATATCTATCTATGATATTAGTGCTTTGCACATGTCATCATTTTGCGTAAACGGTGAGACACGTTGTATGTGAATGTATGTTGTGTGGTTCCTCCATCAGGAGGCTATCCTGTCGGTGTTTGATTACTGGACTCGCATGAAGAATAATTCCAGTGAGGCTCAGGAAAGGCCCCACCCAGATTCGTTCCAGTTGAAAGATCTGATTAACTTCCTGTCAAGTAAATTGCGATGATCTGGGAACCTTCATGCCAAAAAGCCGTGAGAGTAACCCTAAGATAAGTCAACCTCTGATAAACCAAATGTGGAGGAAAGTCTCTTCATACTTTCCATTTTCAATTACTTGTAAAAGCATTTACTTGTAATTTTATTCCATGTTCATCCATATGTAATGAAAAATATAAAGAATATCTGTGCATGCATGCATGTTATCAATTAACAACCGGTTTTGCAGGACAAAAATTCCTAAAACGGACATGTTATGATAACATTTACATTACCCTAAGATAAAACTACGTAAGTCTTTTGTAGGGAAGCAATAGGGCCTGTTACCCGCTCAAAATCCAAAAAGGCCACAGGCCTACAGCCACTCATGTCTTCTTCTGACCAGTCTAATGCTGTTTCCCGAGAAGAATTTGACGGATTGAGTAAACAAATTACAGACTTGGCTGTTCTACTAAAAGAATTGCACCAGTCCACTTAGGGTGCGAAGATCCCTCCATATCCAGAATCCTCTACACAAGGAGGAGTTCAAGGTCTAGAAAAGGAAATTCCAGAACCTCAGTTGGATACGACCAACAAAGACCCTGAAAACACCCATCTCAAAGGAGATCCAGACACCGATGATATCAGGAAGAAGGTCCTTCAAATGGAGGAAACTATTTGTGTTCTCAAAGGGATTGGAACACATGGCAGTGTTTCATATGCAGACCTTTGCATATTTCCTGGTGTTCATTATCCAGAGAAATTCAAGACCCCTGATTTTGAGAAATATGACGGATTAGGGGATCCTTATACACATTTAAAGGTGTTCATTGGAGAACTTGGATCTTATGCGGAAAATGAAAAGCTCAGAATGTAGGCAAGTTTGAGTAAAAGTCCATTGGAGAAGCCCGTTCATGGTATACCAGATTAGACAACTCAAAGATCCATAGCTGGGAAGAGCTGGCTTACGCCTTCCTTACTCAATACAGTTTTTAATCTCAGATGGCTCCTGACCGGTATCAAATCACCAAGGTCAAGAAACAGTCTAATGAGTCATTTAGAGAGTACGCACAAAGGTGGAGGCGCCTTGCTGCCCAAGTTATTCCTTCCATGACAGAATCAGAAATGGTCATGACTTTCATAGATGTACAAGAAGCTCCTTTCTATGAAAGAGTTCTAGCTAGTATTGGTAAACCATTCTCTGAAATGATCAAGAACGGAGAGATGGCTGAGATGGGATTGAATTCCGGTCCGGTAAAATTCAAGACCTAGCCGCTCTTAAAGCTGTTGCTGAGCACATCCAGTCCGGATCTTATGGAAACAACCCCCGGAGGGTCCATAAAAAGAAAGAGGAGGATGTTTCCTTGATACTACAAGGACAAAAAGGCAATCAAAGCATGCCTATATAAAGGAGAAACTACTCCCCTTTTCTAGCACAATCGTCAAACCCTCCATTGCCTAAAAGTGGAGAAGTAAAGCAACCTCGAATGTTCACACCCTTAGGGGACTCGCTCAAGAATATTCTTGCTCTTCTGATTGCTCAGAAGAAAATTACACATCTTCTTCCACCAGCAAACCCTAATGGGAGGGCTTTTAATGCTACTCAGAAGTGTGCTTATCATGCCGGAGCACCTGGACATGATACTCAAGATTGTTGGGCCTTGAAACACAAGATTCAAAATCTAATAGACAACGGTGAGATAGTGGTCACCAAACCAGATCAACCTCACATGCAAGACAACCCTCTTCCTCAACACAAAGAAGAAAAGGTCAACATGATCAGTTGGAGCACTGGACAAAGTTCCAATTCTAATGGTGAATCATCCCAAACCCTCAAAGACGGTGTTGACAGATGGGATTATGCAAAGTTCCAGTTCACTATGGAACGAAAAATGAATGCTCTTTGCAAACAAATTGAGCAATTGGCAGAACTGGTGACCCATCAGCATCAAGTCACACTTCAATTAATCAGGCAGGAGCATGCCTATCTGCTTCCTTTTGTTATGAATGCCTCCTCACCACCTTCAGAAAGCGAAGCTATAGAGGATAAGGTTGCGAAGAGAGTAAATGCTAAAGCCCGTCGGGATTTTGTCAACCAGAGGGAATTCACCTATTTGGGCCAATATATGGAGGAGATACTGCAGATGTTGATCAATGAAGGAAGAATTACCTTTCTTCTCCCTCCAATCAATCCCAGTTCAGGATGGTTTAATTCTGATGAAGTGTGTTAATATCATTCACATTCTCGCGGTCACAACACAGAAGAATGCTGGGCACTCCGCTATCTCATTTAGAATCTTATTGATAGCGGTGTCCAGCAAATAGCAGATGATTACACTATGCAACTTAAGGGTGGGAATGCATGTCCTACCAAATGGAAGGGATCGATGAGTGATTATATCAAAAGTGGGTGATGAGACTGTCAAAGTATTTCCCATACAACCAATTCAACTCAAAGGAGCTGACAATCCTTTGAAAGTGGCCGCACCAGAGCCAATTTCCTTATCTTTTAGACCACAATATCCTGTTGTCAGCTTACACAAAGTTCCATGGAATTATTGAGAAGCTGAAGGATCCACGTCTCATACTACTGCTATAGTGTCGAAGGAAAATCCACTGTATCTTCCTCAACGGGTTATTAAACCTACTTGCGAAGCAAAGGGGAAGTTTCCCATGGAGAAGATTGAAAAATTCCTCCGCACTATGGGCCACAATGAAGCCAAAGTGGTTTTAAGCTTGCGAGAAGCTCCACACCAAATTTCAATACTGGACTTGGTTTTCTCTTCTGAGGATCATCGGAAGATCTTACTAAAGGTTTTGGAAGAAGCCTATTTGCCAAAATCAGTGGATGTGGAAAAATTTCAAAATTTGATTGATCACATTTTCAAAAACAATGTGATATCCTTCACTGATGACGACATACCTTCCGAAGGGACCGGTCATTGCAAGCCTCTGCATATTGCAGTTTTGTCTTTCGGGTACATACTAGCTGGAGTTTTGATAGATGGAGGCTCATCTCTAATTATCTGTCCTTATGCCACCTTGGTGAAGATGAATATCAATCTCAAGCGGATCCAAAGAAGCCATACGGTTATCAGAGCTTTTGATGGATCCAGACGAAATTTCGTTGGAAAGATTAAGTTGCCAATTGAGATTGGTCCAAATACATTCAATGTATCCTTCCGCGTCCTCATGATAGATTCAGGATACAACCTGCTATTAGGGAGACCATGGATACAAATGGCTGGAGCCGTTCCCTCCACGCTACATCAACAACTCAAATTCATTATCAACTACAGTCTAGTCACTGTCAACGCTGAGCTGGAATGTCCTGAATAAGAAACTCTACCAATTATCAGCTTCAGTTCAGAAGTTGAACCGGCCAGTTTCCATACTCTGAAAGTGAGTAACACGCAATACCATTCTATTGGATCCCATACCCAAGATTTCTGCCGAGGTTATGTTGGCCACTCAAGAAATGATGTTATTGGGTCATCAACATGGACAAGGGCTTGGTAAAGATAAGCAGGGTATTAAGCACCCTATCCAAATGTCCAGTCAAATTGGAACAGCCGGGCTAGGCTAGTCTGCCAGTTCCAGTCACAGGAATCCTCATAAGCACAAGTAGGTTCCTCAAGCTTCCGTCGCACGGCGATTTTCTATACCTTTACCTCATGAGTTGATGCAATCTCCAGTAAAGGTTCCAACCCATGTTATGGCTATGCTTTTTTTGAAACCAGTGCCAATTAAAGCAAAAGATGTGCTGATTTCTGATCCCAAGGCAGAAGAAAAGGAACATAAACATAAACATGACCTTGCCTTGATGATGGCAGGCATACGCATCATTGTTCACGATGAACATACAAACAGATACACCCCAGACGATGATTGCCCAAATGTCTTGGTTATCATTCAGGAAAAGGAGGAAAATGACGATCCTTCCATCACTACAGTCCTTCAAGACTTTGCCCTCGATAATTGGAGTAGCACTCCATGCATTGGTCGACGAGGGTAAAATGGGCAGAAAAATCCCTTTGCCCTATAGATATCTTTAATTGCTTGCTTTCCTTTACAGTACTAGCAATTATTTTATCAAGTACATGTTAACACTTTTGTATGATCGAATAGTTGCATATATTAAGTGAAAGCATTTTTTGTTTCAGGACTCTGAATTTAGATGTGCCTGTACTTGCTGATGAGGTGCCTTCTCTCCACAAGGGTTGTAACTTTGATGCAAAGTTGGACTCAGACTTGATGGACATCCAAGAGGAGATTGAGACACCTCAAGAGATTAAGGAATAGGTCACAGACAAACCCAAACCCAATCTTAATCAAACCACTTCTTTCAATATTGGAACCTTAGACAACCCTAAGCTAATCCAAATTGGTTCAGACCTTACCACAAATCAGCGGAATGACATGGTTGCACTATTAACCCAATTCCAGGATGTGTTTGTATGGTCTCATGAAGACATGGTGGGTTTGTCCACTGACATTGCTGTTCATCGCCTTCCCATTAAAGAAGGATTCAAGCCAGTTAGGCAAAAGCTCAGGCGATTGAAACCTGAGTGGAGTTTAAAGGTTAAAGAAGAAATTGTGAAATAATTTCAAGCTGGCATTATCATGGTGTCTATATATCCGGAGTGGATATCCAACATTATTCCCGTGCCTAAACTAGGGGGAAAGGTGCGAGTCTGCGTGGATTATCGGGATTTGAACAAAGTTTGCCTTAAAGATAGCTTTCCCGTGCCCTTTATCCACATTCTTATTGACAATACTGCTCAATACGACATGTACTCTTTTGCTGATTGCTTTGCGGGGTACCATCAAATTATGGTCGCTGAGGAAGATCGTGAGAAAACTGCTTTCATCATGCCTTGGGGAACATTTTTGCTACAGACGGTTGTCATTCAGCCTCATCAATGCCGGGGCAACCTATCACCGAGCTATGATGGCTCTTTTCCACGATTTAATGCATAAAGAGATAGAGATATATGTGGATGACATCATTGCCAAATCTCAGAAGGAGGATAACCAATTAGACCATCTCAGAAAACTTTTCAACAGGTTGCGTAAGTACAACTTGAAGTTGAATCCAGCCAAGTGCGCCTTTGGTGTTAAGTCAGGCAAGTTGCTAGGTTTCCTAGTCAGTCACAAAAGGATTGAACTGGATCCTACCAAAATCCAGGCCATCAAGGAAATGCCCATTCCTTAGACAGAGAAGGAAATATGGGGATTTTTGGGAAGGATCAACTTCATTAGCAGATTCATTTCTTAACTCACAGCAACCTGTGAGCTAATCTTCAAGTTGTTAAGGAAGAACTCCTCTATGAAATGGAATGATGAGTATCAGAAAGCCTTCCCCACAATCAAAGAGCAACTGATTAACGCTCCTATTTTGGTACCTCCTAGGGATGATGTTCCCCTATTCATGTACCTATCCATAAATGACAATGCCATGGGCTGTATGCTGGGGCAAAAAGATAATATTGTCTAAGAACGAGCTATCTATTACCTCAGCAAAAGATCCAGTATCAGTGAACGCAAGTACACTTTGATTGAGAATACTTGTTGTGCTTTAGCATGGGCTTCCATGAGGTTACATCATTACCTCCATGGTCACGCAACCCATCTCATATCCCGAATGGATCCTCTCAAGTATGTGTTGATGAAGCCCATCTCTTGAATTGTCATTATCCGGATGGTAGTTGATCCTACAAAGAATTTGACAAATGTCTACGTGATGAAAAATTTAGTCATAGGTTAAGGAATTGCAGGGGACTATAAACCCTTGGAAACATACTTTCCCGATGAAGGGATAATGACCGTTCAGCTACAACATCAGTACGATACATCCCGTACGTGGAAAATGTATTTTGATGGAGTCAGAAACAAAAGGCTCGAGTCGGAGCGAGTTCTAATATCCGATGAGGGGGAGCAGATATCCCGTTGCCGTCAAATTGCAGTTTGTCAGCACCAATAACACAACTGAGTATGAAAGATGTATCATGGGGCTAAAACTTGCCCGTTCAATGGGCATCAGGCGGTTAACTATCTTTGGGGATTCCGAATTGGTAATTAGACAATCCACATGAATCTATCAAACTAAAGAATTATATTTGCTGCCTTACCATCGGCAAGTTCTACAGATGGCTTTGGAGTTCGAAAAAATCTCCTTTCTACACATTCCTCATAATAGGAATGATTTTGCAGATGCATTAGCAATGTTGGCCTCCTTGGTTTACATACTTGACAAGGAAAACATGCCAAGCATCACGTTTACTCTGCAAAAAGCCCCAGTCTATGGGAATTACGATGGAGAAGTATCGGATGAGCTACCTCCCATCCACAATCCTTGGTATCAACACATCAAGGAGTATCTACGAGATGGATCTACACTCGCTGAGGCGAGCCTAACGGAGAAGAGGCGGATTCATCGACTTGCTATGAAATTCTACCTGAGCGGAGATGCACTCTACAAAAGAGATGATGGATTAGGTCTCCTCAGATGTCTAGATAAAGACCAAGCTCAGAGACTCTTGGATGAGATCCATGGTGGAGTATGTGGCCCTCACATGAGCGGACCCCTACTTGTCAAGAAGATCATCAGAACGGGGCATTATTGGCTTACACTCAAAGCTGACTGTGATGATCACGTCAAGAGGTGCTATCAATGCCAGATTCATGGGAATGCTTTCCACACCCCTCCAAGAGAACTCCATAATATGAGTTCGCCATGGCCCTTCTCAATGTGGGGAATAGACGTGATCGGGCCCATCGAGCCCAAAGCCAGTAATGGACATCGATTTATATTCACCATGATCGATTACTTCACCAAATGGGTAGAAGCAGCCTCCTTCCCCATGGTTACTAAAGAAGTCATTATTGCTTTCATCAAAAATAATGTTGTTTTTCGATATGGACAACCAGAGGTCATTGTGTCAGACAATGCTAAGAACCTGTGACACTCCCAAATTCGAGCACTTCAATCCCACAAATTTGGTGTTCACTGTCCAATTAAATCATAACTAACTACCCATAAACCAAGGATATAATTAAACTCAAAAGTTTAAACAATAAATCTCCCATTAAAGGGTTACATAATCTCAAATAAATCCCAGGTCATCTAATCTTTATTACAATCATCAGCGGAAAATTAAAACATGATCATAATTAAATCTATTACATAAGCTTCATAAATAAAAGATAAATTAAACGTTGTCGTCTAATCAAGCACTTTGTCCTTGCCCTTGCTTGTATAAAGCTTTTCAAACTTCGTAACTTCATCTGCATTGTTTTGTGCAAGAGTGAGCAAACAATTGCCCACAAGAAGGATAATATACAATAACGTTTTATGAATGACAATTAACTGAGCTTTCAATGGTAAAGTATTCTTACCGGAACAAGAAAATTTAATTCAACAACTATGAGTTCAAAGGAATAATGAACGTTTAAGTTAACAATAGATAACAACATCAAAGAATACACTGAGGGTCACAAGACCACAAGCTCTATTCTAGGTTTTCAAGTATTTCTACTTTAACCTTTAACAGTCTAAAAGACTATAATCATCATCTATGTCCTAGGTTCACATGTGTTTTCATCAGAACCTTTTAATGACCTAAACGACTATATGGACCATCATTCCGTACTCCAGGTGATCAGCCCTTTGTACTATATATTGCACAAACATTTTAATGCTATTGCGTAGCTCTAAAATAATCCCATGATATAGGGTTGTTCATCTCAGCTTAGATTATCAGGTTCTGAACCAAAGGAAGTTTGATTTGGGTAGACTTCAAGGGTAATTTAGAGTTTAGAACATTCATCAACTAAGGATTAGTTGAATTGGTAAAGAATCGCTAAGCAACTTAGAGTTCGGTACAATAACGCAAGATAGTACAATGACATTGAAGAACGAAAATCAAACAACAGTTATTAGTAGCTGAATAAATACACTTCTTACAATAAAATTACAGACTTTGAATAACCACGGTAATCTCGATTGGAATATAGAAACAAAGATTAACTAACTTGCTCAACAATAAATGAGGGTTAAAGAACTTGCATGACACTAAATCGTTAAACAAGAGATTAGAAATAGAGAATTTATATAAGTATAACATAACAGTGAAAAGTAACCTTGCTGAATAATAAAGTAGCAAAGGTTAGGGAGCTTGCCTCTTGCGTAAGCTATACAATTACAACTCACGTACTCCAATGTCCTACACATACCATTAGGATTATCACATCAATTAGCTACATACATTAACCTCATAGATTCACTTATCATCTTAGTTAAGTTATAACCTTTAGTTTAAGGTCTAACCATATAAATAAACCACATGTTAGAATCAAAACTCAAGAACACATACATTAGACTTCTAGCATCCAAATCACATTTTCAACTCTTATAAATCAATACTACATTTCTCCTTAATCGAACTTGAAATTCAATCAAGTGATTAAGTCTTCCCTGAACTCATTGGTTTTATATTAATCACCTTCCATATCTTAATGTTCATTTTAGAAACCACGGTGCTAACATCACAAGACTTAGTCACCCTTCAATTTGTACACTAAGTCCTAACATATCACATTCCTAACTTATAAAACCTTTTACAATTTTGAAATTATCAATGACATGACATGGTTCATTTTAACCTCCATATTCCATGTTTATTAAGTTAACACATCATTAGACCAAGTTATAGTGTCACTATCCCAGTCTACAAAGCAGTGAAGAAATCAGGTGCCTCGGATCGGTGTATGTACGGGTATGTGCCATACATAAGCTCGAGTCGGTCTTGCATAATACATTGCTTTTTTTGATATGACACAAGAAATTGGCAAGGCACGTATTGATGAGCAAAAACGGCATGAACAAAGATGCAAACTTTAGCCCAACTAACACAAATTTCACCCACCAAACAGTGAAATTAACACAAACAAATGATATAAAACTATTAAAAACATGTTTCCTCACATATATATCAATATAGAACAATTTAACAACTTTTACTAACTTAATTCCTCAAATTCCATGTTTTCAAATAAAAACACCATTTTTGACATCCTTTACAAAAATCATCACTGTTATTTCAATTCTTCACCAAATCACTTCGTTCAAACTACGCTTTCTTCGTTTCTTAACGAACTAGCATAATCAAGCCTCAATTCACAGATTAACGTACAAATTGGCCACTAAAATTGGTACTTTTCACAAGCCATATGTAAAATACATATACTGTAATTACTTCTTTCTTTTAAACGTAATTAGCATAAAAATTCTTATTTAAACACTAGTTCTAATCATCACAAACATATACAATAACATGTAATCAATTGTATATCAACAATTCCAAAAAGATGAATTCACAGAACTTGAAGTTATATGTCGTAAAACTCATATATACATAAGATATAAAAATTATAGAGAAACACCTTCTTAATTCTCTCTTAGCTTTTCTCTGAAATTCTCAGTTTAGAAAAAAAAACAAGCTAGTAACCCAGTATGCGTAAAACAAAACAAAATAAACCGATATGGCCATAACTCGCCTACTAAGTATATCAGTTACAAACTAATTAAACGTATAGATTATAAATACATTTTATTTATTAATTAATTCATTTTATTTGTTTTATTTATATTATCTAAAAATTCAAAAATTAAAAATCCAAAAGCCACAAGGCTTTGTTTGGCAAAAAGTCTTTAAAAATAAAGACTTAATATATTTAAGCCTTGTTTGGAAAAAACTAAATTAAACTCTTTTAATTTATTTTAATAAACATTTTAGTTTATAATTTATAACCACATATGCCTTATTTGGATTTCCATATCCAACATTAATCAAATAAAATAATTATACATACTATATTTAAATAAATACTCCACTCAAATAAATATTACAAAATTATAATTTTATTTAATAATTTAACATATCATCTTAAATTATTAAATCAAAACAACAATATAACATAACAAAATAACAATATAACATCTCATGTTATGCTACAATTCTCTAAATTATAAATTAATTTAATTTAGAATATTATCTAATAAATTTAATTCACACATCTCCACTAATAACAACCACATAAATAGAATACTTATTCAATTTAAGAAATATTTTAGATTACAAAACAACAACTTCATCATAAAATATTTATTTAATTTAATAAATATTTTAAATTACAAATGAAATCTTGGATTGTTACAGAACCTCAACAACAAAATGATGGAGGAGTTATGTAGAAAATTCCACATCAAACACCTCAATTCCGTCATCTACCATCCAAAGATGAATGGTGCTGTTGAAGCGGCTAATAAAAACATCAAAAAGATCATGCAGAAAATGTCCGCAAATCACAAAGGATGGCCTGACCTCTTGCCTCTGACTTTATTAGCCTACAGAACTTCCATGCGTGCTTCCACTGGGGCAACCCCCTACTCATTAGTCTATGGAATGGAAGCAGTGCTCCCCATAGAGGTGAAAATTGAATCCCTCAGAGTATTGATGGATGCTCAGTTGGATGAAGACCAATGGGTATAAGACAGGTATCACCAATTGTCTCTAATAGACGAAAGGTAATCCGCGACTATCTTCCATGGTCAGTTATATCAGCAAAGGATCGCATGATCCTACAACAGAAAAGTCCGACTAAGGTAATTCAAACAACATAACTTGGTTTTGAAGAAGATCATTGACAACCAAGATCAATCTAAGGGAAAATTCGCTCCTAACTGGGAAGGCCCATTTGTTGTCAAGGAGGTATTGACGGGGAGGTGCTCTCGGATTCTGTGAAATGGATGGCGATGAATTTCCACAGCTTATCAACTCGGACACCGTGAAACGGTATTATGTCTGAAGTTACCATCAAACAAACATCCTGGTTTTGATCATCAAATCACCAGTCATTCTGGTTTTGAACCCTCTCCTTTTTTGCATACTCTTCTGCCCCTCAGGTAAACATACACTTCAAACTAGCAGCCTAGTATCGCTTCATTTCAAACCTTCCATACAATTTTGGTTATCCTGAAGATGGGATTTAACCTTTCATAATTTCGGTTGTCCTGAAGATGGGATTTAACCTTTCACACTTGCAGTTTATCCTGAAGAAGGGATTAAACTTTTCTACGCTTGCAGTTTGTCCTGAGAACGGGATCAAACTTTTTCCACACTTGCAGTTTATCCCCATTATGGGATCAAACTTTCTTCTCCCTGCAGTATAGCCTGCACATGGGATTCATGCTTTTTCTTCAGCTGCGATTCGTCCTGAGGGGTGAACTACGTCGACCTAATCTCCCTGATACCCCGGGGTACGTAGACAACCATATTCTATATGGCTCAGTCGCAATATAAAAAAAATAACAAAAACATTTCTGCCCTTCCTATACAAAAACAGCAAAAAAATTTCTACACCCATCTGCCTTTCACATTCAGCGTTGAACCTCTTACACTAGGTTCGAACTACGCAGACTTGATCTCCTCTTCAATAGGAGTACGTAGGTAGCCATTTATAGTTCAGTCTAACCCTTACCAGAACAAAAATTCTTGTCACATGGTACTAGGATCAACCTTCAATTCACCACATTTGATCGGTTTTAGATCAAAGGGATGGAATTACCCAACCTCTTCTCACAAATAGAAGATTCGATGACCATCTAAGCTACGATCGTGCCTCAAAGAGCAATACCAACCCATAAGAGATGGAATTAACTAGGCTTCTCACAAATAGAAGTACTAGCGACCATCTGTGGTGCGGTCAATCTCAGAGAGGAAGAGACTACCCTCCTCTCCACTTTTCCATACAGATACCAATCCCAAGACAGCAAAGATGGTAGGGATTTACAGAAATCAATGATCCATTCTGAGAGATCTTGTGACGTCTCAATGTCCATCTATCAAGGATAAGTTCAGAATGCATCAAGATCACAAGGCCCTGAAGAAACAGGCAAATACCAAGCAAGTATCAAGGCATAACTAAAAGGGAAGAGAATCAAAATATATTTCCCTGCCATACATAATACTGTTTGATATATACATATGTGTTGTACATGACAAAATGGCTAAGCTAGTCTGTGCAGGAAAATACAAAGCTATCTACAGATCTGTATGTATGCAGACTATCAGATCTAACATAGCATCCCTCTTTGAAGACGGAGGTAGCGCTGCAAGCTCCTGCCTAAGGGTATCTACACGAGCTAGCAGATCAGAGGCTAACTGCATGGTGGCATAATGCTCATCAATATAAGCACTCATGTTGGCAAGACTGATAGTCATCTGGGATCTAACGGAAGTACTATCTGCAATGGCCACATCCCTAGCAGATAAGGCGGCATCCCGCTCCGCAATTAATGCATCCCTGGCTGATCTAGCTTCATCCCTCTCTAATAGAGCGGTATCTCTCTCATCAAGAGCTGTCAACATCGCGGCCCTAGACTGATCTCTCTCATAGGTCATCAGATGTAAGCTCTGCTCCAAATACTGTGCTGGATACTGAGTAACAGTGGTACTCGGGGTGGGAGAATCCATCACAAATGCTGGCAGCCCAGCAGTCAAATCATCGATGGGAATAATAGCCTCCCCTATAGGCTCCTCATCGTCAGAATCAATCCCACATGACTTGTGGATATCGCCGCACCGATCTGATCTCTATCTCCATCCATGCGGAATACTCTGCGAGAATAACACGGATGGTGACGATGAAAACTTAGCTGCTCTCACATGATCCCAACAGCATACAACCGGATCATCCTCCGCCGATAAGCGATTGTGAAGCGAAGTGACCGACTCACTGCCCTCTCATACAGATGAAAATCCTGAAATGTGTCAAACTAACACATAACAGCCAGTGGGTGGTAAGTAATCATACCCCTCAATCTAGCCAGAGGGAGATAATCTATGCCCGGAGCATGAGTAATGAAGCTGTAGGGTGAACTAAGCCCTGAACACGACAATATAGCAAATGGATCCCTAATCCCTGCCAGGAAAGCTGACCACGATGCAGCATCTGTACACTTCGTAAGCTGAAAGGAGTACGACATGGCTATATCATCGGTGAAACAAAACCCCTGTCGTCTAAATGTGCCAATCTGTCTCAATTGTGACATAAACCACACATACAAAGATGCCGAAGCTACTATAAACACTCCTCTTGGGATAAGTGCAAAGAAGATGTAGCTGACCTCAGAGTCTCTGCAATGATCATCGGTACAATGGTATGACCCTCCCTGAGAGCTCTCACTACCATAATGACGCCGATATCCAGCTCATCCATGTACCGCGACATGAAGACGTATGACAATACGCATAGAAGCAGTACATCTACTCTAGCTGAATGCCAATGGTCCTCCGGTGTGGTGAAATCCCTGGAATGCCGTGCATAGCTGTCCTCAGAGCCAAACCTGTCAAACAAGAAACGCTGGGATATCACGTGGCTGGATGTAATCTCAATCTGGACCACTCTACGTGTCAATCCAATGAGGGTCATGAACTGTCTGCTCATGTCTCCGATAGCCATATGCACGCAAGGTCTGTCCAGCGGCAGCATCATCAACCATGCATATTCCTCCAAAGTAGGAGTTAACTCCTGGGTCCTAAATCGAAAAATCTACCTCTCCGATACCCAGTGCTCTAGTATACCCTCTACAAATCCTATGGAAACCTGAAACATCAACAGGGTCATAGTATGCTGCAACAAATCATCTATAATCACCATGTCTGATGGTGATATACTATCATACCATGAACGCATACCAGATACCACCAAAAATGGTGGGGTATGATCAATGCGGCTAACTGTCGAAGAAGACATCTGTACGGGCCGTGTCATAAGACCATCCAGGGGTCAATGCTGAATATCTCTGGACATACATACATATGCATGTCATAATAACATGCATGATACAATAGATGGCAATATGATATAGGGAATGGAAAACTGTACATACATTCCTAAGTATATCATCATCTAATACACCTCTGTACAGCTAAAATACAGGGAAATGGGGCGAAGCTACCCAGTAACCAACAGAGGCCTATCAAAAGAGATAGCGAGAAATACAACAGAAAAATTCAATGGTGTCGATGTCTACATCATTGATCATCGCCCACTGATGTAACTCCTCTTGAGAAGTTCGGATCTTTATCTGGGGATGTCGGCCGATATAAGGGAGGAGGATCTCAGAAGCAAAGCCATATGGGTCACCCGAGGGGCCAGCGCCAGAGCTGGAAGGATCAAAAGTATCTGCCTCTGAAGGATCTCTGTCCAAATGCCGAATGAAAAAATGTGTCTGGTCCAACTGCTGGGTCAATCTGCCAATCTGTGTCATATGAGTCAGATCTCTGACACAGACTAGCCAATGCATCATCATCATGGATCCTGGAACCATATCCCCCATAAACTGTGTGGCGCGGGTCTGAGCTCCAATAGTACGAGGGATCCACCAATGCTGGAACATCTCCAGAGACCAGGGGCCCTCTGACAATGTAAAACCGTCAATCCCCATCAATGGGATGTTAATGATGGGTGACTGCAAAATAGGATAATAACGCCTGGCAGGAGGCAAGATCGGAATACAGATCTCTCCTGTAGTGCTCTTAATAGCACACTCTCCTAAATAGAGCTCTCATCCTCCATCTATGAAGAGAGGAATCCTGCAGGTGGAAATGACGTACTTTACTCCAGTCGGGTACCCATCCTCAAAACCAACTCCCAAATGCTCTCTAGAGTAGGGAATCAATGTGATGACATCGGCTGTCGACAACTCCAACTGTAGGCAAAAATGAGTGAAACCCTCAGCAACAGGGACCTCCGCCAGTATGGAATGATGCCATCTCTGTCTTCGTGGATAAGTATCTAAACCTAACATGCTCACAGGACGCAAATAGGGAAGCCTCTCATAGGCCCAAAATTTCCAACACAAAGGCAAACATCTGTTGTCAGTCAACACTCTTAACCTATACATGGGAAAAGACAAGAGAAACACTCATTAGAAAAAATGGGTAGAATCATAACCACGCCTCGGTCAAGCCCTGCGATCGCATGCGCATTCCCCTGAAGATATAGGCAAAGGTGTGGGAACCCCAATCATACTCTCCTATACGGTCCATGTGTTGAGTGGCGCTGATCAAAGCGAAGGACACTGTAGAGGAGTTATCTGCTATGAAGCAGCCCCTAATGATCATCAGGAACAATCACCGAAGAATGCGATCCCTGACTCTCACGTTATCGGGTATGGGCTCAATCAACAGCCCACTCATAGCATCTATGCTCAAAGGACCCATACGAATAGTCTTGCCCTTGAGCGCCTCCGCCGGAACTCCCAACAAGGATCTGACGGTAGTAGGGGTGATATCCGCCGTGCAAGGCACCGGCTCCCCTCCAAACTCCATACCTGTGATAAACCACCAATCCATCGGCGTCATCATCACCTCATAGTCTAGCAAATGGAGTGACTGAGTCTGGTGAAACCACCACTCAGACAATGCCCTGAGGTAACCCCAGGGACAACGACGGGGTAGAATGGAGAAGAACATCCCAAATCCCCAGCCATGGACGATCGCTCTGTAGTCATTATGCAAAGCCTGATATATAGAGTGGATGCTAAACCAGTTCCCTCGAGGCTCTGTAAAGCCGGGAACCTACATCAAATGCAGATCAACATCAGAATCCTTGACTCCTCATCAATAGGAAATAAGGAAGATTAAAGATCTAACTTCATACCTTATTTGTGTGCATGTATACTGAAGGATGCCTACTCAAGTCACCTAGAAGATCTGGGTTCGCCACTTGAATACCTGGAAATTCCCTACGGGGAACACGTACAACAGGAGTAGGAACCTCAATCGGTACATCCTCCTCCTCGTCCTCAACATTCGGCACTTCAACCCGAATAGGACGTATCACCACCTCTATTAAATGATGAGGATGTCTGACAGAACGATGTTGAGGCTCTTCAGAAGCTCTCTTCTGTACACCAGAAGTGGTCCTGCGGGAACTACTCGGCTGATCTGGATCCATAATATCTGGACAACAAGTCTCCAAATCACCTCAGAAAGGGTGTGGTAAATTCTTACCTGGAGCTTTTCAAAATGCATTATTTTAACATACATCTACAGTAGAGTTAAAAATGCATGACTACCCAATACCTACATTTTGGGAAAATTTTTCCATAGCCCCCTTTGTAAATGGGACTATCCACATGCATATAGGCATGACTAGGTGGCCATTCAGTAGCACACCTATACACAGTCATATACATCCTACATACATTATCACATCACAGTAAAAAATCCGTAAGTGTAGTCTAATTACCAGAATTATTTTACTTTTATGCCTTTACTCATTTATCCTCAGATAGGATAAGAAATGACAGTAAAAGGTGCCAATTTGACTGTTTCAAAAGTCAAATTTTTCAACATCATTATGTTCAGCATGGTTTAATACTAACATTTGATATTTTGAATATTTTTTATCAAGTCATATCAGCATGCATATTCACTACTATGTGTTTAAATGCATTTCATGTGATAAGTTATTTTCCAACGGATAGAAATTGGAAAAAATACATTCATACGTTACTAGGGCGTTGAAGAACGGCATGCGGTGGTAGAATATGCGAGAAAGTTGCGAACTCAAAGAGATCGAAGAAGAGCTCTCAGATTTCCCATTCACAAGAACTTGAAAATGACTTATGAAAGCAAGCTGTTGGCCTATACATAGGCATGGTTGGTCAGAAGCTCACTCATGCGCTCTCTTGCAGTGTACTGCAAAGACTTCTACATGGGTCCCACACCTCCGGCTCGCTCCAGTTAGAGTTGCAAAGGAGGTCTCACAAGCTGAAAAGGCCAAATCAGGAATAAAAATGCTATGCGATTGAGCGAAATAGCTTGAAATCCTGGTTTCTTGTCGGTCAGAGTTAAACTCCCGTCGTCTCAATGGTATTCGCTTGAATGCTGGGTATACTATAACAATGAGCTCAGCTTTCATAGATCATGCTCAGCAATACCCCACAAAGGTCCGATGCCATCATTTACAGGGTCACAACCCTAAACTTCCCCGGCGGGGGTTACAACACAAAACCACGAAATATCAAACCTCCCCGGCGGGGGTTACAACGCCGAAGTTATCAAATGATTGCGTATCCCCGGTGGGGGTCACAACGCACATCTTTCAAGCATCCAAGTATCCCCGGCGGGGGTCACAATGCACATCTTTCAAGTATCCACGTATCCCCGGCGGGGGTTACAACGCAATGCAACCATTGATACACACATCAATAAAGGTCAAGCAACCTTGACGTCATGTCAGCCGATGGCAAGTAAACCCATCGAAGAAACTTATCCACGTATCCCTGACAGGGGTTACAATGCAATGCAACCATTGATACAAACATCAATGAAGGTCAAACAACCTTGACGTCATATCAAATGATGGCAAGTAAACCCATCGAAGCAACTCATCTACGTATCCCCGGCGGGGGTTACAATGCAATGCTACCTTTGACACATACATCAATGAAGGTCAAACAACCTTGACAATGTACCCAATAGGGATTTATCCGGTGATACACACATCAATGAAGGTCGGGCAACACTGACGATGAAAAACTGTTGGCAGTAACTCCAACAGAATGAGGAAATATGTTATGCACATCCTCAAATAGACAAAGCCTTATTCCCACAGATCTCTTACACACAAGAGGTACCTATATGAAATATAAGCCAGTGTCTAGGATTCAAGACTTTGGTGATAGCCCCAACGTCAACATCCTTGGAGACTTAGATCGCATATCCAAGCCATCACTGATTGTCATCCCAACAGGATTACCTGACAATCATGCATCTTACATTTGCATCATGTTGCTGCATATAGCATCATGTTTATCTTGCTTGCATTTCAAGTGTCTAGGACTCTTTATCCTATCTATGCCTTGCATTGCATGAATTTGATAAAGAGGGGCATCTGTAGACACTCAAAATTTTCTACATGCCTGTTACTGACATTGCAGGATGACAGATTCGACTTTCAGAGATGACCCTGGAAGACAGCTGACATCCATTTCGAATACTATCGGAAGTTCAGTTCCAACCTAGAACATAAATCGGGAACATCAGTTCCAACCCAAAATTTAAACTGGGAATGCCATTTCCAATCTTGGAGATAACCCCGAGATACGCAAATCAAAAGACCAGCAACAACACTGGAGAGGAGAGTTCTATCTCGGCGATAACACCGCGACGCTTAGTTCCAGTCCCAGAAACAACACTGGGAGTAGCGATTCCATCTTTGGTGATAGCCCCAAGGGATGCCATTGCAGTTCCGGTGATAACTCCAGAAATGCTTGTTTCAAATACATGCGATCAGCTTTAAGCTTAGACCTCCTGCCGAGGCATTCATACCTCAGACTCGGAGCTAACAATGGGTAGATAGGCACACCCACAAATGACTAGCATTCAAACACTTGCAGCAGTCCAATCTCAGATGTAACCTTGAGCAACATCTGCTTTTCGCTTAAATTGGCGATAATCCCAGTGAGGAGTCAAAACGTCATCTTACCGCCTCAACGTTTTCTCTCACAAGATGATATCGCAGCATACCAATAAGTAGTCCAATCTCAGATGTAACCCTGAGCAACGTTTACTTTCAACTCAAATCGGCGATAACCCCGGTGAAGAGTCAAACTTCATCTTGCCCCTTCAACACCAGCGCGTCGTCTCAACACTTCATACATACATACATCCAATAATGTCCCACAAGAATCGAGGAGTAACAATCTCGAGTGACTATTACGCATGGCAGTACTTCGGATAGAATTTGAAGCTTGAAGACCATGGGCATAGACCCATCTTCCTGACTTCGTACAACCTGTAATCCATGTCATTGCGTAACTCTTGACACAAGCGATCCGAAGAAGGTCGAATATACCTCGTTCGGATGCTCGGATTGAAGTTCTGCAAGTTTGAGCGGACATTATAGTGCATGAGTGCACGTACTTTGAGACAACGGGACCCGCGAGGCTCGAATACACCACGACCAGCCGCAAGTACAACCGCGGCTGCCGTAGGTGTACCTGCGGCCATCCGTCTATAAATATGAGCCTTGGGGTCAGCCATTTGAAGGAGAGAAAGAGAGGAAAAGGCGAGGAAGCCCTGTCCATTTTACTCTGTATACACATCTTTTGAGTGTTTTCTCATCTTTAAACACTTGTTAGCTCACATATAGCTATCTTTTATTCGGCGGGAGCTGAGTGTTTATCCATTTAAAGTCATAGAAGTCTACATTGGCAGCCCACTGTAAGCCTTCTCACATTTTATAAAGCCTTCTTCTCATATTAGCACACACTGTAATACACATTGAGAGTCGTGGTTTTCATTTCTGTCTGTATATATATACTAATATATGTATATATTTCATATATGGACTAACATTATCGAGTTATGCTTCGATGGAGCCTAGACTTCGGTCTGGAGCGTTTATTTACTTTTGTATATATATATATATATATACTTATATATATAATTTTTGTCAAACATATCTGATGAGCCTGGATTTTACATCCTATGCATTTATTTACTATTTGATATATATATATATATATATATATATATATAATATATATATATATATATATATATATATATATATATATATATATATATACACTTATATATATAATTGTTGTCGGACATATTCGATGAGCTGGATTTACATCAAAGTGTGTTTATCGCTATATATATATATATATATATATATATATTTGTACATATATATATTTATATTTCTGTCAGGCCTGGAGTTTATTTCGTGGCCTTTTACAGCTTTATTTATATTTCTTCCTGCCTGGAGTTTACTTCGTGGCAGTTGATCGTTTTTACAGCTTTATTTACATTTTGTCCTGCCTGGAGTTTACTTCATGGCAGTTGATTGCTTTTACAGCTTTATTTACATTTCGATCCCCCATGGAGTTGCTTCGTGGTGGTTGATCATGTCCATATATATATATATATTTACCGCTTTTATATATTTACATTTCTGATCCCCCATGGAGTTGCTTCGTAGTGGTTGATCGTGTCAGATATATATATATTTCTGACTTTTATATATATAACGCTATCGCTTTCTATACAAATTGCAGATCATGTGAGCCTAGGAATCATGTGATCACAGATTCAGTCTACTGCATCTAGATTCGGTTCCCATGATGGACATTTTTCAGCTGTAAGCAGCATGTACATTATTTTACAGTGTCTGAATTTCCTTGGATGGCTGTCATGCCCTTGAGGAGTTAAGACATCAGTATATTATTTTCTCGAGAATGCTTCGCATCTCGAAAATAAAAGCAAACAAGCCGAACATTTAATAATAAAATGGAAGTATCAAAGGCCTCAATTACTATTGAGCACAGGGTTTGAAAAAACCTCTTTTACAAAACGTCATTGCTATATCTTGTTTAAAACTGAATTTTTCTATAAATTCAAACCCTATGTATATAGGTGCGAACGAGGTACAACACTACTTCCAAATAATTGCACATTGATCCACACACACACACACGCATTCATATAAAAGTTTCTTTGAGAAGTGATGGTCACCATGGCAACACGGATGTCGGGGGGTGCCTAACACCTTCCCTCCGCATAATCAAGCCCCCAGACCTAAATGAATCTCGATTTCACAGACCCGTTGTGACGCCCCCAAAATAGGTATACATCACCTATCTTGAGTCGCCAGATACATGGTACAAAATTCAAATACAACATAATTATACAACTGTCATGCAAAATACGACAAAATATAAACTGAGAGTTTTAATAAGAATATTTTCATCTAGACAATATCCACACTCAAAGGAGTCCTCATTACATTTATTGTCACACTATTTAACAGAATAGTGAGGACTACTAATGCTATCATCTGGACTGTCACTCCGTTCCCCGACTCGTCCCAGCTATATTCTCATTTCCTGAAGAGAACAGTGAAAGAAAGGGTGAGCTCAACTAGCCCAGTAAGAAATATTATGACCAAGATAATGCAGAATAAATTATCATTAGTCTTCAACAATGTTAAACTGATAAAATACAATAGACATCAAGTTTAACTGCAGCTGAATAAGCAATCCATTAAAAGAGTCAAGTAGAGAATAAAATCTACTATCTTTTATGATTTAAAAGGTTTTTCATCACTTTTATCGCTGAGACTCAGCTTAATAAATAATTCACATCATCCCTGCACTACAGCAAAGGATATTCATTAGTATCACGACCACAAATTATCCATGCACTACGGGCCAAGGATATTCGTGTATTCATCAATGGTCATGATCATGCCATAAAATAATTCATCTTTGCTCCCTTGGCCGAAGAGAATCCATAGCAATAATCAAACCAAAAACTGTCCATCAATGAACTACGGGCCAATGAGGACTTTTTCCATATCATTTGTAACATTACGGTCATGATTATACCGAATAATCCCTGGTCATAATCATACCAAGTCCATCTATGCACTACAGGCCATAGATGACTTTCAACAAAATATAAACACGAGGATGGTGATAATGATATAAGAATTCAATAAAACAAGTTCAAGAATTAAATTATCCAGGAACTAATAACGTCCAAATTGTCAACACGATACTTCTTTGTAGAGTAAAATTCAAGAATGCTTAGAAGAATATTTCCATGAAAAGATACTAGATGAATCGCAAATATCAAGGATATTCCACTAATTTCACGGAGTATAGAAGTCAAAACTTTAACCAACTGAGTATAATAAAGAATGGAATAACAAAAGAAATCACCATGCATGCGGTATTTAGATGATAGAAAGTTATTCTAACGAGAATAATAAATAATGGAACTAGGTCAGTAATAATAATACCGGCGGGATATTCCAATGTAATAATAAAGAATGAAATAACAACAAAATCACCATGCATGCGGTACAGGCAGACGAGTTATTCCAACAGAATAATAAATAACGGAACGTGTCAAAGTGAAATTCGCATCGACAGGATGTTCCAACAAAATAATAAAGAATGGAATAACAACAGAAACGCCATGAAATCCGGTCTATCTTCACACTCGGATTCCGTACGTCACGGTCCCATCTTCTTCCAAACATACATCATTATATAGCTAAATATAACAACATATACTCTCAAATCCCATGTTCTAAAAACCTTATACCCTTTTTCATTACAAATAATGATAAATACATTATTCATTTCATCTTACAAAAGTGACTTTTATTCACCACCAAGGATACATAACAGTTCTTCAAACTAATATAAAGTTCATTTAACTTATTATATATTACAAGTCTTCGCTCAATCTTCTCGCTCATCCACATTCTGAATGGCACTTCATCTGGATACCGTCAGCTTGATCTTTACGGGATCCTTAAGTTCTTCTAACATCATTCACTGAAAATGTTTTTTATTTAAAGCAAGTGTGAGCATTCAATTGCCCAGCAAGTCATAACAGTTGAACAAACATCTTCAAGAATTCAAACATTCTTTTAAGACTTCAATAACCGAAAAAGGTTATGAAGCAGCTTGAATAATAGGAATAGTCTCGATTCCTATCATTTTAAAACAATATTCACTTTAATTTTTAAATACTTTCATTCTTCTACCTTTTTCATACACATTCTATCTGGCTAGAATCATTAGCACAGACTTAACAATAACAGATCATGTATGAACATAGCATTCTCTTATTGAACAGTTAAATCATAGAACAGTTCATCTCATAGAAACACCTAAGTGTTCACATTGTGGCACAAGGCCTCATATGTTCTTCCCGTACGTTTCCCCCAAGAGTTGAGCAGTTAAAAGCTCTTCTCCGGCTTTTTTTTCCCTCCTTTGGCCACTGCTTATTTCTCTCTCTTCTTTATCTCTCGTCTTTGCTTGTAGCAGTTTCTGATACCGGCTCTTTGGTGGTCTACAGCATGCAAAGACCACCATCTAAGGCATGGTTGGTTGAAATACACGAGCTCTATCCCTAGAAAATTTCTTTAAGTGTTAAATCCAATTTGAGACGCTTACTTCCCGCTTTCATAACTTATTCGTTATAACTCGAAACGAGGTCGTTCCAAAGCCATTCTCTTCCTTATCTTACGTACTTCAATAACCCCAGGACAGAACTTCGTTCTTTTTACGTTTTTAACACTCTTCGTTTATTCGTCCGTAATTCGGTCATCCAAACTCAGAATTCATTCGTTCTTGAGTCCACGACTCACGGTTTCTATGTTCTCTTACATTCTTATAAAACCCTACATGCTCGGGTTCATTTACTAACTTTCTAATTCTAGTTTGTCTTTTACAAAATTTTTACAATAACTTCGTTATAGCTAAGTTTTAATCCGTTCTTCATGAACGTTTCTACCGTTCCTAACCAAGCAACAAACATCTAACTTATACGCGATTGTTTTAAACTTGTCCATCAACAACAAATATCCTACGATGGTTTTAAATTTGTCCATCAACAATGTTCTTCATGTTCTTCGCGTATTCTTCGTGTTCTTCGTTCGTTCTTCATTTTAATCAATATTTTGGATTACGATTTCACTTTTTATTGGAATTTAATGTTATAGATCATCATTCCTTACTTATTACACCTACTTATTGATATAATCTACTCGGATCGTTCTAATTCATTACGAATCTTATACTTTCTTAAGAAATTTATAAACTAAACTTTTAATTCTTATTTCTTTATTTTCTTACGATTTCAACCATATGAAATCATTTCTAACATCATTTACTTCTTATTCTTATTAATCTATGTTTTGAACATAAAAACTTAAGAAAAGTTAACTTAGGAGTTAGGTTTTAATACATTTCCTCTTTATTTTTCTTTCGCTAGACAAAACCGGCGATTTGCTAGTTTTTCTATTTCACGAACATTTTTGATCCGATCAATCATGCTCATGCTCTTCCTTCTCCCTCTCCATCCGAATCCTCTCTCTCTCTAGTGTAGGATTTTCAAAATCTCATTTAAATGAAATCTAGCTTCATATTTATAGATTTTCCAAAGCTAGGGCAAAATAGTCATTTCACCCCTAACCTCCTTACTATTCACACCTCCTTACTATTCATGAGTTAAGTGTTAAGTTAACTTAGCCCTTAAGTCTACTTAGCCTTTAAGTTACGTGGTTCCGTCTTTCGGGTTTTTGTCAAGCAGCTTTAAAAGCTGCGATTCTCGGAATCCAAATATTTTTGGATATTTCGTCTTTCCTTTACTGGATTAATTTTTACGTATTCTTGGATTTCAAAAGCGAAAAACACTTTTTGGCATTAAGCATTTTCCTTCACGTTTTACCCTAACGTAGTTAACGAAAGTGAAAAGTACAATGAAGACTTTTCGTCATTTTTATTAAATCTCGATTTTTGCGCATTTTTCGAGAAAAACTTTTATAAACTTACTTAACTTTTCAAGATATATTATCGTCAAATCTTTCGATTTGAATGTCATTTCGACATACCGAACTCTCAAAACGGCTTAGGTTATTCAAACCCTAACCCTTATGTTTCGTCAGGTGAATTGTGCCTATTTCGTCTTTTTCCTCGGAAATATTTTTGTCTTAAAAATTATTACTCGTTCAGTCTAGCTCACAGCTAGAATCCTCCCGAATTATAATCATCCTAGGTTCTAGAACGATTAATAAACACATAGCACATAATATTATTAATAAAAATTTATTTTATTAATAACTAATTCTTTAAACTTAAATTCTGGAAAAAATCCGAATTTTCGGTTCGTTACAACAACAGAAATCACCATGCATGCGGTACTTCACATAGATAGGTTATTCCAACTGAATAATAAATAACGGAACCGGTCCCACAGTAAACGCATGCATGAGGATATTCCAAATGAATAATAAAGAATGGAATAATGTAAGAATTTCACCAAGTATAGGGTAGCAGCGTATATAGGTTATTCAACAAAATAATAAAGAATGGAATAATGAAGTTCTCTTCATGAATACTGAAAGATATAATACCCTTACCTTATAAAGAAGAGTACTCTCACTCGACGGTAGGGCGGGGATATACTTGAATAAACTTGCACTACGCTCAAAGCTTTCTTAAACGCTAAAGAAATACGCTTACGATTATAGAAGAAGAATTCTCTCTACAATTTCTCTCTCTAGAGTTTCAGTGAATTCGTAAAAAATAACGAAGGAATGAGCTTCTATTTATAAAAGAATGGACTAAATAGTAACCAATCTATGAACGGTCCATATTGATTTACTTTTAAACGGACAGTCCAGATTGGTTTACAATAAAATATAATATATTCTATTTATAATCTAATAAAATGAATAACTTTATAAAAGTATTCTGTTTTATATAAAAAGATTTTACTATGCAAACACTATGCAGGCACTATGTAAACACTATGCATAATAAAATATAATATATTTTAATTATTGTCTAATAAAACAAATTACTTTATAAAATTATTCATTTTTATATAAAAGTTTTTACTATTAGCCTAATAAAGCGAATAACTTTATAAAAGTATTACATTTTATATAAAAGTTTTTCCGCTTTTATTATATTAATAATACTAATAAAACAAAACTCTTATATATATATATATATATATATATATATATATATATAATAATCGACAATAATTGAATCCAATAACGTGAGATACTATGCAGCAACTACTGTAGCAATAATTGAACAAAATTGAGTGACTTCTCACGTAAGCATCAATAATCAATACCATGTACTACTATGCAACCACGTGTATTACTGTACTTTTACTACCGGGTAGTTCAACAGTTTTAACGGTAAAACTTCCGCTGTTATTTTCATAAAAATATTTTTGTCATTTTTTCAATCCAACAATAATTCCGTTGTGGTGTCCACCAATGATTGTGCCATTGTACGAATATTCTCTGCTAAAACGAATATTGCCCGACCAATCGAATATAATACAACAACTTGCATACTTTACAAAATTTATAAATACTACCCACAACTATAACATTATCTCAAATCCATACCATAATATTAAAAAAAATATTTCGAGAAAATTAAATCTTTATTCGTAAAATTTGGGATTTTACAATCTCCTCTCCTTATGAAATTTTGCCCTCGAAATTTACGTACGTACCTGGTATGCTTAACAGATGAGGACACTTTGTCAGATTTTTACTCTTGAGGTATAACCTTTAAGCGTTGAATACGATCCTTCTTATTCAAGATTTTAACACGTATTTCCTCATACGTTAAATCTTCAGCTATCTCGTTCGGTTCTAAATCAATAATGTGGTTCGGGTCGTCCACATATTTACGTAACATTGATACGTGAAAAATGTTATAAACACGCGACATACTTGGCGGTAAAACGAGTCTTTAGGCTATAGTTCCTACTCGATCGAGGATTTCAAATGGGCCAATAAAATCGATGGTTGAGATTTCCTCTCTTCATCGATTCTTGCTTCTAAAATAACGCCCTCTTGAACCTTCTTCTTCACATTCATCAGCTCTGAGTATATAGCTTGAGCGGGTTTAAAATTATCGATTAAAGTCGATTCTACTCGTATATTCGTTATTTTCACGTAGGTTCGTATATTCACACTCATAAACGCATACGATCTTCTACTCAACGCATCAGCTACCACGTTTGCTTCTCCACGATGGTATTGAATGGTACGATCGTAATCTTCAATAGCTCGTGCCAATGTCTTTGGCGCATGTTACGTTCGTTTTGGGTGAAGAAAATATTTGAGGGTTTAAGAAATGGGTTTTGTACTGGGGTCAATACAAAATTCGATTTTACGCTCTAGGGGTAGGCTAAGAAGTCTTCAAGAATACATCAGGAAATTTATTAACAATAGAAATATCATTCACAACTGTGATTCTCATCCAAGACTTGGATAACACGTCGCATTGATGCTTATCAACTTGCCATCGTTATTCACAACGTCCCCTACAGAAAGTCTGGCTTCGGTGCATTCCACACAAGGAAATCAACAATGAAAGGACCGGGGCTCTTTACTTATGGCTTGATATGACAATGATTGACTTTAGTGGTTTGGTTGCTTGAATTTGCATAACAGGTTGGTTAGGAATATGAAAGCTAACAACCTTACTAAAAGTATGATGAGTAGTCAACCAATCGATTCCTAAAATCACATTAAAGGCAAGTATTTTCAAAGAAATAAGATCGACAGGTAACATGAAAGTGTTGATTTGAATCAAACAAGATTTATAAATAGTGGAGGTAACGAAGGTTTCTCCCAACTTAGTTTCAACAGATAAATCAATGTCTAACTTCTCCGGAGTTAAATTCAAACATTGAACACAACTAGGTGAAATGAAAGAGTGAGTAGAACCGGTATCTAACACGGTATAGACTTCGCAAGAGTTTATGATTAACTTACCCGTGATAATTTTATTTAGGTTCCTCGTCACGAAAAAAAAACGCTCTCTCTTAAATTACCGGCTTTGGCTTGTCTGGGGCATCCTTTGGCATCACCATCCCAGCTAGACTTGACTTTACCATACGACAAAATCGAGCTAGGTGACCTTCTCTTCTGCAATTAAAACACGTTTTGGATTGCTGCGTACAGTTTGGACGAATGTGTCCCTCCTGTCAGCATTTGAAACATACGATCGGTGGTCGTTCTTCTTCCTTTGAAACGGGTCAAAAGTCTGCTTGTCCTTCCATCATTATTGAACCTTCTCTTCTTAAAATTTCCACTTCTATTATCTTGGCCATGATTACCACTGAAGTGGTTACCATTCATAGCATGATAATTTCCCCCACGATGGTTATCATTGTTACGATGACCGTTGCCACCGGTACGATTATTATCATGTTGTTGGCCGTTGCCTTTTGGTTGTGCTGACTCATTATCGCGCTCCAATAACTAAGCCATATTCACAACATCTGAATATAAACAAAGTTTGTGAGAAATGAGGTATTGACGTATATTGGGTTTCAAACCTCTTAGAAACATTCGCGTCATTCGCTCCTCATTATCGCCCAAATGGGATGCAAACCGAGACAACTCAGCAAACTTAGCCTCGTACTGCGACACGGTCATATTGTTTTGCTCCAGCTTGATGAACTCCACCTCCTTCATGTGACGAATACTTTTGGGAAAGTACTTGTCATTGAACAACTCTTGGAATTTCTCCCAAGACATCTTGATTGCGTCAGGCTGGGTACGTTTTACAAATTCCCACCAATGATCTGCTTCTTCACGCAACATAAAGGTGGCGAATGGAACTTTTTGCTCCTCTGAGCATTCCAAGACATCAAATATCTTGGTGATCTGCTTAATCCACGTCTCTGCCTTAAGTGGGTCTGGCTTTCCCAAAAACTCCGGTGGTCCCAGCTCCATGAACTGCTTAGCGGTGACCAACCGTGGGTTGCCATTGTTTCCACCTACATTATGAACAGGAGTCTCTCTCGTTTGGTGTTGCATGTATTCTAAAAAGCTTCTAAACTTACCATCGTTCGTCATTTGATCAGTGTTGTTATTTACAGGAGGATTATCGCCTTCCTGTTGCACATTATCCTGATTATTAATTTGTGGAGACTCAACGGTCTCCTGTGCTCCATTGCTAGTCTCAAAATTTTCGGATGCCATTTTCAAATACTACAACAAAACAAGGGTTAAATAACATATCACATATTATCCCTATACTCTGATCGACCAATTAAATACCAAATAAACTTAGGTAGGTCATCATACTAGAAGAAAAATTCTGTCTCTCCCTCCTAGTTCTTGTCTCACATCTCACCTGAGATCATATCCCTAAGCTTTGATACCAACTGTGGCGCCCCCAAAATAGGTATACATCACCCATCTTGAGTCTTGGATACATGGTACAAAATTCAAATACAACTTAATTATACAACAATGCGTGTAAAATACGACAAAACATAAATCGAGAGTTTTAATAAGAATATTGTCATCTAGACAATATACACACTCAAAGGAGTCCTCATTACATTTATTGTCACACTATTTAATGAGAATAGTGAGGACTACTAATGCTATCATCCGGTATGTCACTCCGTTCCCGACTCGTCCCGGCTATATTCTCATTTCAAGAGAACGGTGAAAGAAAGGGTGAGCTCAACTAGCCCGAAGAAGAAATATTATGACCAAGATAATGCGTAGAATAAATTATCATTAGTCTTCAACAATGTTAAACCGATAAAATACAATAGACATCAAGTTTAAGCTGCAGTGAATAAGCAATCCATTAAAAGAGTCAAGTAGAGAATAAAATCTACTATCTTTTATGATTTAAAAGGTTTTCATCACTTTTATCATTTGGGACTCGACTTAATAATAAATAATTCACATCATCCCTGCACTACAGCAAAGGATATTCATTAGTATCACGACCACAAATTATCCATGCACTACGGGCCAAGGATATTCGTGTATTCATCAATGGTCATGATCATGCCATAAAATAATTCATCTTTGCTCCCTTGGCCGAAGAGAATCCATAGCAATAATCAAACCAAAAACTGTCCATCAATGAACTACGGGCCAATGAGGGCTTTTCCACATCATTTGTAACATTATGGTCATGATTATACCGAATAATCCTTGGTCATAATCATACCAAGTCCATCTATGCACTACAGGCCATAGATGACTTTCAACAAAATATAAACATGAGGATGATGACAATGATATAAAAATTCAATAAAACAAGTTCAAGAATTAAATTATCCAAGAACTAATAACGTCTAAATTGTCAACATGATACTTCTTTGTAGAGTAAAATTCAAGAATGCTCGGAAGAATATTTCCATGAAAAGATACTGGATGAAGCGCAAATATCAAGGATATTCCATTAATTTCATGGAGTATAGAAGTCAAAACTTTAACCAACTGAGTATAATAAAGAATGGAATAACAAAAGAAATCGCCATGCATGCGGTATTTCGCATAGACAGGTTATTCTAACAGAATAATAAATAACGGAACTGTGTCAAAGTAAATACGACCGATGTGATATTCCAATGTAATAATAAAGAATGGAATAACAACAAAAAATCACCATGCATGCGGTACTTACATAGACAAAGTTATTCCAATGAATAATAAATAACGAAACAGGTTTGGCGAAATTACTTGCCAAGCGAGGATGTTACAACAGAATAATAAAGAATGGAATAACAACAGAAATCACCATGCATGCGGTACTTCACATAGACAGGTTATTCCAACAGAATAATAAATAACGAAACCAGGTCCGACATAAAATGCACAGATAGGATATTCCAACATAATAATAAAGAATGGAATAACAGAAGAATTTCACCAAGTATAGGGTACCCCGCGTATAAAGGTTATTCCAACAGAATAATAAAGAATGGAATAATAGAAGTTCTCTTCATGAATACGAAAGAAATAATACCCCTTACCTTATAAAGAAGAGTACTCCAACGGTAGGGCGGGTATATACTTGAAGAAACTTGCACTATGCTCAAAGCTTTCTTAAACGCTAAAGAAATACGATTAAGATTATAGAAGAAGAATTCTCTCTATAGTTTCTCTCTCTAGAGTTTTAGTGAATTCGTAAGAAATAATGAAGAAATGAGCTTCTATTTATAGAAGAATGGACTGAATAGTAACCAATCCATGAACGGTCCATATTGATTTACTTTTGAACGGACTGTCCAGATTGGTTTACAATAAAATATAATATATTCTTTTTATAATCTAATAAAATGAATAACTTTATAAAAGTAATCTGTTTTATATAAAAAGATTTTACTATGCAAATACTATGCAGGCACTATGCAAATACTATGCATAATAAAATATAATATATTTTAATTATTGTTTAATAAAAAAATAACTTTATAAAAGTATTCTGTTTTATATAAAAAGTTTTTAGTATTAACCTAATAAAACGAATAACGTTATAAAAGTATTCTATTTTTTATAAAAAGTTTTTCTATTTTATTACATTAATAATACTAATAAAAAAAACTCATATATATATATATATATGACAATCGACAATAATTGAATCCAATAACGTGAGATACTATGCAACAACTACTGTAGCAATAATTGAACAAAATTGAGTGACTTCTCACGTAAGCATCAATAATCAATACCGTGTACTACTATGCAACCACATGTATTACTGTACTTTTACTACCGGGTAGTTCAACAGTTTTAACGGTAAAACTTCCGCCGTTATTTTCATAAAAATATTTTTGTCGTTTTCTCAATCCGACAATAATTTCGTTGTGGTGTCCGCCAATGATTGCGCCGTTGTACGGATATTCTCTGCTAAAACGAATATTCCCTGACCAATCAAATATAATACAACAACTTGCATACTTTAAAAAATTTATAAATACTACCCACAACCATAACATTATCTCAAATCCATACCATAATATTAAAAAAAATATTTCAAAAAAATTAAATCTTTATTCGTAAAATTTGGGATTTTACACCCATTTAGCAGTATCACATCACTGGGTCAATGTGCAAACCTTTTCAGTTGCGTTGGTGCAACCAGTTAAATACACCAACTGGCGACTCTTAAAGTCAAATCGTCGACATTATACATGTCGGACCTTTTTCACTTATTTTTTCAAACAAATCTCATATTAACATGAGAACACCAAATAATAAGTAACATAAAGGGACACTCAAAAATCCCGACATCGACAAAATACACCAACTAGACGAATGTTTCAAGTTGATATCCAATTTATTGGTATAGTCTAAGATATTTGATTCGGCTAAGACAAATGGTATGTCATGTTTAAAAGAAAATTGAGCTTTCTTTGAGAAGTTGTGCCAAACCAAATTGCTTTGGTACAAAATCTATTGTTTAAGTCTGAGGTGAACATACCCTAAAATGAGGTTATACGATGGGTTGATTGCCTACGTATGAAAGAGGCATTTTACCTTCTTGGTGATTGTAAACTGACCGTGAAAGAAGGGTTACGGCCAAATGCTGTTAAACCTAGTAAGAGTTCATGGTCGATTTGACCCCTCAACAAAAGTATGAAATGTGTTAAAGGAATTCTTATGTTCCTCGTTATTCATTCCACTTCATAATTCTTGATAAGTTATGAAGGTTAGGGAATGTTTGAAAGATAAGAACTTCTTTAAAGGGAAGTTGAGAAGAAGGGTATGTTGAAATTTTGAGGATGAAATTCTGTGAAGAAGGAGTGAATATGATGACCCGAGTATAGGTGTGGTTTTAAGAAATTTCGAGGATGGAATTTTTATAAGGGGGGAAGTGTAACAACCCGGAGAATCCGGATTGTTTAGAATTTAAGTTTAAAGAATTAGTTATTAATAAAATGAATTTTTATTAATAATATTCTGTGCTATGTGTTTATTAATCGTTCTATAACCTAGGATGATTATAATACGAGACGATTCTGGCTACGAGCGAGTAAGAATTTTCAAAAAGAAAATAAAAGTTTTCCGGGAAAAAAATATTTCTCGAAAAAAAGACGAAATACGCACTGTTCACCTGACGAAACCCTATGGGTTAGGGTTTGAATAACCTAAGCCTTTTCGAGAGTTCGGTATGTCGAAATGACATTTCGTTGAAAGATTTGACGATAATATATCGTGAAAAGTTAAGTAAGTCAATAAAAGTTTTTTCTCGAAAAACGTGCAGAAATCAGACGAAATAAAAATGATGAAAAGTACTATTATGTACTTTTCATTCGTTTAACTACGTTAGGGGAAAATGTGAAGGAAAACACTTAACATCAAAAAGTGTTTTTCAGTTTTTTGGAGATTCGAAGAATGTGTAAAAGTTAATTGGTAAAGGAAAGACGAAATACCCAAAAATATTTGGATTCCGAGAATTACAGTTTTTAAAAATGTCAGACGAATCCCGAAAGACGAAACCACAAAGCATTCTAGGAGAAGCTTCTTGAATAGTAAGGAGGTGGGAATAGTTACTTTAGGAAGCCTATTTTGCCCCTAGCTTTGGTTTTCTATAAAAGGAAGCCTTAATTCATTTGTTGGTGATTTTGAAAATCACCAACACTTGAGAGAGAGAGAGAGAGATTTCGGATGGGAAGGAAAAGGAAGAGGAAAAGTTAGTTAGTGAGCAAACTTTGTCCAACGGGAGGATATTAAAGAAGAAAGGTAATCCGAAACCTAACTTCTATATAAATTTTCTTTAAGTTTTATATGTTCAAGACACAACTTAATGAGAATAGAAGTAATAGATGTTAAGAATGATTTCATATGGTTGAAATCATTAGAAAATGAAGAAATAAGAATTAGAAGTTCAGTTTATAAATCTCTTAAGGAAGTATAAGTTTGGTAATGAATTTGAACGATTCGAATGAATCATATAAACGATTCAGGGAAATAAGTAAGGAATGGTGTTTTATAACACCTAATTCCAAGAAAAAGTAAAATCATAATCAAAATATCGATTAAAAATGAAGAACGAACGAAGAACGCGATGAACACGCGAAGAACGTTGTTGATGGACAAATTTTAAACCATCATAGTATAACTTGTTGTTGACGGACAAGTTTAAAACCATCGCGTATAAGTTAGTTGGTTATTGCTTGGATAGAAATGATAGAAATGTTCATGAAAAATGTATTAAACTTTGCTATAACAAAGTTATGGCAAAAATTTCATAAAAGACGAACGAGAAGTAGAAAATTTGTAAATGAACCCGAACGTGTAGGGTTTTATAAGAATGTAAGAGAACATAGAAAACATGAGTCTTGGACTTAAGAACGAACAAGTTCCGAGTTCGAATGACCAAATTTCGGATGAACAAACGAAGGACGTTAATAACGTAAAACAAATGAAGGAGGAAATTTAAGCTAATCAAATGGCATGTTAACGGATTCAGAATACATTTCTGTCCGAGGAAAGTTGAAGGACGTAAGATAAGGAAGAAAAATGGCTTTGGAACGACCGCGTTCTGAGTTATAACGAATAAGTTATGAGATTGTGAAGTAAGTGTCTCAAACATTTTCCAACACTTAGGAAATTTTTCTATGTTTTAAGCCTGGCGCCACAGCGCCAACCATTCCTTGGGAGGCGGCGCCGCAGCGCCAGACCAAGGAAGTAGACACTGAAGACTCGCACCGCAGCGCGAGAAATAACAAAGGAGGGTGGCACCGCAATGCCAACCCGGATAGTCAAGCACTACATTATGGCGCTGCAGCATGAATATAAAGAGGGGGACCGGTGCCGCAGCGCTGGTGTAGAGCCAAGCCCAGAGAAGAGCTTTTGATTGCTCAACTCTGGGGGAAAGTAAAATGAAAGATAAAAATATATAGTTAATTGAATGTAACACTTAAACAAGTGATTTAAACCTTTAGTAAAGGTTGAACGAAAAGATTAAACGAGATTAAAAGATAGAAAATGTAAAACGCAACGCTGTTGCGATGAACGATCAGTCTTAGCATACAACGAACACTATGACTTCAACATTAAGAAATAATAATGAATGTGGGGTTAATGTAATGGATAACGAAAGAAGTAAGTAAGATATGAATTATCAAGAAAGCCATAGGGAATAAGAAATTGACTTAACAAACATTATATTTTAATGGTTCGAATAAGTTAAGCTAAGTTTAGGTTGTGGTACAATCGTAATCTTTGATGCTTGAAATATGGGAGCTGGGCTAAACAATTCCTTCAGAGAGCGAAGGTATATACGAAATTGGCGACCGATCTAACTCACTGTGAAAGACAATGTAGATGATACGGGAACTTGTTTGTTGGTTGTTTATGGGAAACCACACAGAGTACCATATGGACTACTAGCAAAGACACGACGTGTGCTGAGTCCTAGAAGTGTTATAAGAAGAATATAAGAATGAAAATCATCAAAGATGATGAACGTATGAGTAAGACATCTCTATATGTCATGAAGTCATAAAGCGATAAAGAAAGTTAATCGTGTAAACTTAGATTGCAAGAACGCGAACCCTAAGAAGTAAAGTTAAACTTAAACCAATATATAAGTCAAGTATATGACTAATTGGTGTATGTGTTATTTTCCTTATGTGCTACATATGAATTGGAATGAGCAGTTCAGCATAAACTATAAGCTGTAGCTGTGCGTAAGGCAAGTTTCCTAACTTCATTCATATTTTAAATGAATGCTAGTTTCTTAAACTTCTCAGATGTTGAACTTGAGAAGTTCTGTCTATGTGCGAATGTGCAATATTTGTACAAGGTGGTAGAACGAATGAGGCCTTGACTTCGGTGTTTCTATGAAATGAGCTGTTCTGTGGTTCAATTGTTCAATATGAGAATGCTCTGTTTATATATGAACAGTTATTGTTAAGTCTGTGCTAATGATTCTAGCCATACAGGATATGTATGAAAAGGTAGAAGATTGAAAGTAATTCAAAGTGAATGTGATTAATGTTTTAAAATGATAAGAATCAGAATTATTCCTATTATTCAAGCTGCTTTATAACCTTTATTCTATTATCGAAGTTCTAAAGGAATGTTTAAATTCTTGAAGTTGTTTGTTCAACTGCTATGAATTGCTGAGGAATTGAATGCTCACACTTGCTTTAAATAATAACATTTTTAGCGTATGAATAGAAGAACTTAAGGATCCTATAAAGATTAAGCTGACTGGTATCCAGACAAAGTGCCATTCAGTATATGAATGAGTGTGAAGATCAAGTGAAGATTTGTAATAAAAAATAGTTAATTAAACTAGTTTAATGAACTATTATGTATCCTTGGTGGCGGATGAAACTCACTCGTGTAAGATGTAAAGAATAATATAATTATCATTATTTGTAATGAATGAGGTTATAGGGCATTAGAACTTGGGAATTGAGAATGTATGTTGTTATATTTCACTATATAATGATGTATGTTTGGAAAGAAGTGGGATCGTGACGTACGGAATCTAGGTATGAAGATATACCAGATTTCGAGGCGTTATAGAGGATGTTCCTGCTGTAGATCTTTCCACTACTCGCCTGGACCTTCCCGATATACATGTGATGATTCCCGATCTGTTAGGCGACTTGAGACGCCATCCATCGATCCATCTATAAGCTAATGATGTACTAGAGGTTTTCATTTTTTTGAATAACTCTTATCTTCCATTTCTAGCAATGGTTGAACCTTGATTTGAATATGCAGGTTCCCAGGTTTACTCAGTTACGGGGGAACTAGTTTAACATCCATTCTCTATATAGGAGCCTTCATCCTGATTAGCAGGCCATTGTACATTCCTGGGGCTTCTAGGCATTCTTCTCTATTGTACCACAACGTTGTCCGTGGGGTTATTTGAGAGCTTTGTCTGAGCCCTGGTTTCACCAGACTTAGTCTCTCTATTTACTGGACTGTGAGGTGATGATGACACTAATAGATTGGTGGTTCATCACTGGATTAAAGTTTACAAGGGAGCTGGCTCGTGCCCTTAGTGGCTAACATTTCACCAGCTACAGTTTGATCGCTCTTAGGAGTTCCTCCTTCGGTCCTCAAGGGTTGGGTTGTTCGTTCTGGCCTGTTGAGCATTGATGCTTCGAGTGGAGCTTTCTCCGAACCTCTGCCTGCTGATCAGAGGGATATAGATCGCATTCTTTGGCAATTGTTCTTGATCATCATTAGGGGTTATTTTGAAAGTAGTATGCATACAAACCAATCATGTATGATGATAAAGCATATACTTTGTAATCAATCTTATTTATTTATTAATAAAAGAATTATTTATTAAAGGCATTTAATTATCAACATGGTGCTGTTTTAATAATATGTGATAAACCCATAGTTTTAAGCAATGCTTTTAGAATCATGATGAGATCATTCTAATGAGACCTAAATTCTTAGATAGCTTAAAACTAAAATGTTCCCTATTAATGGATTACTAAAAAGGGGATTAGTGAATCCGGATAGATTGGTACGTACGTTGCTTGCTCATTGGATGAGGATGATTGATCTCATGATCATTTGTGTGGAGACACTAAAGCAAGTATGTAGGTGCTTATTAGAGAATAAGTTCACTGAACGTGACTCTCTAAGGAATACCTAATGGAGTTTTACTTACCTGTCAATAGGAATTCCTGTAGTGATAGTAGTACAAATGATGCTTAGACTTGAGATCATCATAGTATCTTATATATAATGAATTGCACTTTGACTTATTCCTTAAGACCTGCCGACGTCGGGATTTTTATTGTCCCTTTTCTGTTCTTGTCTTTTGGTGTTCTCATGTTAGGTGAGATTTGTTTAAAAAAACAAGTTGTGAAATGGTCTGACATTTATATGTCAACGATTTGACTGTAAGAGACACTAGTTGGTTTTTTAAATAGTTTTACCAACACAACCGAGAAAAGGTTTACACATTGACCCAATGATGTGACACTGCTAAACGAGTCTGTGAAACCAAGATTAATTAGGGTCCAGGGACTTTCTTATGCGGAGGGAAGGTGTTAGGCACCCCCTGAAAGTAGTATGCACACAAGCCAATCATGCTTGATGATAAAGCATATACTTTGTAACAATCTTATTCATTTATTAATAAAAATTATTTATTTATTAAAGGCTTTTAATTATCTACATGATGCTGTTTTATAATATGTGATAAACCCATAGTTCTAAGTAATGCTTTTAGAATAATGATGATGATCATTCTAATGAGATCTAAATTCTTAGAAAGCTTAAAACTAAAATAGTTCCCAATCGTTGGATTATTAAATTGGGGATTAGTGAATCCGGATAGATTGGTACATACGTTGCTTGCTCTTTGGATGAGGATGATTGATCTCATAATCATTTGTGTGGAGACACTAAAGCAAGTATGTAGGTGCTTATTAGAGAATAAGTTCATTTGAGCATTGGCTCGCTAAGGAATACCTAATTGAGTTTTACTTGCCTGTCAATAGGAATTCCTGTAGTGATAGTAGTACAAGTGATCCTTGGACTTGAGATCTTCATAGTATCTTGTGTATGATGAGTTATACTTTGACTTATTCCTTAAGACCCTTAGGGTATATCAAAGGGTATGCTTGGGTATAATAAGTTATACATGGAGATAATGTATGATCAATAAAGAATCTACCACTTCTAGTAAAAGAAGAGAAATGTCCTATGTGATTCGATAAATGACAACTCAGTAGTCCTTGGCCAAGGCAGAATGAAATTAGAAAGGAGTTTCTAATTTGCATTATTTGGGGTTGTGCATTTAAGAGTCGAAATGCATATAATTAAATAAAATAAGACTTGACAGTAATTCCATGTCTTATATTTAACTGGGACATTGTATGGTGGAAGGATTGAATTGTACAGTAACTATTTACTCAAAGGTTCTTTTATGATTAATGTTGAAATCTATATTATCTAGAAAGTCGTTGATCGCTAGGGAGACTTATCCCTATTGTAGAATAAATATTATTTATTTAAATAAGATTAGAATTGTTCTAATTGATTTATTCACAACCGGTTTAGTATGGAGAACCTAAAGGGTCACACCATAAAAGGAAGAATAATTATTTAAGAAGTTATTGGCATAATCGTAATAATATGTTAAGTATATTTAATTTAATCAATGGTGATAGAATGAATTAAATAGCTTAATATTTATTATTTAATATTTTGGAAATATTAAATATAAATTAATAAGAGGAGACTTATTATTATTATTACTATTATTATTATTTAATTCCTAAAGGAGTTTGGGAATTAATTAATAAAAGTACTCTCAAATATCTTAATAGGATTAGGAGAAAAATTAATTAAAAGAGTTTAATTAATTATCCCTAATAAGATTAGGGAGCTTAATTAATTAAAAGAATTTAATTAATTAAAATTAAACCCAATTTCTTAATTGTTAAGGAGGGTTGTCTACATCTATAAATAAGAGGAGTCTTATTATTATGGGGGATAGTGGTTGTTGACTTTTTAACAACAGACGTTATTCCAATTGTTGGTTAGTACGCTCCTTTTCTATAGAGATAGAAAAATTAGGGTTTTGCCAAATACCAATCTTCTTGAATCCTTCTTCTTCCTTGGTGGATAACCTCTAGAGGCCAAACACTTGGGTGGCTAACGTTGATCAAAGTTAGGAACCAAACCTGGTGGATTCAAGTTGAACGCGAAAAGGATTGGAGGTGAACTTGTACCTGAGGAAGCTCGGATCTTCAAGGGTATGATTCTTGTTCTTTCTTTTTCGCTTAATTAATAATTGTGCATAAAGGGTGATCCGGGTATATGGTTTGTAAAATTTTTAAACTCTGATTTTTACACGTTTCTGCTTATTTTGTGCAATTTGATTGCGTTCATGAATATTACAAACCTAACACCCCCTGACATCCGTGTTACCACGGTTACCGGTACTTTTTAATTAAACTGTTATATGAATATGTGTGTGGGGGAAATATATGCGATTATTTGGAAGTATTGCTATGCCTCGTTCAAAACCTATATACACATGGTTTGAATTTGTATAAAAATTCAGTTTTAAACAAGATATATCAGTGATGTTTTGTAAAAAAGAGGTTTTTTAAACCCTGTGCTCAATAGTAATTGAGGCCTTTGATACTTCCATTTTATTAAATATTCGGCTTGACTGATTTTATTTTTGAGATGTGAAGCATCTTCTAGAAAATAATATATATAGAAATGCCGAACTCCTTGTGGGCATGAAAGCCATCTAAGGAAATTCAAACACAAGTGAATAATATACAAGTCGCCATAATTTGAAAATGTCCATCACGGAATCGAATCTAGATTGATGAGATCAATCTCGATCACATGATTCCTAGGCTCACATGATGCATAATTTATATGAAAGCGATAAGCAATTATATATATAAAGTCGTAAATATATATATACGAGACATGATCAACCACTACGAAGCAACTCCATGGGGGATCAGAAATGTAAATATATAAAAGCGGTGAATATATATATATATATATATATATATATATATATATATATGGATATGATCAACCACCACGAAGCAACTCCATGGGGGGATCGAAATGTAAATAAAGTCATAAAAGTAATCAATCGCCATGAAGTAAACTCCAGGCAGGACAAAACGTAAATAAAGTTGTAAAAATGATCAATCGCCACTTAAGTAAACTCAAGAAGGATGAAATGTAAATAAAAAGTCAGAAAAGGCCACGTAAGTAAAACTCTGAACTGACATGAAATGTAAATATATATATGTACAAATATATATATATATATATATATATATATATATATATATATATATATATATATATATATATATATATAAGTAGTAAACACACCGGATGTAAATCCAGGCTCATCAAATATGTCCGACAATAATTATATATATATATATATATAAAAGCGAGTAAATGCACCGGATGTAAAATCCAAGCTCATTTTATATGAAATAGGCACTATTCACCCGACGAAACCTAAGGGTTAGGGTTTGAATAACCTAAGCCGTTCCGAGAGTTCGGTATGTCGAAATGACATTCCGTCTAAAGATTTGACGATAATATATCATGAAAAGTTAAGTAAGATGATAAAAGTTTTTCTTGAAAAATGTACAGAAATCGGACGAAATAAAAATGACGAAAAGTACTGTTATGTACTTTTCACTTGTTTAGCTACGTTAGGGGAAAACGTGAAGGAAAACGCTTGACACCAAAAAGTGTTTTTTTCAATTTTTCAAAAATCCAAAGAATTCGTAAAAGTTAATCGGTAAAGGAGATACGAAATATCCAAAAATATTTGGATTTTGAGAATCACAGTTTTTAAAACTGTCGGACGAAACACGAAAGACGGAAGCACGAAGCTTCCAAGGGAAGCTATGTAAGGAGGTGGGGCGGCCACTTGGCCACCAAGTAAGGGTGGTGGCCAAGTAAACTAGGTGGCTAAGCTTTGAATAGTAAGGAGGTTAGGGGTAAAATGACTAAAATACCCCTAGCTTTGGTTTTCTATATAAACAAGCCTTAAGCTCATTTGTTTGGTTAGAAAATTTCAACCAACACTTGAGAGATAGAGAGAGAGAGTTCGGATGGGAGAAGAAGAGGAAGAGAAATGAGGAAAAGCTAGCTCGATTGCACGCTTTGTCCGACGGAAGGAGATTAAAGAATAACGGTAATCCGAACCCTAGTTTCTTCTAATTTTCTTTAAGTTTAATATGTTCAAAAACATAACTTAATGAAGATAAGAAGTAGATGAAGTTAAGAATGATTTCATATGGTTGAAATCATGAGAAAATGAAGAAATAAGAATTAGGAATTTAGTTTATAAATTTCTTAAGGAAGTATAAGATTTGTCAGGATTTTGAGCGATCTGAATGAATCTTATGAATGAGTAGGTCAAGTAAGTAAGGAATGATGTTCTATAACATCAAATTCCAAGAAAAAGTAAAATCGTAATCAAAAATATCGATTAAAAATGAAGAACACGCGAAGAACGCGAAGAACACGCGAAGAACACGAAGAACGTTGTTGATGGACAAATTTAAAACCATCGTAGGATAATTGTTGTTAATGGACAAGTTTAAAACCATCGTGTATAAGTTAGTTTCTTATTGCTTGGTTAGGAACGATAGAAACGTTCATGAAGAACGGATTAAAATTGAGCTATAACGAAGTTATGGCGAAACTTTCGTAAAAGAAGAATGAGAATTAGAAAGTTAGTAAATGAACCCGAACGTATAGGGGTTCATAAGAATGTAAGAGAACGTTTAAAACGTGAGTCGTGGACTCAAGAACAAATGAGTTCCGAGTTCAGATGACCGAATTACGAACGAACGAACGAAGAACGTTAATAACGTAAAACAAACGAAGAGCAAAGATTAAGCCAATCGAATGGCATGTTAACGGATTCAGAATGAAGTTCTGTCCGAGGGTAATCGAAGTATGTAAGATAAGGAAGAAAATGGCTTTGGAGCGACCTCGTTCCGAGTTATAACGAAGAAGTTATGAGATCAGAAAGTAAGCGTCTCAAAATAAAGTTAACACTTAGAAAAATTTTCGAGAAGAAGGGCTTGGCGCTGCAGTGCCAGATATGCCATGTAAGGTGGTGCTGCAGCACTAGACCGGAGAGCCAGACACTACTAACTCGCGCCTTAGCATGAGTCTTAGTGAAGAGAGTGGCGCCGCAATGCCGGTACAGGGAAAAAGGCCAGTAATGAGCTTTTAAGTGCTCAACTGCTAGGGGATGTGCAAGAAAGAAATATGAACATGTAGTTCAACTAATGTAACACTTAATCAAGTGTATTAAACCTTTGATGAAGGTTGAATGTAAAGATTTAATGAGATTAAAAGATAAAGAATGTAGATGCGGGATACGGAACCAATGTCCGAGAACCGTAGTCACAATGAAACGAACGTGAGGGATTGCTATAATTGTGATTCCTTAAACGTTGATTGACTGGGGTAATGAATAACATTTCAATGTTATGTCATGGTCATGAGAGATGAATGTAAAGCGTTTAGACGTTGTGAACGCAATGTTGTTGCTATAAACGATTGGTCTTAGCATACAACGAATCGTATCGCTTTGACATTAAGAAAGAATAATGAACATGGGGTTCAGGTGATGCGTAATGAATGAAAGTGATTAAAACCTTGGATGAAGGTTGAATAGAATTAAGAGGCAAGTAACGTAAATGTTGAATACATAAACGATCATCGTGAATCGTATTCACGTTGAGCGAACGTTCTAGGTATACATTGGTTGTATGACTTAGATGTTTACGGGAGTAGTAAGTAAGATATGAATTATCAAGAAAGCCGTAGCGAACGGTAATAAGATTTATGAAAGCCGAATGTGAGTCGGATGAGAATTTTAGAATGAAATGTAAGCGTTGGACACTTGAACTGAGATAAAGGTTAAGTGTACGCGAATACTAAATGGGTAGAACCTACACCCTGTGTATGGTTTGACCGTAAGGTAATAAAGATCAATGATTAAACATGTTAACGGTGGAGAAGCTGAATTAAGGACAAGTACATATAATGTAAAAGAAGCTGAGTTAATATTTATAACTTGGATAACGTTCTGAGTCAAATGAATCGGACGTTGTAAGATAAGAATAAGGTAACATAAAATGCTTAACGCTATAAATGCGTAGAATGAATATTGAATAATCGTTCTGAGTATACAAAAGACTGTATGACTTGGATGATAAAGAATAAATCCTGAGGTATGGCATTTAGTTGCTAGAAAGCCATAAGGAATGAGAAATTGACTTAACGAACATTATAGTTTAATTGTTCAGATAAGTTAAGATGAATTTAGGTTGTAGTGCAATCGTAACCTTTGATGGTTGACATATGGGAGCTGGGCTAAACAATTCCTGCAGAGAGCGAAGATATATACAAAATTGGCAACCGATCTAACTCACTGTTATGGGCAGTGTAGACGAGACGGGAACTTGTTTGTTGGTTGTTTGTGGGAAACCACTCAGAGTACCATATAGACTACTAGTAGAGACACGATGTGTACTGAGTCCTAGGAGAGTTATAAGAAGAAGATAAGAATGTAAATCATCAAAGATGATGAACGTATTAAGTAAGACATCTCCGTATGTCATGAAGCCGTTAACCGGTAAAGGAAGTTGGTCGTGTAAACTAAGTTTATAAGAACGTGAACCCTAAGAAGTAAAGTAAAGTAAACCAATGCATAAGTCAAGTATATGACTAATTGGTATATGTGTTATTTCCTTAAGTTCTACATAGGAATTGGAATGAACAGTTCAGCGTAAACTATAAGCTGTAGCTATGCGTAAGGCAAGTTTCTTAACTTCATGATTATTCCTATTATTCAAGCTGCTTCATAACCTTTGTTCGGTTATTGAAGTCTTAAAAGAATGTTTAAATTCTTGAAGTTGTTTGTTCAATTGCTTTGACTTGCTGAGCAATTGAATGCTCACACTTGCTTTAAATAAAAACATGGCCACCCCAAGCCCTCTATTAATGAGCGTGAAGATCAAGCGAAGACTTGTAATATAGAATGATAGAATTAAACTATAGAATAGTTTAATGAATGATTATGTATCCTTGGTGGCGGATAAAAGTCACTTGTACAAGATGTAAAGAATAATGTAATTATCATTATTTGGAATGAAAGAGGTTTTAAGGTTTTAGAACCTTGGATTTGAGGATGTATGTTGTTATATTTAGATATATAATGATGTATGTTTGGAAGAAGATGGGATCGTGACGTACAGAATTCGGATGTGAAAATAGACCAAATTTTGGGGCGTTACATGTAAAATCTAGGCTCATCGAACAAAGTCCGACAACAGTTTATATATATAAGTATATATATATATATACACACACACACACACACCCCTATATATATGAATTGTTGTCGAATTGCATTCGATGAGCACGGATTTTACATCCAGGCGTTTTATCGCTTATATATATATATATATATATATATATATATATATATATATATATATATATATATATATAAAAGAAAATAAAAGCCACGGATCGAAGTCTGGGCATACACACTCAACATGACTCTCAATGTGAAGAACGGTGTGTGCAAAGATGAAGAGAAAGGCCTTAAAGTGTGTAAGAAGGCTTACAGTGGATTGCCAAAGAAGACTTCTATAGCTTTAAACAGATAAACACTCGGCTCCCGACGGTAAAAATATGAATGAATATAAGCTCGCAAGTATTTAAAAATGAGAAAGCACTCAATTTAGGGTATGTACAGAGCAAATTGGACAGGGCTTCCTCGACGTTTTCTCTTGAAATATGGCCACCCAAGCCCTCTATTTATCGATAGGGGAGCCGCAGGTACACCTGCGGTAGCCGCAGATGTACCTATGGCTGCCCGGGGTGCCCCAAGCTCCATGGGTCTTGCCATCTCGAAGTACGTGCATGCGTGCAACGTGATGTCCGTTTAAACTTGCAAAGCTTAAATTTCAGCCTCCGATTGAGGTGTATAAGACCTTTTATGGAGTACTGTTATCGAGAGCTATGCCATGACATAGGATTAGAGGTCGTCAAAAGTCAGGAAGATGGGACCATGCCCTTGGTCTTCAAGCTTCAAATTCTATCCGGTGTGCTGCCTTGCGTAGTAGTCACTCGAGATTGGAACTCCTTGGTTCTTGTGGGACATTTCTGTGTAGGATGTATGTTGAGATGTTGTGTTGAGATGACGTAATGTTGGATCGAGGTGGCAAAATGAAGATTTTGCCCCTCACCGGGGTTATCTCCGGTTTGGGATGATAAATCAGTCGTTGGTCAGGGTTATCTCTGAGATTGGGCTGCTACAAGTACTGGACGTCCTTAGGTTGTCTCTGTGGTGTGCCTTACCTCTCGGGGTTATCTTCGGGTTTAGAGCTGAGTGCCTCGGTGTGAGTCCTGAGGTTCAAGCTGACTGCATTGATTGAAATGAGCATCTCTGGGGTTATCTCCGGAACTGCAACTGCACTCCCTGGGGTTATCTCCAAGGTTGACATTATCTTTCCTGGTGTTATTTCTAGGACTGAGACTGAGTATCTCGGGGTTATCTCCGAGATGAAACGGTCTTCTTCGGTGTGATTTCTGGTATTGGAACTACATGCCTTGGGGTTATCTCCGAGGTTGGAACTGAAACTTTCGGTGTTATTTTCGGGAATGAACTGAGCTGTCCTCCAGGGTTATCTCTGAAAGATGATTCTTCCCTCCTGCAATGTTAGTAACATGTATGCAGAAAAGTTTTAGTGTCTATAGATGCCCCTCTTTATCATATTCATACAATGCAATGGCATGGATGGGATAAAGAATACTAGACACTTGAAATGCAACAAGGTGATCATGTTGTAATGTACAACAACATGATGCGAATGTATGTGGTTTGTTGGATTGTTTTCCAATATGGTGGGATGATTGCCGGCTCCCTTTGACTTCTACCAGTATTGACAGTTAATACTGGCAATCCTGATGAACTGTCTTGGACGTGCAATCCAGTGCTCTCAAGAGCTTCCAAGATGTTGACGTTGGGGTTATCACCAAAATCCTTAATCCTTGATACAGACTTCTCATTGAATATTCAACTCTCATATACAAGATATTCTATGGGGATAGAGCTTTTTCTATTGAGGATGTGTATAACATATTCCATCATCGGTCCTCCCCGTGAGGATCTTTTTCCCTGGTTTGTACCGCCAGGTCTTTTCGCTGCTCTGTTATAGTTACTTCCAGCAGTCAGTGTTGTCAAGGTTGCCTGACCTTCATTGATATGTGAATCAACGGATGAGATCCCTGTTGGGGATAATGTCAAGGCTGCATAACCTTCATTGACGTGTGAATCAACAGATGATTGTATGAAAACCCGTTGTGGAAAAGATTTTAGGGCTATGACCTTGAATTGATGGCATCAGACCTTCGTGAGGTATTGTCGAATGTAGTTTGTAATAGCTGAGATCATTGGTATAGTGTACCCTGTGTTTGGGAGAATTCCAATTAGTGATATGTAAGGCCATAACTTGACCTGTAAAAACTAGGATTTTAGGCTATTCCGCTCAATCGCGTAGCATTTTTATTCATGATTTGGCCTTGTCAGCTTATGAGAACTCCTTTGCAACTCGAACTAGACCGAGGTGGAGGGGTGGGCCCCACCCAGGGGAGCCCCAGGTACACATGTGGCCAGCTGTGGGTAGATTTAAGTTGCCCATTGCTTTCATAAGTCATTTTTATATTGCACCGTGAAGGAAATCCGAGAGCTCTTATTCAGATTTGCTGAGTTCAGGTGTCTTTCTGCAAATTCTATCACCGTTCTACACTATCCTGGTAACGTATGCATGTCCTCTTTTTCAGTTTTTATCCATTAAAAAATGATTTATGATATGAAATGTATCTAAACACATAGTAGTGAATATGCATGCTCATATGATGTGATAAAAAATATTCAACATAGCAAATGTTAGTATTAAACCATGCTGAACATAATGATGTGAAAAATTTTAACTTTTGAAACAGTCAAATTGGCACCTTTTTCTGCTATTTCTTATCATATTTGAGGAGAAATGAGCTAAGGTGAAAAAGCAAAATAATCCTGGTAATTAGGCTACCCTTACAGATTTTTTTGCTGTGATATAGTAATGTATGTAGGATAATTATGACTGTGGACAGGTGTGCTACTGAATGTCCACCTAGTCATGCCTATAGTCCTATTTACAAAGGGGACTATGGCAAAATTTTTCCAAAACATAGGCATTGGGTAGTCATGCATTTTTAACTCTACTATAGATGTATGTTAAAATAATGCATGCATGCATGTAGTCATAAAATTGCATTTTGAAAAGCTCCAGGTTAGAATTTACCACACCCTTTCTAAGGTGATTTGGAGACTTGTTGTCCAGATATATGGATCCAGATCAGCCGAGTAGTTCTCGCAGGACCACTTCAGGTGTGCGGAGGAGGGCTTCTGAAGTGACTCGATCCCGTTCTATTAGACAGCCTCTTCATTTGGCGAAGGCGGTGATACATCATGTCCAGGTTGACGTGCCAGGAGTTGAGGACGACGAGGAGGATGTTCCAGATGCGGACCCTGCTCCTGCTGCACATGTTTCTCGTAGGGATTTCCCAGGTATCTAGGTGATGATCCCAGAGTTGCTGGGTGATCTGAGTAGACATCCCTCGATTTACTTACACGTAAATGAGGTAAAAGCTAGATTTTGATATTCCCCCTTTTTCCCCTATTGATGAGGATTAAAGGATTCTGATGTTGATTTGCTTTGTGATGTAGGTTCCCAGATTTACACAGCCTAGAGGGAACTGATTCAACATTCACTCCACATACCAGGCTCTGCATCCTGATTATAGAGCGATTGTGCATGGTTGGGGCTTTGGAGCTTTCTTTTCCATCCTTCCCCGTCGTTGTCCCTGGGGTTACCTCAGTGCATTGTCTGAGCGCTGGTTTCACCAGACTCAGTCTCTCTATTTATGGGACTATGAGGTGATGATGACGCTGATGGATTGCCACTTTATCACCATTATGGAGTTTGGAAGGGATCCCGTGCCATGTACGGCGGATATTACCCCAACTGCCATTCGATCCTTGCTAGGAGTTCTAGCTGAGGCGCTCAAGGGTAGGCCATTCGTACAAGTCCATTGAGCGTGGATGCTATAAGCGGGCTGTTGAGTGAGCCCATACCCGATGATGTGAGAGTCAGGGATTGTATTATTCGGCGATGGTTCCTGATGATCATCAGGGGCTGCTTCATAGCTGATAACTCTTCTACGGTGTCATTCGCTTTGGTGAGCACCACACAACATGTGGACCGTATCGGAGAGTATGACTGGGGTCCTATACCTTTGCCTATTTCCTCAGGGGTATGCGCATGTGTTCACATGGCTTAACGGAGGCTTGGCTAGGATTTTACCCATTTCTGCTGGTGAGTATTTCTCCTATAATTTCCCATGTACAGGTGAAGAGTGTTGACTGACAACAGATGTTTGCCTTTATATTGGCAGTTTTGGGCCTATGAGAGGCTCCCATGTTTGCATCCTGTGAGTGTGTTAGGTTTGGAGACCTATCCACGAGGATGACAATGGCATCATTCCATAATGGCGGAGGTCCCTATAGCTGAGGGTTTCACTCATTGTCGCCTATAGCTGGAGTTATTGACAGCTGATGCCATTACTTAGATTCCCTATTCTGGGGAGCACTTGGCCATTGGTTTTGAGGATGGATACCTGACTGGTGTCGAGTACATGATTTCCACCCGTAGGATTCCTATCTTTACAAATAGAGGATGGGAGCTCTATTTAGGAGAGCGTGCTATTAGGAGCACCACAGGAGAGATTCATATACCGATCTTGCCTCCTGCCAGGTGTTATTGGCCCGTTTCACAGTCACTCATCATTGATATCCCCTTGATGGGTGCTCACGATTTTACACTATCAGAGGGTCCATATACCCAGGCTATGTTCCAGCATTGGTGGTCCCCTCGTACCATGGTAGCCTAGACCCGTGCCACACAGTTTATGGGGGATATGGTTCCTGGATCCATGATGATGATGGATTGGATGGCCAGTGTTAAAGATCCTACTCACTTGACACAGATTGACAGTTTGACCCGACATTTAGATCGTGCTCATTTCTTTATCCGATACTTGGGCAGAGATCCAGTAGAGGCAGATACATTTGATCCTTCTAACTCAGGAGCTGGCCCTCAGATGACCCATATAGCTTTGCCGGTGCAAATCCTCTATTGTATAGGCCTGACATCCTCGTAGATGGATATCCAGTGACTCAGGAGGAGTTACATCAGGTGGACAGGATTAATGATGTATACATTGACACCATTGTCTTCTTCTGATGTATATTCTCATTATATCTTTTGATAGGCCTCTGTTAGACACTGGGTGGCTGTACCCCATTCTCGCTATATCTTTTGATAGGCCTCTGTTAGTAGATGTGCGTCTGTGCCCCATTTCCCTGTATTTTTGTTGTACAGAGATGTATTAGATGATGATGTATTTAGGAATGTATATATTGTTACTCCCTACATCATATTGCTATCTATTGTTCATCATGCATGTATTATGTTATGCATATGTATGTATGTCTAGAGATATTCAACATTGACCCCTGGATGGTCTTATGAAATGGCCCGTCTGAGATGTCTTCTTGACGATTAGTCAGATTGATCATACCCCACCAGTATTGGTGGAATCCCGTCTGAGATCGTGGTATGATAGTATGTCACCTTTAGACAGGGTGACTATAGATCAGTTATTGCAACATACTATGACTCTCCTACTGTTTCAGGTTCCCGCAAGCTTTGTAGAAGGTATGCTGGAGCATTGGATACCTGAGAGGCAGGTTTTCTGGTTTGGTATCCATGAGTTAACTCCTACCTTGGAGGAGTACACACGGTTGATGGCGCTGCCACTGGACAGACCTTACGCGCGGATGGCTATCGGTGACATGAGCCGACAATTTATGACCCTCACCAGACTAAGGCATAGAGTTGTGAAGGATGAGATCACATCTGGCCACGTTGCATCCCATCATTTTTGGATGGATAGATTTAGCTCAGAGGATAGTTATACACGAAATTCTGGGGATTTTACCATGCCGGAGGATCATTGGCATTTGGCCAGAGTAGATGTACTTCTACTGTGTGTATTGTCATATGTATACATGACACGGTACATGGATGAGTTGGGCATTGGTGTCATTATGGCAGTGAGAACTCTTAGGGAGGGTCACACCATTTGTACTGATGATTGCAGCATAGATGCTAAGGTCGGCCACATATTGAAGTACTTACCCTGCAGGGGTATTCACAGGTAGTTCAGTAATGTTGTATGTGTGGTTTATATCACACTTGAGACCGTTTGGTACATTCTGGAGGCACGGGTATTGTTTTACCCATGAGATAGCCATGTCGTACTCCTTTTAGCCTGCGGAGTGTACAAATCCTGCATCGTAGTCCGTTTTCCTGGCAGGGATTGGAGATCCATTTGATGTATTCCCGTGTATAGGGCTTTGTTCTCACTGCAACTTACTCATGCTCCGTGTTGGTGTAAAATCTAATTACACACAATCACGCAAGTATACGCGGTCAACAAATAATATAATAGTAAGTAGAGTATCATTCCCACAGAGAATTAATAAGAAATTAATATTCATAATTATCAATTTTGTACTAACCCAATTTTATTAAACTAATCCAAATTAAAAATGATATTTAACAAAAATCATAAACTAAAAATATTAATTAATCAACACAACTTAAAAACCTTGATTTCAAACAATTAATGGAGAATTAGGCTTTACAACTTCACTTTAAGTATCATTCCAATTATCACACCTTATTCTAATTTAATTTATCATTTCAGTTTATTAATCAAGAACACTCATGTAGAATTATCCATTTTTCAATGAACTAAATCCACTTAAATCCACAATTTAGATAAAATTAAGCCAAACACCCTAAATAACCAATTCACTGTATCTCTATGTGAATTACAATTAAGAAGGATTTAATTCCAAGTTCTTCTCAGATTACATGCGATGCTAGACATATCTTCACCCTAACATAAATCAAGAATCTGTCCAATCACAAAATTTAAGAACATATGCTATTATGATTAAGTCTAGAATCATATCTCATCTCTCGAATCCATACAATTCCACATAAAATTAGTGATCAAGCAATTATTAATCACAAATCACAATAGATAAAATGAATTGCTAATTTATTAAACTTAACTCAAGGTATAATAATTGTCATTCAACGTTAAAGATCTATTGCAAGCCTAAAAAGTAATTTAGTTCATAACTAATGAATTAAATACTGAATAAATAAAAGAAATCATCATCCTGATTATATAATTTGAAATTAGAGAAGAATAATAGTACACAACCCTTCTTGCCCTTAAACAATGCAACCTTCGTGAAATCAACTCTTTTTCTTGTTCCTCCAAATTCTTACTCATCAATTGTATGTCTCTAAGTGTGTCTCCCCCCATTGTAAAATCTCCAGCCATTTAAAAAATAAAATAACTCAATCCCACTCCATCGCTTCAATTATACTCCATCTCAAATTCATCACATAAGAATTCTAAAGGAAATCAAATTCCAAGCCAAACCCAACAAGTTTATGGACATATAATCCCAATTAATCATGAAATAAACTCCTTGACACACTCCTAATATAAGCATATTACATAAAGAAGTTATATCTCCCCAAACCACTTAAATTCTAGCAATTAAAAGTCAACCAGCTTCTGACCCGTACCGGCATGCCCCACGCTGGGTTTAGGTCTAAGACAACGCAGCCTCGCATATATACTCGATCGATCGATCAGATACCATAGCATATAGCCCCACGCCCACACTTTTATTTAGCATCATACTATTCCTTCGCCGCTTCCTGCTGAATGTGTAAATTTGCTTGAATTTTCTCCCAATGCTAACATCTTGATGTGCTCACTTCATATCCTAAAACAGAAACAAAAACCCATCAAAAGCAATATGAAATATTTCAAAAACTAACAATATAACAAGCTAAATGAAGATAAATCGTAGGTTAAAAACCCACTCATCAAATTCCTCCAAACTTGAAACATTGCTTGTCCTCAAGTAAAATGAAATGCAATGCAATGCAACTAACTATGCTAACAACTATGAATCCAGTATTAAGATAGTTTATAGCTTACTCACACAGCCTCAGAAAAATTAAGAAAACATGAGAACACTTCATATCAGAACCAATCAATAATTTTTTATTAATCCTCAAATCTGGAACCGTTATTACTAGTATAGTGTGGGTGTGCGTAACATCCACGCTAACTGATACAACTTCAAATTTAATACATAACAAGTCTCTTATAAGACATCAAACAATTTAAACTTAAGAATTTCAAAAATAGATAAGATCTAACTAAAATCAAACAATCACCAATATTAAAGGATCACATAGAGTACTTATGCTTTATATATATATATATATATATATATATATATATATATATATCTAATTTTTTAATTTTTTTTCTTTTTCTTTTTTACTTTACGGGGGCTTTTTGCTCTTATTTCCCATTTTTTTTAAACTTAGATAACCATGACTGTGCAATGTCTCATCCCATTAGGCTAATAGTGCTACCCCTTAGCGAGCTTTTAACCAACGACTCCCAGACCATAAAAGACCTTAGGGCGCTAGGTGTAGAGACACTCCCTCGGGCATACTTGCTCAAGTAACAAACATCCCGAAATAAGACTAGCCACGATTTTTAATTTTTTTTATAAAGCTTATATACCCCAGATTTTTCACCAAAACTTAGGTTCTTGCCTAATTTTTTGCCTTCACTGCCTATCCTTGTCAATCTTTCATTTAAACTAACATTATCCTTTAGAGATTCCTTATGTATCAATTCGAACTAACTAGTCCTCATAGGTGTTATTACCGTGCTAACCTTTTTATACCAGTTTCAAACAAGCCAAAGATCCCATTCATAACAAAAATTACATCAAAGTTCTCATATTTGGTACTGTACTTGTCTACCAAATTTCAATCTTATCATTGGCCAAGAATAAACCTTTACTATCTAATAATTGGATTCATGCAATTTAAACTACATGCAATTTTTTTACTTTGAATATGTTAAACTAAATTCCATGAACATGAAAAATAAAAAAAACTAAACAAACTAACAAACTAACTAATATGATTTTTAATTTTTTCCATAAATAACTAGGCAGAAACATATTCCCCCTAAACTTAAAGCAAGTAATGTCCTCATTACAACAAAATAAATTAAATGAAAACATGAGGATTTCCCTAAAAGACGAGTTAATGCTCGTCATCGTCCAAAGGAGGATATGCTGAAAGGACAGGAGGAACATGCATGACCACCAGATGTGCATTAGGATTGTAGCGAGAAAACGCATCAGCAAGCATGTTGAATGCATTTGCATTGTACTGATGCATTAAGTCTTGGGGTTAAGATAGCCACAAAAATTGATTCCTTGAACCACGAGGTGGTTGCTCTTGAATTGGTTCCGCTGTAACTAGGGGTGAGGGTTGGCGAATCATAATATAGCGTTCTCCTCGTGGATGTGATCTGGCCCCCTCCCATGCCTTGCACTTCTCAATTGTAGCATGATCTACTATAGCCATTGGTTGTTGGACAAGTTCAGAGGGATGCCAGTGCACCCCAACTTTGCGGCACAAATCAGTTATTAGAAAACCGTGCAAAAGGCCCCCCTGTAGTACTTCCCCGTAGCAGCCGATCAATGGACTCCTGAATACATGCACCCACATCAACATTGTAAAACACAATAGAATTATTCACCCGGTAATGGTGGTGCACAATCCCATAAAGTAGTCATGCCCTTTCCTTAGTAACATCATTTTGGTGGCGTGTGGGCATCAATCGGGCACAAAGGAATGCATACCATGCTTTACCATACCTACTTAGCGTTGAGTGTGGAAAACTTATCTTTCCATCCGTTCTGGCTCGGGTAACCCATTACGTTCCTGGTTTACACAATCTTACAATTATCTCATCCAAGTTGAGCAAGTCATCTTCATATCATCCGTCATTCGGTGTTTCCAACCCAAAGTACTCATTAATAGCATCGGCATGAAAGGACACCAGTTTACCCCGAACCATGACTACGTGATTGACATGCTCCATTGCATAGGCATAAAACTCTTTCACTATATTGATCACTACTGGAAGTGGTTGCTTTACTAACTGAAACCAATTTTTTTCCACAATCATTGGAGCCATATCACCATCCAAGTTAGCATTCGGCTTCAATCTGTGTTCTAAAACCAAAGTCTTCTTATCTATGGATGACTTGAACCTTTCTTCGGCCCCTTCACTCACAAATTTTGTATGATCATACTGAGCTTGAGTAGTGGAGGTGGATGGACGTTTCTCTTGTGTGAAGACATGGTGTTTATGGTGAGGTTTAGGAAAAAAATTTGGTACAAGAATTTTGTCGAACATTTGGTAGGCGTAAGGGTTAATTCCCCCAAACTTGGTTTCTTAGTACTATATCTCTAGCCAAAGTGTGAAATAAGGCAACACACTCCTTGGGCAACCAATTCCCAAGGTTTTCCAACCAATAATTACCAATCGAAGAGAAGAAGAAGAATGAAGGAAATTTGTGCTTACCTTCAATGGAAAGTTTTGTGTTCCCTTTGTAAAGATGCCCCAATTTGAATGAATTTGTGTAAGAGAGGAATTAGATTTAGTCTTGGAGTGTATTGTTTATATCTTTTATGAATTTGGCTACTTACATGGGTAGAGTTCATATAGGAGATGAAAAACTAATGTGTGTTGGGAGTTATAGAGTTTATGGGTTTAATGGGAGAAGAAGTTGGAAAGGAGAAGGAGAAGCGGTGTAGTGGGAGTTGTGGAATTTATAGGAGTTATGGAGTAGTGAAAGAGTTTGAGTTGTAAGAGAAGTGGGGAGTTTTGGTGTAAGGAGGAGTGTTTAGATTGTTATTGCCGTGTATGGTTCAATTAGATCACTTTAGTGCCTGGCGTTTCCTAGCGGTACAGCCCGCGCCGTGTGTAGGCCTGAGATGGCGCACCCCGCGCTGTAGGATAAGTGTATACTGGTATGGTAGCGCGCCCCACGCCATGTGTATGCCTTATGCGGTGCGCCCCATGCTGGGGAATCAGTACCTACTGGTGTAGTATTGCGCCCCGCGCCTCTTGTGTGCTTGATGTGGCATGCCCTGCGCTGGGGGATCAGATTATAATCGGAGAATTGGTGTGCCCCGTGCTGTATATATGCTTTAAGTGGCGCGGCCCGCACCACTTGATCAGTGACTTGGAGCCTTTATTTTTTTCATCATTTCCTACACACATATCAACATGAAATCATTATTCTAAGAAAAAGAGTTATCTAAGGTAAACTATAAGCTAGAAATGGACATAACAACTAAAATAGAAAAGGATTAGAGCTTGGGTTGCCTCCCAAGTAGCGCTAGTTTTAACATCGTAAGCCCGACGGTGCCTCTTATTTCACGATGCATCTGCAAGTGTGATTGCAATGGCTTCATTGTCGACGTCGCCACCCCAGTAGTGCTTTAACCTTTGCCCGTTGACTTTTAAGGTTTCGAGCGGATTTCTTCTATAAAGCTCAATGGCGCCATATGGGAAGACTTTCTTAATAGTAAATGGACCCAACCATCTAGATTTGAGCTTTCCGGGAAATAATCTTAATCTTGTACTAAACAATAATATCGATTTCCCCGATTCAAACTTTCTCTGCAAGATTTTCTGATCGTGCCACTTCTTGACATTCTCTTTATACAACTTCGAATTCTCATAGGCTTGTAGTCTGAATTCATCAAGTTCTTTCAATTGAAGAAGTCTCTTTTCTCCTGCTGCTGTTTGGTCAAAGTTAAGCTTCTGAAATGCCCAATAGGCTTTATGTTGTAGTTCTACAAGTAGGTGACATGTTTTACCATAAACCAATTGATATGGCGACATCCCAATTGGCGTCTTGTATGCTGTCCTATAAGCCCATAATGCTTCATCCAGCTTTAGAGACCAGTATTTTCTCTTTGGATTTACTACCTTCTCTAAAATTCTCTTCACCTCACTGCCGGAGACCTCAGCTTGGCCACTTGTCTGGGGGTGATATGCTGTTGCAACCCTATGATTATCTCCGTATTTTGCCAAGAGAGCTGTGAATCCTTTGTTGCAAAAGTGACTTCCCTCGTCACTTATGATTCCTTTTGGTGTGCCGAATCGTGTGAATATATTCTTTTATAGGAATTTTAGGACCACTTTAGCATCATTTGTATGGAGTGCTACAGCTTCCACCCATTTTGTTACATAATCCACCGCAAGGAGAATGTATAAGTTATTGAATGATTGAGGAAAAGGCCCCATAAAGTCCATTCCCCATACATCAAAGACTTCTACCTCTATAATTGTATTGAGTGGCATTTCGTTCCTCTTTGAGATGTTGCCAATCCGTTGACATCTATCACAACTCACGAACTGGTGAGCATCCTTGAATATAGTAGGCCAATAGAATCCTGCTTGAAGTATTTTGGCCGCTGTCCTTTCACTCCCGTAAATCCCCCATATACAGATGAATGACAATCGTGCAGTATGTTCTTCATCTCGCTACATGGCACACGCCTTCTAATCATCTTGTCAGCGCACTATTTGAATAAATATGACTCATCCCACATGTACCACTTGACGTCATGTAGGAACTTCTTTTTCTACTGTCGTGTAAGATCAGGGGGAAGGATGTTGCTCACTAGATAGTTAGCGAAATCCGCGTACCATGGAAATTCTGCATTGACTCCAAAAAGTTGCTCATCTAAAAATGACTCATTGATTACACACTTATCTGCCTCCTCTTTGTCCGAATTTTCTAACCTTGAAAGATGGTCTTCTACTTGATTCTCTGTCCCCTTTCTATCTTTTATTTCCAAATCAAATTCTTGTAGGAGGAGTATCCATCTTATAAGTTGTTGCTTAGCATCCTTCTTCGAGATTAGATATCGAATTGCCGAGTGACCCGTATACACCACTACCTTTGTCCCAATCAAATATGCCCGGAATTTGTCAAAGGCATATACTACTGCAAGTAACTCCTTTTCTGTAGTTGTGTAATTCATTTGGGTTTCTGTAAGTGTCTTACTTGCATAGTATATGGCGTGGAATATCTTCTCTCGGCGTTGACCCAAGACAGGCCCAACTGCATAGTCGCTTGCATCACACATTAACTCAAAAGGCATATTCCAATCCAGTGTGATAACTCAGGATTTTGAATAATCCGAATTTTACGAATATTTTTTAAAAAAAAATTAATATTGATATTGATTATCAATATTGTGCTGTGTATCGGTGATACGAGTTTTGAGAAGTAGTCAATTTGTGTATTGACTGAGAACATAAGAGTAGAGTTGTGCTTAATAGAGAATAAAAACTCTAACCCTAGTTACAGATATGAATTTGGTAGAAAATACAATTTTAATAATTGTGTTGATGAGTACGTGTTTGTACTGTATAAAGTTAATGATCAATGATTAATCGGATAGGGTATAAAATTAGTATACCCTAATAAGGGATTAGAAACCCTAATCTCAGATTAAGAAATCTTAATGCATAGTTAAGAACCCTAATCAAAAGTCGGGAAACCCTAATTTTAATTTGGGAACTCTAAACCCTAATTAAGAAACCTTAATCCCAATTGGAAAGCCTTAATGTGATTAGGGAACACTAATATAATTAGAAAACCCTAATGATAATTTAGAATTCTTAATTTTCTATTTTTAAAACCTTAATTAGAAAATCTTAGAAACTAAAGTTGTAAAACCTAAGGGTTAGAACCTTAGGGTTAAACCCTAAGGGTTAAACCCTTAGTGTAAGTTAAAACCTAAGGGTTTGACAAGTTACCTTTATGCCATTAAAATTGAGAATTAAAATACCAAAAATACAATTTTTGTATTCTTTATTATGTAACTTGTAAATTTCACCAATGTGAGAGTTGTTCACCAACTCTTGACTTAGAATTTGACTTTTATCTCAGCCAAACCTGATCCAAATCGCCACCTAGCATGTTAGGATTCATTGAATCAAAGATTTAAGTGATAAAGAGAGAGAAAGGTTGCCAAAAAGTGATCATTTGTTATCTAACTCTCAACTCACTTCTCTCTCACCAAACCTCCGAAATTCTAAAGTGTTTCAGTCCCTAGATAATTTCCTAACTCATCCAAATCAGTGTGGTAGAGCCAAGATCAAAGCATATTCAAGAGAAGGTATAAACCCTAGCTAACACTTTGATCATGTATGCTTAAGCCAAGTTCATGTTTATATGTTTATATAAGTGTTAAAAGATGTTTTATGGTGATATATGATGTTATATCATAGATCCATAGCATCAAAGTGGGTAAAAATCAATGTTTTTCAAAACTATCTAGAACCCTAAAAAGTCGTTTGACAAGCTAATGTTAGTGGCCTTAGATCTTTACCTGTTTATGATTTGTGTTTTTTTAAGCTTTATATTTGTAGTTTTATATGAGGTCTGTGATCTGGAAGTGGAATCATAGCCATTCCATGTCCAAATTTCATGTTATTCATGGTCAAACCCCGTTGACCGAGCATGACCGGGTGATTTCTGGGTAACCCAGAAATCCTAACCCGTGTTTGACAACATTTTGCAAAGCCAATATCTGTCAGATGTTAAGCGTTCTGTGGATGTGTTTGTAACTAGTTTGTAGCCTGAAATATGTACTTTATATTTTGTGGCTTTAGATCGTTTAAATAATCAACAGATCAAACGAAGTAGATGGTCAAAGTAGGCCATTCGGCCATGACTTAGAATTTCTGGAAAACCTTGAAACCGGATGAACAAGCCCTCTGACAGGGTTTGACCGGATTGAATCTGGAGAATAAGATGTGCTTGGACTGATCTGTTGATTCCTATGTGTTCCTTGACATGTGGACTATAGACTTGAAGCATAATAAAACCGATTTGATGACCAAAACTTGTGAATAATTGAGCCACAAAGTAGGCAATCGAAGCTGTCTGGGTTTCTAGGTAACCTAGAAAGCTTCTGACAGCTACTTTGAAGCTCTTGATCGTGCAGCTATGATATTGTATGACCAAGATGATGATTGATGCTTGTAGTACTACATACCTACTACAAGATCAATGTTCAAACAGACCCAGAAACATGATAGACAAAGAATTATAAGTGGTCAAACGTAGACCCTTGGTTACTGCTTGTCAGTGTTCTTGAGCCCCAAGAACACCAACAACGATGCTTACTATCGCTGTAGCCTATAGTGATGCTTTTATTAATTTTATTTTCTGAATTTTCGAAAAATACTTAAAAAATAGAAATAAATTTCTAAAAATTACAAAAATAGTTTTAAAAATTATTTTAAATTTTGAGAAATAACTTTTGATAATTTGGGATATTTTTCATTAATATTATAATTATTTAAATATTAATGGTATTTAATTTATTTAATTAGTATATTAAATAAATTAGAGAAAAATGATTTTAATATTATAAAAATTATTTTAAATAAGAATAAAGTGTTTAAAAATATTTTAAGTTATGAAATGTAACTTTTAATATTTTTGGAGAATTTTATTAATAATTTAATATTAATGATATTAGATTTATTTATTTACTAAATTATATAAATGATGGAAAAATGATTTTTATTAATTTAAAAATCATTTAAAAATTAGAAAAATAATTTGAAAATATTTTAGGTTATAATTAATGACTTTTAATATATTGATAGGAATTTTATTAATATTTAAATATTAATGGTGATGGTTTAAAAATAATTTTAATTATTTTAAAAATCATTTAAGTAGAATATTAGTGATTTAAAAATATTTTAAGTTATTATTGATAACCTTAATATTTTGACAAGTATGTCATTAATATTTTAAATATTATATATGATGATGATGGGTTTATCAAGATTTAAATCATTTAAAAATAATTTGATTGTTTGAAAATTATTATAAATTATAATAATTGTTAGAAAATTATTAAAAGCTTAGAAAAATATTATTAATGATATTTAACTTATCTAATATAATATTGAAACTTTGAGATCAAGTTTAATTGATAATAAGTGTGTTAATTGTCAGATAAGGGTGACTAGGACACCGAGAATAGACCGAAGTCCAACCAGACCAAACTAGCTAGACTTGATAAGTGTTTATATAGGTTATAAACACTGATGTGACTATGTGATATTGTGTCTAGGGGAAAGATTGACTGTAAATTACAGTATTGTGTGTTGTGAATTATTATGCTAATTATGAGACCGATATTATTGATTATAGGTCTTACGAACACAGATAAGTATATTGTGTAGTAGTAATCAACGCGAAAGGTAAGTTTCCTTAACTCTACCTTGAGTTAATACTTTTTAATTATTATGGTGGTTAATTATTGTTGATTAGACCACGTTTGAGAATTATTGTTGATTATTCGCAGTTAGTGCATGTTTATTAATTAAAATTGAATTAGTGATTCTGAGAATATATAATTAGAGAATAATTTGTTATTGGATATTTACATTCGTAGAAGCTATTATTGACAATACAGATAATTCCTGTCTATTATCGAATTGAGTTGAGATGTGTCTTAGCTAATTATTCTGGCTAGACGAACATTTGTTAGAACTTGATAGGTTCGAGAAGAGAATTCAATTATTATTGACAGATCAATGCCAATTATTTTGGCTAGATCGAGAAAGTGATTAGATATTGAAATCATTGTATTTCCTTGTTATAAATCAAACTCTGATTATGAGACTGAGAAGAAAAACCTTTTATACAAAGGGAACATTTTTGGTCGTATATTCGGCCTTTGCACGCGTGTAAGTATTATACATAATATAGGGTATAAGGAGTTGGCCGCTCTAAGTAGTTGCAGAGGGGTATTATTTAATCTTTATGGTTATCTGATACACCTGGGTATATCAAAGTAAATCTTTAATAGTTACTCGAGAAGAGAAGTTAAAGATCCTTAGGGATCACTCAACATAAACTCTGAAGAATATTTCCATCTTGTTATTCAATTGAATATCGTAGAAACTTTGAAAGCGTTGTACTCTGCCATTATCAAATTATTGTGTTGCATAGAATGCGAGAAGACTTGTTAGTGATTAACGATTTGTTCAGCTAATTTAAAGTTCCCCGAACTTTGGTGTCATTCTATCAAAATAGATAGTTTGTTATTTTTGATTCTTATACATTCATTGTATGTATTAACTTGCGGGGCAAATTTATTGCTCACCCTTTCTAAATAAAAAATTTCAGCTAGGGATAAGGTGGCAGGAGGTGCTATGAAGAACAAAGGCAAAGGTGTTATGTTGGAATATTTATGAATAACATTACTATTATGTTATGTTTGTAAACCCTTTTTGTATACCTGAATGGTATGTTTGTAATATAAAGGTTAGATAACTTGGGACGAATGTATTAACTATATCAGTTAATGTGGTGTAAAATTCTAATCATAATCAAATGGGTAGTTAGATGTCATTTATATTATGGATCGTGAGCACCAAAGTCGGGAGTCAGGTAACCCAAATTTGGGGGCTTCACATCCGGTGCGATGATAACTGGAGCTGTAATTAATTTCTTCTTCAATAGCTCGAATGCTAACTTACAACCCTCATCAAATATAAAAACTGAATCCTTCTCTAAAAGACTGCACAATGGTTTTGAAATCTTAGAGAAATCTTTTATAAATCTTCTATAGAACCCGATATGTCCTAAAAAGCTATGGATTCGTTTTACTAAAGTTGGCGGTGGAAGGTTTTTAATAGTCTCCAGTTTTGCTCTATCAACTTCTAACCCCTTCGCTGACACCTTGTGCCCCAAGATTATTCCTTCTTCGTCCATGAAATGACACTTTTCCTAGTTAAGCACTAAGTTTGTCTCTACGCATCTCTTTAGAACCATCACCAAGTTTTCCAAGCAAGCATCAAAATCATCTCCATAGACAGAGAAATCGTCCATGAAGACTTCCATATTCTTTTCCACCATGTCCGAGAAAATGACCATCATACATCGTTGGAAAGTTGCGGGTGCATTAAATAAGCCAAAAGACATTCTCCTGAAAGTAAAGGTGCCGTATGGGCACTTGAAAGTAGTCTTTTCTAGATCTTTGGGGGAAATAACTATTTGATTATACCCCGAATACCCATCCAATAAACAATAAAACTCATGTCCCACCAATCTGTCCAACATCTGATCGATGAAAGGTAGAGGAAAATGGTCTTTACGAGTTGCTTTATTCAACTTCCTATAATCCATGCAAACCTCCAACCATTCATTGTTCTTGTTGGAATCAATTTATTATCCTCATTCTTTACTACGGTTATACCTCCCTTCTTTGGCACATATTGAACTGGACTGACCCATGCACTGTCTGAAATAGGGTAGATGATTCCCACATCCAACTACTTCAAAATTTCTTTTTTCACTACCTCTTTCATGATTGAGTTGAGCCGTCTTTGTTGTTTCACTATTGGCTTTGCATCCTCTTTCATAAGAATTTTGTGCATGCAAAAGGATGGACTGATTCCCGTTATATCTGCAATTGTCCATCCTATAGCCGATTTGTGTTCTCTAAGCACTCTCAGCAACTTATTTTCCTGTAATTCGTTAAGCGAAGCAGAAATAATAACATGTAAAGTATTAGAATTTCCTAAATATACATACCTGAGGTGTTTAGGTAGTGGCTTAAGCTCAAGTGTAGGTGGCTCCTCTAATGAAGGTTTCATCCTAGTCTTGGCTCTTTCCTCCGTGTGCAATGGTTCAACTGGTGCTTTGAATCTACTATCTCGTGACAAAGAGTCTAGCATATGCAAATAATCTACGAATTCTGGGTCATCCACATCCTCATCTCCCAACAATGTAATTTCCAATGGATCATTGACCAAACTCTTTTCCATGTCTTCTTTAACTATCCAATCAATGACATCCACCCGATAGCACTCTTCTTCATCCGTAGGAAATTTTATGGCCTTGAACACATTGAACTTGACTTCCTGATCTTGGACCCTCATACTAAGTTCACCTTTTTGCACATCAATAAGGGTTCTACCCGTAGCCAAGAATGGTCTTCCTAGGATGATTGAGATATTTTTATCTTCCTCGTAATCCAAAATTATGAAATCAGCAGGGAATATAAATTTGTTCACTTTAACCAGAATGTCTCCCACAATTCCTCTTGGGTATGTGACTGACCTATCTGCCAACTGTAGAGAAATATTGGTCGATTTTGGAACTGGTAAACATAATTCGGTATATACTGATAACGACATGAGAATTACACTTTCCCCCAAATCATATAAACACTTTTGGAAGGCCATATTTCCAATTGTACACAGAATAGTGAATCACCCCGAATCTTTCAACTTTGGCGGTAACTTCCTTTATAAAACTGCACTGCACTCCTCCGTTAAAGCTACCGTTTCAAAATCTTCCCACTTCTTTTTCCTTGATAAAATTCCCTTCATGAATTTAGCATAACTTGGAAGTTTCTCTAAGGCTTCTATGAACGGAATATTTATTTGGAGTTTCTTAAAAACTTCTAAAAATATGCTAAATTGCTTGTATAATTTTTGTTTCTGAATTCTTTGCTGAAATGGTGGTGGAGGGTACACAACTGGTTCATTATCTATTTTACCCTTGCTCTCTTGCTTTTCTTCTGCATGATTGTCCTCAACCACTTTATTTTCTCCTTCTTTGCTATCATCTTTTGCAATTTAATTTTCAATTTTCTGTCCCTTAAGCTGTTTTCTACTCCTTAACATAATTGCTTGACATTTCTCATGATTACCTTTCGGATTTTTCTCTATATCACTGGGTAACGTTCCTTGAGGTCTATTATTCAAGGCAAAAGCTATCTGTCCCATCCGATTTTCCAAATTTTTGATGGCTATTACTTGAGATTTCATAGCTGCCTTGTTATTGGTAATATACTTCGACAATAACTCTTTTAAATCTGATTTTCTCTCCTGATGTTGAGTTGTTTGTTGATTCTGATTTTGAAATCCTGGAGGATAAGATGGTCGTGGAGCTTCTTGATGCTGGTTATTACTCCACGAAAAATTTGGGTGATTCCTATTCCCCAGATTGTATGCATCCTGGTACATGTTCTGTGGAATTCTGTTGTAGCTACCCACAAATTACACTGACACTGGGTTGATTGCACATTGATCTGTAGAATGATCACTCTCGCATAATTCAAAAATAACTGCAACCTACTGAGTCTGTACCCTTGACAGAGCGTCCACTTTCTTAGATAGCATTGAAATCCATGCTCCTAATGCTATCACTCCATCTACCTCTAACACCGCAGCCACTTTAGGTCGTGTCAATCTTACCGTGGGCCACTGGTAGTTGTTAGCTGCTATTGTTTCTATCAATTCGTATGCCTCCTCATAACTCTTTGCTATAAAACTCCACCCGAAGCTGGATCTATACTGGTCCTGAGATTTCCATTCAACCCGCTGTAGAATGTGTTCATCTGCAGCCATTTGGGTAATCCGTGATGTGGGCGCTTTCTGAGCAACTCTTTATATCTCTCCCATACTTTATACAATGATTTCCCATGCTGCTGTTCAAACATGGTAATCTCGTTTATCATTTTTGCCGTCTTTGCTGGTGGGAAAAATTTTGCCAAGAATTTTTGAGCGAGGTCTTCCCATGTAGTTATGGATCCCGGCGGTAGAGAGTGTAGCCAACTTTTCACCTTGTCCCGTAAAGTGAATGAGAACAAGCAAAGTCTAACTGCGTCATCCGACACCCCATTATACCTGAAGGTGTCACAAATCTCCAAGAAGCTGACTAAGTGTTCATTCAGATCATCATTTGCTAAACCCCCAAACTACACTGAATTTTGATCATCTGAATAGTCCCAGGCTTGATTTTAAATGTGTTCGCAGCTATAGCAGGCCTGGTGATACTCGACTACTGCTCAGTCACTTTCAGTGTAGCAAAATCTCTCAACACTTTCTGGTCTTCTGTGGCCATTGCTTCTTCTTTTTCAGAATTCTCGAAGTCTTCCCTTGTCTCCTTGATCCACTTACTTAGCCTTTGAAACCGTTTCTCAATGTCGTCCTCAAAAGGAAGCAAGTCTGGATTTTTGGATCGCGTTGGCAATGTAGACACTCAAAATTTCATTTTCCTGTTACTAACTATGCAGGAGGACAAAAACATCTTTTTTACTCTCGAGAGATAACCCTGGAGGGCCACTACATGAATTTTAACCCCGGAGATAGCCCCGGGAGATCCAGTTTCCAACCCCGGAGATAACTCCGGGAAATAAGTTCCTAACCCCAAGAAAATCAGTTCCAACCCTGGAGATAACCTCGGGGGATCAAGTTTAAAGCCTGGAGATAACCCCAGGAGGTCAATTTAACCTCAGAAATAACCTTGAGGACATTCAAAGTCAACAACATGACAATCTCAGAGATAACCCTTGGAAAAGAACGCTACAACTACGCCAAAGTAAAAAATAAACCTGGGACGGGAAAAGGGTCATTTTGACAACTCAATCTCAAATCAACTCATTTTAACTCAAACTTCTTCAAAAGAAGACCCACGAGAACCATATCTTAACTTTCGAGCGCAAACTATGCAAAACAGCTCAACGGACTACCTAACGGGAACCCAAAAATGCCATTTCGATCATGGACCCATCTTCCTGGAATCAAAAAGGGCAAATCCTATGTCATTGCATAGCTCTTAGAAAGAATAGTCTAAAACAGGTGTTATACACCTCAATCGGATGCTCGGATTGAAGTTCTACAAGTTCGAACGGACATCACATTGCATGCGTGCACGTACTTCGAGATGACAGGACCTGCGGAGCTTGGGGCACCCCAGGTAGCCGCAAGTTCATCTGTGGTTGCCACAGGTACACCTGCGGCTCCCAACTCTATCAATATAGAGCTTGGGTTGGCCATATTCAGAAGAAGATAGGCGAGGAAGCCCTGTCAAATTTGCTCTGTACACATCCCGTATTGAGTGCTTTCTCATTTTAAACACCTGTTAACTCACATATAGCTTTATTTTTACCGGCGAGAGCCGAGTGTTCATCCACTTAAAGTCATAGAAGTCTTCTTTGGCAGCCCACTGTAAGCCTTCTTACACATTATAAAGCCTTTCTCTTCATCTTTATACACACTCTTCTTCACAATGAGAGTCGTTTTGTGTGTGTATGCCCGGACTTCAGTCCGTAGTTTTCATTTCTATATGTGTATATATATATATATATATATATATGGACTAACATTATCGAGTTATGCCTCGATTGAGCCTAGACTCACGTACAGAGCGTTTACTTGCTTATATATATACTTATATATATGAACTGTTGTCGAACGTTGTTCGATGAACCTGTATTTTACATCCGGAGCGTTTACTGCTTATATATATATATATGAACTGTTGTCGAACTTTGTTCGATGAGCCTGGATTTTATATCCGGTGCGTTTACTACTTTTATATTTATATATATAGCGACAAATTGCTGAAATGATAAACTGAGCCGGGATCGATATATATCCTGTACGTTTACCGCTTTTTACATATATATATATATATATATATATATACATACATTTCTGTCAGGCCTGGAGTTTACTTCGTGGCCTTTTATTGCTTTATTTACATTCCATCCCGCCTGGAGTTTACTTCGTGGTGGTTGATCACATTTACTTCTTTATTTACATTTTTGATTCCCCATGGAAGTGCTTTGTGGTGGTTGATCACGCCTCTCTCTATATATTTATCGCTTTTATATATTTACATTTCTGATCCCCCATGGAGGTGCTTCATGGTGGTTGACCATGTCTGTATATATATATTTACAACTTTTATATATATAACTACTTACTGCTTTTCATATAAACTGTGGCATCATGTGAGCCTTGGAATCATGTATCACATATTTAGTCCACTGAATCTAAATTCGGTTCCTGTGATGGACATTTTCAGCTATAAGTAGCTTGTAAATTATTCACGGTGTTTGAATTTCCTTAGATGACTTTCATGCCCATGAGGAGTTCGGCACTACTATATATTATTTTCTCGAAGATGCTTCGCATCTCAAAAATAAAAGCAATCAAGCCGAATATTTAATAGTAAATTGGAAGTATGAAAAGGTCTCAATTACTATTGAGCACAGGGTTTGAAAAACCTCTTTTACAAAACGTTATTGCTCTATCTTGTTTAAAACTGATTTTTTCATACAAATTCAAACCCTTTGTATATAGGTGCGAACGAGGCCTCACACTACTTCCAAATAAACAGCACATTGACCCACATACACACACACACATTCATATAACAGTTTCTTGGAAAGTGGCGGTCACCGTGGTAACACGGATGTCGGGGGGGTGCCTAAACACTTTCCTCCGCATAATCAAGCCCTCGAACCCAAATGAATCTCGGTTTCACAGACTGTTTAGCGTTGTCACATCATCGGGTCAATGTGCAAACCTTTTCTTGAATTCGCGTTAGTGCAACTAGTTAAAAACACCAACTGGCGACTTTTACAATCAAATCGTCGACATATACATATTGGACCTTTTTCACTTGTTTTTTCAAAAAATTCTCACATAACATGAGAACACCAAAGAACAAGAACAGAACAGGGACAAATAAAAATCTCGACGTCGACATGCATAAACCAACTTCAAAAACCTGAAATAAGAATGAACAAAACAGAAAGAAAAAAATGTTTAAGTAAAACTGAACTAATTAAACTGATATTAAAAAACAATTAAAATCTATACTAAATTCCCCGGTAATGGCGCCAAAAACTTGTTGGTGTAAAATCTAATTACGCACAATCACGCAAGTATACGTGGTCAACAAGTAATATAATAGTAAGTAGAGTATCGTTCCCAAAGAGAATTAATAAGAAATTAATATTCACAATTATCAATTTTGTACTAACCCAATTTTATTAAACTAATCCAAATTAAAAATGATATTTAACAAAACTCATAAACTAAAAATATTAATTAATCAACACAACTTAAAAACCTTGATTTCAAACAATTAATGGAGAATTAGGCTTTACAACTTCACTTTAAGTATCATTCCAATTATCACACCTTATTATAATTTAATTTATCATTTCAGTTTATTAATCAAGAACACTCATATAGAATTAGCCATTTCTCAATGCACTAAATCCATATTAACTTGGATCCACAATTTAGATAGAATTAAGTCAAACACCCTAAATAACTAATTCACCATATCTCTATGTGAATTATAATTAAGAAGGATTTAATTCCAAGTTCTTCTCAGATTACGTGCGATGCTAGGCATATCCCTACCCTAACATAAATCAAGAATCTTACAATCACAAAATTCAAGAACACATGTTATTATGATTAGGTCTAGAATCATATCTCATCTCTCGAATCCATACAATTCCACATAAAATTGATGATCAAGCAATTCATAAATTAATCACAAATCACAATAGATAAATTGAATTGATAATTTATTAAACTTAACTCAAGGCATAATAATTGTCATTCAACGTTAAAGATCCATTACAAGCCTAAAAAGTAATTTAATTCATAACTAATGAATTAAATAATGAATAAATAAAAGAAATCATCATCCTGATTACACAATTTGAAATTAGAGAAGAATAGTAGTACACCACCCTTCTTGCCCTTCAACAATGCAATTTTCGTGAAATCAACTCTTTTTCTTGTTCCTCCAAATTCTTGCTCATCAATTGTATGTCTCTAAGTGTGTCTCCCCCCGTTGTAAAATCTCCAGCCATTTAAAAAATAAAATAACTCAATCCCACTCCATCACTTCAAGTCTACTCCATCTCAAACTCATCACATAAGAATTCTAAAGGAAATCAAATTCCAAGCCAAACCCAACAAGTTTATGGACATATAATCCCAATTAATCATGAAATAAACTCCTTGACACACTCCTAATATAAGCATGTTACATAAAGAAGTTATATCTCCCAACACCACTTAAATTCTAGTAATTAAAAGTCAACCAGCTTTTGACCAGATCTTGGCGCGCAAGCGTTGGTTTAGCTTCTAAAGACAACGTATCTGCATTACTCAATCAATGATCAAGAAATGCCATAGCGCACCCCATGCCACTTTACTTTGCATCATGGTGCACCCCATACTGCTTCTATAGAATGTGTAAATTTACTTGAACTGTCTCCCAATGCTAACATCTTGATGTGCTCACTTCATATCCTAAAATAGAAACAAAAACCCATCAAAAGCAACATGAAATATTTCAAAAACTAACAATATAACAACCTAAATGAAGATAAATCGTAGGTTAAAAACCCACTCATCACTCTGGGCATGTATTATCTCCCTCTAGCTGGTTTGAGGGGTATGACTACTTACCACCCACTGGCTGTGATGTGTCATTTTGACCTAGAAATTTCCATCTTTTTGATGGGGCATTGAGTCAGCGTTTGGCTTCCCGCCACTTGTCAGCAGAGGACAAATCCAGGGTGTATGCCTGTTGGGATTAGCGTGAGCTAGCTGCATTTTTTGTTAGAAATCCGGGCTGTTCTGCAGAGTATTTCGTATGGATGGAGACAGAGACTACATCGGCTGCGGTAGTATCCACATTGCCAGGGATTGATTTTGATGATGGGGAGCCCATAGAGGACATTGATATTCCCACGGAGGAGAGCCATTTACTAGGTTACCAGCATCTCTTGTAGGTTCTCCCAGTACGAGTGTTACTATGATTCAGCATTCTGAACAATATCTGGAGCAGAGTCTTCATCTAATGACCTTTGAGAGAGATCAGGCTAGGTCCTTGATGTTGACATCTCTTGATGGGAGATACACCACTTTATTGGAGAGAGATGAGGTCAGATCATCTAGAAATGCATTGATTGTAGAGCGGGATGCTGCCCTATCTTCCCGGGATGTGGCCGTTACAGATAGTACTTCAGTGAGATCCCTTACGGCTGGCATCCTTACCGATATGAGTGCATATATTGATAAGTATCATGCCACCATGAAATTGGCCTCGGATCTATTGGCACATGTACATATGTTAATACAGGAGATCACAGTGTTACCCCCTTCTTCGGAGAGAGATGCTATGTTAGATCTGATAACCCGCATACATACCGATAGATAGACTTGTATTTTCCTGCATAGACTAGCTTAGCCATTTTTTCATGTAGAGCACATATTGTATATATCAAACATCATTATATATGGCAGGTTAATATATTTTGATTCACTTCCCTTTCAGTTGTGCCTTGATACTTGCTTGATATTTGCCTGTTTCTTCAGAGCTTGTGATCTTGATGTATTCTGAACACATCCTTGGTGTGTGGACATTGAGACGTCGTAGGATCTTTCAGAATGGATCTTTTATCTATGTGTATCCCTACCCTCTTTTGTGTCTTGGGACTGGTTTCTGTATGAAAATGTGTAGAGGAGTGTGACTTTTCCTCTTTGAGATTCATCGCACCACAGATGGTCGCCAATACTCCTATTTAAGAGGAGCCCAGTCAGTTCCATCTCTTATGGATTGGTGTTGCTCTTCAAGGAATCAACCGCAGCTTAGATTGTCGCCATCTCTCTCATTTACGGGGAGGCCAGGTAGTTCCATCCTTTTGGTCTGAAGCCGATGAAATGTGGTGGATTGAAGTTTGATCCCAGTACCGTGTGACAATTATTTGTGTTTTGGTAGGGGGTTAGACCGAATCATAAATGGCTTCCTACGTACTCCTATTGAAGAGGAGATCAGGTCTGCGTAGTTCGAACCTGGTGTAAGAGGTTCAACGCTAAATGGTGTAGGGTGTAGAAATGTTTTTGTTATTTTTATTTACATAGAGAAAGGGTAGAAATGTTTTTGTTATTTTTTTATAGAGAAGGGTGTAGAAATGTTTTGGTTATTTATTTTTATTGCGACTGAGCCATATAAATGGTTGCCTACGTACTCCCAGGTATTGGGGAGATCAGGTTGATGTAGTTCGCCCCATGTTCAGGATGATTTGCAGCTGAAAAAGTTTGATCCCATGTTCAGGATAAACTGTGGGGAAAAGTTTGATCCTATGTGCATGACAAACTGCGGGTGTGAAAAAGTTTGATCCCATGTTCAGGAAAAAATGCAGGAGAAGGGTTCAATCCCTGGTGGGATAACCGAAATTGTATGAAGTGTAAAAAGAAAAATCTGATGATCTGAAAACCAGGCTGCTGGCTTGAAGAAGCGTGTTTCCCTAATGGGGCAAATGGGTATGAAGAAAGGGTTGTGTGTAGTAAGGGTTAGAAAACCTGAAATGACTGGTGATCCGGTGATCCAAAACCAGGATGTTTGCTTGATGGTAACTTCAGACATAGTACCATTTCACGGTGTCTGAGTTGATAAGCTGTGGAAATTCATCTCCATCCATTTCCTGTAATCTGAGAGCACCTCCTGTCAATACCTCCTTGACAACAAACAGGCCCTCCCAGTTTGGAGCAAGTTTTCCCTTTGATTGGTCTTGGTTGTCAATAATCTTCTTCAAAACCAAGTCATGTTGTTTAAATTTCCGTAGTTGGACTTTCTTGTTGTAGGATCTGGCGATCCTTTGTTGGAATAACTGACCATGGAAGATAACATTACTTCGCCTTTCATCTATTAGAGACAATTGATGATACCTATCTTGTAACCATTGGTCTTCATCTAGCTGAGCGTCAATCAACACTCTGAGGGATTCTATTTCCACTTCTATGGGGAGCACGGCTTCTATCCCATATGTCAATGAATAGGGGTTTGCCCCAGTTGAAGTACGCATTGAAGTTCTCTAGGCTAATAGAGTCAGAGGCAAGAGGTCAGACCATCCTTTGTGATTGGCAGACATCTTTTGAATGATCTTCTTGATGTTCTTATTAGCCACTTCAACAACACCATTCATTTTTGGACGGTAGATGACGGAGTTAAGGTGTTTGATGTGGAATTTACTGCACAACTCCTCAATCATTTTGTTATTGAGGTTCTTAGCATTATCTGACACAATTACCTCTGGTTGTCCATATCGATAAATGACATTGTTTCTGATGAAAGCAATGATGACTTCTTTGGTAACCATGGAGAAGAAGGCTGCTTCTACCCATTTGGTGAAGTAGTCGATCATGGTGAAGATAAACTGATGCCCATTATTGGCTTTGGTCTCGATGGGCCTGATAACGTCCATTCCCTACATTAAGAAGGGCCAAGGTGAAATCATATTATGGAGCTCCTTAGGAGGGGCGTGGATAGCATTCCCATGAATTTGGCATTGATAGCACCTCTTGACGTGATCATCATAGTCAGCTTTAAACAAGAGCCAGTAATGCCCTGTTATGAGGATCTTTTTAACAAGTAAGGGGCCGCTCATGTGTGGGCCACATACTCCACCATGGATTTCATCCATGAGCCTCTGAGCTTGTGAAAGCCCCAAATCTGGGTCCCAAATCACCACGGATCTGGTACAATCATTCTATAACTATTGCAAAATATATAAACATAAATTGTTTATACAATACACCTTACACACTATTTCCCTAAAATCGAGTAACCTTAACTTATACACAATTCATAAACTATCTAACATATATCATTATTATCCAACTATACTATTACAAACTAGCTGCACATTTTATTCCAAGATGAACTTGGCTTTAACCTTTTCCTGTATCCGAACGCATTCGCCTTATCTGCAATGTTTATCATGATATAGCAAGGGTGAGCATGAAAGTTGCCCAGCAAGTTTAAATTTATATAAGGATATATCATGATTGAAAGAGTCTGAATAATAAGCTGGCTATAATTCATCAATATAATTGAGAACTAGCACGAACAAACTTTTGACTGAACAAGTATTAAACATTAACAAATTTATCTGAACCGAACAGTAATGAAGGTGATCAGCCATTCATACCTGACTTATACATGCAAGATGTACAGAGTACAATTCTACATGGCAATCAGCAATGATTAACCATAAGCATATCCGAATGAAACTGTGACGACCCCAAATCTAGGAACTTGAAACCCGAACTCGGTTCTCCACGATACTATTTCTTTAAGCTGAATAATGCTAAAATAATAATACATTCGAACTTAATTTACATACATCAAAGTTTACTTCCCCAGGTACGTGACCTTTAAAATACATTCCTTATAATACTTGAATAGATACCAATACAACTATAACCATTAACTCATGATACACACTTATTCGATCAGCTTTTCTTTTCCTTTGTTCGTGCCTGAGCCTTCAGGTTGCTCATACATAACTGAAAACATTTAATTTAAGAAAGGAAGAGCATTTGAGTGCCCAGCAAGTAATAGCAATTATATATATAAGCTGAAAGAATATAAGTATTCTCTTTACATAACACTTCTACAACGAATCGAAAGTTGTGAAGTAATCATCTTGATAAAAAATTCACATAACAAATCTCTTCCAAATTATTTAAATTTGGCTCGCTCTACCCATGAATAGGGTTTAAGAATCATACTATGAACATTCTTTTCATTTTCGAAAAGGTTTGCAGAAATCCATCCAAAATCGCTTCTAGCTTACGGTAGACGGAGGGTGATCGGCCAGTTGTACCTTGTATTGATCAATACTACATAACTTGAACGAAATTCATCGCTCACTCTATCCGCCTTGGCAATGCAAAAATCTTCCCATATAGGGATGTTCATACATGCACGGGTTCCAAACTCAAGGTTTTAATCTTGCTCAACAACAATATGTAATTCAACATATATATGTATACGGGTAATTGATGAGGTATATCAACACGTGAATAAATGCCATGGTTATCAAGTGGGGACACTTGTATAACCATTTAGAAATCAACTTAATGTAATATATATCCGAGCTAACATGTTGATAATCAAAAAGCGTACATAATCTGACAGAATAGAATAATTTCAAACTTCTTACTCATGTCCATTGCATAAAGAAAATGCAAAGGTAGGATACTTGCACGATTCAACGATTACAAATCTCAACTTAGGTTTTATCTCTTTATCACAACCTATCAATAATCGGATCATTCGTTCGATTAGAACAATATATCTTAACACATAGTATCGTTTATTACGACAAAGACATAGTCTAATCACATAATTACGGTGATCATACTTTTAGTTCCTATTCTATACTTGAAATATTTTTATATATTTTTCAAATATCTCATCCATGCTCTTACGAAAGAGCCTTTTCTTTCAATTATAGGTTCGACATTTGTTGCGTCTGCATCGATAACTTTATCGGGTAAATCTTGAGTCTAAGACTCTTATTTTATACCTCAACATCTCGTAAATATCGGACATCTTAATTTTTAATCATTTTGAAATTTCCGAGAAATTGAAAAATTTAAAATAATTCAAATGTCACTAAAGGGCCTATAGTGATATAATCTGTTATTATAGGTGTTCTTCTTCAAATTTAGAACTTCATAATCGGTTCTCAAAGTCACTAGTTTGGGCCATTTATAAATTTCAATTATCGTAATCATAATTAAATGATTTAAACATTAAACAATTCCATTATCATTAATAGTTTAATTAATACTAAACTATTAATGAAACCATTATCAAAATATAAAAGTTATTTATAATAACTCAAACTATTTTTAAAACATTTATATTACCCTTAAATAAAAATTATTTTTAAATAATTACCATTAATATTTAAATATTAATGTACTATTTATCCAAATATTAAAAGTCATTAATTATAACTTAAAATATTTTTAAATCCTTAATATCCTCTTTAAATGGTTTTAAATAAGTAAAACCATTTTTAAACTATTTATTTAATAATAATTATTAAATAAACTAAATATCATTAATATTATCTTAATATCATTAATATTTAATTATCAATGAAATTATCATTTAAATATTAAAAGTTATATTTTATAACTTAAAATATTTTTAAATACCTTATTTTCATTTAAAATGATTTTTATAATATTAAAATCATTTTTAAACTAAATTATTTAATATAATTATTAAATAACTTTAATATCATTAATAATAATTAATTAATGAAATTCATCACAAAATATTAAAAGTCATCACAAATAACTCATTTACATAACTAATTCTAAGCCAAAATAAACATAGTAAACTAACTAGTTTATTAACAACACTAACTAAACTTCAAAAATTCAAACTTTAACTAACAATTAAAAATAATAACATTACAAAAATTAAATAAGAAACATACCCGGAAATACGAATTCCACAGACTGAATACGCACTTCCACGCCAAAATTTAACTAAGGAGATCTTTATAAAAAGTTCTCCCACAACAAAGCCTTTCTCAAAAAAATTGGAGGCCTTATTGTTGGTGAATGAAACAAAGGCCAAGCCCTTCTATTTATAGGTTTAGAAAATGGTGAAGTTCTCAACTTAGTCGATGTGGGACTTGGTTTATACTAATTTTTCAATAGCTCACTTTGCGATTTTCTAACGCATTGCTCATAACTCCGATTAATCTGATTTTTGGATATGTTATACATGGTATGTAAGACTATTTTTAAAAAATATGAATTACCCAATTCGGGTTCATTAGGTAGCCCAAACAGTGCGTCAAAAGTGGACGTTCATAACAGTTTTCAATCTCGTTTCAGCTTTACCCTCTTCCGCTAAAACAGTCATAACTCTTTCATTTTAAAACATTTTTGAGGATTCTTGAGCCCACGCTGAAGCTAACTTCTGGGGCTACAACTTTTATTCTTTGACCATTTCCAAATTCGAACACATCAGCCCAGAAATTCCGTTCAAATGGATCTGCACCGCACTTGTTGGGAAGTTTTGACACTACTACTTTGAAATGTCATAACTCTCTCCTCCGATATCGGATTTAGTCCGTTTTGAGTCTATGGAAATCTTATTCGGTGTACTATAATATACCAAAAGCCCAGAAAGTTTTGGAAACATTAACTGATCGAAATAAAGTGTCCCGAATAGCACATCCATTCGCCGACTTTTCGGTTTGACACATTTCCTTCCAATCATCAGTAATTCCCTCATCCGAGGTCGGAATGAGGTCATTCCAAAGCCTATGGCTTCCTAACTCAGTGCACTACAACATATTAAAAGTCCAGACCTTTTAAAGCACAAAAGTGGACGAGAATGCCCCCATTACTGATTCGCCCAAAAATAGTTTATCATGATCGGTCAACCATGTTTGACCATCTATAACTTCTAATCTATACATGATATGGATTTGATTCTTTTTGCAGATTAAAGACCACATATCGGGCTACACATAACAACTTTTGAAGAACAAAACTCATGATTGAGCAAAGAGTTATGGCCTCGACATTTGGTGAAAAAATAATGTAATTCGGTTTTCCAACTTGCTTAAATCTTCAAATTCGTGCACTTTGATGTTATGGGTCTTTGATTTATCAACCCATATCATCAATTAACATTCTATTACACAACTTTAAATAATCAATTGTATCAAATAACATCGAATCAAAGGATTTCTAGGTTTAGTGTTCTTATACCCTTTTGCCAAAAAAATTCTTGATTCTTTCTTACGATTTGTTATGGGTGATGGTTGGGCTTTGTTTAAGAGTGTATGGGCAATCTTGTACAAGGCAATTAAATGTAATATTTCATCACTAGATTTAATTCGTATAATTTACCAATTAACTTCTATCCTTTGGTAAATTAAAACACTTATACAATAACATCGAAATTAAACCTTGTAATTAAAATTAGGGTTTCTAATTGACCATTAGTGGTTCTTTAATTATTTGTGTATGTTACTAACACGATTAGCATTACGGTTTCTAATTTCAACCGGTTAGGGTTATAATAATTAGGGTTTGTCCTAATTATCGATGTACAATGATAATTAAGGTTTCTTCTAATTACCGATATTCTTATTCACAAGTAACTTCATATACAAATACTACTACTCGTAAATACCCCATAAGCGAGTTTAATAATTAGGGTTTCACAAAGCGGTAATATGTTATGACCTAATTGGTATCATTGCTCAATATTATCTGTGTCTCACTTTATACCCGATTACATAATTATGGTAATTTGTAAAATAATATAATATTATTATTCTCATCTCTTGATCACAATCCCAATCCAGGTTTGGATCTCATGTCCGACTTATTCTTCTTCGTACACATCATCAATAATCAAGTTAAAATAATTAACTTAAATATTACGAACAATTCATATAATAAAATATTTATTATATAAATCTAATTATCACATCATATATTATTTCCAATCATGTTTTCATGGAAAATAATTAATAAAAATATTTAAACTACGTAAATTTATTACCATATAATTTGTGGTAATTAATAATTCCAAAATTATTTCTAATTTTTCAAGTAATAAATGTATTCGCATTTATCATTCACTTTACTTGACACTTAGTCTCGTCATTAAATAAATAAAAAAAAATTTATACGCAAAATTTCTTATTTATTTTATATTGAAAATCTCGGGTTATTACAGAAACAACTCTTAGTAGAGTTAAGAAAAACTTGCCTGAACCGTTGATTACCGCTACGCAATTTATATCGCTTTATCCAAAGACCTAATATTAGTAATATAGATCTCCAATATTAGAATAATATCATCATAGTATAATACTATTATATATATATACATAGAATAACCTAAACACATAACACATAACCCTATCAGTCTATAACACACATAAGACTTAGTATTAAGTCAAACTATTTCAGTCTGACTTGAATCTGACACAATTCTAACATCCCGACGGTCTAGTCGGACAAAACTCGAGTTTAAGTTCAATTAAACTCTGCCTAAACACTTTACAATTATTTATTATCAGTCAAATCATTTTTCATAGGCTTGTAATAATTTTCGGATAATTATTACCATTTATCATAATTTTTCAATCATTAATATCGTATTTAAATGAATTAAATACCACTTAATTCCTTTATCATTAATATTTATTATTAAATATTAATGAAAATCATAACATAATATTATAATATATTTATAATATTTCAAAGTATTTTAACACCTTAAAATCATATTTATATGATTTTTAAACCATTAAATTCATTATCTCGATAATTGCTATTAATATTAAAATATTAATATTTTCATGAAAAAATATCAAAAGTTATATTTTATAACTAAAAATATTTTTCCAACCCTTAAATCCTTTTTATATAATTTTAAAGCATTATTTCTATTTTTCCATAATTTATTTAATATATTTATTAAATAAATTAATTACCATTAATAATAAATTATTAATGACATTCATCATAAAATATTAAAAGTCATTAAAAATAACTTAAAATATTTTCTAATATCATAATATAAGTTTTCATGATTTTTCATGAACTAAAATTATTTTTAAATAATTTATTTAATATTATAATTAAATAAATTAATACCTTTTATATTCAAAAATATTAAATATTTTTGAAATATACTCAAAATAATTAAAAACTATTTTTCAGGCTTTAAAATATTTTTTAATAATTTATTATGTATTTTTAATAATTTAAAACTATTTTTTTGTATTTATTAAATTAAATAATTAATTTACTAAATAAACTGTCGCTAAAAGGACCCTATAGCGATAGAACCGTCGTTATAGGTGTTCGTGAGTGTTCTTGAGCCTTCATGTCAGACTACCGAGAGGCTATGTTTGACCACTTAAAACTTCCAATCCAAAATGTTTCTGGGCTAACTGAAACTTTGATCATGTAGTGGACATGTAACACTACATTTATCAATCCTCATCTTGCTCAAAACAAATCACAACAAAGAGATCTAGTCTCTTAAACGAACTATCAGACAACTCCAGGGCTTTCTGGGTAACCCAGAAACCTAGGCAGCTTCAAGATAGCACTTTAGGGCTCGATTATCTTCATGATCTGGCCATACAAATGACGATCTTAAGGTTCAAAACCCTAGTACACACAACAAGGAACAAGTACATAACAACAACTCAGTCTAACAACAACATAATCACCAAATAAGATCTGGTCAAAGATGGTCAGAAACCTTGTTCATCCCAATTTTGGGTTTCCCAAAAACATAAAATCAGTTCGGCTGGCCTAGTTTGACCATCTATAAAATCCCACAGGTTTTTTATTTAAGAGATCTAAAGGTATAGATCTCAAGTCCACATATCATACTACATAATGGTTATCCTAACATCAACAAACGGATTAACATAGAACAGATCAAAGCCTTTCAAAATATTGTCAGACACTAGAATTTGAATTCTGGGTTACCCAGAATTCATCTGGTCACGCCCGGTCAATGTGTTTTGACCGTGTACAACTCACAATCTGGAATTCAAATGACTGTGCTTTCACTTGCAGAATAAAGAGCTCATATCAGACTATCGATTCAAAACATAAAACATTACAAAACATGAACATGGAAAGATCTGAAGCCACTGACATTAGCTTGTCAGACCTCATTTTGAGTTCAAGAACAGTTTTTGAAAACTTCAAGACCTTTGATGCTATGGATCCATGATGGATCAACATAGATCATCTAAAAACATTCTTTAGCACCAATCTAAACACATAAACAAGTATTTTATCTTAGCATTTAAGATCAAAAGTGCTTAGGGTTTTATAACTTTCTTATCCAATGTTTGATCTCAACTCTCCAGATCTGACCTTGGTGTTCTAAGAGCTGTTAATGGGACTGATTCACTTAAGGAATTCGGAGGTTGGGAGAGAGAAAAAGTTTGTTGAGTTTTTGATAGAAAAATGAGCAAAAGTTAAGATTTTCTCTCCCTTTAATCCTTTAAATTTGATACATTGAAAGTATGTAATGCAAGGTGTCCCTCTAGGTTAGATTAGGCTGAGATAAGAGTCAAAAAGGCTAGCTTTAGTTGGTGAATAACTAAAGTTATTGTCAATTTTTTATAAGTTACTTACTAAAATATCCAAAAAAGGGCATTTTGATCATTTCCATACAATTTTTATTCTAGAATATATTGTCATTTGATGAAACCCTTAGGGTTAAAACCTAAGCTTTCCATAATTCACCTTTCTAGGATTTCCAGATTAGGGTTTTCGAAATATAAAATTAGCATTTGTAAATTATAATTAGAATTCTCTAATTATACTAAGATTTTATAATCATCAAATTCAATCTTGCTAATTAGGATTATTATTCCCTAATTAATATTGCTAATTTAACAATTAAATCCACAATTGTGCATTAGGGTTTCTGACGGAACAATTAAGGTTTAAAAATTTGAAATTAGGGTTTGCTAATTAATTAAGCTTGACCCTAATTAGTATTATAATTAATAGCACTTAAGCATTATAATTATCCTTTAACTTCCTAGATTAGGGTTTCAAATTCCCAGAATCTGAAATTAGGGTTTTTAGATCTGGTATGAGGGTTTTCCAAAAATTAATTAGGGTTTCAAGTGAATCACTAGGGTTTTCCCTAATTAAGTTATAATTAATAACTTTTAAACCTTATACCAGCATTTGAATTCCCAGATTAGGGTTTTAAATTTCCAAATTAGGGTTTCGGACCCCCGAAACCGAAATTAGGGTTTCAGAACCGATTTTTAGGGTTTCTTATCAGTTATTAGGGTTTTCTAACAGAACATTGACGTTCTTAATATATACTTAGGGTTTGACTCTGGTAAAATTTATCTGGTCAACTCTTGACCCTTAACCACATTCTGAACACATACATAACCATATACACAGAACATATTCACATATACACTTAATCCTGAATAATTCACCTAAATCCTTCATAGAATTTTGAAATCCTCAAAATTCCTTCCCAAAAATATCAAACGCATACACTTATTTTCTGTCTAGGTCTATTATTTGACCTTAAATCCATCATTTAAGATTTTAATAAATTGTCTAATTTCTTGGTTTGTCACAGAGCTTGGTCCTTGTCCAGACATCTAAGGAGACCTATTCTCGTATCTCTTTTGTAGAGTGCATCTCTGCTCCGGTAGAACTTCATAGCCAGTCGATGGATCCGCCTTCTTTCAGTCGGGCTCGCCTTAGCGGGTGTAGATTCATCTCGTAAATACTCCTTGATGTGCTGATACCAAGGGTGTTGGATGGGAGATAGCTCATCCGATACTACTCCAATGTAATTCCCATAGGCTGGAGCCTGTTGTAGGGAAAATAGGATGCTTGGCTTGTTTTCCTTATCATGTATGGTGATCAAGGAGGCTAAAGTTGCTAGTGCATCCGGAAAATCATTCCTATTCCGAGGAATGTGGAGGAAGTTTATTTCTTTGAACTCTGAAGCCATCTATAAAACTTGCCAATGGTAAGGCAGCAAATGTAGCTCTTTGGTGTGATAGATTCTCGTGGTTTGTCTGATGACCAATTTTGAATCTCCAAAGACAGTTAACCGCCTGATACCCATTGATTGGGCAAGTTTGAGTCCCATGATACAGCCTTCATACTCAGCTGTGTTGTTGGTGTAGACAAACTACAATTTGACGGCGATGGGATAATTCTCCCCCGTACTGGATACTAGAACTGCTCCAGCTCCAGAACCTTCCATGTTAACAGATCCATCAAAATACATTTTCCACGTACAACATGCATTATACTGATGGTGTTGCTTCACTGTCATTACCCCTTCATCGAGCAAGTATGTTTCCAAGGATTTGAAATCCCCTGCAGGTGCGGCGGCCAGTTGATCCTCAATTCCTTGACCTTTAATGGACTTTTGTGTCACGTAGATGATGTCAAATTGTTATAGGATCAACTGCCATCTGGACAGCCGACAATTTAATATGGGTTTACTGAACACATACTTGAGAGGATCCACGCGGTATATGAGATGGGTTGTATGACCATGGAGGTAATGATGTAACCACATGGAATCCCATGCTAAAGCACAACAAGTATTCTCAATCAGAGTGTACCTGTGTTCACTGCTGCTGAATCTTTTGCTGAGGTAGTAGATAGCTCGCTCTTGGCCTCTATCGTCTTTTTGTCCCAGCATGCAACCCATGGCATTTGTCGATGTCGGGATTTTTATCTGTCCCTTTTTGTTAGTTGTTCTTTGGTGTTCTCATGTTATGTGAGATTTGTTTGAAAAAATAAGTGAAAAACATCCGACATGTATAATGTCGACGATTTGACTTGTAAGAGTCGCCAGTTAGTGTTTTTAACTGGTTGCACCAACGCAACCGAGAAAAGGTTTGCACATTGACCTAGTGACGCGACACTGCTAAATGGGTCTGTGAAACCGAGATTCATTTGGGTTCGGTGGCTTGATTATGCAAAGGGAAAGTGTTAGGCACCCCCCGACATCCGTGTTGCCACGGTGACCGCCACTTTTCAAGAAACTGTTATATGAATGTGTGTGTGTGGATCAATGTGCAATTTATTTGGAAGTAGTGCGAGGCCTCATTCACACCTATATACAAAGGGTTTGAATTTATAGAAAAATTTAGTTTTAAACAGGATATAGCAATGAAGTTTTGTAAAAGAGGTTTTTCAAACCCTGTGCTCAATAGTAATTGAGACCTTTTCATACTTCCATTTTATTATTAAATGTTCGGCTTATTTGCTTTAATTTTTGAGATGCGAGGAATCTTTGAGAAAATAATATACAGCAGTGCCGAACTGCTCATGGGCATGAAAGAAATCAAAGGAAATTCGGACACCGTAAATAATGTACAAGCTGCGTACAACTGAAAATGTCCATCACTGATAGAATCAATCTAGATTCAATGAGATCGAATATGTGATCACATGATTCCTAGGCTCACATGATGCCGCATAATTTATATGAAAAGCAATAAGCGATTATATATATATAAAAGTCAGTAAATATATATATATATATATACAGACATGATCAACCACCACGAAGCACCTCCATGGGGATCGAAAATGTAAATATATAAAAAGTATATATATATATATATATATATATATATATATATATATATATATATATATATATATATATATATATATAACGCACTTTTGATATAAAATCTAGGCTCATCGAACAAAGTTTGACAACAATTCATATATATATATATAAGCAGTAAACGCTCCGGATGTAAAATCCAGGCTCATCAGATAGAGTCTGACAACAGTTTATATAAATAAGCAAGTAAGCTCTAGACATAATTCTAGGCTCAATCGAGGCATAACTCGATAATATTAGTCCATATATAAATATATACATATATAAGTATATATATACAGACAGAAAATAAAAACCACGGACCGAAGTCCGGGCATACGCACACAGCACGACTCTCAATATGAAGAATAGTGTGTGCAAAGATGAAGAGAAAGGCTTTATAGAGTTTGTGAAGGATTATAGTGGGCTGCCAATACAGGCTTCTATGACTCTAGATGGATAAACACTCAGCTCCCGCCGGTAAAAATATAGCTATATGTGAGCTAATAGGTGTTTAAAATGAGAAAGCACTCAATATGGGGTGTGTATAGAGCAAATTGGACAGGGCTTCCTTGCCTTTTTCCTTCTTTAAAATGGCCACCCCAAGCTCTATATTTATAGAGTGGTGGCGGCAGAGAGAATAATACCTATGGCGTCAGTAGATGCATGCACTGGTACGCCCGAACTCCATGGACCCGTCATCTCGAAGTATGTGCACTCGTGTTCTGTGATGTCCGCTTGAACTTGCAGAACTTCAATCCGAGCATCCGAACGAGGTGTAAAAGACCATCTTCAGACTGCTTTTGTCGAGAGTTATGCAATGACATGAGATTAGAGGTTGTACGAAGTCAGGAAGAGGGGACCATGCCCATGGTCTTCAAGCTTCAAATTCTATCTGGTGTGCTACCATGCGTAATAGTCACTTGGGATAGGAACTCCTTGGCTCTTGTGGGACATTGTTATGTAGAAATGTATGTATGAAGTGTCGAGACTCCGCGCAGGGGTTGAGGTGTCAAGATGACAATTTTTCTCCTCATCGGGGTTATCTCCGGTTTGGGCTGATAGCAGACGTTGCTCAGGGTTACATCTGAGATTGGACTGTTGCAAGTGTTTAAATTCCGCAAGGTCATCTGTAAGTGTGCTTGTCTTCCCGGTGTTAGATCCGGGTCTTTGGAATGAGTGCCTCGGCAGGAGGTCTGAGATTGAAGCTGATTACATGCATTTGAAACAACCATTTCTGGGGTTATCGCCGAAACTTCAATGACATTCCTTGGTGTTATCTCCAAGGACGAAACTCGGGGTTATCTCTGAGGTTGGAAGTGATACTCTCGGTGTGTGTTCCAGGGTTGAGACTGAACTTCCGGTAGTATCCGGAATGGATGTGAGCTGGCTTCCAGGGTTATCTCCGAAAGACGAATCTGCCCTCCTGTAATGTTAGTAACAGGTGTGCAAAAAATTTCGAGTGTCTACAGATGCCCCTCTTTATCATATTCATGCAATGCAAAGCATCGATAGGATAAAGAATCCTAGACACTTGAAATGCAACAATATAAACATGATGCTATGTGTAGCAACATGATGCAAATGTGTGAATGCATGAATGATTGTCGGTTCCCTGTTAATCTTACTGGGGATGACAATCAGTAATGTCTCGGACATGCAATCCAAGTCTTTAAGGATGTTGACGTTAGGGCTATCACCAAAGTCCTAGATCCTTGATACAAACCTTTACTCCATAGAGGTGCCTCTCGTGTACAAGAGATCTGTGGGGATAAAGCTTTGTCTGTTTGAGGATGTGTATAACATATTCCATCATCAGTCCTCTCTGATGAGGATGGTCTTTTTTGGTTTGTGTCACCAGCATATACCACGATCTTTGTTGGAGTTACTGCCAATAGTATGTAATGTCAGGGCTGCTTGACCTTCGCTGATGTGTGTATCACCAAATAGATCCCTGTTGGGCAAACTGTAAATGTTGCTTGACGTTCATTGATGTGTGTATCAATGATTGCATTGCGTTGTGACCCCCACCTAGGATACTTAAATAAGTTTGACTTCGACGTTGTAACCCCCGCCGGGGATACTTTATCAATGTTTAACTTCAGCGTTGTAACCCCCACCGGGGATATGTAGACATGGATAAGTTTCTTCAATGGGCTTACTTGCCACCGGCTGAGATAACATCAAGGTTGCTTGACCTTCATTGATGTGTGTATTAATGGTTGAAAATGCATTGTAACCCCCGCTGGGGATATGTATATGTTTAAAATTTTCCCGTTGCGACCCCCACCGGGGAAGGTTTTAGGGCTATGACCCTGCATTGACGGCATTGGACCTTTGTGAGGTATTGCCGAGCATGATTTGTAATAGTTGAGGCCACTGGTATAGTATACCTTGTATGCAGGAGAATACCAATAAGTGATATGTGGAGCCAGAGTTTGGCCCGTGAAAACCAGGATTCCAGGCTATTCCGTTCAATCGGGTGGCGTTTTTATTCCTGATTTGGCCTTTTTAGCTTGCAAGGCCTCCTTTGCAACTCGAACTGAACGGAGTCAAAGGGGTGGGACCCATGTATGGGAGGCGCATGTACAACTGCAGCAGCTGCAGGTAGACCTACGGCCAACCATGGGTATGAAAGGCCTGCAGGTTGCTTTCACAAGTCACTTTCAAGCTGCGCCGCAAAGGAAATCTGAGAGCTCTTCTTCTGACCTGCTGAGTTTGGGCTACTTTCTACAAATTTTGCTACTGCACAAGTGTTCTTCACTGTCCTAGTAACGTATGCATGTATTCTTTTCCAGTTTCTATCTGTTGGAAAATGATTTATCAGATGAAATGCACTTTAAACACATAGTAGTGAATATGCATGCTGATATGACTTTAAAAAATATTCAACATAGTAAATGTTAGTATTAAACCATGCTAAACATAATGATGTGAAAAAATTTAAAACAGTTAAATTGGCACCCTTTTACTGTCATTTCTTATCCTATTTGAGGACAAATGAGTAAAGTTAGAAACGCAAAATAATCCTAGTAATTAGACTACATTTACAGATTTTTTACTGTGATGTATTAATGCATGTAGGATGTATATGTATGTAAGGTGTGTTCTCTTTGAATGGCCACCTAGTCATGCCTATGTGCATGTGGATAGTCCCATTTACAAAGGGGACTATGGAATATTTGTTCCAAAACGTAGGCATTGGGTAGTCATGCATTTTTAACTCTACTGTAGATGTATGTTAAAATAATGCATGCATGCATGTAGTCATAAGAATGCATTTTGAAAAGCTCCAGATAAGATTTTACCACACCCTTTCTGAGGTGATTTGGAGACTTATTGTCCATATATTATGGATTTGGATCAGTCGAGTAGTTCTCGTAGGACCACTTCTAGTGTACGTAGGAGGGCTTCTAAAGTGCCTTGACCCTCTTCTGTTAGACAGCCTCGTTGTTTGATGGAGGCGGTGATACGTCCTATCCGGGTTGAGGTGTCGGATGTAGAGGACGAGGAGGAGGATGTACCGGTTGAAGTTCCTGCTCCTGCTGCACGTGTTCCCCGTAGGGATTTTCCAGGTATTCAAGTGGCGAACCCAGAGCTCTTAGGTGATTTGAGTTGGCACCCTTCAGTTTACCTGAACGCAAATGAGGTATGAAGTTAGATCTTAATCTTCCCTATTTCCTATTGATGAAGAGTAAAGGGTTCTGATGTTGATCTGTATTTGATGTAGGTTCCCGGCTTTACACAGCCTCGAGGGAACTGGTTCAGAATCCACTCTATATATCAAGCTTTGCTTGATAACTATAGAGCGATTGTACATGGCTGGGGATTTGGGACGTTCTTCTCCATTCTTCCCCGTCATTGTCCCTGGGGTTACCTCAGGGCATTGTCTGAGCGCTGGTTTCACCAGACTCAGTCACTCCATTTGCTGGACTGTGAGGTGATGATAACGCCAATGGATTGATAATTTATCACATGTATGGAGTTTGGAGGGGATCTAGTGCCTTGTACGACGGATAATACCCCTATTGCCGTCAAATCCTTGTTAGGAGTCCTAGACAGAGCACTCAAGGGCATGACTGTATGTTCAGTTCCTCTAAGCGTAGATGCCATGAGCGAGCTGTTGAGTGAGCCCATACCCGATGATGTGAGAGTTAGGGATCGCATTCTTCGGCGATTGTTCCTAATGATCATTAGGGGCTACTTCATAGCAGATAACTCTTCTACGGTGTCCTTCACTTTGATCAGCGCCACTCGACATGTGGACCGTATAAGAGATTATGATTGGGGTTCCTACACCTTCACCTACTTCCTTAGGGGAATGAGCATGCGATCGCAGGGTTTGACCGAGGCTTGGTTAGGATTTTACCCGTTTCTGCTGGTGAGTATTTCTTTTATCTTTTCCCATGTATAGGTTAAGAGTGTTGACTGACAGCAGATGTTGCCTTTATGTTGGCAGTTTTAGGCCTATGAGAGGCTTCAATGTTTGCATTCTGTGAGTGTGCTAGGTTTAGACACCTATCCACGAGGACGGAGATGACATCATTCCATACTGGCGGAGGTCCCTATTGCTGAGGGTTTTACTCATTGTCACCTACAGCTGGAGTTGTTGACAGCGGATGTCATCACATGGGTTCCCTACTCTGGGGAGCATTTGAGCATTGGATTTGAGAATGGGAATCGGGTCGAGCACGTGATTTCCACCCTTAGGATTCCTCTTTTTACAGATGGAGGATGGGAGCTCTATTTAGGATACAGTGCTATCAGGAGCACTATAGGAGAGATTCACATGCCGATCTTGCCTCCTGTCGTCATTGATATTCTATTATTGGGGATTGACGATTTTACACTATCAGAGGGTCCATGTACTTAGGAGATGTTCCAGCATTGGTGGTTCCCTCGTACCATTAGAGCCTAGACCCGCGCCACACAATGTATGGGGGATATGGTTCCAGGATCCGTGATGATGACGGATTGGATAGCCTATGTCCGAGATCCGACTCATTTGACATAGATTGACAGTTTGACCCGGTAGTTGAACCAGGCACATTTCTTTATCCCGCACTTGGGTAGAGATCCTTCAGAGGTAGATACTTTTGATCCTTCCAACTCTGGCGCTGGACCCTCAGGTGACCCATATGGCTTTGTCGGTGCAGATCCTACCTTGTATAGGCTTGAAATCCCTGTAGATAGAGATCTAGTGACTCAAGAGGAGTTACACCAGGTGGACAGGATTGACGATGTAGACATTAATACCATTGACTTCTTCTGATGTATATTCTCGTTATCCCTTTTGATAGGCCTCTGTTAGATTTTGGGTAGCTTCGCCCCATTCTCGCTATATCTTTTAATAGGCCTCTGTTAGTTGTAGGGTAGTTTTGCACCATTTCCCTATATTTTAGCTGTACAGAGATGTATTAGATGATAATATACTTAGGAATGTATGTACAGTTTTCCATTCCCTATATCATATTGCCATCTATTGTATCATGCATGTTATTATGTTATACATATGTATGTATGTCCAGAGATATTCAGCCTTGACCCCTGGATGGTCATATGACACGGCCCGTACAGATGTCTTCTTCGATAGTTAGCCATATTGATCATACCCCACCATTGTTGGTGGCATCGGGTATGTGATCGTGGTATGATAGCATGTCACCATCAGATAGGGTGACTGTAGATGGTTTGTTGCAGCATACTATGAACCTGTTGATGTTTTAGGTTCCTACAGGATTCATAGAGGGTATGCTAGAGCACTGGGTATCGGAGAGGCAGGTTTTCCGATTCAGGACCCAGGAGTTGACTCCTACTCTGGAGGAGTATACACGTTTGACGATGCTACTATTGGACAAACCTTGCGTGCACATGGCGATCGGAGACATGAGTAGGCAGTTAATGACCCTCACCGGCTTGAGGCGTAGGGTGGTGCAGGATGAGATCACATCTGGCCACGTTATATCCCAGCGTTTTCTGTTTGATAGATTTGGCTTTGAGGATAGTTATGCACGACACTCTGGGGATTTTACCACACCGGAGGATTATTGGCGTTCAACCAGAGTGGATGTACTGTTGTTATGCGTACTGTCATATGTCTACATGCCACGATATATGGATGAGCTGGACATAGGAGTCATTATGGCAGTGAGAGCTCTCAGGGAGGGTCACACCATTATATCAATGATTATGGAAGAGACTCTGAGATCGGCCACATATTGCTGCACTTATCCGACAGGAGTGTTTACAACCAGCTCGATCATGCTATACGTGTGGTTTATGTCACACTTGAGATCGATTGGCACTTTTAGACGGCATGGGTATTGTTTTACCTATGATGGAGCCATGTCGTACTCCTTCCAGCCTACGGAGTGTATATATGCTGCGTCTTGGTCAGCTTTCCTGGCAGGGATTGGAGATCCATTCGCTATATTGCCGTGTACAGGACTTAGTTAACCCTACAGCTTCATTACTCATGCTCCGGGCATGGATTATTATCCTCTAGCTGGTTTGAGAGGCTTGATTACCTACCACCCGCTGGCCGTGTGTGTCAGTTTGACCAGTTTTAGGATTTTCATTCTTTTGAGGGGGCATCGAGTCGGTAACTTCGCTTACGCCCGTTTATCAACGGAGGATGATCCGAGTTGTATACTGTTGGGATCGATGAGATTTATTTGAGTTTTTCCATCATCATCCAGTTGTTTGCAGAGTATTCTGCATGGATGGAGACAGAGACTGCATCAACTGTGGTAGTGTCCACAGTGCAGGGGATTGATTTCGAAGATGAGGAGCCTATGGAGGAGACTGATATTCCCTTCGAGGAGTTGACTACTGGGTTGCCAGCATTTGTGATGGATTCTCCCACTACGAGTGCTACTGTCATTCAACATTCAGCATGTTATCTAGAGCAGAGTCTATATCTAATGACCTTTGAGAGAGATCAGGTTAGAACCTTGATGTTCACAACTCTTGATGAGAGAGACACAACTCTATTAGTGAGAGATGAGGCCAGATCAGCTAGAGATGCAGTGATTGTAGAGTGGGATGCTGCCTTATCTGCCTGGGATGTGGCCATCATAGATAGTACTTCAGTGAGATCCTATACGACTGGCATCCTTGCCGATATGAGTGCATACATCGATGAGCATCATGCCACCATGCAGTTAGCCTCTGATCTGCTAGCTCGTGTAGATACCATTGGGCAGGAGCTTGCACCTTTACCTCCTTCTTCGGAGAGGGATGCTATGTTAGATTTGATAGTCCGTATACATACAGATCCATTGATAGCTTTGTATTTTTCCTGTACAGACTAACTTAACCATTTTGTCATGTACAATACATATGTATATATCAAACAGTATTATATATGGCAGAGAAATATATTTTGATTTACTTCCCTTTTAGTTATGCCTTGATACTTGCTTGATATTTGCCTGTTTCTTCAGGGCTTGTGATCTTGATTCATTATGAATTCATCCTTGATGTGTGGACATTGAAACGTCACAGGATCTCTCAGAACGGATCATTGATCTGTGTGTATCCCTACCATCTTTGGTGTCTTGGGACTGGTTTCTGTATGGAAATGTATAGAGGAGTGTGGCTTTTCCTCTTTGAGATTGACCGTACCACAGATGGTCGCTAGTACTCTTATTTGTGAGAAGCCTAGTTAATTCTATCTCTTATGGATTGGTATTGCTCTTTGTGGCACAACCTCATCTTAGATGGTCACCGAATCTCCTATTGGTGAGGAGAGGTTGGGTAATTCCATCCCTTTGGTATGAAGCCGATGAAATGTGGCGGATTGAAGTTTGATCCCAGTACCGTGTGACAAATATTTTTGTTCTGGTAGGGGTTAGACTGAACCATAAATGGCTGTCTACGTACTCCTATTGAAGAAGAGATCACGTCTGCGTAGTTCGAACCTGGTGTAATAGGTTCAATGCTGAATGTGAAAGGCAGATGGGTGTAGAAGCTTTATTGATGAAGAAAGGTGTAGAAATATTTTTCTGGTTTTTGTTTATGTAAAGGAAGGGCAGAAATGTTTTTGTTATTTTTTGTTTATTTTGATCGGGCCATATAGAATATGGTTGCCTACGTACTCCCGGGTATCAGGGAGATCAGGTTGATGTAGTTTGCCCCTCGTGACTTAATCATGTACCAAAGAGAAGTGTGAATCCCTATGCGAAGCTATCTGGCATGGGATAAGAAAGTTTGATCCCATGATTGGGACAAACTGTAGGTGTGGAAAAAGTTTTATCCCGTCTTCAGGACAAATTGCAAGAGTAGAAAAGTTTAATCCCGTCTTCATGATAAACTGCAGGTGTGAAACGTTCAATCCTGTCTTCAGGATAATCGAAATTATGTGAAAAGTTTGAAATGAGGTGAAACCAGGCTACTGGTTTGAAGTGAATGTTTCCCTGAGGGGTAAAAGAGTTTGTAAAAAGATTGTTAGAAAACCGAAATGATTGGTGATTTAATGATCCAAACCAGGATGTTTGCTTGATGGAAACCTCAGACATAGTATCGTTTCACGGTGTCTGAGTTGTTAAGCTGTGTAAATTCATCGCCATCTATTTCCTGTAGTCTGAGAGCGCCTCCTGTCAATACCTCCTTGACAACAAATGGGCCTTCCTAGTTAGGAGCGAATATTCCCTTAGATTGATCTTGGTTGTCAATGATCTTCTTCAAAACCAAGTCATGTTGTTTGAACTGCCGTAGCCGAACTTTCCTGTTGTAGGATCTTGCGATCCTTTCCTGATATAACTAACCATGGAAGATAGTCGCGGTTCGCCTTTCATCTATTAGAGACAATTGATGATACCTGTCTTATGCCCATTGGTCTTCATCCAGCTGAGCATCCATCAACACTCTGAGGGATTCCATTTCCACCTCTATGGGGAACACTACTTCCATTCCATAGGCTAATGAGTAGGGTGTTGCCCCAGTGGAAGTACGCATGGAAGTTCTATAGGCTAATAAAGTCAGAGGCAAGAGGTCAGGCCATCCTTTGTGATTGGCAGACATTTTCTGCAGATCTTCTTGATATTTTTATTAGCCGCTTCAATAGGACCATTCATCTTTGGACGGTAGATAACGGAGTTAAGGTGTTTGATGTGGAATTTATTGCATAACTCCTCCATCATTTTGTTGTTGAGGTTCTTAGCATTGTCTGACACAATGACCTCTGATTGTCCATATCGACATACGATATTATTTTTGATGAAAGCAATGATGACTTCTTTGGTAACCCTGGGGAAGGAGGCTACTTCTACCCATTTGGTGAAGTAGTCGATCATGGTGAATATGAATTGATGTCTATTCACGTCCATTCCCCACATTGAGAAGGGCCATGGCGAACTCATATTGTGGAGTTCCCTTGGAGGGGCGTGGATATCATTCCCATGAATTTGGCATTGATAGCACCTCTTGACGTGATCATCACAGTCAACTTTGACCGTAAGCCAATAATGCCCTGTTCTTAGGATTTTCTTGACAAGTAAGGGTCCGCTCATGTGTGGGCCACATACTCCACCATGGACCTCATCCATGAACCTCTGAGCTTGGTCTTTCTCTAGACATCCGAGGAGACTTAATCTAGCATCTCTTTTGTAGAGTGCATCTCCGCTCAGGTAGAATTTCATAGCAAGTCAATGGATCCGCCTTCTTTCAGTCAGGCTAGCCTCAGCGGGTGTAGATCCATCTCACAGATACTCCTTGATATGATGATACCAAGGGTTGTGGATGGGAGGTAGCTCATCCGATACTTCTCCAACATAGTTCCCATAAGCTGGGGCCTTTTGCAGGATAAATGTGATGCTTGACATGTTTTTCCTTGTCAACTATGTGAATCAAGGAGTCCAACGTTGCTAGTGCATCCGCAAAATTATTCCTATTACGAGGAATGTGTAAAAAGGAGATTTCTTCGAACTCCAAAGCCAGCTCTAAAACTTGTCGATGGTAAGGCAGTAAATGTAGTTCCTTGGTTTGATAGATTCCCGTGGATTGTTTGATTACCAATTCGGAATCCCCAAAGACAGTTAACCGCCTGATGCCCATTGAACGGGTAAGTTTTAGCCCCATGATACAACCTTCATACTCAGCTGTGTTGTTGGTGCTGACAAACTGTAATTTGACGGCAATGGGATACTGCTCCCCCATACCGGACACTAGAACTGCTCCAGCTCTAGAACCTTTCATGTTAACAACTCGATCAAAATACATTTTTTATGTGTGGCATGCATCGTACTGTTGGTATTGCTGAACTTCCATTACCCCTTCATTGGGGAAGTATGTTTCCAAGGGTTTGTAGTCCCCTGTAGGTGCGGCGGCCAGTTGATCTGCAATTCCTTGACCTCTGATAGACTTTTGTGTCATGTAGACGATGTCAAATTGTTGTAGGATCAACTGCCATCTGGACAGCCGATAAGTAAGTATGGGTTTACTGAACACATACTTGAGAGGATCCACGCGGTATATGAGATGGGTTGTGTGACCATGGAGGTAATGCTGTAACCTCATGGAAGCCCATGCTAAAGCACAACAAGTCTTCTCAATTAGAGTGTACTTATATTCACTGCTACTGAATCTTTTGCTGAGGTAATATATAGATCGTTCTTGGCCTCTATCATCTATTTTCCCCAGTATGCAACCCATAACATTGTCATTGATGGACAGGTACATGAACAGGGGAACATCATCCTTGGGAGGTACCAATATAGGAGCGTTAACCAGCTGCTCTTTAATGGTAAGGAAGGCTTTCTGACACTCATCGTTCCATTTCATGGAGGAGTTCTTCCTTAACAGCTTGAAGATGGGCTCACAGGTTGCTGTGAGTTGAGAGATAAACCTACTAATGAAGTTAATTCTTCCCAAAAATCCCTGTATTTCCTTCTCTATCTGAGGAATGGGTATTTCCTTGATAGCCTTGATTTTTGTGGGATCCAATTCAATCCCTTTGTGGCTGACTAGGAAACCTAGCAAATTACCTGATTTAACACCAAAGGCGCACTTGGCTGGATTCAACTTCAAGTTATACTTACGTAACCTGTTGAAAAGCTTTTTGAGATGATCTAAGTGGTCTTCTTCCCTTCGGGATTTGACAATGATGTCATCCACGTAGATCTCTATCTCTTTATGTATTAAATCATGGAAGAGAGCCATCATAGCTCACTGATAGGTTGCTCCGGCATTGATGACGCTGAATGACAACCGTCTATAGCAAAAGGTTCCCCAAGGCGTGATGAAAGCAGTTTTCTCACGATCCTCCTCAGCGACCATAATTTGATGGTACCCCGCGAAGCAATCCACAATGGAGTACATGTTGTATTGAGCAATATTGTCAATGAGAATATGGATAAAGGGTACGAGAAAGCTATCTTTAAGGCAAGCTTTGTTCAAATCCCGGTAATCCACGCAAACTCGCACCTTTCCTCCTGGTTTAGGCACGAGAACAATGTTGGATATCCACTCCAGATATATAGACACCATGATAATGCCAGTTTGAAATTGTTTCACAATTTCTTCTTTAACCTTTACACTCCACTCAGGTTTCAATCGCCTGAGTTTATGCCTGACTGGCCTGAATCCCTCCTTAATGGGAAGGCAATGAAGGACAATGTCAGGGGACAAACCCACCATATCTTTATGAGACCATGCAAACACATCCTGGAATTGGGTTAATAGTGCAACCATGTCATTCCATTGGTTTGGGGTGAGGTCTGAACCAATCTGGATTAGCTTAGGGCTTTCTAAGGTTCCGAGATTAAAAGAAGTGGTCTGATCAAGGTTGGGTTTAGGTTTTCCTACGACCCATTCCTTAATTTCCTGAGGTGTCTCAATGTCCTCTTGTACTTCCATCAAGTCTGAGTCCAACTTTGCATCAAAGTTATAGTCCTTGTGGAGAAAAGACACCTCATCAGCAAGTACAGGCACATCTAAATTTAGAGTCTTGAAACAAAATATGCTTTCACTTAATATATGAAACTGTTTAATCATACAAAAGTGTTAGCATGTACTGATAAAATAACTGCTAATACTGTATAGAAAAGTAAGCAATTAAAATTATCTACAGGGCAGAGGGATTTTCTGCCCGTTTTACCCTCGTCGACCAATGCATGGAGTGCTGCTCCAATTGTTGAGGGCAAAGTCCTGTTGGACTGCAGTGATGGAGGGATTATCATTGTCCTCCTTCTCCTGAATGATAACCATGACATCTGGGAAATCATCGTCTGGGGTATATCTATTTGTATGTTCATCATGGACAATGATGCGTATGCCTGACATCATCAAGGCGATGTCATGTTTACATTTCTGTTCCCTTTCTTCCACTTCGGGATCAGGAATCAACACCTCTTTTGCTTTGAATTGTACTACTTTGGGAAACAGCATAGCCATAACATGGGCTTTCACCTTTATTGGAGACTTTATAAGCTCTTGCAGTGCAGATGGAAAAAATCGCCATGTGGCGGAAGCGTGAGGAACCTGCTTGTGCTTATAAGGATTCCTATGACTGGAACTGGCAGAATAGCCTAGTCTGGATGTCCCGATTTGACTGGACACTTGAATTGGGTGCTTAATACCCTGTTGATTTTTAGCAAGCCCTTATCCAGGCTGATGACCCAATGACATCATTTCTTGAGTGGGCGACATAACCTCGGCAGAAATCTTGGGTATGGGAAGTGGTGCTCCAATAGGATGGTATTGCGTGTTACTCACTTCCAAAGTATCTTAACTTTTGAATTGAAGCTGAGGATTGGTAGATCTCCTTGTTCAGGACATTATGGCTTGGCATTGACAGTGTCTAGGCTATTGTTGACAATGTATTTAAGTTGTTGATGTAGTGTAGAAGGAACGACTCCAGCCATGTGGATCCATGATCTCCCCCAATAGCAGGTTGTATCCTGAATCTATCTTGAGGACGTGGAAGGATTCATTGAATGTATTTGGACCAATCTCAATTGGCAGCTCAATCTCTCCGACATAATTTTGCTGGGATCCATCGAAAGCTTTGATAACTGTATGGCTGCTTCGGATTTGTTTGAGATTGACGTTCATCTTCACCAAGGTGGCATAAGGACAGATATTCAGAGATGAACCTCCATTTATCAAAACTCCAGCTAGCATATAACCAGAGGACAAAAATGCGATGTGCAATGGCTTGCAATGATCGGTCCCTTAGGGAGGTATGTTGTCATCAGTGAGGATATCATATTGTTATTAAAAATGTTATCAACCATATGTTGAAATTTTTCCACATCCACTGATTTTGGTAAGTTGGCTTCTTCTAAAACCTTGAGTAAGATCTTCCTATAATCCTCAAAAGAGAAAACCAAGTCTAGTATTGATATCTGATGTGGATCTTTTCTAAAGCTTAAAACCACATTGGCTTTATTGTGGCCCATAGTGCAGAGGAATTTCTCAATCTTCTCCACGGAAATCTTCCCCTTTACTTTGATGGCGGGCTTCATCACCCTCTGAGGAAGATAACGTGGATTTTCCTTCGACACTGTAGTAGTAGTATGAGATGTGGATCCTTCAGCATCTCTATAATTCCATGGAGCTTTGTGTAAGCTGAAAATAGGATACTGTGGTCTGAAGGGTAAAGAAATTAGCTCTGGTGCGGCCACTTTCAAAGGATTGTCAGCTCATTTGAGTTGAATTGCTTGTATAGAAAATGATTTGACAGTCTCATCAGTCTCAGCGGATATAACTGCTACTAATCCCTTCCATTTGGTAGGACAGGTATTCCCACTCTCGAGTTGAATAGTGTCATCGTCTGCAAATTGTAGGACACCGCTATCAATGAAATTCTGAATGAGATGGCGAAGTGCCCATCATTCTTCTGTTCTATGACCTCGAGAATGTGAATGATATTGACATACTTCATTAGAGTTGAACCATCTTGAACGGGGATTAATTGGAGGTAGAAGGGAGGTAATTCTTCCTTCGTTGATTAACATCTAAAATATCTCCTCCATAAGTTGGCCTAGGTATATAAATTCCCTTTGATTAGCAAAATCCCGATGGGCTTCAGCATTTTCTCTCTTTGCAACCTTATCATCCATAACTTCACTTTCTGAAGGTGATGATGGAGCATTCATAACAAAAGGAAGGAGATAGGCATGCTCCTGACTGACTAACTGGCGTGTGACTTGATATTGATGGGTCACCAGTTCAGCCAATTGCTCAATTTGCTTGCAAAGACCTTTCATCTTTCATTCTATAGCAAATTGGAACTTTGCGTAATCCCATCTGTTAACACCGTCTTTGATGGTCTGGGATGATTCACCATTAAAACTGGAACTCTGTCCAGTGCTCCAACTAAACATTTTGACCTCTTCTTCTTTGTGTTGAGGAAGAGGGTTTTCTTGCACATGAGGTTGATCTGGTTTGGTGATCACGATCTCACCGTTGTCTATCAAATCTTGGATCTTGTGTTTCAAGGCCTAACAATCTTGAGTATCATGTCCAGGGTCCCCGGCATGATAAACACACTTCCGAGTAGAATTGAAACCCCTCCCATTAGGGTTGGCTGGTGGAAGAAGACGTGTGATTTTCTTCTGAGTAGTCAGAAGAGCAAGAATATTGTCGAGTGAGTCCCCTAACGGTGTGGACATTCGAGGGCGCTTTACTTCTCCATTTTTAGGTAATGGAGAGTTTGAAGATTGTGCTTGGAAAGGGGAGTAGGTTCTCCTCTGTATAGGCATGTTCTGACTGCCTTTTTGACCTTGTAGTATCAAAGAAACATCCTCCTCTTTCTTTTTATGGACCCTTCGGGGGTTTTTTCCATAAGATCCGAACTGGATGTGCTCAGCAACTGCTTTAAGAGTGGCTAGGTCTTGAATCTTACCTAACTTCAATCCCATCTCAGCAATCTCTCCGTGCTTGATCATTTCAGAAAATGGTTTGCCAATACCAGCTAAGACTCTCTCATAGAAAGGAGTTTCCTGTATATCTATGAAAGTCATGACCATTTCTGACTCCGTCATGGAAGGAATAACTTGAGCAGCAAAGCGTCTCCACCTTTGAGCATACTCTCTAAAAGACTCATTAGACTGTTTTTTGACCTTGGTAATCTGGTACCGGTCAGGAGACATCTAAGATTGAAAATTATATTGAGTGAAGAGGGCGTGAGCTAGTTCTTCCCAGCTATGGATCTTTGAGTTGTCTAATCTGATATACCATGAATGAGCTTCTCCAGGCAGACCCTTCTGGAACAGCTGCATTCCTAGCTTCTCATTTTCCGCATAAGATCTAAGTTCTCCGATGAACACCTTCAAATGTGTGTAAGGATCCCCTAATCCATCATACTTTTTAAAGTCAGGGGTTTTGAATTTCTCTGGATAATGAACACTAGGGAATATGCAAAGGTCAGCATATGAAACATTTCCATGTGTTCCAATCCCTTTAATAGCATGAATAGTTTCCTCCATTTGGAGGACCTTCTTCTTGATATCACTAGTGTCTGGATCTCCTTTGAGATGAATGTTTTTAGGGTCTTTGTTGGTCGTATCCAACTGAGGTTCTGGATTTGTTTTATCCAAACCTTGAGCTCCTCCTTGTGCAGAGGATTCTATATGTGTAGGCATCTTTGTACCCTGAGTAGACTGATGCAATTCTTTCAGCAGGACATCCAAATCTATATTTTGTTTACGTACGTTAAATTCTTCTCGAGAAACGGCATTAGACTGGTCAGAAGAAGACATGATTGGCTGCAAGCTCGTGTCCTTTTTGGATTTTGAGCGGGTAACAGGCCCAATTGTTTCCCTACAAAAGATTTATGTAGTTTAGTCTTAGGGATAATGTAAATGCTATCATATTATATCCATTTTAGGAATATCATCCTGCAAAAATAGGCGTTATTTGATAACATGTTATGTATGCACAAATATTCTTCACATTTTCAATTACATAAAGATGAACATGGAATAAAATTACAAGTAAATGCTTTTACAAGTAATTGAAAATGGAAAACATGAAGAAACTTTCCTCCGCATTTGGTTTATCAGAGGTTGACCTATCTTAGGGTTACTCTCGCGCCTTTTTGGCATGAAGGTTCCCAGATCATCGCAATCTACTTGACGGGAAGTTAATCCGATCGTTTAACTCGAGCGAATCTGGGTGGTGCCTTTCCTGAGCCTCGTTGGAATTAGTCTCCCTATGAGTCCAGTAATCAAACACCGACAGGATAGCCTCCTGGTGGAGGAACCACACAACATACATTCACAAACAACGTGTCTCACCGTTTATGAAAATGATGACTTGTGTGAAGCACTAATATCACAGATAGATATTTTACAGTGCAGTAAGTAAAATGCATTCGTACACATTCATCATAAATGTAAATGCAACATTCACACACAAGTATATAATAGTTTTGAAAAGCTTGTAATAGCGGCTTAAGCCCTCTTACTGGAGTCCCCAGTAGATTCGCCACCTGTCGACGTCGGGATTTTTATCTGTCCCTTTTCATTACTTGTTCTTTGGTGTTCTCATGTTATGTGAGATTTGTTTGAAAAAATAAGTGAAAAAGGTCTGACATGTATAATGTCGACGATTTGACTTGTAAGAGTCGCCAGTTGGTGTTTTTAACTGGTTGCACCAACGCAACTGAGAAAAGGTTTACACATTGACCCAGTGATGTGATACTACTAAACGGGTTTGTGAAACCGAGATTCATTTGGGCTCGGGGGCTTGATTATGCGGAGGGAAGATGTTAGGCACCCCCCGACATCCGTGTTGCCACGATAACCGCCACTTTTCAAGAAACTATTATATAAATATGTGTGTGTGTGTGTGGATCAATGTGCAATTTATTTGGAAGTAGTGCGAGGCCTCGTTTGCACCTATATACAAAGGGTTTGAATTTATAGAAAAATTTAGTTTCAAACAGGATATAGCAGTGAAGTTTTGTAAAAAAGGTTTTTCAAACCTTGTGATCAATAGTAATTGAGACCTTTTCATACTTCCATTTTATTATTAAATGTTCGACTTGTTTGCTTTTATTTTCGAGATGCGAGGCATCTTCGAGAAAATAATATACAGTAGTGTCGAACTCCTCATGGGCATGAAAGCCATCTAAGGAAATTCGGACAACGTAAATAATGTACAAGCTGCTTACAGCTGAAAATGTCCATCACGGGAACCGAATCTAGATTTAGTAGACTAAATTTGTGATCACATGATTCCTAGGCTCACATGATGCCGCAATTTATATGAAAAGCTGTAACCAGTTATATATATATATAAGCTGTAAATATATATATATATAAACATGATCAACCACCACAAAGCACCTCCATGGGGGATCGAAAATTTAAATATATAAAATCGGTAAATATATATATATGGACATGATCAACCACCATGAAGCACCTCCATGGGGGATCAAAAATGTAAATAAAGCGATAAAAAAGGCGATCGGTATACGAAGTAAACTCAAAGGGACTAAATGTAAAGAAAGCAATAAAGACGATCAACCGTCACGAAGTAAACTCCAGGCGGGACTAAATGTAAATAAAGCAGTAAAAGGCCACAAAGTAAACTCTGGGCTGATCGAAATGTATATATATATATATATATATATATATATATATATATATATATATATATAAATATATATAAGTGGTAAAGCATATAGAATAAAAAAAAATCGTGCTTATCGAACAAAATTTGACAATGATTAAATATATATATATATATATATATATATATATATATATATATATATATATATATATATAAAAGCGAAAGAGCTCAGGATGTAAAATCTAGGCTCATCGATGCAGTCGACAACAGATTTATATATATATATATATATATATATATATATATATATATATATATATATATATATATATATATATATAAATATAAGCAAGTAAAGGCTCCAGACATAAGTCTAGGCTCAATCGAGGCATAACTCGATAATGTTAGTCCATATATATATATATATATATATATAGACAGAAAATGAAAACCACTTGATTTGAAGTTAGGGCATACGCATTAACAACATGACTCATGATGTGAAGAATAGTGTGTGCAAAGAATAGTTTGACAACAGTTCATATATATAAGTATATATATATATATATATATATATATATATATAAAGTAAATGCTCCAGATGTAAAATCTAGGCTCATCGAATGAGTCTGACAACAGTTTATATATGTAAGTATATATATAAATATAAGCAAGTAAAGGCTCCAGACATAAGTCTAGGCTCAATCGAGGCATAACTCGATAATGTTAGTCCATATATAAATATATACATATATAAGTATATATATACAGACAGAAAATGAGAACCACGGACTGAAGTCTGGGCATACGCACACAACACGACTCTCAATATGAAGAATAGTGTGTGCAAAGATAAATAGAAAGGCTTTACAAAGTGTGAGAAAGCTTATAGTAGGCTGCCAATGTAGGCTTCTATGACTCTAGATGGATAAACACTCAACTCCCGCCGGTAAAAATATAGCGATATGTGAGCTAACAGGTGTTTAAAATGAGAAAACACTCAATATGGGGTGTGTATAGAGCAAATTGGACAGGGCTTCCTCGCCTTTTTCCTTCTTTAAAATGGGCACCCCATGCTTTATATTTATAGAGCCACAGATGCACCTGCGGCTGCCTGGGATGCCCCGGGCTCCGCGAGTCCCATCGTCTCGAGGTACGTGCACTGTGATGTTCGCTCAAACTTGCAGAACTTCAATCCGAGCATCCGAATGAGGTGTACAAGACCATCTTCAAAATGCTTTTGTCGAGAGTTACGTAATGACATGGGATTAGAGGTTGTACAAAGTCAGGAAGAGGGGACCATGCCCATGGTCTTCAAGCTTCAAATTCTATTCGGTGTGCTGCCACGCGTAATAGTCACTTGGGATTGGAACTCCTTCGCTCTTGTGGAACATTATTGTGTAGCAATGTATGTATGAAGTGTTGAGATGGCGAGCATGGGTTGAGGTGGGAAGATGACGATTTTTCTCCTCATCGGGGTTATCTCCGGTTTGGGCTGATAGCAGACGTTGCTCAGGGTTACATCTGAGATTGGACTGCTGCAAGTGTTTGAATTCATCAAGGTCATCTGTAAGTGTGCTTGTCTTCCCGGTGTTAGCTCTGGGTCTTTGGAATGAGTGCCTCGGTAGGAGGTCTGAGATTGAAGCTGATTGTATGCATTTGAAACAAGCATTTCCTGGGTTATCACCGGAACTGCAACGACATTCCTTTGGGTTATCTCTAAGGACGAAACTTGGGGTTATCTTCGAGGTTGGAAATGATACTCCCGGTGTGTGTTCCGGGGTTGAGACTGAACTTTCGGTAGTATTCGAAATGGATGTCAGCGTCTTCCAGTGTTATCTCCGAAAGAGAAATCTGCCCTCCTGTAATGTTAGTAACAGGTGTGCAAAAAATTTTAAGTGTCTACAACATTGTCATTTATGGACAGGTACATGAAAAGGTGAACATCATCCCTGGGTGGTACCAAAATATGAGCGTTAACCAGCTGCTCTTTGATTGTAAGGAAGTCTTTTTGACACTCATCATTCCATTTCATGGAGGAGTTCTTCCTTAACAACTTGAAGATAGGCTCACAGGTTACTGTGAGTTGTGAAATGAACCTGCTAATGAAGTTGATTCTTCCTAAAAATCCCCATATTTCCTTCTTTGTTTAAGGAATGAGCATTTCCTTGATGGCCTGGATTTTGGTGGGATCCATCTCAATCCCTTTATGGTTGACTAGGAAACCTAGTAACTTTCCTGATTTAACGCCAAAGACGCACTTGGCTGGATTCAACTTCAAGTTGTACTTACACAACCTATTAAAAATCTTTCTGAGATGGTCTAAGTGGTCTTCTTCCCTTCAGGATTTGACAATGATGTCATCCACATAGATCTCTATCTATTTGTGCATTAAGTCATGAAAAAGAGCCATCATAGCTCGCTAGTAAGTTGCTCCGGAATTAATGATGTCGAATGACAATCCTATATAGCAAAAGGTTCCCCAAGGCATGATGAATGTAGTTTTCTCACGATTTTCCTCAACAACCATGATTTGATGATACCCCGTAAAGCAATCAGCAAATGAATACATGTCATATTGATCAGTATTGTCAATGAGAATGTGGATAAATAGCATGGGAAAGCTATCCTTAAGGCAAGCTTTATTCAGATCCTGGTAATCCACGCAAACTCGTACTTTTCCTCCCGATTTAGGCACGAGGACTATGTTGGATAGCCAATCAGGATATGTGGACACCATGATGATGCCAGCTTGAAATTGTTTCACAATTTTTTGTTTAACCTTTAAACTCCACTCAGGTTTTAATCACCTAAGCTTTTGCCTGACTGGCTTGAATCCCTCTTTAATGGGAAGGCGATGGATGACGATGCCCATGGACAAACCCACCATGTCTTCATGAGACCATGCAAACACATCCTGAAATTGGGTTAATAGCGCAACCATGTCATTCCTTTTGTTTGGACTTTGACTTATTCCTTAAGACCCTTAGGGTATATCAAAGGGTATGCTTGAGTGTAATAAGTTATATATGGAGATAATGAAAGATCAATAAAGAATCTACCACTTCTAGTAAAAGAAGAGAAATTTCCTATGTGATTCGATAAATGACAACCCATGAATCCTTGGCCAAGGTGGGATGAAATTAGAAAGTAGTTTCTAATTTGCATTCATTAGGAGTTGTGCATTTTGAAATCGAAATACATATAATTAAATAAAATAAGACTTGACATTAATTTCATGTCTTATATTTAATTGGGACATTGTATGGTGGAAGGATTGAATTGTGCGGTAACTATGTACTCAAAGGTTATTTTATGATTAATGTTGAAATCTATATTATTTGGAAAGTAGTTGATCGCTAGGGAGGCTTATCCCTATTGTAGAATAAATATTATTTATTTAAATAAATTAATAGTTTAATTTATTTATTTAAATAAAATTAGAATTATTTTAATTGATTTATTCACAACTGGTTTAATATGGAGAACCTAAAGGGTCACATCATAAAAGAAAAAATAATTATTTAAGAATATAATGGCATAATCGCAATAATATGTTAAGTATATTTAATTTAATCTATATTGATAGAATAAATTAAATAGCTTAATATTTATTATTTAATATTTTAGAAATATTAAATATAAATTAATAAGAGAAGTCTTATTAATATTATTACAATTATTATTATTTAAAATTTTAAAATAGTTTAAGAATTAATTTAAGGGCAAAGGGTCAAAAATGCCCATGATATTTACCCCGATGTCCCACTTGTACCCTAAACTAATTTTTTTTTTCAAAAGTATCATTAACGTTACATTTTTTGGGCCGCCCGTGCCCTTGCCGTTAATAGAAGATAAACGGGGTTAAAATGTGATGACATGTCATGCTTAAATATAAAATATATTCTAAATAAAACAATATATATCATTTAATCAAAATAAAAATAATAAAATTCAAAATAAAAAAAGCATAACATATTTATATCATTTAATCAAAATAATAAAATTTAAATTACATCATTAAAATACTAAAATCATAATTTGAATTTAAAAATTTTATATCAATTTTATATCATATTGGAAAATCAAAAAGAGTCTGTATTGATTACTTAAGCATATTTTGTAGTCTATATCGAAAGAATTTATACTTAATTATAAAACAAATTTCAAAGGTTTAAAATGCAATTAACTCTTTAAATTGAAAATAACTAAGTACTTTGACAATGGGATATTATAGTCCGATCCATTTAAAAAAACAGTAATTTTATTTATTTCAAACATTAAAAGATTAAAAATGTGTTATTCATGCTTTAACACACTATCTTCCATCGATAAAGTAAATTAAAAATAGAAATGATATATTTTTAGTAACATTTGTTATACTTAATTATATTGTAAAAAGTACTAACATGCCAGTGACTATTATTTTTAATAACTATTATTTTCCTCTCAATATTGAACCGTTCTTATGTAATCATTTTAATAGTACTAACATGCCAGTGATTTAAAAATTTTATATCAATAAGTATTTAGTATTATGATTTTAGTATTTTAATGATTTAATTTGAATTTTTGTTGTTTTGATTAATTAACAAAATAATTGAAGTGTTAGTATTTTAGTATTTTTTTAATTTGATTTTTTTAGTATTTTTTTAATTAGTATTTTAGTATTTTTTTAATTAGTATTTGATGTAAATATGTTATGTTTTGAATTTTAGTATTTTGATTAAATGATGTAAATATATTATACAATTTATTTTATCTAATTAGTTATTTTGATTAGTTAACAAAATAATTTGAATTTTATTATTTTGATTAAATGATGTAAATATGTTATGCTTTTTTTATTTTGAATTTTTGTATTTTTTGTTTTGATTAAATGATATATATTATTTTATTTAGAATATATTTATATTTTAGACTGTCACGTCATCACATTGTAACCCCGTTTGTCTTCTGTTAACGGCAGGGGCACGGGCGACCCAAAAAATGTAACGTTAAGGATACTTTTGGAAAAAAAATTAGTTTAGGGTGCAAGTGGGACATCGAGGTAAACATCAGGGGCATTTTTGACCCTTTGCCCATTAATTTAATATAAGTACTCGCATTTATTCCCAATAGGATTAGGAGGCAAAATTAGTTAAAGGAGTTTAATTAATTATCCCTAATAAGATTAGGGAGCCTATTTAATTAAATAAATAATACCTTATTTTAATTAAATAGGGTTACCTGATATCTTTATAAGAGGAGTCTTATATCAGATATCAAAAATATACGTAATTCCAATTGTTGGAGAGTACGCCCCCTTTTTCTATAGAGATAAAAAAACTAGGGTTTGAGCCAATACACCATTCTTCTTGAATATTCTTCTTCCTCGGTGGATCACCTGTAGAGGCCATACACTTTGGTGGCTAATATTGATCAAAGGAAGGAATCTACCAAGAGATTTAAGGAGATCGCGGAGAAATAGGAGTTGAACTCGTACCTGTGGAAGCTCGTATCTACAAAGGTATGATTCCATAACTTCTTGTTTTTCTTTTATAATTAATAATATGCATAAAGGATGATTCGGGTAATTGGTTTATGAAAAATTTTAAATACTGATTTTATTTTGCTTCCGCTATTTTTCAATTTGATTGCTACTTTGATTTTCACAAAACCTTACATGTTTCTGGCGGACAACTCCTCGACGGTCTCTTTTGCTCTCATCAGCGCTACTCATGATGTGGACAACATCAGAGACTTTGGCTGGGGTTCATTCACCTTTTCCTACTTCCTTCGAAAGATGTGCCTACATTTAGAGGGTATGACAGAGGCTTGGCTAGGCTAGGCTAGGCTTTTACCCATTTTTTCTAGTGAGTAATTTCCCCTTATCTTTCAATTTTCATGCCTGATGACATTTCATCTTTGCATTTTTAGTTTTGGTCATACGAGAGGTTCCCTTGCCTACACCCAATTATCACTTTAGCCTTAGAGACCTATCCGCGGGGACAACACTGATATTATTCCACCTTGGTAGAGTTTCCTGTGGCGGAGGGGTTTACTCATTCTCATTTACAGTTGGAGTTATTAACTGTCGACGTCATCATATGGGTACCTTAAACCCTGGATCATCTGACAGTCGATTTCAAGGATGGTTTTTTGACCGGGGCAGAGTATGTATAATCCACTTGTCGGATTCCCTTATTTACTAAGGGAGGCTGGGAGCTCTACTTGGGAGAGTGTGCTATCAGGAGTACTACATGGGAGATTCGTATTCTATATCTTCCTTCTGATAGACTCCATTAGTCTTTATCTCAACCAGTTACAGAGATTCCCCTGATAGGAATAGATGGATTTAATTTATCAGAGGGTCCTTTCACTTAGGATACTTTCTATGGCTGGTAGACTCCACGTACCATTGGGGATCAGACCCGCGCCACTCAGTCCCTGGTAGACATGGTTTTCTGGTCTGTGATGATGATAGATAGGATTTCCTGCATTAGATAGCCTACTCATTTGGAGCAGATTGCTAGCTTGACTTAGAGATTGGATCGAGGGCATTTTTCATCAGGCATCTGGGCTGAGATCCATCAAAGGTAGATTCTTTTGATCCATCCAGCTCTGGCGCAGATCCCCATCTGTATCGACTCGATATTCCGTTTGGTAGAGATACGGTGACTCAAGAAGATTTATAGTAGGTTGATCGTCTAGATGATGTAGACATCATATATTTCTTTGGATAGGCTCGTGTTATCTCTTTTCATAGGCCTCTGTTAGCCATAGGGGCGGATGTGCCCCATTTCCCTGTACTTTTTATTTTTAGTTGTAGACATAGATGATGTATTTAATCTTTATCCGATTATGTATTTAGAAATGTATGTATAATGCTTTCTGTTTTATGCATCATATTATCATTTATCATTGTCATTTATCATGATGCATACACTATATGTCATGGATATGTTTGTACATTGATGAGTTTAACATTGACCACTGGATGGTCTTATGATACGATTCTACAGATGTCTCCATCCATTGTTACCCTTATTAAGCATAGGTCACCCACCTTAATAGCCTCATCTTTGAGGTTTTCGTATGAGAGTTTGCCTCATTCTGATCGGATGACTGTTGATCATATGCTGAGACACTTCATAGCCTTCCTGACCTTCTAGGTTCGGGTAAGTTTTGTAGAGGGGATGCTATCCTGCTGGATTCTCAAGAGGCAGGACTTCAGATTCGGGACCCATGAGTTGACCCCTACATTGGAGGAGTATGAGTGCATTATGTATTTTTCGTTGGACAGGCCCTGTGCTAGAGTGGATATTGGTGAGTTTAGATGATAGTTCATGACATTGAAAGGTTTACACCATACCATTGTCTTGGACGAGATCACCTTAAGACATTCTATGTCTTTGGATTTCTTGATTGATCATTTTGGGTTGATAAATAGCTATTCGGTACACAGGAGATTTCACAATTTTTGAGGATGAGTGGTACATTGCCCGAATAGATATTCTCTTGATGTGCGTTGTAGCCTATCTGTACATGCCGCTCTACATGGATCACCTGGATATTGGCTTGATCACTGTGATGAGTGCTATGAGGGATGGTCGTACCATCTTTCCTATGATCTTAGTAGAGACTTTGATGTCGGCCACATTTTGTCATACCTATCCTAATGGGTTTTTCAAGGGCAGTGTTGTATTATTATACATCTGGTTCATGATGCATCCGAGACCGATTGGCACTTTCAGACACCACGGGTACTACTTTACACATGAGATAGCCATGCCTTATTCCTTCTGACCAGCTGATTGTATAGATGCAATATCGTAGTTTGTTTTCCTGACTGTGATTTAGGATCTTTTTTCCATCTTGACTTATTTAGGACTCAGCTCCCCTTACATTTTTGTCACTCATGCAGTGGGTATGAACTTTTTTCCCTTGGCTGGTTTGAGAGGAGTGACTAGATATCATCCATTGGCTATCATGGGACAGTTTGATCAGTTTCAGGATATATATACTTTTGATGGAGCTTTAGGTCGTTGATCGTCAGCCTTATCTTTGTCAGAGGATGATTTAGCCAGAGTTTATGATTATTAGACCCATCGAGATAGGGCTGACTTCTCAACGAGTCATTCGGGTCCTTCCTCAGAGTATTCTGCGTGGCTGGAGGTAGTCATTGCATCAGCTATGGTTGTTTATTCAGAGCCTAGTACTGATTCGGATGAGGAGGAGCTTATGGAGGATTCTGTTTCTCCCGCAAAGGATGAACTATTTGCTAGTTTGATAACAGCTCTGGTCAGTGACATTCCTAGCTCTTCAATTACTGCTGCCCCATTTTCTGTAAAGTATTTACAGTAGATGATACGACTTCTAAACTTTGTGAGGGATCATGCTAGGGCATTGGTGTTGACGACCCTATTTGGCTGGGACGCTGTTTTTGTCAAGAGAGATGAGACCCGAGCTACCAGGGATGCTTTTATTGCTGATAGTACTGCTCTCAGATCCTATATGGAGGGCATTGTCACAGATATATGTGCATTTATGGATGATCATGAAAGTACTCTATAGGATGTTGCAGATCTTTTAGCTCATATTGAGACTGCAGGTCAGGAGCTTAGAGATACACCTCCATCTTTAGAGAGGGATGCAATGTTAGATTGCTGTCCCGTTTAATCGCGGGTTTATAGACTTATTTTCATTTTCCTGCATAGACTAGGTTAGCCATTTTAGTCATATACAGGATATATTGTATATATTAAACAATATTATATGGCAAGGAAATATATTTTGATTCACTTCCCTTTTGCATATGTTTTGATCTTTGCTCGATGATTGCCACTTTATCTATGACTTTTTGTCTTGATGTACATGAGCTCTTTCTTAATGGACTGACATTGAGATGTCAGAGGGTCTCTCAGAATGGTTCGTTGATCTTAGAGACTTGATATGATTTGGGTTTTACATATAGTTTGATGTCTTGAGACCGATATTTAATCGGGTATTTCATAGGTAAATTGTTCTACTATTTCTTTAAAAGGTTAGACCACACCATAAATGGTTGCCTACGTACTCCCATTGATGTGGGAGATCAGTTCTTTAGTAGTTCAGGCTTGGCCTGAATGGTTTGAAAACTATTTATTTAGGGTTGAGTAGGTGTTTTGGTTTTTTTTAACTGCAACCATACCATAAATGGCTATCTATGTACTCTCGTTGATGGAGGGAGATCAGGTCTTTTATAATTTAGGCCCCATACATAGTAAATACCTGAATTACTTTGATCTGATTTCCTTTGATCAGGACCAGGATGGCGATTTGTAGGTGATTTAGACATAGTACCTTTTCACGGTGTCTGAATTGATGAACGGGGGGAATTCTCCCCCATCCATTTCTTGTAATTGAAGGGCTCCTCCGGATAATACTTCCTTGATAATGAAAGTGTCTTCCCAGTTTGGGGAGAATTTTTCTTTGGCTTCATCTTGATTGGAGAGGATCTTTTCTAGCACCAAGTCATTTTCTTTGAATTGCCTAATCCGGATCTTCTTGTTGTAGGACCTAGCAATTCTCTACTGATACAATTGACCATGGAAGATGGTTGCCGCCCATTTCTCATCTATCAGAGATAATTTGTGGTACCGTTCTTGCATCCATTGATCTTCTTCTATTTGAGTGTCTATCAATACTCTTAATGATTCCATTTGCACTTCTATGGGGAGTACTACTTCCATGCCATAGACCAATGAGTAGGGGTAGCCCTAGTAAAAGTGCGCATTGACATTCTATAGGCTAACAAAGTCAGACGCAATAAATCAGGCAATCATTTATGATTGGAAGACATCTTTTGCATGATCTTTTTGATCATCTTGGGACGATAGATGACAGAATCAAGATGTTTGATGTGGAACTTGCTGAATAATTCTTTCATCATCTTGTTGTTCAAATTCTTAGCATTGTTTAATATGATCACCTTCGGTTTTCCGTATAGATATATTACATTATTCATGATGAAAAAAATGATTACCTCCTTTGTGACTTTGGGAAAAGAGGCAGCTTCTACATATTTGGAGAAGTAATCGATCATGGTGAAGATAAACCATTGCTGGCTTTGGGCTCTTTTGGCCCAATTATGCCCATCCCCCACATGGAAAAGGGCTATGGCGAACTCATATTATGCATTTCATTTGGAGGAGCGTGGATGGCATTTCCATGGACTTGGCATTGATAACATCTCCTGATGTGATCGTCACAATCAGCTTAAAGAGATATCTAGTAATACCCCATTCTTAATAACTTTTTGGCAAGTAAAGGACCGCTCATATGTGTACCACATACTCACCGTGGACTTCATCCATAAGTCTTTGGGATTGATCTTTGTCTAGGTACCTTAAAATGCCTATTCTCTCATACCTTTGTAGAGTGCGTCTCCACTTAAATAGAATTTCATGGACATTTTATGGATCTGCTTTCTTTCAGCTTGACTTTCCCCAACGGACGTAGATCCATCCCAAAGATATTCTTTGATATCTTGGCACCAAGACTGTTTGATTGGAGGTATTTCATCAAATAATTTCCCAATGTAATTCCCATAGGCTGGTGCCTTATGGCTCATAAATTTGATATCTGGGATTCCTCTTCTTGCAGATATGCTGATTAAGGAAGCCAGGGTTACTAGTGTATCTGTGAAATCATTTCTATTTCGAGGAATTTGGATGAAGGCTATTTCTTCAAATTCCATAGCCATCTTGATAACCTGCCGATGATAGGGCAACAAATGCAATTCTTTGGTGTGATACACTTCGATGGCTTATTTGATGACCAATTCAAAATCTCCAAAGACTATTAATCATTTGATACCCATGGATTGGGCCAGTTTCAATCCCATTATACAGCCTTCATACTCGGTTGTGTTGTTGGTGTTGACAAACTGTAGCTTGATAACTATGGGACGCTGTTCTCCCGTAATAGATTCAAGAACTACCCATACTCTTGTACCTTCCATGTTTACAGCCTCGTCGAAATGCAGTTTCCAAAATTAGCATGTATCTTTTAGATGATTTTGCTGAATTGTCATTATCCCATCATCTAGGAAATAAATTTTCAAGTGTTTGAAATTCCCTGATGGTGCTTCGACCAATTGATCCACAATTCCTTGACCTTTGATGAACTTTTGAGTTACGTAGATGATGTTGAATTCCTGGAGGATTAATTACCATTTGGACAATCGGTAATTTAACATGGGCTTGCTGAATACGTACTTCAGAGGATCTATGCGAGATATGAGATAAGTTGTGTGACCACCGAGATAATTTGTAACCTCATGGCGGCCCATGCTAAAGCACAACAGGTCTTTTCAATCAAAGTGTATTTCTGCTCATCGCCACTAAATCTTTTGCTGAGGTAATAGATAGTTCTTTCCTTGCCTTTATAGTCTTTCTTCCCCATCATACAGCTAATAGCATTCCAATTGACTGATATGTACATGAATAGGGGAACCTTGTCCCTTGGAGGTACCAAGACAAGAGCTTCAATCAACTACTTCTTAATGGAGAGGAAGGCTTTTTGACAGCCTTCATTCCATTTTTCGAAAGAATTTTTCCTCAACAGCTTTAAGATAGGCTCACAAGTTGCTGTGAGTTGAGAGATGAATCTGCTTATGAAATTGATTCTCCCAAGAAATCCTAGTACCTCTTTTTCTATTTGGGGTACGGGCATCTCAATGATGGTTTTAATCTTGGTAGGATCTAGCTCAATGCCTCTATCGCTCACCAGAAATCCCAATAATTTGCCAGATTTGACACCGAAAGCACACTTGGCTAGGTTCAGCTTCAAATTTTATTTGCGAAACTGGCTAAATAGCTTTCTTAGATGGTTGGCATGGTCATCCTCCTTTCTGAATTTGACAATGATGTCATCCACGTATACCTCTATCACCTTGTTCATCATGTCATGCAAAAGAGCCATCATGGCTCACTGATATGTGGCACCAATATTGATAAGGTCAAAAGACAATCGCCTATAGCAAAAGGTTCCCCAGGGGGTGATAAAGGCTATTTTCTCCCTATCCTCTTCAGCAACCAGGATTTGATGATATCCGACGAAGCAATCGACAAATGACTACATGCTACATTACGTAGTGTTGTCTATTAATATGTGGATGAAAGTTACTTGGAAGTCATCTTTGAGACAAATTTTGTTTAAGTCCCGGTAATCCACAATACTCGTACCTTCCATCCGGGCATAGGCACATGAACTATATTGGACATCCATTCAGGGTAGGTTGATACCATGATAATACTTGCTTTGAATTTCTTGATAATTTCTTCTTTAACCTTCAAGCTCCACTTAGGTTTCAGTCTCCTGAGTTTCTATTTGACTAGTTTGAACCCTTCTTTGAAGGGAAGTCGATGAATGACAATATCAGTAGATAAAGCTGATCATGTCTTCACGTGACCATGCAAACACATCCTTGAACTCAGTTAGTAGGTCAATCAGGTCTTTTATTTGGTTTGGGGTGAGGTCATTGCCTATTTAGATTTCTTTAGGATTTTATGAGGTTCTGATATTTATAATGGTGGTTTGATCGAAGTTTGGTTTGGGTTTATCTTTGACCTATTCTTTGATCTCTTCAGGCGCCTTATAATCATCTATCTCCTCTTGATCAATCCCCATTAAGTCAAAGTCTAACTCTACATCAAAGTCATAGTCACTGCTGAGACTTGACAATTCATCAGCAAGGCTAAACAAATCCAAACTTGGATTCCTGAAAAGAAAATGCTTTCACTTAATATATGAAAATGTTTAATCATACAAAGCATTAGTAAAAGCATGACAAAAGTAACTGCTAGCACTACACAACAAAAGTAAGCAGTAAATAATATCTACACTCCAGGGCAGATGGACTCTTTATCCTTTTACCCTTTATGAATGATTCAAGGAGTGCTGCTCCAGTTGTCCAGGGTCAGGTCTGTAATGCCCCCATATCTATACTCCCACGGTATCTGATATGGTTCTTACTACTAATTAATTAATATAACCTATTCAAATCTATACACCCATGGTATCCGATTCTATGCTTATATCTAATTGAACGATTATACAAATATTTTAAGATACAATTCCCAGACAACCAAGGTTCATAGTATCCCATAACAGATAACAATTCCCTGGTGAACTATTGTTGTGTTTGGATACCCTCATTTGGATGTATAGAGTGTATCTACGAATAATATCTATTTATCCGAAATTCAGAGTACTAGTAATAACATGAACAATCCATATTACCAATACCCTCACTCAGATGTATAGTCTATATCATGTAGATTACACTATTATATCGATAGTATCTATCTATCTAAAATCTAAAGTATTAATAACAACATGAACAATCCATGTTATCAATACCCTCACTCAGATGAATAGTTCCCAAGGATCTCAAACTAAATTGAAAATTCTAATTACATCTATTTATGTAAAGAAAACACGGTTGCAGAAATAAAAGATGCTATATATATATATATATATATATCATATATTAAGGTTCGGGTACATGATTCTACATAAAGAATTTCTTATTACAAAAGTATTACATTCAGCTAGACAGTAATATAAATAAATCTAAGCATGGACGTTTCCCTTGATTTACTCCAGATCTGCCAGGGTTACCATCTAATACTGCAAAGGGAATGATTTTCAAGAATGAGCTATGACATGCTCAGCATGTTTTATAATTTATTACAATATAGGATTTGAAGAAGTATAACAGTTCAAAACTTTTCTCAACTGAGTGTTGTTTACCATGTGTGGAAATTTTATATTTCAACCATTTCTGGACTTTTTATTTCTGTCAGTCACAAAGACTTAAAAATCTTGTTCAGATGTGAGATAGGGGATCAACCTATTCAACATCGTAAGAGTATGCATCTCATCCTAATCATGCTCACTTGTACTAAATGTCATATTTAATTGACACACATTTATCCCTCTTGGGATATACAACTCAGTATAGGATGTCTTACCAAGATAATTTGGTTTGACACAACATTTTATGCTCAATAAACAATATCATATGAATAAACAATTCATTTCTTAGTTATGCTGAAGCTATAGAGAGAACTTTACAATAATTGGCAATTCAAGTTTAGGTTTGGAAATACATATCAAAAGCAATTCAAGACAGGAATCCTGTTTAACGAATAAACAGGGTTCGAGAAATTTGCGTAAGTAATTAAGGAACTTGCTTAACTAATTAAAATAGGGTGTAGTAACTTGTCTCAGCGAAGATCGATCAAGCAGCGCTACTCGATTCGTTTATAAACACCTAAGATGTTCATTCATATAAATCTAACACATTAGTATTGATAATAATACTCAAATACATAAACTATATATGTTCGGGTTAAGTTCGATATGATTTCTATGTCCTAAGACTTTACCGAGGAATTAACAAGTTAATATCTTAGTTCAACTTTATTTATAAGCTTTATTATATTTTTAGATAATTTATATATCTTTTATAATAATTTTCGGAAGCTTATAACAATTTTTTCATTTTTTTCTTCCATGAAATGATTTTTAAATTATTTATTTCTATTTTTAAATAAATAATATTTACTTAGAGTATTATAAAAATATTGTTTATGATTTATAAACATTTAATATGATTTTTAAATCATTAATATTATTTATAAATAATTATTTATTATTTATAAATAATTATTCTAATTACTTTATTATTAACTTAATTATTAATAATATCCAAATAAATAAAATATTTATTTAATTTATGTAAAAATATTAAAAGTTAATTATTATAACTTAAAATAAATTTTAAAACTGTTTTTATAATTATTTATATTTATTTATTAATTATTTCTATTTTAATTTATTTATTAGAAACTATTTTCCGTCTGTCGCTAAAGCCCTATAGTGACAGAAAGTGTCACTATAGGTGTTCTTGAGTTTTTGGGAATCAGTTGGTCATGGCCTACAGGTCACTTTGACCTTAGCTTAATTTCCTATTGTTAATGATTCTGGGTTTGGAAGTGTATGGGTGTTATAGTACTCATGTAATAGTACAACAACATGCCAATTTCATGCTTTAACCTATATATAACAAGAAGTTATAGAGGCTCAAAGTCACTGTCAGAGCTGTTCTTGAGCTTTTGGGTAACCTAGAACAGTGGTCATGGTTAATCAACGGTTTTATGGCTTTTAGAATTTTTAATCCGTTTGATAGATTTGTGTTTTGATTGTTATAATATGTAGTCTATATAACAAGGTACATATAGGTTACACTGGTTTGGACAGAATATGATTCTATGCTCTAGATCTATGTTGGTCAAAGTGCAGCCAAAGGCTGTTTTTCATGTTCTTCAGTTTTCTGGGTAACCCAGAATACACAGTCATGCTCGGTCAACGACTTTTGACCATTAATTCCTAGTAATCCTATGAATTGCTTAAGTGTTTAAGTGTTATAGATATGTATTATGTATATCAGGTCGATATCCTAACATCAAACGGAAAGCGATTAAATGGTTGGTCAACGTAGCTGGTTCAACCTGTTCTTGAGATTTCTAGGTAACCCAAAAATTAGAACTTCGTGATCGGTCAACCACTTTTGACCACCTATATCTTGCAATATATGATTCTAATAAACCTGTATTCTTTGCCAGATTAAAGACCTCATGTATTACTACAACTAACATACAATTAACAGACCTAACTATTAACATACACGGATCTACATGCTCTGACATTCTACTGTCGGACCTATTTTTCCAGAATTTCCAGTTTGTTTAAAACATCAATTTGATGCATCTCGATTTTATGTAATCGTGTTCTATCAACTTAGCATACTTACTAACATGTTATTACACATATCTAAACATCTAAATTATATATTAAAATAAAACATCAAAGATCTAAGTTAAAATTAGGGTTTGTACCTTTTCTTGCTTGATTTTGATTTCTGGCTACTGATTCTGTTGTTCCTATCACCAAGGCTTGTTTAGGTATGATATATGAGTGTATAGGCTTAGAATTTTCATGATTTTGCACTGAATTAGGGTTTCTATTTATAGAATTGCAAAACTAGGGTTTTTAATCATTTTTCACCAACTTGCCTCTCTAAATATCTGATGTTTTGTTACTTGTGCTGCTTGGGAGTTACAAGCATGTCATGCGCTATGTTGGAACTTGGTTTGATGACTAATAACCTACTTGTGAGCTAGTTGATCAAATTAGTAGCTTAATTATGCCCCGATCCTCTTTAATCTTGAATAGGATTTTGGTTTTTATGATTAGGGTTGCTTAATGATGTTTATTAGCACCTAATTGTAGTTTAATAATCATGATTAGGTGTTAGGATAACCTAATTAGGGTTTAGCCAAACCAATTAGGGTTAGGGTTTGCAAATTAGGATTAGGTTTTGTAACGCCCCCAATATAGGTATACTTCACCCATTTTGAGTCGCCAAATACATGGTACAGAATACAACTACAATTTAATTGTACAACTATCGTGTAAAATACGACAAAACATAGCTGAGAGTTTTAACACGAATATTATCTTCTAGACAATATCCAAACTCAAATTCAATCTCATTATAATTATTATCACACTATTTCACAGAATAGTGAGGACTGCTAAAACAACAAACACAGATGGTCAATCCATTCCCCAACTAGTCCCAGCTATATTCTCATTTCCTGAAGAGAACAGTGAAAGAAAAGGGTGAGCTCAACTAGCCCAGTAAGAAATATTATGACTAAGATAATGCAAAATAAATTATTGTTAGCCTTCAACAATATAACAATTGATAGAATACAATAGACAACAAGTTTTAGATCAACAACTGTAGCAAAAATAACAATCCATTAGAAGGGTCAAGTAGATTATGATATCTACTATCTTCTATGATTTAAAAGTTTATCATCAATTTTATCGCTGAGACTCAGCTTAATAAATAATCCACATCACTGAATTATCCATGCACTACGTGCCAATGATATTCATTAGTATCACGACCACAAATTATCCATGCACTACGGGCCAAGAATATTCATGTTTTCACTAATGGTCATGAACATGCCAAACAACAATTCATCTTTGCACCCTTGCCCGAAGAGAATGCATGGTCATGATCATGATCATACCAATATCTGTCGCTGAGACTCAGCTCAATAAATAATTCACATCACTTGTAACATTACAGGTCATGATTATACCAAATAATCCCTGGTTATAATCATACCAATCAATAGTCCATCTATGCACTATGAGCCAAAGATGACTTTCATCACAATATAAGCATGATGATGACGACAATGATATAAAATTCAATTAGACGAGATAAAGGATAAATATTAAAGACTTTAAATTTATCCAAGGTTTAAAAACGTTCAAATGGTTAACATGATACTGCTTTGTGGAGTAACATTCAAGAATAATAATGTATCAAAAATGATTTGGACAGAAAAGAAATCAATTTTTATCATGAATATTACTCTGGGTGAATAGTACCCGAGTGAATAGTACCCCATGAATAGTACTTCAGGAATAGTACCCCGTGAATAATAATCTGGCATAAAAAGGTTAAAACTTATCAAGAATGCTCAGAATAATAATTTCATGAAAAGGTACTGAATGAAGCGCAAATATCAAGGATATTCTACTAATTACATGGAGTATAGAAGCCAAAACTTAACAAAATGAGTGTAGAATTTGAAATTTGAAACGAAATAATATTACTTACATACTACAAAGTATGGAAGAAAATATTATTTCTTACGAATATTGAACAAAAATAACATCCCTTACAATTGTTGAACGAAAATAATATTCCTTACGAATATTAAACAAATATAATATTCCTTACGAATATTAAACGAAGATAATATTTCTTGCGAATATTGAACGAAATAAAATTTCTTACGAATACAAAAAATAATATCGTAAGCGAATATGAAATAAATAATACCCCTTACCTTAAAAAGAGAGCAATTTTGACTGGTATAACGGATATATTCTTGAAGAAAACTTTCACTATTTTCTACACTCAAAGCTTCCTTAAACTCTAAAAAAATACGCTCAATATTATAGAAGAAGAATTCTCTGATTCTGGTGTGTTTTTCTTTTCGAAACTAAGCATCCTATTTATAGGAGAATGGAATGATACTATTTAGAAAATAAAATCATGGACTACACAGTGAAATTTTTCGACGAATTCATGGGAGAAGAAATTGTTTTCTGATTTTACTATGCAAATACTATGCAGACACTATGCAAATACTATGCATAATAAAATATAATATATTCCATTTTTCATATAAAACAATACTTATTATAATATATATAATAATAATTAAACTCCCTCCCTGACCAAAATCATTCCACCCGTGTCTTACCAAAAATTCTCCCCGCATTTCATTTTTCAACACGTGGGCCCCACCTGTGGCCCCCACCTTTATTATATATATATATATATATATATATATATACTGAATAACTTTCTACTGATTATTTTGAAAAATGGGTAAATAGGGGTCTAAATAATAAGCAAACTTTACCATAAATACTTCATAAAAATCCCCTCAATATTTTTAACAACATTTATTCATCAATAATATAACTTATAAATACTTTGCAAAATTTATAAATATTACCCACAACTATAATATTATATTAAATCCACACCTTAATACAAAAAAAATATTTCGAGAAAATTAATCTTTATTAATAAAATTTAGGGTCTTACAACCTCCCCTTCTTATGAAATTTCATCCTCGAAATTGACGTACGTACCTGGTATGTCGAAGAGGTGTGAGGATACCTCGTCAGATTTTAATATTGAGGTATAACCTTTGAGCATAGAATATGTTTCTTCTTATATAAGATTTTAACAGGTATCTTCTCATACGTTAAATCTCATGCTATCTCGTCTAGTTCTAATTCAATAATGTGGTTCGGATTGTCCACATATTTAAGTAACATCGATACGTGAAAAAAATTATGAACATGCGACATACTTGGCTGTAAAGCGAGTCTATAGGCCACAGTTCCTACTCAATCAAGAATTTCAAATGGTCCATTAAATCAAGGGTTGAGATTTCCTCTCTTCACTGACTCTTGCTTCTAGAATAACGCCTTCTTGAACCTTCTTCTTCACATTTATCAGCCCCGGGTGTATAGCTTGAGCGACTTTAACTTTATCGATTAAAGTCGGTTTTAACCGTATATTCGTTATCTTCACGTAGGTTCTTGGAGTCTTTAACTCTATCCCCATCTTTTGTAAGTCTTTTCCAAGATGGTATTGAATGGTATAGTCGTAATCTTTTAACAACTCGAGCTAACATCTTTGGCGCATGATACGTTCGTTTTAGTTGAAGAAATTTTTGAGGGTTTTGTACTTTGTTCAAGATCGATACAAAACTTGATTTCACGCTCTGAGGTTCTTTGGGGAATACGTCAAGAAATTTATTAATAATAGAAATATCATTCAAAACTGTGACTCTCATTAAAGACTTGGATAACACGTCATATTGATACCTATCAACTTGCCACCGTTATTCACAGCGTCCCCAATGGAAAGTATAGCTTCGGTGCATTCCAAGACTTAGAAGTCACCAGTGAATGGTTCGGGGCTCTTTACTTATGCCTTAATATGACGGTGATTGACTTTAGTGGTTTAGTTGCTTAAATTTGCATAACAGGTTGGTTAGGAATATGAAAACTAACAACCTTATGAAAATAATCAATTTTAGCATGATGAATAGTTAACCAGTCGATTCCTAAAATCACATCAAAGACAAGTATTTTCAAAGAGATAAGATCGACAGGTAACGTGAGGGTACCGATTTGAATCAAATAAGACTTATAAATAGTAGATGTAATGAAGGTTTCTCCCAACGAAGTTTCAACACATAACTCAAGGTCTAATTTCTCCGGAGTTAAATTTAAACGTTGAGCACAAGTAGGAGAAATAAAAGATTGGGTAGAACCGGTATCGAATAAGGTATAGACTTCACAAGAGTTTATGATTAACTTACCCGTGATAACTTCGTTCGGGTTCCTCGACAAATGCTCTCACATAAACTACCGACTTTTACTTATCTGAGACATCCTTTGGCATCATTATCCCAGCTGGACTTGACTTCACTGTACGACAAAATCGAGCTAGGTGACATTCTCTTCTGTAATTGAAACACGCTTTGGGTACAGTTTAGATGAATGTGTCCCTCTTGTCTGCATTTGAAACATACGACCGGTGGTAGTTCTTCTTCCTTGGAAATAGGTGTCGTTATCTTTCCATCATTATTGAACCTTCTCTTCTTGAAGTTGTTCTCACTTAGTTCACCTTTCCTATTATCTTGGCCATGATTACCAATGAAGTGGTTACCATTTCTGGCATATTTATTCCCTCAACGTTTGTTGTCACCTCTTCAATGACTGCTACCACTGGTATTATCGATTTGCCTGCTGCTCTCTCTTGGTTGGGTTGTCTTATTATTGCGTTCCAATAACTAAGCCCTATTCACAACATCTAAATACAAGCAAAGTTTGTGAGAAATGAGGTATTGACATATTTCGGGTTTTAAAACTCGTAAAAACATTCGAAAAGCAAGATAGGTTGATCAAGAATATTAAAGCTAACAACCTTACGAAAAGCATGATGAGTAGTTAACCAATCGATTCCTAAAATCACATCAAATGCAAGTATTTTCAAAGAGATAAGATCAACAAGTAATGTGAAAGTGTTGATTTGAATCAAACAAGATTTATAAATAGTGGACGTAACGAAGGTTTCTCCCAACGGAGTTTCAATAGATAAATCAAAGTCTAATTTCTCTGAAGTTAAATTTAAACATTGAGCGCAGGTAGGAGAAATAAAAGAGTGGGTAGAACTGGTATTGAATAAGGTATAGACTTCGCAAGAGTTTATAATTAACTTACCCATAATAACTTCGTTCGTGTTTTTCGACAAACGCTCTCACTTAAACTACCGGATTTGACTTCGCTATAGAGTACATTCCACCCTTAATTGCTTCGTCACATTCCTGTTCCATGATTCGAATCATTACTCTGCGATCCATATCGAATTGGGGTTGACCGCTCTGCACAGGATAATTCCGAACTCGATGTTGGTTTCTCTCAATTATTGTCCAAAAAGAAAAATCCATTTCATCTATTTTAGCCTTATTGGATCGGACGTCTTTTTCTATAATATCTACGCGTCATGCGACTTTTACCCATGCATCATCTATTCTCATTCGTTCAGTTGCTTCTTCTTTCATCAGAACTTTGATCATAGCATTCTTAGATTCCAGCTCTAATATCTTATACTCTACCAAAGAGTGCTTCTGTTCAAGCATCGCACATCGGGTAACAAAATTTTGAATTGTTACATCTCTTTGCTCCACAACCGCCTGCCGTTCTTCAGCCTGCTCTTCCAACTCATGAATATGATTTTTTAATTCTAAATTTCGATCATACAATTCTTCTAATAAATTCTCCTCAGGTTCCTCTTCTTCTTCACTCTCAGCTGCTACCTCTGCAACTAGCTCGGGTGCAACTATTAGTTCTTCACTCACCACGTAGATATCTCTAATTTCTTCTTTGTCTGACGTCACATTAACCTAATTAGTGATTAAAGGTGTCTCAACGGTCTCATGTGCTTCATTGTTTATCTCAATATTTTCGGATGCCATTTTCAAATACTGCCACAAAACAAGGGTTAATTAACATATCACATATTATCCCTATACTCTGACTGACCAATTAAATACCAAATAAACTTAGGTAGGTCATACTAGCGAAGGAATTCCCCGTCTCTCCCCTCCTAGTTCTTGTCTCACATCTCAGCCAGGAATCATATCCCTAAGCTTTGATACCAACTGTGACGCCCCCAAAACAGGTATACATCACCCATCTTGAGTCGCCAGATACATGATACATAAATCAAATACAAACTTCTTTTATACAACTGTCATGTAATATACGACAAAACATAGCTGAGAGTTTAAACAAGAATATTGCCTTCTAGACAATATCCACTCTCAATGGAGTCCTCATTACAATTATTATCACACTATTTTATAAAATAGTGAGGACTACTAAAACAACCATCTGGATCGTCAATCCGTTCCCCGACTCATCCCAGCTATATTCTCATTTCCTGAAGAGAACAGTGAAAGAAAGGGTGAGCTCAACTAGCCCAGTAAGAAATATTATTACTAAGATAATGCAGAATAAATTATCCTTAGCCTTCAACAGTATAACAACTGATAGAATATAATAGACAACAAGTTTTAGATTAACAACTGCAGCGGAATAAGCAATCCATTAGAAGAGTCAAGTAGAGCATAAAATCTACTATCTTCTATGATTTAAAAAGTTTTTCATCAACTTTATCATTTGAGACTCGATTTTAATAGATAAAATCGAATCATCCTCGCATCACGGCAAGGATATTCATGTAATCATCAATAGTCATGATTTATCCGAATAATCCTCGGTCATAATTATACCAATAATCGTCCATCAATAAACTACATGTGCCAATGAGGACTTTCACCACATCATTCGTCATATTACTATTCATGATTATACCGAATAATCCCTGGTCATAATCATACCAAGTCCATCTATGCATGTAAGCCAAAGATGACTTTCATCACAATATAAGCATGATGATGATGACAATGACATAATAATTCAATAAAACAAGTTCAAGGATAAATTTTAAAGATTTATAATTTAATTTATCCAGAAATCAATAACATCCAAATTGTCAACATGATACTGCTTTGTGGAGTAAAATTCAAGAATGCTCAGAAGAATATTTCCATGAAAAAAGATTTGGATGAAGCGCAAATATCCGAGGATATTCTACTAATTTCATGGAGTATAGAAGCCAAAACTTTAACCAACCTGAGTATAATAGAATATATGAAGCGCAAATGGATTTTTCGCCACCATGAGGTAATCCTCGTAGACAGATCATTTCCATAATTTAATAAGGAATGAATATGAAGGATCATTCACCATGCATGCGGTAATCCATATAGACAGGTTATTCCAAGAGAATAATAAAGAATGGAATAATGTAAGAATTCACCGAGCATCCGATAGACCGCTGACAAACAAAGTTATTCCAATGAATAATAAAGAATGGAATAATGTAAGAATTCACCGAGCATCCGATAGACCGCACAAACAAAGTTATTCCAATGAGAATAATAAAGAATGGAATAATGAGAAAAATTCACTAGGCATGCGATAGGCCTTGACAGCATAAAGTTATTCCAATGTAATAATAAAGAATGGAATAAAAGAAGAATTCACCAGGCATGCGATATACCGCAAAAGCAGGTTATTCCAACAGAATAATAAAGAATGTTATAACAACCCTTACGAATATTGAAAGAATTAACTCTACATGAATACGAAAGAAATAATACCCCTTACCTTAGAAGAAACTGGATACTGGAATAGTGAGGTTGCAGACTTCTCTTCTTCTTTCTCTCTATAATTTCTCTCTATAATAATTGCTCTTGTGAGACTTAGTGAATTGGTGAAAAATAATGAAGGAATGAGCTTCTATTTATAGGAAAATATAGTTTTAATAATTGCACAATTTAGGGCTCGAAATATTACAGTATAATACCTCCCTCTTTTTCTTCATTTTTAATTTAGTCCTGCAAGTATTATCAAACTTGCACCACCTCCCCTAATAGTAAATCATGTGAATCAATATTAAATCATGTGACTCAATAGTTCCAAACATGTGAAAAAAATAATTACAGTATAGTACCTTCAACTATACCTCCATTTTTAATTTAGTCATGCAAGTATTATCAATCTTGCACCAACTCCCCTAATAGTAAATCATGTGAATCAATAGTTCAATCATGTGAACACATAGTTATAAGCATGTGAATTAATAGCAATTAATTGTTCATTTATCCGATTAATTACCCGATTGGTCAATGTAACCTCCAGACATTAATTATTATTGAAATAAAGGTCAATTTCCACTAACACTAATAATTCCCACACAATGGAGCTATCAATTTCATCTTCAATCAACACGAACTTATTCATCATTAATATTATAAATCATAATATTTAATAAGCAGTCGTTCGTTGAAAGAGGGGCTTTTGATAAGGATTTCTCCTTATCGCACGCAATTAGGTGACCAAACCTCTCCTTGACAGAACTTCTAGACATTGTCAATATTGAAAATAATAATATGAATAACTTTGTCCTCTCAATTATTGATTTAATAATATAACATATTATGCAGATGATACTGTGACAATAATTGAATCAATAATGTGAGAGATATGATGCAACAATTACTGTACCAATAATTGAGTATAACTGAGTGACTTCTTACGTAAGCATCAATAATCAATATCGTGTGTCACTATGCAACCACGCGTATTACTATACTTTTACTACCAGGTAGTTCAACAGTTACACTCGCCGTTATTTTTAATAAAAGATAATTCTGTGATTTTCTAACTACGACAATACTTCTGTTGTGGGGTCCACCAATGATTGTGTCGTCGTACGAATATTCCTCGACAAAAAGAATATTCCTCGACCAAACGAATATTTTATAACATCTTGCTTACTCTACAATTTTTTTTTCACATATCACTCTTAACTTTAACCTTTTATCAATTTAACCATTTACGAAATAAAATAATAATTGTAATAAAATTGAATACTTTCATTTCATAAAATTCGGGGTCTTACGACCTTTATGTTGCATGAAGAAATGAGACATTGGTGGGAATCAAGAAACGCACTCAAATTTCGCCACACTCAAGATGTCTTGGGAGAAGTTCCAAGAATTGTTCAACGACAAGTACTTTCCCGAAAGTATTTATTGTGACGCCCCCAAAATAGGTCCATTCCATCCAACCCATTATGAGTCGCCAAATACATGGTACAGAATAACTACAACTTTATTATTACAACATATAAACTGTGAGTTTAAATACAGATATTGCCATCTAGACAATATCCACACGCAAATAAATCCCCATCATAATTATTGATACATTATTATACAAAAATAGTTAGGACCACTAAACAACTCTCTCTAGAACGTTCATTCCATACCCCGACTAGTACTCGTTATATTCTCGCCTCCTGAGAAGAAAAATGGATCAAAAAGGAAAAGGGTGAGCTCAACTAGCCCAGTAAAGAATATTATGACTAAGATAATATACAACAAATTATCGTTAGTCTTCAACAGAGAAAAATCTAATAGAATACAATAGACAACCAGTTTTAAATCAACAACTGTAGCGGAAACAACAATTCATTAGAAGAGTTAAGTAGAGAATGCAAACTACTATCTTCTATATATGAATTTAAAAGTTCATCGTCGATATTTTATCTCTGTAACATCAATCAATATATATCTGGAATCAAATATTCATCTTTGCACTACAGGCCAAAGATATTCATCAGTTGGTCATGTTCATCTAAACACCTGTTCATCTTTGCACTACGGGCCAAAGATATTAATCAGTCGGTCATGTTCATCTCAACACCTGTTCATCTTTGCACTACGGGCCAAAGATATTCATCAAGAAATCATTCATCTTTGCACTACAGGCCAAAGATATTTAGTAATATCATCATTTAGGACTTAGGATGATGAAAAATATTTTAAAGGAAACAAATCTAGTGGAACAAAAGAACAAATATTAAGGATTCGTATTTTAAACAATCCAAGTTCAAAAATACTTCATAAGTAATCAGAGTGGAGTAAAATTCAAGAATGATCAAAACATGGATACAATCAAAGCTAGTATCCATAATAGATATTTTGGACGAAAAATGAAAATTTAATTTTTCTGTGAATAGTGTCGTATTCGTGAATAGTGCCGTATACGTGAATAGTGTCGTATATGTGAATAGTAACTCCGACACCAAAAGATAGAAATTTCACAAAAAACATCATAATGCTTCGTGAATAGTACTCATGAATAGTAACTCATGAATAGTAACTTATGAATAGTAACTCATGAATAGTAACTCATGAATAGTAACCCCGACATGAAAAAGTTCCAAATTTGATAAAAATTTCCAACCAATATTTCGGCATAATGATATTAAAGAAATAATATCATTTTCGAATAAAATAACATCTCTTACCTCAAAAGACAGTACTTCTAGTTGAAACACCGGATATAGGCTATGACTTGAACTTGCACCATATAGCAATACTCAAAGTATACTCAAAATACTCACAAGAATACGCTCGATAATATAGAGAGAGAAATTTTGATTTCGGTGTGATTTTCAATTCTAACCTAAGCACCTATTTATAGGAAAATGCTTAGAACACCAAAGTAGAAAATTTAATATAATAATAATAATATATATATTAATTTGTCTATGCCTACTTAGAATCATCTGAATTCAAACAACTTAGCATGTGTTAAAGATGCCCACCAAACACAAAAAACGTTTTCTTATTTAAATTATTTTAAACTTCCAAAAATCAATTATTTGAGACTTGAACTTCAATAATTCATAATAAATAGCCCTTTTATCGAAAAATTGAATCTTATGTAATTTCTATAGGAAATTCAATTTCTACAACTTTGCGTAAGAAAGTTTTTCCAAATTCCAAATAAAAATTGACCGAAATTCACAAACGGGTGATTTTACAGGCTATAATCAAATTTCAGTCAAGAAATGGGTCTACCGACACACAAAATCTGTTTTTAATATTTATTGCAACAAAAATACTCTTTTTCCTCGTATACTCATATATCCCACATTCATTGTAAAAATATCACCATTAATATATTATTAAAATAATATATTTAAATGAATTATTTTATCAGAAAAAGATAAAATATTAATTTTCAACAATTGTCACATTAAAAATTTTCTCCATCTATATCCACATAAAATAAATATTTTTCTCATCATATAAATCAATAATTAATTATTCACAAATAATATTACAGAATCACAAGATTGGCAAACGTGTAGTTCCGAGGAAAAGTGGGGCTTTCAATAAGGATCTCTCATTCTTTGGCCGCAATTAGGTGACCAAACCTCTCCTTAGCCAGAACTTTCTAGACATTGCCAATAATGTTATCCAATAATATTATTAGAGATAATATGAATTATTGCTTCGATAATGGAAAATACGATTGTAATGACAATTTATTGAAACAACAAGTAATATAAAATATCAATGCAAAGAATTATTGAATCAATAAAATAAAATCCTGAATAGTAATTAATGTAACAATTATTGAGTAGTGCCTTCTTACATAAGAATCAATAATTGGTGCAATACCGTGTGCTACTGTTCAACAACGCGTATTAGTGTGTTTTAACCACCGGGTATTCCAACAAGATTAATTGTAATAACTACTACTGTTATTTATAAACAACTTATATTTGTCATTTTCTTCATCCAATCGCTTTCTTTTATGGGGCCCACAAAAGACTGCGCCGTTGTATGAATATTCCCCGATAGTACGAATATTCCACGACCAAACGAATATTCCCCGACAATAATGAATATTTTATAACCACTTGCTTATTCGAATTATTTGCGTATTTTACCCATAACTATCCACATTAATCAAATCAACCCTTACTATTTCAAAATAATAAATAGAGGAAAATAAATTTCATTTATTAATAATTTGGGGTCTTACAACCTCCCCTCCTTATGAAATTTCGTCCTCGAAATTGACGTACGTACCTGTTGTTTCGAAAAAATGAGAATACCTCACTTTCATTTCAGTTTCCAACTCCTAGGTCATTTACTCAATAGCATGGTTTCTCCACAAAACTTTAACTTGTGGTATATCCTCGGTACATAGGACATGTTCTTTCCTATCCAAGATCTTGACAGGTACCTCCTCGTACGTTAAGTCTTCGACTATCTCGTCCGGTTCTAACTCAATGACGTGGTTCGGGTTGTCCACATATTTACGTAACATTGATACGTGAAAAACGTTATGAACACGTGTCATACTTGGCGGTAAAACAAGTCTATAGGCCACAGTTCCTATTCGATCGAGAATTTCAAATGGATTAATAAATCGAAGGTTTGAGCTTTCCTCACCTCACCGATTCTCGCTTTTGAAATAACAACTTCTTGCACCTCCTTCTTCAAATTCATCACCGTGTGTAGTGTGTAGTTTGAAACTTTAACTTTATCGATTAAAGTCGATTATACTCGTATATCATCACGTGGGTACCTAGAGTTTTCATCTCCATCTCTATTATTTGTAAATTATGCGAAATGAGTCTTTGACAATATCGCATACGTGCGTACTTGTATCACGATCTTCTACTCAACACGCCACTATCACGTTCGCTTTTTCGGGGATGGCATGGTCGTAACATGTCTTTGAAATGAGTCTCCTCTTGAGTTCTTCAAGCTCTTCCCACATTCCTTGCTCCATTCTAATTTTGTATCTCTACGAGTCAATTTGCGTTAATGTAATAGCGATTCGAGAATATCCTTCAACGAATCTCCGATAATAACCAACTAAGCCTAGAAAGCTACGTATTTCGATTCTGAGCTTAGGTTGTTCTCAATCGTGACTCATATCCCAACCTTGTATAAAGACGTTACAATGACACCTATCGGTTTACTATCGCATCTAATATGGTGTCCCTACGAAGAGTTCCGGCTTTGGTGCATTCCACAAAGGAAGTCACCGGATAAAGGCTCGGTACCAAATTCTATAGTTGAATTTTTAACTCCTGAAGTTCAATAGGAGCCATTCGATATGAGATTTTAGAAATGAGTTTTGTACCGGGTTCAAAGTCGATACACAATTTAATATCAGTCTTTGGGAGTAAACCAAGAAATTCTTCAAAAAATACGTCAGGAAAAATCAATAACAACAGGAATATTATTCAAATCGGCGTGTCTTTATTCAAATCCATAACATGGACTAAGAAAACTTGACATCCGTAATAAACGAATGACTTCATGGCTTGATATGAAAATGTTTGACTACAATGGTTTGATTGCTTGAATTCGAATAATAGGTTGCTTAGGAATATGAAAACTAACAACCTTACGAAAGTAATCAATTTCGGCATGATGAGTAGTTAACCTTAAAATCACATCAAAAGCAAATATCTCTATAGAAATAAGGTTAATAGGTAATGTGATAGTGCTAACCTGAATCAAGCAAGATTTCTAAACAACGGATGTAATGAAAGTTTCTCCTAACGGAGTCTCCATAAATAGGTCAAAGTCTAATTTCTCCGTAGTCAAGTTCAAACGTTGAGCGCAAGGAAGAGAGATAAAAGAATGGGTAGAACCGGTACCTAGTAAGGTATAAACTTCGCAAGAATTTATAATTAACTAATCCATTCGGGTTCCTCGCATTTTGACCGGTCATGACAAACGCTCTTCCAGGAACCGTTGACTTTGACTTTTCTTGGACATCCTTTTGAGTCACCATTCCCGCTAAACTGGGTTTCGATACCGTACAATCTCGAACGATATGTCCTTCTTTTCCATAATTATAGTATACCTTAAAACTGTTGTAGGGCGGTTTGGTGATATATCCTCTTTCCGCTTTTGTAACATACTGACCGGTGGTCTTTCTCCTCCTTGGAACCAATTTACATCGGCGCCGACGCCTTCACATGGTCGTTGTTGAATCTCCTCTTTTAAAATCTCATCCCGACTCGCTTCTTCTATTTTCATGGCCACGATTACCACCAGAGTGGTTACCGCCTTTTGTCCGTATTCTTCTTTCTCCATTTGGTTATCGTTATTCGATGGATGGTATCTTTGGTATGATCACGGTTATGGTCCTCGATTGAACATACGCGTTATGTATGTCGCTTCTAACAACCGAGCCACATTGACAACATCTCGAATAGAGAGAAAATTTATGAAAAATGAGATCTGCGACATATGCCGGGTTTCAAACCTCTCGAAACATCCGCGTCATACGTTCCTCATTCTCCACCAAATGAGGTGCAAACCTGGATAACTCCGCGAACTTCATTCGTCTTTGGGACACCGTCATGTTATTCTCGCTCCGGTCTAATAAACTCCATTTCCTTCATATGACGAATACTTTCAGGGAAGTACTTGTCATTGAACTGTTTCTGAAACGTCTCCTATGACATCGCCGAAAGTGAAAATTTGGATGGGTACGCTTCATAGATTTCCACCGAAGAATCTGCCTCATTACGGAACATAAAAGTAGCGAATGGAACTTTCTTCCTCCTCCGCATCCCAAGACATCGAATATCTTGGTAATTTGTTTGACCCGTCTCCGCCTTTAATCGGATCCGGCTTTCCCTGCAATTCTAGTGGTCCCAACTCTTTGAATCGCTTGGTGCATGTGACCACCCGTGAATTGCTATCATTTCTCCTCAGTATTTTGAACACGAGTCTCCTAAATGCGATTTTGCATGAACTGCAAAAAGCTTCTAAACATCCCATCGTTCATCATCTACTTAGTGGTGTTGTTCACAGGAGGTACATTGCCAGCCTGTTGCACGTTCTCCTCGTTGGTAAGTACAGGCATCTCCACGGTCTTATTTACTCCACTGTTAATATTTTCAGTCGACATTCTCAAATACTGTCATAAAACAAGGGTTAATTAAGGAAATCAATATATCACATAATATCCCTATATACTGACCAACTAACAAATAAGCTTAGGTAAGACACACTAGCAAAGGATTTACTCGTCTCTCCCCTCCTAGTTCTATTCCCCGATCTCCGCCAGAGATTATATCCCTAAGCTCTGATACCAACTGTGACGCCCCCAAAATAGGTCCATTCCATCCAACCCATTCTGAGTCTCCAAATACATGGTACAGAAATAACTACAACTTTATTATTACAACATATAAACTGTGAGTTTAAATACAGATATTGCCATCTAGACAATATCCATATGCAAATAAATCCCCATCATAATTATTGATACATTATTATACAAAAATGGTGAGGACCACTAAACAACTCTCTCTAGAACCTTCATTCTATACCCCGACTAGTACTCGTTATATTCTTGCATCCTGAGAAGAAAAATGGAACAAAAAGGAAAAGGGTGAGCTCAACTAGCCCAGTAAAGAATATTATGACTAAGATAATATACAACAAATTATCGTTAGTCTTCAATAGGGAAAAATCTAATAGAATACAATAGACAAACCGGTTTAAAATCAACAATCGCCATGAAACAAGAATTCATTAGAAGAGTTAAGTAGAGAATGCAAACTACTATCTTCTATATATGAATTTAAAAGTTCATCGTTGATATTTTATCCGTGTAACATCAATCAATATATATCGGAATCAAATATTCATCTTTGCACTACTGTGCCAAAGATATTCATCGATTAGTCATGTTCATCTAAACACTGTTCATCTTTGCACTTCGGGCCAAAGATATTCATCAAGAAATCATTCATCTTTACACTCTGTGCCAATGATATTCAAGAATATCATCATTTAGGACTTAGGATGATGAAAAATATTTTAAAGGAAAGCGAATCCGATTGGAACAAAAGAACAAATATTAAGGATTCGTATTTTAAACAATCCAAGTTCAAAAATACTTCATAAGTAATCAGAGTGGAGTAAAATTCAAGAATGATCAAAACATGGATACAATCAAAGCTACTATCCATAATAGATATTTTGGACGAAAAATGAAAATTTAATTTTTCTGTGAATAGTGCCGTATACGTGAATGTATATGTGAATAGTAACTCCGACACCAAAAGATAGAAATTTCATAAAAAACATCATAATGCTTCGTGAATAGTACTCGTGAATAGTAACTCATGAATAGTAACTCATAAATAGTAACCCCGACATAAAAAAGTTCCAAATTTGATAAAAATTTCCAACCAATATTTCGGCATAATGATATTGAAGAAATAATATCATTTTCGAATAAAATAACATCCCTTACCTCGAAAAGACAAGACTTCTAGTCAAAAACAGGATATAGGCTATGACTTTAACTTGCACCAGTATAGCAATACTCAAAGTATACTCAAAATACTCACAAGAATACGCTTCGATAATATAGAGAGAGAAAATTTCGATTTAAAGTGTGATTTTCAATTCTAACCTAAACACCTATTTATAGGAAAATGCTTAGAATACCAAAGTAGAAAATTTAATATAATAATAATATATATATTAATTTGTCACGCCTACTTAGAATCATCTAAATTCAAAGCAACTTAGCATGTGTTAAAGATGCCCACCAAACACAAAAAACGTTTTTCTTATTTAAATTATTTTAAACTTCAAAAATCAATTATTTGAGACTTGAACTTCAATAATTCATAATAAATAGCCCTTTTATCGTAGAAAATTGAATCTTTGCGACTTTTATAGGAAATTCAATTCTCTACAACTTTGCGTAAGAAAGTTTTCCAAATTCCAAATAGAAATTGTCAAAAGAAATCCACAAAGCAGGCGATTTTACATGCTATAATCAAATTTCAGTCAAGAAATGGGTCTACCGACACACAAAATCTGTTTTTAATATTTATTGCAATAAAAATACTCTTTTTCCTCGTGTACTCATATATCTCACATTCATTGTAAAAATATCACCATTAATATATTATTAAAATAATATATTTAAATGAATTATTTTATCAGAAAAAGATAAAATATTAATTTTCAACAATTGTCACATTAAAAATTTTCTCCATCTATATCCACATAAAATCAATATTTTCCTCATCATATAAATCACTAATTAATTATTCATAAATAATATTACAGAATTCACATCTTGGCAACTAAGTAGTTCCCGAGAAAGGGGCTTTCAATAAGGATCTCTCTCTTGGCGCCGCAATTAGGTGACCAAACCTCTCCTTAGACAGAACTTTCTAGACATTGCCAATAATGTTATCCAATAATATTATTCAGATAATATGAATTATTACTCCGCTAATGGAAAATACAGTGTAATGACAATTTATTGAAACAACAGTAATATAAAATATCAATGCAGCAATTATTAAATCAATAAAATAAAATACTGAATAGTAATTACTGTAACAATTATTGAGTAGTGCCTTCTTACATAAGAATCAATAATTGGTGCAATCTGCAAAGTATCTTCTTGTTCAACAACGCGTATTAGTGTGTTTTAACCACCGGGTATTCCAACGAAGATAATTCAGTAACAACTACGCCAAGTATTTATAAACAACTTATATTTGTCCTTTTCTTCATCCAATCGCTTTCCGTTATGGGGCCCATAAAAGATCTAGCTACTGGTCAATACGAATATTCCCCACAAGCGATTGAATATTCCACGACCAAACGAATATTCCCCGACAATAATGACTATTTTATAACCACTTGCTTATTCGAAATATTTGCGTATTTTACCCATAACTATCCACATTAATCAAATCAACCCTTACTATTTCAAAATAATAAATAGAGGAAAATAAATTTCATTTATTAATAATTTGGGGTCTTACATTTGTCACATGAATTAGGTTGAATTCATCGAGCTGGACCAAAACAATATGACCGTATCGCAGTACGAGGCTAAATTTGTGGAGTTATCCCGGTTTGCATCCCATTTGGTAGATAACGAGGAGAGAATGACGCGAATGTTTTTGCGAGTTTTGAAACCCGAAATACGTCAATACTTCATTTCTCACAAACTTTGCTTCTATTTAGATGTTGTGAATAGGGCCCAGTTATTGGAACACAATAATAAGACAACCCAACCAAGAGAGAGCAGCAGGAAAATCGATAATACCAGTGGTAGCAGTCATCGAAGAGGTGACAACAAACGTTGAGGGAATCAATATACCAGAAATGGTAACCACTTCGGTGGTAATCATGGCTAGGATAATAGGAAAGGTGAACTAAGTGAGAACAACTTCAAGAAGAGAAAGTTCAATAATGATGGAAAGATAACGACACCCATTTCCAAGGAAGAAAAACTACCACCGGTCATATGTTTCAAATGCGATGTGAGGGAGGACACATTAAAATCTAAGACGCAACCCAACCCAAAGCGTGTTTCAATTGCAGAAGAGAATGTAACCTAGCTCGATTTTGTCATACAGTGAAGTCAAGTCCAGCTGGGATAATGATGCCAAAGAATGTCCCAGACAAGTAAAAGCCGGTAGTTTAAGTGAGAGCGTTTGTCGAGAAACCCGAACGAAGTTATCACGGGTAAGTTAATCATAAACTCTTGCGAAGTCTATACCTTATTCGATACCGGTTCTACCCAATCTTTTATTTCTCCTACTTGCGCTCAACGTTTAAATTTAACTCCGGAGAAATTAGACCTTGACTTATGTGTTGAAACTTCTTTGGGAGAAACCTTCATTACATCCACTATTTATAAGTCTTATTTGAATCAAATCGGTACCCTCACATTACCTGTCGAACTTATCTCTTTGAAAATACTTGCCTTTGATGTGATTTTAGGAATCTACTGGTTAACTATTCATCATGCTAAAATTGATTATTTTCATAAGGTTTTTAGTTTTCATATTCCTAACCAAACTGTTATGTAAATTTAAACAACTAAACCACTAAAGTCAATCATCGTCATATTAAGCCATAAGTAAAGAGCCCTGAGCCTTTCGCTGGTGACTTTCAAGTCTTGGAATACACTGAAGCCAGAATATCCGTAGGGGACTTCATGAATAACGGTGGCAAGTTGATAGGTATCAATGTGACGTGCTATCCAAGTCTTGGATGAGAGCCAAAGTTTTGAATGATATTTTTATCGTTAATAAATTTCCTGATGTATTCTTGAAGACTTCCTGGCCTACCCCAGAGCGTGAAATTGAATTTTGTATTAATCCCAGTACAAAACACATTTCTAAAACCCTTAAATATTTCTTTAACCAAAATGAACGTATAATGCGCCAAAGATGTTGGCTCAAGCTGTTGAAGATTACAACTATACCAATCAATATTATCGTGGAAAAAGCGAACGTAGTAGCTGACGCGTTGAGTAGAAGATCATATGCGTTTACGAGTGTGACGTTGTTAACACAAAACCCATTTCGTATAACTTACAAATGATGAAGATAGAGTTAAAGACTCTAGAGACCCACGTGAAGATAATGAATATATGAGTAGACTCGACTTTAATCGATAAAGTTAAAGGCCGCTCAAGCTACAGACCCGGAGCTGATAAATACAAAGAAAAAGGTTCAAGAAGGCGTTATTCTAGAAGCAAGAATCGACGAAGAGAGGAAATCTCAACCCTTGATTTTATTAGTCTATTTGAAATCCTCGATCGAGTAGGAACTATGGCCTATAAACTCGTTTTACCGCCAAGTATGTCGCGTGTTCATAAGAGTTTTCATGTATCGATGTTACGTAATTATGTGGATGACCCGAACCACATTATTGAATTAGAACTAGACGAGATAGCAGAAGATTTAACGCTTGAGCTACCACGTTCGCTTTTCCAAGACGGTATTGAATGGTATAGTCGTAATCTTTTAACAGCTCGAGCCAACGTCTTTGGCGCATGATACGTTCATTTTAGTTGAAGAAATTTTTGAGGGTTTTTGTACTTGGTTCAAGATCGATACAAAATTAATTACAGATAGTACCTTCAACTATACCTCTATTTTTAATTTAGTCATGCAAGTATTATCAATCTTGCACCAACTCCCCTAATAGTAAATCATGTGAATCAATAGTTCAATCGTGTGAACACATAGTTATAAACATGTGAATTAATAGCAATTAATTGCTCATTTATCCGATTATTTACCCGATTGGTCAATGTAACTTCCAGACATTAATTATTATTGAAATAAATGTCGATTTTTACTAACACTAAAAATTCCCACACAATGGAACTATCAATTTCACCTTTAATCAACACGAACGTATTCATCATTAATATTATAAATCACAATATTTAACAACGTGTCGTTCTCGAGGAAAGAGGGCTTTCCGATAAGGATTTCTCCTTATCATGCCGCAATTAGGTGACCAAACCTCTCCTTGTAAGAACTAGACATTGTCAATATTGCAAATAATAATATGAATAACTTTGTCGTCTCAATTATTGATTTAATAATATAAATATATTACGAGATGATCTTGTGACAATAATTGAATCAATAATGCGAGAGATATGATGCAACAATTACTGTACCAATAATTGAGTATAACTGAGTGACTTCTTACGCAAGCATCAATAATCAATATCGTGTGCCACTATACAACCACGCGTATTACTATACTTTTACTACCGGGTAGTTCAACAGTTACACTCGTCGTTAATTTTAATAAAAGATAATTCTGTGATTTTCTAACTACGACAATACTTATGTTGTGGGGTCCACCAATGATTGTGTCGTCGCATTTAATATTTCCGACAAAAAGAATATTCCTCGACCAAACGAATATTTTATAACAACTTGCTTACTCTGCAAAAAAAATTTTCACATATCACTCTTAACTTTAACCTTTTATCAATTTAACCATTTACGAAATAAAATAATAATTGTAATAAAATTGAATACTTTCATTTCATAAAATTCGGGGTCTTACGACCTTTATGTTGCGTGAAGAGGCAGATTACTGGTGGGAATTTGTAAAACGTACCCAGCCTGCCACACTCAAGATGTCTTGGGAGAAGTTCCAAGAATTATTCAACGACAAGTACTTTCCCGAAAGTATTTGTCACATGAATTAGGTTGAATTCATCAAGCTGGACCAAAACAATATGACCGTATCGCAGTACGAGGCTAAATTTGTGGAGTTATCCCGGTTTGCATCCCATTTGGTAGATAATGAGGAGAGAATGACGCGAATGGTTTTGCGAGTTTTGAAACCCGAAATACGTCAATACCTCATTTCTCACAAACTTTCCTTGTATTTAGATATTGTGAATAGGGCTCAGTTATTGGAACACAATAATAAGACAACCCAACCAAGAGAGAGCAGCAGGCAAATCGATAATACCAGTGGTAGTAGTCATTGAAGAGGTGACAACAAATGTTGAGGGAATTAATATGCCAGGAATGGTAACCACTTCGGTGGTAATCATGGCCAGGATAATAGGAAAGGTGAACTAAGTGAGAACAACTTCAAGAAGAGAAAGTTCAATAATGATGGAAAGATAACGGCACCCATTTCCAAGGAAGAAAAACTACCACCGGTCGTATGTTTCAAATGCAGACAGGAGGGAGACATTCGTCTAAACTGTGCACAGCAACCCAAAGCGTGTTTCAATTGCAGAAGAGAATGTCACCTAACTCAATTTTGTCGTACAATGAAGTCAAGTCCAGCTGGGATAATGATGCCAAAGAATGTCCCAGATAAGTAAAAGCCGGTAGTTTAAGTGAGAGCGTTTGTCGAGAAACCCAAACGAAGTTATCACGGGTAAGTTAATCATAAACTCTTGCGAAGTCTATACCTTATTCGATACCGGTTCTACCCAATCTTTTATTTCTCTTACTTGCGCTCAAAGTTTAAATTTAACTCCGGAGAAATTAGACCTTGACTTATGTGTTGAAACTTCTTTGGGAGAAACCTTCATTACATCCACTATTTATAAGTCTTATTTGAATCAAATCGGTACCATCACATTACCTGTCGAACTTATCTCTTTGAAAATACTTGCCTTTGATGTGATTTTAGGAATCGACTGGTTAACTATTCATCATGCTAAAATTGATTATTTTCATAAGGTTTTTAGTTTTCATATTCCTAACCAACCTGTTATGCAAATTTAAGGAACTAAACCACTAAAGTCAATCACCGTCATATTAAGCCATAATTAAAGAGCCCCGAGCCTTTCGCTGGTGACTTCCAAGTCTTGGAATACAATGAAGCCAGAATATCCGTAGGGGACATCGTGAATAACGGTGGCAAGTTGATAGGTATCAATGTGACGTGCTATCCAAGTCTTGGATGAGAGTCACAGTTTTGAATGATATTTTTATCGTTAATAAATTTCCTGACGTATTCTTGAAGACTTCCTGGCATACCCCCAGAGCGTGAAATCGAATTTTATATTGATCCTAGTACAAAACACATTTCTAAAACCCTTAAATATTTCTTTAACCAAAATGAACGTATAATGCGCCAAAGATGTTGGCTCGAGCTGTTGAAGATTACGACCATACCAATAAATATTATCGTGGAAAAAGCGAACGTAGTAGCTGACGCGTTGAGTAGAAGATCATATGCGTTTACGAGTGTGACGTTGTTAACACAAAACCCATTTCGTATAACTTACAAATGATGAAGATAGAGTTAAAGACTCTAGAGACCCACGTGAAGATAATGAATATACAAGTAGAATCAACTTTAATCGATAAAGTTAAAGGCCGCTCAAGCTACAGACCCGGAGCTGATAAATACAAAGAAAAAGGTTCAAGAAGGCGTTATTCTAGAAGCAAGAATCGACGAAGAGAGGAAATCTCAACCCTTGATTATATTAGTCTATTTGAAATCCTCGATCGAGTAGGAACTGTGGCCTATAAACTCGTTTTACCGCCAAGTATGTCGCGTGTTCATAAGAGTTTTCATGTATCGATGTTACGTAATTATGTGGATGACCCGAACCACATTATTGAATTAGAACTAGACGAGATAGCAGAAGATTTAACGCTTGAGCTACCACGTTCGCTTTTCCAAGACGGTATTGAATGGTATAGTCGTAATCTTTTAACAGCTCGAGCCAACGTCTTTGGCGCATGATACGTTCATTTTAGTTGAAGAAATTTTTGAGGGTTTTGTACTTGGTTCAAGATCGATACAAAATTAATTACAGTATAGTACCTTCAACTATACCTCTATTTTTAATTTAGTCATGCAAGTATTATCAATCTTGCACCAACTCCCTTAATAGTAAATCATGTGAATCAATAGTTCAATCGTGTGAACACATAGTTATAAACATGTGAATTAATAGCAATTAATTGCTCATTTATCCGATTATTTACCCGATTGGTCAATGTAACTTCCAGACATTAATTATTATTGAAATAAATGTCGATTTTCACTAACACTAATAATTCCCACACAATGGAACTATCAATTTCACCTTTAATAAACACGAACGTATTCATCATTAATATTATAAATCACAATATTTAACAAACGTGTCGTTCCAGAAAGAGGGCTTTTTCGATAAGGATTTCTCCTTATTGGTAGCGCAATTAGGTGACCAAACCTCTCCTCGATGTAACTTCTAGACATTGTCAATATTGCAAATAATAATATGAATAACTTTGTCGTCTCAATTATTGATTTAATAATATAACATATTATGCAGATGATACTGTGACAATAATTGAATCAATAATGTGAGAGATATGATGCAAGTCTTGGATGATACTGTGACAATAACATATTAGGTATCAATGTGACGTGTTATCCAAGTCTTGGATGAGAGCTAAAGTTTTGAATGATATTTTTATCGTTAATAAATTTCCTGATGTATTCTTGAACACTTCTTGGCCTACCCCAGAGCGTGAAATTGAATTTTGTATTGACCCCAGTACAAAACACATTTCTAAAACCCTTAAATATTTCTTTAACCAAAACGAATGTATAATGCGCCAAAGATGTTGGCTCGAGCTGTTGAAGATTACGACCATACCATTCAATATTATCATGGAAAAAACGAACGTAGTAGATGACGCGTTGAGTAGAAGATCGTATGCATTTACGAGTGTGACGTTGTTAACACAAAACCCATTTCGTATAACTTACAAATGATGAAAATAGAGTTAAAGACTCTAGAGACCCACGTGAAGATAATGAATATACGAGTAGAATCAAACTTTAATCGATAAAGTTAAAGGCCGCTCAAGCTACAGACCTGGAGCTGATAAATACAAAGAAGAAGTTTTAAGAAGGCGTTATTATAGAAGCAAGAATCGACGAAGAGAGGAAATCTCAACCCTTGATTTTATTGGTCTATTTGAAATCCTCGATCGAGTAGGAACTATGGCCTATAAACTCATTTTACCGCCAAGTATGTCGCGTGTTCATAAGAGTTTTCATGTATCGATGTTACGTAATTATTTGGATGACCCGAACCACATTATTGCATTAAAACTAGACAAGATAGCAGAAGATTTAACGTATGATGAGATACGTGTTAAAATATTCGATAAGAAGGATCATATTCGACACTCAAAGGTTATACCTCAAAAGCTGGAATATGAAATGAAGTCAAGGTATCCTCACCTCTTCGGCATACCAGGTACGTACATAAATTTCGAGGGCAAAATTTCATAAGGAGGGGAGATTGTAAGACCCCAAATTTTATGAAATGAAAGTATTCAATTTTATTACAATTATTATTTTATTTCGTAAATGGTTAAATTGATAAAAAGGTTAAAGTTAAGTGTGATATGTGAATTTGTTTTTTACAAAGTAAGCAAGTTATAAAATATTCGTTTGGTCGGGCAATATTCTTTTTTGTGGGGAATATTAAATACGACAAGCACAATCATTAGTGGACCCCTGGCGGAAGTATTGTCGTAGTTAGAAAAGCATGTAATTATCTTTTATTAAAAATAACGGCGATTATTACCGTTAAAGCTGTTGAACTACCCGGTAGTAAAAAGTACGATGAATGGCTGTGGTTGCATAGTGGCATACAGATTGATTATTGATGCTTACGTAAGAAGTCACTCGGTTATACTCAATTATTAGTGCGAGAATTGTTGCATCATATCTCTCATATTATTGATTCAATTATTGTCACAAAGATTATCATCGCATAATATGTTATATTATTAAATCAATAATTGAGACGACAAAGTTTTTCATATTATTATTTGCAATATTGACAATGTCTAGAAGTTCTGTCAAGGAGAGGTTTGGTCACCTAATTGCACGCCAATAAGGAGAAATCCTTATCGAAAAGCCCCTCTTTCCACGGAACGATTTTGGTTGTTAAATATTGTGATTTATAATATTAATGATGAATACGTTCGTGTTGATTAAAGATGAAATTGATAGTTCCATTGTGTGGGAATTATTAGTGATAGTGGAAATCGACATTTATTTCAATAATAATTAATGTCTGGAAGTTACATTGACCAATCGGGTAAATAACCAGATAAATGAGAAATTAATTGCTATTAATTCACATGCTTATAACTATGTGTTCACACGATTGAACTATTGATTCACATGATTGACTATTAGGGGAGTTGGTGCAAGATTGATAATACTTGCATGACTAAATTAAAAATGGAGGTATAGTTGAAGGTACTATACTGTAATTAATTTTTTTTCACATGTTTGGAACTATTAAGTCACATGATTTACTATTGATTCACATGATTTACTATTAGGGGAGGTGGTGCAAGTTTGATAATACTTGTAGGACTAAATTAAAAATGAAGAAAAAGAGGGAGGTATTATACTGTAATATTTCGAGCCCCAAAATATGTAATTATTGAAACTATATTTTCCTATAAATAGAAGATCATTCCTTCATTATTTTTCACCATTTCACTAAGTCTCACAAGAGCAATTATTATAGAGAGAAATTATAGAGAGAAAGAAGAAGAGAAGTCTGCTACCTCACAATTCCAGTATCTAGTTTCTTCTAAGGTAAGGGGTATTATTTCTTTCGTATTCATGAAGAGAGTTATTTCTTTCAATATTCATAAGGGTTGTTATACCATTCTTTATTATTCTATTGGAATAACCTGCCTGTGCGGTCTATCGCATGCCTAGTGAATTCTTCTGTTATTCCATTCTTTATTATTCTGTTGGAATAACCTTTCTGTGCGGTCTATCACATGCCTGGTGAATTCTTCTGTTATTCCATTCTTTATTATTCATTGGAATAACTTGATCATGCGGTCTATCGCATGCCGGTGAATTCTTCCGTTATTCCATTCTTTATTACTCGTTGGAATAACTCGTCATGCATGCGATCTATCGCATGCTCGATGAATTCTTTTGTTATTCCATTCTTTATTATTCATTGGAATAACTGCATGTGTGGTCTATCGAATGCCCGTGAATTTTTCTATTATTCCATTCTTTTTACTATTACATTGGAATAACATGTCCTGCATTTGGCCTATCGCATGCACGGTGAATTCTTACGTTATTCCATTCTTTATTATTCATTAGAATAACTCATGCATGCGGTCTATTGCATGCCTGGTGAATTCTTCTGTTATTCCATTCTTTATTATTCTTTTGGAATAACCTGTCTATGTGGATTACCGCATGCATGGTGAATGATCCTTCGTATTCATTCCTTATTAAATTATGGAAATGATCTGTCTACGTGGATTACCGCATGGCGGGCAAAAATTCATTTGCAGTTTCATATATTCTATTATACTCAATTGGTTAAAGTTTTGGCTTCTATACTCCATAAAATTAGTAGAATATCCTGGATATTTGCGCTTCATCCAGTATCTTTCCATGGAAATATTCTTCTGGGCATTCTTGAATTTTACTCCACAAAGCAGTATCATGTTGACAATTTGGACATTAATGATTTCTGGATAAATTAAATTATAAATCTTTAAAATTTATCCTTGAACTTGTTTTATTGAATTATTATGTCATTGTCATCATCCTCATGCTTATATTGTGATGAAAGTCATCTTTGGCTTACGTGCATAGATGGACTTGGTATGATTATGACCAGGGATTATTTGGTATAATCATGACCGTAATGTGACGAATGATGTGGTGAAAGTCCTCATTGGCCTGTAGTTCATTGATGGACAGTTGTTGGTATGATTATGACAAGGGATTATTCGGTATAATCATGACCATTGATGATTACATGAATATCCTTGGCCGTGATGCAGGGATGATTCGATTTTATTTATTAAGTTGAGTCTCAGCGATAAAGTTGATGAAAAACTTTTTAAATCATAGAATATAGTAGATTTTATGCTCTACTTGACTCTTCTAATGGATTGCTTATTCCACTGCAGTTGTTGATCTAAAACTTGTTGTCCATTATATTCTATCAGTTGTTATACTATTGAAGGCTAAGGATAATTTATTCTGCATTATCTTAGTCATAATATTTCTTACTGGGCTAGTTGAGCTCACACTTTCTTTCACTGTTCTCTTCAGGAAATGAGAATATAGCTGGGATGAGTCGTGGAATGGATTGACGGTCCAGATGGTTGTTTTAGTAGTCCTCGCTAGTCTATAAAATAGTGTGATAATAATTGTAATGAGGACTCCATTGAGAGTGGATATTGTCTAGAAGGCAATATTCGTGTTTAAACTCTCAGCTATATTTTGTCGTATATTAGACGACAGTTGTATAAAAAAAGTTTGTATTTGATTTATGTACCATGTATCTGGCGACTCAAGATGGGTGATGTATACTTGTTTTGGGGGTGTCACAAAGGTGGCCAAGGGAACCTTTTTTTCCTCTGAGCATTCCAAGACATTAAATATCTTGCTTATTTTCTTTATCCATGTCTCTGCCTTAAGTGGTTCTGACTTTTCCAAAAACTCTGGCGATCCCAGCTCCTTGAACTGTTTAGCAGTGACCAGCCGTGAGTTTCCAGTGATTCCACCTGCATTATGAACAGGAGTATCTCTCGCTTGGTGTTGCATGAATTCTAAAAAGCTCCAAAACATACCATTGTTCGTCATTTGGTCAGCGTTGTTTTTTTTTCTAAGGATTATTACCTTCCTGATGCACATTATCCTGGTTATTGATCGTCAGTGACTCAACGGCCTCATGTGCTCTATTGCTTATCTCAACATTTTCAGATGTCATTTTTAAACACTGCCACAAAACAAGGGTTAATTGACATGCCACATATTATCCCTATATTCTGACCAACTAATTAAATAACAAATATTCTTAGGTAGGTCATACTAGTGAAGGAATTACCCGTCTCTCCCCTCCTAGTTCTAGTCTCAAATCTCAGCCAAGGATCATATCCTTAAGCTTTGATACCAACTGTGACTCCCCCAAAATAGTTATACTTCACTCATTCTGAGTCGCCAAATACATGATACAGAATACAACTACAATTTAATTATACAACTTTCGTGTAAAATACGACAAAAAATAGCTGAGAGTTTTAACACGAATATTGTCTTCTAGACAATATCCAAACTCAAATTTAATCTCATTACAATTATTATCACACTATTTCACAGAATAGTGAGGACTACTAAAACAACAATATGGACCATCAATCCATTCCCCGACTAGTCCCAGCTATATTCTCATTTCCTGAAGAGAACAGTGAGAGAAAATGGTGAGCTCAACTAGCCCAGTAAGAACTATTATGACTAAGATAATGCAAAATAAATTATCGTTAGCCTTCAACAATATAACAACTGATAGAATACAATAGACAACAAGTTTTAGATCAACAACTGCAGCGAAAATAACAATCCATTAGAAGAGTCAAGTAGAGCATGATATCTACTATCTTCTATGATTTAAAAGTTTGTCATCAATTTTATCGCTGAATTATCCATGCACTACGAGCCAAGGATATTCATTAGTATGACAACCACGAATTATCCATGCACTACGGGCCAAGAATATTCGTGTTTTACCAATGGTCATGACATGCCAAACAACAATTCATCTTTGCACCCTTGGCCGAAGAGAAAACATGGTCATGATCATACCAATATTTGTCGCTGAGACTCAACTCAATAAATAATCCACATCACTTGTAATATTAAAGGTCATGATTATACCGAATAATCCCTGGTTATAAAAATACCAATCAATAGTCCATCTATGTACTACGGGCCAAAAATGACTTTCATCACAATATAAGCATGAGGATGATGACAATGATATACAAATTCAATTAAACGAGAGCAAGGATAAATTTTAAAGATTTATAATTCAATTTATCCAGAATTCAATAATTATCCAAATTGTCAACATGATACTGCTTTGTGAAGTAAAATTGAAGAATAATATTGTATCAAAAATGATTTGAACCGAAGAAAAATTAATTTTTTTATGAATAGTACCCTGGGTGAATAGTACCCCATGAATAGTACTTTAGAAATTTTCCCCGTGAATAGTACTCTGACATGAAAAGATTAAAAATTATCAAGAATGCTTAGAATAATATTTCCATGAAAAGATACTAGATGAATCACAAATTTCAAGGATATTCTACAAATTTCAAGGAGTATAGAAGCAATACTTTAACAAAATTAGTGTATAATTCAGAATCTAAAACGAAATAATATTACTTACATACTACAGAGTATGGAAGAAAATATTATTTTATACAAATATTGAACAAAAATAATATCCCTTACCTTAAAAAGGAGAGTATTCCAACTGGTGTAACGAGGATATTCTTGAAGAAAACTTGCACTATTTTTTACACTCAAAGCTTCCTTAACCTCTAAAGAAATACGCTCAATATTATAAAAGAATAATTCTCTAATTCTGGTGTTATTTTATTTTCTAAATTGAGCATCCTATTTATAGGAGAATGGAAGGATATTATTTGGATGCATAGTAAAGGAAAAATCATGGGCCTTATATTCTGCGTAAATTGAATTAATACGAAATTCACATGATTTTACTATGCAATCACTATACATAATAAAATATAATATATTCTATTTTTCATATAAAACAAAACTTATAATAATAATAATAATAATAATAATACATTCCCTCTCGTCCAAACTTTTCTCCCCTATTCCCTTATGACTTATATATATATATATATATATATATATATATATATATATATATATATATATATATATATATATACACACACACACACACAAATTGTGTATTATATAAGAGGGCTATGTATGACAGATTTTTTTGGCTATAGCGACGGTAAACTCTCGCTATAGCCCAGAATAGCTATGACAACGGGTGAAAATGTCACTATAGCCCAAAAAATCATCGCCATAGTCTATTGTGTAATATACAGCTGTGTACATACATTTTTTCCTATATATATATAACAAAACTGAGATACCTTTCTACCAACAATTTTGAAAAATGGATAAGTGGGGGGTCCAAATAATAAGTAAATTTACAACAAATACTTCATAAAAATCCCTTCAATATTTTTAATAACATTTATTCATCAATAATATAACTTGCAATATTAACAGCCAGATCATTCCTAGGAAAGAGGGGGCTTTCATATAAGGATTTCTCATTATTGGCGCGCAATTAGGTGACCAAACCCCTTTCCTCGATAGAACTTTCTAGACATTGTCAATAATACAAATAATAATATAAATGACTTGTCATCTCAATTATTTATTTAATAATATAAAACATTGTGCAGATGATACTGTGACAATAATAGAATCAATAATGTGAGATACCATGCAGCAATTACTGTAGCAATAATTGAGTATAACTGAGTGACTTCTCACGTAAGCATCAAATACCGTGTGCTACATGCAACCACGTATATTATTGAACTTTTATCACTGGGTATTTCAACAGTTAACGGTAAAACTTTCACCATTATTTTTATAGAAAGATATTTCTGTCATTTTTTAACTTTGACAATAATTCTGTTATGGGGTCCACCAATGATTGTGCCATCATACGAATATTCCCTGTTAAAATGAATATTCCTCGACCAACCGAATATTTTATAATAACTTGTTTACTTTGCAAAATTTGTAAATATTACCCATAACTATAACAGTATAACAAATTCACACTTTAATATTCAAAAATGATATTCAGAGAAAAAAATCATCTTTATTCATAAAAATTGGGGTCTTACAACCTCCCCTTCTTATGAAATTTCGTTCTCAAAATTGGTGTACGTACCTGGTATGACGAAGAGGTGAGGATACCTTGATTTCATTTCGGATTCTAACTCACAGGTCATTTCCTCAACATCGTGGTTTATCCACAAAACCTTAACTTGAAGTATAACATTGGAGTGTAGAATATGTTCCTTCTTTTCCAAGATTTAACAGGTAACTATTCATACGTTAAATCTTCATCTATCTCATCTGGTTCTAATTCAATAATGTGGTTCGGGTCTTTCACATATTTATGTATCATAGATATGTGGAAAACGTTATGAACACGAGACATACTTGGCGGTAAAGCGAGTCTATAGGCCACAGTTCCTACTCGATCGAGGATTAAAAATGGGCCAATGAATCGAGGATTGAGCTTTCTTCTCTTTCCAAATCTTGTAACTCCCGTCCATGGAGCAACACGTAACAACACATGATCTCCAACATCTAATTCCACATCCTTTCGATAAAGATCAGCATAACTCTTTTGTTGATCTTGTGAGGTTTTTGTACGTTGTCGGATCATTTGAATCTTTCCGTTGTCATACGTACCAATTCCGGTCCCAAAAAATTTGTTTCACCCACCTAATCCCAGCATACTGGAGAACGACACTTGCGTCCATACAACACCTCGAATGGAGGCATGCTAATACTTTCTTTATAACTATTGTTGTAGGAGAATTATACTAAGGCAAGAACTTGTCCCAACTTCCTTTGAAGTCAAGGACACAGAGTTTTAATAGATCTTCAAGAGTTTGAATAGTCCTCTTCGACTGCCCGTCCGTTTGAGGATGATATGCCGAACTAAAACGTAAATTTGTGCGCATAACTTTTTGAGAACTAACCCAAAATCGTGAAGTGAATCTTGAGTCTTGATCAGAAACTATAGATACTGGCATACCATGCAGTCTTACAATCTCATTTATGTATATACTAGCAAGACGTTCAAGTGAATAAGTTTCTCGTATAGGTAAGAAATGAGCAGACTTGGTTAATATATCAACAATAACCCAAATTGCATCTATGCCTTGAGAAATCTTGGGAATGCCAGTAACTAAATCCATGGTAATTTGCTCCCACTTCCATTCTGGAATTTCAAGTGGTTGCAATAGTCCTTTTGGCACTTGATGCTCTGCCTTGACTCGTTGACATATTAAACACCTTGAGATAAACTTCGCTATCTCTCTCTTCATATTGCTCCACCAAAATTCACTACACATTTTAACTATGAACTACGGTCCAATGAGGACTTTTACCACATCATTTGTAACATTACAGGTCATGATTATACCGAATGATCCCTGGTCATAATCATACCAATCAATAGTCCATCTATGCACTACGGGCCAAAGATGACTTTCATCACAATATAAGCATAAGGATGATGACAATAATATACAATTTCAATTAAATGACAGCAAGGATAAATTTTAAAGATTTATAATTCAATTTATCCAGAATTCAATAATTGTCCAAATTGTCAACATGATACTTCTTTGTGGAGTAAAATTCAAGAATACTATTGTATCAAAAATAATTTGGACTGAAAAGAAATCAATTTTTTTTACGAATAGTACCCCAGGTGAATAGTACACGAGTGAATACTACCCCGTGAATAGTACATCGAGAATAGTACCCTGTGAATAGTACTTCGGCATGAAAAGATTAAAGATTATCAAGAATGCTCAGAATAATATTTCCATGAAAAGATACTAGATGAAGCGCAAATTTCAAGGATATTCTACTAATTTCAAGGAGTATAGAAGCAATATTTTAACAAAATGACTGTAGAATTCGGAATCTAAAATGAAATAATATTACTTGCTTACTACAGAGTATGGTAGAAAATATTATTCCATACGAATATTGAACAAAAATAATATCCCTTACCTTAAAAAGGAGAGTATTCTAACTGGTATAGTGGCGATATTCTTGAAGAAAAGTTATATTTTTTTCTACACTCAAAGCTTCCTTAAACTCTAAAGAAATACGCTTAATATTATAGAAGAAGAAATCTTTGATTCTCCCCCGTATTCCCCCTATGACTTATATATATATATATATATATATATATATATATATATATATATAAACAAAATTGAGATAACTTTCTACTGACAGTTTTGAAAAATTGGTTAGTGGGGTTTCAAATAATAAGCAAAATTTACAACAAATACTTCATAAAAATCCCCTCAATATTTTTAACAACATTTATTCATCAATAATATAACTTGCAATATTAACAACCAGATCATTCCCAAGAGAGAAGGGGCTTTCCGATAAAGAGTTCTCCCTATTGGCGCACAACCAAACTCCTTTCCTCAACAAATCTTTCTAGACATAGTCAATAATTCAAATAATAATATGAATAAGTTGTCATCACAATTATTGATTTAATAATATAAAATATTGTGCAGATGATACTATGACAATAATAGAATCAATAATGTGAGATACTATGCAGCAATTACTACAACAATAATTGAGTATAACTGAGAGACTTCTCGCGTAAGCATCAAATAGCGTTTGCTACTATGCAACCACGCGTATTACTGTACTTTTATCATCGGGTATTTCAATAGTTAACGATAAAACTTTCGCCGATATTTTTATAGAAAGATATTTCTGTCATTTTCTAACTCCAAAAATAATTTCGTTGTGGGGTCCACCAATGATTGCGTCATCTTACGAATATTCCCTGTTAAAATGAAAATTCCCCGACCAACAGAATATTTTATAACAACTTGCTTACTTTGTAAAATTTTTAAATATTACCCACAACTATAACATTATAACAAATTCACACCTTAATATTCAAAAATGATATTTAGAGAAAAAATTCATCTTTATTCATAAAAGTTGGGGTGTTACAATAGCGTTGTACTAAAAAATCCTAATGTCAAATTGCTAAACCCTAATTTGAAATTCAAATAGGAATTTGAATAGTAATACAATTATAACTATAATTATACTAAGAATAATAAGTAATTGTGTTTAGGTGATTAAAGATGTGTTATTAATTGTAAACCTAATTAGGGAAACCCTAATTGTTAAGTTAGAAACCCTAATTTTCGTTTTGGGAAACCCTAAACCCTTATTGATAACCTTAAACCCTAATTTTCAAACCCTAAGCAGTGATCAGCAAACCCTAATGGTGATTATTAAACCCTAAGGGTTAAAGTTTAAGGGAAGCATATGAAATGACCAAACTACCTTTAACATTATGAGGGAAATGACTAAAATATCCTTTTATATGCGAAATGACCAAAATACCCCTTTACTTATGTTTTAAGTAAAAGATATGTGTAAATCTTGGTGAGTCATCACATTAGATTCACCATGTGCTCTAAATCTTCCCAATCAGCCAAATCATGGCACCTTGCAACATCCTTATACATCAAACCAAAGATTTGAAGATTAAAGTAAGAAAAAAATCTTTACTTTTGCTTATAAGCTAGCCAACTCTATCTCTCCTAGACCCCGAAATTTCTTATAGAAATCAGTCAAAAGTTAAGTGAGGTTAACTCCATACTCTAACTAACAACCAATCAAAAGATAGAAATCAAATTATGCTCAAGAAGGTATAAACCATAACCCTAGCTTAGATCTTATATGCTTAGGTAGATTATGTGTTTTTATGTTTATTTGGGTGCTATGATGTGTTATTTAATGATCTATGATGATAAACCATGGATCTATAACATTTAAATGCAATAAAATCAAGATTTAAGAAATAGTCAAGAGCCCTAATTTTGAGGTCTGACAGCTATATGTCAGAACCTCTAGATCTTAATCTATCATATGTTAGGATGGCTAAGTGTATTATTCATGTTCTATGCCATGAGGAGAGTACACTGGAAGTTAAACCAAGTCCATAGAAGTTCTAGATCACAAGTTATTCATGGTCAAACACGGTTGACCAGTTACAGAATCTGGAATCTCGAAAACCATGATTTCCAGAAACTGTCTAACAAGATTTTTCAAGCCTCTGATCTTACAATGGTTAATTTCTTAGGTAATGTAAATGTATATCTTTTGTAGTCTGACATGTGTACTACCAAACCATGACACTATAACACCTAAATAATCAACTGGATCAAATATATTGATGGTCAAATATGGGTTGACCAACTGCCTGGGAAAGATTTCTGGAAAACCCATAATCTTCAAGAACAAGTTCTGGCAGGTAATTTGACCAGGCCATATCTTGATTCTGTTATGTTGTTAAGCTTGATAAATGTAACATCTTTGAACATTGACATTTATACTACAAAAATGTAATAATAGATTACCCATAACATGTCCAGAATCCAAGATATTAAAGGCCAAAAGTGACCCCTCACACTGTTCTTATTTTCTGGGTAACCCAGAAAATGAAGAACATCTTTGACATCATCTTTGAAAGCTATATCATCCAGATGTGATGTAGTTTGACACTGAACTATGTTTGTTCATGTAGTATTACATCAATACTATATAAACCATACATCTACATACCCAGAAATGTGACACCCCCAAACCCAGGTACTTCATTCCCACAGGATTTGGTGTTCACTTAATCAAACATTCATATATAACTACCAAATCGTAATAAAATTGAATAAATAAAACCTTCCCCATTAAAGGGTTACATAATAAAAATCTCCCAGGTTGTCTAACCTTTAAATACAATCATTCAAATGCAAAAAATAAATAAACTTCATTACAACCATTCTATTAAAATCTGATAATAAAATATCAACATATTACAAGTCTTCAATACTTCTTCATCTTTCCTTTTCCCTTACTGGTGCTAGGTACATCAACCTTCTCATCCTTAACGGTAATAGTTATATAAGCAAGAGTGAGCAAACAAAGCTCACTTGAAACAACAATGAATGAAAATCTTTACAACAACTGTCAAATAAGAGGCTCGATAGAATTAAACAATATGATTTATCAACATTCTGAAGTATATAACTGAGGGTCCTAAGACCACGAAATATGTCCATAGTTATAAGTAATTTTTCAACTTAAACTTTAATAGTCATAAGACTATAGGGACTCCTCGTACTTAGGGGGATCAGCCCTTTCGTACAATGTATTGTGCACAAACATTTCAACGCTAAGCGTAAATTACCCCTAATAATAGGGTTGTTCATCTCAGTATTTAGAGTACAAGTCCGCACCAAAGTGAGTTTGCTTTGGATACATTTCAAGGTAATTTGAAATTCAACGAATATCAACTAAGGATTAGTTGAATAAAATTAATAACGTCATACTATGGAATAATCATAACTGAATCGACATGGTAAATTAAAATCATGCTTTAGGAATAATCTAATAGCATACATATTGAAAAATTATAACAAACCTTGCTGGAACAATATTAAGCCAAGGTTATTTAGATTGAATACTAAGCATGCATAGCAATTTGAACGATAAAACTGTTCAACATTAGTATATATAAATTTTCATGCTAAACAACAAATTAAATACAAGAATAACTTTCTGAATATCAAAATAAAGTTTAGAAATCTTGTACCATTATATTGTAATCGAATTGGAAACAATAATTGGCTCAACAAGGCAATAGATTTAGAGAACTTTCCTTGCTCATAGGCTAAACTGAACAATTCGAATCACAATACCCTATATATATGTCATCATGACATAGTTAGTTACTACCACATTACACACATAACTAAGTACATTCATCATGTAAAATTTGATTTTTAATCACATAATCAAGTTACAAAACTAGTTAATTGTTAATAACATGCTCATTCTTGGTATAAAAATACTGAAATCATAATTTAACAGTCCTACTATTAACACATAACAACTCCTTCAGACTTTGTGTACAAAATTTACACTTTCTGACCATTCTCAGAACTCAAGATCATGGCATACGATTTATCTTTATGGTGGGTGGGTGGTACATGGGAGATGGAGATGACAATGGCGTACATGAGACACAAGCCACTGAGTGGCGCTGCGGCACGAGAACTATACTATGAGGCCGCGTTGCGGCACCGAATTGCAGTCCTCGGCAACTAGCTACGGAAATCACATGAACAAAGCCAATTTTGGCCTACAAGCTACTTTCTAACAGCCTAATTAGCATGTAATTCATATAGAGACTTTATATAAACATATTTCAAAGACTCTTAACTTGACTATACTCATAAAACAACAAAAACATCGAATTTAAAACATCCAATTTTACTGTTTTTGATAAAACCTCTCTTTTAGATGTTTTCAATGGAAATCAACACTATGATTTTTTCTTTTCAACCAAAACAGTTAATTTAAAATACCTTGCTTATGATTATACATACTCTTTCAAATTTAATAGTCAATTTATAAATTAAACAACTAATTAAACCTTAATTTTACTTTAAACCAAACCATATTCATACACATTCATACAAACTCACTGTAATATAGTTTTTCTTCACAATTTACATACATAACATCAATTCATTGACAATACTCATATATAAACTAATGAAAATAGTTTCACAACACTAATTTATCATATAAAGCCATATATAACAAATAATTCAATTTCTACAACTATAACTTTTGAAGAATAACAAAGTTTAGATGATACCTTAGAGTTAGAAGATAGTGGCTATCCTTTGATTATAATCTTCTTTTCCCCAATTATTTTCTCAAATTCTCTAGACTTCTCCCAATTGTCTCTTGTTTTCTCTATGTAAGATTTCTTCTTCTCTTCTACTGAGTCTTTCCTTCTCTATTCTAACATACGTACTATAATATAACGTATAGATAATAATATATATTAACTATATAATATAAATATAAGTATAACTGATATCAGTTATCATATTTTTGAAAATCAAAATCCATAAGGCTTGTTTGGTTACCTACTTAAAAATATAATCACTTAATCCTTATGCCTTGTTTGGTAAAACACAATTAGAATAAAGACTTAGTATGCATTAAGCCTTGTTTGGCAAAAACAAATTAAACTCTTTTAATTTATTTTAGTAACTCCTTTATGGTAAGGTTATTTGTCACACTTTTATTTAATTAAATTTTTCAATAATCAATTAAATTAATTCTAATAACAATTTATTAAATTACTTTAACACATAAATCAATACCACAAAATTATAATTTTTTGTATAATTATAACTTTATTTAATCAAATAACACATCATTTTACTTACAAATTCAAATTAAAATATAATAATTCATTTAATCATTATAAACTCTCTAATTTAATTATTAAATTAAATTAGTATATTATCTCAAAATAAATAATTTTGTTAACTCCTTAATTATTTACTTAACAAATAATTAACCAATCCAGTCAAATCAAACTAAAAATTTATTCAACACTAATCACATCTATGAAATATTTATATAATTCAATAAATATTTAATATAAAAATTTAAAAATTCTGGAATGTTACATCATTCCCTCCTTACAAGGATTCTGTCCTTAGAATCATAATTCAAACAACTCATTCATCACATTCTTCCCTACTTACAAAGATTCTGTCCCCAGAATCGAAGATACGGATTAAACAAATAACTTGGGGTAATTCTTCATCATTTCAGCTTCGAGTTCCCACGTAGCCTCTTCGACATTGTGGTTCCTCCATATTACCTTCACAGAAGGTATCACCTTATTCTTGAGCACTTGTTCTTTCCTGTCGACTATCTAGATTGGAACTTCTTCATAAGACAAGTCTTTATCAAACTGCAATGGTTTATACTCTATCACGTGCTTGTAATCGGATTTATACGGTTGTAACACTGAAACATGAAAAACATTATAAATGTTTTGCAATTATGGAGGTAGAGCTACCTCGTAAGCCACCTATCCAACTCTTTGCAGCACTTCAAAGGGTCCAATAAACCTAGGGCTTAGTTTTCCCTTTTTATCGAACCGAATTTTTCCCTTCCAAGGAGAAACTTTTAGGAAAACGTAATTTCCTACGTCAAATGCACGATCTTGTCTGTGTTGTTCTGATGAGTTTGACAACCTCGATAGTTTGTTGTACCAGTTCTAGTCCTAACAGTTGACGTTCACCGACTTCATCCCAGCATAGTGGAGTTCTGCACCTCCTGCCGTATAATGCTTCGTAAGGCGGCATGCCGATGCTTGCGTGGTAACCGTTATTGTAGGAAAATTCTACCAATGGTAATTGTTCATCCTAGCTCCCTTTGAAATCCATAATTCATGCTCTCAACATATCTTCCAATGTCTGGATCGTTCGTTCGCTTTGGCCATCTATTTGCGCATGATATGTCGTACTCATTCTCAACTATATTCCCATACATTCTTTTAGTCTCTTCCAGAAGTTTGATGTGAACCTCGGATCTCTATCTGACACAATTGACACTAGAACTCCATGTCTCGTCACAATCTCTTTAACATATAGCTTTGCCAGCTGATCAAGATTGAATATAATCTTTATTGGCAAAAAGTGTGCAGATTTTGTCAATCTGTCCACTATCACCAATATCGCATCGTATCCTTTTCTGATTTGGTGGAAGACCTACCACAAAATCCATTGTGATATGTTCCCATTTCCATTCCGGTATCTCTAATGGTTGAAGTAATTTACTTGGCCTTTGATGCTCGGCCTTGACTCTTTGACATGTTAAGCACTTTGCAATGTATTCTGCAATGTCTATTTTCATATTTGACCACCAAAAATGTCGCCGCAAATCTTGATACATCTTCGTACTTCCTGGATGAATCGAATATCTCGAGCTATGAGCTTCTGTCAAGATGTCTTCTTTAATATCTGGTACTGCTGGAACCCAGATTCGTCCCTCGAATCTCAGCATTCCCTCGATATAAACCTTGTATTTCACTTCTTTTCCCTCGCCCACACTTTCTTTTATTTTTCTGCATTCCTCATCCCGCAGTTGAGCGTCCTTCACTTTGTCCACCAAAGTTGGACTGGCTTCCATCTGGTATAATTTTTCATCGGATTCTTTTGGAAATTGGATTTCCAACTCTAATCTTGCCATTACTGAAATAAGCTCCTCCTTATCAGTTAACAAAATCAACTTTTCTCTGTCGTTCCTACTCAAGGCATCTGCAACCATGTTTGCTTTGCCTGGATGATAAAAGATCTCACAATCGTAATCCTTTATCAATTCCATCCACCTCCTTTTGAGGCATGTTCAGGTCTTTCTGAGTGAAAATGTACTTCAAACTCTTATGGTCTGTGTAGATCTCACATTTCTCTCCATAGAGATAGTGTCTCCATATTTTCAAAGAAAACACAACCGCCGCCAACTCTAAATCATGAGTCGGATACCCTGTTTTTGTAATCTTCCAATTGCCTTGATGCATACGCGATGACTTTTCCGTTCTGCATAAGGACACATCCTAATCCCTTATGTGAAGCGTCACTATACACCACAAAATTTCCTGTATTATCTGGTAATGACAACACAAGTGCCATACTTAACTTCTTTTTCAATTCTTGGAAACTTTCTTCACACTTCTCCGTCCAAACAAATTTTACAGATTTCCTTGTCAAATTTGTCAACGGAGTGGTAATTTTGGAAAAATCCTGGATAAACCGTCTGTAATACCCTGCCAATCCCAAGAAACTTATCACTTCTGATGGAGTTCTTGGTTGTTCCCAATTTATCACAACTTTGACCTTTGATGGATCCACTGAAATTCCATCTTTGTCAATTACGTGCCCAAGAAATTGTACACGTTCTAACTATAATTCACATTTAGAGAATTTTGCGTACAACTTTTCCTTTCTTAGCGTCTCCAGCGTTAAACGTAAGTGTTCCACGTGTTTTTCTTGAGTTCTAGAGTACACCAGAATATCATCAATAAACACCACCACAAACTTGTCTAAAAATGGTTTAAACACCCTATTCATCAAATCCATGAACGCTGCAGGGGCGTTTGTCAAACCAAAATACATCACCAAAAATTCGTAATGTCCATACCGAGTTCGGAATGCCGTCTTCAGTACACCCTCCTTCCTTACTTTCAGTTGATGATACCCACTTCTCAAATCTATTTTTGAGAAATATCTAGCACCCTTCAACTGGTCAAACAAATCATCTATTCTCGGCAATGGATATTTGTTTTTAATAGTGACTTTGTTTAACTCCCTATAATCAATGCAAAGACGCATTGACCCATCCTTCTTCTTTACAAATAACACCGGTGCTCCCCACAGTGACACACTCGGCTGAATATATTTCTTGTCTAACAACTCCTGCAGTTGTACCATCAGTTCCTTCATCTCTACCAGAGGCATTCTGTACGGAGCCTTCGATATCGGAGCAGTTCCTGGCGCTAAGTTGATCACAAACTCAATTTCTCTGTCAGGCGAAAGTCCTGGAAAATCCTCCAGAAACATGTCCACAAATTCCCTAACCACTGGTATCTCTTCCAGTTTCACACCCTTCTTCTGAGTATCGACTATGTAAGCTAATAACCCACACAACCTTGACTCAACAACTTCTTGGCCTGCATAATCGTCAGACATCTCATTTGTCTAGGCGATTTGCTACCATTGAAAACTACCTTTGACGGAGTCATAAGGTTTACACATTTCTTTTGGCAATCAATTATCGCTCCATAATTGAACAACCAATCCATTCCCAAAATAATATCAAACTCTCCAAGCCTAATCGGAATTAAATCTACCATCATAACATTTCCCTTAATATTCACCCTATAGTTCTTGTATACGAACCTAACAGGAATTACTTCTTTATTCACAATTTCTATGTTTAAAGGGAAATTCAATTCTTCACTAGGCAATCCTAATCTCATAGCAAATTCATCAGATATAAATGAGCAAGTAGCACCCAAACCAAATAATACATAAGCATCAATATAATTTATTGGGATAATACCTGACACCACATCCTTTGATTGCATAGCATCATGCACAGTCATGTTGAAGGTTCTGGATGTGGGTTTGTTTGATGCCGTTGGTCCAGTAATGGACCATGTACCTCCACTGCTACCTCCCTTGCTTCCCGTAGTCTCTCCAGCTTTCTTCTTAGGGAACTCACGAGCAAAGTGATCCTTGGACCCGCAAGTGAAGCAAACGTTCTTCTTGGGTTAATTGTAATTTGGGGTGATGTGACCCTCCTGGCCACAGTTAAAGCATACTCATTTCCCCATCAAGCATACACCCTTGTGAAACTTCCCGCATGTAGCACATGCTTCAAACTTCTTATTTTACTGGTCACCTTACTGATTTCCAGTACCCATATTTCCATTCCACTTTCTTTTCAGATTATTGTTACCATTTCCACTACCACCAACTCCATTCTTAACCTCCACTTTATTCTTCTTCTTTTTCTGTTCTTGATTGAACTTAGTTACAACCTCGGCTCCACCTTCAGCGAGAATTGCCTTTTCCATTACGGCTGCAAATATCTTCAACTGGAACAAGGAAACCCTACTATACAAATAGGGCTTCAGTCCCTGTTCAAACCTCTTCGCCTTGCATTCATCTGTACTGACTTGGTATGGCGCAAACCTCGCCAACTCGTTGAATTTCGAGGCATACTACGACACCGTCATTGTTCCCTGCTTCAGTTCTAAAAACTGCACTTCTAAGTGACTCTTTGAACTCTCTCAGAAATAGGCCTCGAAGAATATCTCCTTAAACATATCCCAAGTCATAACCCCAGGTCCTCCTTGAGTTTTATTGGCCTGCCACCAATAACTAGCCTCTGCTTTCAACATGAATGTTGTAAAAGCAGTCTTCTGATCTTCTCCTACTCCTGCAACATCGAACACTTCCTCTATCTCTATGACCTAGGTCTGTGCCTCAATCGGGTTCATGGACCCATGGAATTTTGGTGGTCCAACCGCCTTGAAGTCCTTAAACGTTGTAACTTGATTTTGTGGTTGATTCTGCGGTTGATTCTCAGAAGGCACTGTCGATGCGTCGCCACCAAATCTTGAAGCAGGGTTAGCTTCAAAGATTATTGTTATTGGTTCCTTCAGTGGTTCTTTGTCGGGGTGGTTGACGTCTTGGAGGCATTTTCTGTTAAAAATACACTCATTAGATTATTACTCAACTCTTTTAAGTAATATCTACTTAACTTGCCCCCATAAAAGTAATAATCATATAACACATAACACTTTAGATAAAATAAGATAAATAACTTTTATTCATTCATAATTTCTTTGAAAAAACATGATATCAATAACATCACTGCTATTTACATTATTTTCCTGAACTACTAAAATTTTAGGACCTTATTATCATATCTCATAGGATACATAACACTTGGGATTTACATATTATTTATCATATCATAAATCATATATCAAGTACATTCCCTACGATGTCCTACGAAGATATTGTATAGCCTTACGACGTTCTTCATCCATAATTTGGAACATGGTTTGACGATCTATTATGTACGATGGTAGCGTCTCAAACTGAATCGGATAACCCATGACCCGATCCTGAGCTCGATTAATCACGGTGTTGAACACGTTATTCATTTCCTCCATCTTCATTCTCTTTGGTTGTGTGTCTCCCTCTGCTATTTTGGCTCATTGATCAGCTTCCTCGTACGCATCTTCAGCACTTGCCCTCATAGTAGATTCCTCTTTCAACTTGTTCTTCAATTCTGCAATCTCTGCTCTCATTCGCTCGTTCTCTCCTTCAGTGTGAACCAGCTCTTCTTCAACATTGTTCAGGCATTCCTCTCGGTCCTGGATTTTGTCATCCTTCTGTGCCATCGAGGTCTGTTGCTCAGCTACTATCTCTTGTAATTCCTCGACAGTATCTTGAAGTTCCACGTTGCGGTCGTAGACTTCATTGTACATACGAGTAGCTATCGAGGTCAGTGGAATCTCTTCCTCCTCGTCCTCGTCATCGTCATTCGCCTGCGGCAACTCAATGAGGTCTTCCTCATCTATTTCCACATCATCATCTTCATCTTCAACCACTGTAAGCAACGGGGCTTACTCTCGTGGAAGTAGTTGTTCCCAAACCACTTGAATGTCACGAGATTCCTCCTTTCTAGGCATCTGAGGTCCTTCCTCCCTAGCATGACTGGATTCTCCGATATTAGCCATCCTAACAATAAGATTTTTAAGTTTTAGTTATTACTCGACACTCACGAGCACATAAGTTGTAATCACGTAAGCACATAAGTGTTTTATTACTTCTTCCTTAAAACTCGATAAGAGTTTTTCATCACTATCTTTTCGAAGGTTACTTCCTAAGGCTTTTCCCCACCTAAGGTTCATAACCTTAGGCTTTGATACTAACTTGTGACACCCCCAAACCCATGTACTTCATTCCCACAGGATTTGGTGTTCACTTAATCAAACATTCATATCTAACTACCCAATCATTAAAGGGTTACATAATAAAAATCTCCCAGGTTGTCTAACCTTTAAATACAATCATTCAAATGCGGAAAATAAATAAACTTCATTACAACCATTCTATTAAAATCTAATAATAAAATATCAACATATTACAAGTCTTCAATACTTGTTCATCTTTCCTTTTCCCTTACTGGTGCTAGGTACATCAACCTTCTCATCCTTAACTGTAATAGTTATATAAGCAAGAGTGAGCAAACAAAGCTCACTTGAAACAATAATGAATGAAAATCTTTACAACAACTGTCAAATAAGAGGCTCGATAGAATTAAACAATATGATTTATCAACATTCTGAAGTATATAACTGAGGGTCCTAAGACCACGAACTATGTCCATAGTTATAAGTAATTTTTCAACTTAAACTTTAACAGTCATAAGACTATAGGGACACCTCGTACTTAGAGGGATTAGCCCTTCGTACAATGAATCGTGCATAAACATTTCAACGCTAAGCGTAAATTATCCCTAATAATAGGGTTGTTCATCTCAGTATTTAGAGTACAAGTCCACACCAAAGTGAGTTTGGTTTGGATACATTTCAAGGTAATTTGGAATTCAACGAACATCAACTAAGGATTAGTTGAATAAAATTAATAACATCATACTATGGAATAATCATAACTGAATCGACATGGTAAATTAAAACCATGCTTTAGGAATAATCTAATAGCATATATATTGAATAACTATAACACAACTTGCTTGAACAATATTAGGCCAAGGTTATTTAGAATTGAATACTAAGCATGCATAGCAATTTGAACGATAAAACTATTCAACATTAATATATATAAATTTGCATGCTAAACAACAAGTTAAATACAAGAATAACTTGTTCAATATCAAATAAAGTTTAGAAATCTTGCATCATTATATTATAATCGAATTGGAAACAATAATTGGCTCACCAAGATAATAGATTTAGAGAACTTGCCTTGCTCGTAGGCTAAACCGAACAATTCGAATCACAATACCCTATATATATATGTCATCATGACATAGTTAGTTACTACCACATTACATACATAACTAAGTACATTCATCATGTAAAATTTGATTTTTAATCACATAATCAAGTTACAAAACTAGTTAATTATTAATAACATGCTCATTCTTGGTATAGAAATACTGAAATCATAATTTAACAGTCCTACTATTAACACATAACAACTCCTTCAGACTTTGTGTACAAAAATTACAATCGTTCGACCATTATTCTCTCGCTACTTTTGCATGCACTAACGATTTATACTTATATTGGTTTATTAATAAAGAGAGAGATGGTATTTGCATGACATGAGACGAAGCCACTAAGTGGTACACATGCAGTATGGTAGCGTCATGACTGCATGGCGTGAGAACTATATACTATGAGGTTAACATTGTTATTTTACAAATTGCGATCCTCGAAAGCACTAATGGCGGAAATCACATGAACAAAGCCAATTTTGGCCAACAAGCTACTTTCTAACAGCCTAATTAGCATGTAATTCATACAGAGACTCTATATAAACATATTTCAAAGACTCTTAACATGACTATACTCATAAAACAACATAAACATCGAATTTAAAGCATCCAATTTTACTTTTTTTGATACAACCTCTCTTTTTGATGTTTTCAATGGAAATCAACACTGTGATTTTTGTTTTTCAACCAAGATAGTTAATTTAAAATACCTTGCTTATGATTATACATACTCTTTCAAATTCAATAGTCAATTTATAAATTAAACAACTAATTAAACCTTAATTTTACTTTAAACCAAACCATATTCATACACATTCATACAAACTCACTGTAATATAGTTTTTCTTCACAATTTACATACATAACATCAATTCATTGACTATACTCACATATAAAAATAATGAAAATAGTTTCACAACACTAATTTATCATATAAAGCCATATATAACAAATAATTCAATTTCTACAAAGATTTTATAGAGAATATTGGAGGAGAATACAACTATAACTTTTGAAGAATAACAAAGTTTAGATGATACCTTAGAGTTAGAAGATAATGGCTATCCTTTGATTACAATCTTCTTTTTCCCAATTTTTTTCTCAAATTCTCTAGACTTCTCCCAATTCTCTCTTGTTTTCTCTCTGTAAGTTTTCTTCTTCTCTACTAAGTCTTTCCTTCTCTATTCTAACATATGTACTACAATATAACGTATAGATAATAATATATATTAACTATATAATATAAATATAAGTATAACTGATATCAGTTATCATATTTTTGAAAATCAAAAGCCATAAGGCTTGTTTGGTTACCTACTTAAAAATATAATCACTTAATCCTTATGTCTTGTTTGGTAAAACACAATTAGAATAAAGACTTAATATGCATTAAGCCTTGTTTGGAAAAAACAAATTAAACTCTTTTAATATATTTTAGTAACTCCTTTATGGTAAGGTTATTTGTCACACTTTTATTTAATAAAAAATTTCAATAATCAATTAAATTAATTCTAATAACAATTTATTAAATTACTTTAACACATAAATCAATACCACAAAATTATAATTTTTTTTATAATTATAACTTTATTTAATCAACTAACACATCATTTTACTTGCAAATTCAAATTAAAATATAATAATTCATTTAATCATTATAAACTCTCTAATTTAATTATTAAATTAAATTAGTATATTATCTCAAAATAAATAATTTTCTTAACTCCTTAATTATTTACTTAACAAATAATTAACCAATCCAGTCAAATCAAACTAAAAATTTATTCAACACTAATCACATCCATTAAATATTTATATAATTCAATAAATATTTAATATAAAAATTTAAAAATTCTGGAATGTTACAAGAAACATCAATATCAAATATCTATAATTGGTCAAACTAGGCTACTAAGACACAGACTTTGACTGTTCTTGAGGGCTCAAGAACTCCTATAACGACAGTTTTGTCGCGATAGGCTCATTTAGCGACAATTTTAATAAAAATGAAATATTTAATTTAAATAATTAGAAAAAATGGAAAATAATTATGAAAAATTCATGATTAATTTGTAAAAATTATTTTAAAGTATAAAAAATGATTTTTAATAATTTAAGATATATTTCATAAATATTTTAATTTATTTAAATATTAATGGTATTTAATTTATTTAATAATTATATTAAATAAATCACTTTAAAATGATTGTAATATTTTAAAATTAATTTAAAAATATTTTAAAGTGTTAGAAAATATTTTAAGTTATTTTGAATGACTTTTAATATTTTGGGATGAATTTAATTAACAATTAAATATTAATGATAATTAATTTATTTAATAATTGTATTAAATAAATTATGAAAAAATAATTTTAATGTTTTAAAAATCATACAAAAATAATTTAAAGGTTTAAAAATATTTGAAGTTATAAAACATAAATTTTAATATTTTGACATGAAATAAATTAATATTTTAATATAAATGGTAATTATTTAAAAATAATTTTAATACTTTAAAAATCATTTAAAGGTGATATTAATGTTTTAAAAATGTTTTAAGTTATAATAAATAACTTTTAATGTTTTGACATGGATTTCATTAATATTTTAATTATTTAAATAATAATGATAATGAGATTAGTTAATAATTAAATCATTTAAAAATGATATTAATGTTTTAAAAAATCATGATAGATAAATGATAATAATTATTTGAAAATTATTATGAAGCTCTCTTGAAAAATAATAAGATTAATATTTGAATTATCTAAAATAATATTGAAGCTTTTAAATAGAGTTTAATTAAAAATAAACTCTATAATTATTTGATAAAGGCGTCGGTACACCGAATTATTTCTGAAATTAATCTGGACCCACATAGTTTGACCTGATAAGTGGTTGTTTATGTTCTAATGACTGATATAAAGATGTGACAATGTGCCTAAGTTATGTAATGACTGCAAATAGCAGTATTATGTGTTATGATGTATTATTCTAATCAAAAGAATAATCTTATTAATGATAGGTCTTTGTATAAAAGATAGAACGAAGTTGTGTAATCGTAAGCAGCAAATCAAGCAAGTGTCTTATCCTTTACATTTACTTTATGCAATGGACATGTGTAAGCAAGTTTTTAACTATATTCTTGTTGTGAAAGTTTCTTAACTCTACTTTTATTAATCATGTATCTAAACCTTTGCATTCATGAAAGTTCTCGAACTCTATTAATTCATTGTTTACCAGTGTATTATTGTTGTGACGCCCCCAAAATAGGTATACATCATCCATTTCGAGTCGCCAAATACATGGTACAAAATTCAAATACAACTTAATTATACAACAGTCGTGTAAAATACGACAAAACATATGCTATGAGTTTTAATACAAATATTGTCATCTAGACAATATCCATACTTAATTGAGTCCTCATTACATTTATTATCACACTATTTAACAGAATAGTGAGGACTACTAATGCTATCATCTGGACCGTCACTCCGTTCCCCGACTAGTCCCATCTATATTCTCATTTCCTGAAGAGAACAATGAAAGCAAAGGGTGAGCTCATGTGACGCCCCCAAATCCAGGTTCTCTAACCTCAGATTTAGTGCTCACGATCCTATCATCATCATAAGCATTCTATAACTATTTCGAAATAATAAACATACATTGTTCATTATACAAAAGTCTCAAAATATGGTCCCAAGGTCTCTCTAACCTTAACTTTAAATACACCATTTATAATACAAATAGTTTACTCAAGAAATTCCATTAGATAATAACTAATTTAACATTCATTCTAAAATTACTCCCGGATCTTGCCCTTGCCCTTGTCCTTCGCATTAGATCCTTGAGCTTAATCGAAAATAGAGGTCATGATATAGCAAGAGTAAGCAACTAACTTGCTTCACAAGTTTATAAAGACAAAGGAGATATATCATGGCGTAGAAAGAAATATTGCCTTCAATGTTCAACAATAATATACGATTGTGAAGGAACATGAATTAATAATCAACAATTGAATATTCGATAATTGAATAACATGAGGCGAGTGGTTTTGAATAACCATGAACATTTGCCAAGGTGCTCAAATGATTTAAATCTGGACCTTTTAATATGTTTTGGTATTCAAGGGATCGACCTTTCATACCCCGTGATTTATGCATAAACACTTAATAATCCGACATTGATATCATGCCTTAATCAAATTTGTCCATTTCTCAGTCAAGAGTTCTTACCATATCAATTAATAAGAACAGTTATTTAAAATCCATTTGATTTAACAAATTTAGACATGCTTGATCTAGCTGATACAATTAGCATAGATCTATCATAAACAGTTCATAAATGAAGAACTTTAATTTAATTCACAATTCAATAACAGTAGAACAGGAATTCAATTGCACAAAGTGCGAATCTCAATAATCAATAAAGACGTGAATAATCATCAATAATTATTCACTAGCATGCTTTGAAAATAATAACTCAAGTTGAGTTAGAAAACTTGCCTCGATCGTAGGTTACATGACCACTGAAATAAATTTCTATCCACTATGTAGTTAAATTATCTTCCTTTGAGAGACCTATAATTAGTCTTTCAATTAGTCATTGCATAACATCAGATTATGTAATCACATAGATATCATACATTACAATAAGTTCTTATAAACATTATCATGTCTAGATAGTGTTATTAACGACTACCTTTAATTCACATAATATTATTAACTTAGATAATATTAATTCACCTTCTAGTATTATTGGTTCACTAATAATACTTTAAATCATTTACTAACATTTTATTTACTTACTAATATTATTAATCATTTAATAATATTTTATCCCTTTACTAATATTATTAATCATTTAATAATATTTTATTCACTTACTAATATTATTAATCATTTAATAATATTTTATTTAATCTCGAATATTATTATTTAATAATAATACTCTAATCTAATATTTTTATTTACATAAAAACATCATATTATAATATTATTAGTATTTTAATAATATTCCAATGATTTATTAAATTAATAAACAATTTATTCTAATTGTTCATCCTTTAATAACCTCTTATTTAATATCCATAAAAGGTCATAAGTAATATTTATTATTATAAATTACCAAAATGCCCTAAGATAGTCATGATATAATATATTATGAGCATTCAAGTATAAAATCATATTTTCTCATTAAATGCATCATTTAACTATTTATTTCCTTTTATTCATAACTAATCATTTTAGGAAAAATAGCAAACTGATTCCAAAAATTTTCAGCTTCTGGATTTTAACAGAATATGAACCAACAATGATCCTCTAATTTTTCTAGAATTTTAGAAAATGATTTACTATTTTTAAAGTGCTCAAAACACTCAGATCTTGCTCTATTTTTAAAAATTTGAGTTTTGGTCAGAAAAATCTGAAATTTTCAGGGTATGCTCTCTTAACATATATGAAGCTACTGTAACAATTTTGGAATTTTCCAGTGTATACACAGTGATATATTCGTAGGATAATATTTATGGAGTCCTTTACGGAAATAGTCATTACGCACAATATATAACTCAAGCGTGTCCGTTCTTTTTTCCTACGCCGTAGATAACTTCATAAGGTACCTCTGTAATATTTTTCCAGATTTTTACAAGACAAGGAACTAGCCGAAACAGCCTCATGAAAAACAAGTCAGTAGCTGATTTTGGATTTCAAGGCTTTAGCATATAAAGTGGACTGTTTTGGGAAAAATAATCTTAAAGGTTTCAAAACTTACTAGATTTGTGATCTACCACTTGGGTTTACTAGATAACTCATGTATCTAGCACCCCCCTTCGACGGATCATAATTCCAAGTTGTAGAACTTGAGTTACACAAGATTTAGTGGAAGAAAAACAAGAGTTTTCACCCTTGGAGAACATATGCTCATTTTCTTCCTCTAAGTCTTTGATCTAACACTCAAGATACTTAGTTCCATGCATGATCGTATGTATAACTAGTGTATCTTGAGTAGTTGTACATAACCCCATCAAAACTCAAGCTATCAAAACAAGGTAAGAGAAGAAGATGAAGGTACATTATACCTTGACTTAGTGGCTACCTTCCTTGATTTTCCAAAGTAACTAATAAACTTAGGGGGCATAAACCACTAGAACTCCTATAATTCTTCTTCCTATGGCTAAAATTCTCTCTTTCTTTTCTCTCTTTGAAGTTGGCTAGCTTGGGAGCAAGAGGTAGAAGAAGAAGATGAAGAAGATGGAGAGAAAATGAGATGTTGGAAGAATGAATTGTGTTTACAAAATGAAATGGCCAATTCATTAATAATTCTCCCACAATTATTTTGTTGCCCATTAGGTAAAAAACTTTGTATTATTACTTACCTTAGGTTAAACATGATTAAATGTGCATAATGGAGTGGCAACCAATGGGAGCCTTACCACATTGTCCTTATGTTTATTCATGTCTACTAATGGACAAGCTAGATTAATTATTCCACTTAGGATCCTCATAATATCCACCATTTAGCTTTTATTTTAAATGCCCAATTTTGATTAATCAAATGTCTAGAATACCCCCAATCAAGTGGGCTAAGTATTGGATTACAATTTATTTTCCTTGGGCTTTCTTTTAATTGATTTGGGCTAGATAAAAACATAGTCCAACAATTTTAATAATGTTACCCAATTTGATAATTTAGGGCTTTCATCTCCAATCATATGAAGTTTAATTACTTATACATATGATTTTATCTCATAACCTAATTAGATTTACAAGAATTAGGTTTAAAATTATTAGTCACTTGAAATACTAAGTTTACCCACTTAAGTTAGTATCGTATAAAATACTAACTTTTTCGTGTTACCATAACCCTTAGGTTATTTAATATCCTTACCTAATGTATAATTAGGTCACAAGGCTTTCATTTTTAATGAAATCCATAAATGTATGTATCCATATATAATACAAAGTTTAAAAAAAAATGTACATACATACATGGTGACTTAAGATTCACGGTTATTACAGCTCAACTAGCCCAATAAGAAATATTATGACTAAGATAATGTAGAATAAATTATCATTAGTCTTCAATAATGTTAAACTGATAAAATACAATAGACATCAAGTTTAACTGCAGCGGAATAAACAATCCATTAGAAGAGTCAAGTAGAGCATGATATCTACTATCTTCTATAATTTAAAATGTTTTCATCAATTTTATTCTTTGAGACTCAAATTTTAATAAATAAATCACATCATCGAATCATCCCTGCACTACGGGCCAAGGATATTCATTAAATCATCAATGGTCATGACTATACCGAATAATCCCTGGTCATAATCATACCAAAAATTATCCATCAATGCAGTACAGGTCATTGAGGACTTTTACCACATCATTTATAACATTACAGGTCATGATTATACTGAATGATCCCTAGTTATAATCATACCGAGTCCATCTATGCACGTACGCCAAAGATGACTTTCATCACAATATAAGCATGAGGATGATAACAATGACATAATAATTTAATAAAATAAGTTCAAGAATAAATTTTAAAGATTCATAAGTTAATTTATCCTGAAATCAATAACATCAAAATTGTCAACATGATAATACTTTGTGGAGTAAAATTCAAGAATGCTCAGAAGAATATCACCCGCTATGCTGTAATCCAGATAGACAGATCATTTCCACAATTTAATAAGGAATGAATACGAAGGATCATTCACCATGCATGTGGTAATCCACATAGACAGGTTATTCCAACAGAATAATAAAGAATGGAATAATGAAGAATTCACTGTGCATGCGATATATCGCACAAACAAAGTTATTCCTAATAGAATAATAAAGAATGGAACGATTCATGCAGAATCGCAAGACAAACAGGATGTTCCAACAGAATAATAAAGAATGGAACCAGGTCATGCATAATCCGCACAGACAAGATGTTCTAACAGAATAATAAAGAATGGAACCAGGTCATGCGTAATCCACACAAATAGGATGTTCCAACAGAATAATAAAGAATGGAAACATGTCATGCGTAATCCGCACAGACAGGATGTTCCAACAGAATAATAAATAATGGAATAATAGAAGAATTTCACCATGTATGCGGTACTTTGCATAGACAGGTTATTCCAACATAATAATAAAGAATGGAATAACAACCCTTATGAGTATTGAAAGAAAATAACTCTCTTCATGAATACGAAAGAATAATACCCCTTACCTTAGAAGAAACTTGATATTGGAATAGTGAGGTAGCAGACTTCTCTTCTTCTTTCTCTCTATAATTTTTCTCTATAATAATTGCTCTAAAGCTTTAGTGAATTGGTGAGAAATGAAGGAAGAATGAGCTTCTATTTATAGGAAAATGTAATTTCGATAATTACACGTTTTGGGGCTCAAAATATTACAGTATAATACCTTCCTCTTTTTCTTCATTTTTAATTTAGTCCTGCAAGTATTATCAAACTTGCACCACCTCCCCTAATAGTAAATCATGTGACTCAATAGTATAATCATGTGAAAAAACTATATACAGTATAGTACCTTCAACTATACCTCTATTTTTGATTTAGTCATGCAAGTATTATCAATCTTGCACCAACTCCCCTAATAGTACATGAATGTGAATCAATAGTACACAAATGTGAACCAATAGTTATATGCATGTGAATTAATAGCAATTAATTGCTCATTTATCCGATTAATTACCCAATAACTTTCAGACATCAATTATTATCGAAATAAATGTCGATTTCCATTAACACTAATAATTCCCACACAATGGAACTATCAATTTCATCTTTAATCAACACAAACTTATTCATCATTAATATTATAATTCACAATATTTAACAACTAGGTCGTTCCCAGGAAAGATGGGGCTTTCCAATGAGGATTTCTCCCTATTGACACACAATTAGGTGACCAAACCTCTCATTGACAGAACTTCTAGACAGTATCAATATTGAAAATAGTAATATGAATAACTTTGTCATCTCAATTATTGATTTAATAACATATAAAATATTATGCAGATGATACTGTGACAATAACTGAATCAATAATATGAGAGATATGATGCAACAATTATTGTAGCAATAATAGAGTATAACTGAGTGACTTCTCACGTAAGCATCAATAATCAATACTGTGTGCTATTATGCAACCACGCGTATTACTGTACTTTTACTACCGGGTAGTTCAACAGTTTAATGGTAAAACTTTTGCCATTATTTTTATAAAAAGATAATTATGTTGTTTTCTAACTACGACAATACTTCCATTGTGGGGTCCACCAATGATTGTGTCGTCGTAAGAATATTCCCTGTTAAAACGAATATTCCCCGACCAATCGAATATTATATAACCACTTGCTTAATTTGCAAAATTTATAAATATTACCCACAACTATAATATTATATCAAATCCACACCATAATATTCAAAAATATATTTCGAGAAAATTATTCTTTATTCATAAAAGTTGGGGTCTTACAACCTCTCCTTCTTATGAAATTTTGTCCTCGAAATTAGGGTGCTTACCTGGTATGTCAAAGAGGTGAGGATACCTTGATTTCATCTCAGATTCTAACTTTCAGGTCATTTCTTCCACATCGTGGTTTCTCCATAAAACTTTGACTTGAGGTATAACCTTGGAGCGTAGAATATGATCCTTCCTATCCAAGATTTAACAGGTAACTATTCATACGTTAAATCTTCCTCTATCTCATCTGGTTCTAATTCAATAATGTGGTTCGGGTCTTTCACATATTTATGTATCATAGATATGTGGAAAACGTTATGAACATGAGACATACTTGGCGGTAAAGCGAGTCTATAGGCCACAGTTCCTACTCGATCGAGGATTAAAAATGGGCCAATGAATCGAGGATTGAGCTTTCCTCTCTTTCCAAATCTTGTAACTCATTTCCATGGAGCAACACGTAACAACACATGATCTCCAATATTTAATTCCACGTCCATTCGATGAAGATTAACATAACTCTTTTATCGATTTTGTGAGGTTTTTATACGTTGTCGGATCGTTTGAATCTTTTTCGTAGTCATACGTACCAACTCCGGTCCCAAAAATATTGCTTCACCCACCTCATCCCAGCATACTGGAGAACGACACTTTCTTCCATACAACGCCTCAAATGGAGTCATGCCAATACTTGCTTGATAACTATTATTGTAGGAAAACTCCACCAATGGTAAGAACTTGTCCCAACTTCCCTTGAAGTCAAGGACACGAGTCTTAATAAATCTTCAAGAGTTTGAATAGTCCTTTCCATTCGCCCATCCGTTTGATGATGATATGCCGAACTAACTAAATCGTAAATCCGTGCCCATAGCTTTTTCCAAACTAACCCAAAATCTTGAAGTGAATCTTGGGTCTCGATCAGAAATTATGGATACTGGCATACCATGCAATCTTATAATCTCGTTTATATACATACTAGCAAGACGTTCAAGTGTATAAGTTTCTCGTATCGATAAGAAATGAGCAAACTTGGTCAATCTATCAACAATGACCCAAATCGCATCTATGCCTTGAGAAACCTTGGGAAGACCGAAGAACTTAAATCCATGGTAATGTGCTCCCACTTCCATTCTGGAATTTCAAGTGGTTGCAATGGACCTTTTGGCACTTGATGCTCCGCCTTGACTCGTTGACAAGTTAGACACCTTGAGATAAACCACACTATCTCTCTCTTCATATTCCTCCACCAAAATGTATGTCAGAGATCATGATATATTTTGGTACTCCTAGGATGGATTACAAACGGTGTGTTGTGCGCCTCCATTATGATTTTATACTTCAAGTCGGAATCGTTAGGAACACAAAGTCTGGAGTTGACTCGAAGTATTCCTTCTTCATCGATTCTTGCTTCCGGAATAGCACCTTCTTGCACTTTCTTCTTCATACGCATCAGCTCCAGGTCTATAGTTTGAGTAGATTTAACTTTATCGATTAAAGTCGGTTCTACTCATATATTCACCATCATCACATGGGTCCCTTGAGTCTTTAACTCTATCTCCATCCTTCGTAAGTCATACAAAATGGGTCTTTGCGTTGACAATATTGCACTCGTACCCGCATATGATAATCTACTCAATGTCTCAGCTACTACATTCGCTTTTTTAGGATGGTATTGGATGGTATGATCATAATCTTTTAATAGCTCAAGCCATCGTCGTTGCCGCATGTTGAGTTCCTTTTGAGTAAAGAAATATTTGAGTCTTTTATGATCCGTATAGATTTCCACCTTCTCTCCATACAGGCAATGCCTCCAAATCTTAAGCGCAAAAACGACGGCGGCCAACTCTAGATCATTAGCAGAATAATTCCTCTCATATTCTTTGAGTTGTCGTGAGGCATGGGCTATGACTTTCCCATGTTACATGAGAACACATCCTAAACCTTTGCCTGAAGCATCACTATAGATGACAAATCCCTCCGAGCCAGATGGTATTGTCAGAACAGGTGCTGAAATGAGTATTTTTTTGAGTTCTTGAAAACTCCTCTCATATTCCCCACTCCAACCGAACTTTGTATCTTTTCGAGTCAGCTGCGTTAATGGAGTAGCGATTCAAGAAAACCCTTCTACGAATCTCCAATAATAACCAGCTAAGCCGAGAAAGCTACGTACTTCGGTCAATAAATTAGGTTCCTCCCAGCTTTGAATTACTTCAATCTTTGTCGGGTCAACAGATATTCCATGATTTGATATCACGTGCCGAAGGAATGCAACTTCTTCAAGCCATAACTCACATTTCTTCAACTTGCCATATACCTTGTTTTCACGAAGCTTTTGGAGTATCAGCCTCAAGTGTTGCTCATGGTCTTCATGGGTTTTTGAGTATATGAGGATTTCATCAATAAAGAAGACCACAAAGTGATCCAAATATTCCTTGAATACTCGGTTCATCATGTCCATGAAGGCAGCAGGAGCATTAGTCAATCTAAAAGACATGACTAAAAATTCATAATGCCCGTCATCGAAGTTACGAAAGCGATCTTTGGAATGTCATCGCTTTTAATCTTCAACCTGATGATATCCTAATGAAGATCAATCTTTGAAAAGAATTTGGCTCCTTGCAACTGGTCAAACAGGTCATCAATACGAGGCAATGGGTACCTATTTTTGATGGTGACATAATTCAACTCCCGATAATCAATACAAAGTTGCATACTTCCATCTTTCTTCTTCACGAATAGAACAGGAGAACCCCAAGGAGACGTTCTAGGACGAATGAAACTGATGTCTAACAATTACTGTAGTTAGGTTTTTAACTCCTAAAGTTCAACATGAGCCATTCGATATGGGGCTTTGGAAATGGGTTTTGTACCGGATTCAAGGTCGATACAAAATTCAATTTCACGCTCTGGGGGTAGGCCAAGAAGTTCTTAAGGGAATACGTTAGGAAATTTATTAACAATAGAAATATCATTCAAATCTGAAGTATTTTTATTTAAATCCGTGACATGGGCTAAGAAAGCTTGACATCCATTTTTCAATAAATGAATAGCTTTATGGCTTGATATGACAGCGATTGATTTTAGTGGTTTGGTTGCTTGAATTCACATAATAGGTTGGTTAGGAATATGAAAGCTAACAACCTTACGAAAACAATCGATTTTAGCATGATGAGTAGTTAACCAATCAATCCCTAAAATCACATCAAATGTAAGTATTTTCAAAGAAATAAGATCGACAGGTAACGTGCGGTTATCGATTTGAATCAAACAAGACTTATAAACCGTGGATGTAATGAAGGTTTCTTCCAACGGAGTTTCAACAGATAAGTCAAAGTCTAATTTCTCCGGAGTTAAATTTAAACGTTGAGTGCAAGTAGGAGAAATAATGGAATGGGTAGAACTGGTATCAAATAAAGTATAAAATTCGGTAGAGTTTATGATTAGCTTACCTGTGATCAACTCGTTCGGATTCTTCGCTTTTTGGGAGGTTATGACAAATGCTCTGCCTTGAAATACCGGTTTTGTCTTGTTTGGGACACCCTTTGATGCCTCCATCCCAGCTGGACTTGACTTTGGTGCACGACAAAATCGGGCTAGGTGACCTTCTTTTCCACAATTGTAACCTGCTTTGGATTGCATAATGCAGTTTGGACTTATGTGTCCTTCCCCTCCACATTTGTAACATACGACCGGCGGTCGTTCTTCTTCTTCTTTAACAACAGGTGCTGGTACTGATGTCTTTCCATCATTATTGAATTTCCTCTTCTTGAAATGTCCACTCTTATTGTCATGGCCATGATTACCACCGAAGTGATTACCATTTCTGGCATGTTGATTTTCTCCACGTTTGTTGTCACCGCTTCGATGACTGCTACCACTGGTATTATCTACTTGCCGGCTGCTCTCTCTTGGTTGGGTTGACTCATTATCGCGCTCCAAACACAGTTTATAAGAGATAAGGTATTGACGTATCTCGGGTTTCAAACCTCTTAGAAACATCCGCGTCATTCTCTCCTCATTATCAACCAAGTGGTATGCAAACCGAGATAACTCGGCAAACATAGCTTCGTACTGCACCACGGTCATATTGTTTTGCTCAAGCTTGATGAACTCTACCTCCTTCATGTGACGAATACTTTCAGGAAAGTACTTGTCATTGAACAGCTCTTGGAACTTCTCCCAAGACATTTTGAGTGCGGCAGGTTGAGTACGCTTTACAGATTCCCACCAAGAATCGCCCGCTGCAACATGAAGGTGGCAAAGGGAACCTTTTGCTCCTTGGAGAATCCCAAGACATCAACTATCTTATTGATCTACTTTATCCACGTCTACGCTTTTAAGTGGTTTTGGCTCTCCAAAAACTCCGGTGGTCCCAGCTCCTTGAATCGCTTAAGCGGTGACCGTCCGAGAGTTATCAGTGTTTCCACCTGTATTTTGGACAGGAGCTGCTCTCGCCTGATGTTACATGAATTGCATAAAGCCTCTGAACATCCCATCGTTCACCATTTCATTGGTGTTATTGTTTACATGAGGATTATTGTCTTCCTGTTGCACATTATCCTGGATATTGATCGTTGTTGACTCAACGGTCTCATGTGCTTCATTGCTTATCTCAACATTTTTGGATGCCATTTTCAAATACTGCCACAAAATAAGGGTTAATTAACATATCGCATATTATCCCTATACTCTGACCAACCAATTAAATACCAAATAAACTTAGGTATGTCATACTAGCGAAGGAATTCCCCGTCTCTCTCGTCCTAGTTCTTGTCTCACATCTCAGCCAGGGATCATATCCCTAAGCTTTGATACCAACTGTGACGCCCCCAAAATAGGTATACATCACCCATCTTGAGTCTCCAAATACATGTTACAAAATTCAAATACAACTTAATTATACAACAGTCGTGTAAAATACGACAAAACATATGCTGTGAGTTTTAATACAAATATTATTATCTAGACAATATCCACACTCAATTGAGTCCTCATTACATTTATTATCACACTATTTAACAGAATAGTGAGGACTACTAATGCTATCATCTGAACCGTCACTCCATTTCCTGACTAGTCCCATCTATATTCTCATTTCCTGAAGAGAAAAATGAAAGCAAAGGGTGAGCTCAACTAGCCTAGTAAGAAATATTATGACTAAGATAATGCAGAATAAATTATCATTAGCCTTCAATAATGTTAAACAGATAAAATACAATAGACATCAAGTTTAGCTGCAGCGGAATAAGCAATCCATTAGAAGAGTGAAGTAGAGCATGATATCTACTATCTTCTATGATTTAAAATGTTTTCATCAATTTTTATTGCTGAGACTCAGCTTAATAAATAAACCACATCATCGAATCATCCTCGCCTTATGTCGTCAAGGATATTCATTAAATCATCAATGGTCATGACTATATCGAATAATCCTGGTCATAATCATACCAAAAGCGCCCATCAATGCACTCTGTGCCATCGAGGACTTTTACCGCATCATTTATAACATTACTGGTCATGATTATACTAAATGATCCACAGTCATAATCATCTGGAGTCCATCTATACACGTAAGCCAAAGATGACTTTCATCACAATATAAGCATGAGGATGATGACAATGACATAATAATTTAATAAAATAAGTTCAAGAATAAATTTTAAAGATTCATAAGTTAATTTATCCTGAAATCAATAACGTCCAAATTGTCAACATGATACTGCTTTGTGGAGTAAAATTCAAGAATGCTCAGAAGAATATCGCCCGCCATGCGGTAATCCACATAGACAGATCATTTTCACAATTTAATAAGGAATGAATACGAAGGATCATTCACCATGCATGTGGTAATCCACATGTATGCAAAGTTATTCCAATGTAATAATAAAGAATGGAATAATGTAAGAATTCACAGTATGCGAATTCACCACATGCATGGTGAATGATCATTCATATTCATTCCTTATTAAATTGTGGAAATGATCTGTCTATGTGGATTACCGCATGGCGAGAGATATTCTTCTGAGCATTCTTGAATTTTACTCCACAAAGCAGTATCATGTTGACAATTTGGACGTTATTGATTTCGTGGATAAATTAACTTATGAATCTTTAAAATTTATTCTTGAACTTGTTTTATTGAATTATTATGTCATTGTCATCATCCTCATGCTTATATTGTGATGAAAGTCATCTTCGCTTACGTGGCATAGATGGACTCCTTGTGATGATTATGACTGTGGATCATTCTAAGATAATCATGACTCGCAATGTTATAAATGATGTGGTAAAAGTCCCAAAAGTCAGTAGTGTATTGATGGATGCTTTTTGGTATGATTATGACTGTGGATTATTCTAAGATAGTCATGACCATCGATGATTTAATGAATATCCTTGGCCCGTAGAAAAGCGTGGATGATTCGATGATGTTGTTTATTTATTGTCGAGTCTCAGCCGATAAAAATTGATGAAAACATTTTAAATCATAGAAGATAGTAGATATCATACTTTACTTGACTCTTTTAATGGATTACTTATTCCGCTGCAGTTAAACTTGTTGTCTATTATATTCTATCAATTGTTATATTATTGAAGGCTAAGGATAATTTATTCTGCATTATCTTAATCATAATATTTCTTACTGGGCTAGTTGAGCTCACCCTTTGCTTTCATTATTCTCTTTAGGAAATGAGAATATAGCTGGGACTAGTCGGGGAACGGAGTGATGGTCCAGATGATAACATTAGTAGTCCTCACTATCCTGTTAAATAGTGTGATAATAAATGTAATGAGGACTCTATTGAGTGTGGATATTGTCTAGATGACAATATTTGTATTAAAACTCACAACATATATTTTGTCGTATTTTACACGACTGTTGTATAATTAAGTTGTATTTGAATTTTGTAGCATATATTTGGCAACTCAAGATGGGTGATGTATACCTATTTTAGGGGCGTCACAGTTTGAATGAATGTTATCATGGAGCCCCAAGTACCGGTTTCAAGTACCTAGATTTTGGAGCGTGACAACATGGTATCAGAGCTTTAGGTTAAAAATCTTAGGTGGGGATACCTTAGGATAGATAGAAACGTTGAAAACACAAATAACTCGAATAGAGTGTAAAGAAGATGAATTAAATAAATTCATTGTAAAATGAAATAAAAGTAACTTATATAAAACTATTAATTGTTGTGTGTATATATTATATAGTAATGAAGATAATTTATGTGTAGATGTCAGGCAAAAAAGGATTAGGATACGCTTATATCCTGAAGAAGGAGCAAATCACTCCACCCGAGCCAATATCTAAGCCAATAGCTAAAGTAGAGGCTCACATTGAAAGTAACCCTGATGAGGTGATTATTTTGGATAATGTAGTACCGGACCCAGAAACGGTGGTACTAACAGATAGTGATTCAGATACAGAAGTTGGAGCTGATCAAGTATCAACAGAAGTGAAAAATTTGCGGAACAAGGTTTCTTCTTTAGAAAAGTTGTAGGAAATAGAAAAACTATTAAATAGTGAATTGCAAAATGCGTTAATCAAAATAATGGAAGAACAAGATAAGTTGAAAATCCAAATTGATCAGATGTGAGCCAAAAGCAGCATATTGTGTGCAGCTCCAAGCAGGAAGGGGAAAAGAAAGATAAATGACCGTGATTTAGGAAATTTTGATTATAACCAAGGAAACTTTAAAAGAATAGGAAAGTGTACAAACTATAAAAGGAAACATGAAGGCGTATGTAGGAAAGGGGAAAATATATGCTACAATTGCGGACATGAGGGCCATATCTCTCTTCATTGTCCCAATCCAAAGCAAGGTGCATGTTTTATTTGTGGTTTGGTAGGTCATCAGGCGAAAGGTTGTCCAAGATCAGAAGAAGGTGTAGGAAATAAGTAGGATTATTATTAGTTAAATATGTATGTTCGATGATGTGAATATGATATTTATGTGTGTGTAATGTAATACTCTCAACTTTTGTATAAGTTGTAGCAACGAATCCTAACTTTTGTGGTCACAAAGGGATAACGGATGTTTATAGCAATATATGTTATACCATGTAAAGTACTATGAATTAGTTGAATGAATATGAATATATGTTTGATTAAGGAAATAAGATATTAAGTATCTAGTATCTATCTGATAATTGGTTAATACTGTAAACAGAGTTTTTCAAAATTTAATATTTTAAGTACCTGATTATTTGAGTTCGAAATTACGCGTTATATGTTAAACTTATACGATAAAGTATAGGATGTAAGTCAATAAAGAATTATTTATGGTTTTATTTAACCAAATAATGCCACCAAGAAGATAAAAATAAAACCAAAGAGCAGAAGAATCTGTTAACAATGCTGGAGGACAGCCATACCCCATGCAAAATTTTGCGAACATGTTAGCTCAAGCTATGCATAATGGAATATCAGCCGCGGGAAATCTGCTAGACAATCAATTGGCGAACTTTAAAGACTTCAAGTTAGTAGGACCGCTAGAGTTTAGAGGGACAACTGACCCTATAGAAGCCCAAACTTGGGTAAAGGAGATAGAAAAAGGCTTTTGTGACAATCAATTGGCGAACTTTAAAGGCTTTGCTGCCTATATGATGAAAGGGGAGGCAAATTTCTGGTGGGAGGCAAATCAAACTAGAGCGGGAGAAGGAGGGGTGACATGGAGTAGGTTTAAAACACTGTTCTTCGAGAATTATTTCTCATCCAGTATGCATGCTAAGATGGAGATGAAGTTTTTGGAGTTAAAGCAAGAAAATATGACAGTTTCGGAGTACGCTGCAAAGTTTAATGAATTAGCTAGGTTCGCTCCACACTAAGTGGATACGGAAGCAAGGAAGGCAAGAAGGTTTGAGCTGGTCTAAAATCTTTGCTCTACAATAAGGTGGAGGTGTTGTAGATTAATACTTTTTCATCACTCTTGGAAAAGGCTATCATAGCCTAAGAAGGAAATGAGGCCATGAGTTTCTATAATAAGGAAAAGAAGAATAAAGTTAAGGTCGAGGGAGCTGTCAAGGTGGAAGGAAGCAGTGGAAGTAGGAGTGGAAAAAGAAAATCAAAAATAGGCAAGGAGGTATAAGGAAGCAAATTATGCAGTGTGGAAATTTTGGGAAAAATCACTCGGGTGAGTGTTTGAAGGGAAAGTTTATGTGTTTTAAATGTGGGCAGGAGGGACATATCTCTCTTAAATTCCCCAATCCAAGTAAGAATAGTGGGTGTTTCATTTGTGGATCAACAGAGCATAAGGTGAAGGATTGTTCGAAAAGGAGAGTTGATGGGGGAAGTGTGAATGCGGGAAAAGCAGTGGAACGTTAGCAATAACTGGTCCAACTCCACCAAATAAACCAACTAAATTGACAGCAAGGACCTTCAATATGACGGTTCAAGATACGGTAGCAGCCGGTGACGGAGTTCCAGGTATGAATCTGATCAACGATCTTAATATATATGCCTGATTCAGATATAACCTATTTTCTTTACGACAAGTTTGTTAAAGTAAGTACGTTTACGTTAGGAACCCTTGAATATAGGCATACGAAAGATAATTTCTGAAAAAAGATTAATATTATAATAATAATTTGTTAATAAAAAAATTTTGAAGGAGGAATTTGAGTTCCATTGGGAACCACCATAATTGGTTCAAGCAAACCATAAACAATGGATCAAGACGTGCGGTAGTTCTTCAGACAATTATATCTATATTTTTACGATTTTTTTTATTGTTTATTGTTATGAATATTGGTATCAGTAATAATATTTTAAAATATATGCGATATGAATTAAGCAGGTTAGCCAATTTAATTTTTATAAGTTGACTAAGAATGAAAGTGAAGTCAGATATTATTAAAACCCTAAATTGGATTTTGAATAAGGATTTGAATATTAATACAGTATTAATTTTATTTTAGTATGATATATATATATATATATATATATATATATATATATGCAGTATGTGTGTAATGTTAATTGTTAATTAGTTATAGCGTTGTATTAGAAAACCCTAATGTTAAATTGCTAAACCCTAATTTAAATTTCAAATAGGAATTTAAATAGTAATACAATTATAATTATAATTATATTTAAGAATAATAAGTAATTGTATTTAGGTGATTAAGGATAAGTGTTATTGATTGTAAACCTAATTAGGGATACCCTGATTGTTAAGTTAGAAACCTTGATTTTAGTTAAAGAAAACCCTAAACCCTAATCGATAACCCTAAACTCTAATTTTCAAACCCTAATGGTGATTATCAAACCCTAAGGGTTAAAGTTTAAGGGAAACATATGAAATGACCAAACTACCCTTAAACTTGTGAGGGAAATGACTAAAATACCCATTTGTATGTGAAATGACCAAAATACCCCTTTACTTATGTTTTAAGTAAAAGATGTGTAAATCTTGGTGAGTCATCACTTTAGATTCACCATGTGCTCTAAATCTTCCTAATCAGCCAAATCATGCCACCTTGCAACATCCTTATACATTGAACCAAAATTTTGAAGATTAAAGTAAGGAAAAAATCATTACTTTCGCTTATAAGCTAACCAACTCTCTCTCTCTCTCTCTCTCTCTCTCTCTCTCTCCTAGACCCCGAATTTTTTTATAGAAATCAGTCAAAAGTTAAGTGAGATTAACTTCTTACACTAACCAACAACCAATCAAAGGACATAAATCAAATTGTGCTCAAGAAGGTATAAACCCTAACCCTAGCTTAGATCTTGTATGCTTAGGTAGATTATGTGTTTTTATGTTTATATGGGTGCTATGATGTGTTATTTAATGATCTATGATGATAAACCATGGATCTATAACATTTAAATGCAAGAAAATCAAGATTTAAGAAACAGTCAAGAACCCTAATTTTGAGGTCTAACAGCCATATGTCAGAGCCTCTAGATCTTAATCTATTAGATGTTAGGATGGCTAAGTGTACTATTCATATTCTATGCCATTAGGAGAGTACACTGAAAGTGAAACCAAGTCCATAGCAGTTCTAGATCACAATTTATTCATGGTCAAACACGGTTGACCAGTAATAGAATCTGGAATCTGGAAAACTCAGATTTCCAGAAACTGTCTGACAAGATTTTTCAAGCCTCTGATCTTACCATGGTTAACTTCTTAGGTCATGAAAATGTATATCTTTTGTAGTCTAACATGTGGACTACCAAACCATGACACTAGAACACCTAAATAATCAACAGGATCAAGGATATTGATGGCCAAATATGGGTTGACCAACTACCTGGGAAAGATTTTTGGAAAACCCAGAATCTTCAAGAACAAGTTCTGGCAGGTACTTTGTCCAAGCCAGATCTTGATTCTATTATGTTGTTAAGCTTGATAAATGTAACACCTTTGATCATTGACATGTATACTACAAAAATGTAACAATAGATTACCCAGAACATGTCCAGAATCCAAGATATTAAAGCCCAAAAGTGACCCCTCACACTGTTCTTATTTTCAAGGTAATCCAGAAAATGAAGAACATCTATGACATGATCTTTGAAAGCGTTTATCCTCCAGATGCGGTATGGTTTGACACTGAACTAAGTTTATACATGTAATATTACATCAATACTACATAAACCATTCATCTACATACTTAGAAACATCAAAATCAAAGATCTATAAGTGGTCAAACTAGGCAACTAAGAACACTAACTTTGAATGTTCTTGAGGGCTCAAGAACACCTATAACAACAGTTTTGTCACGATAGGCTCGTTTAGCAACAGTTTTAATAAAAATAAATTATTTACTTTAAATAATTAGAAAAAATGGAAAATAATTATGAAAAATTCATAATTAATTTGTAAAAATTATTTTAAAGCATAAAAATTAATTTTAATAATCTAAGATATATTTCGTAAATATTATAATTTATTTAAATATTAATGGTATTTAATTTATTTAATAATTATATTAAATAAATTACTTAAAAATGATTTTAATATTTTAAAATAATTTGAAATTATATTAAAGTGTTAGAAAATATTTGAACAAATTTTGAATGCTTTGGGATGAATTTAATTAATAATTTAATATTAATGATAAATAATTTATTTAATAATTGTATTAAATAAATTATTGAAAAATAGTTTTAATGTTTTAAAATCATATAAAAATGATTAAAGGTTTTAAAATGTTTTAAGTTATAAAACATAAATTTTAATATTTTGACATGAAATAAAGTAATATTTTAATATAAATGGTAATTATTTATAAATGATTTTAATACTTTAAAAATCATTTAAAGGTGATATTAATGTTTTAAAAATATTTTAAGTTATAATAAATAACTTTTAATATTTTGACATGGATTTCATTAATATTATAATTATTAAATATTAATGATAATGAGATTAGTTAATAATTAAATTATTTAAAAATGATATTAATGTTTGAAAAAAAATCATGATAAATGATAATAATTATTTGAAAATTATTATGGTCCACTAAAAAAATAATACGATTAATACCTGAATTATCTAAAATAATATTGAAGCTTTTAAATAGAGGTTAATTGAAAATAAACTCGATAATTATATAATAAAGGCGTCGGTACACCGAATTATTTTCAAAATTAATCTGAATCCACATAGTTTGACCTGAAAAGTGGTTGTTATGTTTTAATGATTGATATAAATATGTGACAATGTGCCTAAGTTATGTGATGATTGCAAATAGCAGTAGGATGTGTTATGATGTATTATTCTAATCAAAAGAATAATCTTATTAATGATGGGTCTTTATATAAAAGATAGAATGAAGTTGTGTAGCCGTAAGCAGCAAATCCGCAAGTGTCTTAACATTTGCATTTAATTTATGCAATGGGCATATGTAAGCAAGTTTCTGAATTATATTCTTGTTGCGCAAGTTTCTTAACTCTACTTTTATTGATTATATATCTAAACCTTTGTATTCATGCAAGTTCTCGAACTCTATTCGTTCATTGTTTACCAGTGTATTATTGTTGTCTTTATTTGATCCATATATGATCAAGATATATTTTGTTAGTTAATAGCTAAGTTTGGCTATGCAAGTGTCCTCACTTGGATAATTGTTGTATTTGAACACTTGTTGATACATACTTATTGAATTTCGGTATGTATACATTAATTAAAAGTCGTCTAAGTTATTTGACTCGACTAGACATAGATTTAAATATATCGTTGAACATAATAGAACATTATTGTCGTCCAACTGAATTCATTCTAAACTGAGTATGAACATCCCAAACATGAAAAACTTTTGTGCCCCAAAGGCGGATATGATGAGGAAAATATCATTCTAACGCGTAGTATTGATCGATAAAGGACATAACGGGCTGATCACCCTCTATGCTCGTAAGTCATGACGGTTTGCAGAAGAATTTCTGTATAACCTTTTCAAAAATTGAAAAAAACTAAAGTTCATAGTCTATTGACAGCTCATCATTCATAGTCAGTACGTAGTTTCAAAAATATAAATTATTGATATGTTGTTCAGTATTGTTTCAGTTTACTTCATAACTATTGCCTCGTTGTAGAAGTGTATTTCAAAGAAAACATCTATTTCATTCAGCTAATATTTATTAATTGATATTACTTGCTGAACAATTAAATGCTCATTTTTTCTTTAAATTTAAATGTTTTTAGCTAAGCTAGATCGACTTGAAGGTTCTGACAAGGACAAAGGGAAGAAAAAGATGAAGGGCTAGGTTATATAATGTTATTTGTAATAGCTGTATTTATGATAATTTACTATTTATTATATAATGAATTACTTAAAGATTATCGTAATTGGGAAGGTAGATAACTCTGATATAATACTTTTGCTTAATTAATACATTAAGTAGTTTAAATGAATGTTATCATAGAGCACCAAGTATGGGTTTTAAGTACCCAGATTTGGGGGCATCACACCTACTTAGGGTTTAGTCTAACCAATTAGGGTTATGGTTTTTAAATTAGGGTTAGGGTTTATAATCTATGGTTAGGTTTTCTTGATTTTGATATTAGGGTTCCTAACTCAGATTTTCCACAAATTTTAACAAACACGACAAAGCGTTTTGTCAGTGTAAGCATGACAAAGTAGCTTATCAAAATACATATACTGAAAAGTCTATTTTCAAAAGAAAAAGTTTAAACACGACGTGTCAAGCACGTCAACTTTTGGATAAAAATTTATTTGACTTAATTTGTTTAACAAAGTATATAATAACACAAAACGCTTTCAGAATGGAGAGATTTTATTAATATTACTAAATTTATATAACTGAATCTTATTAGGGTTTTAGGGTTTCACAAGGTCTTTGTTGACAGTTGTGATAAAGTAGTTGTTGCTATCCACCTCCTCTTTGATGATGACTAGAACTGAATTCACATCAGGGTCAGCGCCTTTCTTTCAAACATTTTCCTTAACCCTGTTTATGCGAGGGATCATGGATTGATCTTCTAAATAGTCATCATCTGGGATATCATCATTTATACCCTTAGTATATGCTAAAAACATATTTTTGTAAATCAGTCTTGCATTTCTTGTAGAAACTTTTCATTCCTTTCATTATTTTCCTTAATAGGAATCTGGATTTTTTCCTCACTAACTAGCTTAACCTTAGGAATCTGCATACCTAACACAGAAGTAGGGACTTTCCTCATTGGTTTTATGAATTCGGCATCCGTGAGAATGGTGGATACATGAATCGGCAGATGTTTGTGCAGGTTCTTATGATTTTATCATTAGAATAGCCTAATCCAACCTTTCCTGTCTGATTAGGTATCTAAATTAGATTTCTGATTCCTTGTTGACTTTTCCCTAGTCCTTCGCCAAGATAGAAACCCAAGGATATCATTTCTTGACCGACATACATTACTTTAGAAGAAATTCTTGGCTTTAAGGTTGGGACCTCAATAGATTGATAGTGAGTGTTGCTCACTTTGAAGGCTTCAAAACTGGTAGGCTCAACTCCTTCATTGAGACTGGTCAAAGGCATATCCCCTTGTACATAGACAGGATATTCTGTCTCGGCATTAACAGTTACCAGATTGCCATTGATGATGTATTAGACCTGCTAATGAAGAACGAATTGAATTGCTCCTGCCATATGGATCCACGGTCTACCCAACAGTAAATTATACCATGTGGTGATGTTCAACACTTGGAAGGATACATAGAAAGTATGTAGACCAATCTTCATTGGAAGTTTGATTTCTCCAACAGTATCTCGTCGAGACCCATTAAATGCTCTTATGACTATATGACTGCTCCAGATTCACTTTGGAATGATCTTCATTCTTTCTAAGGTGTCATAGGGGCAGATGTTCAGGGAAGATCCTCCATCTATGAACACACCTCCTATCACATATCCACATAATATCACTGCTATATACAATGACTTACAATGACCAGTCCCTTTTGCTGGTATGTCATCATCCGTGAAAGATATCACATTGCAGTTGAAAATGTGATCTATCAAGTAATGGAACTTTTCTGTATCCACTGCCTTCGGCAAATGCGCTTCTTCCAGTACTTGTTCTAAGATTTTACGATGATCTTCTTAGGATAATAGCAAAAACAGAATGGATATCAGTTGGCGTGCATCTTTTAATCTTTGCACTACTTTGGCTTCATTATGCCCCATTTTACTGATAAATTTTTCAATTTTCTCCTCAGGTACTCTACCCTTGGTTTCAGTAGCTGGCTTTATCACTTTTTAAGGTAGGAATAGTGGGTTACCTTAGGCAGGATAGCAGTGTAGTCTGAGGTTGATCCCTCACTTTTCCCATAATTCCACGGGACTTTCTTCAGGCTAGTTAAGGGATATTGTTGTTTGAATGGCAACATCAGTGGTTCTATTGTGGCTATCTTTATAGGGTTCTTTTCTCTTTTATCCCTCATTCCCTGAATTACTACAGTTGTTGCAGGCAAGTCTCCTTCAGAGGATATGACTGCTATAACTTCCCTCCATCTTTGTGTTCCAATAGAAAATATCTCCTCTTCTTCATGAAAGATATTACAACTATTTATCATTTGCAAGTCACTGTTGTCAATCATATTCTGGATTAGGTGACGACGTGCCCAACAATTTTATCTATCATGTCCAAGAGTGTTGGAGTGATATTGGCATATCCCAGTAGCATCAAACCTTTTGGAACGGGGATTGATTAGGGGTAACAATTCTGTGATCTTCCTTTCATTGATCAACATTTGTAGGATCTCCTCTATCGGTTGACCCAAAGGAGTGAACTTTCTTTTATTTGTATACTCTCGACGAGCCTGGGATCTAGATTTCTTTGCCAGTTTTTCTTCCCACATTCCATTTTCTCAGAATCGTTGCTGATCCCTTGTTACAATGGAGAAGAGATTTGTTTTCCCCTGACTGATCAGCTGGCGGGTTACTTGGTGTCGGTATACCATCATTTCTGCCAGTTAACCAATCTGTTCATTGATAGACTTCATTTCGTGATTGATTGAAGACCATCCTTCAGAATAACCCAACTCCATAGGGATACCTTCATTTCCTTGTGATATTTCTCCAATGTATTGAAGTTATTTGGAAATTTGTCCCCATCTAATACCAATTATGTTTACTTTATCCTCATTGTGCGAAGACAATGAGTTATCTTGAACATGTGGTTGCTCTGATGTTGTTACCACAATCTCACCACTATCTATCATAACTTTAATCTTATACTTTAGAGACCAACATTCTTGGGTAACATGTCCAGGAGCCCCAAAATGGTAAACACATTTCTTACCTGGGTCAAAAAATTTCCCACTTGGATTAGCTGGAGGAAGGAGCTGAGAAATTTTCTTCTGTGCTATCAGAAGCTTTAGTATATTTTCAAGTGAGTCTCCTAAAAGTGTAAATGTTCTTCGACGTCTAACCTCTCCGGCTTTTTGGAACGGAGGATTTGAAGGTTGTACATATGTTTAGAAAGGGGAATAATTTTTCCTCTAAATGAGCAGGTTTTTATGCCTCTCTAATTTTGACCTTGGAGTATCAAAGATATATCTTCTTCCTTCTTCTTATGAACTCTTTGAGGATTATTCCCATAATTTTTGGCCTAAATATGCTCAGCCACGACTTCTAAAGCAGTGAGGTCTTTAATCTTTCCAGACTTTAATCCCATCTCGGCTATTTCCCCATGTTTGATCACTTTTGAGAATGGCTTTCCTATGCCTGCTAGGACTCTTTCATAGAATGGAGCTTCCTATATATCAATGAATGTCATTACCATCTCAGTTTCTATCATTAATGGAATGACTTGCGCTGCTAGACGTCTCCATCTTTGGGCATATTCATGAAAAGATTTAATGTTCTACTTTTTAACTTTGGTAATTTGATATCTATCTAGAGACATTTGTGACTAGAAGTTATATTGATTTAGGAAGGTATGGGCTAGCTCTTCCCAGTTATGAATTTTGAAGTTGTCCAACCGAGCGTATCAGGCTCTAGCCTATTCGATCAGACTTATCTGAAACAACTGCATTCTCAGCTTTTCATCCTATGCATAGGATCCAAGTTCTTCAATGAATACTTTCAAATGAGTGTAAGGATCTCCAAATTTGTCGTACTTTTTAAACTCCAGAATCTAGAACTTGTCTGGATAACGGGCCTATAGAAAGATGCAAAGGTCTGAGTTGATAACCCTCCCATATGCTTCAGTCCCTTTGATAGACCGGATGGTTTCTTCCATTATCATTGGACTGAGGTTCGGGTATCTGTGCTTCCTTTTTCTTGTCAGTACCCTAGTTTCCACCATATGCTGAGGACTCTGGTTAATTGTGTATTTGTTGACCTTGAGTACTTTCACTCTACTTTTTTAAGAAGATAACTAGTTCTGCTATCTGACTTTTGAGTCCCTCAAATTCTTCTCGAGAAATTAAACCTGACCCATGTTGTGTACCTTCCTCCATATTAGTGAATAGGCTTTGCGCCTTCTTAGATTTGGATCTGGTAATGGGACCAATCTTTCCTTCAATAAAAGTAGGTAGTTTAGACTTGATAAACCCAAACAGTATGCATGCCTATGCAACGTGTCAGTTTTTAGGAGTTTTTTAATGTTTTCCTGCAAAACAAATGTCATTTATTTTTCTGACAGGATAGCATGACAGGATTTGATATTTGACAATGAATTTGGCAAATAATTAATATTTACAATATTTAATATTTAACATTTACAACATTTTACATTTGACAAGATTTACATAGGACATTTACTGAAAGTGGGAAGGCATGCAGAGACTTCCCTTCGCGTTTGGTTTATCCAAGGCTGACCTATCTTAAGTTTACTCTCACGGGCTGTTTGAAATTGGTTCCCAGATCTTCGTAATTTACTTGATGGGAGGTTAATCCAACCTTTCAATTGGAGTGGATCTGAGTGGTGCCTTTCCTGAGCCTCGCGGGATTAGTCTCCTCTTAAGTCTAGTAATCAACAACCGACGGGATTGCCTCCTAATGGAGGAACCACACAACATATATTCATCGCGTCTCACCATTTATGCATGATGACATTGTGCGAAGCACTAATATAAAGTGTTATAAAGAGACATTCATTCACATCCATTCAATGTAAAGACATCATTCACACACATACAGATAAAAAGGAATTAAAAAGATTGAAATGCAGCTTAAGCCGTCCACTGTCCTCAGCAGAGTCGCCACTTGTCAACGCCGAGATTTTTTCTTATTTGTGTTCTCTACCCTTTATGTGTTCTAGATTAGATTTGATCTTGCTTAAAGGTCAGATTTTTTGGAAAGACCAACATACAATATCGACGATTTGAAAAGTTTTATTTTAATGATTTTGCTGAATTAGACAGAGCCGCCAGTTGGTATGAGTTAAATGGTTGTACCAACACAACCGAAGTTTTGAAAGGTTTTACAATATGGCCCAATATGTGACTCCGTTTAATTGGTCTTGGAAACCAGGATTCTTAGAGTTTGGGGACTTTCTTAAGCGCGAGGAAGGTGTTAGGCACCCCTGACTTTCGTGAAACACGGTTACTGCGTCTTTTCATTACCTATGCATCGAAGTGTGTATGTGTGTGTAATGCAGATAAATATGCTCGAAGTGAGTTATTTGAAAGTAGTGGTATGGCTATTTTGAACCTACATAGAAAGGGTTTCACTTATTGAAAAGTTTAATTTTAAGCAAAGAATATAAAAGTGATGTTTTGAAAATAGGTTTTCAAACCCTTGTGCTCAAATAGGAATTGAAGCATTTGATACTTTCATTCTATTTTGTATTCGGCTTTATACTATTTTATTGAAGATGTGAATCATCTTTGACAAAATATATATATATATATATATATATATATATATATATATATATATATATATATATATATATACCACATGCATGATTTTTATTATTTAGGGGCCTTAAACCCATGTAACCATTTAAGGCCCTGGATTTACAAGTACAAAAATTGGCAGGCTAGTTGTATAACTGAAAATTGTCCATCGTGGGAACCAGATGTAGACCCATTAATTAAATCGTAGATCTTGTAGTTCTTAGGCACACAGGATATCACATAAACAGCCTGCATAACAAATATATAGAAATTAAACACATATATTTACTCTAAACGTAGCAAAACAAAGGATTCATCAGTCAAATCCTTGCATGCGCATACCTAAAGCTTCCATCGTCCTCTAGATACAGATCTAGGGACACATAGTTGCTAAATATTTACAAAAACTAGAAACAAAACTAGATCTATACATATCTTAGGCATTCGAGCTTCCAGGTTCAAGTTTCACAACTTTTGAACCGATTAAAAGCTAGATCTGGCTAGATCCAATACATATCTAGTCAATAAAGATTAAATATTTACTATTTATAAGAAATGAATGGTTAAAATGTCAGATCTGACGAATATAAGCTACTAACTACATATATAACACTTATATACATATTAGAGTAAGCAAAAGCAGCAGATATGGTGAAATCTTACAGCTAAGCATGAGAATGGCTATCGAACGGCTTTAAGCACCTCAAAACTCATTTTCAACCAGTTAAAACATGATATGTTGCTATATATATGTATAGAAGTGTTTGTATAAGAGATTTACAAAGATTGAATGGAAAAAAAGCTGCCTTTCGCTCTCAAATGTCCTGATTTTTCTCTTCTTTTTTTTTTCTCTCTTAAATGAGTTGGGGGAGGGGGTATTTATAGAACCGATCTATCGCAGATCTACCTGTGGTAGCCACGGGTCTACCTGCGGCTGGGCTTGGTGGGCCCCATTGTCTCCAAGTATATGCACTCCGACCAACGCACAGTCTACCTGAACCTTCATAATTTGCAATTCGGGAATCTGATGGAGGTGTGATATACTTTTTCGGAAAGCTCTTTCCGAGAGCTACGCAATGAAATGAGGCTTTACCTTTACCGAATCTAGGAATATGGTTCAATGACCAAATCTTCAAGTCTTCATAGTCAATCCATTGAGCCGTGTAGCCCAGTTTTTACTCGGGATTGCTGTGATGATTCTGTATGACATTATTTGCAGTAGTTTGATCCAAATTAATGTTCAGTTGGCAAAATTACCCTATTGCCTTTCTGAGTTAATTTTTGGGATTGATATGCTACAGTTGTCTTTCTTCAGGGTTATCTCTGGGGTTTGACTGCTGTTGACTTATGTTTCTCCTCAGGGTTGTCTTTGAGGTTAATTTAATGATTTTCTAGGGCTGTTTTTGGGATTTTGTTTGATGATGTCCTGAGGCTGTCTCTGGGGGTTTGGTTTGATAATTTCCTGGGGCTATCTCTGGGGATCTGGTCTGGGGGTCTGGTTTGATGATTTTTGTGTAAGGTTTTATGAAAATCAAAGTAGCAATCAAATTGCAAAATTAGCGAAAGCAAAGAAAAATCAAATTTTAAATTTTTTCACAAACCAATTACCCGGATCATCCTTTATGCATATTATTAATTAAAATGAAGAACAAGAAGTTATGGAATCATACTCTTGTCGATACGCGATTCCACAGGTACGAGTTTAACTCCTACTTCTCCGTGATCTCCTTGAATCTCCGGGTAGATTCCTTTCTTTGATCAATGTTAGCCACACAAGTGTATGGCCTCTACAAGTGTTCCACCAAGGAAAAATAATTATCAAGAAGAAGGGTGTATCGGCTCAAAACCTAGTTTTTCCTATCTCGATAGAAAAATGGGCGTACTCTAAAACTATTAGAATTACGTATATCTAATATCTGATATAAGACTCCTCTTATAAAGATATCAGGTAACCCTATTTAATTAAAATAAGATATTATTTATTTAATTAAATCCATTTAATTAATTAGGCTCCCTAATCTTATTAGGGATAATTAATTAAACTGCTTTAACTAATTTACCTCCTAATCCTATTAGGAATAAATGAGAGTACTTATATTAAATTAATTCTTAAACTCTTTTAGAAATTAAAAATAATAATAATTGTAATAATATTAAAAGACTCCGTAACGCCCCAGAAAATTTGGATTTTTGAGAATTAAATTTTTATTTTGATTATGTGGATTAAATGAAATTAATTAATTATTTATGGGAGTAAGCTAATTGAAGGTCGTTCTATGACCTAGACATATCGGAATGTCGTAGTATTTTGACTACGTGGTAGAATTAAAGTGTTTGAATTTCCAAGACGAAAATAAAAGCTTTCCGAGAAATTTTCTGAAAAACACTATTCACGCATTTCTGCTTGGGAATTATTTTTGAACTTCCGAGAAATACGTAATGATAGAATATCGAGGTGAGATAAAATATTCAATAATATTTCGATTATAATAAAAACGATTTTTTTAGCATGGACTTAAAACCTAACTATTAGGGAAAATGAATTCTGAGAAAGAAATGGAATATGTATAATGAATTAAAGCTATGATTATATAATACGTAAGTATATTACGAGGTAATGAATACAAGTATAATACGAGGTATTATACGAGTATGTATGAATGATGGAATGTCGTATATTAAATAAGTATATGAGTTGGAATACGAGATTAATACGTAGATTATACGTTATAAGACTTTAAGCCAAATGTATTGAATTTGTAGGAATGTGTAGGAGATTGTAATGTCCAATTGGGATAATAATAAAGCCCAATACGAAATAATGTTAAAGCCCAATGAATTGTTAATGCAAGCCCAATGTATAAGTTAGGTTAATTAAACCTTAAGCCCAAAATAAGAATCCAATGGATTAGGAGGATCCATGGGGCAACCCATGATCACATGGGTGATCTTGGTGACCAAGAAATAAGTGTGATGAGCAAGTAGACTTAAGGGTTAAGCAAATGATAAGTTAGGTAGACTTAATGGCTAAGCAAGAGATAAGTTATATAATGACCAAGCAAACTTAAAAGCTAAGTAAAGTGCTTATGTGTGATGAGAAAGTAAAGTGCTTATGTGATGAGCAAGCAAATAAGGTGGTGTCCAAGTTAACTTAATGGCTAAGTGTTGTGGTGGCCAAGTAATTCAAGTGAGGAGCAAGTTTACTTAATAGCTAGGTAATGAATAGTAAGGAGGTGATTAAGGAGGTGGGATGGCCTAATGACCAAACTACCCTAACCTAGCAAGTCCTATAAATAGCAAGCTTTGGATTTCATTTATTCCTTGTTCAAAAACACCAACAAGTTGAGAGCTTATTGGTTAGAGAGAATAAGTGAGAATAAGTTAGAAAAGCTAGAAAGCTAGTCTTCATAAATTAAGAAGCAAGAAGGAGAACAAGGATTAATCAAGTGATCTTCATATGTAAGGACTTAAACCATGAATCTCTTTCTCTTTCATTGGTAAGGAGGTGGGTAGTGGTAGAACATGTATGCTAAGGAATGATAGGAATGAGTAATCAAAGAGCTTAAGTCTTAATAAGCCGTATAAGTCATGAATAAGCTATTCGTAATCATATAAGTTATGAAACAAGGAGGAACTTGTAGGAACTTGTTTTATGTTAAAATAATAAGGTTGTATGATAATAAGAAGTAAGGATGGTGGTTAAAAGATTTAAGCTATGATAAGTCATGCAAAGTGAATTCATAAGTAGTTTATACTTTTATAAGTTATAAACTCACAAAGAATAAGTAATAACTTATTATATTTATATAAGTTAATGAAGTATGTATGTCAAGATGTTAGTATGATGGATTGAATCCATTTGAAACGATGAAAAAATCATAAGAAAATAAGTTAAGGCAAAATTTACGAGTTTGGACGATAATCGTCGAATTCGTGAAATTCTCAGAATGGAAGTCAAATTTTGATATTGAGCTTGGAAACATTGGTTTTCAATGGAGACAAATCTTATTTGGCATTATAGAGTTGCAGACTCAAAAATGACCAGATTCCGACTTAGAACAAAGAAACGAGCGTTGAACGTTCACGAACATTTATCGTTTTTGTTAAAAATGAACTAATAGGAGAATTTTTAGCAAATAAAGTCAAATAGATAAAATTCTTGCATAAACGGGTAGAGTATGAAATTTGTAAACCGTAGGCTTTTGAACGAGTCAATTCGGACTTATAACAAAGAAGTTATAAGTCTGAGAGTTTCGTAAAATTTTTAAATTTTGCAAACTAGATGAGGCACAGAGTTGGCGCCGCGGCGCCAACCCAAGGCCAATGAATGACGCCCAGCGATTCCGAAGTCCCGGCTTACCTATCGCAAACTTAAACTTGCTTGCTGAGAAGAGAGAGTTATGTGTGGCTGCGCTTATGGCCAAATTCTAGGGTTTTGATAGATAAGAATGTTTATAAGTATAAGAGGAAAGATAACTCATTAGTAATGAAATAAGGTGTTAATATAACATTGCTAAGGCATTGTTAGACACTTAATGTATGATGATTAAAAGTTAATAATCAATTGAAGATGAACGTAATGAGAAAAATATAATGTGCTAAAAGTAATTATCAGAAAAATCATTGACCAAGTTGATTATGAATCCAATGGTTTGCAATACCAGTATGGATTATGTAATTACTTAATGAACATGATAAGACCTTTCCTAAATCACTATTATAGTGATGACTTTAGGAATTTAATGTTGTTTAATGAGTAGTTAAACGACGAACGTAAAGTATAAGGAACGTGAACTATATTTAATAATGATAAGGACTATAACGTTAAGAGTTACAACTAAAAGTTGTTAAGTAATACGTGAACGTAAACGGTATACAATAAAGTGTACTTAACAAATGACGATCGAGTTTCGATTAATAACGTAAGGATGTTAGTAAGCCGTGAGGAATGATGATTAACTCAAAACGAGTTGAATTAATGAAGTAAATCTACATAAGACATAGAAGAGAAAGAAGTTGGTAAGAATAATGTAAATTATAAAGGCAAGTAGGAACCAATAGTAACAAATCTAATATATGATTAGATTGAGAAAGAAGGGTAAGATTCATTAGGAACCATGTATGTTCATTCATGACCTAATGTGGTATGTTATGTGGTTATGTATTGTAGAGACCGTAAAGACTGAAAGGAAAAGTTATTTTTACTGTAGCAAACGCTGAAGGCAAGTTTTTCTTAAAACGCTTGTCTAACCTTCGTGTTAGCCAAATTTTCTATGATTCATGTAATGAGAAGCATGAAGTGTTTTACTAAAGGGTCGATGCCAGTTTTATCTCGGCTAGACTAATCTTGAAGAGTTGGTTGATTTATTTACAAGTCTTTCAATATAGAATTGCTAACGCTATCCTACGCCAATTGTTTGGTACAGATTCAAGGTAAGCTTGAGTATGAATAAACAAATGTATTTGTCATCGATTATTCGATGGGCACGCGAGGTTGCCAAAACTTAAACGTACATACGTTTAACTGGATGTAGTGTTGATCAACATAGAGTACTATGGGCTGATCACCCAGAAGTGCTCGTAAGATATACCTGACTTGCGGACATAGTGTCGGGTTGTCCTTTTCAAAGAAATTATGAAATGCTCATGGTCTTGAGCCAGAATTAATGTTTTACTGAATATTGTTATTGTAAAATGTTTTGAAGGAAAAGAAATGCTATTTTGAATTATTGATAGTACTTCATAACTATTATCCAGTTATTGAAGATATACGATTCCTATGTTTTAAGCATGTTGTTTAAAAGAAATTGTTGTACTTGCTGAGCTTGTTATGCTAACTCTTGCTTGAACCATATGAATGCAACTAGGACCAAACGAACCAAGGGATCTGACAAGGATAAAGGCAAGACGAAGATGAACGATTAGTTTACATTGTAATAAACTAGTAAGTTGTATATATTATAATATGATGAATAAAGAATGTAATGGTTATAGAACCTGGGAATGGGATGTAATATTATTAATGTAATAAGAATGTCGTTGATACGTACATTTTGATGTCATTTCAATAGAATGAATGTACAGTTATGAGTACCGTGTAGCACCATCTGTCGGGTTGGAAGATACCCGGATTTTGGGGCGTCACAGACTCCTCTTATTAATTTATATTTAATATTTCCAAAATATTAAATAATAAATATTAAGCTATTTAATTTATTCCATCACCATAGATTAAATTAAATATAATTAATATATTATAACGATTATGTCATTAACTTCTTAAATAATTATTCTTCCTTTTACGGTGTGAACCTTTATGTTCTCCATATTAAACCGGTTATGAATAAATCAATTAGAACAATTCTAACCTTATTTAAATAAATAAATTAAACTATTAATTTATTTAAATAAATAATATTTATTCTACAATAGGGATAAGCCTCGCTAGCAATCAACACTTTCTAGATAATATAGATTTCAACATTAATCATAAAAGAACCTTTGAGTAAATAATTATCGTACAATTCAATCCTTCCACCATACAATGTTCCAATTAAATATAAGACATGTAATTACTGTCAAGTCTTATTTTATTTAATTATATGTATTTCGATTCCTAAATGCACAACTCCTAATGAATGTAAATTAGAAATTACTTTCTAATTTCATTCTACCTTGGCCAAGGATTACTGGGTTGTCATTTATCGAATCACATATGACATTTCTCTTCTTTTACTAGAAGTGTTAGATTCTTTATTGATCATTCAATATCTCCATATATAACTTATTACACCCAAGCATACCCTTTGATATACTCTAAGAGTCTTAAGGAATAAGTCAAAGTGTAATTCATTATTTATAAGATACTATGATGATCTTAAGTCTAAGGATCACATGAATTCCTATTGACAGGAAAGTAAAACTCCATTAGGTATTCCTTAGCGAGTCACGTTCAGTGAACTTATTCTCAAATAAGCACCTACATACTTGCTTTAGTGTCTACACACAAATGATCATGAGATCAATCATTCTCATCCAATGAGCAAGCAACGTATGTATCAATCTATCTGAATTCACTAATCCCCTTTTTAGTAATCCATTGATTGAGAACATTTTAGTTTTAAGCTATCTAAGAATTTAGATCTCATTAGCATGATTTCATCATAATTCTAAAAGTATTTCTTAAAACTATAGGTTTATCACATATTATTAAAACAGCACCATGTAGATAATAAATGACTTTAATAAATAATTCTTTTATTAATAAATAAATAAGATTGATTACAAAGTATATGCTTTATCATCATACATGATTGGTTTGTATGCATACTTCTTTCAATCTCCTACTTGCACTAAATCCAATCGCAGTGGTATCTCATACCCATCTTCTCTAAGTGTCAATCGAACAATTGTTGTGGTAACACTTTAGTAAATGGATTTACAATATTGTCCTGAGAGTCCACACGCTCCAGGGTGACATCTCCTCTTTCAATAATCTCTCTGATCAAATGAAACGGCCGTAACACGTGTTTGAATTTCTGATGAGATCTGAGTTCCTTAGCCTGCGCAACAACTCTGGTGTTGTCACAGAATAAAGGTACTAGTCCTCTAATGATAGGAACCACATCAAGTTTGGTAATGAACTTTTTCATCCAAATAGTCTCCTTTGCAGCTTTACTTGCAGCTAAGTACTTTTCTTCTGTCACTGAATCAACAACTGTTTGTTATTTGGAACTCTTCCAACTCACTGCGCCACCATTTAAGGTAAACACATATCTTGAAATGGATTTACTGTCATCTTGGTCCATTTGGAAACTTGAGTCTGTGAAACCCTCTAGTTTCTATTCAGACCAACCATAGATAAGAAATACATCCTTAGTTCTTCTTAAGTACTTTAGGATATTTTTCACAACTTTTTAGTGCTCTTCTCCTAGATTCGACTGATATCTGCTTGTTAGACTAAGTGCATGAGTGACATCTAGTCTAGTACATATCATACCATACATGATAGATCTTATTGTTGAAGCATAATGAATCTTACTCATATGGTCTATCTCCTCAGGTGTCTTTGAGGCCTGTTTCTTGGAGAGATGTATTCCATGCTCATCGGCATGAGACCTCTTTTAGAATCTTCCGTGCTAAAATTTTTTAGCATCGAGTCAATGTACGTTCCTTGGGATAAACCAAGCATCCTTTTAGATCTATCTCTATCAATCCTTATCCCCAAAATATAGGATGTTTCACCCAAGTCCTTCATGGAGAAGTGTTTAGATAACTAGATTTTAATCGAATGTAGCATAGGAATATCATTCCCTATCAGTAATATATCATCAACATATAATACAAGGAATGAAACAGGGCTCCCACTAACCTTCTTGTACACACATGGTTCATCCTTATTTTTGATAAAATTAAACTCTTTGATTGTCTCATCAAAACAGATGTTCCACCTACGAGAAGCTTGCTTCAATCCATAAATGGATCGTTGTAGCTTACAGACTTGATTTGCTCCAACCTTTAAAAAAAATCCCTCTGTTGTGTCATATACACATCCTCCTCAAGTTTTCCATTGAGGAAGGCCGTTTTCACGTCCATCTGCCAGATTTCGTAGTCATGGTAAGCTGTAATCATAAGCAAATTCTGAATGGACTTAAGAATCGCTACTGGTGAGAAGGTTTTGTCATAGTCAACTCCTTGTTTTTGTTTGAAACCTTTTGTGACTTGTCAGGGCCTTATAGGTCTTTACCATGCTGTCTGCTCCAGTCTTTCTTTTAAAGACCCATTTACACCCAATAGGCTTAATGCCTTCAGGTGGTGAAACCAAAGTCCATACTTGGATTTCATACATGGAGTCCATCTTGGATTTCATGTCTTCTTACCACTTCTCTGAGTCTTTACTACTTATTGCCTGTTCGTAATTCAATGGATCATCATCATCTAGGATACGTACCTCATCGTCATCCTCTATGACAAATCCATACCTATCAGGTATCTTTAGTACTCTTCCATATTTACGAATAGGGTGTGTTACAATAAGTTCTTCCACTTGGTTAGGTACCTGACATTGATCCGTAGTATTTTATGGTTCTTGAACTTCTTCAAGATATATCTTACTCCCACTGACCCCTTCAAGGATAAACTCCTTTTCCAAGAAGGTAGCATGTTTCGAAATAAACACCTTTTGATCAGTTGGATGATAGAAATAATAACCTGATGTTTCTTTAGGGTATCCCATAAATCTACATTTGTCAGATCTAGTCTGTAGCTTATCGTTTTCAAACTTTAAGTTGGACAACCCCAAGTCTTAACATGCTTAAGATTTGTTTTTCTCCCTGTCCATAACTCATATGGGGTCTTGGGGATGGATTTTGTAGGTACCTTGTTAAGTAGGTATGTAGTCGATTCTAGGGCACATCCCCATAAGGAAATTGGAAGATCGGTAAAGCTCCTCATGGATCGATCCATGTCTAACAATGTTTGATTTCTCCTTTTAGATACACCATTAATCCGTGGCATCCCTGGTGGAGTCCATTGCGAGATTATACAATTTTCTTTGAGACAATTGAGAAACTCACTGCTTAAGTATTCACCAACTCGATCTGATCGAAGAATCTTAATACTCTTTCCAGTTTGCTTCTCTACTTCACTTCTGAACTCTTTGAACTTTTTAAATGATTTAGATTTGTATTTCATTAAATACACATATCCAAATCTTGAGTGATCGTCAGTGAATGTAATAAAATAAGAATACCCTCCTTGTGTAGTCATTGTCATAGGTCCACAAACATCTGTGTGTACCAACGCTAACAACTTTGTAACTCTTTCTCATTTTTCCACTAAAAGGAGATTTAGTCATTTTTCCCATGAGACAAGATTCATTAGATGGATATGATTCATAATCTGATAGCTCTAGGAGCCCATATTTATGTAACTTGGATAATCTTGTTTCATTAATATGACCCAGTCTATAGTGCCATATATAGGTATAATTAACATCATATATTTTTCTTTTATTAGTTTGTTCAATTTGAAGTATATTTTTGTGCAAGTCAAGTATATAAAATCCATTTCGCAAATTACCAACACCATATAAAACATTATCATTATAAATAGAACAATCGTTGTTCTTTATTATAATGTCAAAACCATTCATATTCAATACAGAAATTAAAATAATGTTTCTAATGATATTCATAACAAAATAACAATTATTTAAATAAATTAACTTGCATGTAGGCAATGCTAAACAATAAGTCCTTGCAGCTAAAGCAGCAACCTTTGCTCCATTTCCCACTCGTAGGACGACCTCCTCCTTGCTCAGCTTTCTACTTCTGACCAGTCCCTACATATTATTACATAAGTGAGAACCACAACCGGTATCCAATATACCCAAGTAGAAGATTGACTTTCAGAAAAATTAATTTCAATCATAAAAAAACTTTGATTAGGATTCGAAGCTTCTCCAAGCTTCTTCTGCTTTTGCTCTGCAAGATAATCCTTGCAGTTCCTCTTCTAGTGACCCGACTTGTTTTAATGGAAGCAAATTCCTTTGCTAGCTGGATCAGGTTTCTTTTGATCCTTCACTTTCGCCTTACGTTTAGCCTTCTTATATTTCTTCTTTTAAGAAGATACCTTAGGCCTCTTCCTTTTCTTTGAAGAATCATCCACCATTAAGACATGGTTCTTCTTGGATAGGAAGTGACCTTCAGTAGTTTTCAACATGTTAAGTAATTAGGCAAGCTGACATCTAACTTTTTTATGTGAAAATTCACAACAAATTGTGAGAAGGTGCCCGGGAGTGACTGCAAGACTAAATCTTGACTCAACTCTCCATCTATGACAAACCCAAGTTGTCCAAGATGTTCGATCAGATTGATCATCTTTAAGACATGAGTCTTAACGGTAGTACCATCGGTCATCCGAGATTGTAAGAGTTCCTTAGATATTTCATATCTAGAAGTCTTACTTTGCTCACCATACAGCTCTTGCAGGTGCAATAGCATAGTAGGAGCATCCATGGTTTCATGTTGACGCTGAAACTCGTTACTCATTGATACGAGCATGATGCATTGAGTCACAGATGCATCATCTTGCCACTGTTTAAAAGTAGCAATCTCTTCCTTAGAGGATGTCTCTGCAACTTTTGCAAGTACATGCAAATTTAGGACATAAGAAATTTTTTCAGCAGTGAGAACAATTCTCAGATTCCTTAACCAGTTCGTGTAATTTGGTCTGGTTAGTTTGTTAGCGTCAAGTATGCAACGCAGTGAAATTAGTGAATGTGACATTTTTCAAAATTCTGCATGTATAAAGATAATATTTTAGCAAACATTCATTTATTTTACCAAAATAAATTAGGTCTTATTTTATATTGGTATCTCCGACTATTTTCTTCAAACTATATTATACCCCCGTCAATATAGTTCGTCAATATCTAATTAAAGATTTGCTAGTGAAAATAAGGATCTCATTTCAAATGTATATAGCCTTGTGTGTGCACAACAAACTATATATAAATAAATAAGTATACAACTCTTGTCAATTACATCATCATGTAACTCTTTATATTTTTCCTCTTAAATAATAATGGTCAAGTGTGTGCACATCCGAACTAACATGATTTAAGGGTGAAGAGAAAAATACAGCCCTTGTGTGTGCATAACAAAGGGGTAATGTTTAATTCCTTATAAACATCATATATAATAAAAACAACATCTCAAATATTTAATACTCGCCTTGTGTGTGCACAACAAACTCATATTAAATATTCAATGCTCTATTATTTTTATCATGCTAGAAGGCGGCGCTCGATATTCCAAATATCTTTGAACGTTACAACTTAATATAGAATACTAGCATGCACATATAGAATACTATATTCTACCCATATTGATTATGGACTTTTATTCTAGTTTGATTCACTAGAGCCACCAAGTGAACCAAAAGGTCAAAACCTAGGGGTGCAAGAATTAACATTTAAACATAACTATTACATTTAAACCCGAGCTCCATTACAAACGAGTCTTCAAGTGCTCCTTGCTCTTTGATTTTCGGTTTTTCAAAAAAATTCTAACTAATCCTATGATTAAACTATTTAATTTAAATAGAAATCTTGATCAGCAATCAAGGGGAAGTACATAGGAGAGAGATAGAATTTACATCAAGAATAAAACTAGAAAAGACGAGGTACGCAGACCCCATTTAATATAACCCATTCATTAAAACATCCAACCAAAATAAATCCAATCACATTGGTCAATAGTCCATAATCAACCCCATTTATTATCATACATATCATTATATGTATCAATAAATAAAATATTTATCTCATGAATAAAATCATTCTATATATATATGAGTATCATTTAATGGGCATTTTTTAAATTGCATGAAATCCAATTTCAAGATTAAACTAAACTCTTTGTTTTAATTATAAAATTAATAAGAATATATATATATATATATATATATATAACCAGCATGAGAATCATGAACTCAACGAAATAAAAAAAAGTTTTTCGAAAATCGGTTTCGCGAATGATTTTTTTTTCTTTATAAAATAATAATGTTATACAATAAATCATGCCCAATAAATTATTCTAAATACATACCCATACATATATGGAATCAAAACAATTAATAATTTGTATAAAGTTTGGTTCTGATGCCACTGTAAGGTTTTGCGAAAATCAAAGTAGCAATAAAATTGCAAAATTAGCAGAAGCAAAATAAAATCAGATTTTAAAATTTTTCACAAACCAATTATCCAGATAATCCTTTATGCATATTATTAATTAAAATGAAGAACAAGAAGTTATGGAATCATACCCTTGTAGATACGAGCTTCCACGAGTAAGAGTTCAACTCATACTTATAAGAACCGAGAATTCCAGGAATAAATAATATAATGAATATTTATTTGAATATAAATATTGATGTGATGAGTAATTTGATTAATTGCAAAGTGAATTTATATGAGAATTGAGAAGTGTGGAATTGACGATGAGAATTGTGAAATGTCTTGTGTGGCATAGTGTAGAATGAGGAAATTCACTAAGTGAATTAAAAGAGAAATAATTATTAAGAGGAAGATTAATTGTGTATGATTATGTGATAAATACACTCTTGAACTAGTAATATCACCACTATAGAAGTTAATTCATATCGTGTAAAACTTGTGTAGTAATAGAAATTGGAACTGGCTAGAAGCTAAATCATTTTAACCATCGCCATGGATGACATGTATTTCAAGCCTCCCAAAGAAGACAAAATGGCACAATGCATGCAAGTGATTAATCTGTAAAAATTAGTTTCTACTGTAAAATGAAATGGGACATTAATGTAAAGTGTGACATGAATAAAATCATATGATAAGAATACATTCTAATGATATAAAGTATCAAGTAGTACAATAAAATCATAAGTGATTTTAATACAGAAATAATTAAATATCTGTGTATTCCAGGAATTGGGAAAGAAATTTCGTGTGTAAACTGAACAGTTAAAAAATGTTATAAAGAGGTTATGTGAGTAGTAAAAATATTTATGGAGATTCCCAGACGATAATACCTAACTGCGTTATTTTATTACGTGTACTTAATGTACATGGATTATATGATGTGAGTACATAAATAATCCCTAATTTTCCTAATATGGTAACAATTGTACATTAAAATTACATTTTGGGAAGTAAAGTAACTGGTTAATCACTTGGCTGAGAAATACAATTTATTAGTTGAATAAAACGTTCTCAAACTCCATTGTGTAACTTCCAAGTTGTGAACAGTAACCTCAAGCATAGGTGATCATTGCTATGGAGATGGCTGGGAAGTGGTAGTTAAACAACTCTTAATTAACCAATGTTTTCTTCTAATACACCATGAATTCAACCTCAATGTAAAGCCAATGACCAGTCTAAGTTTCTTCTATAAATGGCAGACCAATTTTCAGTTTTTACGTTGTTTGTTTTTGGTCTGTTGCAACACCGATAACTTGACTTTGAGTAATTATTGTTCAAAGAAGGGGCTAGCAATCTCAGAAGGAAGAAACAAGGTTACTAAGCTCTGTGAGGTATCAAAATATTAACTTGTGTTCGTGAATTGTGTTCTTGAACTGGGTCTTGCTAAATTCTTGAAATTCCTTAGAATTATATGTCAATTGATAGGAAATAATATGCTATAACGTGTTTAGGAAGTATGTGTACATATATGGAACCTTTATTGATGGAATTAAACATGTTTAATCCAAGAAGAATCATTGTTGGTTGATGCTCTGCAAAATAGAGTAAGTTACTGCTTCTGTTCCAGGCATGGCGTAGCTGCGCCCTATTTATACTAGGGTGTAGCGCATCTGCGCCGTACCCTAGAATCAGTTTCTAGTTTTTGTTATGCTATGTGTTGCTAACTTGATGTTATGACTTAGATATATACCTAAAAAGGTGAAATGACATGAGATATAAAACTTTCTGATGTAGTATGAAGTAATCAACATGGCTTAGTAAGAGATTTGTAATAAAAATTTAAAGTTTAAAAACAAACCTTGTGGAATCTTATGTTTTACAAGTTCTAAACTTAGTGGTTTATATACATGATTGATTTCAAATAGGAATAAGCATGATATGGTGTTTATAGTGTCCTTGTCATGATCAAACTTGTTAGCTTTGTGTTAGAAAATGTTTTAAAGGAAAAGCTTGATATGTTAAAGTAAATATGCATGAATGTTACATGATATACATTCTGATCTTGAAAAGAGGTTACTGTGACTTAGTTACTTATGATAAGAGTCTCAAAGTTGTCTTATATATGCCATATTACATCATTCATGATAAAGTGATTTCAAAGGCAACCTTGAACATATTTTCAAAATTTAGTTACATCACATGAGTATATAGTTTCTAAAGAGCTAAAATGACATGTTATGTTTATTATGTCTGTAAACATGATTCGTATGTGATGGACATAAAGAGAATTTGATTAATCATGAGTTTAAAGCATGATTTGAAGTGTTAAACAATGCTAGTTGTGAATAAACAATATGAATACTATAAGCACGTGTATTAACAGATTGTGTGATCTCTTTATGTGGACATATAGCCAAGTTATAAAACATGGTAACTACATGATCTTCTTATGCCTTAATACCATATAAGTTGTAAGTTAAAACTTGTAAAAAATAAACTCAAGAATGGTCATATGCTTATGTGAGAACCTCTAACATGTATGTATGTTTAAGTATAAATGCATAAGTGTGTTAAAGTTGGACAGAAATAGGAAGTGCAAAGCTCAACCCTGGTCTGGCCAGGGGACAGCGCAGCTGCGCCATCCCTAAGCCTAGACAGGGCACAACTGCGCCATCCTGCAGTTATGTATAGTTTCTGTTTCTGATCTGATGTTTGAAGCATACCTATATGATTACTTTAGCTTGTATTATATGACCAATATGTTATGAAATGTGTTAAGAAACATGCTAGGTGATTGAGTTGAAAGTCAAATGAGTAATTATAACTTTCAAAGGTTAAGTCCAAAAGAATGTTTACAAGCTATAAAGCAATGATTTGAAAAATACGTTGTTTAACTTTGTGGTGTTATACAATCTGATTTGTGCTATGAAGATGTAGGATATGTGATGTGGTAGGTATGAAGTTACAACTAGGTTGGATGTTTAAGTGTACGTTCGAACTTACGTATATGAGTTTATGTAACTAATGAATATCCTATACGTGTAATATATTATGTTAGGATCCGAAAGAGGGTATTAAGCTTTACTTTGGTAAACTACGCTTGAGGAAAGTAGTCGAACCTTAATCTTTATTGAGAATTATTGAACTTGTACAATTATTGATCGTACAAGTAGAACTTTGAAGAAACAATATTTCGTAATGAAATTTCAAACTTTGATTCGAACGATAACTATTCATATATATATATATATATATATATATATTATGAAAGAGTTGTCTAAGTCATTGATTTGTCTAGACTATTGATAATTGATCAAAAGCTATCCAAACCAAATTAACTTGGTGAGGACTCTTATAACTGAGAAGAACAACCCTCTTTGTAGGGGAATTATATATTTTCGGGGAATCGACGTGCGCACATTAGAAAGACTAAATGTTAGGCACGACATAGGGTACTTTAGGCTGATCACCTGTTGTACTCGTTTTGTAGAATTATCGTACTTTTACTGTTAATTCTAGGAGAAGTTCATAGTCCTTGATGACTGCTCAATATCTATTACTTTGAAATCTTGAATTGAGAAATCTTTGAATATTATTGTCCATAGTGATCATTGTTGTTAATCATTGATACTTCTTGTTATCTTGAACTATCATATACCCTTGAGAAATGTAAAACATGTTGATTACCCTCTTTGTTATATTACTTAATGGGCAAAATTGTTGCTCGTCCTTGCTTTCCCTAAAACTTTTAGTGAAGGCAGAACGTGGTGAACCCTCTAGAAAGGACAAGGGTAAAGAGAAAGCTTTGGAGTAGTTACTTTTATGTTGTTAGGATGGTGTTATTATGTGATGGTAGAATAACTTATTAAGCTATTTTAATTTAAGATGTATTGTATTATGTATTAGTTATGTCCAAATGATGTTTATGATTAAGTTATGTTAAGAGATGTTTAAGTTACGAACCATTGGGATGAGAATAATTATGTTATATCAATGTAATTCATTCTATTATTCCGCTATGTGAGATGTTGAATTATTATTAGAGTTAGTACGTGACAACCAAATTTGGGACAAGTGTGGTCTGAATTTGGGGGTGTCACAATACTTCTTCGCGATCTCCTTAAATCTTCGGGTAGATTCCTTCCTTTGATCAATGTTAGCCACCCAAGTGTATGGCCTCTATAGGTGATCCACCTAGGAAGAATAATTTTCAAGAAGAAGGGTGTATTGGCTCAAACCCTATTTTTCTTATCTCTATAGAAAAAGGGGGTGTACTCTCCAACTATTAGAATTACGTATATATGATATCTGATATAAGACTCCTCTTATAAAGATATTAGATAACCGTTGTAAGACCCCAACTTTTATGAATAAAGATTTAATTTTCTCTAAATATTATTTTGAATAATAAGGTGTGGATTTGAGATAATAGTTGTGGGTAATATTTATAAATTTTGCAAAGTAAGCAAATTATCATAAAATATTCGATTGGTCGGGGAATATTCTTTTTATCGGAGAATATCCGTACGATGGCACAATCATTGGTGGACCCCACAATAGAATTACTGTGAGATATAGAAAACGACAGAAATAGCTTTTTATAAAAATAACGACAAAACTTTTATCATTAATTGTTGAAATACCCAATGATAAAAGTAAAGTAATACGCGTGGTTGCATAGTAGCACATAGTATTGTATAGTATCTATGATTATTGATGCTTACATGAGAAGTCACTCGATTATATTTAATTATTGCAACAGTAGTTACTGCATAGTATCTCATATTATTGATTCAATTATTGTCACAGTATCATCTGCATAATATTTTATATTATTAAATAAATAATTGAGACGATAAAGTTAGTCATATTATTATTTGCATTATTAACAATGTCTAGATATTTCTATCGAGGAAAGGGGTTTGGTCATCTAATTACGCGCCAATAAGGAGAAATCCTTATCGGAAAGCTCCCTTATTCTTGGGAATGATTTGGTTGTTAATATTATGATTTATAATATTAATGATGAATAAATGTTATTAACTAAGTATTTAGTGAAGCCAAGTGAATTGAGATAAATAAAGGGTTTTTTTATGAAGTATTTGTTTAAAATTTGGCTTATTACATGGACCCCTACTTACTCATTTTTCAAAATCGTCGGGAGAGAGTTATCTAAATTTTGTTTTATTACTTATATATATATAGATATATTATAAGTTTTATTTTTTTATATAAAATCGAATATATTATATTTTATTATTTGTATAGTACTACATAGTGTTTGCATAGTACTGTGTAGTGCTGCATAGTAAAAATCAAAAAAAAAATTAATTTTTCTCTGAATTCGTCCGTGAATGTTTACTGTGTAGTCCGTGATTATTTTTCAAAATAGTATCCTTCCATTCTCCTATAAATAGGATGCTAAGTTTAGAAATGATAATCACACTAGAATCAGAGAATTCTTCTTCTAAAATATTGAGCGTATTTCTTTTGAGTTTAAGAAAGCTTTGAGTGTAGAAAATAGTACAAGTTTTCTTCAACAATATCTCCGCTATACTAGTCAGAATTACTCTCCTACTAAGGTAAGGGGTATTATTTATTTCATATTTGCTGACGATACTATTTTTCGTATTCGTAAGGAATTTTATTTTCGTTCAATATTCGTAAGGAATATTATTTTTGTTTAATATTTGTAAGGAATATTATCTTCGTTCAATATTTGTAAGGAATATTATTTTCATTCAACAGTTGTAAGGGATATTATTTTTATTCAATATTCGTATGAAATAATATTTTCCTCCATACTCTGTAGTATGTAAATAATATTATTTCGTTTCATATTCCTAATTCTACACTTATGTTGATAAGTATTGCTTCTATACTACTTGAAATTTACCCTTCATCTAGTATCTTTTCATGGAAATATTATTCTAAACATTCTTGATAATTTTTAATCTTTTTATGCCGGGGTACTATTCCCAAAGTGTTATTCATGGGGTACAATTCACTCGGGTACTATTCACCTAGGGTACTATTCATGAAAAAAATTAATTTCTTTTCTGTCCAAATTATTTTTGATACAATATTATTCTTGAATTTTACTCCACAAAGAAGTTATCATGTTGATAATTTGGATATTCTTGAACTCTGGATAAATTGAATTATAAATCTTTAAAATTTATCCTTGCTTTCACTTAATGGAATTCTTATATCATTATCATCATCCTCATGTTTATATTGTGATGAAAGTCATCTTTGGCCCTTAGTGCATAGATGGACTGTTGATTGGTATGATTATGACCAGGAATTATGTATCGGTATAATCGTGATCTGTAATGTTACAAATGATATGGTAAAAGTCCTCATTCGCCTGTAGTGCATTGATGGACAGTTGTTTGCATGATAATGACCATTGGTGATAATAACGAATATCCTTTGCCCGTTCTGCATGGAAAATTTGTGGATATGATACTAACAAATATCCTTGGCCCGTAGTGCATGGATAATTCGATGCTGTGGATTATTTATTGATCTATGTTACAACGATAAAATATTGATGATGAACTTTTAAATCATAGAAGACAGTAGATATCATGCTTTACTTGACTGTTCTAATGGATTGCTTTTTCCGTTGCAGTTAAACATGTTATCTATTATATTTTATCAAATTAACACTGTTGAAGGATAACAATAATTTATTCTGCATTAACTTAGTCATAATATTGTTTTATTGGGCTAGTTGAGCTCACCCTTTTCTTTCATTGTTCTATTCAGGAAATGAGAGCATAGCCAGGACTAGTCGGGGAATAGAGTGACGGTCCGAGATGGTGGCTGTAGTAGTCCTCACTATTTTATAAAATAGTGTGATAATAATTGTAATGAGGACTCCATTTGAGTTTGGATATTGTCTACGAGACAATATTTGTGTGAAAACTCTCATCTTATGTTTTGTCGTATTTTACAAAATAGTTGTATAATTAAGTTTGTATTTGAATTATGCACCATGTATTTGGTGACTCATAATGGGTTGTGTATACCTATTTTGGGGCATCACAACCCTATTTAATAAAAATAAGGTATTATTTATTTAATTAAACTCCTTTAATTAATTGAGCTCCTTAATCTTATTAGGGATAATTAATCAAACTCCTTTAACAAATTTTACCTCCTAATCCTATTAGGAATAAATGAGAGTACTTACATTAAATTAATTCCTAAACTCTTTTAGAAATTAAAAATAATAATAATTGTAATAATATTAATAAGAATCCTCTTATTAATTTATATTTAATATTTTAAAAATATTAAATAATAAATATTAAGTTATTTAATTTATTCTATCACCATAGATTAAATTAAATATACTTAATATATATTATTACGATTATATCATAACTTTTTAAATAATTATTCTTCCTTTTATGGTGTGTTAGTTTAGGTTCTCCATATTAAATAGGTTGTGAATAAATCAATTAGAACAATTCTAATCTTATTTAAATAAATAAATTAAACTATTAATTTATTTAAATAAATAATATTTATTCTACAATAGGGATAAGCCTCCCTAGAGATCAGCGACTTTTTAGATAATATAGATTTCAACATTAATCATAAAAGAACCTTTGAGTAAATAATTACTGTACAATTCAATCCTTCCACCATACAATGTCCCAATTAAATATAAGACGTGGAATTACTATCAAGTCTTATTTTATTTAATTATATGTATTTTGATTCCTAAATTCATAACTCCTAATGAATGAAAATTAGTAACTACTTTCTAATTTCATTCCACCTTGGCCAAGGATTCCTGGGTTGTCATTTATCGAATCACATAGGACATTTCTCTTCTTTTACTAGAAGTGGTAGATTCTTTATTGATCATTCATTATCTCCATATATAACTTATTACACCTAAGCATACCCTTTGATATACTCTAAGAGTCTTAAGGAATAAGTTAAAGTGTAATTCATTATATATAAGATACTATGATGATCTTAAGTCTAAGGATCATTTGTACTACTATCACTACATGAATTCCTATTGACAGACAAGTAAAACTCCATTAGGTATTCCTTAGCGAGTCACGTTCAGTGAACTTATTCTCCAATAAGCACCTACATACTTGCTTTAGTGTCTCCACACAAATGATCATGAGATCAATCATTCTCATCCAATGAGCAAGCAACGTATGTATCAATATATCCAAATTTACTAATCCCCTTTTTAGTAATCCATTGATTGAGAACATTTTAGTTTTAAGCTATCTAAGAATTTAGATCTCATTAGCATGATCTCATCATGATTCTAGAAATATTGCCTAAAACTATGAGTTTGTCACATATTATTAAAACAGCACCATGTAGATAATAAATGCCTTTAATAAATAATTCTTTTAATTATAAATAAATAAGATTGATTACAAAGTACATGCTTTATCATCATACATGATTAGCTTGTACGCATATTACTTTCATTTTTAGGGCTGTCTCCGGGGGTTTGGTGTAATTATTTAGACTTCCAGTGTCGTCTCAGGAAGATAAAAGACAGTTTTGCCCTCCTTCATGGTTAGTTACAGGAATGCAAAATTTTGAGTCTCTCCACTTTTGATCCTTCTGGGTCTGGTACTGATCCCTCTAGCAGTCCGGACATTAGTGGTTTTGTTGAAGTAGATCTTCCTTTGTACCGTCCTGATATACCCTTTGGTGGGGATTCCATGACTCAGGAGGAGCTTGATCGTGTTGATCATCTTGGGGACATAGATGTTCAGGATTTGTTCAGATAAGCTTTTTTCAGATGCTGGGCTGTTGTGCCCCACTTCCCTGTACTTTTTATTTTTAGTTGTAGGACAGAGATAATGTATTTCATAATGTATTTAGGTTTATATTTCGTAGAGATGTATGCATAATGGGTTTTATTTACTGCACCTATTGAATTATCATTTATCATGATGTATGGATTATATTTTGGATTTGCATTTATATGGATGAGTTGGATTTGACCCCTGTATGATCTTGTGATACGATTTTACAGATGTTTTCTTCATCATCTTCTTTTCTGACTCACATAGACCACACTCCTCCTAACAGGATTACAACTAGTGAGGTTCCGGTATGATAGTTTACCAGATTTGGACTGTATATCAGCAGGTTGCATGTTGAGACATTTTGTGTCTCTCTTGACGTTCCAGGTTCAAGATGGTTTTATGGAGGATATGTTATCTTGTTTAATCTCGGAGAGACATGTATTTAGATTTTGGACAGATGAGTTGTCTTTGACTTTGGAGGAGTATCAACATATCATTGATTTACCCTTGAACAAACCTTATGCTAGAGTAGCTGTTGGTCAGTTGCGCCGATTGTTTATGACCATGATAGTTTTGAGATGCATAGTTGTATTGGATGAGATTAAATCTAGTCACGTAGTGTCCGTGGAGTTTTTGATTGATCTTTTTGGGTCTTTGGACATTTTTGTAGTGTATTTAGTTGATTTTACTATTTTTGAGGATCTTTGGAGGACTGCCCAAGTGGAGACTTTCTTGATGTGCTTCATAGCATACTTATATATACCTTTATACATGGACAACTTGGATATTACATTAGTCATTGTAGTTCTGGCTCTCAGGGATGATCATACCATTCTTCCCATGATTCTGGCAGAGACTTTTATTTTAGCTTCTCTTTGACACACTCATCTTGGTGAGTTCTTTCAAGGAAGTGATATATTGTTGTATGTTTGGTTTGTGATGCATTTGAGACCGATAGGTGCGTTCAGACATCTTGGATATTACTTTGAACATGATATAGTGATGTCCTACTATTTTCGCCCTACTGATTGCTTAGATACGACATCATGGTTTATCTTCTTGACTGTGGTTGAGGAGCCATTTTCTATATTGGTTTATTCTGGCTACTGTTCTCCATTTAGCTTCATCACATATGCTACTGGTATGGACTTTCTCCCATTGGTAGGCTTGAGAGGTGTGACTATGTACCATCCCATAGTTGTTATGGGACAGTTTGAGTAGTTTCAGGACTTACATTCTTTTGATGGAGCTTCAGGTCAGTGATCATCAGCTTTATCTTTATCTGAGGATGATATGGCCAAAGTATATGATTTCTAGATCCACAGGGTTACTGCTGAGTTTAGTGATTGTCACCCTGGTCGTTCATTAGAGCAATATGCCTGGTTGAAGGCAGACATAACATTAGCTCTCATTGCTTATTTAGAGCCGTCTACTGATTCAGATAAGGAGGAGTCGATGGAGGTTCCACCCTCCTCTACAGAGGATGAGCTATTTACTGGCTTGACAACAACTTTAATTAGTTCCACCCCTAGGTCTTGACTCACTACTTTGTGGCGCTTAGAAATAGGTATACATCACCCATTTTAGGTCATCAATAACATGGTATAGAAACAACTACAACTTTATTAATACATCATAAAAACTGTGAGTTTAAATACAAATATTGTCTTCTAGACAATATTCATACCCAAATAAATCCTCATCACAATTATTGATACATTATTTTACAAAAATGGTGAGGACTACTAAACAACTTCTAGAATCATCATTTCATACCCGAACTAGTACTCATTACATTCTCGCCTCCTGAGAAGAAAAATAGAACAAAAAGAAAAAGGGTGAGCTCAACTAGCCCAGTAAAGAATATTATGACTAAAATAATATAGAACAAATTATCATTAGTCTTTAACAGGGAAAAAAATCTGATAAAATACAATAGACAACACGTTTCAGATCAATATTCGCAGCGAAAATAATAATTCATTGAAGAGTTACATAGAGAATGAAATCTACTATTATCTATGAATTTAAAAGTTCATCGTCAATATTTTATCCCTGTAACATCAATCAATATTCATCTTGAATCAAATTTTCATCTTTGCACTACAGGCCAAAGATATTAATCAGTCGGTCATGTTCATCTCAACACCTGTTCATCTTTGCACTACGGGCCAAAGATATTCATTATAAAATCATTTATCTTTTACTCACTGAAGCCAAATATATTCAATAATATCATCATTTAGGAATGAGGATGATGAAAAATATTTTAAAGGAAGCGAATCCGATTGAAACAAAAGAATAAATATCAAGGATTCGGTATTTAACTATTTCATGTCCAAAAATACCTCATAAATAATCATAGTGAAGTAAAATTCAAGAATGATCAAAACATGAATACAATCAAAGCTAGTATCCATAATAGATATTTTGGACGAAAAGGAAAAAATTTTATTTTTCGATGAATAGTGCCGTATACGTGAATAGTGCTGTATACGTGAATAGTAACCCCGACACAAAAAGTTTCAAATTTGATTAAAAGTTCAAACCAATATTTCGGCATAATGATATTGAAAAAAATAATATCATTTAAAAAGAAAATAACATCCCTTACCTCGAAAAGATAGTACTTCTAGTTGAAACACCGGATATAGGCTATTACTTGAACTTGCACCGTATAGCAACACTCAAAGTATTAAAATACTCACAAGAATACCCTCAATATATCGAGAGAGAAAGAGAGAGAAGATTTCAGTTTCTGGTGTGATTTTCAATTCTAACCTAAGCACCCTATTTATAGGAAAATGCTTAGAACACCAAAGTAGAAAAATTAATATAATATTATTATATTTACAAAATTGTCAAGCCCACCACTTGAATCTAAATTCAGCCACCTTGCACATGTTTAATGCAGCCCACCTAGCAAAAAAAAACGTTTTTGTAATTAAAAATAATAAAAACTTTTAAAAATCAATTATTTCGGAACTACGGAACTTCAATAATTCATAATAAATAGCTCTTTTATCAGAAAAATTTGAACCACATGTTTTTTCTATAGGAAATTTCATTCTCTACAACTTTACAGAAGAAAGTTTTTCCAAATTCCAAACAGAAATTGACCGAAATCCACAAACGGGCGATTTTACAAGCTATAATCAAATTTCGGTCAAGAATTGGGGTCCACCGACACACAAAACATGTGTTAATCATTTAATGCCACAAAAATACTCTTCCTCCTCATATACTCATATATCCCACATTCATTATAAAAATATCACCATTAATATATTATTAAAATAATATATTTAAATGAATTATTTTATCAGAAAAAGATAAAATATTAATTTTCAACAATTGTCACATTAAAAAAATTTCTCCATCTATATCCGCATAAAATCAATTTTTTCCTCATCATATAAATCAATAATTAATTATTCACAAATAATATTACAGAATCACATTAGTGACAACCGAGCGGTTCAGAAAGAGGGGCTTTCAATAAGGATCTCTCCTTCTTGGGCGCAATTAGATGACCAAACCTCTCCTTAGATGCGAACTTTCTAGACATTGCCAATAATGTTATCTAATAATATTATTACGATAATATGAATTATTGCTCCGATAATATAAAATATTGTGCAATGACAATTATTAAAACAACGATAATATAAAATATCAACGCAGCAATTATTGAATCAATAAAATAAAATACTGAACAGTAATTACTGTAACAATTATTGAGTAGTGCCGTCTTACGTAAGAATCAATAATTGGTATAATACCGTGTGCTACTGTGTTTTAACCATTGGGTATTCCAACAATATTAACGGTAACAACTACGCCGTTATTTATAACCAACTTATTCTTGTCGTTTTCTTCATCCAATCGCTTTCCGTTATGGGGCCCACACAAGGCTGCGCCGTCGTACGAATATTCCCCGTCAACAATGAATATTTTAAAACCACTTGCTTGTTTGAAATAATTGCGCATTTTACCCATAACTTACCACATTAATCAAATCAACCCTTACTATTTCAAGATAATAAATAGAGGAAATTTAATTTCATTAAATAATAAGTTGGGGTCTTACAACCTCCCCTCCTTATGAAATTTCATCCTCGAAATTGACGTACGTACCTGGTGTTTCAAAAAGGTGAGGATATCTCGCTTTCATTTTCGTTTCCAACTCCCAGGTCATTTCCTCTATAGCATGGTTCCTCCACAAAACTTTAACTTGTGGTATGACCTTTGTGCGTAAGACATGCTCCTTCCTATCCAAGATCTTGACAGGTACCTCTTCGTACGTTAAGTCTTCAGCTATCTTGTCTGGTTCTAACTCAACAACATGGTTCGGGTCTTTCACATATTTACGAAGTACAGATATGTGAAACACATTATGAACATGAGACATACTCGGAGGTAACGCGAGTCTATAGGCTACATTACCTATTCAGTCAAGAATTTGAAATGGACCAATAAATCGTGGATTGAGCTTTCCTCTCTTCCTGAATCTTGTAACTCCCTTCCATGGGGCAACACACAACAATACATGATCCCCAATACTAAATTCCACGTCCTTTCGATGAAGATCCGCATAACTCTTTTGTCGATCTTGTGCCATTTGTATACATTGTCGAATCATTTGGATCTTTTCCATAGTCATACGTACCAACTCGGGTCCCAACAATGTTGCTTCACCCACCTCGTCCCAACATACTGGATAGCGACACTTTCGTCCATACAATGCTTCAAATGGGGCCACACCAATGCTTGTCTGATAACTGCTGTTATAAGAGAATTCCATCAATGGTAAATACTTATCCCAACTCCCTTTGAAGTCTAGGACACAGAGTCTTAATAAATCTTCAAGAGTTTGAATAGTCCTCTCTGATTGACCGTCCGTTTGAGGATGGTATGCCGAACTAAATCGTAAATTCGTGCCCATAGCTTTTTACAAGCTAACCCAAAATCTTAAAGTAAATCTTGGGTCACGATCTGAAACTATGGATACTAGCATGCCATGCAATCTCACAATCTCATTTACATACATATGAGCAAGACATTCAAGGGAATAAGTCTCCCGTATCGGTAAGAAATGAGCAGATTTGGTTAATCTATCAACAATAACCTAAATAGCATCGATACGTTGAGAAACCATAGGAAGACCCGTAACAAAATCCATGGTAATGTGTTCCCACTTCCATTTTGGAATCTCAAGTGGTTGCAATGGACCCTTAGGTACTTGATGCTCTGCCTTTACACGTTGACAAGTTAAACACGTCGAGATAAACTTTGCAATCTATCTCTTCATATTGTTCCACCAAAATGTATGTCGAAGATCACGATACATTTTGGTACTTCCAGGATGGATCGCAAATGGTGTATTGTGTGCCTCCATCATAATCTTGTACTTCAAATCAGAGTCGTTAGGAGCACAAAGTCTGGAGTGGACTCGAAGTATTCCTTCTTCATCGATTCTTGCTTCCGTAATAGCACCTTCTTGTACTTTCTTCTTCATACACATCAGCTCCGGGTCGGTGGCTTGAGCAACCTTAACTTTTTCTATTAAAGTTGGCTCTATGCATATACTTGACATCATCGCACTCGTTCCTGTATATGATCTTCTACTCAACGCGTTAGCTACCACGTTCACTTTTTCAGGATGGTATTGAATAGTGTGGTCATAATCTTTCAACAACTCGAGCCAACGTCGTTGCCACATGTTGAGTTCCTTTTGAGTGAAGAAATATTTGAGGCTTTTTTGGTCTTAATATATCTCCATTTTCTCCCCATATAGATAGTGCCTCCGGATCTTTATATGAAGACGATCACGCTAACTCTAGATCATGAGTAGGATAATTCCTCTCATATTCTTTAAGTTGTCGCGAGGCATAGGCTATGACTTTCCCATGTTGCATGAGAACACATCCTAACCCTTTGCCCAAGCATCATCAGAGATAACAAATCCATCTGAACCAGATGGTATTGTTAGAACAGGTGCCGAAATAAGTCTCCTCTTAAGTTCTTGGAAACTCTTCTCGTATTCCTCGTTCCAAATGAATTTTGTATCCTTCCGAGTTAGCTGAGTTAATGGAGTAGCGATTCGAGAATACCCTTCCACGAATCTCCGATAATAACCAGCTAGGCCCAGAAAGCTACGTACTTCGGTCACCGACTTTGGTTGCTCCCAACTTTGTATTTCTTCAATCTTCGCCGGGTCGATAGATACTCCATGTTTAGACACCACATGCCCAAGGAATGCTACTTCCTCAAGCAAGAACTCGCATTTCTTCAACTTGGCATATAGCTTGTTTTCACGAAGCCTTTGGAGTACCAGCTTCAAATGGTGCTCATGATCATCATGGCTTTTATAATATATGAGAATGTCATCAATAAAGATAACAACGAACCGATCTAAATAGTCCTTGAATACTCGGTTCATCATATCCATGAAAGCCGCAGGAGCATTAGTCAATCCAAAAGACATGACTAAGAATTCATAATGCCCGTACCGAGTTCTGAAGGCAGTCTTTGGAATATCCTCAGTTCTAATCTTCAGCTGATGATATCCAGAGCGAAGATCGATCTTTGAAAATAATTGTGCTCCTTGCAACTGGTCAAACATGTCATCAATACAAGGTAGTGGATACCTATTCTTGATGATGACATGGTTCAATTCCCGATAGTCAATACAAAGTCGCATACTCCCATCTTTCTTCTTTACAAATAAAACAGGAGCACCCCAAGGAGATGTACTAGGACGAATGAAACCGATGTCCAACAACTCCTCGTAGTTGGACCTTTAACTCCCCGAAGTTCAATATAGAGCCATTTGATATGGGGTTTTAGAAATGGGCTTTGTACCAGGTTCAAGATCAATAAAGAATTCAACTTCATGTTCTGGGGGTAGACCGGGAAGTTCTTCAGGAAATACGTCAGGAAAATCAATAACAACAGGAATATTATTCAAATCTGACGTGTCTTTATTCAAATCCATAACATGGGCTAAGAAAGCTTGACATCCGTTTTTCAATAAATGAATAGCTTTATGACTTGATATGACAGCGATTGATTTTAGTAGCTTAGTTGCTTGAATTCGTACAACAGGTTGGTTAGGAATATGAAAACTAACAACCTTACGAAAACAATCAATTTTGGCATGATGAGTAGTTAACCAATCAATCCCTAAAATTACATCAAAAGAAAGTATCTTTAAAGAGATAAGGTCAACAGGTAAGGTGATGGTGCCAACTTGAATCAAATAAGATTTATAAATAGTGGATTTGATGAAAGTTTCTCCTAACGGAGTCTCCACAGATAAATCAAAGTCTAATTTCTCCGGAGTCAAGTTTAAACGTTGAGCACAAGTAGGAGAGATAAATGAATGGGTAGCACCGGTATCAAGTAAGGTATAAACTTCGCAAGAATTAATGATTAGCTTACCCATGATCACCTCGTTTGGGTTTCTCACATTTTGACCAGTCACGACAAACGCTCTTCCAGGAACCGTTGACTTTGACTTTTTTGGGACAGCCTTTTGAGTCACCGTCCCCCCTGGACTTGGTTTCTCTATCGTATAATCTCGAACGATATGTCCTTCCTTTTTTGGGACTTGTTTCCCGCACTTATAGCATATGATCGGTGGTCGTTCTCCTCCCTTGGAACCAGTTGCTGCTGGTGTTGACGTCTTCACATGGTCATTGTTAAATCTCCTCTTTTTAAAATCTCCTCCCGACTCGCTTCTTCTATTCTCATGGCCATGACTACCACCAGAGTGGTTACCATTTTTGTCCGTCTTTTTCTTTCTCCGCTGGTTATCGTTATTCTATTGACTGCTATCTCCAGTATAATCCTGGTTATGGTCCGTCGGTTGAACGTACTCGTTATCTCACTCTAATAATTGAGCCATGTTGACAACATCTGAATAGAGAGAAAATTTATGAGAAATGAGATACTGACGTATGTCGGGTTTCAAACCTCTCAGAAACATCCGCGTCATACGTTCCTCATTCTCCACCAAATGAGGTGCAAACCTGGACAACTCTGCAAACTTTGCCTCATACTGGGACACCGTCATATTATTTTGTTCTAGTCTAATAAACTCCACTTCCTTTATATGACGAATACTTTCAGGAAAGTACTTGTTATTGAACAGTTTCTGAAACGTTCTCCAAGACATGTTGAGTGCGGCTGGATGGGTACACTTCACAGATTCCCACTAGTAATCTGCCTCATTACGGAACATAAAAGTAGCGAATGGAACCTTCTGTTCTTCCGTGCATCCCAAGACATCGAATATCTTGGTAATTTGTTTTACCCACGTCTCCGCCTTAATTGGATCCGGCTTTCCCCAGAATTCTGGTGGTCCCAACTCTTTGAACTGCTTGGCCGTGACAAATCATGCGTTGTTATCATTTTCACCTGTATTTTATACACGAGTCTCCCTCGTCTGATTTTGCATGAACTGCAAAAAACTTCTTAACATCCCATCGTTTATCATCTGCTCAGTGGCGTTGTTCATAGGAGTAATATTGCCAGCCTGCTACACGTTCTCCTCATTGGTGAGTACAGGCGTCTCCATGGTCTTATTTACTCCACTGTTAACATTCTCAGTCGACATTCTCAAATACTGCCATAAAACAAGGGTTAATTAAGGAAATCAATATATCACATAATATCTCTATATATTGACCAACTAACAAATAAGCTTAGGTAGGACACACTAGCGAAGAATTTACTCGTCTCTCCCCTCCTAGTTTTATTCCCCGATCTTTGCCAGAGATCATATCCCTAAGCTCTGATACCAACTGTGTTGCCCCCAAAATAGGTATACATCACCCATTTTAGGTCGTCAATAACATGGTACAGAAACAACTACAACTTTATTAATACATCATAAAAATTGTGAGTTTAAATACAAATATTATCTTCTAGACAATATCCACACCCAAATAAATCCTCATCACAATTATTGATACATTATTTTACAAAAATGGTGAGGACTACTAAACAACTTCTAGAATCATCATTTCATACCCCGACTAGTACTCGCTACATTCTCGCCTCCTTAGAAGAAAAATAGAACAAAAAGGAAAAGGGTGAGCTCAACTAGCCCAGTAAAAAATATTATGACTAAGATAATATAGAACAAATTATCGTTAGTCTTCAACAAGGAAAAAAAATCTGATAAAATACAATAGACAACAAGTTTTAGATCAATATTCGCAGCGGAAATAATAATTCATAGAAGAGTTACGTAGAGAATGAAATCTACTATTATCTATGAATTTAAAAGTCCATCATCAATATTTTATCCCTGTAACATCAATCAATATTCATCTTGAATCAAATTTTCATCTTTGCACTACTGCCAAAGATATTCATCGATCGGTCATATTCATCTCAACACTGCTCATCTTTTGCACTACGGGCCAAAGATATTCATTATAAAATCATTTATCTTTGCACTACAGGCCAAAGATATTCAATAATATCATCATTTAGGACTGAGGATGATGAAAAATATTTTAAAGGAAACGAATCAAGTGAAACAAAAGAATAAATATCAAGGATTCGTATTTCAGCTATTTCATGTCCAAAAATAACTAATAAATAATCATAGTGAAGTAAAATTCAAGAATGATCAAAACATGGATACAATCAAAGCTAGTATCCATAATAGATATTTTGGACGAAAAGGAAAAAATTTCATTTTTTGATGAATAGTTCCGTATTAATGAATTGTGTCGTATTCGTGAATAGTGCCGTATACGTGAATAGTAACCCCGACACAAAAAGTTCCAAATTTGATTAAAAGTTCAAACCAATATTTCGGCATAATGATATTGAAAAAAATAATATCATTTAAAAAGAAAATAACATCCCTTACCTCGAAAAGATAGTACTTCTAGTTGAAACACCGGATATAGGCTATGACTTGAACTTGCACCGTATAGCAACACTCAAAGTATTAAAATACTCACAAGAATACCCTCAATATATCGAGAGAGAAAGAGAGAGAAGATTTCAGTTTCTGGTGTGATTTTCAATTCTAACGACTAACGCCCCCAAATCTATGTACCCACGGTATTCGATCTGGTGCTCACGACTAACCAATTAATATAACTCCCTCAAATCTATACACCCGTAGTATCTAATTCGGTGCTCATATCTAACTGTTTAACTACAAATATTTGATAAGATATAATTCCTATCTATCCAAGGTTCACAGTATCCCATAACAGATATTAGTTCTCATCAGAACTATTGCTGTGTTTGGATACCCTTAATTGGATGTATAGACTATATCTTGTGAATATCTCTTTCATATAAATAGTTATCTAAAATCCAGAGTATCAACAATAACATGATCCGTCCATATTGCCAATACCCTCACTCAGATGTATAGTTCCTAATGATACCGTACTAGTTTAATAATATTGTTAACTCATCTAAGAATGTAAATGTAACACGATTATGAAAACAAAAGATGATATTATATTTCATATAAAAGGTTCGGTTACATGGTTCTCAATATAGAGTTCTTTATTATAAAAGTCTTACGAGACTTACATTACACTAGATAGTAATTTAGAACTAATCTAAACATGGCCTCTTTCCATTATTGGTTCCAAACGTGCCACGATTACCATCTAATACTGCAAAGGAAATTATTTGCAAGAATGAGCTATGACATGCTCAACAAGTTTATATTCATAAACACAATGTTTGATTTGAAGAAACGATAGTTCAACAACCTTACTCAACTAATGGTTGATGACCATTACTGGATTTTTTATATCAACCATTTCTATCAGTCACAAACTTAGAAATATGTTTAGTTCATATATGAGATATGGGATCAACCTATTCGGTATCCTAGGAGTATGCATATCATCCTAATCTTTCCCGTGTACACATAGTGTCAGTTTGTTGACACAATATAAGTCCCCTCAAGGGAAATTTCAACTCTGCTGCCTTTTAGCCTCAAAGCACTTCACTCCAAGACATTATTCCAAGATTGGGCAACATGCTTAACTCCATTTCCTTTCCATCATCAATCCATCATAGCTTTGAACATGAATTAGCTCAAATAACACCAAGGAAGTTTCCAATACTAAAACTGCAAAACAAAGCACAAAGGCATAAAAATCTATACAAAAACATGAGATTAAGCACAAATTCAAGTCAGTTAATATCCAAATAAGTGGTTATAAAACCACTTATCAAATACCCCCAAACTTAAATTGTTGCTTGCCCTCAAGCAACTAAAGCAAAACCAAATCAAAATGCATTGTAGAAACTAACATATATGCATCCTATATTATCATGAGCTTGAATCCAATAGTCAGCCAGAAATGAAATTCAATTGCAATGCCTCAGAAAAACTCCAAGATAATCAAAACGAAAATCAACCCAAGACAAGATCATAATGCACAACACCTTGCAAATCTAAATCTGTCCGCACTAATATAATGTGTGAATGTGAAGAAACCACTAAACATACTATTGAACAAATGTTTCACATACTATGCTTCTTAGAGGGAAAAAATAGTTTTAACTCAAGATAAGCAGTAAATCAAACCAATTCTAACCAAGACCATGTATTACTTAAGTTTAGTGTCAACATGGAAATTTATGCCTTTATTTACTCACGAGGGTGATTTCTGCACTTTTTTACGGTGCTTAAAGTGAGTGCATTTTACGCTCCATCTCACTTTCTATTCCCATTTAAATGAGTGCGTTTTACGCTCCATCTCGCTTTCCATTTTTTCATTTAACGAGTGCGTTTTAACGCTCCATCTCGCTCATTTTTATTTGTTTTTATTTATGCATAACACTGAATTCCCCCAAACTTAAGCTTTTAATAGTTCTAGCTATCACTAGATGAAGTACTCACATTCCTTCATTAAAACAAAGACTTCCCACCAGAAGGCAAATATATGAAAATTTAAACTCAACATATCATAATGGTTACTCAGAAGTGCTAACCGGTTATATCAGATTCAGGAAGATAAGGATTTATATAATGATATGACATCACAGCCAAGCTTAAGTCTCAAATCAATTAAAAAATCAAGTAGTTTTAATTTCATCACAGGCCAACTAAATAACACATCAACTAACACTGGATTCATGCAGTTACAAAATGCAACATTTTTTTTAAACATAATTACTCAACAGAATGCAACACTTCCTAACACAATCAACTAAAATAGGACAAAATGCAATATGACATGACATATACTAAATGCAACTAAATGCAACAACTAAACCTAGTACCCCCAAACTTAAAAACTATAATGTCCTCATTCGAGATAAAAGGTAAACGAAAACTCCCCTAGCTGTCATCCTCATCACCATCCTCCTCTTGCTCAGGTGGAGTGTCTGGAGGTGGATAAGGAGTAGCTGTCCCATACGTCGGGAATTGAACCCATGCCCCCAGCTGGCTAAAGGCATTTGATAGGATTCTAGAAAATTCGGCAGTGTAAGCTTGGAAGTTCGTTTGCATCGCATCCATCCTTCTTTGGAAGCGGCGAATGTCACGATCCTGCTTGCCTAGAGGTGGCCTAGCTGAATACGAGGCAGCAGTGTCCTCTTATTCATCTTCTTCTTCACTTTCTGACTCCTCCTCAGGCTTGATAAACCCCAAGCCCCAGGGGTGAGACTCTGCACCATTCGAAATAGTGTATTTCTGAACAGTTGTATGGTCAATATCTCTCATCGGCATCTGAAGAGCCTCAGAATCCCAATCAAGTCCCACCGTCAAGCACAGTCGAGTAATAAGAGAAGCGTGTGGTATGCCCCCTGAAGTACTTCCTCTCATGTATTTCAGCATTGACTGATTTGTGATATGCCCGATGTCAATTAATTTCATCTTCAGAATGCCATATAGCAATATAGCTCTGTCAGTCGTGACATCTGCATGATGGCTCGTGGGGAGTATGTTTGTACATATGAAGCTATACCATACCTTGGTCAGCACGTTTCTATTGTTATCCCCGCTCTCATGCTCACTGCTTGATGAAGGAGATGGAGTTCTAATTCGCTTGGGTGCCATGACTTTTATGAAAGTATTCTCTTGGATGCCACTGAACCCTTCAATGAACCCCAAACTCTGTCAATTCTGTCTCAACCACTGAAGTACACTCAACAGATTACCAAACTCTATTTCTTTTCTGATACTGAATTCTCGAATGTACACCCTTAACCCTTTCGGACCTTTAATCAAACACCCTCTATACACCACTGCAAGAAATGAGGAGCTAGGGTTCGGTTGAGAGGGAGAGTGGTGATGAGATTTTGGTAGGAATGGATTGGTGGATAAGATTGTTAGTGGTAATGCAACCCTAACCTCTTATTGGAATTCGCTGGAACAGGTGGTGTGCAGACCCGATTCACTTGACTTCTCACAATGTTCGAAAGTTGCTAGAAGAATGAAGAACTATGGTTTAACATGGGAGAAGAGACTAGTGATGGATGAAATCAACAATGGATATGTAGACTAGAATCAAGGGTTTGATTTAGGGCTCTTGGATGTTCGGGTTTTTTTGTTAGAGATAAGGAGTTTGACAGTTTTGAAATTTTAAGGAGATGTAGAAGGCGTGGTTGTTCCTGATCCTTAAGCTGATTTAAAAAAAACCCACATAAGCTTGGGCGTAGCTGCGCTATATTTGGTTGAGAATGGGGCGCAGCTGCGTTGTGTTAAGTCTGGCAGTATCATGTGGCGCAGCTGCGCTTGGTTTGGCCTGTGATGGGGCACAGCTGCGCAGCCCTGGACCTGGTTCTGACTCACTGCTTGCTATGACTTGATCCTTGGACTACAAATTTTTCTGTTTAGTCGTTTTACCGATCAATATATGCGTGCAAGTATACACGTTCAACATGTAATAAAGAGTAAGTAAAGTATCATTCCCACGGAGAATTAACTAATAAAGTTCACCAAGCACTAGCACATAACCATTTCAGTCTTATTTAAACGAATGAAATTATATTTTATATTTAAACTATGAACTTAAATAAACCTAACTATTCCTAGAGTGAGATTAGATAATGAAGACCTGAGATCACAACTTCATCTATTGACTCATTCAAATCCATACATTTCATGTTAAACCAAATTAATTATACCTATTTGTTAGTCAAGAACACGAAAGTAAAGTATAGCCATCTCTCAATGTACTATATCCATATCACATATAATCCACAGTTGATAGAATACACATGAACACCCACATTACCTAAACTACTATATGTCTATGTGATTTACAAATAATTAGGGTTTAAACACACGTTTTTAATTGACTATGAATGGTGTCTCGGTATATGTCTATCCGAAACACAAAGCATACATCCCATCACAATATATAATATAAAATCAAAAGCTATTAAGATCAGATCCAAACCCATACTTCATCTCTCAAGTCCATATGAATTATCGCATTATTGATGGCCAATCAACTAAGAAAGCAAGCATGAATCTTAATAGACAATCCCATAGAAATCAATAAAGCTAACAATGAAATATATCAGATTAAACTAATCCATAGACTCCACTACAATCTAAGAATAGAATTTAAATCATAATTGAATTAATGTTATCATCGACATATTGAAAAACACATCATGAGATACAATTACGAATCAAAGAGAGAAAAAGAATAGAGAATTGTAATCTGTTCTCCTGATCCAAGAGTGAATCCCCAATGCTACCCATTTGCTTTAAGTCTCCACATTAATCAAATCTAGAAAACATCTACACTAATCTACTCTACTCTATTATTGAAAATCAAAGATAGAAAGCAACAATAGTTCCTCCATCCCCCAAGGGGTAGAATGCGTTTTTCTACTGCTCATAGGTCTAATATATTCAAAGTCCTAGTCGTAACATTCTTCTCCAAGCCATCACTCTGTTAGATCGAGCAACTAAAAGCACAAAGGCATAAAAATCTATACAAAAACATGGGATTAAGCACAAATTCAAGTCAGTTAATATCCAAATAAGTATTTATAAAACCACTTATCAGTATCTCCAATTATCTTTGATAGACGAAAGGCGAACCGCGACATCTTCTATGGTCAATTATATCAGCAAAGGATCGCACGATTCTACAACAGAAAAGTCCGACTGCGGCAGTTCAAACAACATGACTTGGTTTTGAAGAAGATCATTAACAACCAAGATCAATCTAAGGGAAAATTCGCTCCTAACTAGGAAGAACAGTTTGTTGTCAAGGAAGTATTGACATGAGGTGCTCTCAGACTACAGGAAGTGGATCGCGATGAATTTCCATAACTTATCAACTCGGACACCGTGAAACGGTACTATGTCTGAAGTTACCATCAAACAAACATCTTGGTATTGATCATCCAATTACCAGTCATTCCGATTTTTAACCCTCTTTTCACAAACTATTATGCCCCTCAGGGAAACATACACTTCAAACCAGTAGCCTAGTTTTACCTCACTTGGAATCAGCAGCCTGGTTCCACTTCGTTTCAAACCTTCATACAATTTTGGTTATCCTACACACAGAATTGAACCTTTCACACCTGCAGTTTATCCCAAATACGGGATTAAACTATTCTACGCTTGAAGTTTATCCTGAAAATAGGATCAAACTTTTTCCACATCTGCAGTTTGTCCCCATTATGGGATCAAACTTTCTTCTCCCCATGATATAGATCGCTGCATGCGGATTCACACTTCTCTTTGGCTGGGATTCATCCTGAGGGGCGAACTACATCGACCTGATCTCCTCTTCAATAGGAGTACGTAGGCAACCATATTTTATATGGCCCGATCGCAATAAACAAAAAAACAACAAAAACATTTCTGCCCTTTCTCTACAAAAACAAAAACAACAAAAACATTTCTACACCTTTCTGCCTTTCACGTTCATCGTTAAACCTCTTACACCAGGTTCAAACTACACAGACTTGATCTCCTCTTCAATAGGAGTACGTAGGCAGCCATTTATGGTTCAGTCTAACCCCTACCAGAACAAAAATACTTGTCACATGGTACTAGGATCAACCTTCAATCCACCACATTTCATTGGCTTCAGACCAAGGGGATGGAATTACCCAACCTCTCCTCACAAATAGGAGATTTGGTGACCATCTAAGTTGCGGTTGTGCCTCAAAGAGCAATACCAATCCAAAAAAGATGGAATTAACAAGGCTTCTCACAAATAGAAGTACTGGCGACCATCTATGGTGCGGTCAATCTCAGAGAGGAAAAGCCACATTCTTCTCCACATTTCCATACAGATACCAGTCCCAAGACACCAAAGATGGTAGGGATTCATACAGATCAATGATCCACTTTGAGAGATCCTGCGATGGCTCAATGTCCACATATCGAGGATAAGTCCAGAATGCATTAGGATCACAAGGCCTTGAAGAAATAGGAAAATATCAAGCAAATATCATGGTACAACTGAAAGGGAAGTAAATAAAAATATATTTCTCCGCCATATATACTACTGTTTGATATATACATCTATGTTGTACATGACAAAATGGCTAAGCTAGTCTGTGCAAGAAAATACAAAGCTATCTACAGATCTGTGTGTATACGAACTATCAGATCTAACATAGCATCCCTCTCCGAAGACGGAGGTAAAGCTGCAAGCTCCTACCCAAGGGTATCTACATGAGCTAATAGATCTGAGGCTAACTACAAGATGGTCTGATGCTCATCAATGTATGCACTAATATTAGCAAAAGAGGCAGTCATCTGGGATCTCACAGAGGTACTATCTGCGATGGCCACATCCCTAGCAGATAGGGCGGCATCCTGCTCCACGATCAATGCATCCCTGGCTGATATAGCCTCATCCCTCTCTAACAGAGTGGTGTCTCTCCCATCAAGAGTTGTCAACATCGCGGCCCTAGCCCGATCTCTCTCATAGGTCATCAGATGTAAGCTCTGCTCCAAATGTTGTGTCGAATACTGAGTAATAGTGGCACTCGGGGTGGGAGAATCCATCACAAATGCTAGCAGCCCAGCAGTTAAGTCCCCATCGATTGGAATGTCAGCCTCCTCCATAGGCTCCTCATCGTCGGACTCAATACCCTGCACACTCTGTAGAATAACCCAGATGGCTGACAGAAAACTCAGCTAGCTCTCGCTGATCCCAACAGGCATACAACCTGGATCTGCCCGCAGATGATAAGTGGAGAGAAGCGGAACGCTGAATCACTGCCCCCTCATATAGGTGGAAATCCTAAAACTGGTCAAACAGACACATCACAACCAGTGGGTGGTAGGTGATCATCCATCTCAAACCTGCTAGAGGTAGATAATCCATGTCTGGAGCATGAGTAATGAAGCTGTAGGGTGAGCTAAGTCCTGTACACGATAATATAGTGAATGGATCTCCAATCCCTGCTAGAAAAGCTGACCAAGACGCAACATCTATACACTCCGCAGGCTGGAAGGAGTACGACATCGCTATATCATGGGTGAAACAATATCCATGCCATCTGAATGTGCCAATCGGTCCCAAGTGTGACATAAACCACACGTACAGCATGACCGAGCTATCTATGAATACTCCTGCCGGATAAGTGCAACAGTATGTAGTAGACCTCAGTGTCTTTGCGACAATCATCGGTACGATGGTATGACCCTCCCTGTGAGCTCTCACTGCCATAACGACCCCGATGTCCAGCTTATCCATGTATCATGGCCTGTAGACGTATGACAATACGCACAACATCAGTATATCTACTCTAGATAAACGCCATTGATCCTCCGGTGTGGTGAAATCCCTACAATGTCGTACATAACTATCCTTAGAGCCAAATCTGTCAATCAGAAAACGCTGGGATATCACGTGGCTGGATGTAATCTCGTCCTGTACCACTCTGTGCCCCAAGCCGATGAGGGTCATGAACTGCCTACTCATATCCCCAATCGCTATCTACACGCAAGGTTTGTCCAGTGGCAGCATCGCCAATCGTGCATACTCCTCCAGAGTAGGAGCCAACTCTCGGGTGCCAAACCGAAAAACCTATTTGTCTGGTACCTAGTGTTCTAGCATACCGTCTATGAACCCTATGGGAACCTAAAACATCAACAAGGTCATAGTATGTTGCAACAAATGATCTACAGTCACCCTATCTGGTGGTGACATACTATTATACCATAAGCGCATACCAGATGCCACCAAACATGGTGGGGTATGATCAATACGACTAAATGTCGAAGAAGACATCTATACGGGCCGTGTCATAAGACCATCTAGGGGTCAATGCTGAATATATCTAGATATATACGCATATGCATAACATAATAACATGCATGATACAATAGATGACAATATGATATAGGGAATGGAAAATGTACATACATTCCTAAGTATATCATCATCTAATACATCTCTGTACAGTTAAAATACAGGGAAATGGGGCGAAGCTACCCAACATCTCAACAGAGGCCTATCAAAAGATATAGCGAGAATGGGGCGAAGCTACCCAGCAGCTAACAAAGGCCTATCAAACAAGAAATATATATCAGAAGAAATCAATGGTATCGATGTCCACATCGTCGATCCTGTCCACCTGATGTAACTCCTCCTGAGTCACTGGATCTCTATCGACAGGGATGTCAGGCCTATACAAAGGAGGATCTGAATCGGCAAAGCCATATGGGTCACCTGAGGGGCCAGCGCCAGAGCTGGAAGGATCATAAGTATCTGGCTCTAAAGGATCTCTACCCAAATACCGGATAAAGAAATGTGCCCGGTCCACCTGCCGGGTTAAACTGTTAATCTATGTCACATGAGTCGAATCTCTAACACAGGCTAGCCAATCAGTCATCATCACGGATCCTGGAACCATATCCCCTATAAACAGTGTGGCGTGGGTCTGAGCTCCAATGGTACGAGGGGACCACCAATGCTTGAACTTCTCCTAAGTATAGGGGCCCTCTAATAATGTGTAATCGTCAATCACAAACAACGGGATACCAGTGACGGGTGACTGTGAAACAGGCCAATAACGCCTGGCATGAGGCAAGATCGGCATGCGAATCTCTCCTGTAGTGCTCCTGATAACACGCTCTCCTAAGTAGAGCTCCCATCCTCCATCTGTAAAGAGAGGAATCCTGTGGGTGGACATAACATACTCAACTCCAGTCGGGTATATATCCGTCTTCAAACCCAACACTCAAGTGCTCCCCAGAATAGGGAACCCATGTGATGATATCCGCTGTCAACAACTTCAGCTGTAGGCGACAATGGGTGAAACCCTCAGCAACAAGGACCTCCGCTAGTATAGAATGATGCCATCTTCGTCCTCATGGATAGGTGTCTAAACCTAACACGCTCACAGGATGCAAACATGGAAGCCTCTCATAGGCCCAAAACTGCCAAAACAAAGGCAAACATCTGCTGTCAGTCAACACTCTTAACCTGCACATAGGAAAAGACAAGAGAAATACTCACCAGCAGAAACGGGTAGAATCCTAACCAAGCCTTGGTCAAACCCTGCGATCGCATTCGCATTCCCCTGAGGAAGTAGGCAAAGGTGTAAGAACCCCAATCATAGCCTCCTATATGGTCCACCTGTCAAGTGGCGCTGATCAAAACGAAGGACACCGTAGAAGAGTTATCTGCTATGAAGCAGCCCCTAATGATCATCAGGAACAATCGCCGAAGAATGCGGTCCCTGACTCTCACATCATCGGGTATAGGCTCACTCAACAGCCCGCTCATAGCATCTATGCTCAAAAGACTGTGACGCATACCCCCGCTTGAGCGCCTTTCATTGAACTCCTAACAAGGATCTGACGGCAGTAGGGGTAATATCCGCCGTGCAAGGCACTAGATCCCCTCCAAACTCCATACCTGTGATAAATCGCCAATCCATCGGCGTCATCATCACCTCAAAGTCCAGCAAATGGAGTGACTGAGTCTGGTGAAACCGGTAGCTTTCGAGACAATGCCCCGAGGTAACCCTGTGGACAACGATCGAGGTTCCCCGCTCCTGCCAGACGTGTTCCCGTAGGGAATTGCAGTATTCAAGTGGCGAACCCGGATCTTCTAGGTGACTTGAGTAGGTATCCTTCAGTATACCTGCACGCAAATGAGGTATGAAGTTAGATCTTTAATCTTCCTTATTTCCTATTGATGAGGAGTCAAGCACTACTACAAAATAGTTTGCAGAAAAAACGTTGTGGTTTCAGTCAGAAAAACATCGTGGTTAAGGGTGTCATCTATTTGACACCCTTACACAATGTTTTTAAAACGTTGTAGTTAAGCACATTACACAACGTTTTTTAAGAAAAAAACGTTGTAGATTTGTTTTTCTTAAATTAGCAGATGCTTAAAAACGTTGTAGAAGGTATGATTCCACAACGTTTTCTGGATAAAAATGTTGTAGTTTAATATATCAGACAACGTTTAGGCATATTTACACAACATTTTTAAAATGTTGTAGATAAAAAAAAAAGAAAAAAAAAAGGTTGTGGTTCACCTTTATTACCAATTACAAATAATATTACTATTCATACATCTCAAATTCAAAATATACGAATTACAAAAAATATTACAAGAGAACAAAACCTGAGAAACATAAAATACAAAATATTAATGCATGCTTCTGTGCTTAGAACATTATTTGCACCAATTCTAAGAAAAAGAATAATAAAATTCTTGAACCTAAATATAATAGCCTTTAAAACCAACTTCAAATTTCTAAGTTCTACCCATAGTTCTACTTCCTTAGAGAAGACATGCATTATGTTACCAAACTTGAAGAGACAAGATTCCCACTCCCTTCCCGCACCCAAATTTTGGCGATTCATGTGTAACATTATTAGAGAAGTTAAAACCGAAATGAGTTAACATTGTTGCTATCACGAGGAAGATGATGTTCTTTGAGGGATGTGGGATCTTTTTTCTTTAACCGAACTACGAACTCTTAACACTATATAATAGAGTATGGAGCACACATTACAACACATACATATTTACCAAATGCGTAGAAAAATGATTTGTATTGACAATCATATAGAGTTCAAAAATTTTGACCAGAATTTTTCCAATTACGGTCGAGGATCTCGGGAGAATCCACAACCCCGCCAAATACAAAGAATAAGAATGTCACTTAACCGACCTGATGAAAAATGGCACGGAAAATAATGACTTTTGAGAAAAATAGGATAAGCATGTTTAAGACAGAACATTACGATTGGCAAGCATAAATACCTTTTGTTTCAGGGAAACTCTGTCCAATTTTATAATGCTTGTAAGGACAGTGTAAAATATGAAGGTGTCATAAGGGAAAAGTTCATAAGTCGTGAAAGTTGAGATAGAATCAAGGAAGGGAAAAGTTAAGGGAAAAGTTCATAAGCCGACACTGTGGAAGCAATGCCTCCGGCAATGCACACTACTACTTCAAGTAGAGGCAATTCTACAGGGACAACAATGCATGAACATAAACACTGACATCAAATAAGTGCATGCATTCTTCAAGTCAATCAACATATATGTAGGCATATTGTAATAACTCGAGATTTTCTATATAAAATAAATAAGAAATTTTGCGTATAAATTTTTTTTTTTATTTAATGACGAGACTAAGTGTCAAGTAAAGTGAACGATAAATGCGAATACATTTATTACTTGAAAAATTAGAAATAATTTTGGAATTATTAATTACCACAAATTATATGATAATAAATTTCTGTAAGCCGAAATATTTTTATTAATTATTTTCCATGAAAACATGATTGGAAATAATATATGAAGTGATAATTAGATTTATATAATAAATATTTTATTATATGAATTGTTCAGAATATTTAAGTTAATTATTTTAACTTGATTATTGATGTTGTGTACGAAGAATAAGTCAGACATGAGATCCAAACCCTGGATTGGGATTGTGATCAAGAGATGAGAATAATAATATTATATTATTTATATAATGATTTTACTGATACCATAATTATGTCTTTGGGTATAAAGACAGATAATATTGAGCAATGACGACTACCAATTAGGTCACAGCATATTACCGTCTTTGTGAAACCCTAATTATTAAACTCGGTTATGGGATATTTCGAGTAGTGACTGTGGTATCCGGGAAATTCTTTGTGAATAAGAATATCGGTAATTAGAAGAAACCCTAATTATCACAGACGTCGATAATTAGGACAAACCCTAATTATTATAACCCTAACAGGTTGAAATTAGAAATCAGAATTTAATCGTGTTAGTAACATACACGTATAATTAAAGAACCACTAATGGTCAATTAGAAACCCTAATTGATGACGTTCATAAACCCTAATTTTAATTAAGGGTTTAATTTTGATGTTATTGTATAAGTGTTTTAATTTATCAAAGGATAGAAGTTAATTGGTAAATTATAAGAATTAAATCTAGTGATTAAATATTACATTTAATTGCCTTGTACAAGATTGCCCATACACTCTTAAACAACGCCCAACCATCACCCATAACAAATCAGAAGCAAGAATCAAGAATTTTTGGCAAAAAGGGTATAAGAACACTAAACCTAGAAATCCTTTGATTCGATGTTATTTGATACAATTGATTGTTTAAAGTTGTGTAATAGAATGTTAATTGATGATATGGGTTGATAAATCAAAGACCCATAACATCAAAGTGCACTAATTTGAAGATTTAAGCAAGTTGGAAAAACCGAATTACGTTATTTTTTCAAAGAATGTCGAGGCCATAACTCTTTGCTCGATCATGAGTTTTGTTCTTCAAAAGTTGTTATGTGTAGCCTGATATGTGGTCTTTAATCTGCAAAAAGAATCAAGTCCATATCATGTATAGATTAGAAGTTATAGATGGTCAAACATGGTTGACCGATCATGATAAACTGTTTTTGGGCAGTCTGTAATGGGGGCATTCTCGTCCACTTTTGTGATTTAAAAGGTCTGGACTTTTGATATGTTGTAGTGCACTGAGTTAGGAAGCCATAGGCTTTGGAATGACCTCATTCTGACCTCGGATGAGGGAATTACGGTGATTGGAAGGAAATGTGTCAAAACTGAAAGTAAGCAGCGGGATGTGCTATTCGGGACACTGTTTTGATCAGTTAATGTTTTCAAAACCTTCTGGGCTTTTGGTATGTTATAGTACACCGAATAAGCTTTCCATAGACTCCGAAACGGACTAAATCCGATATCGGAGGAGCGAGTTATGACATTTCAAAGTAGTAGTGTCAAAACTTCCCAACAAATGCGGTGCAGTCCATTTGAATGGAATTTCTGGACTGATGTGTTTGGAATTTGGAAATGGTCAAAGAATAAAAGTTGTAGCCCCAGAAGTTAGCTTCGCGTGGGCTCAAGAATCGCTCAAAAATGTTTTAAAATGAAAGAGTTATGACTGTTTTATCGGAAGAGGGTAAAGCTGAAACGAGATTAAAAACTGTTATGAACGTCCACTTTTGACGCACTGTTTGGGCTACCTAATGAACCCGAATTGGGTAATTCGTATTTTTTAAAAATAGTCTTACATACCATGTATAACATATCCAAAAATCAGATTAATCGGAGTTATGAGCAATGCGTTAGAAAATCGCAAAGTGAGCTATTGAAAAATTAGTATAAACCAAGTCCCACATCGACTAAGTTGAGAACTTCACCATTTTCTAAACTTATAAATAGAAGGGCTTGGCCTTTGTTTCATTCACCAACAATAAGGCCTCCAATTTTTTTGAGAAAGGCTTTGTTGTGGGAGAACTTTTATAAAGATCTCCTTAGTTAAATTTTGGGCGTGGAAGTGCGTATTCGATCTGTGGAATTGTGATATTTTGCATATTTCTTATTTAATTTTGTAATGTTATTATTTTTAATTGTTAGTTAAAGTTTCAATTTTTGAAGTTTAGTTAGTGTTGTTAATAAACTAGTTAGTTTACTATGTTTATTTTGGCTTAGAATTGGTTATGTAAATGAGTTATTTGTGATGACTTTTAATATTTTGTGATGAATTTCATTAATTAATTATTATTAATGATATTAAAGTTATTTAATGATTATATTAAATAATTTAGTTTAAAAATGATTTTAATATTATAAAAATCATTTTAAATGAAAATAAGGTATTTAAAAATATTTTAAGTTATAAAATATAACTTTTAATATTTAAATGATAATTTTATTAATAATTAAATATTAATGATATTAAGATAATATTAATGATATTTAGTTTATTTAATGATTAATATTAAATAAATAGTTTAAAAATGGTTTTACTTATTTAAAACCATTTAAAGAGGATATTAAGGATTTAAAAATATTTTAAGTTATAATTAATGACTTTTAATATTTGGATAAATAGTACATTAATATTTAAATATTAATGGTAATTATTTGGGTAATATAAATGTTTTAAAAATAGTTTGAGTTATTATAAATAACTTTTATATTTTGCAATGGTTTCATTAATAGTTTAGTATTAATTAAACTATTAATAATAATGGAATTGTTTAATGTTTAAATCATTTAATTATGATTCCGATATTTGAAAGTTATAAATTTACCAAACTAGTTGACTTGAGAACCCGATTATGAAGTTCGAATTTGAAGAAGAACACCTATAGTATGATTATATCACTATAGGCCCTTTAGTGATGATTTGAATTATTTTAAATTTTTCAATTTCGAAATTGCGAAAATGATTAAAAATAAGATGTCCGATATTTACGAAGTTGAGGTATAGAATAAGAGTCTTAGACTAAAAGATTTACCCGATAAAGTCGCCGAGACGCCGACAAATGTTTAACCTTATAAAAGAAAGAAAAGGCTACTGTAAGAGCATGGATGAGATATTTGAAAAATGTATAAAAATATTTCAAGTATAGAATAGGAACTAAAAGTATGATCACTTTGATTATGTGATTAGACTGTGTGCTGACTATAATAGACAGTGCTATATGTTAAGATATATTGTTCTAATCGAACGAATGATCTGATTATTGATAGGTTGTGATAAAGAGATAAAACCTAAGTTGAGATTTGTAATCATTGAATCAAGCAAGTATCCTACCTTTGCATTTCCTTTTATGCAATGGACATGAGTAAGAAGTTTGTAATTATTCTATCCCCGCATGCATGATTATGTACTCTTTGATTATCGACATGTTAGCTCGGATATATATTACATTCATTGATTTCTATAAATGGTTATACAAGTGTCCCCACTTGGATAATCATGGCATTTGTTCACATGTTGATACACCTTTGTCAATTACCCGTATATATATGTTGAATTACATATTATTGTTGAGCAAGATTAAAAGCCTTCGGGTTTGGAACCAGGCATGTATGAACATCCCTATATGGGAAGATTTTTGCGCAAGGCGGATAGAGTGAGCGATGAATTTCGTTCAAGTTATGTAGTATTAATCAATACATGGTACAATCTGGTGATCACCCTCCGCGTGTCGTAAGTTATGACGGTTTGAGGATAGAATTCCGCTAAACCTTTTGAAAATGAAAAGAATGTTCATAGTATATTTCTTAAACCCTATTCAAGGGTAGAGCCGAGCCAAATTTAAAGAATTTGAAAGAGAGTTGTTATGTGAATTTTTTATCAGTACAGATTACTTCACAACTTTCAATTCGTTGTAGAAGTGTTATGTAAAGAGAATACTTATATTCTTTCAGCTTATATATAATTACTATTACTTGTTGGGCACTTAAATGCTCATCCTTGCTTAAATTAAATGTTTTCGATTATGTATGAGCAACTTTCAAGGCCTGTACGCGAACAAAGGAAAAAGGAAAGTCGATCGAATAAGTGTGTATTATGAGTTAATGGTTATAGTTGTATTGGTATCTATTCAAGTATTGTAAGGAATGTATTTGAAGGTCGTGCACTGGGAAGTAAACTTTGATGTATGTAAATTAAGTTCGAATGTATTATTATTTAGTATTATTCAAACTTAAAGAAATAGTATCGTGGAGAACCGAAGTTCGGGTTTCAAGTACGGATTTGGGGTAAATCACGAGGTTGGTATCAAAGTCGTTGGTTATGAAGCTTAGGTAGGAATACCGAGACTAATAACCACAATGATTAGGATAAGTATTAACTAATATAGAGTTAGTTGGTCGATAAGATTCAAAGATGAATCTCTCTACGAGTGTAAAAGCAGCAGAGTTCCCTAACTCGATTATAAAGTTAAATAGTAGTGGGGAATAGATTGAGTCTAAAAAAGACCGAAAGTGCGATTATGAGAGATCGTAAAATAAAACGATCAAGATATAGAACTAAATCGTAATATATACGATGAGATCACCCGTGATCCGATAAGGCTATGACATGACGTAAGGAATCAATCGATGATTGGAAAGTTTACAAAGAAGATTGTCGTGTATGAATTGTACTATCAATTGGTACAGATCCGTAAGAGAATTATAAATACTGAATTAAATTCGTATGGAGAATGGGGTTAGTGTTAGATGGGGATTCAATTGAGGACTCATGTCGCAAATTGAGTTGTATAATTCTTCGTATGGGATTTGAATTGTACTTGGTGTAAAACCACTTAGTTTTCGGTAATCGATAATCATTGAAATGTACGTGTCGCGCTATTTATTGTTATATGCACATTAAGATGAAGACTCCATTCTCGTGTGTATAATGTAGATAGGTCATAGATAGAGAATATAAGATTAAGTTCGAAGTTCTTAAAACTCATACCTATGAGACATTCTTGACTCATAATTATATGAAATGTTTATGAACCCCTCAAATGAATGGACGCCAAAGGTCCGACTGTGATAAGTTCTTAAACTCATATGATTGTGGCAATTTATGAACTTATAAGTGTGGTTTGATGAACTGGGTATAGTTTTTGTGAATGGAGTGTTATGGATTACGAGGAATGATAGATTGTTAAGTAAATGATTTTTAGTGAAGGTGTTAGGTTTTCCTAAACTCCTAGCTATGCTAAACTTCAAAATTTTTACATCAAGCTAAACACGCATACTATGTGCTTTTGAAAACAAAAATGTAGACTCAGTAATCATTTTTGAAACGGTTTAAAGTACGGTCTATGCTACTTATTTTGGCTAGACGCAAATGATTTGAAATATCAAAATTTGTTTTTAATTAGCAATCATGTACCTTGTAACCTGGTGCAGAGATGATAAAAATGTGATGGAGTTGTAAATACAGGAATACTTAGTGTGAATTTGACCTGAAGTCGTCGTTCTACTATTGTATGATGTGTTATGACAAAGTCATACAATGACGGCATCCTCAACGGATTGTTAATACAGTACGTCATCATGACGTCATTCTCGAAAATGTTTTCAAAATGTTTAATTTGCCAACGGGGTTTGGCTACATCTAAATAATTCGATTGAATTGAATTATTGATATGAGTCTATGCTATTTGAATCAGCTAGACTAATGTTTATGAAAACTCTAAGTGTTCATTGAAAGAAATTTCCCGAACCAAATTGTTTGGTGCGGAATCCTATGATAAGACTGAGGTGAACAATGTTGTTTGGATAAATGATCCAATCTAATGGCGTAAATATTCGCTAGGAATGATTAATACGTTATGCATGACGTAGGGGTACAATAGACTAATCACCTAAAGTACTATTAATGGTAGTTTACCTTCTTTGTGATTGTAAACATACTGTAATGTTTTTATGGTATGAATACCGTTAAAACTATGTGTTCATGGTCTATATGACCCCTCAGCACAATTTGAAAACTTTTACTCTTGTGAGAGGTGTATTGGGTAGCATGTGATGATATGTGTGAATGTTGTAAGCACAGATAGAGTTAGCCGAGTTATGAGGGAGGTTGGAGCAGAGGGAGATATTCAGATAAGACAGTTGAAGGTTGAAATAGAAGTCAAAGACACCAGATACATACCTTAGACCAGGCTTTAGTCATCACCTTCATGCGATTCGATGCAGAGTGGATGGAGCTGCCTTTCGGCAGAGATAGGTGTTGATGAGAATTGAATAAATTTATCATCAATCAAAATAAGATATATAGAACTCTTGATTGCTGTGTATATATACTATATGTTAATCAGGGTAACTTATGTATGTAGATGTCTGGTGAGAAAGATATGTGGAATAAGAAGGATCAGATCTATACCCCCGAGCTAATATCAAGGCCAATAGCTGAAATAGAAGCTCACTAGGAACCCAAATCAGACGAGGTGGCTATAGTGGAAAACGAACATCGATCCGTAAATGTTGGATATGATGATAGTAATTCGGACACTAAAGTTCAAGCCGCCAAGCATCAACGGAGGTGCGAGATCCGGAGAACAAGGTTTCTTCATTGGAAAGGTTGTGGGAGATAGAAAAGTTGATGCGTCAGGCGTTAATGGAAACAATGGAAGAGCAGGATAAGCTCAAAATCCAAATTGACCAGATGGAGCCTCAAGCGACTCATCGTGTGCAGCTCCGAGAGGTAAGGAAAAAAAAACAAAGAAGAAAGGTAGAAGATCCTGACTTAGGAAAACCTGATAAGAAGAAAGGGAAGAAGATATGTTATATTTGCGGCCGTGAGGGATATACCTCTCCTCGTTGCCCCGACTATAAGAAAGGTGGATGTTTTAATTGTGGGATGGAAGGACATCGATCGAATGAATGTCCGAGAAAAAAGGCTTGGTAAATAAGTGGTATGGGTTATGTTGTGTGTGTGATAAGTAATGAACTATTTTCAACTTTTATGTTGGTCAAGATTTTAAATCCCGACTTTCGTAGTCACAAAGGGATAGCTGTTGACTTAAAGCAGGATGTGTTGTGTAAATATTCGATAAATGAATATGAATCTAAGATTGAGAAATGAAACGAGTTTAATACATTAATCTTATGCAATAAGGTTTAAAATGTAAGGGTATAATTTATGGTTTTATTTAACCAGATAATGCCGCCAAGACGTCAAACTCGAAACCAAAGGATAGAAGAATCTACTAATGCTGGGGAACGACAGCCAGAACTGATGCAAAACTTTGCAAACATGGTAGCTCAGGCTATGCAGCAGGGAACACCAGTTGCAAGAAACCAGCCAGACAATCGCTTGGTAAAATTCAAAGACTTCAAAGCCATAGGACCACCAGAATTCAGAGGATCAGCTGACCCTATAGAAGCCCAGACTTGGGTGAACGAGATAGAGAAGGCGATCGTAATCGCTAAAGTAGATGAGGGGCAAAAGATCGCTTTTGCCACTTATATGATGAAAGGGGAAGCTAACTTTTGGTGGGAGGCAAATAAGACTCGGGCAGGAAAAGAAGAAATTACTTGGGATAGGTTTAAGGATTTATTTTTCAAAAACTATCTCTCTGTTAGTATGCGATCTAGAATGGAGGTGAGATTCACGGAGTTAAAGCGGGAGGATAATATGATTGCATAAGTGAGTATGCCTTTAAAATTTAATGAGTTGGCTAGGTTTGCTCCACATCAAGTGGATACAGAGGCTAGGAAGGCAAGGAGATTTGAGCTGGGCTTAAAACCCTGGCTCTACAATAAGGTGTTAGTACTGCAAATCAATACTTTTGCAGCACTCATGGAGAAGGCTATCATTCTTTGAGCAGGAAGTGAGGCCATGAACCTCTACCATAAGGAGAAGAAGAACAAAAGCAAGTCAGGAGGAACAGTAAAGATAGAAAGTAGTAGTGGGAATAGGGGTGAGAAAAGAATGAGGAATTTTTTTGAGAAAATGCAAGTAAAGCAGGAAGGTATAAAGAAGCAGGTAGTGCAAAGGCAAGAATCATGGAAGAATCACTCTGGCGAGTGTCTCAAGGGCAAGTTTGTATGCTACAAGTGCGTAGCAAGAGGGTCATATCTCTCCCCAATCGCCCTAACTCAAGGATGATCGGTGGATGCTTCATATGTGGATCGATTGAGCATAAGGTGAGGAACTCGCCCACGAGGGGAATGGAGGCAGGGAACGTAACCACGGGGAGAAGCAGTGGGACGTTAGCAATTTCAGGACCAAACTCAACCAGTAACCCAACAAAAGCAACTCCGAGGGTTTACAACATGACGGTCCAGGATACGGTGGCAGCTAGAAACAGAACTCTAGGTGCTATTTGAATAACTTATATATCTTATATTTCTGCTTAATCGGATAGACAAGTGTTATGATGAATAACTAAAGATCAGTTCGATCAAGTATGATCGAGATCTACGTACAATGATTATATGTTATGTACCCTTCTGCATATGAGTTTTTAAAGCGGTGATTCCGGGGACGGAATCCTTATAAGGGAGGGTGAATGTAATAACTCGAGATTTTCTATATAAAATAAATAAGAAATTTTGCGTATAATTTTTTTTTTTATTTAATGACGAGACTAAGTGTCAAGTAAAGTGAACGATAAATGCGAATACATTTATTACTTGAAAAATTAGAAATAATTTTGGAATTATTAATTACCACAAATTATATGATAATAAATTTCGTAGTTTAAATATATTTTTATTAATTATTTTCCATGAAAACATGATTGGAAATAATATATGAAGTGATAATTAGATTTATATAATAAATATTTTATTATATGAATTGTTCAGAATATTTAAGTTAATTATTTTAACTTGATTATTGATGTTGTGTACGAAGAATAAGTCAGACATGAGATCCAAACCCTGGATTGGGATTGTGATCAAGAGATGAGAATAATAATATTATATTATTTATATAATGATTTTACTGATTACCATAATTATGTACTTTGGGTATGTGTGACAGATAATATTAAGCAATGACTACCAATTAGGTCATAGCATATTACCGCATCTTTGTGAAACCCTAATTATTAAACTCGATTATGGGATATTTCGAGTAGTATGATGTGTGTATATGAAGTTATTGTGAATAAGAATATCAGTAATTAGAAGAAACCCTAATTATCGTTGTGACGTCGATAATTAGGACAAACCCTAATTATTATAACCCTAACCAGGTTGAAATTAGAAAGCTCAGAACGATTGTGTTAGTAACATACACGATAATTAAAGAACCACTAATGGTCAATTAGAAACCCTAATTGATGACGTTGAGAAACCCTAATTTTAATTACTAGGGTTTAATTTCGATGTTATTGTATAAGTGTTTTAATTTATCAAAGGATAGAAGTTAATTGGTAAATTATAAGAATTAAATCTAGTGATTAAATATTACATTTAATTGCCTTGTACAAGATTGCCCATACACTCTTAAACAACGCCCAACCATCACCCATAACAAATCGAAGCAAGAATCAAGAATTTTTGGCAAAAGGGTATAAGAACACTAAACCTAGAAATCCTTTGATTCGATGTTATTTGATACAATTGATTGTTTAAAGTTGTGTAATAGAATGTTAATTGATGATATGGGTTGATAAATCAAAGACCCATAACATCAAAGCACTTAATTTGAAGATTTAAGCAAGTTGGAAAAACCGAATTACATTATTTTTTCAAACCAAATGTCGAGGCCATAACTCTTTGCTCGATCATGAGTTTTGTTCTTCAAAAGTTGTTATGTGTATCCCGATATGTGGTCTTTAATCTGCAAAAAGAATCAAGTCCATATCATGTATAGATTAGAAGTTATAGATGGTCAAACATGGTCAATCGATCATGATAAACTATTTTTTGGGCAAATCTGTAATGGGGGCATTCTCGTCCACTTTTTTGATTTAAAAGGTCTGGACTTTTGATATGTTGTAGTGCACTGAGTTAGGAAGCCATAGGCTTTGGAATGACCTCATTCCGACCTCGGATGAGGGAATTACGGTGATTGGAAGGAAATGTGTCAAAACTGAAAGTAAGCAGCGGGATGTGCTATTCGGGACACTGTTTTGATCAGTTAATGTTTTCAAAACCTTCTAGACTTTTGGTATGTTATATTACACCGAATAAGCTTTCCATAGACTCCGAAACGGACTAAATCCGATATCGGAGGAGCGAGTTATGACATTTCAAAGTAGTAGTGTCAAAACTTCCCAACAAGTGCGGTGCAGTCCATTTGAACGGAATTTCTGGACTGATGTGTTTGGAATTTGGAAATGGTCAAAGAATAAAAGTTGTAGCCCAAGAAGTTAGCTTCGCGTGGGCTCAAGAATCGCTCAAAAATGTTTTAAAATGAAAGAGTTATGACTGTTTTAGCGGAAGAGGGTAAAGCTGAAACGAGATTGAAAACTGTTATGAACGTCCACTTTTGACGACCGTTTGGGCTACCTAATGAACCCGAATTGGGTAATTCGTATTTTTTAAAAATAGTCTTACATACCATGTATAACATATCCAAAAATCAGATTAATCGGAGTTATGAGCAATGCGTTAGAAAATCATAAAGTGAGCTATTGAAAATTAGTATAAACCAAGTCCCACATCGACTAAGTTGAGAACTTCACCATTTTCTAAACTTATAAATAGAAGGGCTTGGCCTTTGTTTCATTCACCAACAATAAGGCCTCCAATTTTTTTGAGAAAGGTTTTGTTGTGGGAGAACTTTTATAAAGATCTCCTTAGTTAAATTTTAGGCGTGGAAGTGCGTATTCGATTCTTGTGGAATTCAGATTTTCGGGTATGTTTCTTATTTAATTTTGTAATGTTATTATTTTTAATTGTTAGTTAAAGTTTCAATTTTTGAAGTTTAGTTAGTGTTGTTAATAAACTAGTTAGTTTACTATGTTTATTTTGGCTTAGAATTGGTTATGTAAATGAGTTATTTGTGATGACTTTTAATATTTTGTGATGAATTTCATTAATTAATTATTATTAATGATATTAAAGTTATTTAATGATTATATTAAATAATTTAGTTTAAAAATGATTTTAATATTATAAAAATCATTTTAAATGAAAATAAGGTATTTAAAAATATTTTAAGTTATAAAATATAACTTTTAATATTTAAATGATAATTTTATTAATAATTAAATATTAATGATATTAAGATAATATTAATGATATTTAGTTTATTTAATGATTAATATTAAATAAATAGTTTAAAAATGGTTTTACTTATTTAAAAACCATTTAAAGAGGATATTAAGGATTTAAAAATATTTTAAGTTATAATTAATGACTTTTAATGTTTGGATAAATAAGTACATTAATATTTAAATATTAATGGTAATTATTTGGGTAATATAAATGTTTTAAAAATAGTTTGAGTTATTATAAATAACTTTTATATTTTAAGCAATGGTTTCATTAATAGTTTAGTATTAATTAAACTATTAATAATAATGGAATTGTTTAATGTTTAAATCATTTAATTATGATTCCGATATTTGAAAGTTATAGTTTACCAAACTAGTGACTTGAGAACCGATTATGAAGTTCGAATTTGAAGAAGAACACCTATATAGTAATGCTTATATCACTATAGACCCTTTAGTGATGATTTGAATTATTTTAAATTTTTCAATTTCGGAAATTGCGAAAATGATTAAAAATAAGATGTCCGATATTCTGAGATGTTGAGGTATAGAATAAGAGTCTTAGACTAAAGATTTACCCGATAAAAGTCGCCGATGACGCCGACAAATGTCAGACCTTATAAAAGAAAGAAAAGGCTACTGTAAGAGCATGGATGAGATATTTGAAAAATGTATAAAAATATTTCAAGTATAGAATAGGAACTAAAAGTATGATCACTTTGATTATGTGATTAGACTATGTCTTCAATCGTAATAGATGATTGCTATATGTTAAGATATATTGTTCTAATCGAACGAATGATCTGATTATTGATAGGTTGTGATAAAGAGATAAAACCTAAGTTGAGATTTGTAATCAGCGAATCAGGCAAGTATCCTACCTTTGCATTTCCTTTATGCAATGGACATGAGTAAGAAGTTTCGTAATTATTCTATCCCCTGCATGCAGTTATGTACTCTTTGATTATCGACATGTTAGCTCGGATATATATTCATGCTCATTGATTTCTATAAATGGTTATACAAGTGTCCCCACTTGGATAATCATGGCATTTGTTCACATGTTGATACACCTTTGTCAATTACCCGTATATATATGTTGAATTACATATTATTGTTGAGCAAGATTAAAACCTTCGGGTTTGGAACCGTGCATGTATGAACATCCCTATATGGGAAGATTTTTACAAGGCGGATAGAGTGAGCGATGAATTTCGTTCAAGTTATGTAGTATTAATCAATACAGGTACAATCTGGAAATTTGATCACCCTCCGTGTCAGTAAGTTATAATGGTTTGAGGATAGAATTCCGCTAAACCTTTTGAAAATGAAAAGAATGTTCATAGTATGTTTCTTAAACCCTATTCATGGGGGTAGAGCGAGCCAAATTTAAAGAATTTGAAAGAGAGTTGTTATGTGAATTTTTTATCAAGACAAATTACTTCACAACTTTCAATTCGTTTGTAGAAGTGTTATGTAAAGAGAATACTTATATTCTTTCAAATTTTATATATAATTACTATTACTTCTTTGGGCACTTAAATGCTCATCCTTGCTTAAATTAAATGTTTTCAGGTTATGTATGAAGCAACCCAAGGCTCAGCTCGAACAAAGGAAAAAGGAAAGTCGATCGAATAAGTGTGTATTATGAGTTAATGGTTATAGTTGTATTGGTATCTATTCAAGTATTGTAAGGAATGTATTTGAAGGTCACGTACCTGGGGAAGTAAACTTTGATGTATGTAAATTAAGTTCGAATGTATTATTATTTAGTATTATTCAGCTTAAAGAAATAGTATCGTGGAGAACCGAGTTCGGGTTTCAAGTACCTGGATTTGGGGTCGTCACACATATACCATCTTCAACAAGTACCAGTGTCCCATATGTCACAGAAAAATATGGAGATAAAAACTTCTAAGATTCAAGGGAAGTAAATGACGTACTTTTTCTTAGTTTCTACACTACCAAGATCACTGTCGAGAACCGCAATTTTTGCGTTATCAACTTTAACAACTCCTGTAACAAATACTGCAACTTTTGTCCGACTTCCAGTAGCATAAGTTTTCTTATGATCCAGATCATGAAGCACAATCTAGAATAACTTAGAAAGCAGATATCACAATATGAATGCAAACCAAAAGAAGAATGACATAAAGCATGAAGATACCAAGATGCAACATTACCTCCAAAACAAAAACATAATTTCCAATATCAACACTTTCTAACAAAGCATTTAAGATATGGACGTCATTTTCAAGGTCAAATGTGAGTTCCTGCATAATGCATCATGGAATTGTAAAGAGTGTTATAGTTTACATAACACAAATTATACATCATAAGAATTAGAAGTGCATCCATGGAAGATGATGTTAGTAAATAGTTATAGAATATTATTTCATCTTAAATAACTAAATAAGAAAACTAGTTGATAAAAATGATATATAGCACCTGGTCAAAATTAAAAATAGAAATAGAAAAGTTATAAGAAAGTGGTGCAGAAATTTGACAAAATAGAAAAGTTAGCAATTTAATGAATTGTCATTATGTTTACCTGCACATAAGAAAGTGGTGCAAAAATTTGAAAAGGTTGATAATCCGTGATCTATTGAACTTCAAATGAGACCCAAATTCAATTGAGTCAAATAACAGAACTTATAGCACCAACAAGTTTCACTCCTGCATCAACAGTATCCAACAAAATAGAATAAATAACAGAAACCTACAAACATAGATAATCATGTGTCTGTCTGATAGAAAGCCTAAGAGGCATATTACATCAAACAGAGAAACATGAAACATCCTACCTTAACAAGCCAATCAGCGAAGACAGAACAAGAATTACTGGCATACTCATTATTTTCCAAATTTTGAGAAACATTTGTAAAATGACGACTTTTAAGGATAATTTTGATTTTGCCAAACTTAACCCTCGGCTTGAAATGAAATGTAATGGTGACATTATATCATTCAATCAACTATGTATAAAAGTAATGGCATGTTAGGATTTTCATAAACTAAAACTAAAACTCTAAAAACTTGGACAGACGAAAAAAGGTAAATGTATATCTAATTTGGTAGGGATAGAGTATGACACGATTGCCAAGTATCAACAGAACACAAACTGAAACTACCCATCAACAAACCAAAGAAAGCAGTTACAAAATAAATAAACATTCAATCCCACAATTGGGAAATTCACAAATTGCGAAAAAAGCTAGTCAATCAATACCCAATTCATATTCTCTAAATAACAAGAAATCACACCAAAAGAATTAAGGTTATTGAATCTGAAACACTATTTCAAAGCAACAAATAACATGAATATAACAAGAATACAGGTAAAAAATGAAATTGGATAAAATTATATGAAAATATAAGAAACAAAGATATGGGGTTTGAGGGAGAGATTTATACCGTGAGAGAGCGAGGATTGTAATGGTCACTCTTTGTCTTAGCATTAGCGAAGGCTTTAAGGAGAGCCCTTTTCCTCCCATTCTCATCTTGTTCTTCTTCATCGCCTTCCGATTGATTGATTCAGTCATTCATTTTCTTCCAGTTTTCATTAGGGCCATTTTCGGACTCTATTCTTCATTGCCGCGATTTCTCCGTTATTATAGCCACCATGACGACCACCATGAGGACCCCCACGAAAAGACCCATGAGGCCCACCATAACTAATTAACGACGACCACCATGATTTGGGTTAAAGAGGACCGAACTTGCTTAGAAAGACCCAATTGCGTAAGGACCTAGAACTTGTCTTGCAAACTGGATTTGAAAGAGAGCAGAGAAAGGAACTTCAAAGGGAGGAATAATTAGGGTTTTGGTTTTGTGAAGCGAAAGAGAGAGAGAGAGAGTAGATCTACACGAAGGAAATCAAGCGTGTAATCGACGAGCCTGGAGAGAAAAAAGATGGTATGTTTTAATTTTAAGTGTTCAGTTCATGCTCCGTGTTTTTCTTGATAGACAACATTTTTTTAAAAAAATGTTATCTAATTAAAACTAAAAAAATGCCCTTTTAAATAGATAATGTTTTTGCATATATATCTACAATGCTTTTTTAAAAAACATTATATAAAAAATACCACAACGTTTTTATAAAAAACGTTGTGGTTTAAGTGTTGTCTATTTACTGTTTTGTAGTAGTGAAGGAGTCTGATGTTGATCTGCATTTGATGTAGGTTCCCGGATTCACACAGCCTCAGGGGAACAGGTTTAGCATCCACTCTTTGTATCAGTCCTTGCATAATGACTATAGAGCGATCGTCCATGGCTGGGGATTTGGGAGGTTCTTCTCCATTCTACCCCGTCGCTGTCCTTGGGGTTACCTCAGGGCATTGTCTGAGCGGTGGTTCCACCAGACTCAGTCACTCCATTTGTTGGATTGCGAGGTGATGATGACGCTGATGGATTGGCAATTTATCACAGGTATGGAGTTTGGAGGGGAGCCGGTGCCTTGCATGGTGGATAGCACCCCTACTGCCGTCAAATCCTTGTTGGGAGTTCCGGCGGAGGCACTCAAGGGCAGGACTGTTCGTACAGGTCCTTTGAGCATAGATGCTATGAGCGGGCTGTTGAGTGAGCCCATACCCGATGATGTCAGAGTCAGGGATTGCATTATCCGGCGATTGTTCTTGATGATCATTAGGGGCTGTTTCATAGCAGATAACTCTTCTACAGTGTCCTTCACTTTGATCAGCGCCACTCGACACGTGGACCGTATAGGAGAGTATGATTGGGATTCCTACACCTTTGCCTATTTCCTCAGGGGAATGCGCATGCGATCGCAGGGCTTGACCGAGACGTGGTTAGGATTCTACCCATTTTTGTTGGTGAGCGTTTCTCTTGTCTTTTCCCATGTATAGGTTAAGAGTGTTGACTAACAGCAGATGTTTGCCTTTGTGTTGGCAGTTTTGGGCCTATGAGAGGCTTCCTTGTTTGCGTCCTGTGAGCGTGTTGGGTTTAGACACCTATCCACGAGGATGGAGATGGCATCATTCCATACTGGCGGAGGTCCCTGTTTTTGAGGGTTTCACTCATTGTCGCCTACAGCTGGAGCTATTGATAGCTGATGTCATCACATGGATTCCCTAATCTGGAGAGCATTTGGGAGTTGGCTTTGAGGATGGGTACCCGACTGGAGTAGAGTACGTCATTTCCACCCCGTAGGATTCCTCTCTTTACAGATGGAGGATGGGAGCTCTATTTAGGAGAGCGTGCTATTAGGAGCACTACAGGAGAGATTCGTATACCGATCTTGCCTCCTGTCAGGCGTTATTGGCCTATTTCGCAGTCACCCGTCATTGACATCCCATTGATGGGGATTGACGGTTTTACATTATCAGACGGCCCCTGTTCTCAGGAGACGTTCCAGAATTGGTGGATCCCTCATAGGATTGGAGCTCAGACCCGCGCCACACAGTTTATGGGGTATATGGTTCCAGGATCCGTGATGATGACGGACTGGCTAGCCTGTGTCAGAGATCCGACTTATGTGACAAATATTATTGATGATCGACTCTAAATTTGGACCGGTCACATCTTTTCATTCGGCATTTGGGCAGAGATCCTGCAAAGGTAGATACTTTTGATCCTTCCAGCTCTGGCGTTGGTCCCTTAGGTGACCCATATGGTTTTGCCGATGTAGATCCTCCTTTGTATTGGCCTGACATCCCTGTACATAGAGATCCAGTAACTCAGGAAGAGTTACATCAGGTGGACAGGATCGATGATATAGACATCGATACTATTGACTTTTTCTGATGTATTTCTTATTATCTCTTTTGATAGGCCTCTGTTAGCATCTGGGTAGCTTCGCCCCATTCTCGCTATATCTTTTGATAGGCCTTTGTTGTATGTTGGGTAGCTTCGCCCCATTTCTCTGTATTTTAGCTGTACAGAGATGTATTAGATTATGATATACTTAGGAATGTATGTACAGTTTTCCATTCCCTATATCATATTGCCATCTATTGTATCATGCATGTTATTATGTTATGCATATGTATGTATGTCCAAAGATACTTAGCATTGACCCCTGGATGGTCTTATAACATGACCCACATAGATATCTTCTTTGACAGTTAGCCGTATCGATCATACCCCACCATTTGTGGTGGTAGCTGGTATGCGATCATGGTATCATAGTATATCACCATCAGACATGGTGATCGTAGATGATTTGCTACAGCATACTATGACCTTACTAATGTTTCATGTTCCTCCAGGATTTGTAGAGGGCATGTTAGAGCACTAGGTACCGGATAGACAGGTATTCTGATTTGGGACCCATGAGTTAACTCCTACTTTGGAGGAGTATGCACGATTGACGATGCTGCCTTTAGACAGACCTTGCGTGCATATGGTGATGGGAGACATGAGTAGACAGTTCATGACTCTCACAGGATTGAGGCGCAGAATGGTGCAGGATGAGATTACATTCGGCCATGTTATATCCCAAAGCGTTTCTGTTTGATGAGTTTGGTTACGAGGATGACTATGCCGCGGCATTAGTGGATTTTACCACACTGGAGGATCATTGGCGTTCAGCCAGAGTAGATGTACTGCTTCTATGCGTATTGTCATATGTTTACATGCCACGGTACATGGATGAGCTAGATATTGGCGTCGTCATGGCAGTGAGAGCTCTTACGGAGGGTCATACCATTATTCCGATGATCATTGCAGAGACCTTGAGGTCAGCTACATACTGTTGCACTTATCCAGCAGGAGTGTTTACAGGTAGCTCGGTCATGTTGTATGTGTGGTTTATGTCACACTTGAGACCGATTGGCACATTTAGACATTATGGATTTTGTTTCACCCGTGATATAGCCATGACGTATTCCTTCCAGCCTGCGGAGTGTACAGATGTTGCATCTTGGCCCGCTTTCCTAGCAGGGATTAGAGATCCATTTGATATATTACCGTGTTTAGGGCTCAGCTCACCCTACAGTTTCATTACTCATGCTCCGGGCATGGATTATCTCCCTCTGGCTGGATTGATGGGCATGATCACTTACCACCCACTGGCCATGATGTGTCAGTTTGACCGATTCGAGATTTCCATCGATGGGCGGTGAGTCGAGTCACAAGCGTCACAAACCATTGTCAACGGAGGACAGATCCAGGTTGTATGCCTGTTGGGATCAACGAGAGCTGGCTAAGTTTTCTGTCAGTCATCCGGGTTGTTCTACAGAGTATCCGCATGGATGGAGACAGAGATCGCATCGGTCATGGCGGTATCCACAAAAGGTGAGGGACTAATTTCGACGATGAGGAGCCTATAGAGGAGGTCGTTATTCCCATCGATGATTTAAGCTGGCCTGGTTGCCAAAGATTTATGATGGAATCTCCCACCCCGAGTGCCACTATTACTCAGTATTCGGCACAACATTTAGAGCAGAGCTTACATCTGATGACCTATGAGAGAGATCAGGCTAGGGTCGCGATGTTGGCAGCTCTTGATGAGAGAGAAACCACTCTGTTAGAGAGGGATGAGGCTACATTAGGTAGGGATGTATTGATAGTGGAGCGGGATGTCGCCTTATCTTCTAGGGATGTGGCCATTGCAGATAGAATTTCCATTAGATCCCAGATGACTGTCAGTTTGGCCGACATGAGTGCTTACATTGATAAGCATTATGCCACCATGCAGTTAGCCTTTGATTTGCTAACTCATCTAGATACCCTTGGGCAGGAGCTTGCAGTGCTTCCTCCGTCTTCAGAGAGGGATACTATGTTAGATCTGATAGTCCGTATGTATACAGATCTGTAGATAGCTTTGTATTTTCCTGTACAAACTAGCTTAGCCATTTTGTCATGTACAACACAGATGTATATATCAAACAGTATTATGTATGGCAGGGAAATATATTTTGATTCACTTCCCTTTTAGTTATGCCTTGATACTTGCTTGATGTTTGCCTATTTCTCTAGGGCCTTGTGATCTTGATGCATTCTGAACTTATCCTTGATAGATGGATATTGAGACATCACAAGGTCTCTCAGAATGGATCGTTGATTTCTATGAATCCATACCATCTTTGGTGTCTTGGGACTGGTATCTGTATGGAAAAGTGGAGAGGAGGGTAGTTTCTTCCTCTCTGAGATTGACCGCACCACAGATGGTCGCCAGTACTTCTATTTGTGAGAAGCCTAGTTAATTCCATCTCTTATGGATTGGCATTGCTCTTTGAGGCACGATCACAGCTTAGATGGTCACCGAATCTTCTATTTGTGAGAAGAGGTTGGGTAATTCCATCCCTTTGATCTGAAACCGATGAAATGGGGCAATTTGAAGGTTGATCCCAGTACCGTGTGACAAGTATGTTTGTTTTGGTAGGGGTTAGACTGCACCATAAGGGTTGCTGGCTTGAAGTGTATGATTCCCTGAGGGGCAGAAGAGCATGTAAAAAGGGTGAAAGGGTTCAAAACCGGAATGATTGGTGATTTGGTGATCAAGTCTACATAGTTCGAACCCAGTGTGGGAGGTTCAACGCTGAATATGAAAGGTAGAAGGGTGTAGAAGTATTTTTGTTGTTTTTTGTCGTTTTTGTGAAGAAAGGGTAGAAATGTTTTTGTTGTGTTTTTTTATTGTGACTGGGCCATATAGCATATGGTTGCCTACGTACTCCTGGGTATCAGGGAGATCAGGTCGACGTAGTTCGCCCCTCAGGACGAATTAAAGGAGAAGAGAAGTGTAAATCCCATGTGCAGGCTATACTGCGGGGAGAAGAAAGTTTGATCCCATAATGGGGACAAACTGCAAGGGTGTAAAAAGTTTGATCCCGTCCTTAGGACAAACTGCAGGCGTAGAAAAGTTTAATCCCGTCTTCAGGATAAACTGCAGGTGTGAAAGGTTCAATCTCGTCTTCAAGATAACCGAAATTGAGAAAGGTTCAATCCCGTCTTCAGGATAACCGAAACTGTATTAAAGGTTTGGAATGAAGTAAAACCAGGTTGCTGGCTTGAAGTGTATGATTCCCTGAGGGGCAGAAGAGCATGTAAAAAGGGTGAAAGGGTTCAAAACCAGAATGACTGGTGATTTGGTGATCAAAACTAGGATGTTTGTTTGATGGTAACTTCAGACATAGTACCGTTTCATGGTGTCTGAGTTGATAAGTTGTGGAAATTTATCGCCATCTATTTCCTGCAATCTGAGAGCACCTCCTGTCAATACTTCTTTGACAATAAATGGGCCTTCCCAGTTAGGAGCGAATTTTCCCTTAGATTGATCTTGGTTGTCAATGATCTTCTTCAAAACCAAGTCATGTTGTTTGAATTGCCGTAGTCGGACTTTTCTGTTGTAGGATTGTGCGATCCTTTGTTGATATAACTGACCATGGAAGATAGCCGCGGTTCGCCTTTCGTCTATCAGAGACAATTGGTGATACATGTCTTGTACCCATAGGTCCTCATCTAACTGAGCATCCATCAATACTCTGAGGGATTCCATTTCCACTTCTATGGGGAGAACCGCCCATCCCATAGACTAATGAGTAGGGGTTGCCCCAGTGGAAGTTCGCATGGAAGTTCTGTAGGCTAATAAAGTCAGATGCAAGAGGTCAGGCCATCCTTTGTTATTGGCAGACATTTTCTGCATGATCTTCTTGATGTTTTTATTAGCCGCTTCAACAGCACCATTCATCTTTGGACGGTAGATGACGGAGTTGATATGTTTAATGTGGAATTTTCTGGATAACTCCTCCATCATTTTGTTGTTGAGGTTCTTAGCATTGTCTGACTCAATGACCTCTGGTTGTCCATATCGACAGATGACATTGTTTCTGATGAAAGCAATGATAACTTATTTAGTAACCTTGGAGAAGGAAGCTGCTTCTACCCATTTGGTGAAGTAGTCGATCATGGTGAATATGAATCGATGTCCATCACTGGCTTTGGGCTCGATGGGCCCAATTACGTCCATTCCCCACATTGAGAAGGGCCATGGCGAACTCATATTGTGGAGTTCACTTGGAGGGGCGTGGATAGCATTCCCATGAATCTGGTATTGATAGCATCTCTTGACGTGATCATCACAGTCAGCTTTGAGTGTGCGCCAATAATGTCCCATTCTGATAATTTTCTTGACAAGTAGGGGTCCGTTCATGTGGGGGCCGCATACTCCACCATGGATCTCATCCATGAGTCGCCGAGCTTGGTCTTTGTCCAGACATCTAAGGAGACCTAATCCTACATCTCTTTTGTAGAGTGCATCTCCGCTCAAGTAGAATTTCATAGCAAGTCGATGAATCCACCTCTTCTCAGTTAGGCTCGCCTCAGCGGGTGTAGATCCATCTCGTAGATACTCCTTGATGTGTTGGTACTAAGGGTTGTGGATGGGAGGTAGCTCATCCAATACTTCTCCAATGTAATTCCCATAGATTGGGGCTTTTTGCAGAGCAAATGTGATGCATGGAATGTTTTCCTTGTTAGGTATGTAAACCAAGGAGGCCAACGTTGCTAATGCGTATGCAAAATCATTCTTATTACGAGGAATGTGTAGAAAGGAGATTTCCTCGAACTCCAAAGCCATCTGTAAAACTTGCCGATGGTAAGGCAGTAAATGCAATTCTTTAGTTTGATAGATTCCTGTGGATTGCTTGATTACCAATTCGGAATCCCCAAAGACAGTTAACCGCCTGATGCCTATTGAATGGGTAAGTTTTAGCCACATGATACAGCCTTCATACTCAGTTGTGTTGTTGGTGCTGACAAACTGCAATTGGACGGCAACGGGATACTACTCCCCCGTATCGGATATTAAAACTGCTCCAGCTCTAGAGCCTTCTATATTAATAGCTCCACCAAAATACATTCTCCACGTATGACATGTATTGTACTGATGTTTTAATTCAACTGTCATTACCCCTTCATCGGGAAAGTAAGTTTCTAAGGGTTTGTAATCCCCTGCAGGTGTGGCAGCCAGTTGATCTGCAACTCCTGGACCTTTGACAGGCTTTTGCGTCACGTAGACGATGTCAAATTGCTGTAGGATCAACTACCATCTGGACAGTCGATAATTCATTATGGGTTTACTGAACACATATTTAAGAGGATCCACGCGGGATATGAGATGGGTTGTGTGACCATGGAGGTAATGTTGTAACCTCGTGGAAGCCCATTCTAAAGCACAACAAGTCTTCTCGATCAGAGTGTACTTGTGTTCATTGATACTGAATCTTTTGCTGAGGTAATAGATAGCTCGTTCTTGGCCTCTATTGCCTTTTTTCCCCACCATGCAGCCCATAGCATTGTCATTTATGGACAGGTACATGAATAGGGGAACATCATCCTTGGGAGGTACCAAAACAGGAGCGTTAATCAGTTGCTCTTTAATGGTAAGGAAGGCTTTCTGACACTCATCGTTCTATTTCATGGAGGAGTTCTTCCTTAACAACTTGAAGATAGGCTCACAAGTTGCTGTGAGTTGAGAAATGAATCTGCTAATGAAGTTGATCCTTCCCAAAAATCACCATATTTCCTTCTATGTCTGAGGAATGTGCATTTCCTTGATGGCCTAGATTTTGGTAGGATCCAGTTCAACCCCTTTTTGGTTGACTAGGAAGCCTAGTAACTTGCCTGACTTAACACCAAAGGCGCACTTGGCGGGATTCAACTTCAAGTTGTACTTACGCAACCTGTTGAAAAGTTTTATGAGATGGTCTAAGTGGTTATCCTCCTTCTGGGATTTGATAATGATGTCATCCACATAGATCTATATCTCTTTGTGCATTAAATTGTGGAAAAGAGCCATCATAGCTTCACGATAGGTTGCCCGGCATTGATGAGGTGAATGACAACCGTCCTCAGAGTAAAAGGTTCCCAAAGCATGATGAAAGCGGTTTTCTCATAATCTTCCTCGTGACCATAATTTGATGGTACCCATAAAGCAATCAAAGAAAGGAGTACATGCCATATTGAGCAAGAAGATTGTCAATAAGAATGTGGATAAAGGCACGGAAAGCTATCTTTAAGGCAAGCTTTGTTCAAATCCCGATAATCCACGCAGACTCACACCTTTCCCCCTGGTTTAGGCATGGGAATAATGTTGGATATCCACTCCGGATATGTAGACATCATGATGATGCCAGCCTGAAATTGTTTCACAATTTCTTTTTTAACCTTTAAACTCCACTCAGGTTTCAATCGCCTAAGCTTTTGCCTAACTGGCTTAAATCCTTCTTTAATGGGAAGGCGATGAAGAACAATGTTAGTGGACAAACCCACCATGTCTTCATAAGACCATGTAAACACATTCTAGAATTGGGGTAATAGTGCAACCATGTCATTCTGCTGATTTGTGGTAAGGTCTGAACCAATTTGGATTAGCTTGGGTTGTCTAAGGTTCCGAGATTGAAAGGAGTGGTTTGATTAAGATTGGGTTTGGGTTTGTCTGCGACCTATTCCTTAATCTCTTAAGGTGTCTCAATGTCCTCTTGGATGTCCATCAAGTCTGAGTCCAACTTTGTATCAAAGTTACAGCCCTTGTGGAGAGAAGGCATGTCATCAACAAGGACATGCACATCTAAATTCAGAGTCCTGAAACAAAAGATGCTTTCACTTAATATATTCAACTATTCAATCATACAAAAGTGTTAGCATGCACATGATAAAATAACTGCTAGTGCTGTAAAGGAAAGCAAGCAATTAAAGTTATCTACAGGGCAGAGGCTTTTTTTTGCCCATTTTACCCTCGTCGACCAATGCATGGAGTACTGCTCCACTTGTCGAGGGCAAAGTCCTGAAGGACTGCAGTGATGGAAGGCTCATCCGTGTCTTCCTTCTCCTGAATGATAACCATAACATCTGGGCAATCATCGTCTGGGGTGTATCTGTCTGTATATTCATCATGAACAATGATGCGGATGCCTGCCATCATCAAGGCAAGGTCATGTTTATGTTTTTGTTCCTTTTCTTCCACTTCGGGATGAGGAATCAACACCTCTTTAGCTTTGATTGGCACTGGTTTCGAAAATAGCATAGCCACAGCATGGGCTGGCACCTTTACTGGAGATTGCATTAACTCATGAGGTAAAGGTATAGAAAATCGCCGTGCGGCGGAAGCTTGAGGAACCTGCTCGTGCTTATGAGGATTCCTGTGTCTAGAACTAAAAGAATAGCCTAGCTCGGCTGTTCCAATTTGACTGGACATTTAGATAGGGTGCTTAATATCATGTTGATCCTTACCAAGCCCTTGTCCAGGTTGATGACCCAATAACATCATTTCTTGAGTGGCCGACATAACCTCGGCAGAAATATTGGGTACGGGAAGTGGCGCTCCCATAGAATGGTATTGCGTGTTACTCACTTCCAAATTTTGGAAACTGGCTGGTTCAACTTCTGAATTGAAGTTGATAATTGGTATAATTCCTTGTTTAGGACAATCTGGCTCAGCGTTGACAGTGGCTAGACTGTTGTTGATGATGTATTTAAGTTGTTGATGTAATGTGGATGGAATAGCTTCAGCCATGTGTATCCATGGTCTCCCCATTAGCAGGTTATATCCTGAATCTATCTTGAGGAGGTGGAAGGATACATTGAATGTATTTGGACCAATCTCAATTGGCAATTCAATCTTTCCGACGGCATTTTGTCGGGATCCATCAAAAGCTCGGATGACCGTATGGCTGCTTTGGATCCTCTTGAGATTGATATTCATTTTTACCAAGGTGGCATAAGGACAGATATTTAGAGATGAGCCTCAATCTATTAATACTCCTGCTAGCATGTACCCGAAAGACAACATTGCGATGTGTAATGGCTTGCAATGACCGGTCCCTTCGGGAGGTATATCATCATCAGTGAAGGATATCACATTGCTATTGAAAATGTGATCAACCAAATGTTAAAATTTTTCCACATCCACTGATTTTGGCAAGTAGGCTTCTTTTAAAACCTTCAACAAGATCTTCCGATGATCCTCAGAAGAGAAAACCAAATCCAGTATTGAAATCTGGTGTGGAGCTTGTCGCAAGCTTAAAACCACTTTGGCTTCATTATGACCCATAGTACGGAGGAATTTTTCAATCTTCTCTATGGGCAATTTCCCCTTTGCTTCGCAAGTAGGTTTGATAACCCGTTGAGGAAGGTACAGTGGATTTTCTTTCGACGCTGTAGCAGTAGTATGAGACATGGATCCTTCAGCTTCTCCATAATTCCATGGAACTTTATGCAAGCTGACAACAGGATGTTGTGGTCTGCAAGGTAAAGGAATTGGCTCTGGTGCGGCCACTTTCAAAGGATTGTCAGCTCCTTTGAGTTGAATTGGTTGTATGGGAAATACTTTGACAGTTTCATCATCCACTTCGGAGATAACTATAACTGATCCCTTCCATTGGGTAGGGCATGCATTCGCACCCTTGAGTTGCACAGTGTAATCATCTGCTATTTGCAGGACACCGCTGTCAATAAGATTCTGAATAAGATGGCGGAGTGCCCAACATTCTTCTGTACTATAACCGCGAGAATGTGAATGATATTGACACATTTCATTAGGATTGAACCGCCCTGAGCGGGGATTGATTGGAGGGAGAAGGAATGTGATTCTTCCTTCATTGATCAACATTTGAAGTATCTCCTCCATAGACTGGCTCAGATAGGTGAATTCCCTTTGATTGGTAAAATCCCGATGGGCTTTAGCACTTGCTCGCTTTGTAACCTTATCCTCCATAGCTTCACTTTCTGAAGGTGTTGATGGAGCATTTATAACAAATGGAAGGAGATGTGCATGCTCCTGCCTGATTAATTGGCATGTGACTTGATGCTGATGAGTCACCAGTTCTGCCAATTGCTCAATTTGTTTGCAAAGAGCTTTCATTTTTTCGTTCTATTGTAAACTAGAACTTTGCATAATCCCATTTGTCAACACCATCTTTGATGGGTTGGGATGATTCACCATTGGAATCTTGTACAGTGCTCCAACTGATCATGTTGACCTCTTCTTCTTTGTGTTGAGGAAGAGGGTTGTCTTGCACATGAGGTTGATCTGGTTTGGTGACTACAATCTCACCATTGTCTATCAGATCCAGAATCTTATGTTTCAAGGCCCAACAATCTTGAGTATCATGTCCGAGTGCCCCGGCATGATAAGCACACTTCCGAGTAGCATTAAAACCCCTGCCATTAGGGTTGGCTGGTGGAAGAAGATATGTAATTTTCTTCTGAGTAGTCAGAAGAGCAAGAATGTTCTCGAGCGAATCCCCTAAGGGTGTGAACGTCCGAGGTCGCTTTACTTCTTCACTTTTAGGCAATGGAGGGTTTGAAGATTGTGCTGGAAAAGGGGAGTACTTTCTCCTCTGCATAGGCATGCTTGGATTACCTTTTTGTCCTTGTGTTAAGGAAACATCCTCCTATTTCTTTTTATGGACCCTCCGGAGGTTGTTTCCATAAAATCCAGATTGGATGTGCTCAGCAACAACTTTAAGAGCGGCTAGGTCTTGAATTTTACCGGACTTCAATCCCATTTCAACCATCTCGCCATGTTTGATCATTTCAGAAAATGGTTGCCAATACCAGCTAGAACTCTCTCATAGAAAGGAGCTTCCTGTACATCTATGAAAGTCATGACCATTTCTGATTCTGTCATGGAAGGAATAACTTGAGCAGCAAGGTGCCTCAACCTTTGAGTGTACTCTCTAAATGACTCATTAGGCTGTTTCTTAACCTTGGTGATTTGGTACTGGTCAGGAGCCATCTGAGATTGAAAACTATATTGAGTGAGGAAGGCGTGAGCCAGCTCTTCCCAGCTATAGATCTTAGAGTTTTCTAATCTGGTGTACCATGAACGGACTTCTCCAATCAGACTTTTTTGAAACAACTGCATTCTGAGCTTTTCATTCTCCGCATAAGATCTGAGTTCTCAAATGAACACCTTTAAATGTGTGTAAGGATCCCCTAATCCGTCATACTTTTCAAAATCAGGGGTCTTAAATTTCTCTGGATAATGCACACCAGGAAATATACAAATGCATATAAAACACTGCCATGTGTTCCAATCCCTTTGAGAACGCGAATGGTTTCCTCCATTTGAAGGACCGTCTTCCTGATGTCATCGGTGTCTGGATCTCCTTTGAGATGGGTGCCTTCAGGGTCTTTGTTGGTTGTATCCAACCGATGTTCGGAATTGTTTTTCCGCACCTTGAACTCCCCTTGTGTAGAGGATTCTGTATGTGTAGGTATCTTCTTACCCTGAGTAGACTGGTGTAATTCTTTTAGTAGAACAGCCAAGTCTGTGATTTGTTTACTCAATTCGTCAAATTCTTCTTGGGAAACAGGATTAGACTATTCGAAAGAGGACATGATTGGTTGTAGGCTCGCAGCCTTTTTGGATTTTGACCGGGTAACAGGCCCAATTGCTTCCCTACAAAAGACTTACGTAGTTTAGTCTTAGGGTAATATAAATGTTATCATAACATGTCCGTTTTAGGAATTTGTCCTTCAAAACCGGTTGTTAATTGATAACATGTCATGCATGCACATATATTCTTCATATTTTCCATTACATATGGATGAACATGGAATAAAAATACAAGTAAATGCTTTTACAAGTAATTAAAAATGGAAAGCATGAAGAAACTTTCCTCTGTGTTTGGTTTATCAGAGGTTAACCTATCCTAGGGTTACTCTCGTGGCTTTTCGGCATGAAGGTTCCCAGATCATCGCAATCTACTTGATGGGAAGTTAATCCGGTCATTCAACTGGAGCGAATCTGAGTGGTGCTTTTCCTGAGCCCCGGGGAATCATTCTTCCCATGAGTCTAGTAATCAAACACCGACAGGATAGCCTCCTGGTGGAGGGACCACACAACATACATTCACATACAACATGTCTCACCGTTTATGCAAAATGATGACATGTGCGAAGCACTAATATCACAGATAGATATTTAGCAGTGCAGTAATTAAAATGTATTCGTACACATTCATCAAAAATGTAAATGCAACATTCACACACAAGCATACAATAATTTTGAAAAACTTGTAATAGCGGCTTAAGCCCTCTTACTAGAATCCCCAGCAGAGTCGCCACTTGTCGACGTCAGGATTTTTGAGTGTCCCTTTTCGTTACTTGTTTTTTGGTGTTCTCATGTTAATGTGAGATTTGTTTGAAAAAACAAGTGAAAAAGGTCCGACATGTATAATGTTAACGATTGGACTTTAAGAGTATGGGTTGGTGTATTTAATCGGTTGCACCAACGCAACCGAAAAGGCTTGCACATTGACCCAGTGATTTGACACTGCTAAACGAGTCTGTGAAACCGAGATTCATTTTGGGTCCGGGGGCTTGATTATGCAAAGGGAAGGTGTTAGGCACCCCCCGACATCCGTGTTACCACGGTGACCGCCACTTTTCAAAGAAATTGTTATATGAATGTGTGTGTGAGTGGATCAATGTGCAATTATTTGAAAGTAGTGCTAGGCCTCGTTCGCACCTATATACACAAGGTTTGAATTTTATAGAAAAATCCATTTTTAACCAAGATATAGCAATGACGTTTTGTAAAAGACGTTTTTCAAACCCTATGCACAATAGGAATTGAGACATTTTCATACTTCCATTTTATTATTAAATGTCCGGCTTGTTTGCTTTTATTTTTGAGATGCGAAGCATTCTCGAGAAAATAATATACTGTGATCTTAGAACTCCTCATGGGCATGACAGCCATCCAAGGAAATTTAGACACTATAAAATAATGTACAAGTTGCTTATAGCTGAAAAATGTACATCATGGGAACCGAATCTAGATTCAATAAACTGAACCTTTGATATATGATTCCTAGGCTCAAATGATACTGCAATTTGTATGGAAAGCAGTAAGAAGTTATATATATAAAAGCTATAAATATATATATATACAGACATGGTCAACCACCACGAATAAACTCCATGGGGGATCGGAAATGTAAATATATAAAAGCGGTAAATATATATATATATATATATATATATATATATATGGATATGATCAACCGCCACGAAGTAAACTCCAGGGGGGACGAAATGTAAATAAAGCTGTAAAAGCGATCAACTACCACGAAGTAAACTCCAGGCAGGACAAAATGTATATATATATATATATATATATTTACATCCGGTGCGTTTACTACTTTTATATATATATATGCATTTACTACTTATATATATATATATATATATATATATATATATATAAAAGCGAGTAAACGCACCGGATGTAAATTCAGGCTCATCAAATATGTCTGACAACAATTATATATATATAAGCGATTTAAACGCATTAGGATGTAAAATCCGAAGCTCATTAGATGTAGTCCCACCACGATTTATATATATATATATAAGCAATTAAACGCCTGCATCAAGTTCAGGCTCAATCGAGGCATAACTCGATAATTTTAGTCCATATATATGAAATATATACATATATTAGTATATATATACAAACGAAATGAAAATCACGGATCGAAGTCCGGGAAAACACACACCACCAGACCCTCAATTTTTAAAAACAGTGTGTGCTATATGAGAAGAAGGCTTTATAAAATGTAAGAAGGCTACGTTGAGGTACGCCAAAGTAAACTTCTATGACTTTAAATGGATAAACACTCAGCTCCCGCTGGATAAAATATAGCTATATGTGAGCTAACTAGTGTTTACAGCAGAGAAAACACTCAAAAGATGTGTATGCGGAGTAAAATGGATAGTGCTTCCTCGCCCTTTTCCTTCTCTCCTTCTCTTCAAATGGCTGAACCAAGCCTTGTATATATAGACAGATGGCCGCAGGTACACCTACGGTAGCCGCAGTTGTACCTGCGGCTGGTCGTGGTGGATCCGAGGCTCGCAGGTCCCGTCGTCTCATAGTACGTGCACTCATGCACTGTAATGTCCGCTCGAACTTGTAGAACTTCAATCCGAGCATCCGAATGAGGTATATCTGACCGTCTTTGGACCGCTGGTGTCAAGAGTTACGCAATGACATGGATTAGAGGTTGTACGAAGTCAGGAAGAGGGGTCTATGCCCATGGTCTTCAAGCTTCAAATTCTATCTAAAGTACTACCACACGTAATAGTCACTCGAGATTGTCACTCCTCGGTTCTTGTGGGACATTGTTGGATGTATGTATGTATGAAGTGTTGAGACGATGTGCCATTTGTCGAAGGAACAAGATGACGTTTGACTCCTCGCCGGGGTTATCGCCGGTTTGAGTTGAAAGTAGACGTTGCTCAGGGTTACAGCTGAGATTGGACTATTTGTTGGTATGCTGCGATATCATCTTGTTAACGTGGTAAGATGACGTTGTGACTCCTCACCGGGGTTATCGTCGGTTTAAGCGGAAATCAGACGTTGCTAAGGGTTACATCTGAGATTGGGCTGCTTGTTTGTATGCCTTGCTGTCATCTGGATTGAAGCTGATCGCATGTTTGACACAAGCATTACCGGGGTTATCGCCGGAACTACAATGGAATCTCTTGGGGCTATCACCAAGGATGGGGCTGCTACTACCAGTGTTTCTTTGGGACTGGAACTGAGCATCGCAGTGTTATCGCCGAGACAGAACTGTCCTCTCCGGTGTTGTTGTCGGTCTTTTGATCTGCATATCTCGGGGTTATCTCTGAGATTGGAAATGACATTCCCGATGTGTGTTCCGGGTTGACATGACGTTCCCGGTTTGTGTCTCGGGTTGGAACTGAACTTCCGGTGGTATTCGGGATGGATGTAAGTTGTCTTTCAGGGTTATCTCCAAAAGACGAATCTACCCTCCTGCAATGTTAGTAATAGGAGGGCAAAAATTTTTGAGTCTACAACTGTTAATGTTTAAGTTGACGAATTACTTATAACTATGGACATAGTTCATGGTCTTAGGACCCTCAATTATATACTTCAGAATGTTGATAGACCATATTGTTTATTTCTATTGAGCCTCTTAATTGACAGATGTTGTAAAGATTTTCATTCATTGTTGTTTCAAGTGAGCTTTGTTTGCTCACTCTTGCTTATATAACTATTACAGTTAAAGATGAGAATGTTGATGTACCTAGCACCAGTAAGGGAAAAGGAAAGATGAACAAGTATTGAAGATTTGTAATATGTTGATATTTTGTTATCAGATTTTAATTGAATGCTTGTAATGAAGTTTATTTATTTTCCGCACTTGAATGATTGTATTTAAAAGTTAGACAACCTAGGAGATTGTTATTATGTAACCCTTTAATAGGGAAGGTTTTATTATTCAATTTTATTGTGATTGATTAGTTAGATATGAATGTTTGATTAAGTGAACCCCAAATCCCGTGGGAATGAAGTACATGGGTTTGGGGGTGTCACATTAAGGGTGATATTTGAACATTTTGCAAAGTAAGCAAGTTGATATAAAATATTCGTTGTCTCGGGGAATATTCGTTTGGTCGGAGAATATTCTTTTTGTCAGGGAATATCCGTACAACGACACCATCATTGGTGGACCCCACAGCAGAATAACTATCGGAGTTTGAAAATGACATAAATAAGTTTTTATAAAAATCACGACAAAAGTTTTAGCGTTAACTGTTGAAATATTCGGTGATAAAAATATAGTAATACACGTGGTTGCACAGTAGCACACGATATTGCACAGTATCTTTGATTATTGATGCTTACGTAAAAAGCCACTCAATTTATTCAATTATTGCAACGGTAATTGATGCATAGTATCTCACGTTATTTGATTCAATTATTATCACAGTATCATCTGCATAATATTTTATATTATTAAATAAACAATTGAGAAGACAAAGTTATTCATATTATTATTTACAATATTGACGATGTCTAGAAAGTTCTATCGAGGAAAGGGGTTTGGTCACCTAATTGCGCGCCAATAGGGAGAAATCCTTATCAAAAAGCCCCTTTTTTCTTGGGAATGATCTGGTTGTTAAATATTGCGAGTTATAATATTAATGATGAATAATTGTTAATAGATTAAAAATGTGTTTATTAAAGATAAGTGAATTACCAAAGTTAGAGGGGAATAATGCCAACTTGGAAAACTTTAGGGGCACTAAAGTGTAATAAGTTAAATCAATCTGGACCATCGATGGTGGTTTTAACATTAAATCAATCTCGATTGTCGATGGTGGTTTTAATAGTAAATTAATCTAGACCATCGATGGTGGTTTTAATAGTAAATCAATCTGTACCGTCGGTGGTGATTTTAAAAGTAAATCAATCTGGACCGTTGGTGGTGGTTTTAAAAGTAAATTAATCTGGATCGTCGGTGGTGGTTTTAAAAGCAAATCAATCTGGACCGTCGGTTATGGTTTTAATAGTAATCAATAAGGACCGTCCGTTCTAATTGTAAATAAATTTGGATCGTTTATGAATTAGTTATAATTTAGTCATTTCTCCTATAAATAAAAGCTTAATTCTTCTTTCATTCTCACCAATTCACTGAGATTCACAAGAGAAGCTATAGAGAGAGAAACTATAGAGAGCAAGAAGAAGAGTATTCCGTTACTTTACTATTGCAGTATCCAATCTTCTACTAAGGTAAGGGATATTATTTGTTGTATTCATAACGAATACTATTTTTCGTATTCATCCTTTAATCTGTGGGAATAATCTGTCTACGCGGATTACGTACCGCATGACAGGTGAAAATCCATTTACAGTTTTGTATGTTATTTCTTTTCATATTCTTAAATCTAAACTCACTATTGTAAGTATTGCTTCTATAATTCCTAAAATTAGTAGAATATCCTTGAGTTTTACGCTTCATCCAGTATCGTTTCATTAGAATATTGATCTGAAATTTCTTATTAAATATCAATATTTTCACCTGAGGCACTATTCATGGGTTACTATTCACTCAAATATTATTCACTCGAGGATTTGGGACACTTTTCATGCCGAGATACTATTCACGGGTTACTATTCACCCAGTTACTATTCACTCGAATATTATTCCATGGGGTATTTGGGGAACTTTTCATGCCGGTGTACTATTCATGAGGTACTATTCCTGAAGTACTATTTACGGGGTACTATTTACTCAAAAAAATTATTTCTTTTTCGTTCAAATTATTTTTGATAGATGAATATTATTCTTGAATTTTACTCCACAAAGAAGTATTATGTTGACAATTTAGATATTTTTAAACTCTGGATAAATTTAAAGTATTTAATATTTATCCTTGATTTCATTTGATTAATGCTTATATCATTGTCATCCTCCTCGTGCTTATATTGTTGTGAAAGTCATCTTTGGCTTCCGTGCATAGATGGACTGTTGATTTGTATGATTATAACCAGGGATCATTCGGTATAATCATGACCTATAGTGTTACAAATGATGTGGTAAAAGTCCTCATTGGCTGTAGTGCATTGATGTATAGTTGTTGGTATAATTATGACCAGGGATTATTCGGTATGATCATGACCATTGGTGAAAACACGAATATCCTTGGCCCGTATGGCATGGATAATTTGTGGTTGTGATACTAATTATTAGGCTGAGTCTCAACGATAGTTGTTGGTATGATTATGACCATGTGTTCTCTTCGGCCAAGGGTGCAAAGATGAATTATTGTTTGGCGTGATCATGACCATTGGTGAAAACACGAATATCCTTGGCCCATAGTGTATGTATAATTCGTGGTCGTGATACTAATGAATATCCTTGGCCCGTAGTGCATGAATAATTCAGTGATGTGGATTATTTATTGAGCTGAGTCTCAACGATGAAATATTAATTCATGGATGTGATATTATCGAATATCCTTATCCGTAGTGCATGGATAATTCGGTGATGTGGATTATTTATTGAGTTGAGTCTCAGCGATAAAATATTGATAATAAACTTTTAATTTGTAGAAGATAGTAGATATCATGCTTTACTTGACTCTTCTAATATACAGTTGCATGTCTTTGGTCTGTAGTGTAAAGATGAACTGTTAATGAATATCATTGGCCCGTAGTGAAAAGATAAATTTATTAGTATGATTATGAACAAGAACTGTGATTTGGTATAACTATACTCTTTGATGTTTCAGGTAAAGACATGTGATGAAAATTATCTTCGTCATGGGTTCGAAGAGGAATTTAGAATCACAATTATGATTATGAGTTATTCACATAATTATGGACAGGAACTATTGATTGATGTTACAGGGATAAAACATGGTTAGTGGACTTTTAACATGGAGAATATAATAGACTTTATGGTCTATTTGACTCTTCTAATGGATTGCTCGTTCTGCTGCAATTATGGTTAAAAACTTTTATTATCTACCATATGTTCTAAATCTCTGATTTATTCTGATGAATGCTATTGATAAATGAATTACCTTAGTCATAATATTATTTACCAGGCTAGTTGAGCTCACCCTTTGCTTTCATTGTTCTTTTCAGGAAATGAGAACGTAGTCCAGACTAGTCGGGGAACGGACTGATGGTCCAAGATGGTTCTTAGTAGTCCTCACTATTTTATAAAATAGTATGATAATAATTGTAATGAGGACTCCATTTGAGTTTGGATACTGTCTAGAAGACAATATTCTTGTTTAAACTATTAGCTATGTTTTGTCATATTTTACACGACAGTTGTATAATTAAGAAGTAGTTGTATTTTTTACCATGTATCTGGCGACCCAGAATGGGTCGTGTATACCTGTTCTGGGGGCGTCACATAAACATACATTGTTCATTACACTATGGTTCTACAACATTTCTCCCAAGTGTAAGACCCCAACTTTTATTAATAAAGATTTAACTTTCTCTAAATATCATTTTGAGTAATAAGGTATGGATATGATATAATGTTATAATTGTGGGTAATATTTACAAATTTGGCAAAGTAAGCAAGTTGTCATAAAATATTAGTTTGGCCAGGGAATATTCATTTTATCATGGAATATTCGTACGATGGCACAATCATTGGTGGACCCCACAACGGAATTACTGTCGAATTTAGAAAGCGACAAAAATAACTTTTTATAAAAATAATGGCAAAACTTTATTGTTAACTATTGAAATACCCGGTGATAAAAGTATAGTAATACGCGTAGTTATACAGTAGCACACAGTATTGTACCGTATCTTTGATTATTAATGCTTACGTAAGAAGTTACTCAGTTTTGTTCATTTATTGCAACAGTAGTTGATGCATAGTATCTCATATTATTGATTCAATTATTGTCACAGTATTACCTGCATAATATTTTATATTATTAAATCAATAAATGAGACGACACAATTATTCATATTATTATTTGCATTATTGACAATGTCTCGAAAGTTCTGTCAAGAAAAGGGATTTGGTCATCTAATTGCACGCCTGTAAGGAAAAGTCCTTATCGAAAAGCCCTTTCTTTTCTGGAAATGATTTAGTTGTTAATATTGTGAGTTATAATATTAATGATGAATAATTAAAAATATGTTTATTGAAGGCAAGTGATTTAATATAAATAAAGGGGTTTGTCATGAAGTATTTGTTGTAAATTTTGCTTATTATTTGGATCCCCACTTATTAATTTTTCAAAATCGTCGGTGTTATATAAAACAGAATACTTTTTATATTATATATAAAGTTATTCATTTTATTAGATTATAAATAGTATATATTATACTATATATAAAGTTATTTGTTTTACTTGAATATTATATTATTATTTTAAAAATTGGATGTCTGAAGATTTACAGAAATTGGCCCGTGAATTCTTTCAACTGTTGGTCTGTGAGAAAAATTCCAAATAGTACCCTGTCATTCTCCTATAAATAGGATGCATAGTTCAAAAATAAAAATTACACCAGAATCAATGAATTCTTCTTCTATAATATTGAGTGTATTGTTTTTTAGTTGAAGGAAGTTTTGAGTGTAGAAAATAATACAAGTGTTCTTCAAGAATATCCCCGTTATACCAGTCTAAAATACACTACTTTTAAGGTAAGGGATATTATTCTTGTTCAATATTTTTAAGAAATAATATTTTCGTCCATACTCTGTAGTATGTAAGTAATATTATTTCATTTCATATAACTAATTCTACACTTATTTTGATAAGTATTCCTTCTATACTCCTTGAAATTTGCGTTTCATCTAGTATAGTTTCACATAAATATTTTTTTGAACATTCTTGTTATATTTTAATCTTTTCATGTTGGGGTACTATTCACGGGGTACTATTTATGGGGTACTATTCACTCGGGGTACTATTCACGACAAAAATAATTAATTTCTTTTTTGTCCAAATTATTTTTGATACATGAATATTATTCTTGAATTTTACTCCATAAAGCACTTATCATGTTGATAATTTGGACATTCCTGAACTCTGGATAAATTGAATTATAAATCTTTAAAATTTATCCTTGCTCTCACTTAATTGAATTCTTATATCGTTGTCATCATCCTCATGCTTATATTGTTATGAAATTCATATTTGGGTCGTAGTGCATAGATGGACTGTTGATTTGTATGATTATAACAAGGAATTATGTATCGGTATAATCATGACTTGTAAGGTTACAAATGATGTGGTGAAAGTCTTTATTAGCCCGTAGTGTATTGATGGACAGTTGTTAGAATGATCATGACCACTGGTGCTATTAACAAATATCCTTGGCCTGTAGTGCGTGGATAATTCGATGATGTTAATTATTTATTTAGCTGTGTTACAGTGATAAAATATTGATGATTAATTTTTAAATAATAGAAGATAATAGATATCTTGCTCTACTTGACTCTTCTAATGGATTGCTTATTCCGCTGCAGTTAAACTTGTTGTCTATTGTATTCTATCAGTTTTCACACTGTTAAAGGCTAAGGATAATTTATTCTGCATTATCTTAGTCATAATATTCTTTACCGAGCTAGTTGAGCTCACCCTTTTCTTTCATTATTCTCTTCAGGAAATGAGAATATAGCTTGGACTAGTCGGGGAATGGAGTGACGATCAGAGATGGTTGCTATAGTAGTCCTCACTATTCTACTAAATAGTGTGATAATAATTGTAATGAGAACTCCATTTGAGTTTGGATATTGTTTACGAGACAATATTCGTGTTAAAACTCTCAGCTTATGTTTAGTCGTATTCTGCACTACAGTTACATAAATTAAGTTTATATTTAAATTATGTGCTATCTATTTGGCGACTAAAAATGAGTTATGTATACCTATTTTGGGGCCATCATAGTTGGTATCAAAGCTTACTATCCCATTCTAAACAACTAGACATGGAATCCATCAAAAGGTATACTCCCCTACACACAAGATGGGGGTACATCATATTTGCATACGACCTCTCACAGCTAGAGGTTTACATCATTCTTAATTTAACACTACCAAACAAAAGGGTACTATTACATCATTGTCACCAACCATCGCCTCACTGCCTGCCAGGTGTTACACTGATCGGCTAGACTCTCCAGTCTCGTACTGCGATCTCACCTGACCAACACTAGGACATGCATATGCTGCGTCTAACGCTCGCCTCAAAGACCCTAGTCTGGCGTCCTTCTCTTCTAGAAGCAACTCCAGATGGTCCACCCTATTGGATGCTCTAATCAATGCTTCCTCGATTCTGATCTTATCAGCAATCTCTAGATCAAACTCAAACTTCAGCACTTGATTCTCCAACGTCCGCTCACTCAGCTGAAACTCCAATAAACTCACCTTAGCTTTCAGCATATCCACATCTGCTAATGCTTGATAAGCAACATCTTTATACTGCTATTCGGTGTTCTAGAAAGTGTGATTCTCCACCTCCAGCTCTCCCACCCTAGTCTCTAGCTCCGCATTCCTATCCAGTAGGTCTCCAACAAGGCTATCCTGTGTGGATTCCCCTGGAACCTCTTGCTTTACTGGCTGCTCCACGGTATGGCTATCATAGCTAATGAGTAGGTTTTAGACCTATTTATTGATTACCAACTTACTTGAATTTTGCTCAACTTAAGTATTTTTAGTATTGGTTAATTGCTTTTTATGTTTGTTTTGTAGTTTGCATTAAGGAAACTCCAAAGGCATGGTGATGGCATAGCATGGCATAGTGAATAATGGCTATAATAAAGATTTTAGTTGGACTAAAGCATTTGAAAAGGGAATCTAAAGTGGTCAAATGAATAATGATGAAGGCAAGTGAAGAAAGAAGAAGAAGTTAGCAACAACAGGTAGCAGCAGATCACCGACACCGGAACTGTAGCAGAAGGCAACAAAACATAGCCGCGCGGCTGTACCTCCTTAAAGGCTAGTTCTAGCGTGCCCGCGCTAGAAGTCTCCCAGAAGCAGATATGGCGCCCCAGCGCCCAACTCCTACTACACGCCCGCGCGGCCGCGCCAATCAAGGACCTTGATGTAGCATATCTAGCATATAAGGGTGGATTAGCTTGTTGTGAAAGACAGATTTCATCAGTTACAATTTGTTATTTTAGGGTTTTATAGAGCTAGAGAGATTCCATAGCAATATTCTACTATTTAGCTTCTCTCTCTAGATCTAGTAGCTTGTGAATATTGAGTATCATTTTGGTTTTTGATTATGGATCTGAACTAAGTTAAAAGCAGATTGTGGAGAAGGGTTTATTCAGATTTGCTATCTCTTTTCTCCTTAATCTCTTTGTTCTCTTTTTTTCCTTTCATGTTTGGCTTAAATCCCATAATGGTTGTTGATTTAGTGATGAACTAACCACCATTATTGGATTTTAATGAAGTTTATTGTGTAGTTCAGATTTGTATACCTTATTATGATACTTGTATGATTATAGTTGGATTGCCTAACTTTGTTGTGCTTAAATGTTTGGATGCTTGATCACCATCCACCCTAATAACTTGTATAGAATTGGAAAAGGAAATATAAGTTCAGATTTGACCATGTTAGCATGTGTTAATGAGATTTACATGTGTTAGGTTTCGTGATTTATAACCCAGATAGACATAGACCGGTTTACCATGTTTAGTTGTTGAGAGAGCTTGTGCTTCAATCGATATTGCTTATAATTCACATAGACATATAGTGGGTTAGGTAATATTGATGTTCATATGAATTCTATCTCTTTGTGGATTTTGTGTGATATGGACATGGTGCATTGAAAAATAGTCATGTTTCACTTTCGTGCTCTCGACTAACAGTCCATAGTAATTAATTCAGCTTAACAAGAGGTGTACATTTTGGATAAAGCATTAAATGACATTAGGATCACATATCATTCCAATTTGAGTCTCTTAGTTTATTAATTAGTAATTTTGTGTTGATTATTATTCTAGATTTTAATTTACCTATTAATCTATCGTTTAAGCAGCTAGAGATAGCTATAAGGTTGTTTCATACTAGTTTAGAAATATTCACCTTTCTCCGTGGGAACAATACTTAACTTACTCTATATTACTTATTGACCGTGTATACTTGCACGTGTTAGTGTCTGTTTTGTTAACCCGAAACAAGCCCAACAAATTTTTGTCGCTATTGTCGGGGATAGGTTTTAATTTTTATTACTGTTGGCATCAACTTAAGCTAGATTTGTTTGACTTGAATAATTCTTATCTTATCTCATTTCTATTTTACTTTTGTTTGCGTTTCAGGTACTTGTGGATAGTATATGCACACTCAATCGTCAAATTCTGAGTTGATACCTATACAACACAATATCAATGGTAAAGCTTGGAGAAAAAGTGCACGTCAGTCTTATACACAAGTGAATACTGAAACATCAACCAATATGGCAGAAGAGCATAGAGAAGAACATAGAGCTCTAAGGGGCTATTTTATGCCAAAAACAAATGAATTACAATCGAGCATTGTAAGGCTAGCAATAGCAGCAAACACCTTCGAGATTAAGCCGTGAACAATATAGAAGGTGTAAGACCCCAACTTCTTTTGAATAAAGAATAATTTTTCTCCAAATTTGAATATTATGGTGTGGATATGATATAATGTTATAGTTGTGGGTAATATTTGAAAATTTTACAAAGTAAGCAAGTTGATATAAAATATTCGTTGTGTCGGGGAATATTCGATTGGTCGGGGAATATTTGTATGACGGCACAAGTATTGGTGGACCCCACAACAGAAGTATTGTCGTAGTTAGAAAACGACAGAATTATCTTTTTATAAAAATAACGGTAAAAGTTTTACCGTTAAACTGTTGAACTACCCGGTGGTAAAAATACAGTAATACGCGTGGTTGCATAGTAGCACACAGTATTGATTATTGATGCTTACGTTAGAAGCCACTCAGTTTATTCAATTATTGCTATAGTAATTGCTGCATAATATCTCATGTTATTTGATTCAATTATTGTCATAGTATCATCTGCATAACATTTTATATTATTAAATTAATAATTGAGACGACAAAATTATTTATATTATTATTTGCAATATTGACGATGTCTAGAAAGTTCTGTCGAGGAGGGGTTTGGTCACCTAATTGCGCGCTAATAGGGAGCAATCCTTATCGGAAAGCCCCCTTTTTCCTGGGAATGAAATGGTTGTTAAATATTGTGAGTTATAATATTAATGATGAGTAATTTTTAATAGATTAAAAATATATCTTTATTAAAGATAAATGATTTGTGGTAAATATTTATTTAATTTTTGATATAAATATAGGGATTGTTATGAGGCGTTTGTTATAAGTTTGACTTAGTATTCCATGGGAAGATTTACTAATTTTATGGACAGTCGATTGTGGTTTTAATAGTAATCAATATGAACCATCCGTTCTAATAGTAAATTAATCTGGACCGTTCATGAATCAGTTACTATTTAGTCCATTCTCCTACAAATAGAAGCTTAATTCTTCTTTCATTCTCACCAATTCACTGAGATTCACAAGAGACACTATAGAGAGAGAAACTATAGAGAGCAAGAAGAAGAGTATTTTGCTACTTCACTATTGCAGTATTCAGCCTTCTACTAAGGTAAGGGGTATTATTTCTTTCGTATTCATAAGAAATACTATTTTTTGTATTCATCCTTTAATATGTCGAAATAATCTGTCTACGTGGATTACGTATCGTATGACAGGTGAAAATTCATTTGCAGTTTCGTATGTTATTTCTTTTCATATTCTTAAATCTAAACTTACTATGGTAAGTATTGCTTCTATAATCCTTGAAATTAGTGGAATATCCTTGAGTTTTGCACTTCATCCAGTATCGTTTCATTGAAATATTGATCTGGACTTTCTTATTAAATATCAATATTTTCACCCGTGGTACTATTCACGGGTTACTATTCACCTTGTTACTATTCACCAGTTCACTCGGGTATTCGGGGCAATTTTCATGCCGGGGTACTATTCATGAGTTACTATTCATGGGTTACTATTCACCCAATTACTATTCACTCAAATATTATTCACTCGGGTATTCGGGGCATTTTTCATGTTGGGGTACTATTAACGGGGTACTATTCCCAAATTACTATTCACAGGGTACTATTCACGGGGTACTATTCACCGAAAAATTTATTTCTTTTCTGTCCATATTATTTTTGATACATGGATATTATTCTTGAATTTTACTCCACAAAGCAGTATCACGTTGACAATTTGGACATTATTGAATTATGGATAAATTAAATTATAAATCTTTAAAAATTTACCCCTTGCTTTCTTTTAATTGAATTGTTATATCATTGTCATCATCCTCATACTTATATTATGATGAAAGTCATCTTTGGCTTACGTACATAGATGGACTATTTATTAGTGTGATTATGACCAAGGATAATTCAGTATGATCATAACCATTGATGATTACACGAATATTCTTGGCCCGTAGTGCAAGAATAATTTGTGGATGTGATACTAATGAATATCCTTGGCCCATAGTGCAGGGATGATTCGATGTTGTGATTTATTTATTAAGCTGAGTCCCAACGATAAAGTTAATGATAAACTTTTTAAATCATAGAAGATAGTAGATATCATGCCCTACTTGACTCTTCTAATGGATTACTTTTTTCGCTGCAGTTAAACTTGTTGTCTATTATATTCTATCAATTTAACATTTTTGAAGGCTAATGATAACTTATTCTGCATTATCTTAGTCATAATATTTCTTACTGGGCTAGTTGAGCTCACCCTTTTACTTCCATTGTTCTCTTCAGGAAATGAGAACATAGCCGGAACTAGTCGGGGAATGGAGTGATGGTCCGAGATGGTGTTATAGTAGTCCTCACTATTCTATAAAATAGTGTGACAATAAATGTAATGAAGACTCCATTTGAGTTTTGATATTGTCTAGAAGACAATATTCGTGTAAAAAATCTCAGCTCATGTTGTATAATTAAGTTTGTATTTGTATTCAGTACCATGTATTTGGCGACCCAAGATGGGTGATGTATACCTATTTTGGGGGCATCACAGTTGGTATCAAAACTTAGGGATATGATCCTTGGCTAAGATGTGAGACAAGAACTAGGAGGGGAGAGACAGGGAATTCCTTCGCTAGTATGACCTACCTAAGTTTAATTGGTATTTAATTGGTCGGTCAGAATATAGGGATAATATGTGGCATGTCAATTAACCCCTATTTTGTGACAGTGTTTGAAAATGGCATCTGAAAATGTCAAGATAAGCAATGAAGCACACGAGACCGTTGAGTCACCAATGATTAATACCCAGGATAATGTGCAACATGAAGACAATAATCCTCAGGTAAACAACAACACTGATCAACTGATGAACGATGGGATGTTCAGAGGCTTCATGCAATTCATGCAACATCAGGCGAGAGTGGTTCCTGTTCAAAATGTAGGTGGAAACACTGGCAACTCTCGGATGGTCACTACTAAGCAGTTCAAGGAGCTAGGACCACCGGAGTTTTTGGGAGATCCAAAACCACTTAAGGCGGAGACGTGGATAAGGTAGATCACCAAGATATTTGATGTCTTGGGACGCTCCGAGGAGAAAAAGGTTCCCTTTTCCACCTTCATGTTGAGAGGAGAGGCAAAATACTGATGGGAATCAGTAAAACATACTCAGTCTGCCGCACTCAAAATGTTTGGGGAAAAGTTCCAAGAACTATTCAACGACAAGTACTTTCCCGAAAGTATTCGTCACATGAAGGAGGTGGAGTTTATCAAGTTGGAGCAAAACAATATGACCGTGTCACAGTACGAGGCTAAGTTTGTCGAGTGGTCCCGGTTCGCATCCCATTTGGTTGATAATGAAGTGAGAATAACGCGAATGTTTCTACGAGGTTTGAGACCCGAAATACGTCAATACCTTAATTCTCACAAACTGTGTTTGTATTCAGATGTTGTAAATAGGGCTCAGTTATTGGAGCGCGATAATGAGTCAACCCAACCAAGTGAGAGCAGCCGGCAAGTCGATAATACCAGTGGTAGCAGTCATCGAAGCGGTGACAACAAACGTGGAGGGAATCAACATGCCAGAAATGGTAACCACTTTGGTGGTAATCATGGCCAAGATAATAGAAGTGGAAATTTTAAGAAGAGGAGATTCAATAATGATGGAAAGATGTCAGCACCAACACCTATTGTTAAGGAAGGAGAATGACCGCTGGTCGTATGTTACAAATGCGGAGGAGAGGGACACATCATTCCAAACTGTACACAGCAGTCCAAAGCATGTTACAATTGTGGAAGAGAAGGTCACCTAACCTGATTTTGTCGTGCACCAAAGTCAAGTCAAGCTGGGATGGAGGCATCAAAGGCTGTCCCAGACAAGACAAAATTGGTTCAAGGGAGAGTGTTTGTCGTAACCTCCCAAAAAGTGAGGAATCCGAACGAGGTGATCATGGGTAAACTAATCATAAACTCTAGTGAAGTCTATACCCTTTTTGATACCGGTTCTACCTATTCTTTTATTTCTCCTACTTGCGCTTAACGTTTAAATTTGACTCCAGAGAAATTAGACTTTGACTTATCTGTTGAAACGTCGTTGGGGGAAACTTTTATTACATCCACTGTTTATAAGTCTTGTTTGATTCAAATCGGCAACCGCACGTTACCTGTCGATCTTATCTCTTTGAAAATACTTGCATTCGATGTGATTTTAGGGATTGATTGATTAACTACTCATCATGCAAAAATTAATTGTTTTCGTAAGGTTATTAGCTTTCATATTCCTAACCAACCTATTATGCGAGTTCAAGCAAACCAAACCATTAAAGTCAATCACTGTCATCTCAAGCCATAAAGCTATTTGTTTATTTTAAAAATAGATGTCAAGCTTTCTTAGCTCATATCATGGATTTAAACAAAAATACGTCAGTCTTAAATGATATTTCTATTGTTAATAAATTTCCTGACGTATTCCCTAAAGAACTTCCTAGCCTACCCCGAGAGAGTGAAATTGAATTTTGTATCAACCTTGAATCTGGTACAAAGCCCATTTTCAAAGCCCCATATCGAATGACTCCTATTGAACTTCAGGAGTTAAAAACCCAACTATAGGAATTGTTAGACATCGGTTTCATTCGTCCTAGTACGTCTCCTTGGGGTGCTCATGTTCTATTCGTGAAGAAGAAAGATGGAAGTATGCGACTTTGTATTGATTATCGGGAGTTGAATCATGTCACCATCAAAAATAGGTAATCATTACATCGTATTGATGACCTGTTTGACCAGTTGCAAGGCGTCAAATTCTTTTAAAAGATCGATCTTCATTCAGGATATCATCAGTTAAAGATTAAAACCAATGACATCCCAAAGACTACTTTCAGAACTCGGTACAGGCTTTACGAATTCCTAGTCATGTCTTTTGGATTGACTAATGCTCCTATTGCCTTTATGGATATGATGAACCGAGTATTCAAGGAATATTTGGATCACTTTGTGGTCGTCTTTATTGATGACATCCTTATTTACTCCAAAAGTCGTGAAGATCATGAGAAACACTTGAGGTTGATACTCCAAAAGCTTCGTGAGAACAAGTTATATGCCAAGTTGAAGAAATGTGAGTTCTGGCTTGAGGAAGTAGCATTTCTTGGGCACGTAATATCAAATCATAGAATATCTGTTGACCCGACAAAGATTGAAGCAATTCAAAGCTGTGAGCAACCTAAGTCAATAACCGAATTACGTAGCTTTCTTGGCTTAGCTAGTTATTATCAGAGATTCGTAGAAGGGTTTTCTCGAATCGCTACTCCATTAACTCAATTGACTCGAAAAGATATTTAAATTCAAATAAGGCACACTTAGAAGGGGGGGTTGAATAAGAGTGGGAGCAATCTATGACCAATTTTTAAACTTTAAACCAAACTACTAAATTCAGCCTACTATATTGATGAATGCAGCTAGCTGAATTAATATGGCCTACCAAATTTACTATTTGATTTTAAGAAAATTTCTTGCATGAAATTATAACTTAGAAAAGAATATTTGGTGCTATTGATTTATCTCAAGATAATGCAAATATTCAAGCTTAGGTAAAATAATTAACTAGCTTTAGTGAGTAAATAAAAGAAAGAAAGTAATAAAATCAACACAAGGATTTTTTAGGTGGTACATCTATTACCCTCTATAATAATAGCATAGTCCACGTCTAATACCAACTAGTATTGAAGACTCACTTTATTTCTTTAAAAATGACCCTTGTTACAAAACAGATTCTATCAAATTGAATTACAATAATTTACTTGAGCACACTCGCTCATTGTGCACCACTGCACCCCTTAAGCACCTATGCTTCCTTGAACCTGTTTGTAAACAAACCATAATCCACCTGGATTAAATTCCTGTAGACAACACTTAGTCTAAAAATATAAGATTACAAATATAGAGGTCTAATGATCAAAGAAAATAAATAATTTAACAATGCAAGGCATAACTAATGAATGAAATAATCAAATAGTAAAAGAGAGATATCACTAGAAATTATGCTCACGAAAATCAGCTAGAATGAACTGAATATAAATTGCACAGTAGCTGGAAGTTTTGCACCGAAAATAATGCAGTAGCTTTTCAAGTATATGAGTGCAATAATTGATTCAAGTGTTGTGTCTACTAAAATCATAGTTCTTCTTTTTATAGAACAAAAATATATTACCATTTATTCAACACTGTTCCGTTGTAAAATAATTACGTTGCCACAGATAAACCTTGTATAATGTTCCAATAACAAATTCAATTGTCTTCGGTTATTAAGTAAATGTTGGACTCTATCAGAGATAAACTAGAAAGAGACCAAGTCAGATAGATAACTCAATAGGCTTTGACTTTTCCAATACCTCTAGTAATTATGATTTCATAAAATCTGCCGCCACTAATATTACAACCGAAGTAAGGAATATCATAGCATTTAAAATAGGAGTGTAATATGAACCAACTATTGAAGATAATGATTATCTTATATTTCAAAGATATATACATGTAACCCACTTTTTGAAAGTAATCATATCTTTGCCAACACACTCCAACAACTTTTAATCTTCCAACATATGAATTCTTTCACACGTGTTACACAAATATTATAACATCAGAACGCATGAAAAATTCAATATAATTTGGACAATACTTTTACGTATGCATATATAAATACTAACCGTATAAAATCAGTTCTCTTAATAACAGTTAGCAATATATAATTTTCTTATGCACAAAATATTAAATCACATTTTAATGCACACATAACATGTCCTAGAGCCTTGTATTGAAAAATTAAATATTTGCATTGACCTTACATATTTTTCTTAAGACTTAATTCTTCAAAGCCTTTTGATAAAAATCTTTTCATCAACTTCCTGAAATTTCACAATAAACAAATTAGTTTATATAATCAAGTCATCATCAAAACAAAAACGGTTAGAATATTAACAAACCAACATTCTCCCCATTTTTGATGATGACAACACTAAAAATTATATCTCCCCCTGAATTCATGCATATTAAAAATTTTAGAAGAAAACAAACATAATCAAACTAAGTTCCACCATGACTTTTGTTTAGGCATTACGTATCCTGCAAATTTGTTAGCTGTAACAAATACCAGAATCACAAAATATAGAATTCATAATATCTAATACTGGCTCCAACCATATTGTTTTAAACAACCGATCAAAACAAAATCTTAACAAACGTAAACACACCAAATCGTTTTTAACTAAAAACATGCAATAATAATAATATGTCCTCTCAGCAAAAAAAACCAGTAATCTTCTCAGCAAAACCAGCAACCTTCACAACAGCTTGTCTCCCCCTTTGTCATCACCAAAAAGATCGTCAGATATCAATATCGTCGATATGAATCACAGGTAGAGGACGATTAGTGAAATAAGGACGATAGAGAAGACGATGAATCCTTTCTTCCATAGAAAAGTCATGAGCAAACCTAGGAGGAAGACGAATAAAAGTTTCATTGGGTAGAGGCAAATTAAGGAAATCGCCAATGTATTTAGCCATCCAATTACAGCGAGGCCACTCAGGAATTGGAGAATGCATTATGTCAAAGTGTAACCTTCTACCAATGTCATTCATACGATGATCCATGAAATCAGAAAATTCACCAACCTGGTAACTTACAAATTTTAGTTCTTGGCTTAGTTGAGATGAATTTCTATTGATCTTTCGGTGTAAAGATTCAATCATAGCCATGGTATGCAACTCGAAACCAGCTTGTAAATCGATGAATTCATCCTCAATTTATGAAAAACATTTGTTCAAATCATTTGCCTGAATAGGCAGGTTTACTTTTTCTAAAACCGAAATCCTTTGTTTAATATCAACAATATCAGAACGCATAAGCTCTTGATTTTTTAGGATTTGAGTCAACATATCAATTACTGCTGGAGATGAGACTGAGGAAGTATGAAGTGTAGAAGAAGAAGGATCAGATTAAATAACACTTGGTGGAGTAGGAATAAGATCAGGAATAAGACGTACAAATGAGCCATCAACAAAAGAAATATGGTACTGTTTTAGATTAGCAGAATCAATAAATTCATTGTGGGATACCATAATTTCATCATTAAGATAGATTTTGAAATGTTGAAACATCTTTGTCAAAAACAAACCATATGATAAACACTTTTTAGTTTGTCGAATACAACTCATCATGTGGGACAACATCATAAGAGAAAAATTAAAACCGACTCCTTTTAAAATCATTGCAATAACAACCAAATCTTGGTAAGTGAAATCTGCTCCACCACCTACTCGTGGAAACAAATTATAACGAAATATTTTGTGCAAAATACATGCAAGTGGACAAACATCAACAGTTTTGGGAGTAAACAAATTTGACAAAGATGAATCATCCATCACAGTATGAAGTTTTTCAAGAGGAGGAAAGGGTATATTGGCAGCACCCTTAAGAGTAAATGGACAAGGACAGGATGAAGGAATATTAAAAATACTCCCAAAGTCTACCACTATGAAAAACAGAGACTTTCCCTTTACAAAGGATGTATAGCAATCCCCATTACACTCTAAATTTGTGTAAAATTGTTGTATCAAACAGGGATATGCCCTAGTTGGGGGAAAAACATAGCAGAAATACCACAAGACATAAAAAGTTTTTCAAAAGATGAGTTTTTGGAATAAAATAAATCCAAAAATTTTTCATAAATAAACTGTTTAGTAGCAATAAAAGTCTCAAAACGAACTTCGAAACTATGACCCCTAAAGAAATTGTCTAGCAAATTGAAAGTAGTAGAGAAAGGATATACCAGATTTGATGGTGAGTCTGGTTGAGAAGGAGGAGGCTCTGAACCAGGATATTGTGGGGATTTCTTTAAGAAAAAGAAGCTTGAGTCAGACCCATCGGAATCATCGGACGAAACATTAACAGATGTCTAGCGAGGTTGTCGTTTGGATTTCTTCGGTGATCGTGTGGTATAAGGAGATCGTGGATGATATCCTTCTTTGATTGTTATATCGGATGAACACTTGTTTGCCTAAGTTTTCATGATCATTGTCAAAAGTTGAACAGTTGAGGAATAGAGAAAAAATATCAGTAAAGCAATGTATGAAAAGAAAAAGTCGCTATGTGTTTAATAGAAAAGTGTTAGAAGCTGAAAGGACTCCTTGAAACAATAAATCTCTTAGCTTCGGTCTTTTTAAATTTTGAAACCCATAATAATAGTTACCATGAATTGTGCCAGAGCAGATACGTCTCCCTTAGTCTCCGGTTACATACAGATAATGTTTAGCAACAGAACATATTTAAAATAATAACATGCAAATATACTATAATTATGAGATATTTTATGCATGAATTATTTTAATACATGATCATATTATACCATGCACATTCCAAGTTCTCTTCTTAACATGCAAAACCTTTCTTCACTTAATGGTTTAGTAAAAATGTCAGCCAATTGTTTTTCTGTAGGATTAAAAATTAATTTTATTAAACCTTGTGAAACATTATCCCTTAAAAAATGATGTCGAACCTCTATGTATTTTGTGCGAGAATGCAAAACAGGATTTCTTAAAATGTCAATAGTGCTAGAATTATCACAGTAAATAAGTACACTATCACATAAAATATCAAAATCACATAGAGTTTGTTTTAACCATAAAATTTGAGAGCAACTGTGAGACCCCGAATTTTATGAAATGAAAGTATTCAATTTTCTTATAATTATTCTATTTAGTAAATGGTTGAATTGATAAAAAGTTAAAGTTAAGGGTGATATGTGAAATTTTTTCAAAGTAATCAAGTTATCATAAAATAATCGGTGATAAAATTATAGTAATATGCGTGGTTGCATAGTAGCACACATTATTGTACAATATCTTTAATTATTGATGCTTACGTGAGAAGTCACTCAGTTTTATTCAATTATTGTCACAATATGTTATATTATTAAATCAATAATTGAGACGACAAAGTTATTCATATTATTATTTGCAATATTGGCAATGTCTAGAAGTTCTGTCAAAGAGAGGTTAGATAATCTAATTGTGCGCCAATAGGGAGAAATCCTTATCGGAAAGCCCCCTCTTTCCTGGGAACGACCTGGTTGTTAAATATTGTGAGTTATAATAGAAATGATGAATAAGTTCATGTTGATTAAAGATGAAATTGATAGTTCCATTGTGTGAGAATTATTAGTGTTAGTAGAAATCGATATTTATTTCAATAATAATTAATATCTGGAGGTTATATTGACCAATCGGGTAATTAAACGGATAAATGAGCAATTAATTGCTATTAATTCACATGCTTATAACTATGTGTTCACATGTGTGTACTATTGATTTACATGATTTACTATTAGGGGAGTTGGTGCAAGATTGATAATACTTGCATGACTAAATTAAAAATGGAGGTATAGATGAAAGTACTATACTATAATTATTTTTTTCACATGTTTAGAACTATTGAGTCACATGATTTACTATTGATTCACATGATTTACTATTAGGGGAGGTGGTGCAAGTTTGATAATACTTGGATGACTAAATTAAAAATGAAGGAAAAGATGAAGGTATTATACTGTAATATTTCGAGTCCCAAAATGTGCAATTATTGAAATTATATTTTCCTATAAATAGAAGCTCACTCCTTCATTATTTTTCACCAATTCACTAAAGCTATAGAGAAATTATTATAGAGAGAAATTATAGAGAGAAAGAAGAAGAGAAGTATGCTACCTCACTATTCTAGTATCAAGTTTTCTTCTAAGGTAAGGGGTATTATTCTTTCGTATTCATGAAGAGATTTATTTTCTTTCAATACTCGTAAGGGTTATTATTCCATTCTTTATTATTATGTTGGAATAATCTGTCTATGTGAAGTACCGCATACATGGTGAAATTCTTCTGTTATTCCATTCTTTATTGTTCTGTTGGAATAACCTGTCTGTGCGGTTTATCGCATGCCTGGTGAATTCTGTTGTTATTCCATTCTTTATTATTCTATTAGAATATCCTCTCTGTGCGGATTAACCATGACCTGGTGACATTCTTTATTATTCTGTTGGAATATCCTGTCTGTGCGGATTACGAATGACCTAGTTCCATTCTTTATTATTCTGTTGGAATAACCTGTCTGTGCCGTCTAGCGCATGCCTGGTGAATTCTGTTGTTATTCCATTCTTTATTATTCTGTTGGAATAACCTATGTATGTGGATTACTGCAGGCATGGTGAATGATCCTTCGTATTAATTCTTTATTAAATTGTGGAAATGATCTATCTACGTGGATTACCGCATGGCGGGTGAAAATCCATTTGCAGTTTCGTAATTTTTTCGACCCTAAAAATTTCTAGAAAAATTTAAAATGATAATTTGATGAGTTTTCTAGATTGTGTCCAGAAATGGCGATTTTTGCATGAATGGATTAGGAGTTATGAATTTTATGGGAAAAAGCTATTTTAAAAGTAAACCCTTATAACTCCTCGTGGTTAACTTTAAAATTGGTGAAATTTTTATTGGGAGTACATCTATATAATAGCAGTATACCCTATAAAATTTGGAATTTTTGGACAACAGTACAATTTTTGATAAATGTCTAAATATTCGGCAGTTTTAGTCATATGAAAAATAGTAAATAAATTTTAAAAAATTCTGAGAAAAATATATCTTCAATATAAGACTATATTCTGCTAAATTCCAGAAAAGAAAATTTGTTTGTACTGATTTGGTATTTTTCATGAAAATGGACTAGTTATGAGTAAATGAATTAAATATGTTATGTGAAGTAAGAAAATTAGAAAATAGGATTTAATGGCTTGAGAATCCTATATAAGGTATATGCAAATTTTTGATGAGAGTTTTGGTTATTGGTGATGAAATCTTATGAGTTTGGCATTTTAGGATGATTAAATGAATTAATTAGTAAAGTGTAAATAATTAAAATAAATTGTTTATAAGTTTAATAAATAATTAAAATATTGTGGTAATATTAATAATATTAGGTTATGAGATTATTAAGTGATTTATAACATTTGGATTAAGGTGTTTATAAATATTGATATGGATTTTATTGTGAAACTTTATCTTTTGTGTCGAGGTTACTATTCACATATACGACATTATTCACGTATACGGCACTATTCATGTATATGACATTATTTATGTATACGGTACTATGTACGAATACGAAGTACTATTTACGAGTTACTATTCATGAGTTACTATTCACGGGATACTATTTACCTGAAAAATATATTTCTTTTCTGTCCAAATTATTTTTGGTACACGAATATTATTCTTGAATTTTACTCCACAAAGCAGTATCATGTTGACAATTTAGATATTTTTAAACTCTGGATAAATTTAAAGTCTTTAATATTTATCCTTGATTTCGTTTGATTAATGCTTATATCATTGTCATCATCCTCACGCTTATATTGTGATGAAAGTCATCTTTGGCTTACGTGCATAGATGGACTGTTGATTATTGATTTTACAGTTGTATATCTTTGGCTTACGTCCAAAGACGGACTGTTGAGTATTTGTTTTACAGTTGTATATCTTTGGCTTACGTGCAAAGATGAACTATTGATTGATGAGTATCTTTGGCTTATGTGCATAGATGAACTGTTTATTGGTATGATTATAACTAGGGATCATTCGGTTTAATCATGACCTGTAATGTTATAGATGATGTGGTAAAAGTCCTCATTGGCCCGTAGTGCATTGATGGACAGTTATTGGTATGATTATAACTAGAGATTATTCGGTATAATCATGACCATTGATGATTACATGAATATCATTGGCCGTAGTGCAGGGATGATTCGATGATGAGGATTATTTATTAAGCCGAGTCTCATTGATAACATATTGATTATAAACTTTTAATTCGTAAAAGATAGTAGATATCATGCTCTACTTGACTCTTCAAAAATACAGTTGTATGTCTTTGGCCTATAGTGCAAAGATGAATTGTTAATGAATATCTTTGGCCGTAATACAAAGATGAATTTATTAGTATGATTATGAGCAGGAATTGTGATTTGGTATAACCATGATTTTTGATGTTTCTGGTGAAGATAGGTGATGAAAATCATCTTAAATCCGAAGCGAAGAGGAATTTAGAATCACAATTATGATTATGAGTTATTCACATGATTGTGGGATGTAAATTGTTGATTGATGTTACTGAGGATAAAACATTGTTGCTGGACTTTTAACATGGAGAAGATAAATAGACCTTATGGTCTATTTGACTCTTCTAATGGATTGCTCATTCCGCTGCAACTATGGTTGAAAAGTTTTATCATCTACCATATGTTCTAAATCTCTGATTTATTACTGATGAAGACTATTGATAATTTAATTATCTTTAGTCATGATATTCTTTACTAGGCTATTCGTGCTCACCCTTTTGCTTCACAATTCCTTTCAGGTATTAAGAGTGTAGCTGGGTCGAGCGGGGGTAACAGGGGATTAGAACGGTGGTCTATAGCTATTGAGGTTTCTTAAAACAGATTGAAATAATTTTATTGAGAATTATAGATAAGTGTGTTGTATTTTATACGTCATTTTAATCGTTGATTTTGGTGAACCAAATAGGGTGAGGTGAACCCAACTTTGGAAGGGCGTTTTTGCCACTATCATACAAGATGTCTAATGATAGACGACTTTATGTTATCATAAGATAATGTTGTGCACATCCACTTGCTGAGTATATCTACGAGCATTACCTATAAAATCTTGGAGTTTATTTGAAATATAATTCTCACTTGGAGACAACGGAGATAATTATATGTCAAAAGAAGACTCACCATTGTAAAGAAGATGATAGCAATCTTCTTATTTTTCTTTGGGGACTATTGGGTCAACCAAGGATAATTATGTGGACATATGATATCTATCATAACCTAGACGCATGGCCTCCCATGTACGAAGGTTTCCTTGAGTATTTTCTACAGATTTTAATTTCTAAAATAGTTATTGACTGTACCTTTATGTAAGGTACCATTGTAAGGTCTTGTGGTCAAGGCACCACGAGAGTTATATATATTTGTATTAAAACTCACAGTTTAACTGTGGTCATTTTCTACACGACAGTTGTATAAATGGAGTTGTCAGTAGTGTATTTTCTGGCGACTCAAGATGGGTGATGTATACCTGTTTTGGGGGCGTCACATTTGGTATCAGAGCTTAGGGATATGGTCGCTGGCGGAGATATGAGTCTAGAACTAGGAGGGGAGAGACGAGTAATATACTTCGCTAGTGTGTGACTTATCTAAGCCTAAATTTTTACTTGATAAGTTGACAATTTATGATATGTCAATTGACCTTTGTTTTGAAGATATATTCTAGAATGATATCTGAAATACAGGAGATGAGCAATGGACAAATCATGATACAGAGGATATAATCAGGAAGGTACAATCCAAAAAGAAAGCAATGTATTCTCATCTCTTTGGATACCAGGTACGTATGTAAATTTCGAGGGCGAAATTTCATAAGGAGGCGAGATTGTGAGACCCCGAATTTTATGAAATGAAAGTATTCAATTTTTTGTATAATTATTCTATTTAGTAAATGGTTAAATTGATAAAAGGTTAAAGTTAAGGGTGATATGTGAAATTTTTTCAAAGTAATCAAGTTGTCATAAAATAATCGCTGATAAAATTATAGTAATATGCGTGGTTGCATAGTAGCACACGGTATTGTATAGTATCTTTGATTATTGATGCTTACGTGAGAAGTCACTCTGTTTTATTCAATTATTGTCACAATATGTTATATTATTAAATCAATAATTGAGACGACAAAGTTATTCATATTATTATTTGCAATATTGACAATGTTTAGAAATTCTGTCAAAAAGAGGTTAGATAATCTAATTGCGCGCCAATAGGGAGAAATCCTTATCAAAAAGCCCCCTCTTTCCTTGGAATGACCTGGTTGTTAAATATTGTGAGTTATAATAGTAATGATGAATAAGTTCGTGTTGATTAAAGGTGAAATTGATAGTTTCATTGTGTGAGAATTATTAGTGTTAGTAGAAATCGATATTTATTTCGATAATATTAATGTCTGGAGGTTATATTGACCAATCGAGTAATTAACCGGATAAATGAGAAATTAATTGCTATTAATTCACATGCTTATAAGTTCACATGTGTGTACTATTGATTTACATTATTTACTATTAGGGGAGTTGGTGCAAGATTGATAAAACTTGCATGACTAAATTAAAAATGGAGGTATAGATGAATGTACTATACTATAATAATTTTTTTCACATGTTTAGAACTATTGAGTCACATGATTTACTATTGATTCACATGATTTACTATTAGGGAAGGTGGTGCAAGTTTGATAATACTTGGATGACTAAATTAAAAATGAAGAAAAAGAGGAAGGTATTATACTATAATATTTCGAGCCCCAAAACGTGCAATTATCAAAACTATATTTTCCTATAAATAGAAGCTCATTCCTTCATTATTTTTCACCAATTCATTAAAGCTATAGAGCAATTATTATAGAGAGAAATTATAGAGAGAAAGAAAAAGAGAAGTCTGCTACCTCACTATTCCAGTATCTAGTCTTCTTTTGAGGTAATGGGTATTATTTTTTTGTATTCTTGAAGAGAGTTATTTCTTTCAATACTCTTAGGAAATGTTATTCCATTCTTTATTATTATGTTGGAATAACTTGTCTATGCGAAGTACCGCATACATGGTGAAATTCTTCTATTATTCCATTCTTTATTATTCTGTTGGAATTACCTATCTGTGCGGTCTATCGCATACCTGGTGAATTCTGTTGTTTTCGTTCTTTATTATTCTATTGGAATATCCTATCTATGCGGATTACACATGACCTGGTTCCGTTCTTTATTATTCTGTTGGAATATTCTGTCTGTGCGGATTACGCATGACCTGGTTCCATTCTTTATTATTATGTTGGAAGAACATGTCTGTGCGGTCCATCGCATGCCTGGTGAATTCTTTTGTTATTCCATTTTTTATTATTCTGTTGAAATAACCTGTCTATGTGGATTACCGCGTGCATGGTGAATGATCCTTCGTATTCATTCTTTATTAAATTGTGGAAATGATGCATCTCACGTGGATTAATGCATGACAGCGGTGAAAATCCATTTGCAGTTTCGTAATTTTTCCCACCCTAAAAAATTTTGGAAAAATTTAAAATGATAATTTGATGAGTTTTCTAGATTGTGTCTATAAATGGCGATTTTTGCATGTATAGATTAGGAGATATGAATTTTATGGGAAAAGACTATTTTAAAAGTAAACCCTTATAACTCCTTGTGGTTAACTTCAAAATTGGTGAAATTTTTATTGGGAGTACATCTATATAATAGCAGTATACCCTGTAAAATTCGGAATTTTTGGACAAAAGTACAATTTTTGATAAATGTCTAAATATTCGGTAGTTTTAGTCATATAAAAAATAGTAAATAAATTTTAAAAAATTCTGAGAAAAATATATGTTCAATATGGGACTATATTCTACTAAATCCCAGAAAAGAAAATTTATTTGTACTGATTTGGTATTTTTCATGAAAATAGACTAGTTATGAGTAAATGAATTAAATATGTTATGTGAAGTAAAAAAATTAGAAAATAGGATTTTATGGCTTGAGAATCCTATATAAGGTATATGCAGATTTTTTATGAGAGTTTTGGTTATTGGTGATGAAATCTTATGAGTTTGGAATTTTAGGATGATTCAATGCATTAATTAGTAAAGTGTAAATAATTAAAACAAATTGTTTATAAGTTTAAGAAATGATTAAAATATTATGGTAATATTAATAATATTAGATTATGAGATTATTAAGTTATTTATAACATTTGGATTAAGGTGTTATAAATATTGATATGGATTTTAGCCGAGGTTACTATTCATGTATACGATACTATTCACGTATACGGCACTATTCATGTATATGACACTATTTGCGTATATGACATTATTTATGTATACGGCACTATGTACGAATACGGAGTACTATTTACGAGTTACTATTCATGAGTTACTATTCATGAGTTACTATTCACGAGTTACTATTCGCGAGATATTATTTACCCAAAAAATATATTTCTTTTCTGTTGAAATTATTTTTGGGTACATGAATATTATTCTTGAATTTTACTCCACAAAACAGTATCATGTTGACAATTTTGATATTTTTAAACTCTGGATAAATTTAAAGTCTTTAATATTTATCCTTGATTTTATTTGATTAAAGCTTATACCATTATCATCATCCTCACACTTATATTGTGATGAAAGTCATCTTTGGCTTACGTGCATAGATGGACTATTGATTATTGATTTTACAGTTGTATATCTTTGGCTTACATGCAAAGATGGACTGTTGAGTATTGCTTTTACAGTTGTATATCTTTGGCTTATGTGCAAAGATGAACTATTGATTGATGAGTATCTTTGGCTTATGTACATAGATGAACTGTTTATTGGTATGATTATGACCAAGGATCATTCAGTATAATCATGACCCGTAATGTTATAGATGATGTGGTAAAAGTCCTCATTGGCCCGTAGTGCATTGATGGACAGTTATTGGTATGATTATAACTAGGGATTATTCGGTATAATCATGACCATTGTTGATTACATGAATATCCTTGGTCGTAGTGCGGTGGATGATTCGATGATGTGGATTATTTATTGTCGAGTCTCAAATGATAACATATTGATTATACACTTTTAATTCGTAAAAGATAGTAGATATCATGCTCTACTTGACTCTTCAAAAATACTGTTGTATATCTTTGGCCTATAGTGCAAAGATGAATTGTTAATGAATATCTTTGGCCGTAGTGTAAAGATGAATTTATTAGTATGATTATGAGCAGGAATTGTGATTTGGTATAACCATGATTTTTGATGTTTCAGGTGAAGATAGGTGATGAAAATTATCTTCGTCCTGAGTGCGAAGAGGAATTTAGAATCACAATTATGATTATGAGTTATTCACATGATTGTGGACAAGAATTGTTGATTGATGTTACAGGGATAAAATATTGTTGGTGGACTTTTAACATGGAGAAGATAATAGACCTTATGGTCTATTTGACTCTTCTAATGGATTGTTCATTCCTCTGCAACTATGGTTGAAAAGTTTTATCGTCTACCATATGTTCTAAATCTCTGATTTATTACTGATGAAGGCTATTGATAATTTAATTATCTTTAGTCATGATATTCTTTACTAGGCTATTCGTGCTCACTCTTTTGCTTCACAATTCCTTTCAGGTATTAAGAGTGTAGCTGGGTCGAGCGGGGGTAACAGGGGATTAGAACGGTGGTCTATAGTTATTGATGTTTCCCTTAAAACAATATAGAAATAATTTTATTCAGAATTAAAGTGTGTCGTATTTTATACGTCATTTTAATCGTTGATTTTGGTGAACCAAATAGGGTGAGGTGAACCCAACTTTGGAAGGGCGTTTTTGCCACTATCATACAAGATGTCTAATGACAGACGACTTCGTGTTATCATAAGATAGGGTTGTGCACATCCACTTGCTTAGTATATCTACGAGCATTACCTATAAAATCTTGGAGTTTATTTGAAATATAATTCTCACTTAGAGACAACGGAGATAATTATATGTTAAGAGAAGACTCACCATTGGAAAGAAGATGATAGCAATCTTCTTATTTTTCTTTGGGGACTATTGGGTCAACCAAGGATAATTTTGTGGACATATGATATCTATCATAACCTAGACACATGACCTTCCATGTACAAAGGTTTCCTTGAGTATTTTCCATAGATTTTAATTTCTAAAACAGTTATTGACTATACCTTTATGCAAGGTACCATTGTAAGGTCTTGTGGTCAAGGCAGCACAAGAGTTATATATATTTGTATTAAAACTCACAGTTTAACTATGGTCTTTTTCTGCACGACAGTTGTATAAATGGAGTTGTCAGTAGTGTATTTTCTGGTGACTCAAGATGGGTGATGTATACCTATTTTTGGGGCGTCACAGCAACAACTCCCTGTAGCTAGATATTCACCCTCAGTGGTTGATAAAGCAGCTGAAGTCTGCTTTTTACTATGCCACACAACAAGACTGTGACCTAAAAATGTGCTAGCACCACTGTTACTTTTTCTATCAATTTGACATCCTGTATAGTCAGCATCTAAATAACCCATTAGTTCAAAATGATTTCAAATTGGATAAAATAATCCCAAATTGATTATACCACTTAAATATTTAAAAATTCATTTAACAGCTTGTAAATGAGATTCTTTAGGTTTTGCTTGAAAACGTGCACATAAACAAACATTATACATAATATCTGGTCTAGATGCAGTTAAATATAATAAACATCCAATCATACCTCGATATTTTGTTACCTCTACATCTACACCTTTTTCGTCAGTCATAAGCTTTATTGAAGTGCTCATTGGTGTACCCTTTGAATTTGGTCCTTCAAAACCAAACCTTTTAATTAGCTCTTTTGTGTACTTGGTTTAATGGATATATATACCTTCCTTTGTTTGTTTGATTTGAAGTCCCAAAAAATAGTTAAGTTCTCCCATTAGACTGATATCAAACTCCTTGTATATGCATTTAGAAAACCACTCACAAAGGAAATCATTAATAGCACCAAAAATTATATCATCTACATATATTTGTACAATAATAATATTTTTATTTTCATGCCGTATAAATTATGTAGAATCAATTTTTCCTCTAGTAAAACCATTTGAAAGTAAATACTTACTCAACCTTTCATACCAAGCCCTTGGAGCCTACTTTAGTCCATAAAGAGCTTTCTTGAGCTTGTAAACATGGTTTAGATACCTCTCATGTTCAAATCCAGGAGGTTATTTTACATATACCTCTTCATTAATGTATCCATTAAGAAAGGCGCTCTTTACGTCCATTTGATAGAGTGTGAACTTCTTGTAACATGCAAATGCTAACAAGATGCGGATGGACTCTATTCTAGCAACTGGAGCATAAGTTTCTTCATAGTCTATCCCTTCTTGTTGAGTGTATCCCTAAGCTACTTGTCTTGCTTTGTTATGAGTAATAGTACCATGCTCATCAAGTTTATTCTTGAATACCCACTTTGTTCCAATGATAAAAACATCTTTAGAAGGGGGCATTAGTTCCCAGACTTGACATCGTTCAAATTGTTGGAGTTCTTCCTGCATTGCCATTAGCCAGCTTTCATCTAGGATAACTTCCTTAGCATTCTTTGGTTCAACTTGTGATAGAAATGCATAAAAAGCACATTGATTTTGCAATCCTCTCCTTGTAGTGATTCCTTTGTTTATATCTCTAATGACGTTTTCAGGTGGATGGTTTTTGAGATATCTCGCAGTCTTTGGCATTTGCACATCATGTATTTCTTCTTGTTGAGAGATATCAATTTTAGATTCTTGTGTTTTTCTTTGTTCCACTTCTTGTGGGTTTTCCAATTCAGCTTGCTGGATTTGTACATTTGATTTGCTAAATTGATTTTTTCGGTGTGCTGGATTCACTAAGATCTTCAAATTCCCTACATCCTCATCTCTTTCTTTTGGAAGATGATTGTGAGTTTCATTAAAAGTAATATGAATAGATTCTTCAACACACAACTTGTTAATATTGAATACATGATATGCTTTACTATTATGTGAATACCCAATGAAAATTCCTTCATAAGATTTAGCATCAAATTTCCTAGGTTATCACTAGTATTTAGAATAAAACATTTAGATCCAAAAACTTTGAAATAACTTATATTAGGAATCTTATTATTTAACAATTCATAAGGGTCTTCAAAATGATTGGATTTAATAAGTACTCTATTCAAAACATAACAAGAAGTGTTTACTGACTTTCACCAAATTTTTTAGGAAGTTTACTTTCTTGGAATAAAGTTCTAGCAGTTTCTTGTAATGTCCTATTCTTTCTTTCTACAACTCCATTTTGTTGAGGTGTTATAGGGGCTGAAAATTCATGATTGATTCCCTTTTGATCACAAAATATTCTAAAGTCTTTTTGAAATTCAGTACTATGATCACTTCTTATTTTTACAAGTTTTAGATTATATTTTGTTTCTAAGTTTCTTATTAATTTCTCAAACTCGTTAAATGCTTCATCTTTAGTTCTCAAAAATAATACCCATGTATATCTAGAAAAATCATCTACTATTACAAACGCATAAAACTTACCATTTATACTAGGACGTCTTTCCGGCCCAAATAGATCAAGATGAAATAGTTGTAAAACAGAAGAAGTTGATACCATGTTCTTTGTCGTAAATGATGTTCTTACTTATTTCCCAAGTTGACAAGGAACACAAATTCCCTTCTTTTCATATTTTATTTTCGGCAACCCTTTGACAAGATTCTTTGAGGATAATTTCTTGATTAAATCCATGTGAACATGTCCCATCCTCTTGTGCCACAAATTAGCCTCATCTTGTACAGATGCAAGACATAATTATTCATCCTGTTGTACAAAATCAATAGTATATATATTTCCTTCTCTTTGTACAACTAGAGTAACATTGTTAGTACCATGAGAAATAGTACATTTTTCTTTATCAAAACTAACTTGGTGACCATTATCCATTAATTGACTGATGCTAATTAGATTAAATTCAAGTTCATTAACAAGGTGTATATTATCAATATTTACCTTACAATTTCCTATTTTACCTTTTTCGATTATCTCACAGGTTCGATTATCTCCAAATGTAACTGTACCATTTTTCTTCTTGATTTTTAGCTCCACGAACTTTGTTTTGTCACCAGGCATGTGACGTGAGCATCCACTATCAAGAATCCATTTTTGAGATGGAACCCTTGCCTTGAGACATACCTCGTTTGATTCACCTTCAATTCTCATGAAGCATACTTGAGCTATTTATCCTTGGCGTCGACCTCAACTTCAGATTCTTCTTCATCACTCCAAGTGACCAGTGCCTTATTTCTCTTATTATCCTTGTAGCCTATTTTTCCTTTATTCTTTAGTTGAAAACAGTCCTTCTTGAAATGCCTTGGACGTCCACATTCAAAACACATCTCCTCAGTTTGCTTTCCTTTGCCTTTATTTGAGTTGAATATATTCTTTCATTTATTTTTCCTTTGTAGAAGTCCTTTGAGTCTCCTTGATATCATGGCTATCTCTTCATCAGAATCATCATCAAGCTCTTCTTCATTTCCTGCATTAAGAGCTAAAACCTTCCTTCGAGGAGTTTTGTCCTCATCTTCATACCTTTTTAACTGATGTTCATATTCCTCAAGTTCACCAAAGAGAGTTAGTGTATCCATAGTAGATATAGTAGAGGAGTCTTGAAGAGTAGTGATTTTAGAAGCAAACCTCTTGGGCATAGCCTGAAGTAACTTAAGGTTAATCTCACTTTGTGGAATAGATTTGTCCAGTAGCTTTAAGGAGTTAAGAAGAACAAGAAACCTTGCTTGAGCCATCTTTATAGTTTCATCTTTCTCGAGTTTTGAACATTTCATAATGATGCATGAGCATGCTTAGTTTAATGTTCCTTCATGGCTTATTACTGGAGTGTCCCAAATTTCCTTAGCTATGTTGCATGAGGACACTTTATCAATCTCAGACTGTACCATGCCACTAAGTAGTGTGTTCATAGCCCTTGAATCATAGGAAACCGGGAAAGTTTCATTTGAGTCCATCTCTAGCAAAGTCTTTGGAGTGTCGTCATCTTTTCTTGGAATAACTGGTCCGTTCTCCACAACCCACCATTCCCAAGGATCTCTTTTAAGGTAGATCCTCATTCGGAATTTCTAGAAGTTTTAATTTTCTGTTCCATACAACAAAGGAGGTCTATTCGTTTATTGACCTTCTTAATTGTTATTCCTGAACTGTGTCATGTTAGAATCTTTCCCTACAAGTCACCTTTAAGACCAAGTAAGTAGAGCCAAGCTCTGATACCAAATGAAATTCAGATAAGGTACACTTAGAAGGGGGGTTGAATAAGTGTGGGAGAAATCTATGACCAATTTTTAAACTTTAAACCAAACTACTAAATTCAGCCTACTATATTGATGAATGCAGCTAGCTGAATTAATATGGCCTACCAAATTGACTATTTGATTTTAAGAAAATTTCTGGCTTGAAATTATAACTTAGAAAAGAATATTTGGTGTTATTGATTTATCTCAAGATAATGCAAATATTCAAGCTTAGATAAAATAATTAACTAGCTTTAGTGAGTAAATAAAATAAAGCAAGTAATAAAAAAATAGAAGGATTTTTGACATGGTTCATTTATTACCCTCTATAATAATAGCCTAGTCCACGTCCAATACCAACTAGTATTGGAGACTCACTTTTATTTCTTTAAAAACGACCCTTGTTACAAAACAGATTCTATAAAATTGAATTACAATAATTCACTTGAGCACACTTTCTCGTTGTGCACCACTACACCCCTTAAGAACCTATGCTTCCTTGAACCTGTTTGTAAACAAACATTAATCCACCTGGATTAAATTCCTTTAAACAATACTTAGTCTAAAAATATAAGATTATAAATATAGAGGTCTAATGTTCAAAGCAAATAAACAATTTAACAATACAAGGCTCAACTAATCAATGCAATGATCAAATAGTAAAAGAGAGATATCACCAGAAATTATTCTCACGAAAATCAGCTAGAATGAACTGAATATAAATTGCACAGTAGCTGGAAGTTTTGCACCGAAAATAATGCAGTAACTTTTCAAGTATATGAGTGAAATAATTGATTCAAGTTTTTTGTCTACTGAAATCATAGTTCTTCTTTTTATAGACCAAAAATATATTACCGTTTATTCAACACTGTTCCGTTGTAAAATAATTACGTTGCCATAGATAAACCTTGTATAACGTTACAATAACAAATTCAATTATCTTCGGTTATTAAGTAAATGCTGGACTCTGTCAGAGATAAACTAGAAAGAGACCAAGTCAGATAGATAACTCAATAGGCTTAGACTTTTCCAATACCTCTAGTAATTATAATTTCATAAAATCTGCCACCACTAATATTACAACCGAAGCAAGGAATATCATAGCATTTAAAATAGGAGTGTAATATGAACCAACTATTCAAGATAATGATTATCTTATATTTCCAAGATATATATATATGTAACCCACTTTTTGAAAGTAATCATATCTTTGCCAACACACTCCAACAACTTTTAATCTTCCAACATATGAATTCTTTCACACTTGTTACACAAATATTATAACATCAGAACACATGAAAAATTTAATTTAATTCGGATAATACTTTTACGTATGCATATATAAATACTAACCGTATAAAATCAGTTCTCTTAATAACAGTTAGCAATATATAAATTTCTTATGCACAAAAAATTTAATCACATTTTAATTTACACATAACATGTCCTAGAGCCTTGTGTTGAAAAATTAAATATTTGCACTGACCTTACATATTTTTCTTAAGACTCAATTCTTCAAAGTCTTTTGATAAAAATCTTTTCATCAACTTCCTAAAATTTCACAATAAACAAACCAACAGATACAAAATTCAGTTGGAGCGAGGAATGTGAGAAGAGTTTTCAAGAACTCAAGAAGAGACTCATTTCAGCACCTGTTCTTACAATACCATCTGGTTCAGAGGGATTTTTCATCTACAGTGATGCTTCAGGCAAAGGTTTAGGATGTGTTCTCATGCAACATAGAAAAGTCATAGCCTTTGCCTCACGACAACTAAAAGAATATGGGAGGAATTATCCTACTCATGATCTAGAGTTGGCAGCTATCATTTTTGCACTTAAGATTTAGAGGCATTAACTGTATGGAGAGAAGGTGGAAATATATACTGATCATAAAAGCCTCAAATATTTCTTCACTCAAAAGGAACTCAACATGCGGCAACGACGATGGCTTGAGATGTTGAAAGATTACGATCACACCATTCAATACCATCCTGGAAAAGCGAACGTAGTAGCTGACGCATTGAGTAGAAGATCATATGCAGGTACGAGTGCGATATTGTCAATGCAAAGGCCCATTTTTGTATGACTTACAAAAGGATGGAGATAGAGTTAAAGATGTGACGCCCCCAAAATAGGTATACATCACCCATCTTGAGTCGCCAAATACATGATAAAAAATTCAAATACAACTTATTAATACAACTGTCGTGTAAAATATGACAAAACATAAACTGAGAGTTTTAATATGAATATTGTCTTCTAGATAGTATTCAAACTCAATGGAGTCCTCAATACATTTATTATCACACTATTTCATAGATTAATGAGGACTACTAATGCAAACATCTGGATCGTCATTCCGTTCCCCGACTAGTCCCGGCTACGTTTTCATTTCCTGAAGAGAACAATGAAAGCAAAAGGGTGAGCTCAACTAGCCTAGTAAGAAATATTATGACTAAGATAATGCAGAATAATTTATCGTTAGCCTTCAACAGTGTTAAACTGATAAAATATAAAAAAACATCAAGTTTAACTGCAGCGGATTAAGCAATCCATTAGAAGAGTCAAGTAGAGCATGATATCTACTATCTTCTATAATTTAAAAGGTTTTTCATCACTTTTATCGCTGAGACTCAGCTTAATAAATAATTTACATCATCCCTGCACTACGGCCAAGGATATTCATTAGTATCACGACCACAAATTATACATGCACTATGGGCCAAGGATATTAATGTTTTCATCAATGGTCATGATCATGCCAACAACTGTCCATCAATGCACTACGGGCCAATGAGGACTTTGACCACATCATTTGTAATATTACGGTCATAATTATACCGAATAATCCCTGGTCATAATCATACCAAGTCCATCTATGCACTACAGGCCACATATGACTTTCAACATAATATAAGCATGAGGATGATGACAATGATATAAGAATTCAATTAAAAGAAAACAAAGGATAAATTTTTAAAGATTTATAATTTGATTTGTCAAGAGTTCAATAATATCCAAATTGTCAACATGATACTGCTTTGTAGAGTAAAATTCAAGAATAATATTGTACTAAAAATAATTTGGACCGAAAACGAAACAATTTTTATAATGAATAGTATCCCTGGTGAATAGTACTCGAGTGAATGGTACTTCATGAATAGTAACCCGTGAATAGTACTCTAGCATAAAAGGTTAAAACTTATCAAGAATGCTCAAAATAATATTTCCATGAAAAGATACTAGGCGAAGCGCAAATTTCAAGGATATTCTACTAATTTCATAGAGTATAGAAGCCAAAACTTTAACAAAATGAGTATAGAATTCAAAATCTGAAACGAAAATAATATTACTTACATACTACATAGTATGGAAGAAAATATTATTTCAAGCGAATATTGAACAAAAATAACATCCTTTACCTTGAAAAGAAGAGTATTCTGACTGGTATAGCGGGGATATTTTTGAAGAAAACTTTCACTATTTTCTACGATCAAAGCTTTCTAAAACTCGAAAGAAATACGCTCAATATTATAGATAGAAGCATTCTCTGATTCTGGTGTGATTTTCAATTATAACTAAGCATCCTATTTATAGGAGAATGGAAGAATACTATTTAGAAAAATTATCACGGACCAACAGTAGGATTTTAAAACGCATCACGGGAAACTTACAATTCTAAAACGTTCGTTTTTAAAAAATAATAATATAAAATTCAAGTAAAACAAATAACTTTATATATAATATATTCTATTTTTTTCATAAAAAACAAAGCTTATTATAATATATATATATATAGTAATAATAATAATAATAATAATAATAAAAATAATAATAATAATAATAATAATAATAATAATAATAATAATAGGTTGCTTCATTTCCCTAGGGCAATATATATATATATATATATATATATATATATATATATATATATATATATATATAATATAACATACATATATTATATATCATATAATATATAACATATATATAACTCCCTCCCGACTTTCAATTCCCTTCATCCCCGACATCTTAATTTTTCTCCCACCCCAATTCATTTTCAAGCGTGGGTTCTATAGTGGGCCCCTATAAGGCCCCACTGTTATTATATATATATATATATATATATATATATATATATATATATATATATATATATATATATATATGAATAATCTTCTACCAATTATTTTGAAAAATAGGTAAATGGGGGTCTAAATAATACGCCAATATTTACAACAAATACTTCATAAAAATCACCTCAATATTTTTAACAACATTTATCATCATTATTATAATTTGCAATATTTAACAACTAGATCGTTCCCAGGAAAGAGGGGGCTTTCCAATAAGGATTTCTCCCTATTGGTGCGCAATTATGTGATCAAACCTCTCCTCGACAGAACATTCTAGATATCGTCAAAATTATAAATAATAATATGAATAACTGTATCGTCTCAATTATTGATTTAATAATATAAAATATTATGCAGATGATACTGTGACAATAATTGAATCAAATAACGCGAGATAATATGCAGCAATTACTGTAGTAATAATTGAACAAAACTGAGTGACTTCTCACGTAAGCATCAATTATCAATACCGTGTGCTACTATGCAACCACGCGTATTACTGTACTTTTAACACCGTTTATTTTAACAGTTAACGGTAAAACTTGGCTTCGTACTGCGACACGGTCATATTGTTTTGCTCCAGCTTGATGACCTCTACCTCTTTCATGTGACGAATAATTTCGGAAAAGTACTTGTCATTGAATAGTTCTTGGAACTTCTCCCAAGACATTTTGAGTGCGGCAGGCTGGGTACGCTTTACAGATTCCCACCAGTAATCTGCCTCTCCTCGCAACATGAAGGTGGCAAAGGGAACCTTTTTCTCCTCGGAGCATCCCAAGACAACAAATATCTTTGCGATATGCTTTATCCACATCTCCGCCTTAAGTGGTTTTAGCTCTCCCAAAAATTCCGGTGGTCCCAGCTCCTTGAACTGCTTAGCAGGGACCGTCCGAGAGTTGCCAGTATTTCCACCTGCATTTTGAACAGGAGCCGCTCTCGCCTGATGTTGCATGAATTGCATAAAGCCTCTGAACATCCCATCGTTCATCATTTGATGGATGTTGTTGTTTACCTGAGGATTATTTTCTTCCTATTGCACATTATCCTAGGTATTGATCTGTGGTGACTCAACGGTCTCCTATGCTCCATTGCTATTCTCAACATTCTCGGATGTCATTTTTAAATACTGCCACAAAACAAGGGTTAATTAACATACCACATATTATCCCTATACTATGACCGACCAATTAAATACCAATTAAACTTAGGTAGGTTATACTAGCGAAGGAATTCCCCGTCTCTCCCCTCCTAGTTCTTGTCTCACATCTCAGCTAGGGATCATATCCCTAGGCTTTGATACCAATTGTGATGCCCCCAAAATAGGTATACATCACCCATCTTGAGTCGCCAAATACATGGTACAAAATTCAAATATAACTTAATAATATAATTGTCATGTAAAATACGACAAAATATAAACTGAGAGTTTTAATATGAATATTGTCTTCTAGACAGTATTCAAACTCAATGGAGGCCTCAATACATTTATTATTACACTATTTCATAGAATAGTGAGGACTACTAATGCAAACATCTGGACCGTCACTCCATTCCCCGACTAGTCCCGACTACGTTCTCATTTCCTGAAGAGAACAATGAAAGCAAAAGGGTGAGCTCAACTAGCTCAGTAAGAAATATTATGACTAAGATAATACAGAATAATTTATCGTTAGCCTTCAACAGTGTTAAACTGATAAAATATAACAAACATCAAGTTTAAGAACAGCGAAACAAATAATCCATTAGAAGAGTCAAGTAGAGCATGATATCTACTATCTTCTATGATTTAAAAGGTTTTTCATCACTTTTATCGCTGAGGCTCGACTTAATAAATAATCCACATCATCTCTGCACTACGGCAAAGGATATTCATTAGTATCATGACCACAAATTATCCATGCACTACGGGCCAAGGATATTCGTGTTTTCATCAATGGTCATGACCATGCCAACAACTGTCCATCAATGCACTACGGGCCAATGAGGACTTTTACTACATCATTTGTAACATTACGGTCATGATTATACCGAATAATCCCTGGTCATAATCATACCAAGTTCATCTATGCACTACAGGCCACATATGACTTTCAACATAATATAAGCATGATGATGATGACAATGATATAAGAATTCAATTAAAAGAAAACAACCCATAAATTTTTAAAGATTTATAATTTAATTTATCTAGAATTCAATAATGTCCAAATTGTCAACATGATACTGCTTTGTGGAGTAAAATTCAAGAATAATATTGTACCAAAAATAATTTGGACCAAAAATGAATCAATTTTTATCATGAATAGTACCTCGGGTGAATAATACTCAAGTGAATAGTACCTCGTGAATAGTACCCCGTGAATAGTACTCTGGCATGAAAAAGTTAAAACTTATCAAGAATGCTCAAAATAATATTTCCTTGAAAAGATACTGGATGAAGCACAAATTTCAAGGATATTCTACTAATTTTATGGAGTATAGAAGCCAAAACTTTAACAAAATGAATATTGAATTTGAAATCTGAAACGAAAATAATATTACTTGCATACTATAGAGTATGGAAGAAAATATTATTTCAAGCAAATATTGAACAAAAATAACATCCCTTACCTTGAAAAGAAGAGTATTCCGACTGGTGTAGCGGGGATATTCTTGAAGAAAACTTTCACTATTTTCTACGCTCAAAGCTTTCTAAAACTATAAAGAAATACGCTCAATGTTATAGAAGAAGAAATCTATGATTCTGGTGTGATTTTCAATTCAAACTAAGCATCCTATTTATAGGAGAATGGAGGGATACTATTTAGAAAAATTATGACGGACCAACAGTAGGATTTTCGGACAAACGCATCATGGGAAACTTGCAATTCTAAAATGTTCGTTTTAAAAAAATAATATTATAAAATTCAAGTAAAACAAATAACTTTATATATAATATAATATATTCTATTTTTTCATAAAAAACAAAACTTATTATAATATATATATATATAATAATAATAATAATAATAATAATAATAATAATAATAATAATAATAGGTTGCATGCCTCCCCGGCAACTCCCACCCCCCAATTCAGGATCATATATAATAATAATAATAATAATAATAATAATAATAATAATAACTCCTCCTCGACTTTCAATTCCCTTCCTCCCCAACATCTCAATTTTTCTCCCACCCCAATTCATTTTGAAACATGGGCCCATATAGTGGCCCCCCCATTATTATATATATATATATATATATATATATATATATATATATATATATATATATATATATATATATATATATATATACACACAATAACCTTATACCAATTATTTTGAAAAATAGGTAAATGGGGGTCTAAATAATACACCAATATTTACAACAAATACTTCATAAAAATCACCTCAATATTTTTAACAACATTTATCATCATTATTATAATTCGCAATATATAACAATCAGATCGTTCCTAGGAAATAGGGGGATTTCCAATAAGGATTTCTCCCTATTGGGGTGCAATTAGGTGACCAAACCTCTCCTCGACAGAACTTTCTAGACATAGTCAATATTGCAAATAATAATATGAATAATTGTATCGTCTCAATTATTGATTTAATAATATAAAATATTATGCAAATGATATTGTGACAACAATTGAATCAAATAATGTGAGATACTATGCAACAATTACTGTAGCAATAATTGAACAAAACTGAGTGACTTCTCATGTAAGCATCAATAATCAATACCCTGTGTTACTATGCAACCACACGTATTACTATACCTTTAACACCGGTTATTTAATAGTTAACGGTAAAACTTTCGCCGTTATTTTCATAAAAATATATTTTTGTCGTTTTCTCAATCCGACAATAATTCTGTTGTGGGGTCCACCAATGATTGTACTGTTGTACGAATATTCCCTGTTAAACGAATATTCCCCGACCAATCGAATATAATATAACAACTTTCATACTTTGCAAAATTTATAAATATTACCCACAACTATAACATTATAACAAATTCACACCTTAATATTCAAAATTGATATTTATAGAAATATTCATCTGTATTCATAAAAGTTGGGGTCTTACAAAAGACTCCAGGGACCCATGTGATGATGTCAAATATACGAGTAAAACCGACTTTAATCGATAAAGTTAAAGCTGCTCAAGTTACAGACCTGGAGTTGATGCGTATGAGGAAGAAAGTGCAAGAAGGTGCCATTTCGGAAGCAAGAATCAATGAAGAATGAATACTTCGAGTCAACTCCAGAATTTGTGTTCCTAACGATTCTGACTTGAAGTATAAAATCATGATGGAGGCGCACAACACACCATTTGCAATTCATTCTAGGAGTACCAAAATGTATCGTGATCTTCGACATACATTTTGGTGGAGAAATATGAAGAGAGAGATAGCGGGGTTTATCTCAAGGTGTCTAACTTATCAACAAGTCAAGGCGGAGCATCAAGTGCCAAAAAGTCCATTGCAACCACTTGAAATTCCAGAATGGAAGTGGGAACACATTACCATGGATTTTGTTACTGGTCTTCCCAAGGTTTCTCAAGGCATAGATGCATTTTGGGTCATTGTTGATAGATTGACCAAGTCTACTCATTTTTTACCAATACGAGAAACTTATACACTTGAACATCTTTCTCGTATGTACATAAACGAGATTATAAGATTACATGGTATGCTAATATCCATAGTTTCTGATCGAGACCTAAGATTCACTTCAAGATTATGGATTAGTTTGCAAAAAGCTATGTGCACAAATTTATAATTCAGTTTGGCATATCATCCTCAAACGGACAGGCAGTTGGAGAGGACTATTCAAACTCTTGAGGATTTATTAAGACTCTGTGTCCTTGACTTCAAAGGAAGTTGGGACAAGTTCTTATAATTGGTGGAGTTTTCCTACAACAACAGTTATCAAACAAATATTGGCATGGCTCCATTTGAGGTGTTGTATGGAAGAAAGTGTTGTTCTCCAATATGCTGGGATGAGGTGGGTGAACCAACGTTGTTGGGACCAGAGTTGGTACGTATGACTACGAAAAAGATTTAAACGATCCGACAACGTATAAAAACTTCACAAGACCGACAAAAGAGTTATGTTGATCTTCATCAAAAGGACGTGGAATTTAATATTGGAGATCATGTGTTGTTACGTGTTGCTCCATTGAAAGGAGTTACGAGATTTGGAAAGAGAGGAAAGCTCAATTCTCGATTAATTGGCCCATTTGTATCATCGATTGAGTAGGAACTGTGGCCTATAGACTCTCTTTACCGCCAAGTATTGCAATACCTGAGAATTTCCACGTATTAATAAATGGAAATATCAATGGAAATGAATATTTATTTAAATATAAACGATTTTTTTTTATATATTTCAAAATGAGTTCACTCAATTATAATAAATAACTGAATAATTGAGAATATGTGGAGTTTGTGGTAAACTCGTTGAAAGCCTTGTGTGGCATGGTGATGGGAAATACGAATAGTAATGTTAATCGGCGAAGAAATTATAAAATGAGCAATTAAGTAATATTAATTGTTAATTGTTGTTGTAGAATACTATTAGTTTTTAATTGATGTGTGGTATATTAATTACTTAATAATGAGGATTAATTAATATATGATTATTAATTGTTATAATAATTAATTGATAATGGTTGTGGTAGAAATATTGATTAATTAATAATGGTAGTTAATTAATAATATATGATCATTATTTTTAGCAAATGTAATAAGGATTAATGGTTATATACTGAGAATCAATGAATAGAATGGTATGGTTTATTTAATTTATGAAGACATGTGATATTATATAATTCTTATAATTAATAAGAAGATGTGGTGTGACATATTACTATGACTATGTAATATATATAAACTATATAATAAAGTGTAAGGAATTATAAGTTACATAAACAATTATTTATGTGACTATAAGTATGAGTGGAAATATTAAAAGATATATTCTGTCAAAGAATTATAAATTATTTCAATAAGTGAGTCTACTTGAAATAATAAAGTTTTAAGGAGATATTGATTACTAGTGGGTAATTAAATGGAGTCCATACATATAATAATTAGACTGGAATAATGTACATGGATTATATGATGTGAGTACATAAATAATCCCTAACTTCCCATTAGTGCAGTAGCATTAACACATTAAAATTATATTTTTGGGAATTAAAGGAACCAATCTAAGCATTATAAACATAGTTGCTGGGAGTTGAAACCCGTGTACCAAAATCAGTGACCTTCATCGTACATAAACAGAAGCCTACTCCTTCATTGTGTGAACTCCAGCAAAATCAAAAGGCTACAAATCCATGGTTATGATGGCTACGAGTTTGGGCAGTTGGCCAACTCTTGTTTATCCCACATTTCTTCTCAGTTTCTGTTGGATCAAACCATGGTGTAATGCCATGAATTGGACACTCTATTCTCTATAAATGACACCCCTCCTTCTCCATTCTATGATTGCTTGAATTATCTGTTAAGTGTGAATTGAGAGTATGAGTTGCTGAGCTTTGAGGAGTGTATAATCAGAGTAGTGAAGAAGTTTAATTCAAGCTTCAAGAGGTAGCATTTCTATTCGCATGTTCTTAATTTTGATATTTGTCAAATTCTTGCAATTGTATGAAATCTCTGTTAATTGATAGCATGCCATTGTGTCATTTGAGTTGGTACACATATTTTGGAACATGGTAGCTGGTCTGGTTGTAGGTTTAGCATATCATGTTTTAAGGCTCTGCAGAAGCAAAGCCATTTTTTCAGTCTGTTCGAAGTGGCGCGGTCGTGCCACTTCCATAATATATCTGCGCACTGCATGCTGCGTGGTGTGTTTTCTCCGTGATCATCGCTATAATGTTTCTGATTTATTTTGAGCATACTATGATAGTTAGGTTAAGCATATAAATAACCCTAGCATGTGGTTAGATATTATTTTGAATAAAGTACGTTGTTTTAGCTTGATTTAAGTTAAGTTTTCAAGAAAACTTCAAGAATTGGAGAACTAGAAATCGTGAACTTGAAGTAATACATATTTTGATCTTGCGAGCATGTTAGTATGGTTTTGACATGCGTGTCAGACATACTAACTTAAGTATATGGATTTCATATTAAAGCATGATCATATTGGACTTAGTAGTAAGCTTTGCTAATGAAAATACGAACTTAAACATGAATGTTAACATGCTACTTTGAAAGTTAGAATCTGATGATTATGAACATGTTTGATGATACTCTTAGACTCACTTAGGTATCATAAATGTATATATACCATGCTTAGGTATCATAATTCAAGGAAAGCATAAACGAAGCATATTTCAAAACAAAACGATGTTAATTACACATATGTGATATGAATACCTGCAAGCATGTCTCATATAAGTTATATGACTACTTTATATGTTTAAGAATCAAGAATGTTGGACTTTGTGATTTCATAACCTTAAATGGCCTTAAATTGTGAGATGTTCAAACTTAGGACCATATTATGCAAAGCGGGACCTAGATTAAACAAGGAAAATGCGAAAGGACCCTTAACATGTTAATATATTATATGTATGTAAGGATGTGCAAGCTAGGCCAAGCAAATAATTGCTCACCTCGATTTGAATCGAGAGTGTGTGATCATGGCCTCCTTACTATAAATCGGCGACCGCCGCCATTCTCATGAGACTTGGAAAGTGACTTCTGTGATTTCTGAAGTATGTAGCATGCTAGTATAATTTCATTATGCTTATTTTAGTCCATGGTACCCTAACAAAGGTAGCTTTGCACGTTAACACCTATCTTAAGTAGGATGTTTAAACTTAAGTAGGATTATGTAATAGGTCTTTATTCGATACTATTATGTAATCTATTAAGTACTGTAGGTTGCGAGACTGGGGGAATAATTATAATAAATCATTGTACATTATTCTAATTTAGACTTTCCGTTGTGAATGTATGATTTTAGTTATTATGGTAATACTTTGAGTACGTGATGAACCAAATTCGAGTGACCAAGTGGAGGTCCGAATTTAGGGGCGTCACAAGTATGTCTCGTGTTCATAATATTTTTCATATATTTATGTTACGTAAATATGTGAAAGACCCGAACCACATTATTGAATTAGAACCGGACAAGATAGTAGAAGATTTAACGTATGAAGAGGTACCTATTCAAATCTTGGATAAGAAGGATCATATTCTACGCTCCAAGGTTATACCTCAAGTCAAAGTTTTGTGGAGAAACCACGATGTTGAGGAAATGACCTGGAAGTTAGAATCTGAAATGAAGTCAAGGTATCCTTACCTCTTCGACATACCAGGTACGTACCTTAATTTCGAGGACAAAATTTTATAAAAAGGGGAGGTTGTAAGACCCCAACTTTTTTTGAATAAATAATAATTTTTCTCGAAATATATTTTTGAATATTATGGTGTGGATATGATATAATGTTATAGTTGTGGGTAATATTTGAAAATTTTACAAAGTAAGCAAGTTGATATAAAATATTCGTTGTGTCGGGCAATATTCGTACGACGACACAATTATTGGCGGACCCCACAATGGAAGTATTGTCGTAGTTAGAACAAGACAGAAATATCTTTTTATAAAAATAATGGCAAAAGTTTTACCGTTAAACTATTGAACTACCCGATGGTAAAAGTACAGTAATACGCGTGGTTGCATAGTAGCACACGGTATTGATTATTGATGCTTACGTAAGAAGCCACTTAGTTTATTCAATTATTGCTACAGTAATTGCTACATAATATCTCATGTTATTTGATTCAATTATTGTCATTGTATCATCTGAATAATATTTTATATTATTAAATCAATAATTGAGACGACAAAATTATTCATATTATTATTTACAATATTAACGATGTCTAGAAAGTTCAGTCGAGGAGATGTTTGGTCACCTAATTGCGCACTAATAGGGAGAAATCCTTATCGGAAAGCCCCCTCTTTCCTGGGAATGATCTGGTTGTTAAATATTGTGAGTTATAATAGTAATGATGAATAATTTTTAATAGATTAAAAATGTGTTTATTAAAGATAAATGATTTGTGGTAAATATTTATTCAATTTTTGATATAAGTATAGGGAATGTTATGAGGCATTTATTATAAGTTTGACTTAGTATTCCATGGGACGATTTACTAATTTTATGGACCGTCGATGGTGGTTTTTAAAGTAAATTAATCTGGACCGTCGGTTGTGGTTTTAATAGTAATCAATATGAACCGTTCATTCTAATAGTAAATCAATCTAGACCATTCAAAAATCAGTTACTATTTAGTCCATTCTCCTATAAATAGAAGCTTAATTCTTCTTTCATTCTCACCAATTCACTGAGATTCACAAGAGACACTATAGAGAGAGAGAGAGAAACTATAGAGAGTAAGAAGAAGAGTACTTCGCTACTTCACTATTGCAGTATCAAGCCTTCTACTAAGGTAAGGGGTATTATTTATTTCGTATTCATAAGGAATACTATTTTTCGTATTCATCCTTTAATATGTCGAATAACTTTGCTCACGCGGATCAATGCATCGTATTGATGTGTGAAAATCCATTTGCAATTCGTATTTTATTTCTTTTCATATTCTTAAATCTAAACTTACTATGGTCAGTATTGCTTATATAATCCTTGAAATTAGTGGAATATCCTTAAGTTTTGCGCTTCATCCAGTATCGTTTCATTGAAATATTAATCTGAACTTTCTTATTAAATATCAATATTTTCACCGGGGGTACTATTCATAGGTTACTATTCACCCGATTACTATTCAGTAGAATATTATTCACTCAGATATTCAGGGCACTTTTCATGTCGGGGTACTATTCACGAGTTACTATTCATGGGTTACTATTCACCCAATTACTATTCACTCTAATATTATTCACTTGGGAATTCGGGGTACTTTTCATGTCGGGGTACTATTCACGGGGTACTATTCTCGGAGTACTATTCATAGGGTACTATTCACGGGGTACTATTTATCGAAAAAATTATTTCTTTTCTGTCCAAATTATTTTTGATACATGGATATTATTCTTGAATTTTTCTCCACAAAACAGTATCACGTTGACAATTTGGACATTATTGAATTATGGATAAATTAAATTATAAATTTTTAAAAATCTATCCTTTGCTTTCTTTTAATTGAGTTCTTATATCATTGTCATCATCATCATGCTTATATTGTGATGAAAGTCATCTTTGGCTTACGTGCATAGATGGACTGTTGATTGGTATGATTATGACCATGGATAATTCGGTATGATCATGACCATTGATGATTACATGAATATTCTTGGCCCGTAGTGCAAGAATAATTTGTGGACGTGATACTAATGAATATCCTTGGCCCGTAGTGCAGGGATGATTCGATGATGTGATTTATTTATTAAGCTGAGTCTCAGAGATAAAGTTAATGATAAACTTTTTAAATCATAGAAGATAGTACATATCATTCTCTACTTGACTTTTCTAATGGATTGCTTGTTCCATTGTAATTAAACTTGTTATCTATTATATTCTATCAGTTTAACATTGTTGAAGGCTAATGATAACTTATTCTGTATTATCTTAGTCATAATATTTCTTACTGGGCTAGTTGAGCTCACCCTTTTACTTCCATTATTCTCTTTAGGAAATGAGAACATATGTAACGCCCCAGAAAATTGAACAATTGTAAATACTTTTAATAATGAATAAAATAATATTATTTATTATTATTACGTGTTGATAAGATGAATGTCGTTCTATAACCTAGAAATGTCGGAACGACGTAGTATTTTAATTACGTGGGAGGTGTTTGAATTTCTAAAATGAAAATAAAAGTTTTCTAAGAAATTTTCCGAAAAACATTTTTCATCAATTTCTGCTCGGGAATTATTTTTGAACTTTCGAAAAATACGTAACGTTATAATATCAAGGTGAGATTGATTATGTAATAATAATATAAGTATGGAAAACGTAATATTTCGCAGGCGGACTTAATTTGGGAACGTTAGGTTTATTAAGCGTTAAGGAAAGAAAGTTGTAATCGTATGATGTGTATGCATTATACGAGGTAATGAACGTAAGTATAATACGACGTATTATACTATTAAGAATGGAGAATGAAATAACGTATATTACGAATTAATATACGAGCTAGCATACGAGGATTATACGTGGTGTATATATGTTAAGTTTGTTTATAAGAGGTAATGGACTTGTAGGATTATTAGCCAAATGGAAGGAGTCTAATAGAATGTGACAATCAAGCTCAAGTGTTTGATAAGTTATGAGTCCAAACTATGGTAGTACAAGCCCAATAAGGAATTAGCTAGATTTAATTATCAAGCCCAATGATAAGCCATGATCCATGGAGCAATCCAAGTATGATATGGGTAAAGTTGATGGGCAAACAAATAGTGTGGTGACCAAGTGTTATGTTGGGCAAGAAATGAATAGTAAGGAGGTGGAGGTTAAGGAGGTTAATTGAAGAAGTGGATTAAAGGAGGTGGATGGCTTAAAGTCCATAATACCCTAGCTTTGGATTGCCTATAAATACCAAGCCTAATTTATTTTGTTGGTTGTTATTTCATCCAACACTTTCCTCTCAAAGATAAGCAACTTATTTGGTAGAGAGAATAAGCCACTTCAACCTTTGCTAGATTTTCCAAAGTGAAGTGAAGTAATAGTCTTCAAGGGTAATACTCATGCCTATTATATTTATCTCTTCTATGATAGGATTGATAGAGAAGGGGGATTGTTTGTTAAGAACATTTAATAAGTTATTGATTAATGAACTTAAGTCGAATAAATTGAATAAGCAACTTGAACTCTAATATGTTAATAGAATCATGAAGAACTTGTCATATGTTTGTCATATGATTTTAGTATGTTGAATATAGTATGAGAACATTGATTGATGGACTTATGTCCATAATAAGTCATAAGCATGAGAATTTGCAATTCATAAGTTAAATAAGTCATTGACTTATGAGAATAAGTCAAAACCTACTTTGACTATAAGTTGGTGTAATAAGTAACTTGTGATGTTCATATGTTAGTTAAAATCCATTTAAAATCATTAGGAATGAAGTTTTACCGGAATTCAAACGATTGGACGATAATCGTCGAAGTCGTGAAATGCTCAGAATGGAGGTCGTATTTTGTGTTTGAAGTCAAAAACGTTGGTTTTCAATGGAGACAAGTCATATTTGGCATTATAGAGTTGCAGACTCGAAAATGACCGAATTCTGACTTAGAACGAAGAAACGAGCGCTGAACATTCACGAACGTTTATCGTTTTCGTTAAAAATGAACTAATAGGTGAAATTTTGGCAAACGAAGTCAAATAGATAAAATTCTAGCATGAACGTATAGAGTATGTAATTTGTGAACCGTAGGCTTTTGAACGAGCCAATTCGGACTTATAACGAAGAAGTTATGAGTCCGAGAGTTTCGTAAAATTTTCAAATTTTGTAAACTATCTGAGGCACAGAGTTGGCACCGCGATGCCAACCTAAGACCAAAAGGAGGGCGTATGAATGGCCTTGAAACACGATGTCGTTGTTTCATCGCAGAGTCGCGTCATGGTATGATGAGAGAGTAAAGTGTGGCGCCCATGACACCATGTCCGGATGCCGTGCATAACTAACTAGCCGCAGCATTGCGACATGAAGAAAGCAATGGGTGAAATGCAGTACCAACCCTAGGAATTTGTCAGTAAAGAATGATTACTTGTATAACATGAATAGTAAACAAGTAGCAGTTAATTGAGGATTTTAATAAGGTATTATAAGGTACTTGTAAACCTTATGAATGATGATTAAGTGTTAATAATCTATTAAAAGTGAACTTAATGTGAATGACGTGATGAAAGCCGAAACCCATAATAACAGATCTAAGTCAGGATTTAGATTGAGATGAAGGGTAAGATATAATATTACACATACTTGATTATATATGACCTAATGTGGTACGTTATATGATCATGTATTGTAGAAACTTAGAGACATAAAGTGTACGTGTGATAATCAGTAACCAGACACTGAAAGGCAAGTTTTCTAACCCTTGTTCCAGTTCAGTCTAGACAAGCTGTGTAATTCATGTATTCTTTCGCATGAAATTTTTAACGATGAAGTCTAAAGACAATTCTTTCGGCTAGACTTATATTATGATTTTGTCAAGCATGATTAATGTTTATCGAGTTATATTGGTATGGTTTTCAATCGAAGACCAAGTATGCTAAAATGTTTTTATCGTTTAACGACAGGCACGTGAGGTTGCCACAACTTAAACATATACACGTTTAATGAATGTAGTGTTGATCAACATAGAGTGATATAGGCTGATCACCCAGAACTGCTTGTAAGCTATGCCGGACTTACGGACTTAGTGTCGGGTTGTCCTTTTCTAAAGAAATTATGAACTGCTCATAGTCTTGAGCCTTAGTTGATATTCTACTGAATATTGTTGTTGGAAAACGTTTTGAATGAAAAGAATTGCTATTTTGAATTATCGATAGTACTTCGTAACTATTGTTCAGTTACTGAAGATATATGAGTTCTATGTTTCAAGCATGATGTTTATTAGAATTGTAATACTTGTTGAGCTAGTCATGCTCACTCTTGCTTGAACCCTATAAACACAGCCAAGATCAAGCGGACTAAAGGCTCAGGCAAGGACAAGGGCAAGGCGAAGACGAACCCTTAGATTACTTATGTAATAGAATAGTTGAATGTCTATAATATATTGAATATTATGACAAGAACAAATGAATGGGTTATAAAGAACCTAGGGAATGTAATATTATTTGGAATATATAGAAGATATATTAGTTCTTTTGAGACTTTTCAATTGAATGAATATATGAATGGTAGTACCGTGTAGCACCATCTGTCGGGTTGGAAGATACCCGGATTTGGGGGCGTCACAGGTTGGTATTAAAGCATTAGGTTATAAAAATTAAGGGGAGATTAAAAACCTTAAGTCATAACCTTAAGAGAAGTCAAAGAAGTACAAGAAGAAAATAACCTTATAAAAATACATTATGATTATGTTATGTGTTTTTATTATTCTACTGACATGTACTAATCAACTTAATTGTTTTGTGTAGATGTCAGGAGTAACGGAATATATGTAGATGGTCAAGCCATTAGTGAAGAATCGGTGAACCAAGTAGAGGTTATACCGAACCCTATAGCAGCAGAGCCAGATGTAGTGATTATTGAGTCCGGAGACTCGGATGAAGCTGACTACATGTCAGTATTTTATGGGATGATAGAAGAAGAAGTAGAGACAGTGTCCTTTAATACAGTGGCTATAGCAGCAGAGATAGCTCCTGGGGGGTCAATGATGTCCCTGTTTATGTAAGTGTTGGATAGAAATATCCATTATTGTCAGGAAGTCAAGGAGCTGTAGGAAGAGCTCCAAATGGTTATAGAGGACAAGAATGATGTCGAGTCCATGTGGGAGCAGGAACATGATGAGAGGATTTTGGCTAAGGACAAAGTCCACGAGTTAAAGCATGAGGTCTTTGAGCTCAAGGAGGAGCTAAAGACCAAGATGCAGAAGATAGGGAGAATGTCCTATATTCATACGAGTTCTCACATAGATTTCCAGCAGCAGGTAGCTGGTTATCCTGTAGAGGTGGGGCAGACGCGACATACTATCAGTCGTGATATTATTGCCGGTCTTGCCAAGGCAAATTTTAATAATTCCTTAAGGCAGATGTAGACTAGTAGTAGTCAGATTAGTATGTAAATATTTTGTAACTAGTAGTGACGTAAAGCCCTTTTTGTATAGTAAAGGGTTGTCTTTTGTAAATCCCAATTTTTGGAAAGCGATAGCGGGAAAGTAATGTAATCAGCTTAGGCTGTGTATGTAACTGATGTAGTATTATAGTACAAAGAATGAATATAAGTCCTTTTTATGGAAAGCAATGAGTTATGGACGTTGGACTTATTGTTTAATATTAATGATAACTAATAAAGAAAGGAATAATAACGAAATGTGTTTATTGTATAAGCAAAATGCCGCCGATAAGAGTGTAACGTAACTAAGGAACGAATGTGAATCAGCCGGAGGGAGGTCCAAGTTAACCGATGAGAGTTTGTTAACTGTTAACAATTTGCTTTAATAGAACATGGGCTAATATCCTCAGTAAATCCGAGGAGAAGCACGAGCTACTACCTTTAAGGATTTCAAGAGTGTGGGTCTGCTGGAGTTCAAAGGAACTACGGACCTTATTGAAGCCCAAACGTGGGTTAAGGAGATAGAGAAGGTATTTGTAATAGCAAATGTCGACGAGGCCCAAAAGGTTGCCTTTGCGACCTATATGATGAAGGGAGAGGCCAACTTTTGGTGGGAAGCCAATCAGGCTAGGGTTAGGATAGCGAATCTGACGTGGGATAGGTTCAAGGAGATATTCTTCGAGAACTACTTTCCCACGAGCATGCAGGGAAGGATGGAGATGTGATTTTTGGAGTTGAAACAAGGGGACATGATGGTTCCCCAATACTCCTCCAAGTTTAATGAACTGGCGAGGCTCGCTCCACATCAAGTGGATACTAAGATGAGGAAGGCGCGATGGTTCGAGCACTGGATCTATAACCTTATTTCAGTGTTTCAAAGTACTTCTTTTGGAACCATTTTAGTGAAGGCGATAATCGCCGAAGGTGGTAGTGAGGCATTGAGCCAATACCACAAAGAAAAGAAAAGCAAGGTTAAAGTAGACGGGAGAGTAAAGATCGAGGGAGCCAGTGGTAGTGGAAAGGGTCAGAAGAGGAAGGTATTTAGCTCTGGGAATACCGGAGTGAAGCAAGGAGACCCGAAGAGAAGAATGGAGGCTCAAGACTGTGGGAAGACTCACTTAGGAGTCTGTCTCAAGGGGAAGGCCGTCTGTTATAACCTGTGGATGGGAGGGGCACATTACGCCTAGCGTCGAAAGTCCAGAAGAAGAATCATGGATGCTTTTTGTGTGTGGGTCAACCACCACATGGCAAAGAATCGCTGAAGAAGGGGACGGGGACGGAAGGCAGGGGTGCTAATAGCGGTAAGTTAGCTATTAGTGGACCAACGCAGCCTGGTAGGCCGATGGGTCGTACCTTTAACATGACAGTCCAAGATGTAGTCACATCAGGGGATGTCGTCTCAGGTATTATTTCGATCAACGATATCAATGCGTACATGCTGTTTGATTCAGGTGCTACTTGTTCGTTTATAGCATGCGATTTTTCTAGACGATTAGGATTACTTCGCGAAAAGTTTCCTATACCTTTAAATATTAAGGTAGCGAACGAAGAGATAATTCATGTTAATGATATTCATAAGAGTTGTTGTGTAGACATACGGGGTTGTAAATTATTGGTAGATTTATTACCGATAAAGTTAGGAGAATTCGACGTAATTCTCGGAATGGATTGGTTAGTGAACCATGGGGCAATTATTGATTGTTAAAAGAAATGTGTGAACATTAAGACGTTAGAACAACCTCAGGTAGTATTTTTTGGGAATAGATCATCGGGACGTTCGTGTTGTCTAACCATGACATAAACTAGGAAATTATTGAGGAAGGGATGCGTAGGCTATCTGTGTCATGTTGTTGATACCCAGAGAGTGGTAGAAACCATGGAACAAATACCTATAGTGAGAGAATTTGTAGATGTATTTCCGAGTGAATTGTCGGGTCTTCCGCCAGATAGGGAGATCGAGTTTGTGATAGACATTGTGCCAGGAGCAGCACCAGTTTTCCAGGGCACCGTATCGCATGACGCCAGTGGAGATGAAGGAGTTGATGGTGCAGTTGTAAGAACTGTTGGACAGGAAGTACATTCAGCCGAGTGTGTCATTGTGGGGAACACCGATACTGTTTGTTAAGAAGAACGACGGATCATTAAGACTGTGTATCGACTATCGAGAGTTGAACAAGTTGACGATAAAGAATAAATACCCATTGCCCAGGATCGATGATCTCTTTGATCAGTTGAGAGGGGCTAAGTATTTTTCAAAAATAGATTTAAGAACGGGGTATCATCAGTTGAAGGTTAGGAAGGAGGATGTACCAAAGACAGCATTCAGGACTCGTTATGGCCATTACGAGTTTCTGGTGATGTCATTTGGGTTGACAAATGCACCAGCTGCATTCATGGATATGATGAACAGAGTGTTCAAACAATATTTGGACAAGTTCGTAGTGGTGTTTATAGATGATATTCTAGTCTATTCTAAGATGCCAGAAGATCATGCTGAACACCTAAGATTAATGTTGGAGACATTAAGGAAGGAGAAGTTGTATGCGAAGTTCACTAAGTGGGCTAGAGAAGGTACAGCTTTTAGGTCATGTCATTGACCGTGAGGGGATTTCAGTAGATCCAGCGAAGGTGGAAGCAGTAATGAATTGGGAACAACCGAAAATGCCGACTGAGGTGCGGAGTTTCCTAGGGTTAGCGGGTTACTATCGGAGATTAATACAGGATTTTTCGAAGATAGCTACTCCGTTGACTAACTTAACGAGGAAGACGGTGAAATACGCTTGGACTGACAAGTGTGAGGACAGTTTTAAAGAACTGAAGAAGAGATTGAGTGAAGCGCCTGTTTTGTCATTGCCCGATGACACAGGAAATTTTGTAGTTTATAGCGATGCTTCGCATAGAGGACTTGGTTGCATACTCATGCAGCATGGAAAGGTCATTGTGTATGCATCTAGGCAGTTGAAGGATTATGAGAAAGGTTATCCTACTCATGATCTGGAATTTGCCGCAGTAGTTTTTTCTCTAAAGATATGGAGACATTATCTTTGTGGAGAAAAATGTGAGATATACACGGACCACAAAAGTCTAAAAATGTATCTTCACACAGAAGGAGTTGAATATGAGGCAGAGGAGATGGCTGGAGTTGATAAAGGATTACGATTGTGAAATCCTATATCATCCTGGAAAAGCCAATGTTGTTGCTGATGCCTTAAGTAGGAAGGGTCGAGAAAAGTTGTCTTTGTTAATGGCTCAAACTGAGTTGATAACAGAGATGGCTAGGATGGAGTTGGAAGTGAAGCTGTCAAGTGAAGGAGGACAAATGTTATTTGCTACGGAGATGCAATCTACCATCGTAGAGAGAGTTAAAGAGGTACAACTCAAAACAGATGAGTGTGACCGGATGAAGGAGCGGCTGGCCAATGAAAAAGCTACTAAGTACAGTCTTGATAATGAGGGATTATTGAGATTTGAAGGAAGAATTTAGGTTTCGAATGAGACGGAATTAAAGGAGCAGATATTGCAAGAGGCTCATAGTTCAAGGTTTTCGATTCATCCTGGTAGCACTAAGATGTATCAAGACCTTCGACGGAGTTTTTGGTGGCCAAACATGAAGAGAGAGATAGCAGAGTACGTGAGTAGGTGTTTAACTTGCTAGAAAGTTAAGGCCAAACATCAATAACCAAGTGGCTTGTTACAGTCATTGGAAATTCCAAAATGGAAGTGGGAAAATATCACGATGGATTTTGTGGTAGGAATTCCGACTACAACCAAGGGTTATGATGTGATTTGGGTAATAGTAGACCGATTGACAAAGTCAGCTCACTTTTTGCCAATTAGGGTTAAGTATAATTTAGATTAGTTAGTTAGACTCTATATTAAGGAAATAATCTCTAGACATGGAGTGCCAGTATCGATTGTGTCAGATCGTGATCCACGATTCACGTCGAACTTTTGGAGGAGTCTACAAGAGTAGTTGGGAACGCAGTTGAAGCTGAGTACGGCGTATCATCCACAAACGGATGGACAAAGCGAGAGAACAATTCAGATGTTAGAAGATATGCTAAGATCTTGTGTCATGGATTTCAAGGGTAGTTGGGATGATTATCTACCATTAGTGGAGTTTGCGTATAACAATAGTTATCATGCAAACATAGGTATGCCACCTTACGAAGCTTTGTGTTGGAGGAAATGCAGAACGCCACTGTATTGGGATGAGGTAGGAGAACGCCGAATGTTGGGACCAAAGTTGGTGCAGCAAACATCGGACATTGTTAAACTGATATAGATGCGTTTGGTAGCAGCTCAAGACAGACAGAAGAAGTTTATGAATTTGAAGTAGGTTCGTACGTATTCCTAAAAGTATCTCCCTAGAAAGGAAAGATACGTTTTGGAAAGAAGGGAAAGTTAAGTACAAGGATCATAGGACCTTTTGAGGTATTAAAACGGGTAGGTGAGGTAGCTTATATGGTAGCCTTACCTCCAGACCTAGAACGAATACATAATGTATTTCATGTATCCGTGTTACGTCCTTATAAGCCAGATTATAAGCACGTGATAGAATATGAGCCTATTCATATTGAGAAGGACTTAACGTACGAAGAAACGCCGATTCAAATTGTCGATAGAAAAGAACAAGTTCTGTGGAATAAAGTCATACCTTCGGTAAAGGTGATATGAAAGAACCACGATGTAGAAGAAGCAACGTGGGAGTTAGAAGAAATGATGAAAAAGAATTACCCTCATTTATTTGTGTGATTTTTTCTTTTAGCAAGATTCTGGGAACAGAATCCTTATAAGGGTGAGAGAGTGTAACGCCCCAGAAAATCGAACAATTATAAATACTTTTAATAATGAATAAAATAATATTATTTATTATTATTACGTGTTGATAAGATGAATGTCGTTCTATAACCTAGAAACGTCAGAACGTCGTAGTATTTTAATTACGTGGGAGAATTAAAGTGTTTGAATTTCTAAAACAAAAATAAAAGTTTTCCGAGAATTTTTCCGAAAAACACTATTCATCGATTTCTGCTCGGGAATTATTTTTGAACTTCCGAGAAATACGTAATGTTATAATATCAAGGTGAGATTGATTATGTAATAATAATCGAAGTATGGAAAACATAATATTTCGCATGCGGACTTAATTTGGGAACGTTAGGTTTATTAAGCGTTAAGGAAAGAAAGTTGTAATCGTATGATGTGTATGCATTGTACGAGGTAATGAACGTAAGTATAATACGACGTATTATACTATTAAGAATGGAGAATGAAATAACGTATATTACGAATTAATATACGAGCTAGCATACGAGGATTATACGTGGTGTATATATGATAAGTTGGTTAATAAGAGGTAATGGACTTGTAGGATTATTAGCCTAATGGAAGGAGTCCAATAGAATGTGACAATCAAGCCCAAGTGTTTGATAAGTTATGAGTCCAAACTATGGTAGTACAAGCCCAATAAGGAATTAGCTAGATTTAATTAGCAAGCCCAATGATAAGCCATGATCCATGGAGCAATCCAAGTATGATATGGGTAAACTTGATGGGCAAACAAATAGTGTGGTGACCAAGTGTTGTGTTGGGAAAGAAATGAATAATAAGGATGCGGAGGTTATGTAGGTTAATTGAGGAGGTGGATGGCTTAAAGTCCATAATACCCTTGCTTTGGATTGCCTATAAATATCAAGCCTCATTTATTTTGTTGGTTGTTATTTCATCCAACACTTTCCTCTCAAAGATAAGCAACTTATTTGGTAGAGAGAATAAGCCACTTAAGCACTTATAAGCCACTTTAACCTTTGCTAGATTTTCCAAAGTGAAGTGAAGTAATAGTCTTCAAGGGTAAGACTCATACATATTATCTTTATCTCTTCTATGATAGGATTGATAGAGAAGGGGGATTGTTTGTTAAGAACATTTAATAAGTTATTGATGAATGAACTTAAGCCGAATAAATTGAATAAGCAACTTGAACTCTAATAAGTTGATAGAATTGTGAAGAACTTGTCATATGTTTGTCATATGATGTTAGTATGTTGAATATAGTATGAGAACATTGATTGATGGACTTATGTCCATAATAAGTCATAAGCATGAGAATTTGTAGTTCATAAGTTAAATAAGTCATTGACTCATGAGAATAAGTCAAAACCTACTTAGACTATAAGTTGGTGTAATAAGTAACTTGTGATGTTCATATGTTGGTTAAAATCAATTTAGAATCATTAGGAATGAAGTTTTACCGGAATTCACATGATTGGACAATAATCGTCGAATTTGTGAAATTCTCGAAATGTAAGTCGTATTTTGTGTTTGAAGTCGGAAACGTTGGTTTTCAATGGAGACAAGTCATATTTGACATTATAGAGTTGCGGACGCGAAAATGACCGAATTCCGACTTAGAACGAAGAAACGAGCGTTGAACGTTCACGAACGTTTATCGTTTTCGTTAAAAATGAACTAATAGGTGAAATTTTGGCAAACGAAGTCAAATAGATAAAATCTTTACATGAACGCATAGAGTATGTAATTTGTGAACCTTAGGCTTTTGAACGAGCCAATTCGGATTTATAACGAAGAAGTTATGAATCTGGGAGTTTAGTAAAATTTTCAAATTTTGCAAATTATCTGAGGCAAAGAGTTGGCGCCGCGACACCAACCCGTGACCAAAAGGAGGTATGCTGCAGAGGCCGGCATATAGTGTCATTGCTCATCTGCGAGAGTTACGTGTTGCGCGGCGACTCACGAAGTAAAGTGTTGCGCATGGCGCAAAGACCATGTCCAGATGCCAAGCACTACTAACTCGCGCCGCAGCGCGAGATGAAGAACAATGGGTGGCGCCACAGCGCCAACCCTAGGAATTTGTCAGTAAAGAATGATTACTTGTATAACATGAATAGTAAACCAGTAGTAGTTAATTGAGGATTTTAATAAGGTGTTATAAGGTACTTGTAAACCTTATGAATGATGATTAAGAGTTAATAATCTATTAAAATTGAACGTAATGTGAATGACGTGATGAAAAGCCGAAATCCATAATAACAGATCTAAGTCAGGATTGAGATTGAGATGAAGGGTAAGATATAATATTATACATACTTGATTATATATGACTTAATGTGGTACGTTATATGATCATGTATTATAGAAACTTAGAGACATAAAGTATACGTGTGATAATCAGTAAGCAGACGCTGAAAGGCAAGTATTATAACCCTTGTTCCAGTTCAGTCTGGACAAGCTGTGTAATATATGTATTCTTTCGTATGAAATTTTTAACGATGAAGTCTAAAGCCAATTCTTTCGGCTAGACTTATATTATGATTTTGTCAAGCATGATTAATGTTTACCAAGTTATATTGGTATGGTTTTCAATCGAAGACCAATTATGCTAAAATGTTTTTATCGTTTAACGACAGGCACGTAAGGTTGCCACAACTTAAACGTATACACGTTTAAGGAATATAGTGTTGATCAACATAGAGTACTATGGGCTGATCACCTAGAAGTGCTCCTAAGCTATGCCGGACTTACGGACTTAGTGTCGTGTTGTCCTTTTTAAAAGAAATTATGAACTGCTCATAGTCTTGAGCCTTAGTTGATATTCTACTGAATATTGTTGTTGGAAAACGTTTTGAATGAAAAGAATTGCTATTTTGAATTATCGATAGTACTTCATAACTATTGTTCAGTTACTAAAGATATATGAGTTCTATGTTTCAAGCATGTTGTTTATTAGAATTGTAATACTTGTTGAACTAGTCATGCTCACTCTTGCTTGAACCCTATAAACACAGCCAAGATCGAGCGGACTAAAGGCTCAGGCAAGGACAAGGGCAAGGCGAAGACGAACCCTTAGAGTACTTATGTAATAGAATAGTTGAATGTCTGTAATATATTGAATATTATGACAAGAACAAACGAATGGGTTATAAAGAACCTGGGGAATGTAATTTTATTTGGAATATATAGAAGATATATTAGTTCTTTTGAGACTTTTCAATTGAATGAATATATGAATGGTAGTACCGTGTAGCACCATCTGTCGGGTTGGAAGATACCCGGATTTGGGGGCGTCACAACATAGCCAGAACTAGTCGGGGAACGGAGTGATGGTCCGAGATGGTGTTATAGTAGTCCTCAATATTCTATAAAATAGTGTGACAATAAATGTTATGAGGACTCCATTTGAGTTTTGATATTGTCTAGAAGACAATATTCGTGTAAAAACTCTCAGCTCATGTTGTATAATTAAGTTTGTATTTGTATTCAGTACCATGTATTTGGCGACCCAAGATAGGTGACGTATACCTATTTTGGGGGAGTCACAAATGGTGTAGAATTTGGTTATGTAATAACTCAATACTTTCTATACAAATAAATTAGAAATTTTTGCAGATAATTTTTTTTATATGGTGTATTATGCCAAACCCTAATTACTGTGGGAAACCCTAATTTGAAACTTGGTGGTGAGTTCATGTCTATTATATAACTGTGTTATGATTAACCCTAGGTAGCATGGTACGTGTTAAATTCTTGAAACCTTAATTATTAGGTATAAACCCTAATTGTGATTTGGTAACCCTAATTGCCAAAACTGTAAACCCTAATTTCTAAGTTAGTATGGATAGTATAATTATTATATTATAACCCTAATGTCCATGTATGATTAAAACCCTAATCAAATAAGAAAAACCTAACTATAAATTTATTACCCTATTTATATTTATTTAAACCCTAGCTTGGGTAACATAGAGTAATAATTATTGGGCTAGGTTTGCTAATGGCCCAAAACAATTGGAGGAAGCCCAAAAGAAATTAATTCAAGCCCAACTCTTAGCCCACTTTAACCAAGGGTATTTTAGACCTTTAATTTGCCAAGATTATGCATTAAAATAATAATTAAATAATGAATTAGAGTGTTTAATCATGGCTGGCCATAATTTACCTTTTAAAGTAACAAATCTTGTTAATCAAGTTTCCTTATATAGTTAGTAGCTTTACTTTATTTATTTTATTGCAAAAAGTACCTTGTTGTCAACATTCTATTGGTGGGAAATCTAATAAGCATGCTTAAAAATCAAGATAAGGAAATTTATTCAATGGACAACACATGCATAGAGAATAATAGCTAAATCCCTCATGCATTTCCACTTCTATAAATTGATTAAAGATAGAGGAATGAGGATTTGCTAGCCCATTTTGTATCAACACTCAACCTAGACTTTTCTCTCAGCAAACCAATGAAATTATTAGCTTATCGGTCCTACACCAATCCCCACCATTTCCATAAACAAATCGAAGCTAGGATCAAGAAAACAAAGTTTAAAGGTATAAAACCCTAGCACGATTTACATCCATGATCTTATGTTAATGTTATGTTTGAGTGTTAGAATATGTTGGTTATAGTGTCTAGTGATGACCTGGGTTGATAAATGTTGAATCCATAACATTTAAAAGCTCGGATTTGAAGATCTATAAAATCTGGAAATTTCATTTTTTGTGGTCTGACAACAAATGTCAGGGGCCACAGATCTTTTGTAGTTTATCATTTTTGATGTTTGAAGCTTGTAACATGTAGCCTGCAATGTTGTCTTTAATTACCAAAAAGAATCATGTCCATATCTATTAGGGATTGAAAGTTATTCATGGTCAAAGGTCGTTGACCGACGATGACCAGTCAAAAATCTGGGTAAACCCAGAAATTTTTCAGCGTCTGACAGCTTATTGAACCACCCAGATCTGACATATTTGAATTGTTTTGATGGAGTTTTTGTAATCAATGTGTAGCCTGACATGTGTGCTTTATGTTTATGGCTTTAGATCGTGTTAAAAATCAACAGGATGAGCGTAATATTTGGTCAAAGTAGCTCGGTCGCTCATGATTTTGGATTTCTGGAATTTTTTCTGAAAAATATAAAGTTCATTTCTGACAAGCGTTGACCAACCTGTATTAGCTTGATCATTTGTTTTTATGGTGATTTTATGTGATAGATCGGTAGTATTACATGTGGTCTAGGACTCAGAAGTCTTAGATCTCTAAAAAAATGCACGAACAGGTTGTAGTAGAAGCTCAGAGTGAGCGGGTCGAGCTGTTCTTCACCTAGACGATGAAGAACAGGTCTGACAGCTTCTTTGAGAGCTTAGATCTTGTTTGTTTGATGCTTTATTGCCATGTTTGATGTTGGGTATTGTAGACGTGCACTAGTACTACAAGATCTAATTCATAGATTGTCCAGAAACAATACAAACACTGTTTAACACTTGGTCAAACATGCATGCTTGTTCACTGACTTGCATTTTTCTGGGTTGGTGAAGAACACCTATAGCGACAGTTGCGTCGCTATAGGCACCTTAGGCGACAGTTTAATTTCTAAATTAATTATTTCTATTTAATAATTACAGAAAATTAGATTTAAATTATTAAAAAATACCAAATAAATTATTAAAAATTATTTTAAGGTCCAAAAAATATATTTTTATTATTTTGAATATATTTTAAATATTTTATATTTTTGGAATATTAGATGTATTTAATTTATTTATTTATAATATTAAATAAATTATTTAAAAATAATTTAAATACATATAAAATCATTAAAAATTATATTATGATATAAGAAAATATTTTAAGTTATTTTAATAACTTTTGGAATTATGTGATAATTTTCATTAATATTTAATATTAATGATAATTAAGTTAATTATTAAAGGAATTAAATAAATGAATTATAAATCATTTTAATATTTTAAAAAATCATTTTAAGGTGTTTAAAAATATTTTAAGTTATAAAATATAACTTTTAATATTTAAAGGATAATTTCATTAATAATTTAATATTAATGATAATAAGTTAATATTAATGATATTGAATTTATTTAATAATTATATTAAATAAATAGTTTAAAAATGGTTTTATTAATTTAAAAATCATTTAAAAAGGGTATAAGTGAATTAAAAATATTTTAAGTTATAATTAATGACTTTTAATATTTGGATGAATGGTTCATTAATATTTGAATATTAATGGTAATTATTTAAAATGATTTAAAATGCTTTAAAAATCATTTAAGGGTAATATTAATACTTTAAAATATTTTGAGTTATTATAAATAACTTTGATATTTTGGCAATGATTTCATTATTGTTTTAATATGAATTAATTATTAATGATAATAGAACCTGTTTTGATATTTAATGATGATTAGGTGTTTGAAATTCATGTTAATGTATAATAAAATTTTAAAATTTTTATCAAGTCATACGACCGATGTTTCTGAGATATTGAGTAATAGAATAGAGTCTTAAACTCGTTAATTACTCGATAAAGAGTCGTCAGTACATCGCATAGTTCGTTAAATTGTTCTAGACTTAGATATTTCAACCGCATTATTGTTTGTTTCATGATGTAATGATTCTTTGTGTATGTGTAACAACGTGAGTAGGTTATGTGTTGATCGTGAAATGCAAAGTACTATGTGTTATAGTATATTGTTCTAATCGAACGAATGATCTGATTAATGATAGGTGGTTACATAAAAGATAAAACTAAGTTGCGTATTGTAAGCAGCGCATCAGGCAAGTATCCTACCTTTGCATTTCCTTTATGCAATGGACATGAGTAAGAATGATTCAAAATTATATTATTACTGTACAGATTGTTAAACCTATATTATATACGCCCATTGATTATCAACATGTTAGTATATGATAATTCAGATATTTATTCATTCATTAATTTCTATAAATGATTATACAAGTGTCCCCACTTGGATAATCATCATCAGATACATGTTGATATTCGATATAAACATATATGTTGAATTATAGATTATTGTTGGATAAGATAAAACCTTTTGTTTGGAACCCTGACAAGTATGAACATCCCGAACATGGGAAAATTTTTATGCGCTACGGCGGACAAAGGATGAACGATGATATCGTTCTAGCAATGTAGTATTGATCAATACAGGGTACAACGGGCTGATCACCCTCCGTGCCCGTAAGTTATGACGGTTTACAGATGAAGTTCTATTTAACCTTTTTGAAAATGAAAACAATGTTCATAGTATGTCCCCTAAAAACTTATTTATAGTCGGGACGTAATTTCAAAGATTTGAAAGAGAATTGTTATTATTATTGGTTCAGAATTTCTTCACAACTATTGATCCGTTGTAGAAGGGTAGTATAAAGAAAGTATTTAAATTCTTTCAGCTTATATATATATAATTGCTATTACTTGCTGGGAACTCAAATGCTCATCTTTGCTTAATTTAAATATTTTCAGCTAAGTGTGAACCCTCCGAAGGCTCTGCTAGAAACAAGAGAAAAAGAAAGGTTGTTGAATGATGACAATGTTATCTGTGTGATAGTTTAATATTATTAAGACAATGTTATATATTTATGATCATGTGTTGTAAGGAATGATTTAAGGTTACGTACTTGGGAGTTAAACTTTGATATTATGTAAGTTAAGTTTAAATATTTATATTATCGGCATTGTTATTAGTATTATTAGGTTATAGAGATGGTATCGTGAAGCCTTTGAATTCGGGTTTCAAGTACGAATTTGGGGCGCCACTGAGTTCAATTTGGGGGTCTTCATTATCGATGACCCTAACAAACATTTGCTGAGTTTCATTGAGATATGTGACACATTAAAATACAATGGTGTGTCAGAAGATGCAATACGGCTCAGATTATTTCTGTTTTCTTTTAGGGATAAGGCAAGAAGTTGGCTCCATTCATTGCCATCGGGGTCAATCACCATATGGGAGGACTTAGAACAGAAGTTTTTAGCCAAATTCATCCCTATGGCTAATACAACAAAAAAGAGAACTGCTATATCTTAATTTGAGCAACAATAGGGAGAGTCACTGTATGAAGTCTGGGAACGCTACTAAGAAATTCTAAGGAAATGCCCTCACCATGGGAAGCCTGACTGGATGGTCATTAATACCTTCTACAATGGGTTGGGTTGGAAGTCTAGGCCAATAGTTGATGCGGCTGCTGGAGGAGCTTTATGGGCCAAGAGCTATGAAGAAGGTTATGAGCTTATTGAGACCATAGCAATGAATGATTTCCAGAATCCAACGACCATGATACCTCAACCAAAAGTTGTTGGGTTGTTAGAGGTGGATGCCATTACCGCATTATCAGCCCAAATGGCAGCCATGACAAAGAAAATTGATTCATTGGCAGAGAAAAAAGTTAAACAAGTTTCCTATGTCTGTGAGATTTGTGTGGGGTCACACCAAACAGAAGAATGTCCTATCAGTGCATAATTGGTACAGTTTGTTAGCAACTACGAAAAGCCTCAGAATCAATTTCAAAATTCCTACCATCCCAACAACCGAAACCATCCCAATTTCAATTGGAGCATTAATTAGAACGTGCAATAACACCAACTATAACAATAATTCTAATCCCAACAACAATATCAACCATAACAATCTCACCAGTAGTATGCGCCTAAACCTCTTTACCCTCCTAGATTTCAATAACAACAGCAACATCATCCACCACCTGCCCCTCAACTAGAAAAGAAGTCGGAGGTGGAAGAGTTGATGTTGAAATACATGGCAAACACTGAAAGTAATGATAAAGGGCCAAGCTGTGGCTATTAAGAACTTGAAGACACAAATGGGGCAAATGGCCAGTATATTGAACAATAGACCGCAAGGAGCTCTGCCAAGTAACACTGAAGCCAATCTAGGAAGGGAAGGAAAAGAGCAACGTCAAGCTATCACACAAAGATTAGGAAAGCAAATTATAGAATTACAAGTCAGCGCACCCACACCCAATAAATAAAGAGAGCCCGTGCGGTCGTGCCAAAGGGAAGTTGAACTAGAAAAGGTCTTATCTGATGAGGGTTCTGAGTAGAGGGTAGTTGAGAAGGATCATGAAGAGTTGGCTAAGAAAACCACAACAAAATAACCACTTGTTTACCCTCATGTTCCTTATCCACAACGACTACAAAAGCAAAAAGAAGAAAAATAGTTTGCTAAGTTTTTAGAGATCGTTAAGAAACTGCAGATCAATATACCATTGGCAAATGCCAAGTTATGCAAAGTTTATGAAGGGCATTCTATCAAGGAAGAAAAGATTAGAGGACTATGAGACAGTGGCCTTGACAGAAGAGTGCAATGTAGTTTTACAGCGTAAGCTACCTCCGAAGCTTAAGGACCCGGACAATTTCACAATACCATGCTCCATTGGAAATCTCTCTTTCAACAAATGCCTATGTGACTTGGGGGCAAGCATAAACTTGATGCCTCTGTCGATATTCAATCAATTGGGATTTTCGGCTCCAAAGTCGATGAATATATCATTACAGCTTGCTGATAGATCCATCACTTACCCCAGAGGTATTGTTAAAGATGTCTTGGTCAAAGTAGACAAGTTTATCTTCCCAGCCGACTTCATCATTTTGGACTATGAAGAGGATAGAGACATACCAATCATCCTTGGGAGACCTTTTCTAGCCACGAGGCGAACACTTATAGATGTCTAGAAAGGAGAGCTGACCATGAGAGTGCAAGAGCAAGAGGTCACTTTCAATGTTTTTAAGGCTATGAAGTTCCCTACTGACGAGGAAGAGTGCTTTCGGATTGATGTTGTCGATAAAGTATTATATGAAGAGACTGGAAATTTTATTAACATTGAACCATTGGGGGTATTACGTTTAGTCAGTAGTTTAGAGCATGTAGTGTAATTGCATCATATAGAGTAATTTCATGTTACACATAGTTAATTGCATGTTAGTAGTTATTAGTTTAATTTTGCAGTAATTTTTTCTTTTTGTTTGCTTAATATCTGTTTAGTTGCATAACATTATATAATCCCAAGTTTTTAGTTAAATGAATTCTAATTTGGCCAATTATGACTTAGAAATTTGATAGATTTTTTAGCTTAATTGACATCTTGAGCTGAGTTATAATTTTATACATGACATAATTTATACCTGTTGTTTAGATGCTACCGGGTAGCACGTCAATGTTCATATTTTCTTGTTAGTTAAGATTAGCTTGCTTGTCTGCTGAGAGGAAAACACTGTGTTTAATGACAGAATTATGTAGGAAGTGAGCAATGGCTATTAGACACTGAAAATCAAGTTTTGGGAACATATGGGTATACTAAAAAAAATACCGTGGCTAGTCTTGTTTCGGGGCCTTTGTTACTTGAGTAAGTATGCCCGATGGGATTGTCTCTACACCTAGCTCCCTAATGTCTTAATGGTCTAGGAGTAGTTGATTGAAAGCTCGCTAAGGGGTAGCACTGTTAGCCTAATGGAATGATACATTGCACAGTCATGGGAAATAGAAAAAATTAATAAACATCGTGGGAAATCTTGGGATTCATTTGCATGATAGTGTAATTGCATAGCATATAGTTTGCATTTCTTAGTTCGTATTTGTGTTTATTGCTTGAGAGCAAGCAATAGTTCAAGTTTGGGGGTATTTGATAAGTAGGTTTAGACCTACTTATTGATTTTCAACATAGTACAATTTTGCTCAACTTAAGAATTTTTAGTATTGGTTAATTGCTTTTTATGTTTCTTTTGTAGGTTGCATCAAGGAAACTCCAAAGGCATGGTGATGGCACATCATGGCATGGTATAGTGAACAATGGCTAGAATGAAGATTGTAGCTGGACTAAAGCATCTGAAGAGGGCATCTGAAGTGGTCAAATGAAGAATGATGAAAGCAAGTGAAGAAAGAAGAAGAAGAAGTTAGCGAGAGATGAAGCAGACACGGAAGTGCAATGAGAATCCATCAAAACATAGTCATCTTGGTCAATGCTTGCCACTCAAAACTAGTTCCAAAGATGCCCACGCCAAGAGCTTCCTAGAAGCAAATGTGGCACACCCGCGCCCAACTCCTACTACGCGCCCACGCGGCCGCGCTAGTCAAGGACCTTTAAATTGCTAACTTTTCATTTTAAACTGTTGTAGCGTATTTACCATATAAGGGTGTATTTGTTTGTTGCGAAAGATAGATTTCATCAATTACATTTTGCTATTTTAGGGTTTTATAGAGCTAGAGAGATTCCATATCAATATTCTACTATTTATCTTCTCTCTCTAGAGCTAGTAGCTTGTGAATATTGAGTATCATTTTGGTTTTTGATCATGGATCTGAACTAAGTTGGAAACACATTGTGGAGCAGGGTTTATTCAGATTTTCTATCTCTTATCTCCTTAATCTCTTTGTTCTCTTTGTTTCCTTTCATGCTTGGCTTAAATCCCATAATGGTTATTGATTCAGTGATGAACTAACCACCATTATGGGATTCTAATGAAGTTTATTATGTAGTTCAGATTTGTGTGCCTTATTGTGATGCTTGTATGATTATAGTTGGATTGCCTAACTTGGTTGTGCTTAAATGTTTGGATGCTTGATCACCATCCACCCTAATAACTTGTATGGAATTGAAAAAGGAAATATAAGTTCAGATTTGACCATGTTAACATGTGTTCATGAGATTTACATGTGTTAGGTTTCGTGATTCATAACCCGGATAGACATATACCGGTTTACCATGTGTAGTTATTGATTTACATTTTGATTTTCACTATTCATTACTATGCAATAAAATATTCTAATAAAACAAAAACTTTAAATAAAATATAATATATTCTATTTATAATCTAATAAAACAAAACTTATAATATATATATATATATATATATATATATATAAAGGTACCGTGTGTAATATAATATATATATATAACAAAATTGAGATAACTTTTCATCAAAGATTTTGAAAAATGAGTAAGTGAGAGTCCATGTAATAAGCCAAATTTACAACAAATACTTTATAAACCCCCCCCCCCCCCTTTATTTATCGCAATTCAGTTGGCTTCACTAAACACATTTTTAATAATATTTATTCATCATTAATATTTAACTTATAATATTAACAATCAGATCATTCCAAGGAAAGAGGGGGCTTTTCGATAAGGACTTCTCCTTATTGGTGCGCAATTAGGTGACCAAACCCCTTTCCTCGACAGAACTTTCTAGACATTGTCAATAATGCAATTAATAATATGAATAACTGTGTCGTCTCAATTATTGATTTAATAATATAAAATATTGTGCAGATAATACTGTGACAATAATTGAATTAATAATATGAGATATTATGCATCAACTACTGTGACAATAATTGAATAAAACTGAGTGACTTTTCACATAAGCATTAATAATCGAAGATACTGTACAATACCGTGTGCTACTATGCAACCACACATATTACTGTACTTTTATCACCGGGTATTTCAACAGTTAACGATAAAAGTTTTGCCATTATTTTTATAAAAAATTATTTTTGTTGTTTTCTAACTCCGACAGTAATTCCGTTGTGGGGTCCACCAATGATTGTGTCGTCGTACGAATATTCCCTGATAAAATGAATATTCCCTGACCAAACGAATATTTTATAACAACTTGCTTACTTTTCAAAATTTGTAAATTTTACCCACAACTATAACATTATATCAAATCCACACCTTATTATTCAAAATAACATTTAGAAAAAAATTAATCTTTATTCATAAAAGTTGGGGTCTTACAACATCTTATTCTTATGAAATATTGTCCTCAAAATTGGTGTACGTACCTGGTATGTCGAAGAGGTGAGGATACCTTGATTTCATTTCAGATTCTAACTCCCAAGTCATTTCCTCAATATCGTGCCTTCTTCACAAAACTTTAACTTAAGGTATAACCTTAGAGTGTAGGATATGTTCCTTCTTATCTAAGATTTTAACAGGTACCTCTTCATACGTTAAGTCTTTCGCTATCTCGTCTGGTTCTAATTTAGTAATGTGTTTTGTGTCTTCCATATGTTTACTTAATATAGATATTTGAAAAATGTTATGAACACAAGACATACTTGGTAGTCATGCGTACCAATTCCGGCCCGAATAACGTTGCTTCACCCACCTCATCCCAGCATACTAGAGAACGACACTTTCGTCCATACAATGCCTCGAATGGAGCCATGCCTATACTTGGTTGATAACTGTTGTTGTAGGAGAATTCCACTAATGGTAAGAACTTATCCCAACTTCCTTTGAAGTGTAGGACACTGATTCTTAATAGATCTTTAAGAGTTTGAATAGTCCTCTCCGATTGTCCGTCCGTTTAAAGATGATATGCAGAACTAAATTATAAATCTGTGCCCATAGCTTTCTACAGACTAACCCAAAATTGTGAAGTGAATCTTGGGCCTCGATCAGAAACTATGGATACTGATATACCATGCAGTCTAACAATCTTATTTATGTATATACGAGCAAGACGTTCAAGTGAATAAGTTTCTCGTATAGGTAAGAAATGAACAGACTTGGTTAATCTATCGACAATGACCCAAATTGCATTTATGCCTTGAGAAACCTTGGGAAGACCAGTAACGAAATCTATGGTAATTTGTTCCCACTTTCATTCTATAATTTTAAGTGGTTGTAATGGACCTTTTGGCACTTGATGCTCCGCCTTAACACGTTGACAATTTAGACACCTTGAGATAAACTCCGCTATCTCTCTCTTCATATTGCTCCACCAAAATGTATGTCGAAGATCACGATACATTTTGGTACTCCCAGGAAGGATTGCAAACGATGTGTTGTGTGCCTCCATCATGATTTTATATTTCAAATCAAAGTCGTTAGGAACACAAAGTCTAGAGTTAACTCAAAGTATTCCTTCTTCATCGATTCTTGCTTTTGGAATAGCACCTTCTTGCACTTTCTTCCTCATATGCATCAGCTCCAGGTCTGTAGCTTGAGCAGCTTTAACTTTATCGATTAAATTTGGTTCTACTCGTATATTTAACATCATCACTGGAGTCTTTAACTCTATCTCCATCCTTTGTAATTAATACAAAATGATCCTTTGCGTTGACAATATTGCAGTTGTACCCGCATATGATCTTCTACTCAACGCATCAGCTACCACGTTCGCTTTTTAAAGATGGTATTGAATGGTATGATCGTAATCTTTCAACAGCTCGAGCCAATGTCATTACCGCATGTTGAGTTCCTTTTGCGTAATAAAATATTTGAGGCTTTTATAATCCATATAGATCTCCACCTTCTCCTCATACAGGTAATGCCTCAAGATTTTTAGTGCAAAAATGACTGATGCCAACTCTAGATCATGAGTAGGATAATTCCTCTCATATTCTTTGAGTTGTCGTGAGGCATAGGCTATGACTTTCCCATGTTGCATGAGAACACATCCTAACCCTCTGCCTAAAGCATCACTATAGATGACAACTCACTCTGAACCAGATTGTATTGTTAGAACAGGTGCTGAAATGAGTCTCCTCTTGAGTTCTTGAAAACTCTTCTCACATTCCTTGCTCCAACCAAATTTTGTATCTGTCCGAGTCAGCTGAGTTAATGGAGTAGTGATTCAAGAAAATCCTTCCACAAATCTCCGATAATAACCAGCTAAGCCTAGAAAGTTACGTACTTTGGTTACTGACTTAGGTTGCTTCCTTCTTTGTATTGCTTCAATCTTCGATGGGTCAATACATATTCCATGATTAGATATCACGTGCCCAAGGAATTCTACTTCCTCAAGCCAGAACTCGTATTTCTTCAACTTGGCATATAGCTTGTTTTCACGAAGCTTTTGGAGTATCAGTCTCAAGTGTTGCTCATGATCTTCACTGCTTTTGGAGTATATAAGGATGTCATCAATAAAGACAACCATAAAATGATCCAAATATTCCTTGAACACTCGGTTCATCATATCCATGAAGGCAGCAGGAGCATTGGTCAATCCAAAAGATATGACTTGGAATTCATAATGCTTGTACCGAGTTCTGAAAGTAGTCTTTGGAATGTCATCAGTTTTAATATTTAACTGATGATATCTGGAACGAAGATCGATCTTTGAAAAGAATTTGGCACCTTGCAACTGGTCAAACAGGTCATCAATGCGAGGCAACGGATACCTATTTTTGATGGAGACAAGATTCAACTCCCGATAATCAATGCAAAGTCGCATACTCCCATCTTTCTTCTTTACGAATAGAACATTAGCACCTTAAGGAGACGTACTAGGATGAATGAAATCGATGTCTAATAGTTCTCGCAGTTGAATTTTTAACTCCTGAAGTTCAATGGGAGCCATTCGATATAGGGTTTTGGAAATGGGTTTAGTACCGGGTTCAAGGTCAATACAAAATTCAATTTCACGCTCTGGGGTAGGCCAGGAAGTTCTTCAGGTAGAAATATCATTCAAATCTAACATATTTGTGTTTAAATATGTAACATGGGCTAAGAAAGTTTGACATCCGTTTTCAAATAAACGAATGACTTTATGGCTTGATATGATAGTGATTGACTTTAGAGGTTCTGTTGCTTGAATTCGCATAATAGGTTGGTTATGAATATAGAAGCTAACAACCTTACGAAAATAATTAATTTTAACATGATGAGTAGTTAACCAATCAATCCCTAAAATCACATCAATGCAAGTATTTTCAAAGAGATAATATCGACAGGTAACATGAGGGTACCGATTTGAATCAAACAAGACTTATAAATAATGGATGTAATAAAGGTGTCTCCCAACGGAGTTTTAATAGATAAGTCAAAGTCTAATTTCTCTGGAGTCAAATTTAAATGTTGGCTTGGAAGTCTTGTGACGCTCCCAAAATAGGTATGCATAACCCATTCTGAGTCGCGAAATATATGATACAAAATTTAAATACAAACTTTGTTTATACAATACGATAAAATGTAGCTGAGAGTTTTAACACAAATATTATCCAGTAGACAATATCCAAACTCAAATGGAGTCCTCATTACATTTATTATCAAACTATTTTATAGAATAGTGAGGAATACTATAGCCACCATCTTGGACCATCACTCCATTCCCCGACTAGTCCCAACTATATTCTCATTTCCTGAAGAGAACAATGAAAGCAAAGACTAAGCTCAACTAGCCTAGTAAAGAATATTATGACTAATATAATGCAGAATAAATTATCATTAGCCTTCAACAGTATTAAACTAATAGAATACAATAGACAATAAGTTTAACTGCAGCGGAACAAACAATCCATTAGAAGGGTCTAGTAGAGCATGATATCTATTATCTTCTATGATTTAAAAGTTCATCATTAATATTTTATCGCTATAACACAGCTCAATAAATAATCCACATCATCGAATTATCCATGCACTACGGGCTAAGGATATTCGTTAGTATCACATCCACAAATTATCCATGCACTACGGGTCAATGATATTCGTTATTATCACCAATGGTTATTATCATGCCAACAATTTTCCATCAATGCACTACGGGCTAATGAGGACTTTTACCACATCATTCGTAACATTACAGGTCATGATTTTACTGATAGATAATTTCTGGTCAAAATCATACCAATCAATAGTCTATGTGACGCCCCCAAATTCGGGTTACCTAACCCACGAGTTTGGTGCTCACAATCCACAATATAATAAGCATCTAACTACCCATTCATATAGAAAAGTAATACATATCACATTAACATATGTTGTTAATACATTAGTCCCAGGTCCGCTAACCTTAACATTACAAACATACCCTTAGATATACAAAAAGGGTTACAAAACAACATAATAAATATGTTAATCATAACTAATTTATCACAATGCCTTTTCCTTTATTCTTCTTCACAGCACCATCTGCCATTTTGTCTCTAGCTGAAAAGTTTTATTTAGCAAGGGTGAGCAACAAATTTTCCCTGCAAGTTAAGACATACAATAAATGTATAAGAATCAATAAGAATAGACTATCTAATTTGATAGAATAAAACCAAAGTTCGGGGAACTTTGAAATAGCTGAACAAAGCTTTAATTTTCTAACAAGTCTTCTCACCATCTATGCAAAACAATAATTTGTTAATGAAAGAGTACAACGCTTTCAAAGTTTTTATGATATTCTAATGAATAATCAAGAATCAATCCTACGCAATAACAAAGTGGAATATTTTCCAGATTTATGTTGAGTGATCACAAAAGATCTAGAACTTCTCATCTCGGGTATATATCAAAGTTTTATTTTGATATATACGCAGGTGTATCAGATAACCATAAAGATTAAATCATACCCCTCTGCAAGTACTTAGAGTCAGCCAACTCCTTGTACCCTATATTATGCATAATACTCAAAACGCGCGCAAAGGTCGAATTTATGATCAATAAAATATTCCCTTTATATAAAAGATTGTTCTTCTCAGTCTCAGAATCAAAATTTGATTTAACAACGAAATATTATGGTTTCAATATCTAATCACTTCTCTTCTCTTCTCAAACCTATCAAGTTTTCTTTTTCGATCTAGCCGAAACAACTGGCATTGATCTATCAATAATAATTGAATTCTCTTCTCTTCTCTTCTCTTCTCTTCTCGAACCTATCAAGTTCTAACAAATGTTCGTCTAGCCAAAATAATTAGCTAAGACATGTTTCAATACGATTTATCAATAGACAAAATTTAACTGTACCATTTGAAATCAATAATAGCTTTTACGGATATGAATTTCCAATAACAGTTATTCTACAAGTATATTCTCAGAATCAATAATTCAATTTGAATTAATAAGTATGCACTAACTGCGAATAATCAACAATAAATTATTGGACATTGTCTAATTAACAATAATTAACCACTATAACAATTGAACAGTATTAACTAAAGGTTGAGTTAAGGAAACTTGCCTTTCGCATTGATTACTGCCACTCAAATAAACTTATCTGCGTTCGTAAGACCTATAATTAACAATATCGGTCTCACAATTAGCACAATAATTCACAACACACAATACTATAATTTACAGTCAATTCTTCTCCTATACACATTACCACATAGCCACATCAGTGTTTATAACCTATATAAACACTTAACAAGTCTAACTAGTTCAGTCTGGTTGGACTTCGGTCGATTTTTGGTGTTCTGGTCACCCTATCTAATAGTTAACACATTGATTGTCAATTAAACTCAGTTTCAAAGCTTCAATATTATTTTACATAAGTCAAGTATCATATATAATATTTTCCGGAAGCTTTTAATAATTTATAAACAATTATTATAAGTTATAATAATTTTTCAAACACTTAAATCATTTTTAAATGATTTAATTATCAAATAATCTTATCATCATTAATATTTAATAATATTAAAATATTAATGTTATACTTGTCAAAATATTAAAGTTATTATTAATAACTTAAAATATTTTTAAATCATCAATATTCTACTTAAATGATTTTTAAAGTAATTAAAATCATTTTTAAACCATCACCATTAATATTTAAATATTAATGAGTTTATCATCAAAATATTAAAAGTTATTAATTATAACTTAAAATATTTTTAAATTATTTTCTCATTTTTAAATTATTTTTAAATCAATAAAATCATTTTTCTATCATTTAATTAATATAATATTTAAATAAATCTAATATCATTAATATTAATTTATTAATGAAAATTCTCCAAAAATATTGAAAATTATATTTTATAATTCAAAATATTTTCTAACACTTTATTCTCATTTAAAATGATTTTTAAATCAATAAAATCATTTTTAACTAATTTATTTAATTTAATAATTAAATAAATCTAATATCATTAATATTAACTTATCAATGAAAATTCTATAAAAATATTAAAAGTTATATTTTATAACTCAAAATATTTTTAAATACACTTTTCTTATTTAAAATGATTTTTCAAAATATTAAATCATTTTCTCTAATTTATTTAATACACTAATTAAATACCATTAATATTTAAATAATTATAAATATTAATGAAATATATTTTAAATAGTCAAAAATTATTTTTCATAATTTAAAATAATTTTTAAAACTATTTTTAATAATTTTTAGAATTTATTTCTATTTTTAATTAATTTCGGAAAATCAGAAAGTAAAATAAATAAAAATCGTCGTTAAAGCCTATAGCGAGACTTGTCTGTCGTCTTAGGTGTTCTTGAGCTCAAGAACACTATCAGACTAGTCTCAAAGGTGCGCGTTTGACTGGCTATAATTCTCTGTACATTCATGTTCCGGGCTTGCTTGAAACTCGACCTTGTAGTGTTTATGTAACACTACAAGTATCAACAATAATTTAGTTCATAACTTAATCTACCAGCAAGATCCAACGCCCCAAAGTAGCTGTCATACATCATTTGGGTTTCCCCAAAAACCCAGAACTTCGACTGGTCACTTTCATGCTCATTTTAAGTTAGGTTCTGGTCATCAAATGGTCGATATTATGATTCTATTCTATAGTCCATGTATCAATGAACATTTATAAAGCAACATCACAGTTAAACAACATCTCAATCTCCAGAATCTGTACGGTTAAAGTATGTCAGATAATGTCTTTATACGCTTCGGGTTTTTCCGTAAATGTGATCCTCTTTCAACCGGGCCTATTTTGACTATCTGCCCTGATCCATCTGTTGATTATGTACATGATCTAAAGCCATATATTTAAAGAACATATAACAGGCTACAAGTTGGATATAACAACAAAATCAAAACACTTACAACCTGACAGATCTGGACGTTGCAAAACTTGTCACACGCTTAAAAATGCTTTTCAGGTTACTCGAAATTTGGCCATCATGCCTTTATCAATGTGTTTGATCGTTAATAACTTCAAATCCAGACATCTAATGGCTATACTACAACTTTCAGATGAAAGACAACATATCAAACTATAGATCCCAACAATAAAACATCAAAAATATACAATATAGACAGATCTAGGGCCACTGACATTTCTTGTCAGACCACTAAGAATGCTCAAGAACAACTTTTGAAAAACTAAATTTTAAAGCACTTTGATGCTATGGATCCATGATGGATCAACATAGATCATCTAAAAATATCATATAACACATGATTAAACACTTTAACACAAAATTTCTTTTAGCATACAAGATCAAAATAGGTTAGGGCTTTTATATCTTCTTGATTCCGATCTTTGATCTATGCTTTCCTTAACTGTTTTTGGTGATTTAGTAACTGATTATATGACTGAGAGACTTAAAGAATTCAGAGGTTTGAAGAAAGGAAAAGTTGTTGAGAGCTTATGTACAAAATGACTAAGTTTAGTATACATTCTCTTTCTTAATCTCTTACAATGCGATACAATGTATCTATAATGGCTAGGTGTCAATGTGGGATCAGATGTGGCTGAGATTTGAGTCACAATGTCAACAATAGTTGGTGAACAACTACAATTTTAGCAAGATTCACAAGTTAACTTATTAAAAATATAAAAAGGGTAATTTTGACATTTGTATTTTCATGTTATTGGCAACACTAACTTTCTAAGATTTTCTATATTAGGTTTTAAATTAGAATATCAAGATTTTAAAACTATAATTAGGGTTTCCTAATTAAATTAGGTTTTCCTAATAATATTAACGTTTAATAATTACATTAGGCTTGCCAATTAGGATTAGGGTTGCCTAATTATAGTTTAGGATTCCCGAATATGAATTAGGGTGTCCCGACTTTCAATTAGGGTTTCTAACTATGCGTTAAGGTTTCTAATCCTGAGATTAGGGTTTTTAATCTCTTATTAGGGTTTATTTATTTTAAACCTTATCTTATCAATCATTGATCACCATCTCTATACTGTACGAACACATACTCATCAATATAATTATTTCAATTGTATTTTCTACCAAATCCCTGTCCTGAATTACGGTTAGGGTTTCTAAAGTTGTTAAGCATAATTCTACTCTTATTTTTAAGTCAATACACAAATTGACCACTACTCGAGACTCGTATCATAGATACACATCACAATAATAACAGTCAACGTCAATATTAAATAAAAAAAAATTATTCATAAATTTTGGATTATTCGAAATCTCGGGTTATTACATTCACCCCTCCTTAAAAGGATTTCATCCTCGGAATCACCGCTTTCTTATTCTTTACAATCTTTTAAAGTTGTATCATCAATTCATTTTTATCCACACAATATTAATTTGTGTTTTAAATTCTAACCTATGAATTGGATCCATGAAAGAAAACAATTCACAGTATTATCTAACCAAAATTACTCGCGTAATTTAAATTTCTAAACGAAATCGTTACCTGCTACCACCTCCTGGGCAGCTACCGTATTCTGCGCTATCAGATTGAATATACGGGTCATTGGTCTTCCTGGCTGTGCAGGTCCTTGAATCGCCAAGGTTCCGCCACTGGGTCCCTTGTTGACACTTTCCTTCCCCGTATTCTTCTTTGGACAGTTTCGAACCAGATGATCCGTCGATCCACACGCATAACAACCTTGTATCTTCTTTGGGCTAGGACAATTGGGTGACATGTGCCCCTCTTATCTGCAGTTGTAACAAACTCCCTTCTTCTTCAAACAAATTCCCGGATGGTTCTTTCCACATGTTCCACAGGGCTCTCTCCCTTTCTAATTTCCTTAGGCCTTGCTACCCGATTGGGTATTCTCACTCCACTTTCTTTTGTTTGGGTTACTATCCCCACTGCTGCCTCCATCAATTGTCTTTTTCTTCTTCTCTTGATGAAATCGAGCTGTAGCTTCGCTCCCTTCTTCAGTAATTAACGCTTTCTCCAATAAGGCTGCGAACGTATTTATCTGTAATACCGCTACCTTGTTGTATATCCCGGCTTCAGTCCATTCTCAAATCTTCTCGCCTTTCTTACCTCTAAGTCCACCTGATGAGGTGTAAACCTTGCTAATTTGTTGAATTTGGCAGCATACTCAGAAATCGATATATTCTCTTGCTTCATTTCCAAGAACTTAACTTCCATTCGAGCTTGCATACTTGTTGAAAAGTAATTCTCAAAGAATAATTCCTTGAATCTTGTCCAAGTTACCACAGTTGTACCAGCTCGCGCCTGATTAGTCTCCCACCAGTAATTAGTTTCTCCCTTCATTAAATATATTGCAAAAGTCGTCTTCTGCTCTTCTGTCACTCTTGCAATAACGAATGCTTTCTCCATCTCCTTCACCCAAGTCTGGGCTTCAATCGGATTCGTGGTCCCTTTAAATTCAGGCGGTCCTTGATAAGAAGATTTTATATACGCGATTCAATGTCCATTTCATGCATAATTGTTGCTAAATGCTTGTGATCATGTTCGTTTTTAATTATTTTATGTTATTTCATGTGTAGGATGGTTGTTGTGGCATTTAACGTGTATTTGGAGTTATTCGAGATGATTTGAAGTCGTTTGGTGCAAGTTTGGACAACATCTCAAGAGAGCGAGAAATATTTCAAAGTAAATAGAGGTTCACCGTGGGCAGGCGTATTTTGTTTATACACCCCGTAAGGTGGGGTCTTCATCGATGCGTTTGTCGGAATGGATGCCCGTCGAGAATGAGCGTGAGATAACTATATGAACTTTCCGGGCGGGGTGTAGATTCTTGGTTGTCCTATTGTGATTGAAGTTCTTCTTGGGCATGGATTCTAGCTTATTGCATGTCAATGGAACTCTAATTGAAGGGAATTTCAGCTAGGACTTGTGTGTTGGACATCTACTTACTCAATTAACAAAAAATTAAATAGCACACAAGGCATATTACGAAGATCTAAGCTATGTTTTTCATAGCAAGCGTGGAGGAGTATTTCAAAGGGATTTTCTAGATGATTGCGATTCTAGGCTACGAGAAGGGTGTTTTTCAATATTCTTTATCTTAGGCTATTATTTGTAATTGGAAGAATGATTTCTATGATTTATTCAGTGTTTATTTCGTTTATTATGAACTAATTCATTTTTTTAGGCTTATGATGGATCTTTAAGTGAAACGATGATTTTGTAAACTTTGATTTCCAATTTAATAATCTATTTCCAGTTTATCTATATTGATTTGAGCTTGAATATATGAATTGCTTGATCAACGATTCTTTGTGGATTTGTATGGAATCGAGAGAGGATATTCAAATCTAGACCTAGTTGGTATAGCATGTGTTCACGAATTTTGTGAATAGCAGAATCTTAATGAATGTTAAGGTAGAGATATGCTTGACATCGCATGTAATCGGATAGAGAACTTATTCTTAAACCTTCTTTAATTGTAATTCACATAGAGATATAGTGAGTTAGTTAATTAAGGTGTTTAACGTGTTTCTATCTTAATTATGGATTTACGTTAATATGGTATTAATGCATCGAGAGGTGGTTAATACTACGTTCGTGTTCTTGATTAATAAACTGGGATAGTGAATTGAATTAGACTAAAGGTGTTAAAATCAGAGTGAAGCTTAAAGTGAAATCATAAGTCTAATTCTCCATTGATTGTTTGAAATTCTAGATTTTTATATTTGTGATTGGTTTGTGGTAGTTTATATTATCTTTTAATTTAGAATCTTTAATTATCATTATTGAGTTGAATAGTTTAATAAAATTAGGAATAATAGAAAATTGGTAATTGTAAGTTAAGATTATTGCTAGTTGATCTCTATGGGAACAATACTCTACTTATCACTTTATTACTTGTTGACCACGTATACTTGCGTGCATTGCGTATATAGATTTTACCCAACAAGTTTTTGGCACCGTTGCCGGGGAACAATTTAGTATAAATCTTAATAGTTTTACAATATCAGTTTAATTAATCCAGTTTTACTCAGACATTATTATTTTTGTTTTGTTCCTTCTATTTCGTGTGTTTGAAAAGTTTATATAAAACTCGGTCCAAAAATCCGCATTTCATCGCTTTCCGAGGACTTACATTGAGAAAAGGTTCCAGAGGTTAAGTAAGTGGATAAATGAAATGAGGCTAGAATTTGAATCATCTGAGAAAGAAGAGGAAATGGCAGCCAAAGATCATAAAGCATTAAGGGACTTCGCCACACCCAAGGTGACTGAACTGCAGTCAAGCATCACCAGGCCCGCAATAGCTACAAATGCATTTGAAATTAAGCTTGGGATGATTCAAATGATTCAGAATTCAGTTCAGTTTGGGGGATTGGCAAATGACGATCCAAATGAGCATTTAGTCAGTTTTCTGGAAATATGCGACACCTTTAGGTGTAATGGGGTGTCGGATGAGGCGGTGAGACTTCACCTGTTCCCATTCACTTTACGGGACAGGGCGAAGATTTGGTTGCATTCTTTACCGTCCGGTTCGATAACTACATGGGAGGATTTAGCTCAGAAATTCCTCGCCAAATTCTTTCCACCGGCGAAAACTGCAAAGATAAGGAACGAGATAACAATGTTTGAGCAGCAACATGGGGAGTCGTTATATGAGGCATGGGAGAGATACAAAGAATTTCTCAGAAAATGCCCACATCATGGATTGCCCAAGTGGCTGCAAATGAACACTTTTTACAAAGGACTACATGGAAATCTCAGAACGAGTATCGATGCAGCGTCAGGCGGAGCTTTCATGGCCACGAATTACGAGGAAGCCTACGAGTTGATTGAAACCATGGCGGCTAATAACTACCAGTGGCCCACGGCTAAAATGACACAGGCAAAGGCAGCTGGGGTGTTAGAAGTAGATGGTGTGATAGCTATACAAGCACAGATTTCTATATTTTCAATGAAGTTGGATTCAATGACAGGGGCACAAGCACATCAAGTGGCAATTATATGTGAGTTGTGCGCCGGAAAGCACCCAACGGATCAATGCGCGATTAATCCAGCATCTGTGCAATTTGTGGGCAATTATAACAGAATTCCGCATAACACATACCAGAACACATACAATCAAGGAAATAGGAATCATCTAAATTTCTCGTTGAGCAATAATCAGCAACATCAAGCTCCATGACAGTCATATCCCCAAGGTTTTCAGAATAACCAACAACCAGTTCAACATCAGGAAAGGAAATCAAATTTTGAGGAATTAGTGTCAAAATACATAACTAGTAATGAGGCAGCCATGAAAACTCAAGCAATAGCCATCAAGAACTTGGAAAATTAGATGGGACAAATTGCTTTAGAACTAAATAACAGGCCACAAGGGACCCTACCAAGTGATACATAGAGAAATCCGAAGGGTAACCATGAACAGAGTCAGGAAATTACATTGCGGAGTAGAAAACATCTTGAGGGTACGAATACAGAAAATTCAGTGACTCCGGATGAAAAAGTTAATGATAGTAACGTGATTGAAGGAAGCAAGGGTGAGGATAAATAGAGTGAGGAAACAAAGCTAAATAAGAAGCCAATTGTTTATCCACCACCACCATTTCAGCAAAGGGTCCAAAAACAGAAATTAGACAAGCAATTTGCAAAGTTTTTGGAAGTGTTCAAGAAACTCCAGATTAATATTCCATTTGCAGAAGCCCTAGAGAAGATGTTGAGCTACGCAAAATTTATGAAAGGGATTCTGTTAAGGAAGAAGAAATGGGAAGATTTTGAGACTGTTGCACTAATAGAGGAGTGTAGTGCGGTATTACGGCAAAAATTACCACCAAAACTCAAGGACCCGGGGAGTTTCACTATCCCATGCATTTCAACAAATGTTTATGTGATTTGGAGGCGAGTGTAAACCTTATGCCATTGTCAGTATACACATAATTGGGTTTGCCCGCGCCAAGACCTAAAAATATTTCATTACAGTTGGCAGATAGGTCAGTCACATATCCGAGAGGCATATTAGAGGATATTTTAGTGAAAGTGGATAAGTTTATATTCCTCGCGGACGTTATCATTCTAGATTTTGAGGAGGACAAGAACATCACAATTATCCTAGGGAGACCATTTTTGGCCATGGGTAGGACGCTCATAGACGTACAAAAAGGAGAACTTACTATGAGGGTCCAAGATCAAGAAGTAAAATTTAATGTGTTCAAGGCCATGAAATTCCCTACGGATGAAGAAAAATGTTTTTGAATGGATTTAATTGAGCAAATCATTAGTGAAGATATGAGCAAGAGTTTGGTCAACGATCCGTTAAAACCAACTTTATTGGTGGATGAAGAGGTCGACGATCTGGAATTGGTGGATTACTTACAAATGCTAGACTCATTTCCAAGAGTGTCCAGATTCAGAACACCGTTTGAACCATTACACACGGAGGAGGTAACCGCTGAAAAACTGAAACCATCATTGGAAGAGCCACCAAAGTTGGAACTTAAGCCACTCCCTAAACACCTCAAGTATGCATATTTAGGTAATTCAAATTCTTTACCTGTTATTATTTTAGCTACACTTAACGAATTGCAGGAAGAAAAATTGTTGAGGGTACTTAGGGAACACAAATCAGCTATTGGGTGGACGATCGCAGACATAAAGGGAATCAGCCCTTCATTTTGCATGCACAAGATATTGATGGAAGATGAGGCAAAACCAACGGTGGAACAACAACGCCGACTTAACCCTATTATGAAGGACGTTGTGAAGAAAGAAATATTGAAGTGGTTAGATGCCGCTATCATCTACCCGATTTCTGACAGTAAGTGGGTTAGTCTAGTCCAATGCATGCCTAAAAAAGGAGGAATGACTGTGGTGCAGAATGAGGACAACGAATTAATACCAACTAGAACAGTGACAGGTTGGAGGGTTTGCATGGATTATAGAAAATTGAACAAGGCAACCCGGAAAGACCATTTCTCGCTGCCCTTTATTGAACAAATGTTGGATAGATTGGCGGGACATTAATATTATTGTTTGTTGGATGGGTACTCGGGCTATAACCAGATAGTCATCACTCCAGAAGATCAAGAAAAGACGACATTCACATACCCTTACGGTACATTTGCATTCAGGAGGAAGTTATTTGGGTTATGCAATGCACCTGCAACCTTCCAACGGTGTATGATGGCGATTTTCTCAGATATGGTGGAGAAAAATGTTGAAGTCTTTATGGATGATTTTTTGGTCTATGGAGAAAACTTTGATACTTGCTTAGGAAATCTGGTCATGGTGTTGCAACGATGTATGGATACAAACCTCATACTCAATTGGGAAAAATGCCACTTCATGGTGGAAGAGGGCATAATTTTGGACCATAAGGTATCGTCTCAAGGACTAGAGGTTGATAAAGCAAAGCTGGAAACTATCGAAAAACTTCCTCCACCAAGCTTAGTTAAGGGTATTAGGAGTTTTCTAGGACATGCTGGGTTCTACCGGAGGTTCATACAAGACTTCTCTAGAATTGCAAAACCTCTATGCAGTCTTTTAGAGAAGGATGCTATTTTAAGTTTTGATGAGGATTGCAAGTCAGCGTTTGAATTATTGAAGATGAAATTGACTATAGCCCCAGTGATAGTCGCACCGAATTGGAGCATGCCATTCGAGCTTATGTGTGATGCAAGTGACTACGTGGTTGGGGCTGTTTTGGGCCAACATCGAGACAAGGCGTTTCACGCCATATATTATACAAGCAAAACACTCACAGAGACTCAAATGAATTACCCAACCACAAAAAAGGAATTGCTTGCAGTGGTGTATGCGTTCGACAAATTTCGGGCTTACTTGATCGGGACTAAGGTGATAGTCTACACGGATCATGCGGCGATTCGATACCTAATAGCGAAAAAGGATGCTAAGTCGCGCCTTATCCGATGGATCCTCCTACTTCAAGAATTTGACTTAGAAATTAAGGATAGGAAGGGGACAAAGAATCAAGTAGCAGATCACTTATCTAGGCTGGAAAACTAAGGGAAAGCAAAAGAAGCTAAATGTGAAATTAATGAATCATTCTCAGACGAGCAACTATTTAGGATTTCTACAGAGATTCCTTGGTATGGGGATTATGCAAATTTTCTTGTGAGCAATATTCTACCACTTGACCTCACAAGATAATAGAAAAGAAAATTTCTTCATGACGTGAAATGGTATATGTGGGATGAACCGTATTTGTTCAAGCAGTGCGCTGATAAAATGATTCGACAGTGCGTCCCCTATAGTGAAGTGAAGAACATTCTGCATGAGTGTCACTCATCTGCGTATGGCGGACATTATAGGAGTGAGAGGATAACAGCGAAGGTGTTGCAATCTGGTTTTTATTGGCCTACGTTATTCAAAGATGCCCACCATTTTGTTAAGCAATGTGATAGGTGTCAAAGGGTGGGCAACATTTCGAAACGGAATGAGATGCCTCTACAAACGATTCTTGAAGTGGAAATCTTTGACGTATGGGGTATTGATTTCATGGGGTCATTCCCTTCATCTTTGAACAATCAGTATATTCTACTTGAAGTGGATTACGTATCGAAGTGGGTTGAAGCTGCAGCATTACCATCAAACGATGCCAAGGTGGTCGTTAGGTTCCTACAAAAGAACATCTTCATGAGGTTTGGCACACCAAGAGCAATAATCAGTGATGAAGGTAGTCACTTCTGTAATAAATCGTTTACAACTCTTTTGGCCAAGTATGGGGTCAACCACAAGGTAGCTAGCTGAAATAGTATCACCCTCAAACTAGTGGGACAAATGAGGTATCAAAGAGAAGAAAGAAGATATTAGAGAAAGTGGTGAATCCAAGTCGGAAAGATTGGTCGCTTAGATCGGACGATGCACTATGGGCATACCGGACGGCTTACAAGACACCAATCGGGATGTCACCATACCAACATCAGACGGAAGGCATGTCACTCACCATCGGCGTCAAGCTACAAGATAAGGCATATCAGGTGCAAAAACTCAATTTTGATCAAGCAAATTGTAGGGGAGAAGAGACTACTGCAATTGAATGAACTCGACGAATTTTGCTTTCACACCTATGAGAACTCCAAACTATACAAAGAAAAGGTAAAAGGATGGCACGACTAGAAAATTTTGCATCAAACATTTGAACCAGGTCAATCAGTACTCTTGTTCAATTCACGGCTGCGATTGGTCCCCAGAAAGCTTAAGTCGAGATGGTCGGGACCATTCACTATCAAGCGGGTATTCTCTCATGGCGCAGTTGAACTCTACAGTCGCAATCCACTAGAAACATTCAAGGTCAATGGACAACGTTTAAAGCATTATTGGGGTGGAGAAGCCAACAACGACGTGATTGCCATCACATTGACCGACACAACATGAGCATGAAGTAGTCAGGCTAAACGACTTAAAATCAAGCGCTAATTGGGAGGAAACCCAATCTTTAGTTTCTTTATCGTATTTTTAATTCATATTTGTTAAAAGATAGTTTTATTCAATTACTAGGTAGCAACATACAATGAAAGTCTAGTTAATCTCTCCATTATATTCAAGTTTTTGATAATTCGCTAATGCTCATGGGTATATCTTACAGGATGAAAAATGGAGCATTAAGTTAGCGAGAATGAAGCAAAGTGAAAAAAAAAATTAAAAAAAATAAGAAGAGTTTAACAAGAGGGTAAACCTCACTTTGGGGCACCTTTTACACTACTACCCCGGCTTCAGTATGGGTCTCCAAAATTGTTTCGACAAGACTAACAAACATGTTAGATGGGGTCCCCAAACTTAGTTGACAGTATACAAGCTTGCCGAGGCGGGCCTTCCAAGTACAATACCCCCCACTGGGGCGGGGGTCCTAAAACTCAACCACTTTATGGCAGTTACACGCAGGCTCCTCCCATTCCCAATAATATACCACTTTCCCCACTTCCCCACCACAGTAATTAAACCCCATAACCACCACCCACTATCACCACTTCTACTTCCCATTAATTCCTTAACTCCATTAAATACCCCACCTCTTCACTCCACCAAGAGTATCCATTCTTCCACCTCTATATAAATCCCCATATCTCATATCAAATCTCTCACAACAATTGATATAGAGCAAACATAGAGTATACTTAAGAGCTAGAGAGGATAAAATTGAAAAGTTTGGGGGAGAGCTAACGTAAGTCCAGCAATAGAGAGAGACCATGGCTTCACAAGCATCTTCTAAACGCCAAAGGGGAGAGAGTTCACGACCATCTCAACCAACTCACACCTTCGATCGCCAGAAATTCACAAGTGTCGCCGCCACCGACCGATATGATTACATACTCACCAAAGCCCTTACACCGGAGCGGGGGTTGGCACCAGATCCTAACTATGGGGAGATAATGCCTCAAATTTATTAAAAGGGGTGGACGAAATTCACCGAAGAGCCAGAACCCGTAGTTGTCAATATTGTCAAGCAATTCCATGCAAACGTTGAGGACAAAGAACCATTCCATGCATTTGTTCGAGGTCGGTTGGTGTCATTCAATGCCGATGCAATAAACACCTACTATTAACTGCGGGTACCTCGCCACTGTCATTATGATCATCTGCAAAATTCTAATTCGGACTATGATTCTATTATCATAGAGATGACAAAGCCGGGAACGTCATGGATGAAAGGTCGGAAGGGAGGCACCGTGTTCCATAGCAAGGACCTTAGCCGGTATGGAAAAATCTGGTATGCCTTCCTATGCACTAAATTGCTTCCATCCCAACACACCTTTGACATCACCAAAGAGAAGGCATTACTGTTGTACGCCATTGTGCAAGATTTCATTATCGACGTCGGGGCCATTATCTGTTCCTCCATCCGCCGGTGCTTACGTGGAAATTTTTCTGGAGGCTTGCCACACCCAGCACTCATATGTGGGTTGTGTTGTCAAGCAGGGGTGAGATGGTCCGATGACGAGCCCACACAAATGTCGCTCGCGTTGCTTGATTCGAGAATGATATCGCGGTATTCTGTATGGGCAGGTGGCGAGTCACATCCGTGGGGTCTTGGCTTTATTTTTTTGTCAGTGTTGGAAGACGAAGTTGATGCTACAGAGGCATCGGAGGATGATGATGAAGCTATGGGAGATCAAGGGACCGAGCAGGTACCGCAGGCCGAGGCCATATCCAGTCCTCAATTCCTTGATTTCCAAAATCAGATAAATGCGCACAACAAAGCGACACGTCGGGAAATGAGGCGATTAGAAATGTGGCAAGATCACATGTTTGATGCTCTGAACACAACACTTCAAAGCTTCAACCCAGTGGCACAATTTCCTTATCAGCAGCCCGGACCAATGCCGAGGTTTCCACAAAGTGATTCAAACGTAGAAGAGCAACAACCACCTCCTCAGACTTAAGAGATAGCAGGGAAGTCCTCACGTACTTATTTCAATTATTCATCCAATGAGGACAATGTATTACTTAAGTTTAGGGGATTTAAATACATATTTGCATGTATAAGTAGTACTTAGGTTTGAGTTTTGTCATTTTTATTTCAGTATTGCATCTTAATTCCAGTAATGCATGATAGCTTAGGGGCATACATAGTAGGTTAGGTTAATATTTGTCATTGCATAGTAATTAGTTTTGTAAATAATGCATTTTATTATCTATATAAAAAATATATATATTTTAGTTAGTTAAATATTGTGTTTGCATAAGTCTATCAATGTTGTAGTTCATATTATTTGTGGGCCAATGATGAGATTGATAATAAGTTAACCAATACAGCGTTGATTACTAGAACTGCGATACAATTTCTGCTTTGAATCGAATCTTGAGCTTGTTTGAAACTGGTATAAAAAGGATTGCACGAATACTAACATTGTTGTTGACTAATCAGTTCAAATTGATACATAAATAGTCTCTAAAGGATAATGCTAAGTAATGAGAAAATGACAAGGATAGACAGTAACGGCGAAAGTTAGGCAAGAACCTAAGTTTGGGGGATGATATGTGGGGTATATAAGCTTTAATTAAAAAAACAAGAAAAAAAAGAAAAAAAGAAAAAAAGATGAAGTATATATCGTGACTAGTCTTGTTTTGGGGCCTTTGTTACTTGAGCAAGTACGCCCGAGGAGATTATCTTTACACTTAGCGCCCTAAGGTCTTTTATGGTCTGGGAGTCGTTGGTTGAAAGCTCGCTAAGGGGTATCACTGTCAGCCTAATGGGATAAGACATTGCACAGTCATGTAGGAATGTATACGAGAAAAAAAATGAATAAAACAGGAAAAGAGCAAAAAGCCCCCGTATGTGAAAGAAAAAGAAAAGAAAAAAAAGTAAAGAAATATATATATATATATAAAAAGTATAAGTACCCTGTGTGAACCCCTAGAATTAGTAATTGCTTAGTTTTCGTTAAAACTTATCTTTCGTTATAAATTTTCAAGTGTGCATTGTATGATTCCTTCGAAGAAATTAGTTATGTATTTAATTTGAGTCTATAGCAGTTGTCATGGATGTTGATCACACACACACACACACACACTATACCAGTGATGATGGCTTGAGATTTGAGGATTAAAATAGAATTACAGATTGGTTTTTGGTAGTTGATAATGTTTAGTGCTTGTTTACACTGAGGCCGTTAAGATAATCTTGATTCTGCGATATTGTTGGATTCAAAATCATATGAAGTAGATCATATTCATTTCATCTCATGGCATTGCATTGCATGTAGTTGTTTTGTGCTCGAGGATTATCACGATTTAAGTTTGGGGGATTTTGATAAGCGAATTTTATATACGCAATTCAATATCCATTTCATGCGTAATTGTTGCTAAATTCTTGTGATCATGTTTGTTTTTACTTGTTTTTTGTTATTTCATGTGTAGGATGGCTGTTGTGGCATTTAACTTGTATTTGGAGTTATTCGGGATGATTTGAAGTCCTTTGGTGCAAGTTTGGACAACATATTGAAGAGCATCAAATATTTCAGCAAAATAGAGGCCCGCCGGGGCGGGCGTATTTTGTCTATACATGTGACACCCCCAAATCCAGGTTACCTGACCCCCGAATTTGGTGTTCACGGTCCACAATATAATACCATCTAACTACCTATTTTAATATAAATAGGAATACATAACTCATTAACATAGATTGTTAATACATAAGTCCCAGGTCTACTAACCTTAACATTACAGACATACCCCTTTAGATATACAAAAAGGGTTTACAATACAATACAATATAATAATAATATTGTTCATCATAATTAATTTATAACTATTCCTTTTCCTTTGTTCTTCTTCGCAGCACCTTCTGTAACTTCGTCCCTAGCTAAAAAGTTTTATTTATAGCAAGGGTGAGCAACAAGTTTGCTCTGCAAATTAAGAGATACAATAAAGATATGGAAATCAATATCAAACCTTCTCACATTCTACGCAACAATAATTCGATAATGAAAGAGTACAACGCTTTCAAGGTTTTCTACGATATTCAAATGAATAATCAAGAATTAATTCTACGAAATAGCAAAGTGGAATGTTTTCCAGATTTATGCTGAGTGATCCATTGGATCTTGAACTTCTCTTCTCGAGTAACTATCAAAGTTAAACTTTGATATACCTAGGTGTATCAGACAACCATAATGATTAAATCATACCCCTCTGCAAGTATATAAAGTGATCACCTTTAGTATACCCTATATTATGCATAATACTTAATCGCGCGCAAAGGCCGAATACTCGACCGATAAAATATTCCCTTTATATAAAAGGTTGTTCTTCTCAGTCTTAGAATCAAGATTTTGATTTTACAATGAAATACTGTGATTTCAAATTCTATTTACTTCTCGATCTAGCCGAAATAATTGGTATCGATCTGTCAATAATAATTTAATTCTCTTCTTGAACCTATCAAGTTCTAACAAATGTTCGTCTAACCATAATAATTGGCTAAGACATTTCTCAACATAATTCGATAATAAATGGAATTATCTCAGATCATTAATTCTAGCTTCTACGGATATGTATATCCAACAACAGTTATTCTATGAATGTATATATATATTCCGAATCGGTAATTCAATTTGAATTATTAAGCATGCACTAACTACGAATAATCAACAATAAATCCCTGGACGTGGTCTAATTAGCAATAATTAACCACCAATAATAATTAAACAATATTAACTCAAGGTTGAGTTAGGGAACTTGCCTCTTTCCGATTACAAATTACTACAATAAACTTATCTGCTTTCGAAAGACATATAACCAATAATATCGGTCTAACAATTAGCACAATTATTTTATAACACATAACACTATAATTCACAGTCAAACTTCTCATAGGCACATTACCACATAGCCACATCAGTATTTATAACCTAGATAAACACTTATCAAGTCTAACTATTTCGGTCTAGCTGGACTTCGGTTCATTCTCGGTGATCTGATCACCCTATCCGACACTTAACACAGCTATTGTCAATTAAACTTGGTCTCTAAGCTTCAATATTATTTTAGATAAGTCAAATATCATTTATAATATTTTTCGGAAGCTTTTAATAATTTATAAGCAATTATTATAATTTATAATAATTTTTCAAACTTGAATCATTTTTAAATGATTTAATTATCAAATAATCTCATCATTATTAATATTTAATAATATAAAATATTAATAACATACTTGTCAAAATATTAAAGTTATTTTTAATAACTTAAAAATATTTTAAATCATCAATATTCTACTTAAATGATTTTTAAAGTAATTAAAATCATTTTTAAATCATCACCATTAATAATCAAATATTAATGAAATTATCATCAAAATATTAAAAGTCATTAATTATAACTTAAAATATTTTTAAATCATTTTTCTTATTTTTAAATCAATAAAATCATTTTTAATTCATTTATTTAATATAATAATCAAATAAATCTAATATCATTAATATTAAATTATTAATGAAAATTCTCTAAAAATATTAAAAGTTACATTTTTATAACTCAAAATATTTTTAAATACATTATTCTTATTTAAAATGATTTTTCATAATAATAAATTATTTTTCTCTAATTTATTTAATATACTAATTAAATAAATTAAATATCATTAATATTCAAATAATTATAAATATTAATGAAAAAGATCCCAAATAGTCAGAAATTATTTTTTTATAATTTAAAATAATGTTTAAAACCTTTTTTGGTAATTTTTAGAATTTATTTTCTATTTTTAATTATTTTCCGGAAAATCAGAAAATAAAATAAAAAGCAACCGTCGCTAAAGCCTATAGCGACACTTGACTGTTGACCGGCTTTTAATCTCAGACAAAATGGTTTCTGGGCTAACTTGAAGTGTGATCGTGTATTGTTTATGTAATACTACAACACACAACCAACATCTTGATTAAACAAAAAACATATGAGGAGATATGTGCAATCAAACTCGTTGTCAGAGTGCACCTAGGTTTTTAAGAAACTCAGGCAGTTCGAGTGACCTTCTTGCATTCCAACTTTAAAAACGTTTTGGTCTGGGTTTAAGTGATATTATGGTTCCAACATGTAGCCCATATGTCAGTGAACAATTATACATCAACAGATCGGTCTAACATCAATAAGATCAAAACTTACAGCATGGTCAAAAGGTGTCAGAAACTTTGCACATAAAATTTCTGGGTATTTCCATAAATGCAAAACGTGATCAACTGATCATGTTTGACCGTTCACTACAATTAACCTGTTGATGATTTAAGGTATTTAAAGGCCCAAAACTATAGTCCACCTAACCAGCTACATGTATGCTACAACAACAACAACATAACACCAAAAACATGACAGATCTGGGCTACGAAACATGTTGTCAGACACAGTTTAAACATTTACGGTCGCGCCAAATTTGTGTGCTTAGTCAACGCGTCGGTTAATGGGTTTTGACCTTAAATAACTTTGAATCCAGACATCTAATGGCTATACAACCATTTGAAGATTAAAGAAAACCTAACAAGCTACCAATCTAACAAATAAAACATTACAAAACATGAACTTGATAAGATCTACGGTCACTGACATTTCTTGTCAGACCATCATTCAAACTCAAGAACAGTTTATGAAAAACTTAACTTTTACCCACTTTGATGCTATGGATCCATCATGGATCAACATAGACCAACTAAAAACAACTTCTAACATAAATATAAACACATAAACATAAAAATTTTCTTAGCAACAAAGATCAAAAATCAATTTGGGTTTATACCTTCTCTTCTCCAATCTTTGATCCTTGCTCTCCAAATCTGATGTAGGTGTTCTAAGAGGTTAAAGAGTGACTGAATCACTTAACAAATTCGTAGCTTTGGATGAGAGAGAGAGTTGGGTAGTGTTAGATAGCCAATAAGCTTGATATGTGAACTTTCTCTCTCCTAGATCTCTTATATCAAAGATGTAATGAATCCAAGTGTGCAAGTTGGAAAGATATGGATAAGATTTGATATAGAATTTAAGCACATGGGATAATCTCAAGTGATGACTCACTAGATCTTGCAAATCTTCTAACTACATATCTAAGTAAAGGGGTATTTTGGACTTTGTACATGAAATTTTAATGGCATACATGGAATTTACCAAACCCTTAGGGTTTAACCCTAAGGCTCTAACCCTAAAGTTTTACAACTTTAGCTTCTAGGATTTTCTAAATTAGGATCTTTAAAATAGAAAATTAAGATTTTCAAAAATATAATTAGTGTTCCCTAATTATATTAAAGGTTACTAATCACATTAAAGAATATAATCACTTTAGAGCTTACTAATTAGGATTAGGGTTTCCTAATTAGGGTTTAGGATTCCCAAATTAAAAATTAGGGTTTCCCGACTTTTGATTAGGGTTCCTAACTATGCGTTAGGGTTTCAAATCTTGAGTTTAGAGTTTCCAATCCTTATTAGGGTTTACAAATATTGTACCCTACCCGACCAATCATTGATTAACATTTTATATAGTACAAACAAGTACTCATCAGTATAATTATTTCAATTATATTTTCAATCGAATCCCTATCCGGACTTAGGGTTAGGGTTTCTATTCTCCGTTAAGCACAACTCTACTCTAATTTCTAAGTCAATACACAAATTGACTACTTCTCGATATTCGTATCACAGATACACAGTACAATATTTACAGTCAATATTTAATAAAATAAAATAAATAAATAAAAAATTTTATTCATGAAATTTGGATTATTCAGAAACCCGGGTTATCACATCCACCCCTCCTTAAAAGGATTCCATCCTCGGAATCACCGCTTTCTTATTCTCTACAATCTTTTAAAGTTGTATCTTCAATTTATTTTTAACAACACAATATTAATTTGTGTTTCAAATTATAACCTGTGACTTGAATCTATAAAAGAAAACAATTCACAGCAATAACTAACCAAGATTACTCGCATAATTAAATTTCTAAACGAACTCGTTACCTGCCACTTCCTGAGTAGTCACTACATATTGTGTCGTCATGTTGAAAGTACGGGCCGTTGGTCTTCCTAGTTGTACAGGTCCTCGAATCGCCAAGGTTCCACCACTGGGTCCGTTGTTGACACTTTTCTTCTCCGTATTCCTTTTCGGACAGTTCCATACTATATGATCAGTTGATCCACAGGAAAAACAACCTTGAATTTTCTTCGGACTGAGACAATTGGGTGATATGTGCCCCTCTTGCTCGCAGTTGTAACAAACTCCTTTCTTCTTTAAACAGACTTTAGAATGGTTCTTTCCGCAGGTCGCGCATGGTTCCCTTCCTTTCCTATTCTCTTCTGTCTTGTTACCCGATTGGGTATTCTCACTTCACTTCCTCTTATTATTACTACCACCACTGCTTCCACCATCATTAGTCTTCTTCTTCTTCTCCTGATGAAATCGAGATGCAGCCTCGCTTCCTCCTTCAGCAATTAACGTTTTCTCCAACAAAGTCGCGAATGTGTTGATCTGCAATACTGGTACCTTATTGAATATCCCCGGCTTCAGTCTGTTCTCAAATCTTCTCACTTTCCTTGCTTCTGTGTCCACCTGATGAGGTGCAAATCTTGCTAATTCGTTGAATTTGGCAGCATACTTCGATACCTAAATGTTCTCCTGCTTAAGTTCCAAAAACTTAACTTCCATCCGAGCTTGCATACTCGGTGAAAAGTAATTCTCAAAGAACAACACCTTAAATCTTGTCCATGCTACCACCGCTGTACCAGCTCTTGCCTGATTAGTCTCCCTTCAGTAGTTAGCTTCTCCCTTCATTAAGTATGTTGCAAAAGCCGTCTTTTGCTCTTCTGCCACTCACGTAATGACAAACGCTTTCTCCATCTCCTTTACCCAAGTTTGGGCTTCAATCGGATCTGTGGTTCCCTTAAATTCAGGCGGTCCTATTGCCTTAAAGACCTTGAAGTTAGCCCATCTGTCCGTTGGCTGATTCCTCGCTCTTCCTCTTGTAGCAGGAGCTTTATTCTTCATAGCTTCGGCTATCATATTTGCAAAGTTTTGCATTGGGTCAGCTTGACCTCCTTCTTTATTCACCGACTACTCTTCTCGTTGGTTTCGATTCTGTCGTCTAGGCGGCATGATCTGATAAAAATCTTATATTAATTTTCTTTCTCCATATAAATTCTTAACACAATAAGAATTCAACATAGAGTTCTCATGTAATCGCATATTTATGTAAATAGCACATAGTACATATAGTACTTAACATAATTCTAGGATTAACATACTCAACTTTACATAGGAAGCTATAATTTCTCCAACTTTACATAAAAAGTTGCCATTTACCAAATTCACATATCTAATCCCCGTTCATCAAACTTACCACACTTAGGAGTTCAGTAACTTGCCACAATTATATGAGTGTATGAACTTATCCTAGTCAGACCTTTGGCATCCATTCGCTGAGGGGTTCAAAATTTTTCATATAATCATGAGTCATGAACTTACCATAAGTTTGAGTTTTAAGAACATACAACTTAATCTTAATCTTATATTCATATAGAAAATAAAGATTTCATTCATTCAAACATATATATATATATATATACATATGCTTAAACATCATTCTCGATATTATAACACTTATTATCATAAGCTTCTACCAAAAGATACTATTACATATATCTAAGTTGTCTCTGAACCACTCCCGCACTCGAGCCTTCTTCTTCTTGTTGGGACACTTGTTAAATCAGTGACCTGTTCTTCCATATGAGAAACACTTCCTCATATTCGGCTTAGGACAATGCAAAGAAATATGTCCTTCCTGCTTACAGTTGAAGCAAACGTTCTTCCACATCATACATTCTCCCACGTGAGTCTTTCCACACTTGCTGCAAGCTTGTCTCTTCTTCGGGTTTGACTTTTCAAAGTTGTCTATGTTGTTGTCCCTCTTTCTCTTCTTCTTATCTTTCTTGCTGGTTCCTTCAGATGATCCACCACCTTCAATCTTCATCCTCTCCACCTGCGCCTTCAGCTCGTTCCATTCTTCAGTCATTTCGTGTAACGCCCGCTCTATCTTCCACAACTCCTCCAAGAGAAATACCTTACTATGGTGTTCCTGGACTTCTATAGTTAGCTGATCTTGTTCTCCAACTTTGATCTTATTCTTCAACTCCACCTTAGCTTCTTCAGACTCCGCTTCCTCATCACCACTTAGATACATCTCGGGATAATCATCATGATCACTCCCGAGATTGATCTTTGGTACATCTTTCTCCACTTCTTCCACTGACTCGTTCTGCGCTGGCACCACAACAACTGACACTGGTGCAACAGCCGCTGGCATCTCCGTACTCATCTTATCTCCTCCCGACATTCTACAATCAGTTTAAACAACTTGATTAGTACTTTACTAGTACACACTTCTCAGACTATGTGTACACTTATCTCACTATCGATAAACTTCTGCAATCCCTCACTTAGTACTCTAAATGAGTATTCTCTATCTCGCTCAGGGTTATAATCCTAGGGTTTTCCCCACCCACTTAAGGTTTATAACCTCTGACTTTGATACTAACTGTGACACCCCCAAATCCGAGGTTACGACCCCGAATTTGGTGTTCACGATCCACAATATAATACCATCTAACTACCCATTTTAATATAAATAGGAATACATAACTCATTAACATAGATTGTTAATACATAAGTCCCAGGTCTACTAACCTTAACATTACGTATATACCCCTTTAGATATACAAAAGGGTTTACAATACAATACAACATAATAATAATATTGTTTATCATAATTAATTTATAACTATTCCTTTTCCTTTGTTCTTCTTCGCAACACCTTCTGCAACTTCGTCCTTAGCTGAAAAGTTTTATTTATAGCAAGGGTGAGCAACAAGTTTTCTCCGCAAGTTAAGAGATACAATAAAGATATGGAAATCAATATCAAACCTTCTCACATTCTACGCAACAATAATTCGATAATGAAAGAGTACAACGCTTTCAAGGTTTTCTACGATATTTAAATGAATAAACAAGAATTAATTCTACGAAATAGCAAAGTGGAAAGTTTTCCAGATTTATGCTGATCGATCCATTGGATCTTGAACTTCTCTTCTCGAGTAACTATCAAAGTTAAACTTTGATATACCTGTGTATCGAGATAACCATAAAGATTAAATCATACCCTCTCGCAAGTATATAAAATGATCACTTTTAGTATACCCTATATTATGCATAATAATACTTAATCGCACAAGAAAATTAATACTAAATAGATAAAATATTCCCTTTATATAAAAGGTTGTTCTTCTCGGTCTTAGTATCAAGATTTTGATTTTACAATAAAATATTGTGATTTTAAATTCTATTTACTTCTCGATCTAGCCGAAATAATTGGCATTGATCTGTTACACCTATCAAGTTCTAACAAATGTTCGTCTAACCAGAATAATTGGCTAAGACATTTCTCAACATAATTCGATAATAAACAGGAATTATCTGTACTGTCAATTCTAGCTTCTACGGATATGTATATCCAACAATAGTTATTCTACGAATGTATATATATATTCTGAATCAGTAATTCAATTTGAATTATTAAGCATGCACTAATTGCGAATAATCAATAATAAATCCCTGGACGTGGTCTAATTAGCAATAATTAATCACCAATAATAATTAAACAATATTAACTCAAGGTTGAGTTAGGGAACTTGCGTCTTCCACCGATTTATGCCTACACAATAAACTTATCTGCTTTCGAAAGACCTATAACCAATAATATCGGTCTAACAATTAGCACAATCATTTTATAACACATAACACTGTAATTCACAGTCAAACTTCTCCTAGGCACATTACCACATAGCCACATCAGTGTTTATAACCTAGATAAACACTTATCAAGTCTAACTATTTCGGTCTGGCTGGACTTCGGTCCATTCTCGGTGATCTGGTCACCTTATCCGACACTTAACACAGCTATTGTCAATTAAACTTGGTCTCCAAGCTTCAATATTATTTTAGATAAGTCAAATATCATTTATAATATTTTTCGGAAGCTTTTAATAATTTATAAGCAATTATTATAAATAATTTTTCAAACATCGGAATCATTTTTAAATTATTTAATTATCAAATAATCTCATCATTATTAATATTTAATAATATAAAAATATTAATAATATACTTGTCAAAATATTAAAGTTATTTTTAATAACTTAAAATATTTTAAATCATCAATATTCTACTTAAATGATTTTTAAAGTAATTAAAATCATTTTAAATCATCACCATTAATAATCAAATATTAATGAAATTATCATCAAAATATTAAAAGTCATTAATTATAACTTAAAATATATTTAAATCATTTTTCTTATTTTTAAATCAATAAATCATTTTTAATTCATTTATTTAATATAATAATTAAATAAATCTAATATCATTAATATTAAATTATTAATGAAAATTCTCTAAAAATATTAAAAGTTACATTTTATAACTCAAAATATTTTTAAATACATTATTCTTATTTAAAATGATTTTTCATAATATTAAATTATTTTTCTCTAATTTATTTAATATACTAATTAAATAAATTAAATATCATTAATATTAAAATAATTATAAATATTAATGAAAAAGATCCCAAAAGTCGAAATTATTTTTCATAATTTAAAATAATTTTTAAAACCATTTTTGGTAATTTTTAGAATTTATTTTTTATTTTTAATTATTTTCTGGAAAATTCAAAAATAAAATAAAAAGCAACTGTCGCTAAAGCCTATAGCGACGCTTGACTATTGTCTTAGGTGTTCTTGGCTCAAGAACATTGACAAAGTCAGTGTTCAAGGTCCCCTGTTTGACCGGCTTTTAATCTCAGACAAAATGGTTTCTGGGCTAACTTGAAGTGTGATCGTGTATTGTTTATGTAATACTACAACACACAACCAACATCTTGATTAAACAACAAACATATGAGGAGATCTGTGCAATCAAACTCGTTGTCAGAGTGCACCTGGGTTTTTAAGAAACCCAGGCAGTTCGAGTGACCTTCTTGCATTCCAAATTTCAAAACGTTTTGGTCCAGGTTTAAGTGATATTATGTGTGACGACCCCAAATCCAGGTACTTGAAACCCGAACTCGGTTCTCCACGATACCATTTCTTTAAGCTGAATAATACTAAAATAATAATACATTCGAACTTAATTTACATACATCAAAGTTTACTTCCCTAGGTACGTGACCTTCAAATACATTCCTTATAATACTTGAATAGATACCAATACAACTATAACCATTAACTCATGATACACAGGTTATTCGATCGACTTTCCTTTTTCCTTTGTTCGTGCTCGAGCCTTGAGTTGCTCATACATAATCGAAAACATTTAATTTAAGCAAGGATGAACATTTGAGTGCCCAAAGAAGTAATAGCAATTATATATATAAATTTGAAAGAATATAAGTATTCTCTTTACATAACACTTCTACAACGAATCGAAAGTTGTGAAGTAATCTATGTACTGATAAAAAATTCACATAACAAATCTCTTCCAAATTATTTAAATTTGGCTCTGGCTCTACCCATGAATAGGGTTTAAGAATCATACTATGAACATTCTTTTAATTTTTGAAAAGGTTTGGCAGAAATCCATCCGTAAACCGCTCTAGCTTACTTACGGGCGAGGGTGATCACCCTCGATTGTACCTCAGATTGATCAATACTACATAACTTGAACGAAATTCATCGCTCACTCTATCCGCCTTGGGCATAAAAAATCTTCCATATAGGGATGTTCATACATGCTCGGTTCCAAACCCAAGGTTTTAATCTTGCTCAACAATAATATGTAATTCAACATATATGTATACGGGTAATCGACAGAGGTATATCCACATGTGAATAAATGCCATGGTTATCCAAGTGGGGACACTTGTATAACCATTTAGAAATCAACTTAATGTAGAATATATATATCCGAGCTAACATGTTGATAATCAAAGCGCACATAATCTCAGGGGAATAGAATAATTCGAAACTTCTTACTCATGTCCATTGCATAAAGAAAATGCAAAGGTAGGATACTTGCCGATTCACGATTACAAATCTCAACTTAGGTTTTATCTCTTTAACACAACCTATCAATAATCAGATCATTCGTTCGATTAGAACAATATATCTTAACACATTGTCTTTGTCTATTACAACAAGATACATAGTCCGATCACATAATCACGGTGATCATACTTTTAGTTCTATTCTATACTTGAAATATTTTTATACATTTTTCAAATATCTCATTCATGCTCTTACAAGTAGCCTTTTCTTTCTATTATAGAGATTCGACACATTTATTGCGTCATGAAACAACTTTATCGGGTAAATCTTTGAGTCTAAGACTCTTATTTTATACCTCAACATCTGTAAATATCGACATCTTAAGTTTTAATCATTTTGAAATTTTCGTAAATTGAAAAATTTAAAATAATTCAAAATCATCACTAAAGGGCCTATAGTGATATAAGCATTACTATAGGTGTTCTTCTTCAAATTTAGAACTTCATAATCGGTTCTCAAGTCGACTAGTTTGGTAGTATTATAACTTTCAATTATCGGAATCATAATTAAATGATTTAAACATTAAACAATTCCATTATCATTACTAGTTTAATTAATACTAAACTATTAATGAAAACATTGCCAAAATATAAAAGTTATTTATAATAACTCAAACTATTTTTAAAACATTTATATTTCCTTAAATGATTTTTAAAACAATAAAAATCATTTTTAAATAATTACCATTAATATTTAAATATTAATGTACTATTTATCCAAATATTAAAAGTCATTAATTATAACTTAAAATATTTTTAAATCCTTAATATCCTCTTTAAATGGTTTTTAAATAAGTAAAACCATTTTTAAACTATTTATTTAATAATAATTATTAAATAAACTAAATATCATTAATATTATCTTAATATCATTAATATTTAATTATTAATGAAATTATCATTTAAATATTAAAAGTTATATTTTATAACTTAAAATATTTTAAATACCTTATTTTCATTTAAAATGATTTTATAATATTAAAATCATTTTTAAACTAAATTATTTAATATAATCATTAAATAACTTTAATATCATTAATAATAATTAATTAATGAAATTCATCACAAAATATTAAAAGTCATCACAAATAACTCATTTACATAACCAATTCTAAGCCAAAATAAACATAGTAAACTAACTAGTTTATTAACAACACTAACTAAACTTCAAAAATTCAAACTTTAACTAACAATTAAAAATAATAACATTACAAAATTAAATAAAAAATATACCTTAAATACGAATTCCACAATTTGAATCGCACTTCCACGCCAAAATTTAACTAAGGAGATCTTTATAAAAGTTCTCCCACAACAAAGCCTTTCTCAAAAAATTGGAGGCCTTATTGTTGGTAAATGAAACAAAGGCCAAGCCCTTCTATTTATAGGTTTAGAAAATGGTGAAGCTCTCAACTTAGTCGATGTGGGACTTGGTTTATACTAATTTTTCAATAGCTCACTTTGCGATTTTCTAACGTATTGCTCATAACTCCGATTAATCTGATTTTTGGATATGTTATACATGGTATGTAAGACTATTTTTAAAAATACGAATTACCCAATTGGGTTCATTAGGTAGCCCAAACAAAGGCGTCAAAAGTGGACGTTCATAATGAGTTTTTCAATCTCGTTTCACTTTTACCTCTTCCGCTAAAACAAATCATAACTCTTTCATTTTAAAACATTTTTGAGCGATTCTTGAGCCCACGCGAAGCTAACTTCTGGAGCTACAACTTTATTCTTTGACCATTTCCAAATACCGAACACATCAGCCCAGAAATTCAGTTCAAATGGACTGCACCGCACTTGTTGGGAAGTTTTAACACTACTACTTTGAAATGTCATAACTCTCTCCTCCGATATCGGATTTAGTCCGTTTCGGAGTCTATGGAAAGCTTATTCGGTGTACTATAATATACCAAAAGCCCAGAAAGTTTTGGAAACATTAACTGATCGAAATAAGTGTCCCGAATAGCACATCCCTTCTTTGACTTTCAGTTTTAAGAAATTTGACACATTTCCTTTCAATCACCGTAATTCCCTCATCCGAGGTCGGAATGAGGTCATTCCAAAGCCTATGGCTTCCTAACTCAGTGCACTACAACATATCAAAAGTTCAGACCTTTTAAAGCACAAAAAGTGGACGAGAATGCCCCCATTACAGACCGCCCAAAAACAGTTTATCATGATCGGTCAACCATGTTTGACCATCTATAACTTCTAATCTATACATGATATGGACTTGATTCTTTTTGCAGATTAAAGACCACATATCAGGCTACACATAACAACTTTTGAAGAACAAAACTCATGATCGAGCAAAGAGTTATGGCCTCTCGACATTTGGTGAAAAATAATGTAATTTGGTTTTCCAACTTGCTTAAATCTTCAAATTCGTGCACTTTGATGTTATGGGTCTTTGATTTATCAACCCATATCATCAATTAACATTCTATTACTCAACTTTAAACAATCAATTTTATCAAATAACATCGAATCAAAGGATTTCTAGGTTTAGTGTTCTTATACCCCTTTTGCCAAAAATTCTTGATTCTTGCTTCTGATTTGTTATGGGTGATGGTTGGGCTTTGTTTAAGAGTGTATGGGCAATCTTGTACAAGGCAATTAAATATAATATTTCATCACTAGATTTAATTCTTATAATTTACCAATTAACTTCTATCCTTTGGTAAATTAAAACACTTATCTAATAACATCGAAATTAAACCGGTAATTAAAATTAGGGTTTCTAATTGACCATTAGTGGTTCTTTAATTATCGTGTATATTCTTAACACGATCGTTCTGGTTTCTAATTTCAAATAAGTTAGGGTTATAATAATCGGGGTTTGTCCTAATTATCGATGTACAACAAATAATTAGGGTTTCTTCTAATTACCGATATTCTTATTCACAAGAACTTCATATACACAAATCACTACTCGAAATACCCCATAAGCGAGTTTAATAATTAGGGTTTCACAAAGACGGTAATATGTTATGACCTAATTGACCGTCATTGCTCAATATTATCTCGTCGCACATACCCGATTACATAATTATGGTCTTTGTAAAATAATATAATATTATTATTCTCATCTCTTGATCACAATCCCAATCCGTGGTTTGGATCTCATGTCCGACTTATTCTTTCGTACACAACATCAATAATCAAGTTAAAATAATTAACTTAAATATTTCGAACAATTCATATAATAAAATATTTATTATATAAATCTAATTATCACTTCATATATTATTTCCAATCATGTTTTCATGAAAATAATTAATAAAAATATTTGACTTCTGAAATTTATTACCATATAATTTGTGGTAATTAATAATTCCAAAATTATTTCTAATTTTTCAAGTAATAAATGTATTCGCATTTATCGCTCACTTTACTTGACACTTAGTCTCGTCATTAAAAAAAAAATTTATACGCAAAATTTCTTATTTATTTTATATAGAAAATCTCGGGTTATTACATTATGGTTCCAACATGTAGCCCATATGTCAGTGAACAATTATACATCAACAGATCGGTCTAACATCAACAAGATCAAAACTTACAGCATGGTCAAAAGGTGTCAGAAACTTTGCTCATAAAATTTCTGGGTTTTTCCAGAAATGCAAAACGTGATCAACTGATCATGTTTAACCGTTCACTACAATTAACATGCTGTTGATTTAAGGTATTTAAAGGCCCAAAACTATAGTCCACCTAACCAACTACATGTATGCTACAACAACAACATAACACAACAAACATGACAGATCTAGGCTACGAAACATGTTGTCAGACACAGTTTAAACATTTCTGGGCTGCCCAGATTTGTGCTTGGTCAACGTCGGTCAATGGGTTTTGACCTTAAATAACTTCGAATCCAAACATCTAATGACTATACAACCATTTGAAGATTAAAGAAAACCTAACAAGCTACCAATCTAACATATAAAACATTACAAAACATGAACTTGATAAGATCTACGATCACTGACATTTCTTGTCAGACCATCATTCAAACTCAAGAACAGTTTATGAAAAACTCAACTTTTACCCACTTTGATACTATGGATCCATCATGGATCAACATAGATCAACTAAAAACAACTTCTAAGATAAATATAAACACATAAACATAAAAAATTTCTTAGCAACAAAGATCAAAAATCAATTTGGGTTTATACCTTCTCTTCTCCAATCTTTGATCCTTGCTCTCCAAATCTGATTTAGGTGTTTTAAGAGGTTAAACAGTGACTGAATCACTTAACAAATTCATAGCTTTGGATGAGAGAGAGAGTTAGGTAGTGTTAGATAGCCAATAAGCTCTATATGTGAACTTTCTCTCTCCTAGATCTCTTATATCAAAGATGTAATGAATCCAAGTGTGAAAGTTGGCAAGATATGGATAAGATTTGATATAGAATTTAAGCACATGGGATAATCTCAAGTGATGACTCACTAGATCTTGCAAATCTTCTAACTAAATATCTAAGTAAAGGGGTATTTTGGACTTTGTACATGAAATTTTAATGGCATACATGGAATTTACCAAACCCTTAGGGTTTAACCCTAAGGCTCTAACCCTAAAGTTTTACAACTTTAGCTTCTAGGATTTTCTAAATTAGGATCTTTAAAATAGAAAATTAAGATTTTCAAAAATATAATTAGTGTTCCCTAATTATATTAAAGGTTACTAATCACATTAAAGAATACTAATCACTTTAGAGCTTACTAATTAGGATTAGGGTTTCCTAATTAGGGTTTAAGATTCCAAAATTAAAAATTAGGGTTTCCCGGCTTTTGATTAGGGTTCCTAACTACGCGTTAGGGTTTTAAATCTTGAGATTAGAGTTTCCAATCCCTTATTTGGGTTTATAAATATTGTACCCTACCCGACCAATCATTGATTAACAATCTATACAGTACAAACACGTACTCATCAGTATAATTATTTCAATTATATTTTCAATCGAATCCCTATCCGGACTTAGGGTTAGGGTTTCTATTCTCCGTTAAGCACAACTCTAATCTAATTTCTAAGTCAATACACAAATTGACTACCTCTCGATACTCGTATCACAGATACACGGTACAATATTAACAGTCAATATTTAATAAAAAAAAATAAAAATTTATTCGTGAAATTTAGATTATTGAAACCAGTTATCATTAATACACTCCCATTTGACCGCTGGGGTCTTCATGCATGCTTAATGAATGGATTCTCGTCAATGGCGAGATAACATATGAACCCGGAAGGGAGAAGTGTTAATTACTAGGGTGTGTCTGTTGTGATTGAAGTTCTTCTTAGGCATGGATTCTAGCTTATTGCATGTCAATGGAACTCTAATTGAAGGGAATTTCGGTTGGGACTTGTGTGTTGGACATCTACTTAATCAATTAACAACAAATTAAACAGCACACAAGGCATATTACGAAGATCTAAGCTCTGTTTTTCATAGCAAGCGTGGAGGAGTATTTCAAAGGGATTTTTGAGACGATTATGATTCTAGGCTACGAGAAGGGTATTTTTTAATATTCTTTATCTTAGGCTATTATTTGTAATTGGAAGAATGATTTCTATCATTTATTCAGTGTTTATTTCGTTTATTATGAACTAATTCATTTTTTTAGGCTTATGATGGATCTTTAAGTGAAACGATGATTTTGTAAACTTTGATTTCCAATTTAATAATCTATTTCCAGTTTATCTATATTGATTTGAGCTTGAATATATGAATTGCCTGATCAATGATTCTTTCTGGATTTGTATGGAATCGAGAGAGGATATTCAAATCTAGACCTAGTTGGTATAACATGTGTTCACGAATTTTGTGAATAACATAATCTTGATGAATGTTAAGGTAGAGATATGCTTGACATCGCATGTAATTAGATAGAGAACTTATTCTTAAACCTTCTATAATTATAATTCACATAGAGATATAGTGAGTTAGTTAATTAAGGTGTTTAACGTGTTTCTATCTTAATTATGGATTTACGTTAATACAATATTAATGCATCGAGAGGTGGTTAATACTACGTTCATGTTCTTGATTAATAAACTGGGATAGTGAATTGAATTGGACTAAAGGTGTTAAAATCAGAGTGAAGCTTAAAGTGAAATCATAAGTCTAATTCTCCATTGATTGTTTGAAATTCTAGATTTTGATATTTGTGATTGGTTTATGGTAGTTTATATTATCCTTTAATTTAGAATCTTTAATTATCATTATTGAGTTGAATAGTTTAATAAAATTAGGATTAATAGAAAATTGGTAATTGTAAGTTAAGATTATTGCTAGTTGATCTCTGTGGGAACGATACTCTACTTATCACTTTATTAATTGTTGACCACGTATACTTGCGTGCATTGCATATATATATTTTACCCAATAGTCCTACCGCTTTAAAGTCCTTAAAATTTTCCAATCTATCGCCTAGCTGATTTCTCGTTCTTCCTCTTGCAGCTGGAGCTCTATTTTCCATAGCTTCGGCTATCATATTTGCAAATTTTTACATCGAGTCAGCTTGACCTCCTTCATTATTCACTGATTACTCTTCTCTTTGATTTCGATTTTGTCGTCTAGGCGGCATGATCTGATTTAAATAAAAATCTTATATTAATTCTCTTTTTCTATACAAATTCTTACACAATAAGAATTCAACACATACTTCTCATATAATCACATATTTATTTAAATAACACATAGTACATTTAGTACTAAACACATATTACTATCCCTTGTTAAACAAATTTTAGGATTAACAACACAACTTTACACAAAAAGTTGTAATTCTCAAACTTTACACAGAAAGTTGAAATTCTCTATTCACACATAGCTATTCCCAGTTCATCAAACTTACCACACTTATGAGTTCAGGAACTTGCCACAATTATATGAGTGTATGAACTTATCCTAGTCAGACCTTTGGTGTCCATTCGCTGAGGGGTTCAAAACATTTCATATAATTATGAGTCATAAACTTACCATAAGTATGAGTTCTAAGAACTCACAAATTTATCTTAATCTTATATTCATATAGAAAATAAAGATTTTACTCATGCAAACATATATATTTACATATGTTCATACATCATTCTCGATATTACAACCCTTAATATCATAATCTTCTACCAAAAGATAATAACGCTCAAACTTAAACTATCTACTGCCCACTCCCTTCACCAGTCTTCTTCTTGTTGGGACACTTGTTGAATCTGTGACCCGCTCTCCCACATGAGAATCACTTCCTCATATTTGGCTTAGGACAATGAAGAGAAATATGTTCTTCCTGCTTACAGTTGAAACACACGTTCTTCCACATCATGCATTCTCCCACGTGAGTCTTTCCACACTTGCTACAGGCTTGCCTCTTCTTCAGGTTTGAATTTTCAAAATTATCGCTGTCATTGTCCCTCTTTCTCTTGTTCTTACCTTTCTGCTTGGTTGTTCCCTCCGACGATCCACCATCTTCTGTCTTCATTCTCTCCACCTGCGCCTTCAGCTCGTTCCATTCTTCAGTCATTTCGCGTAATGCTCGCTCCATCTTCCACTACTCTTCCAAGAGAAATACTTTATTTTTGAGTTTTTGGACTTCTGTAGATTCCTGATCTTTCTCCCCAACTTTAGTCTTATTCCCTTTCTCCACTTTAACTTCTTCAGACTCTACCTCCTCATCACCACTCAGATACATCTCGGGGTAATCATCATGATCACTCCCAAGATTGATCATAGGTTCATCCTTTCCCACTTCTTCCACCAATCGCTTTCATACTTGCACGTCGACCTCGGCACTGGTGCTTGGTGCTTTCTGACCGCTAGCATCTCCGTACTCATTTCATCTTCTCCCGACATCCTACAATCAGTTTAAACAACTTGATTAGTACTTTAATAGTACAAACTCTTACATTATGTGTCCACATATCTCACTATCGATACACTTCAACAATCTCTCACTTAGTACTCTAAATGAGTATTTTATATCTCGCTTATGGTTATAATTCTAGTGTTTTCCCCACCCCACTTAAGGTTTATAACCTATAATTTTGATACCAACATGTGACGCCCCCAAATCTGGGTTACCTGACCCCCGAGTTTGGTGCTCCCGATCCACAATATAATAAGCATCTAACTACTCATTCATATAGAAATAGTAATACATATCACATTAACATATATTATTAATACATTAGTCCCAGGTCCGCTAACCTTAACATTACAAACATACCCTTTAGATATACAAAAAGGGTTTACAAAACAACATAATAAATATGCTAATCATAACTAATTTATCACAATGGCTTTTCCTTTATTCTTCTTCACAGCTCCTTCTGCCACTTCGTCCCTAGCTGAAAAGTTTTATTTAGCATGGGTGAGCAACAAATTTGCCCCGCAAGTTAAGACATACAATAAATGTATAAGAATCAATAAGAACAGACTATCTAATTTGATAGAATGAAACCAAAGTTCGAGGAACTTTGAAATAGCTGAACAAAGCTTTAATTTTCTAACAAGTCTTCTCACCATCTTTGTAACACAATAATTTGATAATGATAGAGTACAACGCTTTCAAAGTTTCTATGATATTCTAATGAATAATCAAGAATCAATCCTACGCAATAACAAAGTGGAATGTTTTCCAGATTTATGCTGAGTGATCACAAAAGATCTAGAACTTCTCTTCTCGGGTATATATCAAAGTTTTACTTTGATATATACACAGGTGTATCAGATAACCATAAAGATTAAATCATACCCCTCTACAAGTACTTAGAGCCGGCCAACTCCTTGTACCCTATATTATGCATAATACTTAAAATGCGCGCAAAGGTCGAATTTATGACCAATAAAATGTTCCCTTTATATAAAAGGTTGTTCTTCTCAATCTCAGAATCAAAATTTGATTTAACATGAAAATATTATGGATTCAATATCTAATCACTTCTCTTCTCTTCTTTTCTCAAACCAATCAAGTTTTCTTTTTTGATCTAGCTGAAACAACTGGCATTGATCTATCAATAATAATTGAATTCTCTTCTCTTCTCTTCTAGAACCTATCAAGTTCTAACAAATGTTTGTCTAGCTAAAACAATTAGCTAAGACATGTTTCAATACGATTTATCAATAGACAGAATTTAACTATACTATTTGAAATCAATAATAGCTTCAACGGAGATGAATTTCCAATAACAGTTATTCTACAAGTATATTCTCAGAATCAATAATTCAATTTGAATTAATAAGCATGCACTAACTGCGAATAATCAACAATAAATTATTGGACATGGTCTAATTAAAAATAATTAACCACTATAACAAAAGTTAAGGAAACTTGCCTTTCGCGTTGATTACTGCTACTCAAATAAACTTATATGCGTTCGTAAGACTTATAATTAACAATATTGGTCTCACAATTAGCACAATAATTTACAACACACAATACTATAATTTACAGTCAATTCTTCTCCTAGACACATTACCACATAGCCACATCAGTGTTTATAACTTATATAAACACTTAACAAGTGTAACTAGTTCAGTCTGGTTGGACTTCGGTCTATTTTTGGTGTTCTAGTCACCCTATCTGACAATTAACACATTGATTGTCAATTAAACTCAGTTTCAAAGCTTCAATATTATTTTAGATAAGTCAAGTATCATATATAATATTTTTCGAAAGCTTTTAATAATTTAGAAATAATTATTATAATTTATAATAATTTTTCAAACACTTAAATCATTTTAAATGATTTAATTATCAAATAATCTTATCATCATTAATATTTAATAATATAAAAATATTAATGTTATACTTGTGAAAATATTAAAGTTATTATTAATAACTTAAAATATTTTTAAATCATCAATATTATACTTAATGATTTTTAAAGTAATTAAAATCATTTTTAAACCATCACCATTAATATTTAAATATTAATGAATTTATCATCAAAATATTAAAAGTTATTAATTATAACTTAAAATATTTTTAAATCAATAAAATCATTTTTGTATCATTTATTTAATATAATATTTTAATAAATTTAATATCATTAATATTAATTTATTAATGAGAATTCTCCAAAATATTGAAAATTATATTTTATAATTCAAAATATTTTCTAACACTTTAATATCATTAAAAATAGTTTTAAATCAATAAAATCATTTTTAACTTATTTATTTAATTTAATAATTAAAAAATATAATATCATTAATATTAAATTATTAATGAAAATTCTCTAAAAATATTAAAAGTTATATTTTATAACTCAAAATATTTTTAAATACATTATTCTTATTTAAAATTATTTTTCATAATATTAAATCATTTTTCTCTAATTTATTTAATACACTAATTAAATAAATTAAATACTGCAATTAATATTTAAATAATTATAAATATTAATGAAAAATATTCCAAATAGTCAAAAATTATTTTTCATAATTTAAAATAATTTTTAAAACCATTTTTAATAATTTTTAGAATTTATTTCTATTTTTAATTAATTTTTAGAAAATCAGAAAATAAAATAAATAAAAACCGTCGCTAAAGCCTATAGTGACACTTGTCTGTCGTCTTAGGTGTTCTTGAACTAAAGAACACTGTCAGACCAGTCTCAAAGGTGCGCGTTTGACTGGCTATAATTCTCTGTACATTCATGTTCTGGGCTTGCTTGAAACTCGACCTTGTAGTGTTTATGTAACACTACAAGTATCAACAATAATTTAGTTCATAACTTAATCTACCAGCAAGATCCAACGCCCCAAAGTAGCTGTCATACATCATTTGGGTTTCCCCAAAAACCCAGAACTTCGACTGGTCACTTTCATGCTCATTTTAAGTTAGGTTCTGGTCATCAAATGGTCGATATTATGATTCTATTCTATAGTCCATGTATTAATGAACATTTATAAAGCAACACCACTGTTAAACAACATCTTAATCTCCAGAATCTGTACGGTTAAAGTATGTCAGATAATGTCTTTATACAGTTTCTGGGTTTTTCCCAGAAATGTGATCCTTGCTCAACTGGCCTATTTTGACTATCTGCCCTGACCCATCTGTTGATTATGTACATGATCTAAAGCCATATATTTAAAGAACATATAACAGGCTACAAGTTGGATATAACAACAACATCAAAACACTTACAACCTGACAGATCTGGACGTTGCAAAACTTGTCACACGCTTAAAAATGCTTTCTGGGTTACCCAGAATTTGACCCGGTCATGCCCGGTCAACAGGGTTTTGATCGTTAATAACTTCAAATCCAGACATCTAATGGCTATACTACAACTTTCAGATGAAAGACAACATATCAAACTATAGATCCCAACAATAAAACATCAAAAATATACAATATAGACAGATCTAGGGCCACTAACATTTCTTGTCAGACCACTAAGAATGCTCAAGAACAACTTTTGAAAAACTAAATTTTAAAGCACTTTGATGCTATGGATCCATGATGGATCAACATAGATCATCTAAAAATATCATATAAGACATGATTAAACACTGTAACACAAAATTTCTCTTAGCATACAAGATCAAACTAGGTTAGGGCTTTTATACCTTCTTGATTCCGATCTTTGATCTATGTTTTTTCCTTAACTATTTTTGGTGTTTTAGTAATTGATTATATGACTGAGAGATTTAAAGAATTCGGAGGTTTGAAGAGAGGAAATGTTGTTGAGAGCTTGTGTACAAAATGACTAAGTTTAGTATACATTCTCTTTCTTAATCTCTTACAATGTGATACAATGTATCTATAATGGCTAGGTGTCAATGTGGGATCACATATGGCTGAGATTTGAGTCACAGTGTCAACAACAGTTGGTGAACAACTACAATTTTAGCAAGATTCACAATTTAGCTTATTAAAAATATAAAAAGGGTAATTTTATCATTTGTATTTTCATTTTAATGGCATACTTGACAATTGAACCAACCCTTAGGTTTTATAACACTAACTTTCTAGGATTTTCTAAATTAGGGTTTTAAATTAGAAAATCAATATTTTAAAACTATAATTAAGGTTTCCTAATTAAATTAGGTTTTCCTAATCATATTAACATTTAATAATTACATTAGGCTTGCCAACTAGGATTAGGGATGCCTAATTAGAGTTTAAGATTCTCGAATATGAAATTAGGGTTTCCCGGCTTTAGATTAGGGTTTCTAATTGTGCGTTAGGGATTCTAATCCTGAGATTAGGATTTCTAATCTCTTATTAGGGTTTATTAATTTTAAACTGTGAAAGCCACGAATCCGGTTCCTAATCACCACAGATCTGGCTTTAACCTTATAAACATAAATTATTTATACAATACACTTTACACATTATTTCCCCAGAATCGAGTAACCTTAACTTATACACAAATCATAAACTATCTAACATATATCATTAGTATCAAACTATACTATTACAAATAAGATTCACATTTTATCCCAAGCTAAACTTGGCTTTAACCTTTTCCTGTATCCGAACACATTCGCCTTATCTACAATGTTTATCATGATATAGCAAGGGTGAGCATGAAAGTTGCCCGGCAAGTTTAAATATAATTTAAGGATATATCATGATTAAAAGAGTCTGAAAAATAAGCTGGCTATAATTCATCAATATAATCGAGAACTAACACGAACAAACTTTTGACTGAACAAGTATTAAACATGAACAAATTTATCTGAACCGAACGGTAATGAAGGTGATCAGCCTTTCATACCTGACTTATACATGCAAGATGTACAGAGTACAATTCTACATGGCAATCAACAATGATTAACCATAAGCATATCCGAATGAAACAACTTTTATTAGAGTTAAGAAAAACTTGCCTAAACCGTTGATTACCGCTATGCAATTTATATCGCTTTATCCGAAGACCTAATATTATTAATATAGATCTCCAATATTAGAATAATATCATCATAATATAATATATACATATATATATATATAGATATATATAGAATAACCTAAACATATAACACATAACCCTATCAGTCTATTACACACATAAGACTCAACATCAAATTAGACTATTTAAGTCTGAGTTGAAACCGACACAATTCTATCATCCCGACGGTCTAGTCGGACAAATATCGAGTTTAAGTTCCATTAAACTCTGTCTAAACACTTAACAATATCTTAGATAATTTTCTTATTAGACAAAATAATTTTTATAGGCTTGTAATAATTTTCAGATAATTATTACCATTTACCATAATTTTTCAATCACTTATATCGTATTTATATAATATAAATACCACAATATTCCTTTATCACTAATATTTTTTTATTATTAAATATTAATAAAATTATTACATAATATTATAATATAATTATAATATTACAAAGTATTTTAATACCTTAAAATCATATTTTTATGATTTTTAAGCAGCTTAAATTTTTATCCGATAATTGATATTAATATTAAAATATTAATATTTTCATGTCCAAATATCAAAAGTTATATTTTATAACTCAAAATATTTTTATAACCCTTAAATCATTTTTATATGATTTTTAAAACATTAATTCCATTTTTAAATAATTAATTTAATATATTTTTAAACAAATTAATTACCATTAATAATAAATTATAAATGAAATTAATCACAAAATATTAAAAGTTATCAAAAATAAATTAAAATATTTTCTAATATCATAATATAATTTTTTTCGTGAATTAAAACAATTTTTAAATAATTTATTTAATATTATAATTAAATAAATAAATACCTTATATATTCCAAAATTATTAAATATTTTTGAAATATAATTAAAATATTTAAAAACTATTTTTCATAATTTATTATGTATTTTTAATAATTAAAAACTAATTATTTAAATTTATTAATTAAAATAATTAATTTTCTAACTTATCTGTCGCTAAAGGTATTTTAGGCGACACAAGCGTCGCTAAAAGTGTTCTTGGGATGTTCTTGACTGTTTCCAGAAATTCATGTCACCATCAAGGCATGAGGTTGGATTTTACATAAATCTATGTTCTAGTTTATTTCTGGGCTTGTGTCTGTTTTAATGTTGTAGTATACATGTAATACTACAACATTCATTCAACTACATGACCAAAATATAACTAAATTGATAGATCTAAGCTGCAGAAGTTGATGTCAGGCGTGTTCGTGAGTTTCTGGGCTGCCCAGAAACTCAAGCAGTGTCAAGGGTGCTAGGTTGAAGCTTTAAATCATTGCTTTCCAAGTCTTGTTTATATGATGTAAAGGTTCCATTGTGTAGTTCGTGTGTCAAGGAACAGCAAACAATTAACAGATCAACTTAACAACATTACATTTGTATAATCTGAGCCGGTCAGAGTAGGACAGAAAGACTGTTCTTAAACGAATTCTGGGTTTCCCAGATCGTTCTTCAGGCAGTTCGGTCAACGTAGTTTGACCATGATTCTCTACTATTATGTTCAAGATATGGGGGATCTAAGGACTTGTATATGTAGTTCACATGGCAGGCTACAAATATCAATCAACAAATTTATCTAAACATTAAGATACAACACGATCAGAAGCCTAGAACATGCTTGTCAGACTTTTTGGAAATTTGGGCTGCCCAGATTCCAGACTTCGTGATGGGTCAACGCTGTTTGACCAATAATAACTCTCGATCTGCACATGATCTGGACTTGATTCAAGTTCCAGATCCAAGATCTTATAACATACAACAAGTAGAAACTCTTAAAACACATAAACAATTAACAATAAAGGATCTATGAGACCTAACATTTGACTGTCAGACATCATTTTTCCAGATTTCCAGATTTGAGAAATCTTTAAATTCGAGCATCAAAATGATATGAATTTGAGTTTTGGCAACCCAGATCATCAAATGACACTCTATAACACAACTTTAACCAACAACCTACAACATCTAACATCAAATACAAAGATTTCAAGATTTAGGGTTCTTATACCTTTGAGCTTTGATTTTTGATTTTTGACTTTGTGATCTGATCTTGGCTTGCTAATACTTGATCATGGCTCATCTTTTTTCTCTCTCTCACTCCAAATTTTGAAATTTTAGAGAGAGACGGCTTTGGTGAATTTTGCTAAGTAAAGTAGATCTTTCTCTCTCTATTCTATATATAATTTGGTTCCTTGCAATGTATCTAGATGATGAAATGGTTGAGCTGTGATTTAAATCACAAGCCTAGTGTTTAGGGTTGGTCACCAACCCAAACTAGGACATAACTTACAAGTAACCTAACAAATAATGCATGAAGGTTAGTTTGATCATTTAGCATTTAATTTTAATGGCATAATGGCCAATTGATACAAACCCTTAGGGTTTAGGGTTTAACCCTTTAGGTTTTAGCAATTTGGTTACTAAAATCTCCAATTTAAGTTTTAAAAATAGAAAATTAATATTTTCTAAATTGTAATTAGGATTTTATAATTATAATAAGATTCCTAATCACGTAATTCAATCTTGCTAATTAGGATTATTATTTCCTAATTAAAATTGTTAATTTAACAATTAGGGTCAAAATTGTACCTTAGGGTTTATAACCCAAGAATTAGGGTTTAAAATAGAAAAATAATATTTCTAATTTAGAAATTAGATTTCTTAATTATATTAGGGTTTTCTTATAACTTGAAAATTAGGATTAATGTTTCCTAATTAACATTAAAATTATTAAACTAACCATCAGGTTTTCCCTAATTATAAATTAGGGTTCCTAAACCAGGAATTAGGGTTTCAAATTTTGAAATTAGGGTTTTCTAACCAATTTGTTAAGATTAACCCTAATTAATCTTATAATTATTTACACTTACGCCATTAAGTTCCCAATTTAGGGTTTCCAACTTCCGAATTAGGATTTTAGATTCTCGGAACAAAAATTAGGGTTTCAGAACCGATTTCTAGGGTTTCTTATCAGACGTTAAGGTTTTCTAATTGAACGTCGATATTCTTAATAATATTTGGGTTTGACACTGATAAAAATTTATCTGGTCAACCCTTGACCCTTAATCACATACTGAACACATACATAACCATATACACATAACATATTCACATATTCACATATTCACTTAATCCTGAATACTTTACCAAAATCTTACATAGAATTTTGAAATCCTCATAATTCCATCCCAAAACTGCCAAACGCATACACTTATTGTGACACCCCCAAAATAGGTATACATCACTCATCTTGAGTCGCCAAATACATGGTACAAAAATATAAATACAACTTAATAATACAACTATCGTGTAAAATACGACAAAACATAAATTGAGAGTTTAAACAAGAATATTATCATCTAGACAATATCCACACTCAATGGAGTCCTCATTACATTTATTGTCACATTATTTAACAGAATAGTGAGGACTACTAATGTTATCATCTCGACCGATCACTCCGGTTCCCCGACTTCGTCCATTTATATTCTCATTTTCAAGAGAACGGTGAAAGAAAGGGTGAGCTCAACTAGCCCAAGAAGAAATATTATGACTAAGATAATGCGTAATAAATTATCCTTAGCCTTCAACAGTATAACAACTGATAGAATACAATAGACAACAAGTTTTAGATCAACAACTGCAGCGAAAATAAGCAATCCATTAGAAGAGTCAAGTAGAGCATGATATCTACTATCTTCTATAATTTAAAATGTTTTCATCAATTTTTATCGCTGAGACTTAGCTTAGTAAATAAACCACATCATCGAATCATCCCTGCTCTACGGACCAAGGACATTCATTAAATTATCAATGGTCATGACTATACCGAATAATCCCTGGTCATAATCATACCAAAAATTGTCCATCAATGCACTTTTGTGCCTTTCAAGACTTTTACCACATCATTCATCACATTACGGTCCTGATTACACCGAATAATCCTTGGTCATAATCACACCAAGTCCATCTATGCACGTAAGCCAAAGATGACTTTCATCACAATATAAGCATGAGAATGATGACAATGATATAAGCATTAATCAAACGAAAACAAGGATAAATATTAAAGACTTTAAATTTATCCAAATATTATCAATCACTTAATAAACTCACAATCTAATATTGTTAGTATAATTACAATATTTTAATCACTTCTTAAACTTATAAACATTTTATTTAAATTGTTTACACTTTACCAAATAATGCATTTAATCATTCAAAAATGCCATACTCATAAGATTTCACACTATTTCCCCAAAATCGAGTAACCTTAACTTATACACAAATCATAAACTATCTAACATAAATCATTATTATCAAACTATACTATTAAAAATTAGCTGCACATTTTATCCCAAGCTGAACTTGGCTTTAACCTTTTCCTGTATTCGAACGCATTCGCCTTATCTGCAATGTTTATCATGATATAGCAAGGGTGAGCATGAAAGTTACCGAGCAAGGTTTAATACAATTTAAGGATATATCATGATTAAAAAAGTCTGAATAATAAGCTGGCTATAATTCATCAATATAATTGAGAACTAGCACGAACAAACTTTTGACTGAACAAGTATTAAACATGAACAAATTTATCTGAACCGAACGGTAATGAAGGTGATCAACCTTTCATACCTGACTTATACATGCAAGATGTACATAATACAATTCTACATGGCAATCAGCAATGATTAACCATAAGCATATCCGAATGAAACAACTCTTAGTAGAGTTAAGAAAAACTTGCTGAATCAGTTGATTATCGCTTACTTAATTTATATCGCTTTATCTCGAAGACCTAATATTAGTAATATAGATCTCCAATATTAGAATAATATCATCACAATATAATACTATTATATATATATATATATATATATATATATATACAGAATAACCTAAACACATAACACATAACCCTACCAGTCTATTACACACATAAGACTTAACATCAAGTCAGACTATTTAAGTTTGAGTTGAAACAGACACAATTCTATCATCCCGGCGGTCTAGTCAGACAAATACCGAGTTTAAGTTCCATTAAACTCTGTCTAAACATTTAACAATATCTTAGATAATTTTCTTATCAGACAAAATAATTTTTATAGGCTTGTAATAATTTTCAGATAATTATTACCATTTATCATTATTATTCAATCACCTATATTATATTTATATAATATAAATACCACAATACTCATTTATCATTAATATTTATTTATTATTAAATATTAATGAAAATTATTACATAATATTATAATATAATTATAATATTACAAAGTATTTTTAATACCTTAAAATCAAATATGATTTTTAAACACTTAAATCTATTATCCGATAATTGATATTAATATTAAAATATTAATATTTTCATGTCCAAATATCAAAATTTATATTTTATAACTCAAAATATATTTTATAACCCTTATATAATTTTTTATATTATTTTTAAAACATTAATTTTATTTTTCCATAACTTATTTAATATATTTATTAAATAAATCAATTACCATTAATAATAAATTATTAATAAAATTCATCACAAAATATTAAAAGTTATCAAAAATAAATTAAAATATTTTCTAATATCATAATATAATTTTTCATGAATTAAAACCATTTTTAAATAATTTATTTAATATTATAATTAAATAAATAAATACCTTATATATTCAAAAAATATTAAATATTTTTGAAATATACTCAAAATATTTAAAAACTATTTTTAGGCTTAAAAATAATTTTTCATAATTTATTTATGTATTTTTAATAATTAAAAACTAATTATTTTAATTTATTAATTAAAATAATTAATTTTCTAATTTATCTGTCGCTAAATGTATTTTAGGGGACACATGCGTCGCTAAAAGTGTTCTTTGGATGTTCTTGACTGTTTCCAGAAATTCATGTCAGTCATTAAGGCATGAGGTTTGACCGGTTACAAATCTATGTTCTAGTTTATTTCTGGGCTTGTGTCTGTTTTAATGTTTTAGTATACATGTAATACTACAACATTCAGTCAATTACATGACCAAAATATAACTAAGTTGACAGATCTAAGTCGCAGAAGTTGATGTCAGGCGTGTTCTTGAGTTTCTGGGCTGCCCAGAAACTCAAGCAGTGTCAAGGGTGCTAGGTTGAAGCTTTAAATCATTGCTTTCCAGGTCTTGTTTATATGATGTAAATGTTCCATTGTGTAGTTCCTGTGTCAAGGAACAACAAACAATTACCATATCAACTTAACAACATCACATTTGTACAATCTGGAGGTTTAAGTAGAGGAAAAAGACATTTTTGAGCAATTTTGGGTTTCCTATATCGTTCTTAAGTTGTTTCTATCAACGTAGTTTGACCATGATTCTCTATTATTCTGTTCAAGATATGGGGGATCTAAGGACTTGTATATGTAGTTCACATGGCAGGCTACAAATATCAATCAACAAATTTATCTAAACATTACGATACAACTTGATTAGAAGCCTAGAACATACTTGTCAGACTTTCTGGAAAATCTGGGCTGCCCAGATTCTAGACTTCGTGATGGGTCAACGTTGTTTGACCAATAATAACTCTCGATCTACACATGATCTGGACTTGATTCAAGTTCCAGATCCAAGACCTTATAACATACAACAAGTAGAAACTCTTAAAACACATAAACAATTAACAAGAAAGTATCTATGAGACCTGACATTTGACTGTCAGACATCATTTTTCCAGATTTCCAGTTTTGAAAAATCTTTAAATTCGAGCATCAAAATGATATGGATCTGAGTTTTGGCAACCCAGATCACCAAATGACACTCTATAACACAACTTTAACCAACAACCTACAACATCTAACATCAAATACAAAGATTTTCAAGATTTAGGGTTCTTATACCTTTGAGCTTTGATTTTTGATTTCTGACTTTGTGATCTGATCTTGGCTTGCTAATACTTGATCATGGTTCATCTTTTCTCTCTCTCTCTCACTCTAAATTTCAAAATTTTAGAGAGAGAAGGCTTTGGTGAATTTTGCTAAGTAAAGTCGATCTCTCTCTCTCTCTACTCTATATATAATTTGGTTCCTTGCAATGTATCTAGGTGATGAAATGACTGAGCTATGATTTAAATCACAAGCCTAGGGTTTAGGGTTGGTCACCATGTGATGCCCCCAAATAGGTCCACACAACTCATTCTGAGTCGCCAGATATCACTCTTTAAAAATCAAAAACAAACTTCATTTATACAATTGTTGAACTATCGTGCAGAGTACGACAACAGATAAGCTATGAGTTTCAATACAAAATCTATGTAACTCTCATGGTGCCTCGACCACAACACCTTACAAAGGTACTTTACATAAAAGTACAGTTAATAACTATTTTAGAAATTAAAATCTTTGGGAAGTGCTCAAGGAAACATTCGTACATGGGAGGCCATGCATCTAGGTTATGATAAATATCATATGTCCACAGAATTATCCTTGGTTGACCCAATAGACCCCAAAAAAAATAAGAAGATTACTATCATCTTTATTCTAATGGTGAGTCTTCTCTTGACATATAATTATCTCCATTGTCTCCAAGTGAGAATTATATTTCAAATATACTCCAAGATCATATAGGTAGTGCTCGTATATATACTCAACAAGTGGATGTGGACAACTCTGTCTTATGATAACACGAGGTTGTATGTCATTAGACATCTTGTATGATAGTGGCAAAACACCCTTCCAAAGTTGGGTTCACCTCACCTATTTAGGGAGAACCTCAATGATTATATAGACCATCGATTCTATTCTCCTCATTACCCCGCTTTCGACCCAAATACACTCTTATTACCTGAAAGGAATTGTGAAGCAAAAAGGGTGAGCACAACCAACCCAGTAAAGAATATCATGACTAAAGATAATTAAATTATCAATAGCCTTCATCAGTAATAAATCAGAGATTTAGAACATATGGTAGATGGTAAAACCTTTAAACCATAGTTGTAGCGGAAAGAGCAATCCATTAGAAGAGTCAAATAGACCATCAGATCTATTATCTTCTCCACATTAAAAGTCCACCAATAATGTTTTATCCCTGTAACATCAATCAAAAATTCCTATCCACAATCATATGAATAACTCATAATCATAATTGTGATTCTAAATTCCTCTTCGCACCCAGGATGAAGATAATTTTCATAACCTATCTTCACCTGAAACATCAAAAATCATGGTTATACCAAATCACAATTCCTGCTCATAATCATATTAATAAATTCATATTTTCACTAGGACCAAAAATATTCATTAACAATTCATCATTTCACTACAGGCCAAAGACATACAACTGTATAACCAATAACCAACAATTCATCTTTGCACTACAGGCCAAAGATATACAACTATAAAACCAATAATGCTGAGACTCAGCTTAATAGTATCACGACCACAAATTATCTATGTACTACGGCCAAGGATATTCGTGTTTTCAATTACGGTCATGATTATACCGAATAATCCCTGGTCATAATCATACCAAGTCCATCTATGCACTACGGGCCAAAGATGACTTTTACCACATTACGGTCATGATTATACCGAATAATCCCTGGTCATAATCATACCAAGTCCATCTATGCACGTAAGTCTCAGATGACTTTCAACACAATATAAGCATGAGGATCATGACAATGATATAAAGAATCAATCAAATGAGATAAAGGATAAATATTAAACATTTATAATATAATTTATCCAGGGTTCAAGAATATCCCAATGTTATCAATCACTTAATAATCTCATAAACTAATATCATTAATATTATAACAATATTTTAATTTTTTTTCTTAAACTTATAAACAATTTATTTTAATTGTTTACACTTTACCAAATAATGCATTTAATCATTCAAAATGTCATACTCATAAGATATCATCACCAATGATCAAATTCCTCATCAAAATAGTATATATATATACCTTATATAGGATTTTCAAGCCATAAAATCATATTTACAAATTTTTCAACTTCACATAACATATTTAACTCATATGTTCGTAACAAAACTATTTTTATGAAAAATTACCAAATCAACTTATTATTTTTCTATCCTTTGTCCAAACATATATACATATATTTCATACACAACAAGTATTTTTTTATAATTTTTCAACTCCCTTAAGTATTTTTCAAAAATTAATTTCTAATTAATTTCTTAAGAAATTAGCTATCTCAATGTTAACTCCAGAAATTCCAAAATCTTGGCAGGATCTTACACATATTAATGTTAGCTTCAAGTTTAAATTTCATGGTCATCGGAGTTATTCAACTCCGGTTATAACATTTTTCGTCGGAAAAACCTAAATATTGAAATAGTCATAACTTGCTCATTTTAAGTCGGAATGAGCTCATTTTTGGACAGTAGGTACTTTATACCATATATTTTCATGTCCCAAAAGGCTGGAATTTATTTCACAAACTAAGTGGGCGAAAATGCCCTTTTAAATTTTTGGGCAGTAGCTTTTTGGTACTTTTCAGTTTTTGACTCCTTTGCTAAAATCAGTCCATACGAAATTCTACAACACCTTTTCCAGTGATTCCACTTGGATAAGTTAGAAAACTCATAGATCTAACTTTAGAAGTTGACCACACTCAAAAATTCGAAATATAATAGGAGATATGGTCAATTGAATTTCATGTTCCATTTTCACCAAAATCTGATTTTCAACCCTTTGTGATTTCTAATAAACATTCATGTTTTCACATAATAACCAATATAACTCATCATAACACATACTAATACTGCATATACCCATGATTTTCATCAGTCTAATGCTTTTATTATGACTTTCATCATAATCAACAGTCCAATGCTTATATTATGACTTCCATCATAATCCACGTAAACAGATCATTTCCATAATTTAATAAGGAATAAATACAAAGGATCATTCATCATGCATGTGGTAATCCATATAGACAGGTTATTCTAACAGAATAATAAAGAATGGAATAATGAAGGATTTACCATAAATGCGATAGATCGCACGAGCGAGTTATTCCCAACGAGAATAATAAAGAATGGAACCCGGTCATGCGAAAGCATTGATGTGATATTCCAATAGAATAATAAATAATGGAACCAGGTCACGCGTAAACGCACAGATAGGATATTCTGACAGAATAATAAAGAATGGAACCAGGTCAGGCAAAATTCGCACCGACAAGATATTCCAACATAATAATAAAGAATGGAATAACAACAAAATTTTACCATGTATGCGGTACTTCGCATAGACAGGTTATTCCAGCAGAATAATAAAGAATGGAATAACAACAGAATTTCACCATGTATACGGTAGTCCGCGTATACAGATTATTTCAACAGAATAATAAAGAATGGAATAACAATAGCTCTCTTCATGAATACGAAAGAAATAATTCCCCTTACGAGTACAACAAATAATATCCCTTACCTTAGAAGAAACTGGATATTGGAAAAGTGAGGTAGCAGACATCTCTTTTTCTTTCTCTCTATAATTTCTCTCTCTAGAGTTTCAGTAAATTTGTAAGAAATAATGAAGGAATTAGCTTCTATTTATAGAAGAACTGAAAGTGGCTCTTGGTCTTAACGAAGGGTCAAAATGACTCTTGGTAATATTGAAGAGACAACTACTATTTCATGAAGGGCAATTAACTCTTGGAAAACCGAAGAGACAAGTAACTCTTGGAAAACTGAAGGGACAAATAACTCTTGGAAAACTGAAGGGACAAATAACTCTTGGAAAACTGAAAGGACAAGTTACTATTAAAACTTTAAACCAACGATCCATATTGATTTACTATTATAATTTCAACCAACGGTCTGAAAAATTAGCACATCTCCTCATGGAATAATATTGTACCCAAAAATGATTTTGACTGAAAAGAAATATATTTTTTGGGTGAATAGTACCCTGTGAATAGTACTTTGGGAATAGTAACCCCATGAATAGTACCCCAACACGAAAAGTGTCCCAAATACCCGAGTGAATAGTAATTAGGTGAATAGTAACCCGTGAATAATAACTTATGAATAGTAACTCGTGAATAGTATTATGACACAAAAAGTGCCCCGAATACCCAATTGAATAATATAACCTCCAGACATCCATTATTATCGAAATAAATGTCAATTTCCACTACCACAAATAATTTCAACACAATATAACTATCAAGTTCATCTATAATCAACACGAACTTATTCATCATTAATATTATGACTCACAATATTTAACAACCAGGTCGTTCCCAGGAAAGAGGGGGCTTTCCGATTAGGATTTTTCCTTATTGGCGCGCAATTAGGTGACCAAACCTCTCCTTGACAGAACTTCTAGATATTGTAAATATTGCAATTTAATAATATGAATAACTTTGTCGTCTCAATTATTGATTTAATAATATATCATATATTATGTAGATGATACTGTGACAATAATTGAATCAATAATATGAGAGATATGATGCAGCAATTATTATAGCAATAATTGAGTATAAATGAGTGACTTCTCACATAAGCATCAATAATCAATACTGTGTGCTACTATGCAACCACACGTATTTTACCACCAATTATTTTATAATAACTTGCTTTGTTCGCAAAATTTTCAAATATCACCCTTAACTTTAACCTTTATCAATTTAACCATTTACTAAATAGAATAATTATAAAAAATTGAATACTTTCATTTCATAAAATTAAAGGGGTCTCACAATCTCCCTCCTTATGAAATTTTCCCTCAAAATTTACGTAGTGGTGGTAGTTGAAGAGATGAGAATACCTTGCTTTCTTTTCGATTGTACCTTCAGGTTATTTCCTCTCTCTATCATGATTTTTCCATTTCTCATCTCTGTATTTGGATATCATTCTAGAATATATCTTCAAAACAAAGGTTAATTGACATATCACAATTTGTCAACTTATCAAGTAAACAATTTCAGCTTAGGTAAATCACACACTAGCGAAGTATATAACTCGTCTCTCCCCTCCTAGTTCTAGACTCTTATCTCCGCCAGCGACCATATCCCTAAGCTCTGATACCATTTGTGATGCCCCCAAAATAGATCCACACGACCCATTCTGAGTCGCCAGATATCACTCTTTAAAAATCAAAAATAAACTTCATTTATACCACTGTTGAACTGTTGTGAAGAGTACGACAACAGAAAAGCTGTAAGTTTCAATACAAAATCTATATAACTCTCATGGTGCCTCGACCACAACACCTTACAATGGTACTTTACATAAAAGTATAGTCAATAACTTTTTTAGAAATTAAAATCTCTAGGAAGTGCTCAAGGAAACCTTTGTACATGGGAGGCCACGCGTCTAGGTTATGATAAATATCATATGTCCACAGAATTATCCTTAGTTGACCCAATAGACCCTAAAGAAAAACAAGAATATTGCTATCATCTTTTTTCCAATGGTGAGTCTTCTCTTGACATATAATTATCTCCGTTGTCTCCAAGTGAGAATTATATTTCAAATATACTCCAAGATCATATAGGTAGTCCTCGTAGATATACTCAGTAAGTGGATGTGCACAACCCTGTCTTATGATAACACAAGGTTGTATGTCATTACACATCTTGTATGATAGTGTCAAAACACCCTTCCAAAGTTGGGTTCACCTCACCTATTTAGGGAGAACCTCAACAGCTATAGACCACCGTTCTATTCTCCTGTTACCCCCGCTCGACCCAGCTATACTCTTATTACCTGAAAGGAATTGTGAAGCAAAAAAGGTGAGCACAACCAGCCCAGTAAAGAATATCATGACTAAAGATAATTAAATTATCAATAGCCTTCATCAGTAATAAATCAGAGATTTAGAACATATGGTAGATGATAAAACTTTTCAACCATAGTTGTAGTGGAACGAGCAATCCATTAGAAGAGTCAAATAGACCATCAGATCTATTATCTTCTCCACATTAAAAGTCCACCAATAATGTTTTATCCCTGTAACATCAATCAACAATTCCTGTCCACAATCATATGAATAACTCATAATTATAATTGTGATTCTAAATTCTTCTTCGCACCCAGGATGAAGATAATTTTCATCACCTATCTTCACTTGAAACATCAAAAATCATGGTTATACCAAATCACAATTCCTGCTCATAATCATATTAATAAATTCATTTTTACACTACGACCAAAGATATTCATTAACAATTCATCTTTGCACTACAGGCCAAAGACATACAATTGTATAACAAATACCTAATAATTCATCTTTGCACTACAGGCCAAAGATATACAATTATAAAACCAATAATGCTAAGACTCAGCTAAATAGTATCACGACCACGAATTATCCATGCACTACGGGCCAAGGATATTCGTGTTTTCAATTACGGTCATGATTATACCGAATAATCCCTGGTCATAATCATACCAAGTCCATCTATGCACTACGGGCTAAAGATGACTTTTACCACATTACGGTCATTATTATACCGAATAATCACTGGTTATAATCATATCAAGTCCATCTATGCACGTAAGTCACAAATGACTTTTAACACAATATAAGCATGAGGATCATGACAATGATATAAAGAATCAATCAAATGAGATAAAGGATAAATATTAAACATTTATAATATAATTTATCTAGGGTTCAAGAATATCCCAATGTTATCAATCACTTAATAATCTCATAATATAATATCATTAATATTATAACAATATTTTAATTTTTTCATAAACTTATAAACAATTTATTTTAATTGTTTACACTTTACCAAATAATGCATTTAATCATTCAAAAATACAATACTCATAAGATATCATCACCAATGATCAAATCCCTCGTCAAAAATCTGTATATATACCTTATATAGAATTTTCAAGCCATAAAATCATATTTACCAATTTTTCAACTTCACATAACATATTTAACTCATATGTTCGTAACTAAACCATTTTCATGAAAAATTACCAAATCAACTTATTATTTTTCTATCCTTTGTCCAAACATATATACATATATTTCATACATAACAAGTATTTTTTTATAATTTTTCAACTCCCTTAAGTATTTTTCAAAAATCAATTTCTAATTAATTTCTTAAGAAATTAGCTATCTCAATGTTAACTCCAGAAATTCCCAAATCCTGGAAGGATCTTACACATGTTAACGTGAGCTTTCAGTTTAAATTTCATGGTCATCGGAGTTATAGAACTCCGATTATAGCATTTTTCGTCGAAAAAACCTAAATATTGAAATAATCATAACTTGCTCATTTTAAGTCGGAATGAGCTCATTTTTGGACAGTAGGTACTTTATACCATATATTTTCATGTGCCAAAAGGCCAAAATTTATTTCACAAACTAAGTGGCCATAAGTGCCCTTTTAAATTTTTGGGCAGTAACTTTTTGGTACTTTGCAGTTTTTGACTCCTTTGCTAAAATTAGTCCATGCGAAAATCTACAACACCTTTTCCCGTGATTCCACTTGGATAAGTTAGAAAACTCATAGATCTAACTCTAGAACTTGTCCACACTCAAAAATTCGAAATATAATAAGAGATATGGTCAATTGAATTTCATGTTCTATTTTCACCAAAATTTGATTTTCAACCCTTTGTGATTTCTAAAAAACTTTCATGTTTTCACATAATAACCAACATAACTCATCATAACACTTACTAATACTGCATATACCCATGATTTTCATCAGTCCAATGCTTTTATTATGACTTTCATCATAATCAACAGTCTAATGCTTATATTATGACTTTCATCATAATCCACGTAAACAGATCATTTCCGCAATTTAATAAGGAATGAATACAAAGGATCATTCACCATGCACGTGGTAATCCACATAGATAGGTTATTCCAACAGAATAATAAAGAATGGAATAACAGAAGGATTCACCATGCCTGCGATAGACAAAGATGCATGAGTTATTCCCAACGAATAATAATAAAGAATGGAACCGGTCGTGCGTAAAAAGCATACGAGATAGGATATTAAACGAGAATAATAAATAATGGAACCAGGTCATGCGTAAACGCACAAACAGGATATTTCGACAGAATAATAAAGAACGGAACTAGGTCAGGCAAAATTTGCACCAACGTGATATTCCAACAGAATAATAAAGAATGGAATAACAACAGAATTTCACCATGTATACGGTACTTCGCATAGACAGGTTATTCCAGCAGAATAATAAAGAATGGAATAACAACAGAATTTCACCATGTGTATGGTAGTCCGCGTATACAGATTATTCCAACAGAATAATAAAGAATGGAATAAAAAAAGCTCTCTTCATTAATATTATAACACACAATATTTAACAACCAGGTCGTTCCCAGGAAAGAGGGGGCTTTCCGATAAGGATTTCTCCTTATTATCGCGTAATTAAGTGACCAAACCTCTCCTTGACAGAACTTCTAGACATTTTAAATATTGCAATTTAATAATATGAATAACTTTGTCGTCTCAATTATTGATTTAATAATATGTCATATATTATGTAGATGATACTGTGACAATAATTGAATCAATAATATGAGAGATATGATGCAGCAATTATTATAGCAATAATTGAGTATAACTGAGTGACTTCTCACATAAACATCAATAATCAATACCGTGTGCTACTATGCAACCACGCGTATTTTACCACCGATTATTTTATAACAACTTGCTTACATTGCAAAATTTTTAAATATCACCCTTAACTTTAACCTTTATCAATTTAACCATTTACTAAATAGAATAATTATAAGAAAATTGAATATTTTCATTTCATAAAATTCGGGGTCTCACACACCAACCCAAACTAGGACATAACTTACAAGTAACCTAATAAATAATGCAAGAAGGTTAGTTTGGTCATTTAGCATTTAATTTTAATGGCATAAAGGCCAATTGACACAAACCCTTAGGGTTTAGGGTTTAACCCTTTAGGTTTTAGCAATTTGGTTTCTCAAATTTCTAATTTAGGTTTTAAAAATAGAAAATTAATATTTTCTAAATTTTAATTAGGATTCTATAATTATAATACGATTCATAATCACGTAATTCAATCTTGCTAATTAGGATTATTATTTCCTAATTAAAATTGCTAATTTAGCAATTAGGGTCAAAATTGTACCTTAGGGTTTAAAACCCAAGAATTAGGGTTTAAATGGAAAAATAATATTTCTAATTTAGAAATTAGATTTCCTAATTAGATTAGGGTTTTCTTATAACTTTAAAATTAGGATTAATGTTTCCTAATTAACATTAAAATTATTAAACTAACCATCAGGCTTTCCCTAATTATAAATTTGGGTTCCTAAACCAGAAATTAGGGTTTCAAATTTTGAAATTATGGGTTTCTAACCAATTTGTTAAGATTAACCCTAATTAATCTTATAATTATTTACACTTACGCCATTAAGTTCCCAATTTAGGGTTTCTAACTTCCGAATTAGGGTTTTAGATTTTCAGAACTAAAATTAGGGTTTTAGAACTGGTTTTTAGGGTTTCTTATTAGATGTTAGGGTTTTCTAATTGAACGTCGATATTCTTAATAATATTAGGGTTTGACACTGATAAAAATTTATCTGATCAACCCTTGACCCTTAATCACATATTGAACACATACATAACCATATACACAGAACATATTCACATATTCACTTAATCTTGAATAATTCACCAAAATCCTACACAGAATTTTGAAATCCTCAAAATTCCATCCCAAAACTGCCAAACACATACACTTATTTTCTGTCTTGGTCTATTATTTGACCTTAAATCTATCATTTAAGATTTTAATAATTTGTCTAATTTCTCGGGTTGTCACATAAACCTTATCTGATCAATCATTGATCAATATCTCTATACAGTACAAACACATACTCATCAATATAATTATTTTAATTATATTTTCTAGTACCGAATCCCTGTCCTGAATTAGGATTAGGCTTTCTAAAGCTGTTAAGCACAACTCTACTCTTATTTTTCAGTCAATACACAAATTGACCACTACTCGAGACTCGTATCATAGATACACATCACAATATTAACAGTCAATGTCAATATTAAATAAAAAAAAAATTATTCGTAAATTTTGGATTATTCGAAATCCCGGGTTATTAAAGTCCATCTATGCATTACGGGCCAATGATGACTTTCATCACAATATAAGCATGAGGGTGATGATAATGATATAAGAATTCAATTAAGTGCGAGCAAGAATAAATTACAAAGATTTAGAATTCAATTTATCCAAAGTTCAAGAATTTCCAAATTGTTAACATGACAACTGTTTTGTGGAGTAAAATTCAAGAATCATATTCATGTATCAAAAATAATTTGGACAGAAAAAAAAATCAATTTTTATCGTGAATAGTGCCCTGGGTGAATAGTACTTCATGCATAGTACCCTGTGAATAGTACTTCGTGCATGTAAAGATTAAAATTTAACAAGAATATTCAAAAAAATATTCTTGTGAAACGATACTAGGTTAAACACAAATTTCAAAGATATTCTACTAATTTCAAGGAGTATAGAAATACTACTTATCAAAATAAGTGTACAATTCGGAATCTAAAACGAAATAATATTACTTAAATGGTACAAAGTATGGAAGAAAATATTATTTCTTATGAATATTAAATAAAAATAATATCCTTTACCTTAAAAGGAGAGTACTTTTGAATGGTATAACGAGGATATTCTTGAGGAAAATTTGTACTATTTTCTACTCTCAAAGCTTTCTTAAACTCAAAAGAAATACGCTCGATATTATAGAAGAAGAATTCTTTGATTCTGGTGTGATTTTCATTTCTAAACTAAGCATCCTATTTATAGGAGAACAACAATAATGATTCATGGGTGAACGAATTCGTCTAAAATTTTGATTTTCACTATTAAATATTATGCAATAAAATATTCTAATAAAACAAAAACTTTAAATAAAATATAATATATTCTATTTATAATCTAATAAAACAAAGGTTATAATATATATATATATATATATATATATATATATAAACAAAATTGAGATAACTTTCTACTAATGATTTTGAAAAATGAGTAAATGGGGGTCCATGTAATAAGCCAAATTTACAACAAATACTTTATAAAAAAAAACCCTATATTTATCTCAATTCACTTGGCTTCACTAAACACATTTTTAATAACATTTATTCATCATTAATATTATAACTTATAATATTAACAACCATATCATTCCCAGGAAAGATGGGGCTTTTCGATAAGGACTTCTCCTTATTGACGCGCAATTAGGTTACCAACCCCTTTCCTCGACAGAACTTTCTGGACATTATCAATAATGCAATTAATAATATGAATAACTATGACATCTCAATTGTTTATTTAATAATATAAAATATTGTGCAGATGATACTGTGACAATAATTGAATTAATAATATGAGATATTATGCATTAACTACTGTGGCAATAATTGAATAAAATTGAGTGACTTCTCACGTAAGCATCAACAATCGAAGATATTGTACAATACCGTGTGCTACTATACAACCACACGTATTACTGTACTTTTATCACCGCGTATTTCAACAGTTAACGATAAACATTTTGCCGTTATTTTTATAAAAAGTTATTTCTATCATTTTCTAACTCCGACAGTAATTCCATTGTGGGGTCCACCAATGATTATTCCGTCATACGAATATTCCCTGATAAAATGAATATTCCCCGGCCAAACGAATATTTTATAACAACTTGCTTACTTTGCAAAATTTATAAATATTACCCATAACTATAATATTATATCAAATCCACACCTTATTATTCAAAATAACAATTAGAGAAAAATTAATTTTTATTCATAAAAGTTGGGGTCTTACAAGTATGCACAAAAGTTGCCATGGCAAAGGCTGCGAACAAGGGTCACTATGAGTTTTTTGATTTGGTACCCTCAACCGCCCTTTAGCCCAGTGCTCATGACGTGCTACGGAACCTCCACCGTGCCGGGGGACCAAGTAGGGCATAACTAGCGACATAGGAGCTGACTCGGCATCAACGGCTTTATGCCGCACTGGAGTGATCCAATATGTGTTTTTGCATGTTCCACCACTTCTCCGTTCATTTCCAATACTGATAGTGAAACACCATGAGCAGCAAGATGTTGAGGTCTGAAATTGGAAGTCAAATTTTGATTTGTACATTCCTAGTCATCATGGTAAAAAAAGACATAAATAAGAAAGAGATTATTCCTTGAGAGCTTGTCCAATACCACTAGTACCAGAAACATATCTCCTTCGGCTGCGCGAGAGACTTCTATGCCAATCTGGCATAGAAATCTTGAGGGCATGGACTTAGATATCATGTTTGGCTTATTTGAGACATATGTGGAATGTCCAAAGACTATCAAGAAGCTCTTTCTACCCTATCAAAACAAGGAAAACACTCTCCTCTTTCTGACCGGGGAATTTGTTGGAGTGTACTTTAGTTAGGAATTAAAGTATGCAAGAGACATTGGCTACACTGTGATCCCAATCTCTGGCTACCTTTTTAAAAAGAAGGAAAGCCCATTCAAGGAATTTGTTAGCTCACTCTTTGAGAGCAGGTTAGAGGCAAAGAAAGAAAAGAATGATGCAATGGCCTATATGTACAAGATCTATATGAATTCCCTATATGGTAGATTTGGAATTAACCCTAAAAGCACATTAACAGAGCTCTGTGATGAAAATAAAAACAAATAGTTGCTCTGGTATAGTGATTTTATATTCTGTGAATTGCTTTATGAGAACAAATACGTTATTTCCTTCCATAGCAATACCGATAAGGGCCCTGATTATTGGAAGCCACCGGAGAACTCTGTTGTCCAACTAGCTTTTGCGATCATTGCCTATGCAAGGATCTATATGTACCCTTATATCTCAAGTGAAGACTAATACTACACGGACACTAACTCAGTTGTGCTTGGTTAGCCAATACCAGATGAAGAAGTCCATCCTTCTTCTTTAGGTAAGTTTAAGCTAGAGGACTTTCTCCTAGAAGGATACTTTTTAGCACTAAAATCCTATTTCTACCAAATAAAAGATAAAAAAAAAGGTACTCAAGTTCAAGGGACCTTTGAAGGATCATCTTAGAAAAGACATATTTGAGAGACTATTCAAGAATCTAGATACTAAAATATTGCTAAAGAATTTATGTAAATTCAAGGTGAATTTCAAAAAGCTTTCCGTTAGCGAGGAAGAAAGAATAGAAACTATTGGGATTAAGCTGGGTAACAAGAGAAGCCCAATATTTTGTTCTGGTGACAGGGTGGATAGTGAACAAATTGATATTAAAGACTTGTCTAGTTTAAATTACATTGGAAAAATAGTATTCAAATCACTAAAGAAATGACTAAATGAAATGAAGAATGAGAAAGAAAGAGATGCAAAGAGATGAAATCATAGTTTGATGCTAAGAAAATAGATAAATAAGTACTTTGAAGAGACGAATAACTAAGTAAGCTGATCTTTCTCTTCCCCTATATATTCTAGTCGTGTTACTCCGTACCTCTCCCAAAGGTTGAGCTGAATTACATCTTTCTCCTCATAAGTAAGTCGAGTAACTCGGTACCTCTCCCAAAGGTCGAGCTGAATTACATCTTTCTCCTGTTGAGGAAGAAGAAATCCATTTTTGAATAATGAAGGAGGCTTTAGACCTATTTCAGACTGAGAATCTGAGTCATCCTCTTTGAGACTGAAGTCCTATCTTTAGTCTAGTCAGACAGGGTTTTCCCTAAAATGAAAGTGAGAATCTTTCTCTCCTGTGGGTACCTATGCGTTCCTCCTCATACTTACCTTAAGGAAAATGTACCCTCAAAATGAACTAGGGTCGGGTACCTATAATTAAATAGTCAAGACTGGTAATGAAGTTGATTGAGAATGTTCTACCCATTCCCAGACAGGTCATTGGTAGTCTAAGATCCTATGCCATCTGATTCAGGGAAGGCCAAGTGGAACTAAAGCTCAGGATTCAGGTAAAATAAGGAAATGAGACGATCTTGTTAGTTCCTAATTTTGGACTCTTCTTTTGCGGGTTCATAGAATAAGAAATGAGAATGATTTAGAAGAGAGTTCATAATGAAAAATTGCTAATATAGAGACAGATTTTAGTTCCACTCTTCTCTTAGTTAGCATTGTGTTTTGAGAAAGCTCTGCCCAAAAGTCCTCATAGAGCTTAACTAATAGGGAAATTGTAGCCTAAGACCAAGTTAAAACAATGTGAAGGGACGAGAAGAAAAATGAAGTATAAACTATTGAAAATAGAAAGATTTCCTTTGTGTTCCATGTACCGAATGAACCATGGAGATCCAAAGCATTCAACACAAAAGAGATGTCCAAGATCAAAAGATGTTGAAGCTGCTACAATTGCTTCAGCTGGAGCTACTGTCGGCATTGGAAACGTCTTCATTTCTTTGATTCAGCTCGAAATCCCACTCTTAATTTGGGGCTAAATAATTATTTGTTTATGCCATTCTAGGCTTTGCTCTAACCAAATCTATTGCCTTTTTTGTCTTAATAATGACTTTTCTGATCTTATTCGTATTCTAATCTTTGGGATGGTAATAGGAGACCAGTTTCTATAGACCATAGAGATAAACCTGCTAAGGGTGTAGTTACATAGGATCCCGTGATGAGGGGTTTTATCTAGTCGTAGAGCTTTTTGATTGAAGAGACGGGATCGGGTTCCTTGCCTTGTGATGGTTCCTACGGGAAGGCCTCACTCATCAGGTAAAGGTAGTAGAGGGGATCGATGAGGGAATCTACTTCTAATGAGCCTGTGTCAGTGGTTGGACAATTGACATCATTAGTTGGGACAGTGGAAGTGGATGGGCAGCCCCAATATGTTGAATCCACTAAAGAAGCCTCGGTGGGGCAGCGCATTTTTACTATCTAAGGGCTCAAGTTAGGTTAGCAATTTAAAGCTACGATGGTCGGGGCATCTCACTCAATAACGGCAAGTCGTGTGTACTAGGTCCCTAAAGGCGCTTGGGGTAACCCTTCTAACATAACAATAGAAGTTCTCCACCCGAAGAAACGAGATCTACTGTGGTAAGATTTTTTTCTAGAGTTTCCACTAGTTATCCGGGTAAAATAGACATAAATTCATATTTGATGCCTTGATTTGAGTTTTGGAAGAATTCGAACCAAAATGAACTACTCCAGTATAATAGGGTGACGAGAAGCTAATTAGATTTACTTTGTGCCGTTAGGCATTTGCCTCGGCATATATCAATCTGATACGACTCGGTGTGGATGACAGGAAGTCCTATAAGTATAAGTCTTGGTTTAGTCCAGTAAGATATATAGGAGACTTTTCTCTCATATTCATACCTTTCTGTTGGACCCGAGCCACTATGACCAGGAGGAGAGCTCAAGTTAGTGGCAGGAGAAGGATATTTTAAAGGTAATGAAGAAGTGGCAGAAAAGATAAGTGGAGAACTACTTTTGTTTGGGATTTTACAGCTCCAGACTCCAAGTTCATATTAGGCCTTGTGCTTGTTCGCTCATCAAGGAGACTTACATGTACGTCTTTGACTTTATTTTGGCTGTCCTTTAGCTAGCCCATGGATCAAAGATTTTACTTGGACCACCCCCATGCTTCCACTTGGACAGTCGTTTTCTCCCATTGAAGCGTTTGCTAGCCTCTTGACCTGGCCTGGTCAGACCTGGTGGGAACTACAACATGAGCCAACACCTTTTCAAAATGAGAAAAAACAAAATTAGCTCACCTTCCACGAAGGAAGCTAATGGTGCTACTAACCTCACCCACACCTACTTTTCTTAAAGACCAATCATGGGTTCATTTATGTCTGGTATTAATGTAACGGGCAGGCAACGCTCACTACTTCATGCTTCAATTGCAACCTCTCCCCTCCCGGGGTTTAGGCGGATGTAGACAAAGATAATGAGCTACCAGCTGCACTCCGATCGAGCAAAATTGCACCTGCCTCTGCTCAGTTTTGACTGCCCTTCTATTTATATTTGATTTCAATCGAGTTGACATCATATGAATGACGTATATAAGATAGATCCATCTCCCTGACAAGACCAAAGATAGGGCCAGAGGATCTCTTTCAAGGACAGTATTCGTGGACAAATGAACGATTAAACCGCCTGCAGGATAGTAACAGGATGGATGCAACTATTACTAGTTGACAAATGACAGATAGAAAAGCGGAAAGTGGCTCTATTTAAAGGATGGGAAATGCAAAAGGTATCTATTTCAAAAAGGGAATCTATTCCTTTATAGTCGAAGGGGCTATCATCCTTTGAATTTGAAATGGGTCTCTCCCATATCTGTTTAACTGGCCTTTTGACTACAAAGAGATTGCCATACATCGAAACGGATTCTAGTTGTAATCCAAAGGCTAACTGAACTTAATGAACAAGCTAACAGATCGATTGAAGAGATCCTATGCCTGAACTCATGCACTCATAAACTGGCTTAGACCAGCTTGAACAGCTTACCCCTTATAACGCCCGAGAAAATTAGATTTTTATGAGAATTAAATTTTTATTTGATTATGTGGATTAAATGAATTTAATTGATTATTTATGTGAGTAATTTATTTAAAGGTTGTTCTATGACCTAGAATGTGCGGATGTGGTTCGAATTTTGGCTATATGGTAGAATTAAAGTGTTTAAATTTCTAAGACGAAAATAAAATTTTTCTGAGAAATTTCTGTAAAAACACTATTCATCAATTTCTGCTCAAGAATTATTTTCGAACTTCCAAGAAATATGTAACGATAGAATATCGAGGGAAGATGGATTATGTAATAATAATTCGTGTATGAAAAATGCAGTTTTTTGCCTGCGAACTTAATTTGAGAACGTTAGGAAAAGTACAAAGTTAATGAATTGAATGATGATATCGTATGATACGTAAGTATTGTACGAGGTAATGAATACAAGTATGGTACGAGGTATTATACGAGTATGTATGAATGATGATGGTATGTCGTATATGATGAATAAGTATATGAGTAAGAATACGAGATTAATATGTAGACAATACGTTATAAGGCTTTGAGCCAAGTGTAATGGACTTGTAGGATTGTGGAAAAAGTTGTAAAGTCCGATTGGAATTATGATAAAGCCTAATGCTTATTAATGTTAAGGCCCAAATGTTTGTTAAATGAAAGCCCAAAGTATAAGCTAATTAAACCTAAAGCCCAACTTAAGAACCGGATCCATGGATCGATCCAACGGGTAAAGATGACCCATGGGGCAACCCATATGGGCCCCATAACCACATGGGTGATCTTGGAGGGCAAGGAAAGGATAATATGTGTGGAGACCAAGTAATGAATGGTAAGGAGGTGGTTAAGGAGGTGATTAAGGAGGTGGAGTGGCTTTATAACTAAACTACACTAATCTTGTTTTTTCTATAAATAAGAGATGAGCTAGTTCATTATTTACTTGTTAGATTTCCACCAACAACTTAAGTGCTTATTTGTTAGAGAGAAAAAGTTAGAAAAGCTAGACTTTGTTAATTCAAGAAGCAAGAAGGAAGAACAAAGATTAACCAAGAGATCATCAAAGGTAATGATCCTAAACCATGATTCTCCCTCTCTTCAATTGTTAGAGAAGTGAGTAGTGGTAGAACTTTTATGCTAAGAAGTGATGAGAATGACTAATCAAAGGACTTAAGCCTTAATAAGCCATGAGTAAGCAATTCGTACTTATATAAGTTATGAACTAAGGAAGAACATGTAAGAACTTATCATATGTATAAGTTATTGAAACATGTAAGGTTAGGATGTTAGTATAATGGAATGAATCCATTTGAAATGGTTTAAAAAACTCAAGTAACGAAGTAATGGTGATATTCATGAGTTTAGACGATAATCGTCGAAATCATGAAATTCTCGGAATGGAAGTCAAATTTTGACATTGAGCTCGAAAAATGTTGGTTTTCGATGGAGTATAGTCTTATTTGGCATTCTATAGTTGCGAACTCAAAAATGACCAAATTCCAACTTAGAACAAAGAAACGAGCGTTGAACGTTCATGAACGTTTATCATTTTCATTAAAATGAACTAAAAGGTAAATTTTGAGTTAATGGATTTGAAAACTTAAATTTCTTGCATAAACACTTAGAGTATGTGATTTGTGAGCTAATGGCTTTTAAACAAGCAATTCCGGACTTAAAATGAATAATTTAGGAGTCCAGGAAGTTCATTAAACTAAGAAATCTATCATAATTGTCTGGTGTTGAGGTCTGGCACCGCAGCGCAAGCCAAAGCACATTAATTGGCACCGCAACGCCAAGCTTGTCCATTAGCCACTGAAGACTGACGCCGCAGCACGGCTGATGGAGAAGGAGATGGCGCCGCAGTGTTATGTCTAGGTCTTAGGTACTGGAGACTCACGCCATAGCGTAAGTCCAAGAAGAAAAGTTGGCGCTGCAGTTCCAGCACTACGTGAAACATAGAAAAGAATGTTTGTGAATGTAAAGAGAAAGTTGGTGAATTATATCCATACTAAACCTAAAGTAGCATTGATTAAGACATTATTAAACCTTAAGTAATACACTAAAGGTTGGAGATAACTTACTCGAACGTGAACGTAAGAACAAGGTAAAACATAACGACAAGCCGGAACCAATAATAAACAATCTAAGGAATGATTTGATTGAGAAGAAGGGTAAGATACATTAGAAACTATGCATGCTTGTTCATGACCTAATGTAATATGTTATGTTGTTATGTATTGTAGAGACTGTAAAGATCAAGAATTGTTGAATATTTATTTAAAGACGCTTAAAGGCAAGTTTTCCTAACGCTTGTCTAACCTTCGTGTTAGCTAGGTTTTTAGTGATTCATGTTATGAGATGCATGAATGGTTTTAAAGAAAGGGTCGATGCCAGTTTTAACTCGGCTTGACTAATCTTAAAAGATTGATGGATTTTTTTACTAGTCCTTCAATATAAAATTGATAACGGTATCCTACGCTAATTGTTTGGTACGGATTCAAGGTAAGACTGAGTATGAATAAACAAATGTATTTTACATCGATTATTCGATGAGCACGCGAGGTTACCAAAACTTAAACGTAAATACATTTAATGGGTGAGTGTTGATCAACATAGAGTACTATAGGCTGATCACCTAGAAGTGCTAGTAAGAAATATCGGACTTGCATTCTTAGTACCGGGTTGTCCTATTCATGAATAAAAACTAAAGAGAATGTTCATGGTCTATGGACCTACTAAGAATTTCTAAGCTACTATATGTACTTCGGAATTGTTTTATAAGATGAGAAGTGTTATTCAATGTTTCATAGTACTTCATAACTATTGTGCAGTTAATGAAGAATAATCATATGATTCTCGAAGTGGTAACTATATAATATATTGTTAGACTTGCTGAACTAGTTATGCTCACTTCTTTCTTGAATCATATGATTGCAACTAAGGTCGAGCGAACCGAGGGTTCTAGTAAAGATAACGGCAAGGCGAAGATGAATGATTAGTTTATTCTGTAATAGACTAGTATGTTTATATGAATTATATTATAACGAACAACGAATGTAACGGTTTCAGAACCTAGGAACGAGATTTATTATTATTAATGTAATAAGAATGTCGTTGATACACTTATTTTGATGTTGTTTCAATAGAATGAATGTACAATTATGAGTACCGTGTAGCACCATTTGTCGAGTTGGAAGATATCCGAATGTGGGGGCGTCACAGGTTGGTATCAAAGCATTAGGTTATAAAAATTAAGGGGGAAGAACCTTAGGCTAATAACCTCATTACGAAAGGAAAAGTCCGAAGGAAGTAAACTCGAGTCGAATGAGTTGAGTTAATAAGGTATTGAGGAAACTCAATACCAAAAGATTTAAAAGATGGAAATTAACCCTAAATAAATTAAATGTGATTTTTGCTTATATTATTGTATATTATGTACTAATTAACATTTTATATGTTATAGTAGATGTCGATCGATAGCTTGATGTATAGAGATATACACGTGGTGAATGAAGAGTCTGTACCTATGCCAGTGGCGGAGGTACCTTTAGTGATTCTAGAAGAGTCAGAGCCAGAGGAGTATTTTTCTAAGGAGAACTACTCCGAGGAAGATATAGATTTAGCATCATACCTTGATATGATGATCGATGTGGTGGAAGATATGGAGGTAACATTCGTTAATACGGTGGTACCTACACAAGAGTCAACACCTTCAGATGCAATGAGGGCATTGTATCTGGCAGTGCTTGACCAGAATGTGCAACTGCACACAGTTGTGCAGAACCAGATGAAGGAGATTAGTGATCTCCATGAAGCTAAGGTGTTTACAGAAGCAGATTTTGAGATTGAGCATGACAAGAAAGAGCTCATGAAGGATAAGGCGATGGATTGTAAAAATGAGGCCGATGAGCTTCGTAAGAAACTGGTTGAGTAAGACCAGAAGATAGCACAGATGTCTTACATCCATGAGAGTGCTCATGAGGATTTCAAGCTGAAAATTGCTTGTTATTCCATTGAGTCGGGGCAAACTCGACATACTATTAATCGTGATATTATTTTGATTCTAGCGAATCAGAAACATGAGAATGTGGTGAGGCAGTATTAGTAGATCGGTAGATCTTTTTGTATATGTGTAGTGACATAAAACCCTCTTTTGTATAATTAAAGGGTAGTCTTTTTATAAATCCTAATTTTTGTGGAAATCAATCATGGGATAGTAATGTAATAGCTCTTGGCTATGGAAGTAAATTATAAATAGTTTCAGCTATGAAGAAGCATATTAATATAATGAAGTTTTCATTTAATATGCTTTGTTATGGTATGAGTTTTTGTTTGGCGAATAATAACTAAGTAAGTAAATAGATAATAATAAAATTTTATTTATTTAATCAGAAACTGTCGCCAAGGAGAAGACAACGTAATCAAGAGGCTAATTCACATAACGATAACTAGGGGGTGTCAAAACAACCCTATGCAAGAGTTCGTTAATTTTTTAACATCTGCATGTAATCAAATCGGGGGTAGAGCACCCGTAGTCCCTAGGGTAGCAAGAATGATTACCTTTAAAGAATTTAAAAGCGTAGGTCCGCCGGAGTTCAAAGGAACTACGGACCAAATTAAGTCCCAGACATGGGTAAAGGAAATAGAGAAGGTGTTTGTTATTACAAATATAGGGGAGGCGCAAAAGACTTCTTTTGCGGCCTATATGATGAAGGGATAAGCCAATGGGAGGCTCACCAGGGTGGGCCTAGAACAGATGCGGTAATGTTGGAACAATTCAAGAAGGTTTTCTTCGAGAATTATTTCCCTATAAGCATGCAAGGGATGATGGAGATTAAATTCTTAGAACTTAAGCAAGTGGACATGATAGTTCCCCAGTATGCAGCCAAATTCGATGAATTAGCAAGGTTTTCTCCACATCAAGTGGACACTAAAGAGAGGAAGGCCCGTAGGTTTTAGCAAGGCCTGAAACCCTGGCTCTATAGTAGGATTTCTGTGTTCTAGAGTGCTTCCTATGGGACCATTCTGGAAAAGGCGATTATAGCAGAAGGTGGTAGTGAGGTGTTGACCCAATACAACAAAGAGAGAAAGAATAAGAGCAAGGGAGAGGGAGGAACCAAGGCAGATAGTGCCAGTGGTATTGGCAGTAAGCCAAAAAGGAAGAATTTTAACTCCGAAAATACTGGAGTGGGACAAGGGGATCCTAAGCATAGGATCGAAGCATATAAGACATGTGGAAGGACTCATTTGGGAGTTTTTCTAAAGGGGAAATCGGTTTGTTATAACTGTGGACAGGAGGGTCATATATCACCCAATTGTCCTAATCCTAGGAAAAACCATGGTTGTTTTGTTTGTGGGTCGATGGACCACATGGCAAGAAATTGCCCAAAGAAGGGGTCCGAGGAAAGTAAGGGTGCTAGTAGTGGTAAGTTAGCCATTACTGGACCACCATCATTGGGTAGACCTACGGTCCGTACTTTTAATATGACGGTCCAAGATGCGGTTGCATCGGCGGATGTAGTAACAGGTATCATTCCAGTGAATAAAATGTATGCTTATTTACTGTTGATTGGAGTGCTACTTGTTCTTTTGTAGCATGTGAATTTGCTAAGTGATTAGGTTCATTCCCGAAAAGATTATAAATACCTTTAAATGTTAACGTAGAGAAGGAGAAAATAACTCCAGTTGAATATATTCATGGGAATTATTTCATGGACAATAGAGATAAGCAATTATCAGCAGATAAGTACCGATAAGGTTGAAAGAATTTGAAGTAATTCTTGGTATGAATGGGTTGATTAACCATAAAAATTTTATAAATTATCATAGGAAAAGTGTGAATCTTTGGTTTTCTAAGAAAACCCAAGGTAGTGTTCTACGGTAATAAATCACCGGGACGCTCTTGTTGTCTAACCATGACGTAAGCTAGGAGGATGTTGAGAAAGAGCTGTATAGAATACATGTGCCAAGTTGTGGACACCCAGAGAGTAGGAACACTAATATTATCAGGATGGATCATTACATTTGTGTATCGACCATCGTGAGTCGAGTAAGTTAACAATTAAGAATAAATACCCATTACCCAGAATCGATGATCTATTTGATCAGTTGAAAGGGGCAAAGTATTTTTTTTTAAGATAGAGTTGTGTACGGGGTATTGTCAGTTGAAAGTAAGGAAGAAGGATGTACCTAAGACGACGTTCAGAACTCGTTATGGTTATTACGAGTTTCTGGTTATGTCATTTGGGTTGACTTATGTACTAATGTTAGACTTTCCGTAAGGGGCACCGAGCAAGTCGGTGGTAAGCTGATAGGTACTCTTGTGAAGCGCTATGGTTGAAAGTACCATTAGTGTCACAGAGTCTTCAAATAATATTTGAGCGAGTGTGTCGTAATGACCATTGGTGATATTCTATTCTATTCTAAGATGCCAGAAGATCACGTTGAACATTTGAAGATAGTGTGGGAAACACTACGGAGGGAGTAGTTGGATACAGAATTCACTAAGTGTGAATTTTAGCTTAAAAGATATACAGATTTTAGGACATGTTATTGATAAGTATGTTGGAAATGAGAAGTGAGAAAAAGAGTTTTCAGGAACTAAAAAGGAAGGTTAAGTGAGGCACATGTATTATCTTTACAAGATGATACAGAGAACTTTGTAATTTATAGCGATGGTTCGCATAGAGGACAAGGGTGCATGGTCATGTAGCATGGCAAGGTCATTGTGTATGCATCACGCCAGTTAAAGGATTATGAGAAGGTTTATCCTACTTATGATCTAGAATTGGCAGCTGTAGTTTTTGAATTAAAAATCTGAAGATAGTATTTATATTGGGAGAAGTGTGAGATAAACACGGACTATATGAGTCTGAAATATAACTTCACACAGAAGGAGTTGAATATGAGGTAGAGAATGTGATTAGAATTGATAAAGGATCACGACTGTGATATCTTATATCATACAGGGAAGGTAAACATAGTAGCTGATGCGTTAAGTATGAAGGGTAGGGAAAAGTTATTGATGTTAACGACTCAGAATGAGTTAGTAATGGAGATGGCGAGAACGGAGTTAGAAGTCAAATTACAGAATAAGGCGGTAGAAATGTTATTCACAATGTAGATTCAATCCACGAAAATGGAACGACTTAAGGAAGTACAACTAGGTAACAAGGAGTGAACGCGAATGAAAAAGAGGATGAAGGAGGAAGAGAAGACCAAGTATAATCTTGTTTTGAAGGAGGAATTTGAGTTCCAAATAATTCTAAAGTTAAAAGAAAAATGGTGAGTGAGGCTGTAGTTCGAGATGTTCGATACATCCAGGTAGTACTGAGATGTATTAAGACCTTCGAGGGATCTTTGGTTGGCCCAATATGAAAAGAGAGATAGCGTAATGTGTTAGTAAGTGCTTAACTTCCAATTCAGATTAATGATAGGAAAGAACAAGTCTTGAGAAATAAGATATTACCTGTGGTGAAGGCGAGTTGGAGGAACCACAATACCGAAGAAGCAACGTGGGAACTCAAGATTAAAATGATGGAAAATTTTTCCTCATTTGATTATGTATTGTAGCGAGATTCTGGGGACAAAATCCGTATAAGGGGGGAAGAATGCAACGCCCGAGATAATCAGATTTTTATTAGAATTAAATTTTTGTTTGATTATGTGGATTAAATGAATTTAATTGATTATTTATGTGAGTAAGATATTTGAAGGTCATTCTATGATCTAGAATGTGTGGATGTGGTTAGGATTCTGGCTATGTGGTAGAATTAAAGTGTTTAAATTTCCAAGACGAAAATAAAAGTTTTTCAAAAAATTTCTGTAAAAACACTATTCATTTTCTGCTCTAGAATTATTTTTGAACTTCCGAGAAATACGTAACGATAGAATATTGAGGGAAGATGGATTATATAATAATAATTTGCGTATGGAAAACGCATTTTTTTGCATGCAGACTTAGTTTGAGAACGTTGGGAAAAGTAAAAAGTTAATGAATTAAATAATGATATCGTATGATACGTAAGTATTGTACGAGGTAATGAATATGAGTATGATACGAGGTATTATATGAGTATGTATGAATGATGGTATGTCGTATATGATGAATAAGTATACGAGTTAGAATACGAGATTAATACATAAGACAATACGTTATAAGGCTTTAAGCCAAGTGTAATGGACTTGTAGGATTGTGGGGGAAGTTGTAAAGTCCTATTGGAATTATGATAAAGCCCAATCCTTATTAATGTTAAGGCTCAAATATTTGTTTAATGCAAGCCCAAAGTATAAGTTAAGCTAATTAAACCTAAAGCCCAACTTAAGAACCAAATCCGTGGATCGATCCAATGGGTAAAGATGACCCATAGGGAAACCCATATGGGCCCCATGATCACATGGGTGATCTTGGAGGGCAAGAAAAGGATAAGATGTGTGGAGACCAAGTAATGAATAGTAAAGAGGTGGTTAAGGAGGTAGAGTGACTTTATAACCAAACTACCCTAATCTTGTTTTTTCTATAAATAAGAGATGAGCTATTTCATTATTTACTTATTAGATTTCTACCAACAACTTAAATGCTTATTTGTTAGGGAGAAAAAGTTAGAAAAGCTAGACTTTGTTAATTCAAGAAGCAAGAAGGAAGAACAAAGATTAACCAAGAGATCATCAAAGGTAATGATCCTAAACCATGATTCTCCCTCTCTTCAATTGTTAGATAAGTGAGTAGTGGTAGAACTTATATGCTAAGAAGTGATGAGAATGACTAATCAAAGGATTTAAGCCTTAATAAGCCATGAGTAAGCAATTCGTACTTATATAAGTTATGAACTAAGGAAGAACATGTAAGAACTTATCATGTGTATAAGTTATTGAAATATATATGGTTAGGATGTTAGTATTATGGAATGAATCCATTTGAAATGGTTTAAAAATCTCAAGTAACGAAGTAATGGCGAAATTCATGAGTTTAGTTGATAATCGTCGAAATCGTGAATTTCTCGGAATGGAAGTCAAATTTTGACATTGAGCTCAGAAATGTTGGTTTTCAATGGAGTATAGTCTCATTTTGCATTCTAGAGTTGCGGACTCAAAAATGACCAAATTTCGACTTAGAACAAAGAAACAAGCGTTGAACGTTAACGAACGTTTATCGTTTTCGTTAAAATGAACTAAAAGGTGAATTTTGAGTTAACGGAATCAAAAACTTTAAATTCTTGCATGAACACTTAAAGTATGTGATTTGTGAGCTAATGGATTTTGAACAAGCCAATTCGAATTTAAATGAACAATTTAAGAGTCCAGGAAGTTCATTAAACTAAGAAATCTGTCATAGTTGTCTGGTGCTGAGGTCTGGCGCCACATCGCAAAGCTTGTCCATTAGCCACTGAAGAGTGGTGCCGCAGCGCGACTGATAGAGAAGGAGATGGCGACACAGCACCATATCTGGGTCTTAGGTACTGGAGACTCATGTCGCAGCGCGAGTCCAAGAAGAAAAGCTTGCGCCGCAGCGCCAGCACTAAGTGAAACATAGAGAAGAATGATTGTGAATGTAAAGAGAAAGCTGGTGAATTATATTCATACTGAACCTAAAGTAGCATTGATTAAGAGATTATTAAACCTTAAATAATACACTAAAGGTTAGACATAACTTACTCGAACGTGAACGTAAGAACAAGGTAAAATATAACGACAAGTCAGAACCAATGATAAACAATCTAAGGAATGATTAGATTGAGAAGAAGGGTAAGATACATTAGGAACTATGCATGCTTATTCTTGACCTAATGTAATATGTTATGTGGTTATGTATTGTAGAGACTGTAAAGATTAAGAATTGTTGAACATTTATTTGAAGACGCTTAAAGGCAAGTTTTCCTAACGTTTGTCTAACCTTCGTGTTAGCCAGGTTTTCAGTGATTCATGTTATGAGATGCATGAATGGTTTTAAAGAAAGGGTCGATGCCAATTTTAACTCGGCTAGACTAATCTTAAAAGATTGATGGATTTGTTTACCAGTCCTTCAATATAAAATTGATAACACTATCCTACGTCAATTGTTTGGTACGGATTCAAGGTAAGACTGAGTATAAATAAACAAATGTATTTTACATCGATTATTCGATGAACACATGAGGTTGCCAAAACTTAAACGTAAATACGTTTAACGGGTGAGTGTTTATCAACATAGAGTACTATAGGTTGATCACATAGAAGTGCTAGTAAGAAATATCAGACTTGCGGTCTTAGTACCGGGTTGTCCTATTCATGAATAAAAACTAACGAGAATATTCATAGTCTATGGACCTACTAAGAATTTCTATGCTATTATATGTACTTCAGAATTGTTTTATGAGATGAGAAGTGTTATTCAATGTTTCATAGTACTTCATAACTATTGTTCAGTTAATGAAGAATAATCATATGATTCTCAAAGTGGTATCTATATAATATATTGTTAGACTTGCTGAGCTAGTTATGCTCACTTCTTGCTTGAATCATATGATTACAGCTAAGGTTGAGCGAACCGAGGGTTCTAGTAAAGATAAAGGCAAGGTAAAGATGAATGATTAGTTTATTCTATAATAGACTAGTATGTTTATAAGAATTATATTATGACAAACAAAGAATGTAACGGTTTCAGAACCTGGGAACGGGATTTATTATTATTAATGTAATAAAAATGTCTTTGATACACATATTTTGATGTTATTTCAATAGAATGAATGTACAGTTATGAGTACCGTGTAGCACCATCTATCAGGTTGGAAGATACCTGGATTTGGGGGCGTCACACCCCTACTACACTATACGATCCATTCACATTCCTTATTTCCCTTAATTGAATGATCATTATTTGTGAGAGTCTTAATTCATTCTTCCCTTAACAATTTGAGCTTTCCCATTCTCAGTATAGAAGCCTAAAAAGTAAAGTATGGGCCTAAGACTCTACTTTGGTTTTGTATATCCACCGCTTCTGAAGCAAGAACTAGAGGCAATGAGGCCTATCTTCTCGTTCTTCTCTCGAGTATTCAGGGAAAGTCGGATCCCGTAAGCGAAAGGGGCTTGTCCTCACTTTAGGATAAATAGCAACCTTCGAGAGCTCGATTTTCAATTCACTTTTTTAAATAAAAAACTAACTCGCATGGGGGGAATTCCTCCCAGACAGGATGAGGAACACAATGGACTTGTACTCCCATTAATAAAGAAAAAACCAAAGGCAAATAGTTCATGCGAATTTAGTCAGAAAAGAGAGATCTGGAGAAAGGCAGCGGTGTCCGAATGCATAACTTATGGGATCATCTTTACTCACGATTTCACAGTCGAAAAGGTAATCTCATAATCCAGCTATCCCCTTATCCCCTAGGAGAGAGAACCACTAAATCAAAGTTGCTTAGGCAAAATTCCCCAAAGAAAGAAAAGGAAACCCCGGTAAACCCGACTACAAGCAAAGCTGGAAAGAAAGAAAAGGATAAAGAGGGCACTAGCCTTACTATAGAAGGGAATCCAAGACTTCGTAGCTCAGGTAGAGGCGAGCAGACCATTTTCATACAATAGAAAAGATTTTTTTTCTCTAGCATAATGGGCCGGTACTCTATAGATATAAATATAGTAGATTATTTCCCTTAGAGATGGAGCCATTATTCTATATGTACCATTACTTGGTTCCTAATCTCTGAGCGGGATTGCATACTCGCAGACACATATAATTATTTAGAGCATTCATCCCACAGAACTGAACTTCCACAAGCACCAATCCTTTTCCACCAAACTTCTTCTTAATAACCTGCCCTTGTTGGCGTTCAACAATTGTAGGGCTCCCATCCAAGGTTCCTCTTCCTCGGTAGGGGTTTCCTGAAGTGCATTCAATGCTTACTTTTGTGGGAAGTTCACTACTCGATGCAGTCCATTACACAAAAAGCATCCTGATTTGGGGGACTTGTTAGACGTATTGGAGCCCTTAGCATGGGAGTCCCTCCCATGCAACTTCTTATTAGTCGAATTATTGGCCCCCCTCTGAGGTTTAGCAAGGGTTTTCGAATTGTTTGAAGGCAGCTTTTGGGTCATATCACGCGAAATCAGTTAAGCGCTCGGTCGTTGCTATAGCTATAGCGAGGTCTTTCACACCCCTCCTGTCTAATTCAGTTTGAGTCCAAGGCTTGAGACCCTCTATAAATTGAAAGAGCTTGTCTTTCACCAACATGTCCAGGATGTACAACTTCAATAACTGAGACTTTTTCCACCCGTGATCATATTCCCATGGGTAAGTCCTTAGGGAATTGCATATCGGATAGCTGGATGAAAAAGAGTGGGGTCGAGGACTTATAAATATGGGTATCTCTGCCATTAGCGGGATTAGAAAGAACTGTTTTTCCCTTTCTTGAATATCGAATTGGATCACCACACGACTGAACTCCTACATGAGGGATCAACTGCTTACCAGGCATTTCTTTCTACTAACATACCCCCGTCTGAGAGAAAGGCACGATTTTTCTCTTACTAAAAGAAAGGTTTAAGAATTTCTTAATAAAGGACAAAAGAGAGGACCACTTAAAAGGGAGATTAGCTCATATTCATATTGGAAAGGGTGGAACTTAGCCCATTCCTACTTGTTGATCCCTTTTTTCCCTTATCCTACTCAAAGAATTCCTTATTCAACTACCATTATAAAAAGGAAATAAAGCTACCATCGGATGGGGGGTAAACAAACTAAAGATTCCTTAATTCCATCATTGGATTAGCTTGCATTACCAAAGTTTAGAGGAAATGGCGTAGATCCCAGTTGAGAGACTAAATGTGGATACTTTTTTTAAGAATGAAAAAGGAAAATAATGAATTCGTACCACTTTTGGATAATGAAATCACAAAATGCGGCTCAAAAAGACACTCCAGCCTAACAATACTTTCCTTACCCATTGTGCTCTGTCTGAGATAAGGAGAAAGAGGTTAGACGAAAGACCTCTAATCTACCAATAAATCTAGCTAGCGTCCTATGACTTTTGTTCCAAAGGTGAAAAGAAGTATTTACATCTCCTGCAAATAGAGGTTTAAAGCTCTCTTGGTAGCCTCTACACGTTCACTCTTTTCAATCATAAGGGCTTTACCCACTCAACCATCAGAAGATAGCATTTCCCATCATGTCATTGGCTCAGCTAACCACTAAGTCGCTCATGCACAAATTATTACTAAAAGGAGAATCAATGGAGATGAATCTATCTTTGTCAATCACAAAGCCAAGATTATAACTACCAATGATTTTCTTTTCTATTTCTACTGTCTAGTCTAACCAATTATCGAGGTATAATGGCCTTTGGTTTCCTCCTCTTCCTTGCCACTCTCTCTTTCTTATATCTACTATTTATTGCGGATGAGCCTGAAGCGAACCATACCAGACCTCTCGAATGAACTTTCTAGTCGGGTGAAATCACAGATTCTAGCTCCATTCCTTTATCGTTATACTTAGCTTCTACAACTCTTACTCATTCTATTGTCGCTTCTTACTTTCACTCCGATTGCTGACAGAACCATCTCTTTAGTCGACAATGCCTTTCCTGAACATCCGGATTGGGATGAATCATTTACTCCTATAGTCTTAATAAGAGGAGGTAGAGTTACAGATTAGCTGTAATACCCGAGAATTTCCACGTCTTAATAAATAAATATTAATGGAAATGAATACTTATTTGAGTATAAATGATTTTTGTATTACGAGATAATTTAACTCAATTATATTAAATAATTGAATAATGGAAGAATTGTGGAGTTTCTAATGAACTCGTTGAAAGCCTTGTGTGGCACGGTGATGCTAATTATTAATAGTAATAATAATTAACGAAGTAATTATCAAGTGAACAATTAAGTAATATTAATTGTTAATTTCTATTATAAAATATTAATTAATTGTACATGGTGATTAATTAATAATATGTGATTATTATTGTTAGCCACGTATCTGTGAAAATAATAAAATAATTAATTGTTGTAGAGATCCACAATTACATTAATCAATATTGGTATTAATTAATCAAGAAGGTAATTAGATTAATTATTTGACAAATAAGTAAGTTGTTAATATAATAATATTATATTAGCGGTTAGAAGTCAAGTGTGCAATACTTAAAAATATGAAATATGTGGAATACAACTCTATTATATAGTGTAGTGTGACACTCATGTAACTATACTATATATAGCAACACAATATTAAGTTTTATTAAACTATATTATGAAGCAATGTGAATGAACATATTGGAACTATATGTTATAAATAAATTATGAAATGTGTATGTGACAATATGTATGGGTGGGAACCTTAAAAGATGTACTCTGTCAAAGAATTTCAAACTATTCAAATAAGTGAGTATACCTGGAATACTAAAGTTTTAAGGAGATATTAAATTACTAGTGGTTAATAAAGGGGAGTCCATACATGTTATAAATAATAAATAGCCTGGACTAATGTACATGGATTATATGATGTGAGTATAAAATTATCTTTACATTTCTAATATGGTAACAATTGTACCTTAAAATTTTATTATGGGAATTAAAGGAACCAAACTAAGCATTTTAATCACCTTGCTGGGATTTAAAACCCGTGTCCCAAAATCAGTGACCTTCATAGTATATAAACAATAGCCTACTTCTTCATTGCGTAAACTCCAGCAAAACCAAAAGGCTACAAATTCATGGTTATGATGGCTATGAGTTTGGGCAGTTGGCCAACTCTTCTTCATCCCACATTTCTTCTCAATTTATGTTGGATCAAACCATGGTGTAATGCCATGAACTAGGCACTCAATTCTCTATAAATAACACCATCTCCTTCTCCATTTTTTGTTGCTTAAAACTTGTCTGAGAGGTGTAATAGGGAGTGTGAGCTGCTGAGAAATTGAAGAAGCATAATTAGTGTATTGAGGAGTAGCCATCTAAGCTTCAAGAGGTAGCATTTCTATTTTCATGTTCTTAACTTTGAAGTTGGTCAAATTCTCGCAATTGTATGAATTCTCTGTTAATTGATGTAGAATAGCATGCTATTGTGTTATCTGAGTTAGTACACATGTTTTGGAACATGGTAGTTGGTCTGTGTGAGATCCCAAATTTTATGAAATAAAAATATTCAATTTTTCTATTTAGTAAATAGTTAAATTGATAAAAGTTTAAAGTTAAGGGTGATATATATAAAAATTTGAAAATACGCAAGTGGTAATAAAATACTCATTTCTGTTGGGGAATATTCGTTTGGTCGTGGAATATTCTTGTTGTTGTCGGGAATATTAAATGCGGCAAGGTAAACCATTTGTGGGCCCCATAATGAATAACTATTGGATAAAGAAAGCGACAAGTTTGAGTTTTTATAAATAACGACATAGTTATTACAGATTAACACTTGTTGGAATACGGTGGTTAAAATACGATGAATACTGGCGTGGTTGCACAAGATTACTACGGTATTGCACAATATTTTGAATTATTGATTCTTACGTATGAAGGCACTACTCAATAATTATTACGATTAATTCTTATTCAATATTTTATTTTATTGATTCAATAATTGCTCCGTTGATATTTTTACATTATTGTTGTTTCAATAATTGTCAATGCACAGTATTTCCCATCAATAATTCATATTATTTGAATAATATTATTAGATAGCATTATTGGCAATGTCTAGAAAATTTTGTCAAGGAGAGGTTTGGTCACCTAATTGCGCGCCAGTAAGGAAAAATTCTTATCGGAAAGCCCCCTCTTTCCTGGGAACGGCCTAGTTGTCATTATTGTGATTCTGTAATATTATTTGTGAATAATTAATTATTGATTTATATGATAAAGAAATATTTATTTATGTGGACATAAATGATGGATAGGAAAATATTTATTTTATGTGGTTATAAATGAAGGAATTAATGTTGAGGTGTTTTATCAGTATTTTGTCAGATTGGAGGTATTAAAAAATCAAATCGGTGTTTTTAAAGCTCTATTGCGTGAGTTATAATTTTAATCTGACCGTTGGATCGTTTTGATTTTTGGATATGTTATACATATATAAGTTGAGTATATATCCACAAATTTTGAACCGTTAAAAATTAACGTATGATTTGTTATGAAATTTAAAAGATGTTAAAAATCATCCGTTTGTGAATTTTGGATATTTTCTGTCTGGAATTTGGAAAAATGTAAAGCTACAAAGTTGTAGAGAATTCGATTTCGTGTGGAATGGACATAAAATTAGTATTTTATGATAAAAGGGCTGTTTATTATGAATTACTGAAGTTTTGGAAAATAAAAATGATTTTTATAAAAATTGGGTGGGACCCACTTTTGGTTGGTGTTGAATACATGTGTTGAATTGAGTTTCAATTGTTGGAAATTGTGATTTTCAAATCTAGCATGCGTAGAAAAATAAATATATTATTTTATTAATTTAGTCTCCTTTGGCGTTCTAGCATTTTCCTATAAATAGGTGCTTAGGTTAGAATTGAAAATCATACCAGAAACATAAGTTTTCTCTCTCTATCTTATCGAGAGTATTTTTGTGAGTATTTAGATATTTTGAGAGTTGCTATTCAGTACAAGTTTCTATCGGCTTTACATCCGATTTTCCAGTCAGAAGTACTGCTCTTTTGAGGTAAAGGATTTGTAAGGGTTATTATGTTTTTCTTGTTTCGTAATTTTTCCGACCTTCAAAAATTCTGAAAAAATTTAAAATGATAATTTGATTAGTTTTCTAGATTGTGTCCAAAAATGGTGATTTTTGGATGTATAGATTAAGAGTTATGAATTCTATGGGAAAAAACTATTTTAAAAGTAAACCCTTATAACTCCTTATGGTTAACTCCAAATTGGTGAAATTTTTATTGGGAGTACATGTATATAATAGAAGTATACTCTGTAAATTTCGGAATTTTTGGACAAAAGTACAGTTTATGATAAATGTCTAAATATTCGGTAGTTTTGGCCATATGAAAAATTGTAAATGAATTTTAAAAATTCCGAGAAAAATAAATGTTCAATATGGGACTATATTCTGCTAAATCCTAGAAAAGAAAATTTTCTGAGATTGATTTGGTATTTTTCATGAAAATGGACTAGTTATGAATAAATGAATTAAATATGTTATATGAAGTAAGAAAATTAGAAAATAGGATTTTATTGCTTGAGAATCCTATATAAGGTATATGTATATTTTTGATAAGAGTTTTGGTTATTGGTGATGAAATTTTATGAGTTTGGCATTTTAGGATGATTAAATGCATTAATTAGTAAAGTGTAAATAATTAAAATAAATTGTTTATAAGTTTAAAGAAATGATTAAAATATTATTATAATATTAATGATATTAGATTATGAGATTATTAAGTGATTAATAACATTTGGATATTCTTGAACTCTGGATAAATTATATTATAAATGTTTAATATTTATCCTTTATCTCATTTAATTAAATTTTTATATCATTGTTATCATCTTCATGCTTATATTTTGTTGAAAATCATCTTTGGCCGTAGTGCATAGATGGACTTGGTATGATTATGACCAGGGATTTTTCGGTATAATCATGACCGTAATGTTACAAATGATGTGGTAAAAGTCTTCATTGGCCCGTAGTGCATTGATGGACAATTTTTGGTATGATCACAACCATGGGTTCTCTTCGACCAAGGGTGCACAGATGAATTGTTTTATGGCGTGATCATGACCGTTGATCAAAACACGAATATCCTTGGCCCGTAGTGCATGCATAAATCGTGGTCGTGATACTAATGAATATCCTTGGCTTGTAGTGCAGGGATGATTCGATGATGTGTATTAATTATTGAGTTGAGTCTCAACGATGAAATATTAATTCATCGATGTGATAATAATGAATATCCTTGGCCCGTAGTGCATGGATAATTCATGGATGTGATACTAATGAATATCCTTGGCCGTAGTGCATGGATAATTCGGTGATGTGAATTATTTATTAAGCTGAGTCTCAGCATTATTGGTTTTACAGTTGTATATCTTTGGCCTGTTGTGCAAAGATGGACTATTGGTTATTGGTTTTATAGTTGTATATCTTTGACCTGTAGTGAAAAGATGGACTGTTGGTTTACTTGATTATAAATATGAATTGTGATTTAATTATAATCTGTGGTGGTTCAGGTGACGACAGGTGATGAGAGTTCTCTTTGTCTTGAGTATAACAAAGAACTGTTGATGAGTATTACAGGAATGAAGTATTAACGATGGACTTTTAATCTAGAGGAGATAGTTGACAATATGTTCTACTTGACTCTTCTAATGGATTGTCTATTCCGCTGCAGTTGTTGATCTAAAACTTGTTGTCTATTATATTCTATCAGTTGTTATACTGTTGAAGACTAACGATAATTTGTTCTGCATTATCTTAGTCATAATATTTCAAACTGGGCTAGTTGAGCTCACCCTTTTACTTCACCACCCCTTTCGGGTAATAAAAGGGTAACTGGGACTAGCAGAGAGAACATGGGTATAAAGCGGTGATACAAATTAGTCACAAGCCTAATCAAATTATGAAATGGTGTGGCATAATAATCGTACTGAGAACTTAAAATGTGTGTGACATGTTTTATACATCACTTGATATTTAATTTTGGTGAACTATATTAGGGTTAGGCGAATCAAAATTTGGAAACGTCAAAGGTGCACTCCATTAGAATGAGGAGAACAGAAATCTTCTCGTGTTCCTTCGGGGACTTGATATATTTGCTGTTGTACTTTATATGGCATTGTAATAATTTAAATATGAATATTGTCATATTATATACGTAACAATATATGTATTGAAACTCACAGTATATATGAGAATTTTTGAGTTTGAATACTATCTAGAAGATAATATTTGTATTAAAACTCACAGCTCATGTTGTATATTTAAGTTTGTATTTGAATTTTGTACCATGTATCTGGCAACTCAAGATGGGTGATGTATACCTATTTTAGGGGCATCACAGTTGGTATCAAAGTTTAGGGATATGATCTATGGCTGAGATGTGAGACAATAACTAGGAAGGGAGAGACGGGGAATTCTTTCGCTAGTATGACCTACCTAAGTTTATTTGGTATTTAATTGGTCGGTCAGAGTATAGGGATAATATGTGGCATGTCAATTAACTCTTATTTTGAAACTATATTCTAAAATGATATCTAAAATATAGGAGATGAGCAATGGGAAAATCATGATAGAAAGGAAATAACTGAGAAGGTAAAAATCTGAAAAGAAAGCAAAGGTAGTCTAATCTCTTCGATATATCAGGTACGTACGCAAATTTCGAGGGCGAAATTTCATAAGGAGGGGAGAATGTGAGATCCCGAATTTTATGAAATAAAAATATTCAATTTTTCTATTTAGTAAATAGTTAAATTGATAAAAGTTTAAAGTTAAGGGTGATATATATAAAATTCTCAAAATACGCAAGTGGTTATAAAATACTCATTTCTATTGGGGAATATTCGTTTGGTCGTGGAATATTCGTACGACGGCGCAACCATTTGTGGGCCTCATAACAGAATAATTGTCGGATGAAGAAAATTACAATTTTAAGTTTTTATAAATAATAAAATAGAAGTTATTACCAATTATCTTGTTGGAATACCGGTGGTTAAAATACGATGAATACGCGTGGTTGCATACAAGAGCAATACGGTATTGCACAATATTTTTGAATTATTGATTCTTACGTATGAAGGCACTACTCAATAATTATTACAGTAATTACTGTTCAATATTTTATTTTATTGATTCAATAATTGCTGCGTTGATATTTTATATTATTTTTGCTTCAATAATTGTCATTGCACAGTATTTCCCATCAATAATTCATATTATTTGAATAATATTATTAGATAACATTATTGGTAATGTCTAGAAAGTTATGTCAAGGAGATGTTTGGTCACCTAATTGCGCGCCAGTAGGGAGAAATCCTTATCAGAAAGCCCCCTCTTTCCTGGGAACGGCCTAGTTGTTATTATTGTGATTCTATAATATTATTTGTGAATAATTAATTATTGATTTATATGATAAAGAAATATTTATTTTATGTGGACATAAATGATGGATAGGAAAATATTTATTTTATGTAGTTATAAATGAAGGAATTAATGTTGAGGTGTTTTATCAGTATTTTGTCGGATTGAAGGTATTAAAAATCAAATCTGTGTTCTTAAAGCACTATTGCTTGAGTTATAATTTTAATCCTACCGTTGGATCGTTGTGATTTTTGGATATGTTATACATATATAAGTTGAGTATATGTCCACAAATTTTGAAACGTTAAAAATTAACGAATGATTTGTTATGAATTTTAAAAGATGTTAAAAATCATTCGTTTGTGGATTTCAGATATTTTCTGCCTGGAATTTGAAAAAACGTAAAGCTACAAAGTTGTAGAGAATTCGATTTCGTGTGGAATAGACATAAAATTCGTATTTTTCTGATAAAAGGGCTATTTATTATGAAATTTGAAGTTTTAGGAAAATAAAATAATTTTTATTAAAATTGGGTGGGACCCACTTTTGGTTGGTGTTGAATACATGTGCTGAATTGAGTTTCAATTGTAGGGGATTGCTTGATTTTCAAATCTAGCATGCGTAGAAAAATAAATATATTATTTTATTAATTTAGTCTCCTTTATGTTTCAGCATTTTCCTATAAATAGGTGCTTAGGTTAGAATTGAAAATCATACCGTAAACATAAGTTTTCTCTCTATATTATCGAGAGTATTTTTGTGAGTATTTAGATACTTGAGAGTTGCTATTCACTACAAGTTTCCTTGACTTTACATCCGATATTCTAGTCAAAAATCTTTGCTCTTTTGAGGTAAGGGATTGTAAGGGTTATTATGTTTTTCATGTTTAAGTAATTTTTTCGACCTTCAAAAATTTCGGAAAAATTAAAATGATAATTTGATGAGTTTTCTAGATTGTGTCCAAAAATGGTGATTTTTGGATGTATAAATTAAGAGTTATGAATTTTATGGGAAAAGACTATTTTAAAAGTAAACCCTTATAACTCCTTGTGGTTAACTCCAAAATGGGTGAAATTTTTATTGGGAGTACATGTATATAACAGAAGTATACTCTGTAAATTTCAGAATTTTTGGACAAAAGTATAGTTTATGATAAATGTCTAAATATTCGATAGTTTTGGCAATATGAAAAAATAGTAAATGAATTTTAAAAATTTCGAGAAAAATGTATGTTCAATATGGGACTATATTCTGCTAAATCCCAGAAAAGAAAATTTTTTGAGACTGATTTGGTATTTTTCATGAAAATGGACTATTTATGAATAAATGAATTAAATATGTTATGTGAAGTAAGAAAATTAGAAAATAGGATTTTATGGCTTGAGAATCCTATATAAGGTATATGTAGATTTTTGATGAGAGTTTTGGTTATTGGTGATGAAATTTTATGAGTTTGGCATTAGGATGATTAAATGCATTAATTAATAAAGTGTAAATAATTAAAATAAATTGTTTATAAGTTTAAAGAAATGATTAAAATATTATTATAATATTAATGATATTAGATTATGAGATTATTAAGTGATTGATAACATTTGGATATTCTTGAACTCTGAATAAATTGTATTATAAATGTTTAATATTTATCATTTATCTCATTTAATTGAATTTTTATATCATTGTTATCATCTTCAAGCTTATATTATGTTGAAAGTCATCTTTGGTCGTAGTGCATAGATGAACTTGGTATGATTATGACGAAATTTTTTTCGATAAAATCATGACCGTAATGTTACAAATGATGTGGTAAAAGTCCTCATTGGCCCGTAGTGCATTGATGAACAATTTATGGTATGATCACGGCCATGGGTTCTCTTCGACTAAGGGTGCAAAGATCAATTATTTTATGGCTTGATCATGACCGTTGATCAAAACACGAATATCCTTGGCCTGTAGTGCATGCATAACTCGTGGTCGTGATACTAATGAATATCCTTGGCTTGTAGTGCAGGGATGATTCGATGATGTGGATTAATTATTGAGCTCAGTCTCAACGATGAAATATTAATTCATAGATGTGATAATAATGAATATCCTTGGCCCGTAGTGCATGGATAATTCATGGATGTCATACTAACGAATATCCTTGGCCGTAGTGCCTGGATAATTCGGTTATGTGAATTATTTATTAAGCTGAGTCTCAGCATTATTGGTTTTACAGCTGTCTATCTTTGGCCTGTTATGCAAAGATGGATTGTTAATTATAATCTGTGGTGGTTCAGGTGATGACAGGTGATGAGAGTTCTCTTTGTCTTGAGTATAGCAAAGAACTGTTGATGAGTATTACAGGAATGAAGTATTAACGATGGACTTTTAATCTAGAGGAGATAGTTGACATTATGTTCTACTTGACTCTTCTAATGGATTGATTATTTCGCTGCAGTTGTTGATCTAAAACTTGTTGTCTATTATATTCTATCAGTTGTTATACTGTTGAAGGCTAACGATAATTTGTTCTGCATTATCTTACTCATAATATTTCTTACTGGGATAGTTGAGCTCACTCTTTTACTTCACCACCCCTTTCAGGTAATAAAAGGGTAGTTGGGACTAGCAGAGAGAACATGGGTATAAAGCGGTGATACGAATTAGTCACAAGCCTAATCAAATTATGAAACGGTGTGGCATAATAATCGTATTGAGAACTTAAAATGTGTGTGACATATTTTATACATCACTTGATATTTAATTTTGGTGAACTATATTAGGGTGAGGCGAATCAAAATTTGGAAACGTCAAAGGTGCACTCCATTAGAATGAGGAGAACAGAAATCTTCTCGTGTTCCTTCGGGGACTTGATATATTTGCTGTTGTGCTTTATATTGCATTGTAATAATTTAAATATGAATATTGTCGTATTATATACGTAACAATATATGTATTGAAACTCACAGTATATATGAGAATTTTTGAGTTTGAATACTATCTAGAAGATAATATTTGTATTAAAACTCACAGCTCATGTTGTATATTTAAGTTTTTATTTGAATTTTGTACCATGTATCTGGCAACTCAAGATGGGTGATGTATACCTATTTTAGGGGCATCACAGTTGGTATCAAAGTTTAGGGATATGATCTATGGCTGAGATGTGAGACAAGAACTAGGAAGGGAGAGACGGGGAATTCTTTCGCTAGTATGACCTACCTAAGTTTATTTGGTATTTAATTGGTCGGTCAGAGTATAGGGATAATATGTGGCATGTCAATTAACTCTTATTTTGAAACTATATTCTAAAATGATATCTAAAATATAGGAGATGAGCAATGGGAAAATCATGATAGAAAGGAAATAACTGAGAAGGTAAAAATCTGAAAAGAAAGCAAAGGTAGTCTAATCTCTTCGATATATCAGGTACGTACGCAAATTTCGAGGGCGAAATTTCATAAGGAGGGGAGAATGTGAGATCCCGAATTTTATGAAATAAAAATATTCAATTTTTCTATTTAGTAAATAGTTAAATTGATAAAAGTTTAAAGTTAAGGGTGATATATATAAAATTCTCAAAATACGCAAGTGGTTATAAAATACTCATTTCTATTGGGGAATATTCGTTTGGTCGTGGAATATTAAATGCAATGACTAGCAACCATTTGTGGGCCTCATAATGAGAATAATTGTCGGATGAAGAAAATTACAATTTTGAGTTTTTATAAAATAGCGTAGTTATTACCAATTAATCTTTGTTGGAATACCGGTGGTTAAAATACGATGTCTGGCGTGGTTGCATGCAAAGAGATTACACGGTATTGCACAATATATTTTGAATTATTGATTCTTACGTATGAAGGCACTACTCAATAATTATTACGATAATTCTTTATTCAATATTTTATTTTATTGATTCAATAATTGTTGCGTTGATATTTTATATTATTTTTTGCTTCAATAATTGTCATTTACGCAGTATTTCCATCAATAATTCATATTATTTGAATAATATTATTAGATAACATTATTGGTAATGTCTAGAAAGTTATGTCAAGGAGATGTTTGGTCACCTAATTCATGGCCATGATGGGAGAAATCCTTATCGAAAGCCCCCTTTCTGAGGAATGGCCTAGTTGTTATTATTGTGATTCTATAATATTATTTGTGAATAATTAATTATTGATTTATATGATAAAGAAATATTTATTTTATGTGGACATAAATGATGGATAGGAAAATATTTATTTTATATAGTTATAAATGAAGGAATTAATGTTGAGGTGTTTTATCAGTATTTTGTCGGATTGAAGGTATTAAAAATCAAATCTGTGTTCTTAAAGCACTATTGCGTGAGTTATAATTTTAATCTTACCGTTGGATCGTTGTGATTTTTGGATATGTTATACATATATAAGTTGAGTATATGTCCACAAATTTTGAAACGTTAAAAATTAACGAATGATTTGTTATGAATTTTAAAAGATGTTAAAAATCATTCGTTTGTGGATTTCAGATATTTTCTGCCTGGAATTTGAAAAAACGTAAAGCTACAAAGTTGTAGAGAATTCGATTTCGTGTGGAATAGACATAAAATTCGTATTTTTCTGATAAAAGGGCTATTTATTATGAATTACTGAAGTTTCAGAAAATAGAATAATTTTTATTAAAATTGGGTGGGACTCACTTTTGGTTGGTGTTGAATACATGTGCTGAATTGAGTTTCAATTGTAGGGGGCTGCTGATTTTCAAATCTAGCATGCGTAGAAAAATAAATATATTATTTTATTAATTTAGTCTCCTTTGGCGTTCTAGCATTTTCCTATAAATAGGTGCTTAGGTTAGAATTGAAAATCATACCAGAAACATAAGTTTTCTCTCTATATATTATCGAGAGTATTTTTGTGAGTATTTAGATACTTCGAGAGTTGCTATTCATTACAAGTTTCCTTCGGCTTTACATCCGATATTCTAGTCAAAAGTACTGCTCTTTTGAGGTAAGGGATTGTAAGGGTTATTATGTTTTTCATGTTTCGTAATTTTTTCGACCTTCAAAAATTCTGGAAAAAATTAAAATGATAATTTGATGAGTTTTCTAGATTGTGTCCAAAAATGGTGATTTTTGGATGTATAAATTAAGAGTTATGAATTTTATGGGAAAAGACTATTTTAAAAGTAAACCCTTATAACTCCTTGTGGTTAACTCCAAAATGGGTGAAATTTTTATTGGGAGTACATGTATATAACAGAAGTATACTCTGTAAATTTCAGAATTTTTGGACAAAAGTATAGTTTATGATAAATGTCTAAATATTAGAGATAGTTTTGGCAATATGAAAAAATAGTAAATGAATTTTAAAATTTAGAGAAAAATGTATGTTCAATATGGGACTATATTACGCTAAATCCCGAGAAAAGAAAATTTTTTGAGACTGATTTGGTATTTTCATGAAAATGGACTATTTATGAATAAATGAATTAAATATGTTATGTGAAGTAAGAAAATTAGAAAATAGGATTTTATGGCTTGAGAATCCTATATAAGGTATATGCTGATTTTTGATGAGAGTTTTGGTTATTGGTGATGAAATTTTATGAGTTTGGCATTAGGATGATTAAATGCATTAATTAATAAAGTGTAAATAATTAAAATAAATTGTTTATAAGTTTAAAGAAATGATTAAAATATTATTATAATATTAATGATATTAGATTATGAGATTATTAAGTGATTGATAACATTTGGATATTCTTGAACTCTGAATAAATTGTATTATAAATGTTTAATATTTATCATTTATCTCATTTAATTGAATTTTTATATCATTGTTATCATCTTCAAGCTTATATTATGTTGAAAGTCATCTTTTGGTCGTAGTGCATAGATGAACTTGGTATGATTATGACGAAATTTTTTTCGATAAAATCATGACCGTAATGTTACAAATGATGTGGTAAAAGTCCTCATTGGCCCGTAGTGCATTGATGAACAATTTATGGTATGATCACGCCATGGGTTCTCTTCGACTAAGGGTGCAAAAGATCAATTATTTTATGGCTCGATCATGCGTAGTTGATCAAAACACGAATATCCTTGGCACGTAGTGCATGCATAACTCGTGGTCGTGATACTAATGAATATCCTTGGCTTAGTAAAGGGGGATGATTCGATGATGTGGATTAATTATTGAGCTCGGTCTCAACGATGAAATATTAATTCATAGATGTGATAATAATGAATATCCTCGCCCGTAGTGCATGGATAATTCATGGATGTCATCTTAACGAATATCCTTGGTCAGTAGTGCCTGGATAATTCGGTTATGTGAATTATTTATTAAGCTGAGTCTCAGCATTATTGGTTTTACAGCTGTCTATCTTTGGCCTGTTATGCAAAGATGGATTGTTAATTATATATCTGTGGTGGTTCAGGTGATGACAGGTGATGAGAGTTCTCTTTGTCTTGAGTATAGCAAAGAACTGTTGATGAGTATTACAGGAATGAAGTATTAACGATGGACTTTTAATCTAGAGGAGATAGTTGACATTATGTTCTACTTGACTCTTCTAATGGATTGATTATTTCGCTGCAGTTGTTGATCTAAAACTTGTTGTCTATTATATTCTATCGGTTGTTATCTTTGTTGAAGGCTAACGATAATTTGTTCTGCATTATCTTACTCATAATATTTCTTACTGGGATAGTTGAGCTCACTCTTTTACTTCACCACCCCTTTCAGGTAATAAAAGGGTAGTTGGGACTAGCAGAGAGAACATGGGTATAAAGCGGTGATACGAATTAGTCACAAGCCTAATCAAATTATGAAACGGTGTGGCATAATAATCGTATTGAGAACTTAAAATGTGTGTGACATATTTTATACATCACTTGATATTTAATTTTGGTGAACTATATTAGGGTGAGGCGAATCAAAATTTGGAAACGTCAAAGGTGCACTCCATTAGAATGAGGAGAACAGAAATCTTCTCGTGTTCCTTCGGGGACTTGATATATTTGCTGTTGTGCTTTATATTGCATTGTAATAATTTAAATATGAATATTGTCGTATTATATACGTAACAATATATGTATTGAAACTCACAGATATATATGAGAATTTTTGAGTTTGAATACTATCTAGAAGATAATATTTGTATTAAAACTCACAGCTCATGTTGTATATTTAAGTTTTTATTTGAATTTTGTACCATGTATCTCGCAACTCAAGATGGGTGATGTATACCTATTTTAGGGGCATCACAGTTGGTATCAAAGTTTAGGGATATGATCTGCATTTGAGATGTGAGACAAGAACTAGGAAGGGAGAGACGGGGAATTCTTTTCGCTAGTATGACCTACCTAAGTTTATTTGGTATTTAATTGGTCTGAATTAGGAGTATAGGGATAATATGTGGCATGTCAATTAACTCTTATTTTGAAACTATATTCTAAAATGATATCTAAAATATAGGAGATGAGCAATGGGAAAATCATGATAGAAAGGAAATAACTGAGAAGGTAAAAATCTGAAAAGAAAGCAAAGGTAGTCTAATCTCTTCGATATATCAGGTACGTACGCAAATTTCGAGGGAGTAAATTTCATAAGGAGGGAGAATGTGAGATCCGAATTTTATGAAATAAAAATATTCAATTTTTCTATTTAGTAAATAGTTAAATTGATAAAAGTTTAAAGTTAAGGGTGATATATATAAAATTCTCAAAATACGCAAGTGGTTATAAAATACTCATTTCTATTGGGGAATATTCGTTTGGTCGTGGAATATTCGTACGACGGCGCAACCATTTGTGGGCCTCATAACAGAATAATTGTCGGATGAAGAAAATTACAATTTTGAGTTTTTATAAATAACGGCGTAGTTGTTACCGTTAATACTGTTGGAATACCTGGTGGTTAAAATACGATGTCTGGCGTGGTTGCACAAAGAGCAATACCAGATTGCACAATATTTTGAATTATTGATTCTTACGTATTGGAAGGCACTACTCAATAATTATTACAGAATTAATTCTTTATTCAATATTTTATTTTATTGATTCAATAATTGCTGCGTTGATATTTTATATTATTTTTGCTTCAATAATTGTCATTGCACAGTATTTCCCATCAATAATTCATATTATTTGAATAATATTATTAGATAACATTATTGGTAATGTCTAGAAAGTTATGTCAAGGAGATGTTTGGTCACCTAATTATGGCATACCAAGAGGAGAAATCCTTATCGTAAAGCCCCTCTTTCCGGAACTACTTAGTTGTTATTATTGTGATTCTATAATATTATTTATGAATAATTAATTATTGATTTATATGATAAAGAAATATTTATTTTATGTGGACATAAATGATGGATAGGAAAATATTTATTTTATGTAGTTATAAATGAAGGAATTAATGTTGAGGTGTTTTATCAAGATATTTTGTCGGATTGAAGGTATTAAAAATCAAATCAGTGTTCTTAAAGCACTATTACGTGAGTTATAATTTTAATCCTACCGTTGGATCGTTGTGATTTTTGGATATGTTATACATATATAAGTTGAGTATATGTCCACAAATTTTGAAACGTTAAAATTAACGAATGATTTGTTATGAATTTTAAAAGATGTTAAAAATCATTCGTTTGTGGATTTCCAGATATTTTCTGGAATTTGAAAAAACGTAAAGCTACAAAGTTGTAGAGAATTCGATTTCGTGTGGAATAGACATAAAATTCGTATTTTTCTGATAAAAGGGCTATTTATTATGAATTACTGAAGTTTCAGAAAATAAAATAATTTTTATTAAAATTGGGTGGGACCCACTTTTGGTTGGTGTTGAATACATGTGCTGAATTGAGTTTCAATTGTAGGGACCTGTTGATTTTCAAATCTAGCATGCGTGAAAAATAAATATATTATTTTATTAATTTAGTCTCCTTTGGCGTTCTAGCATTTTCCTATAAATAGGTGCTTAGGTTAGAATTGAAAATCATACCAGAAACATAAGTTTTCTCTCTCTATATTATCGAGAGTATTTTTGTGAGTATTTAGATACTTCGAGAGTTGCTATTCATTACAAGTTTCCTTTGGCTTTACATCCGATATTCTAGTCAAAACTACTACTCTTCGAGATGGGTGATGTATACCTATTTTGGGGGAGTCACAGTCTAGTTGCAGGTTTAGCATTACATCTGATAAGGCTCTGTGAAGCGAGCCATATTTTTATTCCTTTCGAGTGGCGGTAGCATATACTTCTATAATCTAATATCGCTAATGTGCGTGGTGTTTTTCTTAGATACTGATTTGAGGTTTTTGGATTGTTTTGAGCATGCTATAATAGTTAGGTTAAGCATATAAATAACCATAGCATGTGGTTAGATATTGTTTTGAATATAGTACGTTGTTTTAGCTTTATTTGAGTTGAGTTTTCAAGAAAACTTCAAGATTTGGAAAATTAGAAATTTTGAACTTGAAGTAATGCATATTCTGACCTTACAAACATGTTAGTGTGGTTTTGAAATGCGTGTCAGACATACTAACTTAAGTATATGGATTTCGTATTGAAGCATGGTCATGTTGGACTTAGTAATAAGCTTTGCTAATGAAAATGCGAACTTTGAACATGAATGTTAACGTGCTACTTTAAAGTTAGAATCTGATATTTGTGAACATGTTTGATGATACTTTTAGACTCACTTAGGTATCATATATATATATATATATATATATCATCATGCTTAGGTATCATAATTCAAGGAAATCATAAACAAATCATATTTCGAAACAAAACGATGTTAATTACACGTATGCGATATGAATACTCATAAGCATGTCTAATATGAGTTATATGACTACTTTATGTGTTTAAGAATCGAGCATGTTGTGCTTTGTGATTTCATAACCTTAAATGGCCTTAATTGGTTGTGATGTCAAACTTAGAACCGTATTATGCAAGACGGGACCTAGATTAAACTTGAAAGATGTGAAAGGACCCTTAACATGTCAATATATGTTATGTATATAAGGATGTGCAAGCTAGGCCGCGCGTCTCCTTAGTGCAAATCAAGCGCAGCCGCGCAATTCTGCAGATTTGGAAAGTGACTTCTGTGATTTCTAAAGTATGTAGCATGCTAGTATAATTTCATTATGCTTATTTCAGTCCATGATACACTGACAAAGGTATCTTTGCATGTTAACACATATCTTAGCTTGAATTTACAAGGTGTTTTAGAATGTTGATGTCTAACGATAGATTCGAGCTAAGTAATAACATACGTATAAGGTTTCTTAATTTAGTCGTGTGTGTACACTTGATCTATATATATCAAGATTGTTTACCAAAAATGTTTAACTATTGAATATCTTATATACATATTACATTATGTTATGATTTGAAAGAGTATTGTTAAGCGATATTTTGGTAAACTGCGCTTGAGGCAAGTATCCTAAACCCTTGCATTACTTTATTCGACGCATATCATAAGCAAGTTTTATAAATTTACTTAAACCTATATTGAGCAAGTATCCGAACTATCCTTTTATAGTAGAAGTATCCTAACTTACACGACTTTGGATGTTGTACAATTTCTTGAAATTCCTGTGATACATATATTGAATGCAAGTTATCTTACTTATCCTTTCAATTGAGCTAGCATGTTTAAACTCTTGTGGAAACTATTATCCATGTTGAAATTGGTATCGTTCTCGAATATTGTGAAAGGGTCTATGCCATTGATTCGGCTAGACTATATGCATGTTTATAAAACTGTCCAAACCAATCGATTGGTGTGGAAATCTTGAAAACTGAGTTGAACAACCCTTATGGTAAGGGGAGTGTATGTTGTTGGAAACCCCAACACATGAGTGGTTTATTTTTGTGGTGTAATGCATAACTTAGAGTATTGTGGTGATCGATCATATAGTACTTGATTCTTTTGGGTAATCAATTTAATATTGGTAATTCTAGTAGATGTTCAATAGTCCTTAGTGATTTTCAAATTATGAATTGTTTATCGAGTTGGATACATTGATAGTCGTTGAATTCATATATATCTGATGATTTATATTGAATTATCGTTCTTATTCCAAGATTTATTGATATTCATTTTTCATGATATTATTCTAAAACTCTTAACTATCTTAGAGATGATACTTCGATATTTCAAACTCGTGTTACAAAACTCTTTACCCTTATTGTATATTACTTGCTGGGCAATTTGTGCTCCTCCTTGCTTATTTAAAACCTTTCAGTTAAGGAGGAACATGGAGGTGTCTTTGGAATAGACAAGGGCAAGGGCAAGGCTACTGACTAGCTTGTCCCTTTTATGTTAAAACTATCATGTTGTGTTAAGACTATTTTCAAACGATGTTTAAACTTAAGTAGGATTATGTAATAGGTCTTTATTCGATACTATTATGTAATCTATTAATCTTTGTGAGGTTCTTGAGACTTGGGGAATAATTATAATAAATCATTGTACATTATTCTAATTTAGATTTTCCATTGTAAATGTATGATTTTAGTTATTATGGTAATACTTTGAGCACGTGATGAACCGAATTTGAGTGACCAAGTGGAGGTCTGAATTTGGGGGTGTCACAAGTTGGTATCAAAGCTATAGTTATAAACCTTAGGAACGAGAATCCTAAAATTATAACTTAAGAAAACCTAGAAGTTAGGAAGGAGATAAAACTCATGTAGAGTTTTCCTTGAGAGACTTAGTGTGTTATGAAATGTAACTTCATTCTATACAATGAACTTATGTTTATTTAACATTCTAATGGAGTTTTTGTTTGTGTTGTCTTATGTTGGTGATTGTAGGATGACTGACATGGGAGGACCTAGCCGAGTATTAGAGGAGGAGCCACGTGATATCCATGTAGTCTATGAGACACCCTTGATAGCGGAGCCTATTTCAGTAGTAGCCCCTTTTGATGATGACAATGAGGAAGAGGTGGAGTCTGATCCGGAGGAGGAAACTTTAGAGGCGGAGCCCGAGCCTATGATAGACTTCGACGAGGCTACTTTTGAGGATCGGATGTTAGGAGAGTATGAGGAGTAGATATTGGAGTTGGGATGTAGAGTGGAGGAGCTAGAGGCTGAGGCTAGGGAGAGGGAGTCAGCATTCCAGAAGTTGAGGGATGAGGACCATCAGAGGCAACTAGTGATGCAGGAGATGGAGGTGGAAATTGCTCACCGTAAGGAAGCCGGGATCCACATGGGAGCTTTGTTTCACCGAGCGGGGGCGAGGAATGTTGAGGTGGCAGGAAAGCTGGAGGAATTACAGCATAAGATTTTGAGTGAGAGGGCGGAGAAGGAGGCTCTCCGAACTCAGTTAGAGATGGAGGTGATGGATAGGATTCACTTCGAGGAGAAGTGGGAGGAAGTAATGATAGGGCAGATGATCTAGAGGATGATGTGCAGTACAATAGGAGGAAGATGAACAAGATGGGCTATGCTCTATACACGGCCATGGAGAGATTGATCGATGGGGTACATCATTACCCAGCTGAGCAAGGACAGACCCGGCATACCATAAGTCAGGACATGGTGGTACACATCACACAGAAGGAATATCATAGCGCAGTAGAGCGTGGGATGTTAGATTGAGTTTTGAGGGAAAAGATTAGTAATGTAGTAGTTTATTTATGTGTTGTAATATGTTGTTGTTATCTCAATCTTTTGTGTAAGATGTGAGATAATGGTAAACCCCCAAACTTCTGAAAAGTGTTAGGGGGGTAGTAGGTTAGTATGTCCCCGTCTTTTGTGATATTAGGGGATATGTGTTATCATTTATAGCAGTATGCTAGAAAAGAACATGTAATGTAACCGTTTGACATATGAATATAAATGATCTTATTTCAGAAATGTGTTATAAACATGTAGTTCTTTTCTATTGAGAAATGTCTAAATATGATAATTAGATAATAAAATGAAAAATTTTTGATGCAGAAAATGCCGCCCAGACGTAGAATAACTGTCCCAGAAGACTCAGTTAATGATGAGAGAGGTCGTGTAGATTCGATACAGAGACTAGTAGATTTATTGGGAGAAGCTCTGAGGGGAAGAAACGAACCCGTACCACCCATTCCCCAAGCTATCCCAGTAACGACCTTCAAAGATTTTAAGGGTGTATGACCACCAGAGTTTGTGGGAACCACTGACCCGATACTTGCGCAAACCTGGATCAAAGAGATCGAGAAGGCCTTCACTATAGCTCGCGTGGGTGAAGACCTGAAGATAGTATTTGCTAAATACATGATGAGGGGCGAAGCGAACTATTGGAGGGAAACTAATCAGCAGAGAGCGAGGGAAGGAATGTTATCATGGGAGAGGTTTACTATGTTGTTCTTCAAGAACTATTTCCCAAAACGTATGAAGAGTATAATGGAAGTAAAATTCCTAGAGTCAAAACAAGGTGATATGACTGTGGCGCAATACGCAGCTAAGTTCAATGAACTAGAGCGATTTGCAGAGCACCAAGTTGTGGATGAGGAGAGGAAGGCGAGATGTTTTGAGCAAGGGTTGAAGTCGTGGTTGTATAATAAGGTATCAGTCTTCCAGATTGATTCCTTTACAACATTGTTGGAGAAGGCAATCATTGCGGAAGGTGGCAGTGAGGCCTTAAGTCTATATCATAAGGAGAAGAAGAATAAGAACGCTGGTAGTGAGAATCGTGCAGGGAGCAGCAGCGGAGGAAGTAACTCCAAAAAGAGGAAATGGGAGAATAATAACAACAGAAACAATAACCAAGGTGGGAGTCACCAGGGAAACTTCAAGAAAAGGACCAAAGCTTGCAACAAATGTGGAGGAAGTCATCAAGGAGAATGCTGGAACAGGAAAAACACTTGTTATAATTACGGCCAAGAGGGGTACATATCACCAAATTGCCCAAAGCCAAAGAAGATCAGAGGATGTGTTGCTTGTGGATCGACAGAACACCAGATAAAGGATTACTCGAAGAAAGGAAGCGGTGGAGCTGACAGAAGCCAGGGAGGAGGAAGTAAGTTAATGATTAGTGGACCTGTACAACCCAACCGATCGACCGCTCGAACCTTTAACATGACCGTCCAAGACGCCGTAGCTACGAAAGACGTGGTGTCAGGTATAATCCCAATCAATAATATAAATGGTTATGTATTATTCGATTCGGGTGCCACCTGTTCGTTTGTATCTGAAGAATTTGCTAATAAACTTAGTACATCCCGAGAACATTTAGAAGATCCTTTGAATATAGAAGTTGCGAATAAGGAAATAATCCCTGTAGAATACGTCTATCGAAATTATCGCACAAACATTAGAGAACATGAACTGAGCGTAGACTTGATTCCTATTAGATTAGGAGAATTCGACGTAATACTGGGGATAGATTGGTTATATAACCATGCAGCAGTAATTGACTGTTAGAACAAATGTGTGAACCTTTAGACTCCGAGTAAGTCTAAGGTAGTGTTTTATGGTAGCTCATTGCTTAAGCAATCGTGTTGTGTTACGATGATGCAGGCCAAGAAATTGTTAAAGAAAGGATGTGTAGGTTATTTAGCTTACATTATGAATACTCAGAAAAAGGGAGTAGAGATTAAAGATATACCCGTAGTGAGTAAATTTCAGGATGTGTTTCCGGAACATCTGTCTGGCCTTCCGCCAGACAGAGAAATCGAATTCGTAATAGATTTAGCACCGGGAACGGCACCAATTTCAAAAGCTCCATATCGTATGGCGCCAGTAGAAATGAAGGAATTGATGATACAACTTCAAGAGTTATTGGATAAGTTACATTCGACCAAGTGTATCTCCTTGGGGAGCACCAGTGTTATTCGTTAAGAAAAAGGACGGATTGATGAGGCTCTATATCGATTATTGAGAATTGAACAGAGTAACGATTAAGAACAGATATCCACTACCGAGGATAGACGACTTATTTGATGAACTGAAAGGAGCGAAATGTTTCTCAAAGATCGACCTAAGGACGGGATATCATCAACTGAAAGTACAGGATGAGGACATACCAAAGACTGCGTTTTGAACCCGTTATGGACATTACGAGTTCTTAGTAATGTCATTAGGTTTAACTAATGCTCCGACAACATTCATAGACTTGATGAATTGAGTTTTCAAGCCATACTTGGATAAATTCGTTGTAGTTTTCATTGACAATATTTTGATCTACTCGAAGACAGAGGAAGAACACGCCGAACATCTGAAGATAGTTTTGGAGGCACTACAAAAGGAGAAGATCTATGCGAAGTTTTCTAAGTGCGAATTTTGGATGAAGAAGGTTCAATTCTTAGGCCACATGGTGGATGAGAATGGAATCTCAGTAGACCCCGAAAAGGTCGAAGTGGTAAGTAGTTGGGAACAACCGAGAACTCCGACGGAGGTGAGAAGTTTCTTAGGGTTAGTAGGGTACTATCGAAGATTCATCCAATATTTTTCTAAGATAGCGACCCGGTTAACTAATTTGACGAGAAAGACGGTGAAATTTTTATGGACCGACAAATGAGAAGAGAGTTTTCAAGAGTTGAAGAAGAGATTAAGCGATTCGCTTGTATTATCATTACCCGATGATACGGGAGGATTTGTGGTGTACAGTGATGCGTCGCATAGAGGACTTGGTTGTGTGCTTATGCAACACGATAAAGTCATTGCGTATGCATCACAACAATTGAAGGATTATAAAAAATGATACCCTACTCATGACTTAGAGTTAGCGGCAATAGTTTTTGCATTAAAGATATGGAGACATTATTTGTACGGAGAAAAATGTGAGATATACACAGACCACAAAAGTTTGAAATATATCTTCACGCAAAAGGAGTTGAATATGCGTCAGAGGAGGTGGTTAGAAGTAATCAAAGATTATGACTGTGAAATTCTTTATCACCCGTGGAAGGCAAACGTAGTTACCGATGCTCTGAGCAGGAAAGGAAGGGAGAAATTGTTTCAACTGACAACTCAGGAGGAGTTAATAAGAGATATGGAGAAATTAGAAATAGAAGTGAAGGGACCCGAGAGGTCTGAAGAGAAGTTATTTGTAATGGAAGCTTGTCCAACATTGTTGGATAGAGTAAAGGAAACCCAGGAGAAAGATGGAGAATGTGAGAAAATCAGAAGAAGGATCATAGAAAAAGAGGAAGAAAAATTTCGAATAGATAAAGATGGTATCTTAAGATTCAAAGGGAGAATGTGGGTACCGACAGTGGCCAAGTTAAGAAAGGAGATTTTGTACGAGGATACGACGTATTCCATTCATCCGGGAGGCACAAAGATGTACCGGGATTTAAAGCAACATTTTTGGTGGCCAAATCTGAAACGAGAAATTGGGGAGTACGTTAGTAGATGTCTTATGTGTCAATGAGTCAAAGCAGAACATCAGCGACCGAGTGGTTTATTACAACTGTTGGAAATACCAGAGTGGAAATGGGAGCATATCACGATGGATTTCGTGGTAGGACTTCCAGTCACGCAGAAGGGTTTGGATGTCATTTGGGTTATCGTAGACCAACTTACGAAGATCGCACATTTTCTACCTATCAAGATCCGCTACAGTTTAAATCAATTAGCGAGTCTATATGTAAAGGAAATTATTTTACGACATGGAGTGCCGGTGTCGATTGTTTCTGACCGAGACTCGCGTTTCACGTTGAAATTCTGGAAAAGTTTGCAAGAGAGGATGGGAACACAGTTACGGTTAAGTACTGCTTATCACCCTCAGACAGACGGGAAAAGTAAGCGAACAATACAAACGCTAGAGGACATGCTTAGGACTTGCGTGATGGACTTCAAGGGAAATTGGGACGACCACCTACCCTTAGTCAAATTTGCGTATAATAATAGTTACCATGCGAGTATCGGCATGCCACCGTATGAAGCTCTTTACGGAAGCAAGTGCAGAACACCATTATGTTGGGACAAAGCCGGAGAACAACGAATACTCGGACCAGAGTTAGTACAACAAACCGTGGATGTGGTAACAATGATAAGAGCCTGACTAGTAGCAGCTCAAGATCGCCAGAAGAAGTACGTAGACTTGCATCGGCAAGACCGAGATTTTGAAGTTGGCAATTTTGTATTCTTGAAGGTATCTCCATGGAAGGGAAAGATCCGTTTCGGCAAGAAAGGAAAACTGAGTCCAAGATTCATATGACCATTCGAGATACTAAAGAGAGTGGGCGAAGTAGCATACAAAGTTGCGCTACCACCTGAGTTGGAGTACATCCATAATGTGTTTCACATATCCGTGTTGCGTCCGTACAAGCCTAACTACAAGCACGTGATTATTATGAACCTATTCAAGTGGAGAAGAACTTAGCATATGAAGAAATTCATGTCCAAATTCTAGATAGGAAAGAGCAAACTTTAAGGAATAAAGTTATTTCCTCTGTAAAAGTACTTTGGCGTAACCACGATGTCGAGGAGGCAACGTGGGAGTTAGAAGATAGGATAATGAGGGATTATCCACATCTATTTGTGTAACCTTGTAGCAATTCCGGGATGGAATTTTTGTAAGGGGGGAGGATGTAATACCCGAGAATTTCCACATCTTAATAAATAAATATTAATGGAAATGAATACTTATTTGAGTATAAATGATTTTTGTATTACGAGATGAGTTAACTCAATTATATTAAATAATTGAATAATCGAAGAATTGTGGAGTTTGTGATGAACTCGTTGAAAGCCTTGTGTGGCACGATGATGGGAAATATTAATAGTAATATTAATTAACGAAGGAATTATCAAGTGAACAATTAAGTAATATTAATTATTAATTTCAATTGTAGAATATTAATTAATTGTAAATGGTGATTAATTAATAATATATGATTATTATTGTTAGCCACGTATCTATGAAAATAATAAAATAATTAATTGTTGTAGAGATCCACAATTACATTAATCAATATTGGTATTAATTAATCAAGAAGGTAATTAGATTAATTATTTGACAAATAAGTAAGTTGTTAATATAATAATATTATATTAACGGTTAGGTGCAAGTGTGCAATACTTAAAAATATGAAATATGTGGAATACAACTCTATTATATAGTGTAGTGTGACACTCATGTAACTATACTATATATAGCAACACAATATTAAGTTTTATTAAACTATATTATGAAGCAATGTGAATGAACATATTGGAACTATATGTTATAAATAAATCATGAAATGTGTATGTGACTATATGTATGGGTGGGAACCTTAAAAGATATACTTTGTCAAAGAATTTCAAACTATTTTAATAAGTGAGTATAATTGGAATACTAAAGTTTTAAGGAGATATTAAATTACTAGTGGTTAATAAAAGGGAGTCCATACATGTTATAAATAATAATTAAACTCCAGTAGTGTACATGGATTATATGATGTGAGTATAAAATTATCTTTACATTTCTAATATGGTAACAATTATACCTTAAAATTTCATTATGGGAATTAAAGGAACCAAACTAAGCATTTTAATCACGTTGCTGGGATTTAAAACTCGTGTCCCAAAATCAGTGACCTTCATAGTACATAAACAATAGCCTACTCCTTCATTTTGTAAACTCCAGCAAAACAAAAAAGGCTACAAATCCATGGTTATGATGGCTACGAGTTTGGACAGTTGGACAACTCTTCTTCATCCCACATTTCTTTTCAATTTCTGTTAGATCAAACCATGGTGTAATGCCATGAACTGGGCACTCAATTCTCTATAAATAACACCATCTCCTTCTCCATTTTCTGTTACTTAAAACTTGTCTGAGAGCTACAATAGGGAGTGTGAGCTGCTGAGAAATTGAGGAAGCATAATTAGTTTATTGAGGAGTAGCCATCTAAGCTTCATGAGGTAGCATTTCTATTTTCATGTTCTTAACTTTGAAGTTGGTCAAATTCTTGCAATTGTATGAATTCTCTGTTAATTGATGTAGAATAGCATGCTATTGTGTTATCTGAGTTGGTACATATGTTTTGGAACATGGTAGCTGGTCTGGTTGCAGGTTTAGCATTACATGTGATAAGACTCTGCAGAAGCAGAGCCATATTTTTCATTCTGTTCGAAGTGGCGCGGCCGTGCCACTTCTATATTCTAATACCATGCGGCCGCGCGTGGTGTTTTTCTTAGATACTAATTTGAGGTTTCTGGATTGTTTTGAGCATGTTATAATAGTTAGGTTAGCATATAAATAACCCTAACATGTTGTCAGATATTATTTTGAATATAGTACGTTGTTTTAACTTGATTTGAGTTGAGTTTTCAAGAAAACTTCAAGATTTGGAAAACTAGAAATTTTGAACTTGAAGTAATGCATATTCTGACCTTACAAACATTTTAGTGTGGTTTTGAAATATGTGTCAGACATACTAACTTAAGTATATGGATTTCGTATTGAAACATGGTCATGTTAGACTTAGTAATAAGCTTTGCTAATGAAAATACGAACTTTGAACATGAATGTTAACGTGCTACTTGAAAGTTAGAATTTGATATTTGTGAACATATTTGATGATACTTTTAGACTCACTTAGGTATCATAAATATATATATATATATATATATGTATATATCATCATGCTTAGGTATCATAATTCAAGGAAATCATAAACAAAGCATATTTCGAAACAAAACGATGTTAATTACATGTATGCAATATGAATACTCACAAGCATGTCTAATATGAGTTATATGACTACTTTATGTGTTAAGAATCGAGCATGTTGTGTTTTGTGATTTCATAACCTTAAATGGCCTTAATTGGTTGTGATGTCCAACTTAGAACCGTATTATGCAAGACGGGACCTAGATCAAACTTGAAAGATGTGAAAGGACCCTTAACATGTCAATATATGTTATGTATATAAGGATGTTCAAGCTAGGCCAAGTAAATAATTGCTCAGCCCTTGTTTGAACTGGGAGCTGCGCGTCTCCTTAGTGCAAATCAAGTGCGGCCGCGCCACTCTGCAGATTTGGAAAATGACTTTTGTGATTTCTAAAGTATGTAGAATGCTAGTATAATTTCATTATGCTTATTTTAGTCAATGATACACTATCAAAGGTAGCTTTGCATGTTAACACCTATCTTAGCTTGAATTGACAAGGTGTTTTAAAATGATGATGTGTAACGATAGATTCGAGCTACATAATAACATACGTATAAGGTTTCTTGATTTAGTCGTGTGTGTACACTTGTTCTATATATATCAAGATTGTTTACCAAAAATGTTTTAACTATTGAATATCTTATATACGTATTACATTATGTTAGGATTTGAAAGAGTATTATTAAGCGATATTTTGGTAAACTACGCTTGAGGCAAGTATCCTAAACCCTTGCATTACTTTATTCGATGTATATCGTAAGCAAGTTTTCTAACCTTACTTCAATTTATATTGAGCAAGTATCTGAACTATCCTTTTATAGTATAAGTATCCTAACTTACACGACTTTGGATGTTGTGTAAGTTCTTGAAATTCCTGTGATACATATATTGAATGCAAGTTATCTTACTTATCCGTTCAATTGAGCTAGCATGTTTAAACTCTTGTGGAAACTTTTATCCGTGTTGAACTTGGTATCGTTCTCGAATATTGTGAAAGGGTCTATGCCATTGATTCGGCTAGACTATATGCATGTTTATAAAACTATCCAAACCAATCGACTGGTGCGGAAATCTTGAAAACTGAGTTGAACAACCCTTATGGTAAGGGGAGTGTATGTTGTTGGAAACCCCAACACATAAGTGATTTATTTTTGTGGTGTAATGCATAACTTAGAGTATTGTAGACTGATCATCTATAGTACTTGATTCTTTTGGGTAATCAGTTTAATATTGGTAATTCTAGTAGATGTTCAATAGTGCTTAGTGACTGCTCAGTATGAATTGTTTATCCAGTTGGATACATTGATAGTCATTGAATTCATATATATCTTATGATTTATATTGAATTATCGTTCTTATTCTGAGAATTATTGATATTCATTTTTCATGATATTATTCTGAAACTCTGAACTATCTTAGAAATGATACTTTGATATTTCAAACTCGTGTTAACAAACTATTTACCCTTGTTGTATATTACTTGTTGGGCAATTTGTCTTCATCCTTGCTTATTTAAAACCTTTCAGTTAAGGAGGAACAGGGAGGTATCTCTGGAACAGACAAGGGCAAGGGAAAGGCTACCGACTAGCTTGTCCCTTTTATGTTAAAACTATCATGTTGTGTTAAGACTATTTTCAAACGATGTTTAAAATTAAGTAAGATTATGTAATAGGTCTTTATTCGATACTATTATGTAATCTATTAAGTATTGTAGGTTGCAAGACTTGGGGGAATAATTATAATAAATCATTGTACATTATTCTAATTTAGATTTTCCATTATAAATGTATGATTTTAGTTATTAAGGTAATACTTTGAGCACATGATGAACTGAATTCGAGTGACCAAGTGGAGGTCCGAATTTGGGGGCGTCACATTAGCCAGCTGTGAAATCCCATCGTATTCGAGGAGTCAAGGATTTCCTAGGAATTTCGAATCGAAGAAGAGGGATATCAAAATATGGTACAAAAAGACCTCAATCATTATGAATGGAGAAGACCTATATATCAATATGAATTGGGAGTCTATGGAGCAAATTTTGATCGATAGTATGGATGGTCATTGTCTAATGTCTTGGATCAAATAATTGTGTACTACACAGAAACCATGTATAGGAGATTGACGGATAAGTCATTTTGTCAGGATAAAGATCAGAAAGGAAGTCTAGTCCATTCTTTAGACTAAGGGGGTTCAAATCTTCCTTGATATGTGGTACATATTTCAAGTAAAGTCCAAGATTGGCATCAAAAAACCTGGGGTCCAGTATAGCCTTTTAAAGGTTAGTAACCTGACGGGATAAGATCCAATCCAATACAAGCTTGACGAGCGACAAGCACTTCACCCTCAAGCAAGGCTTAATTGGATGCTGCTTTTTACGAACAAGAACAGAGATCAAGTTACTCAGTTCCTCTCCTATATATTCTAGTCGAGTTACTACATTCCTTTCAATTTTATTGATTACTACATATTCCATCCACTTGGCTAGCTCAGCAATTCCAGACATAATCATTTCTATGAATCTAAAGAATACACTTTTGGATATCACAGCACATCAAGAAGATCTAACATATTCAGTTTTCTTTCTTTTTTGATCTTCTACCACTGTTTCACCCAGATAGTTGTGCTACTGTAGGAAAAAAATTCGTAGCTATCTAACCATTAATGGTATTGTAGACACTCAAAATTTTGCATTCCTGTTACTAACCTCGCAAGAGGGCAGAATCATTTTCCAGAGATAACTCTGGAGGTCACATCAGCTAAATCCCGAAGACACCCTAGGATACTCAATTTTCAATCTCGGAGACAAACCTTGAGATACTCAGTTCCAATCCCAAAGACAACCCTGGGAGATTCAGTTCCAACCTCGGACATTACCCCAGGGTATGCAGTTTCAGTTCCGGAGATAACCCCAAAAAAGTCCGTTCTACTCCCCAAAAGTTCTTTCCAACCTCGAAGATAACCCCGAGGCACTTAGTTCCAACCCCAGAAATAACCCTAGGAGGTCAGGCACACCTCAGAGACAACCCTGACGACATTCAATATCTACAACAGCCCAATCTTAGAGATAACCCTGAGCAACGACTGTTAAATCAGCCCAGAGGCAGAGATAACCCTGGTGAGGGGAAAATCATCATTTTACCACCTCAATCCCACATTCATGTCATCTCAACAATATTTCAACCCACATTCTACATAGAAGTGTCCTACAAGAACCATAGCTCAAATCCCGAATGACTATTACACAAGACAGTACACCGGATAGAATTTGAAGACTTGAAGATCTGGTTATGGATCCATCTTCCCGGCTTCGTACAACCTCTTATCCCATGTCATTGTGTAGCTCTCGACAACAACATTTCGGAAATATATTATATGCCTCAATCGGATGCTCGGATTGAAAGTTATGAAGGTTCGAGCAGACAATGCGTTGTATGTGTGCACGTACTTCGAGATGATGGGACCTACAGAGCCCGGGTGTAAGACCCCAACTTTTATGAATAAAGATTAATTTCTCTCGAAATATATTTTTGAATATTCTGGTGTGGATATAATAAAATGTTATAGTTGTGCGTAATATTTATAAATTTTGCAAAGTAAGCAAGTGGTTATATAATATTCGATTGGTCGGGGAATATTCATTTTAACAGGGAATATTCGTACGATGGCACAATTATTGGTGGACCCCACAACAGAAATATTGCCGTAGTTAGAAAACAACATAATTATATTTTTATAAAAATAACGGCGGAAGTTTTACCGTTAAAATGTTGAACTACCCAGTAGTAAAAGTAAAGTAATATGCGTGGTTGCATAGTAGCACACGGTATTGATTATTGATGCTTACGTGAGAAGTCACTCAGTTATACTCAATTATTGCTACAGTAATTGATGCATCATATCTCTCATATTATTGATTCAGTTATTATCACAGTATCATCTGCATAATATGTTATATTATTAAATCAATAATTGAGACGACAAAGTTATTCATATTATTAAATTGCAATATTTAAAATGTCTAGAAGTTTTGTCAAGGAGAGGTTTGGTCATCTAATTGTGTGCCAATAAGGAGAAATCCTTATCGGAAAGCCCCCTCTTTCCTTGGAATGACCTGGTTGTTAAATATTGTGAGTTATAATATTAATGATGAATAAGTTCGTGTTGATTAAAGATGAAATTGATAGTTCCATTGTGTTGGAATTATTAGTGTTAGTGAAAATCGATATTTATTTCAATAATAATTGATGTCTGGAGGTTATATTGACCAATCGGGTAATTAACCAGATAAATAAGCAATTAATTGCTATTAATTCACATGCTTATAACTATGTGTTCACATGTGTGTACTATTGATTCACATGATTTACTATTAGGGGAGTTGGTGCAAAATTGATAATACTTGCATGACTAAATTAGAAATGGAGGTATAGTTGAAGGTACTATACTGTAATTAGTTTTTTCACATGATTATACTATTGTGTCACATGAATGAACTATTAATTCACATGATTTACTATTAGGGAAGGTGGTGCAAGTTTGATAATACTTGCAGGACTAAATTAAAAATGAAAGAAAAGTTGAAGGTATTGTACTGTAATATTTCGAACCCCAAAACGTGCAATTATCGAAACTATATTTTCCTATAAATAGAAGCTCATTCTTCCTTCATTTCTCACCAATTCATTAAAGCTTTAAAGCAATTATTATAGAGAGAAATTATAGAGAGAAAGAAGAAGAGAAGTCTACTACCTCACTATTCCAATATCCAGTTTCTTCTAAGGTAATGGGTATTATTCTTTCGTATTCATGAAGAGAGTTATTTTCTTGCAATACTCGTAAGGGTTTTTATTCCATTCTTTATTATTATGTTGGAAAAACTGCTCATATCTGACAATACCGCATACATGATGAAATTCTTTCGTTATTCCATTATTTATTATTCATTGGAATAACCCGTCTGCATTTCTGGCCTATCGCATGCCCGGGGAATTCTGTTGTTATTCCATTCTTTATTATTCTGTTGGAATATCCTGTCTATGTGGATTATGCATGACCTGGTTCCATTCTTTATTATTCTGTTGGAATATCCTGTCTATGCGGATTACGCATGACCTGGTTCCATTCTTTATTATTCGGTTGGGAATAACCTGTCTGTGCAGTCTATCGCATGCCAGGTGAATTCTTCTGTTATTCCATTCTTTATTATTTTGTTGGAATAACATGTCTATGTGGATTACCACATGCATGGTGAATGATCCTTCATATTCATTCCTTATTAAATTGTGGAAATAATCTTTCTACGTGGATTACCGCATGGCGGGCGAAAATCTATTTGTAGTTTCATATATTCTATTATACTCAGTTGGTTAAAGTTTTGACTTCTATACTCCATGAAATTAGTAGAATATCCTGGATATTTGCGCTTCATCCAGTATCTTTTCATGAAAATATTCTTCTGAGCATTCTTAAATTTTACTCCACAAAGCAGTATCATGTTGACAATTTGGACGTTATTGATTTCAGGATAAATTAACTTATTAATCTTTAAAATTTATTCTTGAACTTGTTTTATTGAATTATTATGTCATTGTCATCATCCTCATGCTTATATCATGATGAAAGTCATCTTTGACTTACGTGCATAAATGGACTCGGTATGATTATGACCAGGGATCATTCGGTATAATCATGACCTATAATGTTATAAATGATGTGGTAAAAGTCTTCAGTGGCCTGTAGTGCATTGATGGACAGTTTTTGGTATGATTATGACCAGGGATTATTCAGTATAGTCATGACCATTGATGATTTAATGAATATCCTTGGCCCGTAGTGTAGGGTGTTAGGTTTGTAATATTCAAGAACGCAATCAAATTGCATAAATAAGCGGAAATGTGTAAAAATCAGAGTTTAAAAAATTTACAAACCATATACCCGAATCATCCTTTATGCGCAATTATTAATTAAACGAAAAAGAAAGAACAAGAATCATACCCTTGAAGATCTGAGCTTTCTCAGGTACAAGTTCACCTCCAATCCTTTTCGCGTTCAACTTGAATCCACCGGGTTTGGTTCCTTCCTTTGATCAACGTTAGCCACCCAAGTGTTTGGCATCTAGAGGTGATCCACCAAGGAAGAAGAAGGATCCAAGAAGATGGGTGTTTGGCAAAACCCTAGTTTTTCTATATCTCATAGAAAAAGATCGTACTCTCCAATAATTGGAATCACGTATATTGATATCTGATATAAGACTCCTCTTATAAAGATATCAGTTAACCCTTCTAATCTAATTAGAAAATTAAAATTATGCCCAATTAAATTGTTCTAAACACATATCAATATACATATCAAATTAAAATAATTAATAATTCGCATAAAGGTTTGGCTCTAATACCACTGTTAGGTTTGTAATATTCAAGAACGCAATCAAATTGCATAAATAAGCGAAAACGTGTAAAAATCAGAGTTTAAAAAATTTACAAACCATATACCCGGATCATCCTTTATGCGCAATTATTAATTAAACGAAAAAGAAAGAACAAGAATCATACCCTTGAAGATCCGAGCTTCCTCAGGTACAAGTTCACCTCCAATCCTTTTCGCGTTCAACTTGAATCCACCGGGTTTGGTTCCTTCCTTTGATCAACGTTAGCCACCCAAGTGTTTGGCCTCTAGAGGTGATCCACCAAGGAAGAAGAAGGATCCAAGAAGATGAGTATTTGGCAAAACCCTTGTTTTTCTATCTCTCATAGAAAAGGAGCGTACTCTCCCAACTATTGGAAGTACGTCTGTTGTTAAAAAGTCAACAACTTCATCACCCATAATAAGACTCCTCTTATTTATAGATGTGTGCAACCCTCCTTAACAATTAAAGAATTGGGTTTTATTATAATTAATTAAGCTCCCTAATCTTATTAGGGATAATTAATTAAACTCTTTTAATTAATTTGCCTCCTAATCCTATTAGGATATTTGAGAGTACTTTTATTAATTAATTCCTAAACTCCTTTAGGAATTAAATAATAATAATAGTAATAATAATAATAAGACTTCTCTTATTAATTTATATTTAATATTTCCAAAATATTAAATAATAAATATTCAAACTATTTAATTTATTCGACCACCATAGATTAAATTAAATATACTTAACTTATTATTATGATTATGCCATTAACTTCTTAAATAATTATTCTTCCTTTTATGGTGTGACTCTTTAGGTTCTCCATATTAAACCGGTTGTGAATAAATCAATTAGAACAATTCTAATCTTATTTAAATAAATAAATTAAACTAATAATTTATTTAAATAAATAATATTTATTCTACAATAGGGATAAGCCTCCCTAGCGATCAACGACTTTCCAGATAATATAGATTTCAACATTAATCATAAAAGAACTTTTGAGTAAATAGTTATCAGACAATTCAATCCTTCCACCATACAATGTCCCAATTAAATATAAGACATGGAATTCTCATCAAGTCTTATTTTATTTAATTATATGTATTTCGACTCTTAAATGCACAACTCAAATAATACAAATTAGAAACTCCTTTCTAATTTCATTCTGCCTTGGCCAAGGACTACTGAGTTGTCATTTATCGAATCACATAGAACATTTCTCTTCTTTTACTAGAAGTGGTAGATTCTTTATTGATTATACATTATCTCCATGTACAACTTATTATACCCAAGCATACCCTTTGATATACCCTAAGGGTCTTAAGGAATAAGTCAAAGTATAACTCATCATACACAAGATACTATGATGATCTCAAGTCCAAGGATCACTTGTACTACTATCACTACAGGAATTCCTATTGACAGGCAAGTAAAACTCCATTAGGTATTCCTTAGCGAGCCACGTTTGTAATAACCGTGAATCTTAAGTCACCATGTAAGTATGTACATTTTTTTTTAAACTTTGTATTATATATGGATACATACATTTATGGATTTCATTAAAAATGAAAGCCTTGTGACCTAATTATACATTAGGTAAGGATATTAAATAACCTAAGGGTTATGGTAACACGAAAAAGTTAGTATTTTATATGTATACTAACTTAAGTGGGTAAATTTAGTATTTCAAGTGACTAATAATTTTAAACCTAATTCTTGTAAATCTAATTAGGTTATGAGATAAAATCATATGTATAAGTAATTAAACTTCATATGATTGGAGATGAAAGCCCTAAATTATCAAATTGGGTAACATTATTAAAATTGTTGGACTATGTTTTTATCTAGCCCAAATCAATTAAAAGAAAAGCCCAAGGAAAATAAATTGTAATCCAATACTTAGCCCACTTGATTGGGGGTATTCTAGACATTTGATTAATCAAAATTGGGCATTTAAAATAAAAGCTAAATGGTGGATATTATGAGGATCCTAAGTGGATTAATTAATCTAGCTTGTCCATTAGTAGACATGAATAAACATAAGGACAATGTTGTAAGGCTCCCATTGGTTGCCACTCCATTATGCACATTTAATCATGTTTAACCTAAGGTAAGTAATAATACAAAGTTTTTACCTAATGGGCAACAAAATAATTGTGGGAGAATTATTAATGAATTGGCCATTTCATTTTGTAAACACAATTCATTCTTCCAACATCTCATTTTCTCTCCATCTTCTTCATCTTCTTCTTCTACCTCTTGCTCCCCAAGCTAGCCAACTTCAAAGAGAGAAAAGAAAGAGAGAATTTCAGCCATAGGAAGAAGAATTATAGGAGTTCTAGTGGTTTATGCCCCTAAGTTTATTAGTTACTTTGGAAAATCAAGGAAGGTAGCCACTAAGTCAAGGTATAATGTACCTTCATCTTCTTCTCTTACCTTGTTTTGATAGCTTGAGTTTTGATGGGGTTATGTACAACTACTCAAGATACACTAGTTATACATACCATCATGCATGGAACTAAGTATCTTGAGTGTTAGATCAAAGACTTAGAGGAAGAAAATGAGCATATGTTCTCCAAGGGTGAAAACTCTTGTTTTTCTTCCACTAAATCTTGTGTAACTCAAGTTCTACAACTTGGAATTATGATCCGTCGAAGGGGGTGCTAGATACATGAGTTATCTAGTAAACCCAAGTGGTAGATCACAAATATAGCATGTTTTGAAACCTTTGAGATTTTTTTTACAAAAACAGTCCACTTTATATGCTAAAGTCTTGAAATCCAAAATCAGCTACTGACTTGTTTTTCATGAGGCTGTTTCGGCTAGTTCCTTGTCTTGTAAAAATCTGGAAAAATATTACAGAGGTACCTTATGAAGTTATCTACGCGTAGGAAAAAGAACGGACACGTTTCGAGTTATATATTGTGCGTAATGACTATTTCCGTAAAGGACTCCATAAATATTATCCTACAAATATATCACTGTGTATACACTGGAAAATTCCAAACTTTTTACAGTAGCTTCATATATGTTAAGAGAGCATACCCTAAAAATTTCAGATTTTTCTGAGCAAAACTCAATTTTATAAAAATAGAGCAAGATCTGAGTGTTTTGAGCACTTTAAAAATAGTAAATCATTTTCTAAAATTCTAGAAAAATTAGAGGATCATTGTTGGTTCATATTCTGTTAAAATCCAGAAGCTGAGAATTTTTGGAATCAGTTTGCTATTTTTCCTAAAAATGATTAGGTTGTAAATAAAAGGAAATAAATAGTTAAATGATGTCTTTAATGAGAAAAATATGATTTTTATGCTTGAATGCTCATAATATATTATATCATGACTATATTAGGGCATTTTGGTAATTTATAATAATAAATATTACTTATGACCTTTTATGGATATTAAATAAGAGGTTATTAAAGGATGAAGAATTAGAATAAATTGTTTATTAATTTAATAAATCATTGGAATATTATTAAAATACTAATAATATTATAATATGATGTTGTTATGTAAATAAAAATATTAGATTAGAGTATTATTATTAAATAATAATATTCGAGATTAAATAAAATATTATTAAATGATTAATAATATTAGTAAGTGAATAAAATATTATTAAATGATTAATAATATTAGTAAAGGGATAAAATATTATTAAATGATTAATAATATTAGTAAGTGAATAAAATGTTAGTAATGATTTAAAGTATTATTAGTGAACCAATAATACTAGAAGGTGAATTAATATTATCTAAGTTAATAATATTATGTGAATTAAAGGTAGTAGTTAATAACACTATCTAGACATGATAATGTTTATAAGAACTTATTGTAATGTATGATATCTATGTGATTACATAATCGATGTTATGCAAATGACTAATTGAAAGACTAATTATAGGTCTCTCAAAGGAAGATATTTTAACTACATAGTGGATAGAAATTTATTTCAGAGTTTGTAACTCCACGATCGAGGCAAGTTTCCTAACTCAACTTGAGTTATTATTTTCAAAGCATATTAGTGAATAATTATTGATGATTATTCACGTCTTTATTGATTATTGAAATTGCACTTTGTGCAATTGAATTCTGTTCTATTGTTATTGAAGCTGTGAATTAAATTAAAGTTCTTCATTTATGAAGCTATTTTATGATAGATCTATGCTAATTGTATCGCCTAGATCAAGCATGTCTAAATTTGTTAAATCAAATAGATTTTAAATAAACTGTTCTTATTAATTGATATGGTAAGAACTCTTGACTGAGAAATGGACAAATTTGATTAAGGCATGATATCAATGTCGGATTATTAAGTGTTTATGCATTAATCACGGGGTATGAAAGGTCGATCCCTTGAATACCAAAACTTATTAAAAGGTCCATTTAAATCATCGAGCACCTTGGCAAATGTTCATGGTTATTCAAAACCACTCGATTCATGTTATTCAATTATCGAATATTCAATTGTTGATTATTAATTCATGTTCCTTCACAATCTTATATTATTGTTGAACATTGAAGGCAATATTTCTTTCTAAGTCATGATATATCTCCTTTGTCTTTTTAAACTTGTGAAGCAAATTAGTTGCTTACTCTTGCTATATCATGACCTCTATTTTCAGTTAAGCCCGAAGGATCTAATGCGAAGGACAAGGGCAAGGGCAAGATCCAGGAGTAATTTTAGAATGAATGTTAAATTAGTTATTATCTAATGGAGTTTCTTGAGTAAACTGTTTGTATTATAAATGGTGTATTTAAAGTTAAGGTTAGAGAGACCTTGGGACCATGTTTTGAGACTTTTGTATAATGAACAATGTATGTTTATTATTTCGAAATAGTTATAAAATGCTTATGATGATGATAGGATCGTGAGCACTGAATCTGAGGTTAGAGAACCTGGATTTGGGGGCGTCACAACGTTCAGTGAACTTATTCTCTAATAAGCACCTACATACTTGTTTTAGTGTCTCCACACAAATGATCATGAGATCAATCATCCTCATCCAATGAGCAAGCAACGTATGTACCAATCTATCCGGATTCACTAATCCCCAATTTAGTAATCCAACGATTGGGAACTATTTTAGTTTTAAGCTTTCTAAGAATTTAGATCTCATTAGAATGATCATCATCATTATTCTAAAAGCATTGCTTAAAACTATGGGTTTATCACATATTATAAAACAGCATCATGTAGATAATTAAAAGCCTTTAATAAATAAATACTTTTTATTAATAAATGAATAAGATTGTTTACAAAGTATATGCTTTATCATCAAACATGATTGGCTTGTGTGCATACTACTTTCAATCTCCCACTTGCACTAAAGCCAATCGTCATGGTATCTCATACTCTTCTTCTCTAAGTGACGATTATCCTGCTGTTGGATAAGCTTTAGTAAATGGATATGTAATGTTGTTCATGAGAGTCCACTATCTCTATAGTTATTTCCCATCTTTCAATGATTCCTATAATCAAATGAAAGTGCCACAACACATGTTTAGATCCAAGATGAGACTTAAGAACTATTCCTAGTTCTGTAATGAACTTTTCATCCAAACAATCAACTTGCAGCTTCATTTATAGCTATATACTTTGTCTTTATCACTAAACCAGCAACACTTTGCTGTTTGAAACCTTTTCAATTTCACTGCACCACCATTCAAGGTAACGTTTACCTTAAAGTGGATTTTCTGTCGTCTTGGTCTGTCTGAAAAACTTGAGTCATTAAGCCTCTAGTTTTAATTCGGACCCACCATGAATATAATCACATCCTTAGTTCCAGTTAAGTACTTTAAGATGTTTTTCACTGTCTCACAGTGAACTTCTCCAGAATATGACTGATCAACATCAGGTCTCGTACATTTCATTGCATAATGATAGTTACTCATGCGATTTCTTTTTTAGGAGTCTATGGGGAATATTAAGAGAGATACACTCCATGGCTCATCAACATGAGACATCTCTTGGAGTTTGCCATGCTAAACGACTTTAGCATCAAATGAATATACCTTCCTTGGGTTAAGCTGAACATCCTTTTAAATCTATCTATATAGATTTGTATCCCCAATTATGATACTCTTCCCAAATCATTCATGGAGGAATGTTTAGGCAATTTTATCTTTACTGATTGTAGCATTGGTATGTCATTCCTTATCCGTAGTATATCAACATATAATACTAGGAATGTCACGACGCTACCACTGACCCTTTGTACACACTAGGTTCATTCTTATTTTTGAAAAAATCAAATTCTTTTGATTATTTCATCAAAACGAATGTTCCATTTTTGAGAAGCTTGCTTCAATCCATTTCTCTGAGTGTCTACAACTCTTACCTCATCGTATATAACTGGATCATCATCTTCTATGATGCGTACCTCATCATCATCATCTATGATGAATCCATACCTCCTGTGTATCCTCAGATTATTCCGCATTTCTGATTTGGTTGTGGTAACAATAGTCCATCTGAGGTTCCTCTTATTTGACTTATAGTGTTTTGTGGTTCTTGAACTCTTCAAGATCTATTATCCTCCCACTAGTCCTTGAATGATAAACCCCTTTATCTTAGAAGGAACCGTGTTTCGCAATAAACATCTTTTTGCTAAGTAGGATTATAGAACATATACCCTAAACTTGCTTTAGGATGTCCCACAAATCTGTACTTGTCAAATTTTGTCCCAAGCTTATCCTTTTGAAACTTTTTCACATAAGTTGGACAACCCTTATCTTAACATACTTGAGATTAGGAATCCTCCCTGTCCATAACTTTTATAGAGTCTTGGGGCCGAATTTTGAGGTTACCCTTTTCGTAGATATGCAGCCATTTCTAGGGCATGACCCCAGAGGAATACTGGAATATCGGTAAAATCATTATGGATGGCACCATGTCCAACAAGGTAAAATTTTTCCTTTTAAATACATCAATCAATTATTGCGTATCAGGAGGCGTCCATTATGAGAAAACCATTTGAGATGATCTAGAAACTTATTGCACAAGTATTTATTCCTTGATCTAATCAAATAATCTTAATACTTTGTCAATCTGTTTCACTTCTGAATTCTTTGAGCCTTTCAAATAATTCACACTTGTATTTCAGCAAATACACACATTCAACTCTTTGAATGATCATCTCATTTTCTTATACTAGTTTGTTCAATTTGCAAAATTATTTTTCACGTAAGTCAAGTATACAAAATCCATTAAGTTATATTTCATTTCTATACAAAACATTATTATTATAAATAGAACAACAATTGTTCTTAATCATAATACCAAAAAATTTATTGTCCAACAATAAAATGGAAATAATGTTTCTAACAAGAACTGGAATACAATAACAACTTATTGACTTAATAGATTTGCCTGTAGGCATTGCTAAACTATAAGTTTCTATGGCTAATGTAGCAACCTTTGCTTCATTTCCCACACATAGGATTACTTATCTTTGTTCAGCTTTCTACTTATGCTTGGTCCCTTCATAAATCTATATTTATGATAACCAAAGTTGGTATCCAGTACCCAAGTAGAACCTTGACTTAAAGAAAATTTATTTTAAATCATGAACAAATTTGTATTTGTAAATCAAACTTCACTAAGCTTCTTTGGTTAGCCTCTGCGCAAGATGCTTCTCGTAGTTTCTTTCCAATTGTCCAGACTTATTGCGGTGGAAGCAAACTCCTTCTTTATCCGTGTCGCTTTTGTTCTTATTATCCTTTGTTTTTCCTTTCTATTTACCTTCTTTGAATCGTTCTTCTTTTCAGAAGATCCCTTGGCCCCTACCAGTAAGACATGGTCTTTCTTGGTTGAAAAGTGACTCTCAACATTTTTCAACATGTTAAGCAAATCAGTGAGGCTGATATCTAGCTTGTTCATATGAAAAATAAACAAAAATTGTGAAAGGAGTCTGGGAATGAGTGCAAGATCAAATCTTGGCTCAACTCTCCATCCATGACAAAACCCGTTGTCCTAATTGATCAATCAAATTGATAATGTTAAGGATTTTTATTTGTACTGTAGTGTCATCGGTCATTCTAGATCGGAAGATCTCCTTAGATATATGATATCTATTAGTCCTACTTTCCTCACCATCAACTACTTGATGTGCAGGAATATAGTAGGCGCATCCATAGTTTCATGCTGACGCTGAAGCTCGTTACTCATGGATGCGAGCATGATGCATTGAGCCAAATGTTCATAATCTTGTCACTTTCTAAAAGTAGCAATCTCTTCCTCAGAAGCATTGTCTGCAACCATTGCTGGGATAGGCGTATTAAGGACATAAGATAGCTTTTCAGCCGTGAGAACTTTTCTCAATTTCCTTAACCAATCCGTTTAAATTTGATCCGGTTAATTTAGCATCTAATATGCTACGCAGTGATAGTAAATTAGACATTATAAAATTCTATAAATAAATTTGTAATTAACAACATTTTAACATACATTCTTTTATTAATTACCAAAATAAATTAGGTCTTATTTTAAATTGGTATCTCCCACTATTTTCTTCAAACTATATCACCCTCACTTATATAGTTCGGCAAAATCTAATTAAAGATTTGCTAGTGAGAATAAGGATCCCATTTCAAATGTATATAGCCTTGTGGTGACACAACAAACTATATAAAAATAAATAAGTAGACAACTCTTGTCAATTACATCAACTATGCAACTCCTTGTACTTTGCCTCTTAGATCATAATAGTCAAATGTGTGCACATCCGAACTAAAATAATCCGAGTTAAGTCCAACCTAGCACAACAAAACAATATTGTTCAATTTTCTTTATAAGCATCAAATGTGATAAATTAAAATCTTAAATACTTAATACTTGCCTTGTGGTGACACAACAAACTCATATTAAATATTTAATACTCTATTAATTTTTATCATGCTAGAAGGCGACGTTCGATATTCCAAATATCTTTGAACGCTTAGGACTTAATATAAAATATTTGATGGGTTTGTTATTAATTTGTCTCATCTTGTTTAGCGCGCATGCACATATATATATATATAAAATACGCGTCATATTAATTAACATGCGAAGCATGTTTGCATAATATATAATATATATAGTATAAGCACGCACATATAGAATACTATATTCTACCCGGATTGATTATGAACTTTTATTCTAGTTTGGTTCACTAGAGCCACCAAGTGAACCAAAAGGTCAAACCCTAGGGGTGCAAGAATTAATATTTAAATATAACTATTACATTTAAACTGGGGTTCCATTACAAATGGGTCTTCAAGCGGTCCTTGCTCCTTGATCTCCAATTCTTCAAAATTATTTCTAACTATTCCTATTACAAAACTATTTAAAATAAATAGAAACCTTGATCAGCAGTCAAGGGGAAGTACATAGGAGGGGGATAGAATTTACATTAAGAAAAATTAGAGATGACGAGGTACGCAGACCCCATTTAATAAAACTCATACATTCATGCATCCAACTAAAATAAAATCCAATCACATTGGTCAATAGTCCATAATCAATCCCATTTATTATCATACACATCTCCATATGTATCAATAAATAACATTCATCTCATGAATAATAAACATTCAATATATATATATTGATATCATTTAATGGGCAAATTTAGTTAGTATAAAATCTAATTTTGAATAAAAAAAAACTCCTTTATTTTAATCAAAATTTAAATCAAAATAAAACTATTTATTTTAATTTATCCAATTTTGAATAAAATAAACTATTTTATTTTAATCAAAATCTTTAATCAAAATAAAATCCTTTATTTAATTAATTATGGAATCCAATTCCATGTAAAAAACTCATTTATTAAAGGAAACACGGATTCTCTTTCCTATTCACAAATAAACTCCTTTATTTTGAATAATATGAAATCTTATTCCATATCTAAATAAACTTCTTTATTTAAGGAAAGATGGATTCACTTTCCTATTCACAAATAAACTCTTTTATTTTAAATAATATGAAATCTTATTTCATATTTAAATAAACTCATTTATTTAAGGAAACACAGAATCCAATTTCAACTCTAATTAGTTATCATGGAATCTAATTCCAACTCTAATTAGTTAGCATGAAATCTAATTTTAAAATTAAAATAAACTTTTTTTATTTTAATATTAAATAAACTTTTTATTTTAAGATTAAAATAAACTTTTTTATTTTAATTATAAAATTATTAAAATATATATATATATATATATATAATAACCGTTTAATATAACATAAGTATATATATGTTATAATGAATCCTAACTTCCTTGGGAAGGAAGGAAGCCGTGAATCCTTCTCTTCGGAAAATAAAAAAAATATAGTCTCGCAATTCGCAAAAAATCCCTTCTTTTTTTTATAAATAAAATTTATAGAACAAAATTATGCCCAATTAAATTGTTCTAAACACGTATCAATATACATATCAAATTAAAATAATTAATAATTCGCATAAAGGTTTGGCTCTGATACCACTGTTAGGTTTGTAATATTCAAGAACGCAATCAAATTGCATAAATAAGCGGAAACGTGTAAAAATCAGGGTTTAAAAAATTTACAAACCATATACCCGGATCATCCTTTATGCGCAATTATTAATTAAACGAAAAAGAAAGAACAAGAATCATACCCTTGAAGATCCGAGCTTCCTCGTACAAGTTCACCTCCAATCCTTTTTTCGTTCAACTTGAATCCACCGGGTTTGGTTCCTTCCTTTGATCAACGTTAGCCACCCAAGTGTTTGGCCTTTAGAGGTGATCCACCAAGGAAGAAGAAGGATCCAAGAAGATGGGCATTTGGCAAAACCCTTGTTTTTCTATCTCTCATGTAGAAAAGGAGTACTCTCCAACTATTGGAATTACGCCCATTGTTAAAAAGTCAACAACTTCATCACCCATAATAAGACTCCTCTTATTTATAGATGTGGGCAACCCTCCTTAACAATTAAGGAATTGGGTTTTATTTTAATTAATTAAGCTCCCTAATCTTATTAGGGATAATTAATTAAACTCTTTTAATTAATTTTCCTCCTAATCCTATTAGGATATTTGAGCGATATTTTTATTAATTAATTCCTAAACTCCTTTAGGAATTAAATAATAATAATAGTAATAATAATAATAAGATTCCTCTTATTAATTTATATTTAATATTTCCAAAATATTAAATAATAATATTAAGCTATTTAATTTATTCTATCACCATAGATTAAATTAAATATACATAACTTATTATTATGATTATGTCATTAACTTCTTAAATAATTATTCTTCCTTTTATTGTGTGACCATTTAGGTTCTCCATATTAAATAGGTTGTGAATAAATCAATTAGAACAATTCTAATCTTATTTAAATAAATAAATTAAACTAATAATTTATTTAAATAAATAATATTTATTCTACAATAGGGATAAGTCTTCCTAGCGATCAACGACTTTCCAGATAATATAGATTTCAACATTAATCATAAAAGAACTTTTGAGTAAATAGTTACCGTACAATTCAATTCTTCCACCATACAATGTCCCAATTAAATATAAGACATGGAATTTCTGTCAAGTCTTATTTTATTTAATTATATGTATTTCGACTCTTAAATGCACAAATCCAAATAATGCAAATTAGAAACTCCTTTCTAATTTCATTATGCCTTGGCCAAGGACTACTGAGTTGTCATTTATCGAATCACATAGGACATTTCTCTTCTTTTACTAGAAGTGGTAGATTCTTTATTGATCATACATTATCTCCATGTACAACTTATTATACCCAAGCATACCCTTTGATATACCTTAAGGGTCTTAAGGAATAAGTCAAAGTATAACTCATCATACACAAGATACTATGATGATCTCAAGTCCAAGGATCACTTGTACTACTATCACTACAGGAATTCCTATCGACAGCAAGTAAAACTCCATTAGGTATTCCTTAGCGAGCCAACGTTCAATTGAACTTATTCTCTAATAAGCACCTACATACTTGCTTTAGTGTCTCCACACAAATAATCATGAGATCAATCATCCTCATCTAATGAGCAAGCAACGTATGTACCAATCTATCCGGATTCACTAATCCCCAATTTAGTAATCCAATGATTGGGAACTATTTTAGTTTTAAGCTTTCTAAGAATTTAGATCTCATTAGAATGATCATCATCATTATTCTAAAAGCATTGCTTAAAACTATGGGTTTATCACATATTATAAAACAGCATCATATAGATAATTAAAAGCCTTTAATAAATAAATACTTTTTATTAATAAATGAATAAGATTGTTTACAAAGTATATGCTTTATCATCAAACATGATTGGCTTGTGTGCATACTACTTTCATAGGGATGATTCGATGATGTGGTTTATTTATTAAGCTGAGTCTCAGCGATAAAGTTGATGAAAATCTTTTTAATTCATAGAAGATAGTAGATTTTATGCACTACTTGACTCTTCTAATGGATTGCTTATTCCGCTGCAGTTGTTGATCTAAACTAGTTGTCTATTATATTCTATCAGTTGTTATACTGTTGAAGGCTAAGGATAATTTATTATGCATTCTCTTAATCATAATATTTCTTACTGGGCTAGTTGAGCTCACCCTTTGCTTTCATTGTTCTCTTCAGGAAATGAGAATATAGTTGGGACTAGTCGGGGAACGGAGTGACGGTCTAGATAATAGCATTAGTAGTCCTCACTATTCTGTTAAATAGTGTGATAATAAATGTAATGCGGACTTCATTGAGTGTGGATATTGTCTATATGACAATATTTGTATTAAAACTCACAGCATATGTTTTGTTGTATTTTACACAACTGTTGTATAATTAAGTTGTATTTGAATTTTGTACCATGTATTTGGCGACTCAAGATGGGTGATGTATACCTATTTTATAAGGCCACACTGGGGGCACCCTGTGTAGCTGTAGAGTGGACTTCATGGCTATCTGGCGATGTAAACTCATGGCTCCCCCTCTATAAATAGAGGGCTTGGGGTGGCCATTTTAAGAAGAGAAAAAGTGAGGAAGCCCTGTCCATTTTGCTTTATACACACTTTAAACTGAGTGCTTTCTTTTTCCAAACACCTGTGAGCTTGTGTTTTGCTATATTTTAATGGTGGAAACAAAGTATTCATTCATTTAAATCTATCTGAAGTCTTCTTGGTAGCCCACTGTAAGATATTTCGTATTTCTTTCAGTCTTTCTCCACTTCCATCCACACATACTTATTCACGTTGAGAGTCGTGTTGCATGTGTATGCTCGGATCGTCGATCCATGGCTTTTATTGCTTTCATATATATATATATATATATATATATATATATATATATATATATATATATATATATATATATATTTATAGCTTTTATATATATATAAATGTTTATGACTTTTGTACATATTGCATCATCATGTGAGCATAGGAATCATGTGAACACAGATTTAGTTCCTAAATCTAGATTCGGTTCCCGTGATGAACATTTTCAATGCGTGACCGAATTTTGTAAATTATTCACGATGTAATCGAATTTCATTAGATGGCTTTCATGCCCACAAGGAGTTCTAAGATCGCTATGTATCTTATTTTCTCGAAGATGCCCAGCATCTCAAAAATAATAAAAGCAAAAGAGTCGAACACCTAATAAAATGGAAGTATCAAATGCCTCAATTACTATTGAGCAGAAGGGTTTGAAAAACCTGTTTTACAAAACATCACTACCATATCTTGTTAAGATTAAACTTTTATACAAAATTCAAACCATTTGTATATAGGTGAAAATGAGGCATATCACTACTTCTAGATAACTGCACATTGACCTACAAATACACACCTATTCAGATAAAATTTTAAATTGAAAAGTGGTGGTAACCGTATCACCACAGAAGTCAGGGGGTGCCTAACACTTTCCCTCCGGGTAATCAAGCCCCCGGACCCTAACGAATCTCGGTTTCACAGACCAGTTAAGCAGTGTCACATCACTAGGTCTTTGTACAAACCTTTTCTCGGTTGAGTTGGTGCAACCATTTAAAAATACCAACTAGCGACTCTTACAGTCGAATCATCGACATATACATTTCGAACCTTTTTAAACTTGTTTTTTCAAACAATCTCACCTAACATGAGAACACCAAAAGACAAGAACAGGAAAGGGACAAATAAAATCCAGACATCGACAGGGGGCGACTCTGCTGGGGACATCCAGTAAGAGGGCTTAAGCCGCTATTAAAAGCTTTTCAAAACTTTTATATGCTTGTGTGTGGATGTTGCATTTACATTTGAATGAATGTGTACTAATGCATTTACTTATTGCACTTAGTGCTTCCCACTATATCTTTCTGTAATATTAGTGCTTCGCACATGTCATCATTTCCATAAGGTGAGACGCGATGTATGTGAATGTATGTTGTGTGGTCCCTCCACCAGGAGGCTATCCTTTCGTTGTTTGATTACGGGACTCGTAGGGAGACTAATTCCAACGAAGCTCAGGAAAGGTACCACCCAGATTTGCTCCAGTTGAAAGACAAGATTAACTTCCCGTCGAGTAAATTGCGATGATCTAGGAACCTTCATGCCAAAAAGCCACGAGAGTAGCCTAAGATAGGTCAGCCTCTGATAAACCACACGTCGAGGGAAGTCTCTTCATACCTTCCTATTTTAATTACTTGTAATTTCATTTCCATGCCAATCTCAGTGTAATGGAAAATATAAAGGAATATGTGTACATGTATTCCCTTTTCATATCAAAACCTGTCATGCTATTTTGCCATTAAAATAACTGAAATTCGTTTTGCAGGATAATACTCCTAAAAAATGGACACATTACATAGCATGTAACATTTCCACAATTCCCTAAGAGTAGACTATATTAGTCTTTTTATAGGGAAGCAATTGGTCCTGTTAACCGTTCAAAGTCTAAAAAGGCATTAAGCCTACAACCAAGCATGGCTACATCTGGCCAGTCTAATCCTACTCATGTCTCTCGCGAGGAGTTTGAAGGATTAAGCAATCAAATTACAGAGTTGGTTGTTCTGCTCAAAGAACTAATCAAATCAACTCAGGTTCCACAAATACCCATCCATATAGAATCCTCTGCACATGGAGGAACACAGGGTCCGGACAAAGAAGTTCCAGCATCTGAGTCTCAATCTAATAAAACCAATAAAACCCCTGAAATCACCCATCTTAAAAAAGATTAAGACACCTATGATATGATGAAGAAAGTTCTACAAATGGAAGAGACCATTCGGTCCATCAAAGGGATTGGAGCACACGGGAGTGTTTCATATTCAAACCTTTGCATCTTCCCTGGGGTTCATTATCCGAAAAAATTTAAGACTCCCGATTTTGAAAAATATGATGGATTAGGAGATCCTTACACCCATTTAAAGGTATTTATTGTAAAAACCCAAAACCCTGATAAGACTCGTATGTGTAAAATCCCGTTATATAAATAAAATTTCTTTGTTCTGAATGTGTTATGTGTTAATATATACTTTGTTTAACAAATTTGATCAAATAAATTTTTATCCAAAAAACGTCGTGCTTGACACCTCGTGCCTAAATTTTTTTCCGTAATTGAACTTTTTGGTAAAATTATTTTGACAAGTTACTTTGTCGTGCTTACACTGACAAAACGCTTTGTCGTGCTTGTTAGGATTAGTGAGAAATTTAGGTTAACAATCCTAGATTAAAAAACCCTAACCCTAATTAATAAAAGTCTAACCCTAATTTGTAAACCTAACCCTAATTAGCTAAACTAATTCTAATTAGCTTATGTTAACACCTAATCATGGTTAGTAAACTTCAATTAGGTACTAATAAACATTACTTAACATTCCTAATCATTAGAAACAAAACCATAATCAAGATTAGTAAAGATTAAAGCCTAATTAAGCTACTAAACAAATCTAACTAGATCACAAGTAGGTTAGGAGTCACCATTGCAAGTTCCTAGGCTGCACATGACATGCTTGTAACTCCCAAGCATCACAGTAGTCATCAAATCAGATATTTATAGAGGTAAGTTGCACAAAAATGACCAAAAATCCAAGTTGAAGAATTCTATAAATAGAAACCTTAGAGCTAAGCAAACTCACGAAATTCCTAAGCCTAGATACACTTATAAAACTACCAAATCAAGCCTGGGTGATAGCAGCAACAATATCAGAAGCTAGAATTGAAAATCATTCAAGAAAAGGTACAAACCCTAGTTCATAATTAGCTCTATGATCCTATGTTAGATTTGTTGTTTAGATGTTTAGAATCATGTATTAGTATGTTAGAAAGTATGTTAGATTTGTAGAACACGTTTTCATAACATCTAGATGCCTTAATTAAGTGTTTTAAGAAATCTGGAAATTTTGAAAACTATGTCTGACAGGCGAATGTCATGGCCTATAGATTCATATGTGTGTATGTTTTGGTCTATTAATTGTTTGGTATTTGTAGCATGTTAGTAGGTCTTTAATCTGGGAAAGAAAACAGGTTCATTTGAACCATAGATTTCATGTTATAAGCAGTCAAAGTGGGTTGACCATTCACGGATTGCAGTTTTACGGGTTACCCCGTAAAACTCAAGAACAAATCGAATCCAAGCTTACTTTGACCAATCTGTTTAATCGTGTTCTGTTTGTTATTTTTGTAAGTTTTTGTTATAGATTAATTCCCTATTATATAGACTACATATCTATGATCTTAAATTGAACAAACAACGTATAGGTTTACTGGAATTAATGGTCAAAATCCATTGACCGAGCATTACCAAGTTTTTTGGGGTTTCCATAAAACTGAAGAACATGAAGAACAACGTTTGGCTGTAGTTTGACCAGCATAATTAAAGACCTTAGAGTTATGCTTTGTTCATGTTAATGTTATATATATGTAACCTGACATATATACTACATATTACAACAAATACAACACACATCCAATACACAGAATCGAAGATATTTAAGCCACAAAACCGTTGACCGGCCATGACTACTGTTCTGGGTTACCCAGAAACTCAAGAACAGCTCTGACAGTGACTTTGAGCCTTTATAACTTCTTGTTATATGTAGGTTAAAGCCTAAAAATTTTTTCATGTTATACTACTGTATGAGTACTACAACATCAACTCTTGACCAAACCAATAATCAGCATCAGTAGTATTTTAATTAGTGGTCAAACTAGTCACTCGACCATAACCAAACTGCTGCCCAGAAACTTTAGAACACCTATAACGACACTTTCTGTCACTAAAGGGCTTTAGCGACAGACAGAAATTATTTTTCTAAAAATAAATTATAAAAATTAGAAATAATTAATAAATAAATAAATAGTTTTAAAAATTATATAAAATTATTATAAATAAATTTTGATATTTTTACATAAATTTAATAATTATTTTATATTATTTTGATATTATTAATAATTAACTTATTAATAAAGAAATTAGAATAAATTATTTATAAATACTAAATAATTAGAGAAAATATTATTATTGATATAAAAATTATAATAAATAAATATAAATTATTTAATAATAATCAATGTTTTTGTAAAATTTTAAGTAAATATTAATTACTTATAAATAGAAATAAATGATTTAAAATCATTTAAAAGATAAATAAATGTTTTAAAATACTTTAAAATATTATTAAGGATAATTAAATTTTTTTCTTAAATAAAACTTAGTCCATTTATCAAAGGTATTAAACACCAAACCCTATTAATCTAACCCGATATTATATAAATGTTATAATTGAATATTATTATCAATACTAACGTGTTAGATTTATATATATGAACATCGTATGTATTTATTAACGTTTGAATAGCATAACTTGATTGATCTACGCTAAGGCAAGTTCTTCTTAACCCTTAAACTACTTATGCAAATTTATTAAACCTGTTTATTCATTAAACAAGATTTTTATCTTGATATGCTGTTGATATAATATACTACACCTACAATTGAATTACCTTTTTATTGTAAAGTTATTGCTATAGTTTCAGCATAACTCAAAAATGAATTGTTTATTCATATGAAATTATTTATTGAGCATAAACTGTTGTGTCAAACCAAATTGTTTTGGTAAGACATCCTATACTGAAGTTGGGTATCTCGTAAGGGATCGAGTTATGGTCAATGAATATATTGACATTAATTAAGTGTATTTTGAGCACTGGTAGGATGATATGCATACTCCTAAGATGTTGAATGGGTTGATCCCTTATCTCACATCTAAACAAAATTTCTAAGTCTGTGTGACTGACAGAAATAAAGAAAAATTCTAGAAATGGTTGAAATAAATAGAAATCCAAAAATGATAACAACTATCAGTCGAAATTTGAATTGTAATATTTCTTCAAATCCTATATTGGTATAAATACAAAACTTGTTGAGCATGTCATAGCTCACCCTTGCAAATTGTTCCCTTTGCAGTTTTAGATGGTAATCTTGGAACATCTGGAGTAGATAAAGGAAAGCGTCCCTACATAGATTAGATTGTATTCTTGTCTGTGTGAATACCTTATAATAAGAACTCGTTATGAGAATCATGTAATCAAATCTTAATATTCCGATATATATATAACATCTTTTATTTTCGCAACCGTGTTTTCTTACATATAGATGTAAAATTAGACTTCTTCGAATCTAGTTGAGATCCTTGGGAACTATTTATCTAAGTGAGGATATTAATAGCATGGACTGTTCATGTTGTTATTGATACTCTAGATTTCGGATAAATAGTTACTTTCGATACAATAGTATAAATTCGTTTGGCATAAACTATACATCTGGGTGAGGGTATTAATAATATGGACTGTTTATGTTATTATTGATACTCTGAATTTCGGATAAATAGACTCTAGTCACAGATACAGTTCATATATCCAAGTGAGGGTATCCAAACACAGTAATAGTTCTCTTGAGAATTTACATCAATTATGGGATACTGTGAATTTTGGATCTATGGGAATTATATCTGATAGTCCCTCTATTTAATGTAATCTTATAATCAGATACCATGGGTGTATAGATTTAAATGCATTATATTGATTCATAGTAAGAACCATATCAGATACCGTGGGAGTATAGATATGGGGGTGTTACAATTTTGGTATCAAAGCTATAAGCATGAATTTGCGAAGAGCCCCGAGCCTTTTGCTGGTGAAATCCCTTTAAGGGAATGCACCGAAGCCAGACTTTCTGTAGGGGATGCCGAGTGAGTCGGTGGTAAATTGATAGGTACCTTTGTAAGGTGTTATGGTTGAAAGTACCATGAGTGTTACAATTTTGGTATCAAAGTTGTTAAGGCTATAGATATAAGGGAGAGAAATCTTAGTATATAGTCTTCGAGTCCGTAAAAATTTTAAAAGTACATATAAAATATAACATTAAAACTATTATGTTATGTAAAAATTTTATACCAGTATTAAAGGAGTTTTCTTTTATAGATGGCCAACTCCAATGCTAAGGAAATGGTAATAGCCAATAATCAACCACAAATAGAGTCATACATAGCCAGTGATGCAGAAGATGAGGAATTGCTTAATGATCAACAACTGTTAGATGCTGAGGAAGAGGAGGATCCAGTAGCAGGACAGTTAATGGGAATTGATGAGCATGATGAGGCAATGGCATCTTTGTTGAAGACAATGTAATATGAGGGTAATAAGATGAGATTTAGAAATTTGATATAATGAGGAATGCTACAAAGATGAGAGAGGACATAGTCAACGACTAAAAGTACAACTGCACCATGCACAGAGGGGCGGAAAGGAAATTCAGTCAAGACTTCTTAAAACATCTCTGGGTGTTCGAGATACTTTTAACGATTTGCAGCGCCGTGTAGTTCGATATCCGGTAGAGGAGAAGAAGACGGCTTATCTCATCGATTAATCTGTGGTTTGTCACATGATTCCGGATTCCTTTGATGATATCAATGAATTCTAGAGAGTAGCATAAGTGGTTGAATGCTTTATATTAGTACAATAAAGAAGCATTCAAAGTTTGTAATGTAATCAGTACTTTGTAAGATAGTAGTATGTTTAATTATGAAGTTGTTGTGTAATACCATTGTGATATATAAAATAAACAATATGTTGTGTTACTCAAATTCTTATGTGAATTTTATTGGTTTATATAGAATCATGCCACGAACCAGAAGACCCCAAAGAGAAATGAATGATGATAATTCTACCAAGCAGTTGGTAGACGTTATTCTAGGAGTTGTAAATAGACCTGTGAACCAAAACACAACTTTTAAAGACTTTAAATTAGTTGGACCACCTGAGTTTAAAGGTACATCAGAACCTGTAGATGCACAAATTTGGATTTCAGAGATAGAGAAATTTTTCCTAGTAACCAATGTTAATAATAACCAAAAGACAACATTTGCAACCTTTTTTCTTAAAGGGTGAGGCTAATTATTGGTGGGAATCAACCAAAGGTCGAGTAGAAACTAAAATTATTCCTTGGGATAGATTCAAAGAGTTGTTCTTTGAAAACTATTTTTCCCAATCCCTGAAAGACCGAATGGAAATAAAATTTTTGGACTTAAAACAAGGAGATCTTACTGTAACCCAGTATACAGCTAAGTTTAATGAACTATCTAGGTTTACTCCTCATCAAGTAACCACTGAACTTAGAAAGACTAGGAGATTTCAGGAAGGTTTAAAACCTCAGATTCGGAGTAGATTGTCAGTACTTCAAATAAAAAAATTTCTCTGAGATACTAGAGAAGGCCGCCATAGCCGAAAGTGAGAATGAAAGTCTTGCTAAGTTTCACCAGGACAAGAGAAGTCAGAATGAAAAAGGAAAAATTAGGACAGAACCCAGTTCAGGTGGGTTTAATAAGAAACGTAAATGGGATAATTCTTTTTCTAACAACCCAGGGAAAAAGATAGGAAATACTAATAACAACTTTAGTAATAATAATATTAAACCTTGTCCTAATTGTGGTAAGAAACATAGAGGAGAAAGCCTTTATAACAAATGTTTTAATTGTGGATAGTCGGGACATTATTATCCACGGTGTCCTCTTCCAAGGAAAAATAAATGTTTTAATTGTGGTTCATTGGACCATTTTTCAAAGAACTGTCCCAAACCTAAGAATCAAGGAGGAAAAGGGTTTAGAATACCAGAGAATAATCAATCAACAGTAGCTACAGTTGGGGTTCAAAATTGACCTACCGCGAGAACATCTAATATGTCGGTGAGGGATGTTGTTGCTTCACAAGACGTGGTGACAGGTATCATCCCTATCAACACTTTAAATGCATATGTGTTATTCAATTCTGGTGCTACATGTTTGTTTGTGTCTAGAAATTTCTCTACAAACTTGAATATGCCTTGTGAAAATTTAGACAAACCATTTTGCGTAGAAATTGCTAATAATGAAAGAATTCCGGTTAAGACCATATACAGAAATAGTAGTGTGGTAATAAAAGGGCATAATTTTAAGGTAGATTTGATACCAATTCAGTTGGGAGAATTTGACGTAATTCTAGGAATGGATTGGTTAGTTAATTAAAACGCGATGATTGATTGTCATCAAAAATGTATAAACCTTTTGACTACTTCGAAGTCAAAGGTAGTGTTCAATGGTAGTTGTTCACCTAAGCAATCTCGATGTTTGACTATAGTTTAGGTAGAAAGATTACTTAGAAAGGGTTGTTTAGGATATTTGGCCTATATAGTTGATACTCGACAAGAAGTAGTAAAACTAGATCAAATACCTATAGTTAAGGATTTTCACGATGTATTTTTGGATGACTTACCAGGTTTGCCTCCAGATAGGGAAATTGAGTTCGTCATTGATCTTGCACCAGGAACGGCACCAGTTTCTAAGGCACCATACAGAATGGCACCTATAGAACTGAAAGAGTTACTTATACAATTACAAGAACTCTTAGATAAAAGTACATACAACCTAGTGTTTCACCCTGAAGAGCACTAGTTTTGTTTGTAAAGAAGAAGGATGGAACTATGAGACTATGTATAGACTATAGGGAGCTAAATAAGTTAACTATTAAAAATAAATATCCTTTACCAAGGATTGATGATTTGTTTGACCAATTAAAAGGGGCCGAACATTTTTCAAAAATTGACCTTAAAACATGTTATCATCAATTAAACGTAAGAAAGGAGGATGTGCCAAAAACAGCGTTTAGGACACGTTATGAACATTATGAGTTTCTTGTAATGTCTTTTGGATTAACAAATGTACCGACAACATTTATGGATTTAATGAATCGAGTGTTTAAATCATGCTTGGACAAATTTGTTATAGTGTTTATCGATAATATTCTGGTATACTCGAAAACACGGGAAGAGCATACTGAACACTTGAGAGTCGTTTTGGAGATATTACGAAAGGAACAACTTTATGCAAAGTTTTTCCAAGTGTGAATTCTGGTTGAAGAGAGTTCAATTTTTAGGTCACGTAATTTATAAGAATGGAATATCTGTAGATCCATTTAAGATCAAACGGTTGTGAATTGGGAACAACCAACAACTCCAACAATAATGAAGTTTTCTCGGTTTTAGCGGGTTATTATCGACGGTTTATAAAAGATTTTTCAAAAATAGCAACCCCATTAACCAATTTAACTCGAAAGACGGTAAAATACGTCTGGACAAATAAATGTGAGGAAAGCTTCCAGGAGTTGAAGAAGCGACTGAGCATGGCTCTAGTGTTATCCTTACCAGATGATACAAGAGGCCTTGTAGTATATAGTGCTGCATCACACAGAGGTTTAGGGCGTGTGTTGATGCTACATGGGAAAGTCATAGCTTATGCATCACGACAACTCAAAGATTATGAGAAGAGGTATCATACTCATGACCTAGAGTTATCCGCAATAGTTTTTGCTCTAAAAATTTGGAGACATTACTTGTACGGGGAGAAGTGCGAGATATATACAGATCATAAAAGTCTGAAATATATTTTTACACAAAAGGAATTAAATTTAAGACAGAGACGATAGTTAGAACTGATAAAGGATTTTGACTGTGAAATTTTATATCATCCCGGTAAAGCCAATGTTGTAGCGGATGCGTTAAGTAGAAAGAATAAGGAAAAATTGAATGTATTAACCACCAATGATAGGTTAATAAAAGACTTTGAAAATTTAGAAATTGAGGTGGAATGTCCAACTAGCTCTACCCAAAAATTGTATATTTTAGAAGGAGTTTCATCTTTGTTTAATAAAGTTAAAGAGATACAGGAGAAGGATGAAGAATGTCAGATATTTAAATCTAATTCAACACATGATAAGTATAATAAATTTTGAATAAATATGGATGGAATAATAAGATATGAAAATAGAATTTGGGTTCTGTTAGACCAAGCTTTAAAAGATGAAATTTTAAACGAAGCCCATAATTCTAAAATTGCCATACATCCTGGAAGTACAAAAATGTATAAGGATTTAATTCGACACTTTTAGTGGTCGAACATGAAAAGAGAAATAGCTGAATGGGTAAGTAAATGTCTCACATGTCAAAGGGTTAAGGCTGAGCATCAAAAGTCGAGTGGTTTACTTCAACCCTTACCAATTCCTGAGTGGAAGTGGGAACATATACCTATGGATTTTGTTGTTGGTCTTCCAACTACAGAAAAGGGCCATAATGCCATTTGGGTAATAGTTGACCGTTTAACAAAATCAGCTCACTTTTTACCTATTAAGATTACTCATAATCTAGATCACCTTGCCAAACTGTACATCAATGAAATTATTTCTAGGCATGGAGTACCTGTTTCCATAGTATCAGATCGAGAACCAAGATTTACTTCTAATTTTTGGAAAAGCCTTCAGAAACACTTAGGAACACAACTAAGATTAAGTACAGCTTATCATCCTCAAACTGATGGACAGAGTGAGAGAACCATACAAACATTAGAGGATATGCTGAGAACTTGTATTATATACTTCAAAGGAAGTTGGGAAGATCAGTTACCCTTAGTCGAATTTGCCTATAACAATAGTTATCATGCTAGCATAGGTATGCCACCCTATGAAGCTTTATATGGGCATAAGTGTAGAACACCTTTATGTTGGGATGAAGTCGGGGAAAGACAAATGTTAGGACCTGAGATAATTCAATAAATAACTGAAACTATCAGAATTATTCGTCAACGATTACAAGCGTCTCAAGATCGACAAAGAAAATACGCCGATCCACATCGTCAACAACGAAACTTTAACGTAGGAAGTCACGTATTCTTGAAAGTATCTCCTTGGAAAGGCAAGATACATTTTGGCAAGAAAGGAAAATTAAGTCCGAGATTCACTGGACCTTTTAAAATTTTGAGAAGGGTTGGTGAAGTTGCATATGAAATAGCACTACCTCCTGAGTTAAATCATATTCATAATATGTTTCATGTGTCCGTATTACGACCATATAAACCTGATTATAAACACGTTATACAATATGAGCCAATCCAAATAGAAGAAGATCTTTCTTATGTAGAAGAACCTGTGTAGATCGTCGACTGTAAAGAGCAAGTCTTGAGAAATAAAGTGATAGCATCGGTCAAAGTAATCTGGAGGAATCAGAATGTTGAAGAAGCTACATAGGAACTTCAAGATAAAATGCGCGAGAATTATCCTCAATTATTTATTTAAACTTGTACTGCAATTTCGAGCACGATATTCTTAGTAGTGGAGGTGAATGTAAAAACCCAAAACCCTGATAAGACTCGTATGTGTAAAATCCCGTTATATAAATAAAATTTCTCCGTTCTGAATGTGTTATGTGTTAATATATACTTTGTTTAACAAATTTGATCAAAAAAATTTTTACCCAAAAAACGTCGTGCTTGACACCTCGTGCTTAAAATTTTTTCTGTAATCGGACTTTTCGGTAAAAATATTTTGACAAGTTGCTTTGTTGTGCTTACACTGACAAAACGCTTTGTCGTGCTTGTTAGGATTAGTGAGAAATTTAGGTTAACAATCCTAGACTAATAAACCCTAACCCTAATTAGCAAAACCCTAACCCTAATTTGTAAACCTAACCCTAATTAGCTAAACTAACTTTAATTAGCTTATGTTAACACCTAATCATGGTTAGTAAACTTCAATTAGGTACTAATAAACATTACATAACATTCCTAATCACTAGAAAAAAAAAACCCTAATCAAGATTAGTGAAGATTAAAGCCTAATTAAGCTACTAAACAAACCTAACTAGCTCACAAGTAGGTTAGGAGTCACCATTGCAAGTTCCTAGGCTGCACATGACATGCTTGTAACTCCCAAGCATCACAATAGTCATCAAAACAGATATTTGTAGAGGCAAGTTGTACAAAAATGACCAAAAAGTCAAGTTAAAGAATTCTATAAATAGGAACCTTAGGGCTAAGAAAACTCACGAAATTCCTAAGCCTAGATACACTTATAAACTTACCAAATCAAGCCTGGGTGATAGCAGCAACAATATCAAAAGCTAGAATTAAAAATCATTCAAGAAAAGGTACAAATCCTAGTTCATAATTAGCTCTATGATCCTATGTTAGATTTGTTCTTTAGATGTTTAAAATCATGTATTAGTATATTAGAAAGTATGTTAGATTTGTAGAACACATTTTCATAACATCTAAATACCTTAATTAAGTGTTTTAAGAAATCTGGAAATTTTGAAAACTATGTCCCATAAAATGAATGTCGTGGCCTATAGATTCATATGTGTTTATGTTTTGGTCTCATTAATTGTTTGGTATTTGTAGCTTTGTTTAGTAGGTCTTTAATCTCGAAAGAAAAAGCAGTTCATTTGAACCATAGATTTCAAGTTATAAGCGGTCAAAGTGGGTTGACTGTTCATGATTCTGCTTTTTCGGGTTACCCCGAAAACTCAAAACAATCGAAGCAAGCTACTTTGACCAATCTGCTTAATCGTGTTCATTTGTTATTTTTCTAAGTTTTTGTTATAGATTAATACTCGTTATATACTACATATCTATGATCTTAAATTGAACAAACAACGATAGGTTTCTTTGGAATTAATGGTCAAAATCCATCGATTAAGCTTTTACCAAGTTTTCGGGTTTTCGTAAAAGCTGAAGAAGAATACGAAAACGGCGTTGGTTTGTACTTTGACCAAAGATAATTAGAGACCTTAGAGTTATGCTTTGTTCATGTTAATGTATATATATATGTACCGACATATATACTACATATTACAACAAATACAACACACATCTAATACATACGAATCGAAGATATTTAAGCCACAAAACCGTTGACCGGCCAGGACTACTGTTTTGGGTTACCGTAAACTCAAGAAACGACTCGACGGTGACTTTGAGCCTCTATAACTTCTTGTTATATGTAGGTTAAAGCCTAAAATTTGTTTCATGTTATACTACTGTATGAGTACTACAACATCAACTCTTGACCAAACCAAAAATCATCATCAGTAGCATTTTAATTAGTGGTCAAACTAGTCACTCGACCATGATCAAACTGCTACCCAAAAACTCAAGAATACCTACAGCGACACTTTCTGTCACTGAAGGGCTTTAGGGACAGACAAAAATTGTTTTTCTAATTAGAAATAATTAATAAATAAATATAAAAATAGTTTTAAAAATTATATAAAATTATTATAAATAAATTCTGATATTTTTACATAAATTTAATAATTATTATATATTATTTTGATATTATTAATAATTAACTTATTAATAAAGAAATTAGAATAAATTATTTATAAATACTAAATAATTAGAGAAAATATTATTATTGATATAAAATTATAATAAATAAATATAAATTATTTAATAATAATAATCAATATTTTGTAAAATTTTAAGTAAATATTAATTACTTATAAATAGAAATAAATGATTTAAAAATCATTTAAAAGATAAATAAATGATTTAAAATACTTTAAAATATTATTAAGGATAATTAATATTTTTCTTAAATAAAACTTAGTCCATTTATCAAAGGTATTAAACACCAAACCCTATTAATCTAACCCGATATTATATAAATGTTATAATTGAGTATTGTTATCAATACTAACGTGTTAGATTTATATATATGAACATCGTAGGTATTTATTAACGATTGAATAGCATAACTTGATTGATCTACGCTAAGGCAAGTTCTTCTTAACCCTTAAACTACTTATGCAAATTTCTTAAACCTGTTTATTCATTAAACAAGATTTTTATCTTGATATGCTATTGATATAATATACTACACCTAGAATTGAATTACCTTTTCATTGTAAAGTTATTGCTATAGTTTCAGCATAACTCAAAAATGAATTGTTTATTCATAAGATATTGTTTATTGAGCATAAATTGTTGTGTCAAACAAAATTGTTTGGTAAGACATCCTATACTGAAGTTAGGTATCCCGTAAGAGATCGAGTTATGGTCAATGAATATATTGACATTAATTAAGTGTATTTTAAGCACTAGTAGGATGATATGCATACTCCTAAGATGTTGAATGGACTGATCCCCTATCTCACATCTAAACAAAATTTCTAAGTCTGTGTGACTGACAGAAATAAAGAAAAATTCCAGAAATGGTTGAAATAAATAGAAATCCAAAAATGGTAACAACTATCAGTCGAAATTTGAATTGTAATATTTCTTCAAATCCTATATTATTATAAATACAAAACTTGTTGAGCATGTCATAGCTCACCCTTGCAAATTGTTCCCTTTGCAATTTTAGATGTTAATCCTGGAACATCTGGAGGAGATAAAGGGAAGCGCCCCTACATAGATTAGATTATATTCTTGTTTATGTGAATACCTTGTAATGAGAACTCGTTATGAGAATCATGTAATCGAATCTTAATATTCTGATATATATATATATATAACATCTTTTATTTCCGCAACCGTGTTTTCTTATATATATAGATGTAAAATTAGACTTCTTCGAACCTAGTTGAGATCCTTGGGAACTATTTATCTGAGTGAGGGTATTAATAGCATGGACTGTTCATGTTGTTATTGATACTCTAGATTTCAGATATATAGTTACTATCGATACAATAGTATAAATTCATTTGGCATAGACTATACATCTGGGTGAGGTATTAGTAATATGGACTATTCATGTTATTACTGATACTCTGAATTTCGGATAAATAAACTCTAGTCACAGATACAGTTCATATATCCAAGTGAGGGTATCCAAACATAGTAGTCGTTATCTTGGGAATTTACATCTATTATGGGATACTGTGAATTTTAGATCTATGGGAATTATATCTGATAGTCCCTCTATTTAATGTAATCTTATAATCAGATACCATGGGTGTATAGATTTAAATGCATTATATCGATTCATAGTAAGCACCATATCATATACCGTGGGAGTATAGATATGGGGCTGTTACATTTATCGGAGAGCTCGGATCTTATGCCGAGGATGAAAAGCTCAAAATGCAGCTATTTCAGAAAAGTCTGACTGGAGAAGCCAGAGCATGGTAGTCTAGATTGGATAACTCCAAAATTCACAGCTGGGAGGAGTTAGCCCATGCTTTCCTCAGTCAATACAGCTTCCAAACTTAGATGGCTCTAGACCGGTACCAAATTAACAAGGTCAAGAAATAAGTCAATGAGTCTTTCAAAGAGTATGCCCAAAGATGGAGGCGTCTGGCTGCTCAAGTTATTCCATCTATGACTGAGTCTGAAATAGTAATGATCATCATAGACATTCAAGAAGCTCCCTTTTATGAGAGGGTCTTAGCTGGCATAGGCAATTCATTCTTTGAAATGATCAAATGCGGAGAAATGGCTGAAATGGGATTGAAATCAGGGAAGATTCAAGACCTTACCGCTCTAAAAGCTATAGCTGAGCACATCTAGTCTGAAAGTTAAGGAAACAACCCTTGGAAGGTCCATAAGAAGAAAGAAGAGGATGTTTCCTTGATACTATAAGGACAAAAAGGCAATCAAAACATGCCTATTTAGAGGTGAAACCACTCCCCTTTACAAGCACAGTCTTCAAACCCTCCATTGCCAAAAAGTGGAGAAGTCAGATGTACAAGAGTGTTCACACCCTTAGGGGACTCACTCGAAAACATTCTCAAACTTCTGACAGCTCAAAAGAAAATTACTCATCTCCTTCCACCAGCTAATCCGAGTGGAAAGGGTTTCAATGCAAGCAGGAAGTGTGCTTACCATGCTGGAGCTCCAGGCCATGACACATGATTGTTGGGCCCTTAAGCATAAGATCTAGGTTTTAATTGACAATAGTGAGATCGTGGTGACCAAGCCCGACCAACCCCATATTCAAGATAACCTTTTTCCTCAACACAAGGAAGAGGAGGTTAATATGGTCAACAGAGGCAATGGAGAGACCTCCAAGTACCTCAAGTATGTGGGTGGATCATCCCAAAACTGTCAGGATAGTGCTGACAGATGGGATTATGCATAGTTCTAGTTTATGATGGAACAAAAAATGAAGGCTTTTGGCGAACAAGTCAATCAATTGGCAGAACTGGTGGTTCATCAGCACCAAGTCACACGTCAATTATTCAGTCAGGAGCATGCTAGCCTCCTTTCACTTATTACAGGTACTCTACCACTTGCTCCAGAAAATGAAACACTGGAGGATAAGATTGCAAAAAGAGAAAAAGCTAAAGCCCGTTGGGACTTCGCCAACAAAAGGGAATTCACCTATTTAGGCTAACCGATAGAAGAGATATTGCATATGCTAATTAATGAAGGAAAAATAATAGCATTACTACCTCCAGTCAACCCACGCTCAAATCGGTTGATTTTAATGGAGTATGTCAATACCACTCCCACTCTCGCAATCACAACACTGAAGAATGATGGGCACTCCACCATCTTATTCAGAACAAGATTGACAACGGTGACCTGTAGATGGCAGACAATGACGATGTATTACTTGAGAGTGGGGACACATTTCCTACAAGATGGAAGGAAGTCGTAGAAGTTATATCCTCTAAGGAAGACTTGGCTGCCACACCACTTATAATACAACCAATTTAGCTCAAAGGTGTTGAAAATCCATTGAAAGTGGTTGTACCAAAGCCAATCATATTGCCTTTCAGGCCACAGTATCCTGTTGTCAGCCTACAAAAAGTGACATGGAATTATGGAGAGGCTGAAGGATCCACATCTAATATAACTACTGCAGTGTCAAAAGAAAATACACTATATCTTCCTCAAAGGATGATGAAGCCTATCATCAGATCTAAGGGGAAAGTGCCCATAGAGAAGATTGAATAATTCCTCCGTACTATGGGACACAATGAAGCCAAGGTGGTTTTAAGCTTGAAAGAAGCTCTACAACAGATTTATATTCTGGACTTGGTTTTCTCTTTCGAGGATCACCAGAAGGTCTTACTGAAAGTATTAGAAGAAACCCACTTTCCAAAAAAATTGGATGTTGAAAAGTTCCATCATCTGGTTAATCACATCTTCAACAGTAATGTGATACCCTTCACCGATGATGACATACCTCCCGAAGGGACGGGTCATTACAAACCGTTGCACATAGCGGTTATGTCCTCCGGATATGTGGTGGGAGGAGTTTTGATAGATGGAGGATCATCCTTAAACATCTTCCGAAGTGAGCAACACTCATTATGATCAACCCATTGGGATGCCACCTCTGATACCCAAAGTTTCTGCCGAAGTAATGTCGGTAAGTCAAGAGATGATATCCTTAGGTTTTTAACCTGGAAAAGGGTTAGGAAAGGATCATCAGGGAATCAAATGCCCAATTCAAGTTCCTAGTTAGACAGGGACATCCGGACTAGGCATAAATAGGTTCCTTCATCTTCAAGGCGATTGCCTAAACCTATAGAGGATGAGCCTGTACAACTTTTATTAAAGGTTCCTACCCATGTCTTTCCTAAGCCGATACCGTTAAAAGGAAATAAAGTCTTAATTCCAGACCCGAAGGTGGAAGAAAGGAATCGAAGGTGCAAACAAGAGATTGCTAAACATCTGTCAAACATGCGCATCCTAGTCCATACGAAGGGTATGAATAGAGACATCCCAGATGATGATTGTCTATACATCATGGTCATCATTCAAAAGAAGGAGGACGACAACAACCCCTTCATCACTATTGTCCACCAGGACTTCACCCTTGGCAATTGGAGCAGCACTCCTTGCATTTATCGATAAGGGTAAAAAGGGCAAAAATTCCCTCTACGTTGTAGATAGAAATAACTAGTTACTTTTGTTGTACAATAATAGCAATTGTTCTTGTCATTTCATGCTAACACTTTATATGATTGAATAGTTTCATATATTAAGTGAAAGCATTTTGTTTCAGGAATCTAAAGTTAGATGTGCCTAAACTTGCTGATGAGGTGCCTATTCTTCACAAAGATAGTAACTTTGATGTAAAGTTGAACTCAGACTTGATGGAGATTAAACAAGAGGACTATAAGATACCTCGGGAGATCAAAGAATGGGTTAAAGACAAACCCAAGCCAAATCTTGATCAAACCACCTCTTTTAACCTCGGAACCTTAGAAAACCCCACATAAATCCATATTGGTACGGACCTTACTCCAAACGAAAGGAATGACATGATTACTCTATTGACTCAATTCTAGGATGTGTTTGCATGGTCTCATGAAGACATGGTTGGTTTGTCCACTGACATCGTCATTCATCGCCTTCTTAAGCCAGTCAGGCAGAAACTCAGGCGATTAAAGCCTGAGTGGAGTTTAAAAGTGAAAGAGGAAATTGTGAAATAATTTTAAGCTGGCATCATCATGGTGTCAACATACCCTGAGTGGTTATCCAATATAGTCCCCGTGCCCAAACCCGGAGGGAAGGTGCGAGTTTACGTGGATTACAGGGATCTAAACAAAGCCTGTCTCAAAGATAGTTTTACCGTGTCATTCATCCACATACTCATTGACAATACAACTCAGTATGACATGTACTCCTTTGCTGACTGCTTTGCAGGGTACCATCAAATCATGGTAGCTGAAGAGGATCATAAGAAAATTGCATTCATCACTCCTTGGGGAACCTTTTGGTACAGACGGTTGTCATTTAGCCTCAACAATGTCGGATCTACCAATTAGGGAGCCATGATGGCTCTTTTCTATGATCTAATGCACAAAGAGATAGAAATCTATGTGGATGACATCATTGTTAAATCCTGAAGAGAGGAAGACCACCTAGATCATCTCAGAAAGCTCTTCAACAGGTTGCGTAAGTACAACTTGAAGTTGAATCTAGCCAAGTGCACCTTTGGTGTTAAATCAGGCAAGTTGCTTGGATTCCTAGGCAACCACAAAGGGATTGAGTTGGATCCTACAAAAATCCAGGCCATTACAGAAATGCCCATACCCCAGACAGAGATGGAAATACGGAGATTTTTGGGAAGAATCAACTTCATCAGCTGATTTATCTCCCAACTCACAGCAACCTATGAGCCTATCTTCAAATTATTAAGGAAGAACGCCTCCATGAAATGGAATAATGAGTGTCAGAAAGCCTTCCTTCTCATTAAAGAGCAGCTAGTCAAAGCTCCTATTTTGGTACCTCCCAGGGATGGTGTTCCTCTGTTTAAGTACCTATCAATCAATGACAATGCCATGGGCTGCATGCTGGGACAAAAAGATGATAGAGGCCAAGAACGAGCTATCTATTACCTCAGCAAAAGATTCAGCAATAGTGAACACAAGTACACTCTGATTGAGAAAACTTGTTGTGCGTTAGAATGGGCTTCCATGAGATTATAGCATTATCTCCATGGTCACACAACCAATCTTATATCCCGTGTGGATCCTCTCAAGTACAGATTCAGTAAACCCATGTTGAATTATTAACTATCCAAATGGCAGTTGATCCTACAACAATTTGACATTGTCTACGTGACGCAAAAGTCTATGAAAGCTCAAGGGATTGCGGATCAACTGGGTGCCGCACCTTAAGGGGATTTCAAACCTTTGCATACATACTTCCCGACGAAGGGGTAATGACAGTTCAGCAACACCATCAGGATGATACACACCAACTATGAAAGATGTATTTTGATGGAGCTGTAAACATGGAAGGTTCTAGAGCTGGAGCAATTTTAGTATCCATTACGGGGGAGCAGGATCCCGCTGCCGTCAAATTGTAGTTTGTCAACACCAATAATATAGCAGCGTATGAAAGCTATATCATGGGGTTAAAACTAGCGCAAGCCATAGGCATCAGACGGTTAACTTTCTTTGGAGATTCTAAATTGGTAATCAGACAAACTACTGGGATCTATCACACCAAATAGCTACATTTGCTGCCTTACTATCGGCAGGTTATACAAATGGCTTCAGAGTTTAAAGAAATATCCTTCCTCCATATTCCTCAGAATAGGAATGACTTTGCAGAAGCACTAGCAACTTTGCCCTCCTTGATCAACATACTTGACAAGGAAGACATACCAAATATCACATTTGCCAAAAAGTTCCAGCCTGTGGGAACTATATTGGAGAAGTATCGGATGAGCCACCTCCCATCCAACACCCTTGGTATCAATATATCAAGGAGTATCTGCAAGATGGATCTACACCTGCTGAGGTGAGTCTGGTTGAAAGAAAAAGCAGATCCATTGAATGGCTATGAAATTCTACCTAAGAGAAGACGCACTCTACAAAAGAGATGCAGGACTATATCTTCTCAGATGTCTAGACAAAGACCAAGCTTAGAGGCTCATGGATGAAATCCATGGTGGAGTATGCGGCCCACACATGAGCGACCCTCTACTTGTCAAGAAAATCCTAAGAACAGAGCATTACTGGCTCTCTCTCAAGGCTGACTGTGATGATCACGTCAAGAGATGTTACCAATGCCAAATTCATGGGAATGTTATCCACGCCCCTCCAAGGGAGCTCCACAACATGAGTTCTCCCTGGCCTTTCTGGGGAATGAATGTGATCAAGCCCATCAAGCCCAAAGCCAGTAATGGGCATCGAATTATCTTCACCATGATCGACTACTTCACCAAATGGGTAGAAGCATCATCTTCCCCAAGGTTACTAAAGAAGTTATCATTGGTTTCATTAGAAATAATGTCATTTTTCAATATGGACAACCAGAGGTGATTGTGTCAGATAATGCCAAAAACCTCTACAACCAAATGATGGAGGAGTTATGCAGTAAATTCCACATCAAACATCTCAACTTTGTCATCTATCATCCAAAGATGAATGGTGTTATTGAAGTGGCTATTAAGAATATCAAGAAGATCATGCAAAAAATGTCTGCCAGTAATAAAGGATGGCCTGACTTGTTACCTCTGTCTTTGTTAGCCTACAGAACGTCAATACGCACTTCCACTGGGGCAACCCTCTACTCATTAACTTATGGAATGGAAGCAGTGCTTCCTATAGAAGTGGAAATAGAATCCCTCAGAGTGTTGTTAGACACTCAACTAGATGAAGACCAATGGTTAGAAGATAGGTACCACCAATTGTCTCTAATAGAGGAAAGGAGGGCCGCTGCCATCTTCTATGGTCAGTTATACCAACAAAGGATCGCTAGATCCTACAACAGAAAACTCCGACTATGACAATTCAAAGAGTATGACTTGGTCTTGAAAAAGGTTCTTGACAACCAAGATCAATCCAAAGGAAAATTCGCTCTAAACTAGAGGCTCGTTTGTTGTCAAGGAGGTATTGATAGGAAGAGCCCTCAAATTATAAGAAATGGATGGCGATGAATTTCTACAACTCATTAACTCAAAAACTGTGAAACGATACTATGTCTTAAGTCACCTGCAAACTAGCATCCTGGTCTTGGATCATCAGATCCCCAGTTAGTTCAGGTTTTCAAAACCCTTCACTACATACAACCTTTCTTCACATCTGTTTACCCCATCAAGGATAAACACACCTTCCAACCAGGAATGTGATTCTGAATCATCAGATCCATCACTCAACTCAGGTTTTTCAAAACCTTTCACACTTTTAGTTTTGTCCCACTAGGGATTAAACATTTCACACCTTCAGTTTGTCCCACCAGGGATCAAACTTTTCATCTGCAGTCTATCATGTACACTAGGTGAACTACGTAGACCTTATCTCCCCAATACATGGGAGTACATAGGAAACCATCTTTATGGTCTGGTCTCACTATAGAAAAAACAAAAACATCCCTACACCCTTTTCACGCTAGGTTCGAACTACGCAAACCTGATCTCCCCTTCTCAATGGAAGTACGTAGGCAGGCATTCATGGTTCGGTCTTACCCCCCTACTAAAACAAAAAAACTTGTCAAATGGTACTGGGATCATCCTTGAAACCACACTTCATCGGCTTTAAACAAAAGGGATAGAACTAACTGGTCTCCCCGCACCAATGGGAGAATCGGTGACCATCTAAGCTGCTATTCAATCCTCAAAGAGAAACACCAATCCAAAAGAGATGGAACTACCTGGGGTACCCTATACAAAGGAGTACTGGCGACCATCTGTGGTACGGTCAACATCAGCGAGAAAAGCCACACTCCTTTCCATAACTACATACAGAAACCAGTCCCAAGACACCAAAGGTTAGGGAATACACACAGATCAATGATCTATTCTGAAAGATCATGAGACATCTCAATGTCCATCCATCAAGGGGGAGTTCATAATACATCAAGATCATAAGCCCTGAAGAAAAAGGAAAATATCAAGCAAGTAACAAGGCAGAACTAAAAGGGAAGTGAATCAAAATATATTTCCCTGCCATATATAATACTATTCAATATACAATGTGTATTGTACATGACAAAAATGGCTAAGCTAGTCTGTGCAGGAAAATCCAATCCCATCTCAAATCAGTGTATATGCGCACTATCAAATCCAACATGGCATCCCTCTCAGAAGAAGGGGGTAACTCTATAAGCTCCTACCCTATGGTATCAACATGAGCCAAGAGATCCACAGCCATCTGCATGGTGACACTATGCTCATCAATGAAAGTGCTCATCTCTGTAATGATATCAGTAGTATGAGACCTCAACGCAATATTATGTATGATAGCGGCATCTCGGGCAGATATAGCACCATCCCGCTCAATAACCACTGCATCTCTAGATGATATAGCCTCATCCCGCTCAGCAATAGTGGTATCTCTCCGAGCTAAAGCATCATCTCTCTCCAATAGAGAGGTATCTCTCCCAGTAAGAGCTATTAACATCAAGGCCCTAGCCTGATCTCTCTCAAATATCATCAAATGAAGACTCTACTCAAAATACTCTGCCGAGTACGGGGTCATAGTAGCAGTCATACTGGGAGAATCAACAAGAGCTGCTGTCAACCCAGCAAATAGCTCCTCCTCAATGGGAGAATTAGTGTCCTCCATGGGCTCCCCACTGTCAAAATTAATCCCTGGCACGGTGGATACAACCCCGGTCGATGTAATCTCTGCCTCCATCCATGCAGAATATTCTATAGAATAGCCTGGATGGCTAATAGTAAACTCAGACCTCTCATACTGGGCCCAACAAGCATAAACCTTGGATCTATCCTCTACTGATAAATGCTGAGAAGACAAACGCTGACCCAATGCCCCCTAAAAAGGATGAACATCCTGAAACTAGTCGAACTATGCCATCACAACCAGTGGGTGATACGTGGTCATACCCCTCAAACCAGCCAAAGTGAGATAATTCATGCTAAATGCATGAGTAATGAAGTTGTAGGGAGAACTAAGCCTTAAACACAGTAAGATGTCAAATGGATCATCGATCCCTACCAAAAAAACTAACCAAGAAGCAGCGTTTGTACACTCCGCCGGCTGAAAGGAGTAAAACATAGCTATCTCATGGGAAAAGCAATACCCATGGCGTCAGAATATGCGAATCGGTCTTAGGTGTGACATGAACCACACATACAGCAAGACCGAGATGCCTATAAATACCCACGCAGAATGGGTGTGGCAATACGTGGCTGACCTCAATGTCTCTGCCACAATCATCGGTATAATGGTATATCCCTCCCGGAGAGATCGCACTGCCATAAATACGCCAATGTTTAAATGATCCATATATACAGTCGCATGTACAGATAAGCCACTACACACATCATGAGTATATCTACTCTGGAAACACGCCACTCATCCTCCGACATGGTGAAATCCCTTGAGTGTTGTACATTATTGTCCAAGGAGCCAAATCTGTCTATCAGAAAATGCAGGGACACTACATGCCCGGAGGTGATCTCATCCTAGGCTACTCTACGCCTCAAACCAATGAGGGTCATAAACTATCGGCTTATATCTCCAATGGCCATCTTGGTGCAAGGCCTGTCCAGTGGCAAAGCTGTCAAACGCTCATACTCCTCTAAGGTGGAAGTTAATTCCTGGATCTCAAATCGAAATACCTACCTCTCCGGTACCCAGTGCTCCAGCATGCCCTCTACAAAAACCCACATGAACCTGAAACATCGGGAGGGTCATAGAGTGCCTCAACAGCTGATCTACAGTCACCTGATCTGGAGGTGACAAACTATCATACCATGATCTCAAACATGAGGCTACCAATACTGGTGGGGTGTGATCAATGCGGCTAACTGTCGAAGAAGACATATGTGTGTGTCGTATCATAAGACCATCCAGGGGTCAATGTTGAAAATCTACATAAATATGCATAACATAATACATACATGATAAACAATAGATGGAAATATGATGTAGGGAATGGAAAACAGTATATATACATTCCTAAGTACATCATCTCTGTGTACAACTGGAAAATACAGGGAAATGGGGCACAACCACCCAACAACTAATAGAGGCCTATCAAAAGATATAACAAGAATGGGGCACAACCACCTAGTATCTAAAAGAGGCCTATCAAAAGATATAGCGAGAAATACATTAGAAGAAGTCAATGGTGTTGATGTCTACATCATCTATCCTATCCATCTGATGTAACTCCTCCCGAGTCATTGGATCTCCGCTAAGAGGGATATCAAGCCAATACAATGGAGGATCTGTATTGGCAAAACCATATGGGACACCTGAAGGGCCAGCCCCTGAGCTGGAAGGATCAAAAGTATCCGCCTTAGAAGGATCTCTGCCCAAATGTTGGATGAAAAAATGTGCCCGGTCCAACTATCGGGTTAAGCTATCAATCTGCATCAAATGAGTAGGATCTCGGACGTAGGCCATCCAATTTGTCATCATCATGGATCCAGGAACCATATCCCCCATGAACTGAATGGCTCGGGTCTAGGCTCCGATGGTATGAGGGGACCATCAGCAGTAGAATATCTCCTGAGTGAATGAACCCTCTGACAAAGTAAAGTTCTCAACTCCCATCAATGGGATATCACTAACAGGCGACTACGACACGGGCTAATAACGCCTGGCAGGAGGATAAATCAGTATACGGATCTCTCGTGTGGTGCTCCTGATAGAACGCTCTCCCAAATAGAGCTCCCATCCTCCATCTATGAAGAGAGGAATACAACGGGTGGACATCACATGCTCGACACCAGTCGAGAACCCATCCTCAAAGACAACTGTCAAATAATCCCCAGAATATTGAACCCAAGTGATGACTTCGACTATCAAAAGTTCCAACTATAGGAGGCAATGGGTGAAACCCTCAGCTACAAGAACCTCCACCAACGTGGAGCGATGTCATTGTCGTCCCCGTGGATAGGTATATAAACCTAACACGTTAATGGGACGCAGACATGGGAGCCTCTCATAGGCCCAAAACTGCAAACACAAGAGAAAACATCTGCGGGCAGTTAACACTCTTAACCTGTACATGGGAAATCAAAAGAGAAATAATCACCAGCAGAATTGAGTAAAATCCTAGCCAAGCCTCTGTCAAGCCCTATGAATGCATGTGCATTCTCCTAAGGAAATTAACAAAGGTGTAGGAGCCCCAATCATACTCTCTAATATGATCCACCTCTCCTGTGGCGCTGACCAAAGCGAACGACATCGTGAAAGAGTTATCCGCTATGAAACAACCCTGGAGGATGACCAGGAATAATCACCGAAGAATGCGATCCCTGACTTTCACATCATCGGGTATGGGTTCACTCATAGCATCTACACTCACAGGACCAGCGTAGACTTTCCTAGCTTTGAGCGCCTCAGTCAGGACTCCTAGAAAGGATCTAACGGTAGTCAGGGTAATGTTTACCGCATAAGGCACTGGCGCCCCTCCAAACTCCATACCAGTGATAAACCTCCAATCCATCGGCGTCATCATCTCCTCGCAGTCCAGCAATTGGAGAGACTGAGTCTGGTGAAACCAACTCTTAGATAATGCCCTGAGGTAACCTCAGGGACAACAGTGGGGAAGGATGGAAAAGAACGCCTCAAAGCCCCAACCATGCACAATCTCTTGATACTCTTGATGAAGAGTCTGATATAGAAAGTGTATGCTGAACTAGTTCCCTCGAGGCTGCATAAAGTCGGGAACGTACATCATAAAAGCAAATCAACATCAGAACCTTTGCTCCTCATTAATAGGAAAAAGGAAGATCAAACCCAGTTTTACCTCATTCGCATGTAAGTAGACCGAGGGGTGGCGACTCAAATCATCCAAAAGCTCTGGAATAGTCACATTAGTTCCTGGAAGATCATTGTTGGGAGTACGAGTAGTAGGAGCAAGAGCCGCAATCGGTACATCCTCCTCCTCGTCCTTAACATCTGGTACCTTAACCCGGATAAGACAAATCACTGCCTCCACCAAATGACGAGACTATCAAACTGTGCAAGGCCGAGGCACATCAGAAGCCCTCCTCCTAACACCTAAAGTGGTCCTGCGGGAACTACTCGGCTGATCCAGATCCATATATCTGGATACAAGTCTCCAAATCACCTCAAAAAAGGGTGTGGTAAATTCTAAACTGGAGCTTTTCAAATGCATTTTATGACTATATGCATGCATGCATTACTTTAACATACGCCTACAGTAGAGTTAAAAATGCATGTCTACCCAATGCCTAGACTCTTGGAAAAAATTTCGCCAGAGTCTCCTTTGTAAAAAGGACTATCCACATGCACATAGGCATGACTAGGTGGCCATTCAGTAACACACCAACCCACAGTTATAAACATCATATATGCATAAAAATGTCAAAGTCATTATCTGTAAGAGTAGCCTAATTACCAGGATTATTTTGCTTTACAACCTTTACTCATTTGTACTCAAATAGGATAAGAAATAGCAGAAAAAAGGTGCCAATTTAACTTTTTCAAAAGATAAATTTTTTCACATCAATATGTTCAGTATGGTTAAATACTAACGTTTACTATGTTGAATATTTTTTATCAAGTCATATGAGCATACATATTAACTACTATGTGTTTAGAAGCATTTCACGTGATAACTTATTTTCTAACAGATAAAAACTGGAAAAGAATACATGCATACATTACCAGGATAGTGCAGAACACTTGTACAATGATGGATTTTGTAGAAAATAACCCAAACGCAGTAGAATTAAAGAAGAACTCTCAGATTCTCTGTGTGGCATGACTTGAAAATGACTTGTGAAAGGGAAATGGCCAATAAATACACCCACAGATGGTCGTATGTGTATCTACGGCTGCCACAGGTGTACCTACGGCTATCCTAGGTGGGTCCCCCCTCCAGCTCAGTCCAATCTGAGTTGCAAAGGAGGTCTCACAAGCTAAAAAGTTAAAATCAAGAAAAAAGACGCTACGTGATTGAGCAGAAAAGCTTGAAATCCTGATTTTCAAAGACCAAACTGCGGGTCTACATATCACTCATTGGTATTTGCCCAGAGACAGGGTTCACAACACCGATGATCACAGCTATTGAAAGCTACTCTCGGTAATACCTCACAAAGGTCTGATGCCATTGTTGATCGATTTCGCAATCAATGAATACGTGCAAGTATACACGGTCAACAAGTAATAAAGTGAAAGTAGAGTATCGTTCCCACAAGGAATTATTTAATAAAAATCACCAAGTACTAATTCTTAACCAAACTAATTTTATTTAAACAATCTCAAATCGTGTTTTTTCTAATTAAGAAAACTAAATTAACTAATTAAAACTAAGATTTTAACGAATGAATTCAAATAAATAAAGATTAAGACTTCAATATCCCCAATTATGAATTATAAATCAATTATCCAATTATCCCAATTATTATGCCTCTTGAATTGTTAATGAGAATTCTCAAATGCCAAAAGTTCTTTTCCAAGTGATCAATTGCCTTCTATTTAATCCAGATTAATCTTGCTATATTCCTATGCAAAACAATTGAATTAAACTCTTTTCAATCCCAATTCCTTACGTGTTACATGCATGTAATGAGATATTTCCATTCAATTCACAAACCTAATTTTTCACCATGCAAATAACTAAGTCACATGATATCATGCCCGATTCTAACCCTAGAATTCCTCTTCCAATTCCTTCTAGAGTAACAAAGTAATTCTTGATCAAATAATTAAGCAATAAGCACAAGACAAGATAAACAACTCACTTTAACATAAATAATTAGAATATAATGAATAACTAATTCATAGCCATAAAAAGTTCAATTGAAATCTCAAAATAGTTAGTTCATAATTAATGAATTAAAACCAAGAATCCACAATCTGAATAGACATCAAAAGATAAAAGTAAGATGAGAGAAGAGAATAGAATCATTGTCAAGAATCGATGCTCCCCTCTCGCTTCTTGCTCTTGATCTTCAATGGTCTCCAAGTTGCTTCAATCTCCAAAACTAATAAGAACTAGGGTTATTTTCTAATCTAAAGGAGTGTTTAATCTAGGCTAAGCTATGTAATCTCCCTTTATTTTATGCCTTACATCATGTATTTATAGGTTACAAGTACAATTTTTAGTTTTGGAACAACCCTATCCTATTTGGAGTCAAAAGGTGTCAAAACCCTTCAGCCGCACCAAACCCTTCCCCAGCGCCCCAATACGGGCAATGGCGCTGAGTTCGCTTCTAGCGCCCGTTGTTGTAAAATGCACTAAGAATAGCGCGCTATGGCTGGCCCAAAATCGACATTTTCGCTCTCCGACGTCCTTTGGGAAAATGGCCATAACTTCTTAAATACGAACTCCGATTTTGATGATTCAAGATGTTCCGGAAAGAGGAGAAGTAGATCTACAACTTTCATTCTTGAAGTTTGTCGAAATAATGTCAGGAGCTATAGTCAAATAGGCTCTGAAGTGGCTGCTGTGTAAATGGCAAGCCAAAAACGCGAATCTAGCCACCCCAAACATCGATCCATGTAACTTTTGTCCCAATTCCTATAAAATAACATAAAACATGCATGAATAGACACAAACACATAAAAACATCCTAAAAGACTTAAGAACAACAATAAATTAAGCCCGAATGTATCCAATTCATGGGTATAAAACTCACTCATCAAATACCCCCAAACTTAAATCTTTGCTTGTCCTCAAGCAAAAATACAAAAATGTTATGCAATGCAATGTAATGAAACTAATCTATATGCCTACGAATCCAACAGTAATGACAGAAACAAGTCTATTCAACCGGCCTTAGAGAAATCAAATAAACATGATAATACATCATATTAAAACAAATCAGTAATTTCCCACTCAATCATCAAATCTTAGACTGTTATCACTGATATAGTGTGTGTGTGCTCCACAACAATGTTAACTGATATAAAATCAAATTTAAGACATAATCGATATCTTTGAAGGCATCATACAGTGCAAATTCACAAAATTCACGAACAAGCTATATCCAACTAAAGTCAAACATCCACCAAGTTCAAGAGTCAAACGGGATACTTATGCTTTACTTTTCATTACGGGGCTTTTTGCTCTTTTCCGTTTTATTATTTTTTTTTTTAACCATAAGCGTGCAATGTCTCATTCCATTAGGCTAACAAGTGTCACCCTTAACGAGCTTTCGACCAACGACTCCTGACCTATATAAGACCTTAGGGCGCTAGGTTTTAAGATACCCCTTGAGCGCTTTTACTCAAGTAACAAAGGCCCGAAACAAAACTAGCCACGGTAATTTTTTTTTTTCTTCTTTTTTTATAGATGGTTGGTGAGCGTTTTTACGCTCCATCTCACGCTTGTGTTTATGGGGAGTGTTTCTCCTCAACCCACCACAAGACTCAACATGTTTTTTTTTTTTAAAGCTTATATATCCCAAAATTTCCCCCAAACTTAAGTTTTTATCAAAATTTAGTCATCTCCGCCTATTCATGTGTCTTTCATTCCTTCACACTAGTATTATACTTAAGAAATCCATTATGTATCAATTTAAACTTAATCGATTAACATATTTGTTATTAACGTGTTAACCTTGATTATACCAGTTTCAAACAGAAAAGATTCAATTCATAACAAGAAATCACATCAAAGCTTTGAATATTCAATACTATATTTATCTACTTAACTCCGGTCTCATCATTGGCCAAAATAGACTTTTTACTATCTAACAGTTGGAATCATGCAAATATAAACTAACTGCAACAAACATAGTAAACTAACTACTATTTTTGTGATTTTTAAATTTTATTTTTAAACAAAAAAAAAAACGAATGCAACAACTAAATGTAAATAACCCGAAAACATAACCAACTATAATGTAAATAACTAACTATATGCAATACGACACTAAAATGCCCCCAAACTTAAACTAGACATTATCCTCAATGACTGAAATAGAAAAAATTAAAGCAGAGGACTTCCCTGAAAATATAGCAATCTTCCTCCTTGCTTCGCTAAGTTTGGAGAATAAGGCTAAGCACATGGAACAAATTGGGCACCACACTTGAATTTGACTTGAATAACTTCAGTAAAACCATGATAGAAGCAATTTTATTAAATCCTAAATAAATGCAAATTCAAAACTACTAATATAAAACTTAATAAAAACTAAAATAAAAATTAAACTTGGGTTGCCTCCCAATAAGCGCTTGTTTTATAGTCTCATTTGACTTCTTCAATTCTCTATCCAATTCCCTACGAAAGTTGAGGAACCCTCCATCCATCGGAAATAATATAGCTTTTGGTAGGTTCCCATTTACGATAGCCATTGTATTAAAGTCACCTAGCATGCTTTCTTTAGATAAGATCACATTCAAGAACGTCCAAACATCTAGGTGGTTTTTCTCCATTGTGTCTGCGAATATATTCGGCATAGAGACTTGTCGACACAACAATTTCTTCTTCTATCTTCTCTAGCTCATCGTACCATGGTTTCAAGGTGTACTTGCTTTTACATCACAGAGAGTATTATTAAGCGACATGACTACTAATCGGACAAGGTTTTGCAAATCTAACTTGGGACTCTTGAATCTGTGGAGGAGAAGGCACTTGAGGCATAAATAACATTGGCTCATCATCATTGGTTCTCATAATTAGTTCTTCACCGACCTTGTTGTCATTATCCCCACTTGTCTCTCTTTTTCATCTCGTGGCTCATCCGGTTGTAGATTTGGCTCGGGCTCACCATCGGGCTTGGAATCCATGTCATAGGGCAGTGTATTGAGGATGGTTGTTCAACGACGTGTCTATCTCTGTTCCACTTGATTTTCCAAATTCTTGATCAACTCCCTTGGCTTTGCAAATTCAAATTCTACTTGATTCATTTTCTTGTCTTGTTCCTCATTCCTTTTTTTGAAGCTTTAATAAATTTTTCCAAGGCTTCCTCCCAATTTGAATGTTCTTCTGTTGTAGTGGAGGTGGACACAAGAAATCCTGTGGGTATTTTGGACTTGGAGCATAAAATTGATCTTGATTGTTACTCCATGAAAATCCGAGTGATACCCCAATCCTCGATGATAGTTGTTGGGATAGACATAATTATTGGGGTAATCACCACTATATTATCTCGGCTCAAACCGATGGTGCATTGATGACTCATATGATTTCCAAAGACAATAATCACAAGTAACCACCATACTTTGACGACGATTTGAGCTTCAAAAGCTTCAAACATCCTCGAAAGTGTCTCAATCTGTGTTGACAATGCGTAAAGTTTCTCGAGTCTTTCAATCTCCACTCCCTTGGTTGAGTCATGTTTAGTGTATTGCCATTGATACACAAAAGTCATCCATGGTACCGAAAAAGAGAGAAATATAGAAAGAGAATTAAAAATAAAAATAAAAATGTTTAAATTAAGACTAATTTGATTGAAATTAATATTGGTAAATAATTATTAAATTAATTCCCCGGCAGCGGCGCCAAAAACTTGTTGATCGATTTCGCAATCAATGAATACGTGCAAGTATACACGGTCAACAAGTAATAAAGTGAAAGTAGAGTATCGTTCCCACGAGGAATTATTTAATAAAAATCACCAAGTACTAATTCTTAACCAAACTAATTTTATTTAAACAATCTCAAATCGTGTTTTTTCTAATTAAGAAAACTAAATTAACTAATTAAAACTAAGATTTTAACGAATGAATTCAAATAAATAAAGATTAAGACTTCAATATCCCCAATTATGAATTATAAATCAATTATCCAATTATCCCAATTATTATGCCTACTGAATTGTTAACAGGAATTCTCAAATGCCAAAAGTTCTTTTCCAAGTGATCAATTGCCTTCTATTTAATCCAGATTAATCTTGCTATATTCCTATGCAAAACAATTGAATTAAACTCTTTTCAATCCCAATTCCTTACGTGTTACATGCGGCGAACAGATATTTCCATTCAATTCACAAACCTAATTTTTCACCATGCAAATAACTAAGTCACATGATATCATGCCCGATTCTAACCCTAGAATTCCTCTTCCAATTCCTTCAGAGTAACAAAGTAATTCTTGATCAAATAATTAAGCAATAAGCACAAGACAAGATAAACAACTCACTTTAACATAAATAATTAGAATATAATGAATAACTAATTCATAGCCATAAAAAGTTCAATTGAAATCTCAAAATAGTTAGTTCATAATTAATGAATTAAAACCAAGAATCCACTGTTGAATAGACATCAAAAGATAAAAGTAAGATGAGAGAAGAGAATAGAATCATTTGTTGTCAAATCTGATGCTCCCCCCTCTTTTCTTGCTTCTTGATCTTCAATGGTCTCCAAGTTGCTTCAATCTCCAAAACTAATAAGAACTAGGGTTATTTTCTAATCTAAAGGAGTGTTTAATCTAGGCTAAGCTATGTAATCTCCCTTTATTTTATGCCTTACATCATGTATTTATAGGTTACAAGTACAATTTTTAGTTTTGGAACAACCCCTATCCTATTTGGAGTCAAAAGGTGTCAAAACCCTTCCAGTCAAGCACCAAACCCTTCCCCAGTGCCCAAATACAGGCAATGGCGGTGAGTCTCTACTTAGCGCAATTGATTTGTAAAATGCACTAAGAATAGCGCCTTGCATTTGGCCCAAAATCGACATTTTTTTCTCAAGCGTCCTTTGGGAAAATGGCCATAACTTCTTTGTCCAAACTCCGATTTTGATGATTCAAGATGTTCCGTAAAGAGGAGAAGTAGATCTACAACTTTTATTCTTGAAGTTTGTCGAAATAATGTCAGGAACTATAGTCAAATTGGCTCCGAAGTGGATGCTGTGTAAATGGCAAGCCGAAAATGCGAATCTAGCCACCCCAAACATCGATCCATGTAACTTTTGTCCCAATTCCTATAAAATAACACAAAACATGCATGAATAGACACAAACACATAAAAACATCCTAAAAGACTTAAGAACAACAATAAATTAAGCCCGAATGTATCCAATTTATGGGTATAAAACTCACTCATCAGCCATCAACTTGAGGTTGTGATTCTAGTCACAACCTCTCCCCAGCAGAAACTTCATAGAACATCATCCGTTGAAGCACATTTCAACGAAGGTCAAGCAACCTTGATGTTATTCAGTCGTTGGAAAGTAAATCTAGCGAAGCATCAAAAGTAAATCGATGATCTCATCCGTTGAAGCACATTTCGACGAAGGTCAAGCAACCTTAACATTATTCATCTGTTGGCAAGTAAATCCAACGAAGCATCGAAAGTGATCCGATGCTATCAGCCGTTGAAGCACATTTCAACGAAGTTCAAGCAACCTTAACGTTATTCAGCCTTTTGCAAGTAAATCTAGTGAAGCGTCAAAAGTGATCCGATGATATAAGATGTTAAAGCACATTTCAATGAAGGTCAAGCAACCTTGATGTTATTTAGTCGTTGGCAAGTAAATCCAGTGAAGCATCGGAAGTGATCCAATGATATCAGCCATTGATGCACATTTCAATGAAGGGCAAGCAACCTTGACATTATTCAGCCATTGGCAAGTAAATCCAGCGACGCATCGTAAGTAATCCGATGACCTCAGGCGTTGAAGCACATTTCAATGAAAGGTCAAGCAACCTTGACATTATTCAGCCATTGAAAAGTAAATCCAGCGAAGCATCGGAAGTAATCTGATGACCTCATCTATTGAAGTACATTTCAGAAAAGTTCAAGAAGCCTCGACATCATCAGCCGTTTGCAATTATACCCAAAAAAGCATCGAAGATGGTGTGATGATGGTATCCATTGAAGTACATTTTAGTGAGGGTTAGGCTACCCTGATAACATAAACTAATGGTAGTAACTCTGACAGAACACTGGAAACACCTGGCGATATAAACCATAGAAAACCATCCTCATCGGGGAGGATCGATGAAGGAATATGTTATACAAATCTTTATCAGACAGAGAACAAATCCCCACGAGTCTCTCGTACATTAGAGGTACAGCCTCAATGGGAAATCTGTACCAATGATTAAGAACTTTGGTGATAACCCCAATGTCAACATCTTGGAAGTTCCGGTAAGCTTTAGAGTAGACATCCAAGTAGTTTATCAGGATCATTAGTGATAACTCCAGTCTCCAACAGAAGGCGTGAGAGCAAATAGTCATCACATCTCATTGGAAAATGGTCCAACATACCACATTCATCATGCATTTGCATCATGCTACATTACATTACATCATGATTATCTTGTCACATTTCAAGTGTCTAGTATTCTTTATCCTATCCATGCCATTACATCGCATGAATATGATAAAGAGGGGCATCTGTAGACACTCAAAATTTTGCATTCATGTTACTAACCTTGTAGGAGGGCAGAATCGTCTTCCAGAGATAACCCTGGAGGTCACATCAGCTCAATCCAGGAGACAACCCCGGGATACTCAAGTTTTAATCTCAGAGACAAACCCTGAGATACTCAGTTCCAATCCCGGAGACAACCCCGTGAGATTTAATTCCAACCTCGGAGATAACCCTAAGGGATGCAATTTTAGTTCTGGAGATAAACCTGGAAAAGTCTGTTTTAATCCCCATGAGTCCATTCCAACCTCGAAGATAACCCTGTGACGCTCAGTTCCAACCCTAGAAATAACCCCGGGAGGTCAGGCACACGTCAGAGACAACCCTAAGGACATTCAATACCTACAGCAAACCAATCTTAGAGATAACCCTGAGCAACGACAACTAAATTAGCCCAGAGCCAGAGATAACCCTGGTTAGGGGTAAAATCATCATTTTGCCACCTCGATCCCACATTCATGTCATCTCAATAACATTCAACCTATATTCTACACAAAGGTGTCCTACAAGAACCATAGCTCAAATCCCGAGGGTCTACTACACAAGACAGTATACCGGATAGAATTTGAAAACTTGAAGATCTGGTCATGGACCCATCTTCCCGACTTTGTACAACCTCTTATCCCATGTCATTGTGTGGTTCTCAACAACAGCATTCCGAAAAGGTATTATACGCCTGAATCGGATGCCCAGATTGAAAGTTATGAAGGTTCAAGCAAACAATATATTGCATGCATGCACATACTTTGAGAAGGCATGGCCCACAGAGCCGCAGGTGGACCTACGGCTCCCCCTCTATAAATAGAGGGCTTGGGTGGCCATTTTAAGAATAGAAAAGACGAGGAAGCCATATCCATTTTGCTTTGTACATGCTTTAAACTGAGTGATCTCTTTTTCCAAACAACTGTGAGCTTGTGTTTTGCTATATTTTACCGGTGGAAACCAAGTATTCATTCATTTAAAGCTATCTGAAGTCTTCTTGGTAGCCCACTATACGATATCTTAGATTTCTTTCAGCCTTTCTCCACTTCCATCCATACATACTTATTCATGTTGAGAGTCGTGTTGCGTGTGTATGCCCGCATCGTCTATCCGTGGCTTTTATTGCTTTCATATATATATATATATATATATATATATATATATATATATATATACACATATTGCATCATCATGCGAGCCTTGGAATCATGTGATCACAGATTCAGTTCTTAAATCTAGATTCGGTTCCCATGATGGACATTTTCAGCTGCAGCCAGCTTATAAATTATTCACGGTGTCATAATTTCCTTAGATGGCTTTCATGCCCACAAGGATTTCGGCGCTGCTATGTATCTTATTTTCTCGAAGATGTCTCACATCTCGAAAATAATAAAAGCAATCAAGCCGAACACATAATAAAATGGAAGTATCAAATGCCTCAATTACTATTGAGCACAAGGGTTTGAAAAACTTGTTTTACAAAACATCACTGCCATATCTCGTTAAAATTGAACTTTTATACAAAATTCAAACCATTTGTATATAGGTTCAAATGAGGCATAGCACTACTTCCAGATAACTGTACATTGACCTACACACGCCCATTCAGATAAAAGTTTAAATTGAAAAGTGGTGATAACTGTGTCACCACGGAAGTCGGGGGGTGCCTAACACCTTCCATCCACATAATCAAGCCCCCAGACCCTAACAAATCTCGGTTTCATAGACCAGTTAAGCATTGTCACATCACTAGATCTTTGTACAAACCTTTTCTCAGTTGAGTTGGTGCAAACATTTAAAAATATCAACTAGCGACTCTTACAATCAAATCGTCGACATATACATGTTGGACCTTTTCAAACTTGTTTTTTCAAACAAATCTCACCTAACATGAGAACACCAAAAGACAAGAACAGGAAATGGACAAATAAAATCCCAACGTTGACATGTATAATGTTAGCTCAGATTACCTTTACCATTCGTAGCCCTACCATTTTTATCTCTCTAACGTCTGAGTTAGAATAACATCTTGAACCCATAGTATTAGAGTACATGCTAATCGGTGTATATATTTTAAGGTGATATAGGTGAATCTCATTTCTATTTAATTAACCATGGTTATTTCCCCTTAATGTTCTATCATCAGATGGCAGTGCAAGTGAGAGTTTTAAGCCCAGAGACATCTTATTTGGAGTTAACTGCAACATAAAGTGTGAAGAGGCCAAGAATTGAGGCTAATCATGCCCTTTTGGAAGAGAAAAGGGATAAAGGGGAGTCTTCTAGTACTTGAATCATAGGAGTAGGAGAAGGAGCGCTAACTAGAAAGATCATAAAATAAGAGAAGACAATATGAATCTCACTCGAGAAATTCCCATTGAATAAGCTAATAACAATCGAAGGGGAATATTTGAAGTTGGGATCGTAAGAGTTTGGAGTCTTATCCCCATATCTGTTGTTAGACTTTCAAATTTTTTAAGTTTTCAATAACCGGTGGTAGTGCTTGAGATTTCATATTCGTTGTTCGAGTAAGCTCCTTCAGTCCTTTGAAACTAAAGAAAGTAGGGTTTTAGTCGATACCCACAGGAATTATATTTTAATGTTTTAATCAAAGCCCATAAGGCATGAAAGAGAAAATAAATAGTAAATAGAAATGGTACCACTAGGAGACAAGATCAAGTAACAGAACTTCACTCAAAGCAGGGGAAGGTGAGATGATAAGGGGGCTCAGAATTGAAGGATTGATACCTGCGTAGACATTTATCACCCCGAATGAGATAGATTTTCTCTAGAAGGAGGGACAGATCATTTGATTTAGATAGAAATTTCTATCAATCGAAGGGCCTTTTACACTTATAAGTTAGCTTTAAAAAGGGAAGGAAAGCTTTGCAACAGCTCGAGTTGCAAGCATAGACTCAAGAGGTGTTGTTTTGGGCTACCCAATAGATTGAACCAAGATTTTCTAGTTCAAGATGAGAAACTAAACCTTGTGGTCCAGTTAGTCCTGCAAAAATGTGTCTCTAAAAGTGGCTACGGGATCAAGGCCTGTGAGAGCTCTCTTCGCTACGATTTTTTAAAAATCTTTCATATTCAACATTTCAGTTCTTTGAAATTCATGTTGAAATCTAGTATAAATGGGAGTGGTTTGATACACAAACCTAATCCTTTCACTTCACATCAACCCCATTTCAACGAAAAAGAAAAGCCTTGCGCTTGGGTCCTCAACGATGGCGTATTTCTTTCTTTTTGAAAGGGCACTATGGCAAACTTGAAACTACTATCTTTCTTTGATTATTCCTTATAAAAGACTATTATTAAAATAAGCCCTATATTAGTGCCAAAGTCCTCCAATCTTCCAGTTTTTGGGAAGCATTTAGTCTTAAATGGTGGGTTGGCTCGGGATTCTAGCCGTCTTTAAGTACTAACGAGGAGTCAAATATGTTCTCTGATGTGTGGATAAGTCAATAGTAATTCTTTTGATTCAAAGTTGTATTGGAGTGCCTCTATTTCAGAATGAAAAGGCTTTCTCCCATTTTGGGAATAGATCGGAGGAGCGGAGTCCAGTTCTTCCTTTGTGACTTTACTAAATGAGTAGACAATCCTCACCCACTCACCCTGCCCTTTAGGCTTCGTGATGAGCTCCTTGATGGTTGACTTCGCCCCCATTATCAAGTGAAGGAAGATCAGAGTCGACACCAAACGCATCGAATGGGGTATATCAACAAGGATAATCTTAGTAGATAAGGATAAGGTGGCCAAGCTGATGATTCGACTTTCGCTCTTTTGGCATATAATTAATAGGTCTTTAAACAACTACAATACCAGTTTCCATTTCTCTGATACCTCCAATTCACCTTGGAAATGGGATCCAAGTGTGGTACCCACTTTTGGAAGAGATCGCAAGCATTCGGCTAATAGTTCCAGTGATGCTTCATTTGATCAATTCAGTAATCTTGGAGAGAGCTGCTTTTGTGCATGCAATGAAAGGGTGAGGAAGGACAAAGGGGCGAGAATGCAATGAAATATTATTAACGTAAACATAGGTAATTTCCTTTCTAATAGATAGAGTATAAATGGTATGTTAGAGAGAAGAATAAGAATACGAGTTATTCTTGAGTTAAAGTAACTGGACACTTTCCCGCCTTTCATCAATAGGTAGCTTCAACATTAAACCCCTCTATTACAGATGTTCAAATCTATACTCCTGCGGTATCTGATATGGTGCTCACAACAGATTAATTAATATAACACGCCCAAATTTATACACCTAGGGTATCTGATTCAGTGCTTATATCTAATCGACTTACTATACATATAAGACAAGATACAATTCCCATCTATCCAAGGTTCACAATATCCCATAACAGATAATAATTTACTATAGAACTATTGTTGTGTTTGGATACCCTCACTTGGATGTATAGACTATATCTATGAATAATATCTATCTATCAAAAATCCAGAGTATTAGCAATAACATGAACAGTCCATATCACCAATACCCTCACTCAGATGTATAGTCTATATCTTGCAGATTACTTTCTCGTATCGATAGTACCTATCTATCTAAAATTCAGAGTATCAGCAATAACATGAACAACACATATTGACAATACCCTCACTCAAATGTATAGTTCCCAAGGATCTCATAATAACTCATCAATTCTAATTACATCTATTTATGTAAAGGAAACACGGTTGCGAAAATAAAAAGATGATATTATATCTTATGTAAAGGTTTGGTTACAAGGTTCTTCATAAGGAGTTTACTTATTACAAAAGTCTTACATTATCCTAAACGGTAATTTAAACTAATCTAAGCATGGTCTCTTCCCATTATTTGTTCTAGAGGTGCCAGGGTTACCATCTAATACTGCAAAGGAAATGATTTACAAGAATGAGCTATGACATGATAAGCAAGTTTATATTTATAAACATAATATAGGATTTGAAGAATATAACAGTTCAATAACTCTTTTCAACTGAGTGTTGATTACCATTTTTGGATTTTCATTTTTGTCAGTCACAAACACTTAAAAATCTTGTTCGGATATGAGAGGGGATCAACCTATTCAACATCCTAGGAGTATGCATCTCATCCTAATCGTGCCCTTATTTTACTAAGTGTGAGTTCTACTGGCACACATTTTTCCCTTCCAGGGTTATACAACTTAGTATAAGATGTCTTACCAAAACGATTTGGTTTGACACAATAATTTATGCTAGATAAACAATAATTCAATAACACATGAATAAATAATTTATTTTTTTAGTTAAGTTGAAGCTATAGCAATAACTTCACAATAATTGGTAACAAATTTGGTTCGGTGTAATATATCGAAAAGCAATCAAGATTGAAATCTTGTTCAACGTATAAGCATGATTTAAGAACTTGCATAAATAATAGATTAAGGTTAGAGAACTTGCATAAGGTAATAGGATAGGTTAGAAGACTTGCATGATCGAAGATTATCTAATTAACGCTACTTGATTCGTTTAAAAATACCTAATATGTTCAAACATATATATTTAACACATTAGTATTGATAACAATACTCAACTACACAAACTATTATTGTTCGGTCTAAGTTTGATATGATTTCGGTGTCCTAAAACCTTACCGAATATTTAATAAGCTAATATCACGGTTAAACTTTAATTATAAGCTTTATTATAATTTTAGATAATTTATATCTTTTATAATAATTTCTGGAAGCTTATAATGATTTTTAGATATTAAATTATCCATTAAATGATTTTGAAATCATTTATTACTATTTTTACATAATTAATATTCCCTTAGAATATTATTAAAAACCTTATAATTATTTTTAAATAATTTATAACCACTTAATATGATTTTTAAATCATTAATATTGTTTTATATAATTATTTATTATTTATAAATGATTTATCTAATTAATTATTAATAATATTTGAAATAAATAAAATATTTATTAAATTTATACAAAAATATTAAAAGTTAATTATTATAACTTAAAATAACTTTTAAATCAATTTTTATAATTATTTATTAATTATTTCTAATTTATTTAATTTAATTAATTAATTTTATTTTCTGTCTATCGCTATAAGTCTTTAGCGACAAAAAGTGTTGCTAAAGGTATTCTTCATTTCTGAGGAACAGTATGGTCAAGGTTTAGAGGTCATTTTGACCTTGATCTAACTCCCTAACGATTATGATTTGGGGTTTGAAAGTGTATTAGTTTTGCAGTACTCATGTAAGACTACAATTACATACTAATATCAGACTCTATCCTTCATATAACAAGAAGTTATAGAGGCTCAAAGTCACTATCAGAACTGTTCTTGGGTTTCTGGGTAACCCAGAACAGTGGTCATGGTCGATCAACGCTTTTGTGACTCTAATAATTTTCAATTCGTTTAATAGATAGGTGTTTTGATTGATGTATTTTGTAGTTTATATACCAAGGTACAAAGGTGATACACTAGTTTGGACTAAGTAAGACTCTAGGGTGCAGATTTAGATTGGTCAAAGTACAGCCAGAGGTTGTTCTTGGTGTTCATCAGTTTTTTAGGTTTTCTAGAAAATGCAGTTATGCTCGGTCAACGATATTTGACCATTAATTGTAATAAACCTATAAATTAATTAAGAGTTTGAGTGTCATAGATATGTAGTATGTATGTTAGGGTATCATTACATAACACTTAGACATCCTAACAACAAACAAAAATCAAATTAAAGGTCAGTCAAAGTACCCTGTTCATACTGCTCATGAGATTTTTGGGTAACCAAGAAATCAGAACTTCGTGGTCGGTCAATGACCTTTGACCACTTATATCTTGCAATATATAAATCTAATAGACTTGACTTCTCTTCTAGATTACTAACCACGTGTAATACTACAACTAGCATACAATTAACAGACCTATGTAATAACAACCAAGGATCTATAGGCTCTGACATTAGACTGTCAGACCTATTTTTCTAGATTTTCCAGATTGCTTAAAATCTAGATGTTATAAAAACATGATCTACCAACTTAGAATAATTACTAACATGTTATTACACATATTTAAACAACTAAACAACAGATATAACATAACATCAAAGATCTAGGCTAAAATTAGGTTTTGCACCTTTATTGAGTGATTTTGGACTTCTAGCTTCTGATTCTAATCTTGCTATCAACAGGGCTTATCTAGGTATGATATGTGAGTGTATAAGCTTAAGAATTTTGTGGGTTTGGCTTGAGTTAGGGTTGTTATTTATAGAATTGGGTAATTAGGGTTTTTGGTCATTTTTCCACCACTTGCCTCCCTTAATATCTGATCTTGTTAACTTGTGCTGCTTGGGAGTTGATACCAGGTGATGTGCTACCTTAAAAAATTTTATAGTGACTTGTCTTTGCGATCCAAGAAGAAAGAGAAGACTAAGGTGCTACCCGAGCACTATGTCTCTTAGAAAGCTATTGATGATCTGTGTCGACGAGCTAAGACAGTCCATCCTACGGTAAATGACATTCATGGAGAATTGAAAAGTTTGCAGCAGTATACCAGAAGTTTAGATTCTCGATTATCGTCTCTTGAAACTCAAGTTTGATGCGCATCTCTAAGGTTTCGGGCGGGTGCGAGTGTGCTTGCTTTTGATTAATTGCTTGCTTTCTTTTATATTATTACTATTCCCGCTGGCAGGCTGACAAAGAGTAAGGGATGGTAAGGTACGGGACAGAAGTAAGGGCCGGTTATAAATGCTTTTGTACCTGTTGCGGTTACGGTTGCTTGTTTGCTTTCTACCTCTTTTGTGCTTGTTCTTACACCTATTGACTCTCTTATTTATAGAGAATATGCCTTATGCTACTTTAGTAGATTCCTACACTCATCCTTGGGAAGCACTTATAACAATTGAGGAGAACTGCTTCTTCCTTTGGTTACTTTTAAACCGTTCCCTACTCATGTTCCTTACAAGAGTGACAAAAGGCTTATTTCTTGGGATTGTGATTGCTTTCATGCCTGCTTGACTATTGCTTATGTGCCTGTTCAATACCATAATAAAAACTAGTAAAGCGAGGAGAAGAGGAGATTGCTAACCAGAGGTTTGGAACCTCTACCCCTATTAGAGTAGTTTAGTCATAAAGGAACTAAAAGAAAGTCTTTTGACAACCTTATTAATAGAAAGGGGATGCGCTCAAGCATGCGAAAAAAGCTCTTCAAGATTCCCTTATCTTCGAGAAAGGTTTGTAGAAAGGGGTTTCTTCAAATATCCCATAAATGAAGTAGGGGCTTCAAACAAAGCTTGTAGTTTAGGGTTGCGCAGGTTTGGAACCCTATACATGGGGCTGCTTGTTGCTTGCCCCTATCTCTAAAGGCTGATCTGTGCCTTGATCTCTGGCCATGAATGAAATATTCCTCCTGGGGAGCAGAGCCGAGCCGTGAAGGAAAAGGCAAAATGAGGGTTCCAAACCTTTATTAAAGGGAAGGAGCTCTTGCCTTCAACTCAGAGCAGAATGTTCTTTTCGCAACGAAAGGCCGATTTCTTTCATAGTAGCCAAGGATGAGTTCGATCCATTAGGTTCTTCGATTTGTTCAAAAAATAAACGAGTGATAAGAAAACTTCTTTTATTATGATTAAAAGAAATAATCTCACATAGACCAAGATCAATTTTCAGGTCATTTCTTAGTGAACATGATCCACCATAATCTCTTCAACCCCTTCATTTATGTTCCAGAATATAGAGAGATTTGGTAGGAAAGTGGAAGATACTTTTTTGTATATGATAATCCAAGGGAGTGGGAAAGATGTAGTAATTCTTTGGAAAAGCCCGGTTCTCTTTGTCTTCGAGCGATCATTCCTCAATCCACTAATTTGTTCCTTCATATACCTCCCCACCAATAGATAGAGACAAATGGGAATAACCGAACCACGTCTACAAAATGCCACTACCATACTGCTGCTTGCTTCAAAGTCAACGTGATGCTCCTTGGTCAGATGACCAAGATATTGGCGAATACCACATATGATCGAGAAAAGAGTACATATAATCACATGAAACCCATGAAAGCATGTTGCTAAGAAAAAGGTAGAACCATAAATATTATCTGAAATAGTGGAGGGAGCTTGATAATATTCCATTTCTTGAAAGCTCGTGAATACTAGAGCTAGTGAAACGGTAGCTACTAAAGCATAAACTGCTCGTCTTTCCTTCCCCGCGAGTATAGCATGATGAACCCAAGTTACGGCAGCTTCGGATGTAGGGGAAATAAGGGTATTAAGAAAAGGGATTTCCTGAGGATCTAAACCCTAATCCCTTTTGGGGGCCAAATGCCTCTGATCTCTACCATAGGTGCCAAAGAGGAATGAGAAGAAGCCCAAAAAAGAGCAAAAAGGAACATAACCTCTAATACGATAAACAGAATAAAACCATATTCGGTATGATGTCCTTCTAACGTGGATCCATGTAGAACATCGCGCCACCATACGAACATAATTTACAGGAGAAATATGAGGCCCAAACTGAGAAGTGTCACACCCCCTTGAAATGGATGCATGTACATCACACCTCCTACGATGGTTGCCAAAGCTCCGAGTGAACCCGAAATAGGCCATGGGCTTGGATCTTCCAAATGATAAGAATGCCACTGAGATTCAATCATAAACTACTTTTCCTCGGTTGTATGTAAACCCCCCCCCCCCTTCCACCCCCTTTTTCATTACTAATGGAATATCCTTCACTATTATTCTCCCCACATAATAGAGTACAACCTCTCTTTCTTCCTTTTTCTTCGAAAGGGAAAGGGTTTATTCCCTAGATTTAACTGCTCCCGTAGGAGCTGGTTTACTCTTTTCACGAGTTTGTGTAAGAAGTCTACCTTATTATCGGGGGAATCAATTTGTAAGGGCTCCATTGCCCTCTTTAAGAAATCCTCGGTAACAGAGATCTTCTTCCTGATGTTAAAAAGGACATGAAGTTCCCTTTTAACATGGGAACGTTGTGATTCCAGGGCCAGAGCATTGTCTGGGAGATCCTGCCACTCGGGCCCAAGTAATGAGTTAGACGCGGGAACTTTGACAAGCCCATCTGGCAGCTGATTGAGATCAAGGAACCACCATTGGTTTGAGCTCGATGAGCCTGAACCCAGAGCCATCATAAAAATGGATTCGGCATCCGACCCAAGAATCATGATTCTCAAAGAAAAACCCATTAAGAAGGCCAAAGTCGAAGAGCACCCAACCCCTTTTAATAGATAAGGTATACTCTTACTTGCCAGAAGGGTTCCCGCCTTTGATAGTAGTTCCCAAAAATAAGGAATGAGTAAAAATTTTAGATAAAAAGAAGAAGAATAACACTTAATATTATAAAGGAAAAAGATAAGTTTTTTAAGACTTTATTATGATGAGGAGATAACGGTCGAAGGTGATTAATGATCTTAGATTAGATTATAGAGTAAAACGCTTTCATTTTCTTTCTGATTGAAGGTTAATAATTTTAACTAATTCGTTTTAATTGAGAAAATCGGGAGTCATAAAGAAATTCAAATTCTTGTATTTACTACATAAAAATGACTTATATTATTATTAATGATTGATAAAATGAATATAATATATGTAAAAAAGGGGCATGGAGATTCATGATCTTAGATTGGATTACAGAGTAACGCACTTTCATTTTCTTTCTGCCTTGCATCATAGGCAAATGAAAGCATTTTCTCTTAAGAATGCATCTGGTTCGATCTTTCTTTCGTTAGTTAAGCCACCTTTTTCTAAAAGGGATTGTAGTAATTCTAGTTTTATACTACTTGGAATGGTTCTCTCACATTGAGAAATTCTGTCTAGTGGCATTCGATCACAGAATCCATTGATAGCAGCATAAGTTACTAAAATTTGTCTTTCAATTGGAAATAATGTATATTGTGGTTGTTTCGGTACTACGTTACCAGGATAGTGCAGAACACTTGTATGGTGATGGATTTTGCAAAAAACGACCTGAACTCAGTAGATCTGAAGAAGAACTCTCGGATTATCTTTGTGGCTTCACTTGAAAATAACTTGTGAAAGGGAAAGGAGCATCAAATACCACCCACGGATGGTTGTGGGTGTACCTGCAGCTACTGCAGGTCCACCTACGGCTATCCTAGGTGGGTCCAACCCCTCCGGCTCGATCCAATTTGAGTTTCAAAGGAGGTCCCACAAGCTGAAAAATCAAATCAGGAAAAAGGCGCTACACGATTAAGCGGAAAAGCTTGAAATACTGATTTTCAGAAACCAAACTGCTCATCTACATATCACTCATTAGTATTTTCCCAAACACAGGGTTCACAAAGTCGATGATCACAGCTGTTGCAAACTACATTTGGTAATACCTCACAAAGGTCTGATGCCATCAACTTGGGGTTGTGATTCTAATTGTAACCATACCTTTCATCAATAACCTCTCTCTAGCGGAGACTTCACACAACTTCAGCCATTGAAGCACATTTTAACGAAGGTCAAGAAACCTTGACATTATTATCCATTGGAAATTAAACCCAGCGAAGCATCAGAAATGGTCCGATGATCTCAGTAATAAGCGGGTTTTACACCTACTTATTAGGTATCAATTTACGCAAATTATGCCCATCTCAAGAACATTTCAGTCTGTTTTAGTTGTATTTCATGTTATTTTGCATTGCATTTACTTAAAACTCCTTTTGGTGAAAAAGTGCAAGAAATGGCCTAATTTAGTGGTGTTGGATGACAAGGGCGATTGAACGCATGGCTTGAGGCTGACGGATGCACGGCATGAGGATGTAGTGACTCGGCCATTAAAGCACATTTCAGCAAAGCTCTAGCAACCTTGAAGTTATTCATTCGTTGTCAAGTAAATCCAGAGAAGCATCAGAAGTGGTCTGATGATCTCGATCATTGAAGCACATTTCAGTGAAGGTCAAGAAACATTGACTTTATTAAACCGTAAGCAAGTAAATCCAGCGAAGCATCAGAAGTGGTCCGATGATCTCAGCCGTTGAAGCACATTTTAGCGAAGGTTAAGCAGCCTTGACATTATCAGTCATTGGCAATTAAACCCAGCGAAGCATCGGAGGTGGTCTGATGATGGTAGCCATTGAAGGACATTTCAATAAAGGTCAGATAGCCCTGACAACACAACCTGTTGGCAGTAACTCCAACAAATCACTTGAAAGACCTTACGATGCAATCTAGGGAAAACCATCCTTATCGGGGAGGACAAATGATGAAATATGTTATACAAGTATTCATCAGACAAAGAAAAATTCCCCAAGGGTCTCTCGTGGATGAGAAGTACATCCTCAGTGGGAAGTCTGTACTCAGGATTAATGACTTTGGTGATAACCCCATTGTCAAAGTCCTGGAGGTTCCTAGGAGCTTTGGAGTAGACATCTAAACATTTCATTAGGGTCATTAGTGATAACTCCAGTCCCCAACAGAAGTCGTGGAAGCAGACAGTCATCACATCCCATTAGAAAACGGTCCAACAAACCACATTCATCATAAATTTACATTATGTTGCATTACATTGCATCATAATTATTATCACATTTCAAGTGTCTTGTATTCTTTATCATATCCATACCACTACATCGCATGAATATGATAAAGAGGGGAATCTGTAGCCACGGGAAATTTTGCATTCCTGTTACTAACCTTGCATGAGGGCAAAATCGTCTTCTAGGGATAACCTAGGTAGTCAAATAAGCTCAATCTCGGAGATAACCCCAGGATATTTAGTTTTTAATCTTGGAGACAACCCCGAGATACTGAGTTGCAATCCCGGAGACAACCCCGGAAGATTCAGTTCCAACCTCGGAGATAACCCCGGGGGATACAGTTCCAGTTTAGGAGATAACCCCGAAAAAGTCAGTTTCAACCTTAGAGATAACCCTAACGCACTCAGTTCATATCCTGAAGATAACCTGGGGAGGTCAAGCACACCTCAGAGACAACCCTGAGGACATTCAGTACTCACAGCAGCCCAATCTTAGAGATAACCTTGAGCAACGACTGCTACATCAGCCCAGAGCCAGAGATAACCCCGATGAGGGGTAAAATCATCATTTTTCCATCTCGATACTACATTTACGTCGTCTCAACATCATTTTAACCCATATTTCATACGAATGTCCACAATAACCATAGCTCAAATCCCGAGTGACTACTACGCAAGACAGCACACCAAATAGAATTTGAAGACTTGAAGATCTGGTCATGGACCCATCTTCCTGGCTTTGCACAACCTCTTATCCTATGTCATTGTGTAGCTCTCGACAATAGCATTCTGGAAATGTATTACACGCCTCAATCAGATGCCCGAATTGAAAGTTATGAAGGTTTAAGCGGACAACGCATTGCATGAATGCACGCGTACTTTTTGAGACGGCGGGACCCATGAGCCGGGGCACCCGAGGCGTGCATGCAAATGAACCCATGGCTACCATGGTTAGACCTGAGGCTCCCCCTCCATAAATAAAGGGCTTGGGGTGGCCATTTTAAGAAGAGAAAGAGCGATGAAACCATGTCTATTTCACTCTGTACACACCTCCATAATGCTCCAAATTGAGTGCTTTCTCTTTCTAAACACTTGTGAGCTCGTGTTTTACAACATACTGAAATTTAACCGGTGGAAACCGAGTATTCATTCATCAAAAGCTATCTGAAGTCTTCTTGGCTGCCCACTGTAAGACATTTCAGATTTTTAAACTTTTTCTCACTTATTTACCTACATATCTATTCACCTTGAGAGTCGTGTTATGTGGGTATGCCTGGATCGTCGATCCATGGCTTTTATTGCTTTTATATATATATATAAATACATATATATTATTATCGAACTATGCTTTGATTGAGCCCAAATATAATATTCAGAGCGTTTACTACTTTTATATATATTATATATTTCTTCCCATCAAAATCTGTTTGATTGAGCCTGGATATATATCCGGAGCATTTACTTCTTTTATATATATATATCTAAAGACTTAAATATATATTTCTTGTTATCAAACTCTCATTTGATTGAGTGCAGATATACATCTAGTGCAAAATATATATATATATATATATATATATATATATATATATATATATATATATATATATATATAAATGTTGTAAAAGGCCACAAAGTGAGCTCCAGGGGCAGATGATATATATATATATATATATATATATATATATAGGGAGCCCTCCCATAAATGGGGTTGTTGTGAGTCTTGTGCAACACCCCTTTTTTGGACCGTTGATAAAATGAATTGATAAATTTGAGATTAGACTTTGTATTTGATAAAGCTAAGCACGAGGTTGTTGTGCCTTATTATTTACCTATCTAAACCTATTTTAATAAGTGAATATTAACTTGTCAGTATAGTTATAAAAAGTGAATATTTATTATTAAAATAATCCGGTCGGAAGATCTTATCTTTAAACACATTTTTTTTTAATTTTTTTTTATTTCTCTACGTAGAATGCAGGCTCATAATTTAGAATTAAAATAATAAATAATCCAAGTAGATGCAGTGAATCTGGTTTGGTACATTTTTTTAATTTTTTTTATTTCTCCGTAGTAAGTGCAGGCTCATACTTTGGCATTAAAATAATAAAATAATCCTAAGTAGTAAGACAATGGTATTAAAAATTGAAAAAAAAAGCATAGAAAAGCTCATACTATTTGGAATTAAAATAATAAAGTAATTTACTGATACAAATGATCACTTAATTTGGTACATTTTTTTAATTTTTTTATTTCTCCGGTAGAAGTCTGAGGCTCATACTAATTTGGCATTAAAATAATAAAATAATCCGTCCAGCATCTGAAATTCGATCTGGTGGTATTAAAAATTTGAAAAAATAACCAAGTAGAATACTGACTTGTCTACATTTGGTATTAAAAAATTGAAAAAATAATTTTATTCAAGCAATTCATTGCTAAATGATTCGAACTTCAACCTCAAACTCAAACACTCGTTATATGACCACCCAGAGCACCACGGGCCTAGCCATTAATTTCAACCAAGGATATGTCTTTATATTAAAACTTCACCATCCCCAAAATCTATATTCTTGCATTATTATTATATTACGCGTTTTTTATTATTATTAATAGGTCTATATAATACATATGGGGTTTTCTATTTAGAAATAAGTTAATATCTATATTTATTAAGCAATGATTATTAGTAATGATTTTATATATTAAGCAATGATTTTATTATTAAGAAATGATTTTATTATTAATAAAACTAGTTCAATTAGTCTAATAAGTAATGATGATAATTTTTCAAGTCATTTCGGAAATTAATTTACTTATCGAATTTATAAAAGTAGTGAAGTATTATTATAATAATAATAATGTGATTATCAATATTAGAAGTACAAATTATACCAATACTAGTCTTGCATAATATTAAGAGGAATAGTACATATTACATGTTCATTTTCATAAAATAAAAAAAACATAGAATGATTAATACAATAAAAGCCTATATCTCTGGGAAGTAGGAAGTAATCTTCTTGATTTCTTGTAGAGCTCCCATGCGACGCTTGATAATTAAAAAGGCTGTGACATCTTCGAGGACCACTTCTCTTTGAAATATTACCATTGGCCCTAACGAAATAGTCGACAAACTTGCGGACAAAATGCCACGGTTTGCGTTGTTGTGTTTGTTTGATCCGAATCTTTAAGGTCTACTTGCGGTGGGATTACCGTTGGGCCACTCACGCATCGGATTACCATTTTCGCAAACAAAATGGTATCAAATGTACTGCATGTACAAAGTAGTTGGTTAATAATTTTTAATATTAAAGGACATTATAAAATTAAAATATTTTAAAACTAAACATCATAACTTTAACAAATTAAAGTACATTTCATGTAACTTAATATACTTAGTGTCATTGTAGTGCGGATCAATTATGGTAACCATCCAATCTTCAACTGCGAATAGGAACAAGACAAAATGGCGTTGATTGGTACTACACCCAAGCATGAATATGTATTTGCATTCGTGTAAAGGTGGACCAACATCTTGGTTAACATACGGATCGCATAAAAACTCCATGCGATATTCACGTTAGTACATGGCACATAGCCTACCTTAAGATGCATGAAGAATGAATTCATGAAACCAAATTGGGACCACCTTTGTATTCCCCGCGACCTGTAGTATTCCTCTCTGTCTCGTAGCAACAACATATAAGCGTCGATGACATTCTCGAATATCCAACTCCCAGGCCCTATGGATTGTACTGCATTGTGTTCTAATTCATATAACTGGCGCGGATGTGATAAAGGATATAAATCCCCTTCTGGTGCCACCACGTTTCCAAACATATGTTTATTTACAAATGTCTCCTTCCAATCTTTAAGTCTTTTGGATAAGGACCCTTTTGGTCCATAAGAGATGTGGTCTCCCGCATCTTGTACCTGATTGAGACCCAAATGTACATTATTATTATATAGCAATAATAATTAAAACCATCACTATTAACATAACTATATATACCTTTTGTGAACTAGATCCCTTGGCGACAAAAAGTCCTGCAAATGAAGAGTTGGTTGGAATGTAACACTCCTCATAGGTTTGGAAGGTTGGAATGTAACACTCCTCGTAGGCTTGGGTGGTGGGAATGGAGCTCTCCTCGATTACTTGTGGGGTGGGTATGTAGCTCTCTTGTACAACATAATCAGTTTGTTTCCCAAGCCCTTCATTGAGTTGTGTGTATTGGGGAATTTGTGGTCCAAAATTTGTGGGACCCCACATCGAGGTATTTGTTTACCTCTTGCTTGAAGTCGTATAGGGCTTATTGGAAATCCCAATTATTTTTTGCGAGAACCAACTAGGGGGAGGCGGTGAGTAAATCTTACAAATTTATCAAATGTGACTTTGCACTCTCAACTTTGTCATATAAGATAAACACAAACAAATATTATTAACAATAAATATGAATAAATGTAATATTAAGTATTTACTCCAATACATGATTTATTAAAGAAGAATATAATTTTATACCATTTGAATAAGGTGTTGTTGGTTGTAAATGGCGTGGCTCATAACAAGCTATCGTGGTAATTAAACTTTTTTCGAATCGAGGTCGGTGGATTTTCCAACGTGTAATTTTCCTATACCGGACCATGTAATCATCTATTGGGACATAATCGAAATTCGGTTTTGTTGTCCTTGAGATGATCCATGTATGCCTCCCACATGAAATATATTCCCCTCTCGAGGCCCATACGATCCTCGACATCAATAAATTTAAACTTTTCTCCTTCCTAAGGTCACCGTGGCTTTTGGTGGTGATGGTATGCCTTGCATGAACGAATTGTCTCATCACACGATCCGGCATCGAAATTCCACAATATCAAAGTGGATCGGGGACCCCACGGATCCAACAATCGCCTTTAAAATTAAATCCATTTGATATCATCATCCCACATTATGTAAGTAGCAAACCACATCCCACATAGACTTAATATCTAACTCCCCTCGGTAAAATGACAAATGGTGATGGGGATTCTCACGTCTACCAGGGGTAACATGGGCTCCAAAATAGGACCATGTTAAAGCCCTAGGTAACCATAAGGATGATTGTGTCCAAGGGTTTAGCTTTCCAATACTTACACGCTCATAAGCCCAAATTTGTAACAATGTAACACAACCATTAATGTATTTAACTCCTTTCCTAGTAGCAGTATATAGAGATCTGTACAAATATCCTAACACTGCCGCGCCCCAAGAGTAAGTTACACAATTTTCAGCATTGGCAATAAAAGACATATATCGTGGGTGCACACTATTTCTATTCCTATTAGGGAATAATATTGCCCCACACAACCACAACATGTATGCCTTTGTGTGTCGCCCTACAACATCTTTACTTGCATTCTTCGGACAATTATTAAAATGTTCGTGCAATCACACTAATGAAATTGCACTGCGTTTTTTTGAACTAAAATATTCACCAGCTAATTTATCTCCAAAACAATCCTAAAATAATTCAAATTGGTGGGCAATGAGGGGACCGTTAAGGGCTTTCCACCACCGGTAACCCAAAAATAAAGTGAACATCCTCTAACGTGATTGTTATTTCTCCACAGTTTAAATAAAAAGTATTGGTCTCCAGGCTCCATCTCTCGACTAAGGCAGATATCAGACCAAGATTAGTTTGGTGTACAACACCTTGATAACTAAATACTCCAAATCCACATTTATCTAAAAGGATTTTTGTTCTTTTTGCCAAAGCCCACCGATTATATTTACGATCGATTATATTATTTGGAGCTTAGTTTTCCCTATCTCTCCCATGATATATGTCATCGATACATGATCTTGTTGATCATATGCGAACACTTGGATCAATTGGCCCATATTCCCAACTATCCATCTTTTACCTAAAAAATACATCAATTCCATATTAGTATTAAGATCATGACAAAATGAAGTTGAAAGTAACATCTTTGCAAAATAGCGATAATAACAAATACACATTAACATGCATTAAAAATATAATAATAACATGCATGTATATAATGTAATAATATTAACATGCATTAAAATGATGATTCAAACAAATTAAAAAAAAAAATTAAATAAAAGCCAAGTAGATACTGCTTTGTCCTAACAGCAATTTGGAATAAAAAAAAAAAAAAAGCAAAAGTAATACTGACTGTTAAAACGCAGCAATTTGGAATAAAAAAATAAATAAATTGGTATCAAACTATTCATTTGCTAAGCAGATTGAAATCGCGACCTCAAACACCAATCCTCGTCATATATGACCCGAGAGCACCACAGGCCTAGTTGCTAATTTCTACCGAGGATATATCTTTATAGTAAAACTTCACCATCCCCAAAATCTATTAATTAGATTTGTTAAAATAGAAATAAGTTAATATCTATATTTATTATTATCCCTTTAATATTTTTTCTTATTTTTGTAAAAATATGTCAATTAGTCTAATTAATATATTAAAATAAATATCATTCTTTAATCAAATATAAAGTGATCATTATAAATCTTGCATTATTTTGTTGTTATTATCTGAAAATAATAACAACAACGATGTCATGTCATGCATAATATCACGGTGATAACATGCATTAATGACAACAAAAACAAATACATGCATGGTATTATATCCCTTTAATTGATAATAACATGCGTTGATAAAAAAAATGGCTTGATTGAGTTCATTTGTAATAAGTTTTTTCATTTATATAATGTAATAATATTATTTTACTATTATACGAAAATAATAACAACAACGAAACTATTAAAAAGCTGAACAAATAACAATAAATAAAAACTTACTTGTTGAAGTTTTTGCTCCTCTCTTCAAAATACTCCTCTCAGTCTCTGTTATTTTTATTTTATCTAGCTTGGCAAGTGAACTTTAGTTTGAACAACATATGTTCTCAATAGACGTTTAAATAAGCTCATGCAAATGTCTGGTACATGAATTAATTTAGGACTAAATTCAAACAAATGTCTCAGCTTTTAAGTTTACCAAGCTTGCAGGTGTTCTTTCCCGAGGCGATGTGGCAGAAAAAGTGGTCAAAAAAAATATTCAGTGCATTTCCCGAGGCTATGTGTGTGTGTCATTTTGTTAAGTAGATAGACAGCTTCAATTAATTTGGAATTAAAAATATATATATATTATTAATAAATTAGTTTAGTAAATTGAGAGCCTATAACATTTGGAAATAAAAAAATATATATATTATTAATAAATTAGTTAAGTTAGGTAGAGCTATATAGCAATTTGAAAAAAAAAATATATATATTATTAATAAATTAGATTTTCGTTAAGTAGGTAGAGCCTATAGCTATTTGGAAATAAAAAATATATATATTATTAATAAATTAGATTTAAGTAGGTAGAAGTCTATAGCAATTTGGAAATAAATTCATTGCTTAGCTAGACTCGAACTCATGACCTCAAACTCAAACTCTTGTCATATGACCACCCAGAGCACCACGAGGCTTGGTATCATATCTTACCTTGGATTTGGATATATCTTAAAACATTCCATCTCCCCCAAATTAAATTTCTCAATATTTTATTATAAGTATTAGATTATTATTATTATTCTATTATTATTACGAATTGAGTATAAAAGTCGTTCCATATTCTAGCGACTTATGTACTTTTAATTATATTATTATTATTATTATTATTAGTATTATTATTATTATTATTATTATTATAAACAACATGCGGTGAATAAGTAGTCAAACATAATAATACAACACTATGGGAATAGAAAAAAAGTGACATTGATTATATGGGAAAAGTACTGACATTAATTTGGTCTTTTTACCTTTAAATATTATACAGGAAGCTGCTTTATTTTCTCATGTTTATTACGAGCACCCATCTTCTTATCCTTGATAGAATTTGTTCTACGATATTATTTTCTCTTTTCTCCTCTACTCATAATTTGTTTCATCTGGTTTGCCCACTTTCACTTGAGAAAATCAAGTTGAAGTTACGATCGAGCAAAATTCATCACTATTATTCACAAGTAAGTTCTTCAAAATGTCATATAATACATCTGAATTTGTTAGTGAAGTTGAAAGAAATAAATCGATATTGTTAAAATCGTTGGTCGATTATTTTATACGTTGGAAGAGGTTGAATATTTTTATAGATCATATGCTCATAAAAATGGATTTGAGATTAAATTGCAACTAGTCATAAACATGCTAATCTGAATGATATCGGATCTAGGCGGTATGTATGTAAGAAAAGCGGTACACCAATTGTTGGCAAGAGTTTACGATGATGAAGATAGTAGTAATCAAATAACTAGATAGAGAGACTACTATAGAGACGAACAATGTGCAAAGCTAGAATATATGTTGTCCTGATAAGAAAGAAGACAATTGGCGTATATCTCTTTGTTGAATTAGAGCACAATCATCACTTAGTGACCCCCACCAAAGTAGATTTGATCGAGACTCACGAAATATTACTCTGTTGCAAGAAATTTAATTGACACTTTAAATAAGTCCGGTATTGGTCTAGTAAGATGATGAATGTTTTGAGCCTGATGGGAGGTGGGTTGCAAAATGTTCCTTTCTCTCTTGCTAATGTTGAGAATGTGGTGCGAGATTTAAGGCGTGATTCTGCAGAGATGAAAATGATGCACTGGCTCTTTGTCAATCATTTGAACAAACTTGCATCCGGAAGTGCCGACAAATTTTTTTAAGAGTGAAACTTCGGTGAAAACAACCGCATAGCTTGTATTTTGTGGGTTGGCCTTCGATCAAGGTTTATGTATCAGCAGTTCGGAGAGCGTTGTGACATTTGATAGTACATATCTGGGACAAATAAGTATGGCATCTTAGTTTGTTCCATTTATTGGGGTTGACCACCATTATCGGTATATATTGTTTGGATTTACCTTTATTACGAGGCGAGATAGAGGACACTTTCGTTTGGGTTTCTGAGACATGGCTTGAAGCCATGGACTACAAAGAACCTACAACCATCATCTTTGATCAAGAGCGAGCCATGAGTAATGCTATTGCTCTCACGGTACTTTCAACTAGTTATCATTTATTGTGTTCTTGGCATATTAGCAATAAATTTCTGAAAAATTGCATCATGTTTATTACGAGCACCCATCGTTCAAAAAAATGATTTTAACAATTTGTGTGTATAACTCATTGTCCATCGAGGAATTTGAAGAAGCGTTGGCATATTACGATAAGTTCTATGAATTGTATACTAATAAATGGCTTGGAAGTTTTATGATGATGTCGACGAAATGGATTCGGCATATCAAAGAGATATTTTTCATGGGAATGACTACCATTTGGAAGAAGCGAGAGCATGAATGCCTTTTTTTTGATGAGTATGTTAATGCATCAACGGTATGCTATGTTTTGTCTGCTTGAGTCAAAAAAATTTGTAGAAAGACGGTTTATCGGGGAGAGGAAGGCCGACTACATAACAAAACATCGTAAAAGGATTATGGTACTCGGTTCATCTTTAGAAGTTTATCTTTGCTGAAGTGTACACAAAAGAGATGTTTAGGCGTTTCCAACGTCAATTAAATCGATTCCATGAAATACAATGTTCATAAACTTAGTGAGTTGTGTGTCGCGATACTAAGGTTTATCACGATTGTATAATCTGGATGCAATTAAAAGTGGTGGAAGATATAAAGAAGTTGTCAACAATCGACAATGGGATCGGTAACATGTAAGCGCAAATGTTTTCTCACTACGGTGAATTATCGAGCACATCTTGAGATATTTCATAGCAAAAAGTATTTTCACAAATACCGTAAAGCATGATCCTTCATCGGTGGACAAGAGCCGCGAACAAAAGCAATGGTGAAGACTTACTCTTTAACTCCACATCTGCTGACTTGAACAAAATCAAGCAATCTTGTTATAATCATTTGATGGGTGATTACGGGAGTTAGCGAGCAAAAGCGGCTTACTTTCGATCAGAGGTTACAAAAGCTGTTCTTAAAGCCCGAATGCACGAGGAAAAGAGTTGGTTGACCCGGTATGATCCGGATGAGAATATTCTTGAATGGCGAGATGGCGACATTGATTGCGCAGTTGGAGATCAAATCATGATATGGGATACGATAATGGCGATGAAGATGCGAGAGGTGGAAGAAGAAGAAGAGTTTTTGCCGCCTAATATTTCTCAAACAAAGGGCAAAAAAACAATCTAGATTCAAGAGTGCACTCGAGAAAATCATTCCTTCTAAGACTCATCGAAAATGTGCAATTTGTGGCTTTGAAAAGCAAACCACGATAAGCGAAATCACTATCGAGTGCTAGGGATTCTAAGCCAAAAAAATAGGCGTCGGTTGTATTAATCATTCTATGTTTTTTTATTTTATGAAAATGAACATATAATATGTCTTATTCCTCTTAATGTTATGCGGTACTAGTATTGGTATAATCTGTACTTCTAATATTGATAATCACATTATTATTATTATAATAATACTTACTTTACTTTTATAAATTCGATAAGTAAATTAATTTCACTGAAATGACTTGAAAAATTATCATCATTACTTATTAGACTAATTGAACTAGTTTTATTAATAATAAAATCATTGCTTAATATATAAAATCATTACTAATAATCATTTGCTTAATAATAAAATTATTAATACTAATAATGCAAGATTTATAATGATCATTATTTATATTTTATTAAAGAATGATATTTATTTTAATATATTAATAATAATTTTTATTGATATTATTACAAAGATAAGAAAAAAAAATATTAAAGGGATAATAATAAATATATATATTAACTTATTTCTATTTAGAAAAACCAATTAATAATATAGATTTATTAATAATAATAAATCGTAATATAATAGTAATCTGAGAATATAGATTTTGGGGATGGTGAAGTTTTTCTATAAGGATATATCCTTGGTTGAACTTATGACTAGGCAAGTGGTGCTTTCGGGTGGTCATATATATGAGAGGTATTAGTGCGTGAGGTCATGAGTTCGAATACATTAATTGATGACTAGTTGGGATATTGAATTTTTTTTTCCTCGGTAGTGATGAATTTATCTATACCATCAAGGGTCTTTTTTATTATTTTATTTTATTTTAATTTCTTTGAGTCATAACATATAATGGAGAAAAGAAGAAAAAATAAATAAAAAAAATAAATAAGAAGTACAAAATTTATCTTAAGTAGGCTCTTTTTTATTATTTTATTTTATTTTAATTTCTTTGAGTCATAACATATAATGGAAAAGAAGAAAAAATAAATAAAAAAAGATAAAATAAAGTGTCTGTCTATTTGTCTTAGTAAGGAAAAAAAAAAAAGTATGAAAAATAAAAGTACAAGCTCTACTAAGTAGGATTATTTTAATAATAAATATTCACTTTTTATAACTATCTTGACAAGTTAATATTCACTTAATAAAATAGAAATAGGTGCGAGGTAAATAATTAGGCACAACAACACATGTTTAAACTTATCAAATAGAAAAGTTAATGCATTTATCAATTGATTTATCAACGGTCCAAAGGGGGGTTGCCACAGATAGTACTCATAGCAAGTTTGCTATGGAAGAGCTCCATATATATATATATATATATATATATATATATATATATATATATATATATATATATATATATATATATATATGAAGCAGATTGAGTGAAATATAGATTTTAGCATCTCTGTACATATTGCTTTATCATATGAGCCTAGGAATTATGTGATCACAGATTCAGTTCCTAAATCTAGTTTCGGTTCCCGTGATGTACATTTTCACTTACAACCAGCTTGTAAATTATTCACGGTCTCTGAATTTCCTTAGATGGCTCTCATGCCCACAAGGAGTTCAGCACTGCTATTTATCTTATTTTCTCGAAGATGCCTCGCATCTCAAAAAAAATAAAAGTAATCAAGCTGAAAACTTAATAAAATAGAAGTATTAAAGACCTCAATTACTACTGAGCACAAGGGTTTGAAAACCCTGTTTTATAAAACATCACTGCCATATCTCGTTAAAATTGAACTTTTATACAAAAGTCAAACCCTTTGTATATAGGTGCAAACGAGGCATAGCACTACTTTCAAAAAATTGCACATTGACCTACACACACACACACATTCAGATAAATGTTTAAATTGAAAAGTGGTGGTAACCATGTTATCACGAAGTCGAGGATGCCTAACACCTTCCCTCCGCTTAATCAAGCCCCCAGACCCTAACGAATTTCGGTTTTACAGACCAGTTAAATAGTGTCACATCACTACGTCTTTGTGCAAACCTTTTCTCGATTAAGTTGGTGCAACTATTTAAAAATACCAAATGGTGACTCTTGCAGTTAAATCGTCGACATATACATGTCGGACCTTTTCAAATTTGTTGTTTTAAACAAATTGTACCTAACATGAGAACACCAAAAGACAAGAACAGAACGGGACAAATAAAAATCGCAACGTTGACAATGTCTATTGTGCTAACCAAACTTGTAGCACACCATTCTACCATCTGATCATTCTATCATTTAATCATTTACCATTCATCATCAATCTTGACGAAGCAACATCATCCACGTCCGGGAAAAATTTTAGGGAAGAACAAACGAAAATTCAAAAAAGGCATACAAGAGGAGTATAAGGCAATCAATTTGTGATTTTGTGGTATTTCGATAGTAATACCTTCTATATTTTTTTCTTGATAAGTTACCTTTGAATTGCATTGTGAAACTGTGAATTTATTTGGTGAATTCAAAAAGAACCTATAAGAGAGACTATTAGAGGTAATAAGCAAGAGTTGTGAGTTTATTAGAGGATAAAAGTTAATTGAGCGATACATGAGAGATTCATCATTATTTGAGTGAAACACATAAGGGAGTGTGTGAGGAATTTTTTATATATACTAACTTTTGTTTTGCAGTGAACATATATGGATACAATTTTGAAAGTTCTTATAGGTCTCGAAGGAATACTTTCCAAGGTAATATTGATACAGAGGCATATCTGAGATGGGAGAGCAAAATGGAGCGAGAGTTTGACTATCATGATTACTCCAAGCGGAGGAAGGTCAGATGGGCAGTTCAAGAGTTCTCCGATCATGAAATTATATGGTGGAAGTTTCACAAAAATTATGGAAAGCATCTGATCGAGAGATGGATAGAACTAAAAACAACAATGAGAAAGAGGTTTGATCCAGTACAGCGAGGTAGGAGAGAGGAGTATACATATCAAAGACATGTAGAGCAACCCTCAAGGAGATCAACATGGAAAGATGATAGGAGAGATCGCCAACATGTAAACAATGAGGATTCGCATCGAAGACAACCACAAGACAATCCTAAGGAATCTAAGAACATAAAAGAAGACATTATGGAGGCGTGTCGCAAGGGATTGGAGGATTGTTGGATGCAACTACAAAACGTTTCTAAGGCACAAAGGGAACAAGTTCAGTCAAGGGAGAAAAAAAATATAATTAAATATGTAGTCTGAGGATAGCTATTAGGTTCAAGTGTTCACGATGATATCCATGATCAAAAGCAAGCTAATGAACATTTGAAAGAAAGTGATCAAGTAGATGAGTTTGTAGAAGAAAATACATGTGAAAATAATCGACATAAAGAAATTATTCAAAAGATTGATAGTGATAAAGAAAATTTTGAAAAGAATTAGAGAGAATGAAAAGATTGAGCATGAAAATAAATGAGAGAAAAACAAACGAGAGAGTGAGCATAAAGAAGAGAGAAAAAATATGTGACTATGAAAAAAAGAGTGAGTTAAAAAATTATTTGTATTTTGAAAAGCCAATGATTGTACATTCGTACAAGATGGCGCTTTTGAATACTAACAATGATAACTTTTCTTTGTCTAGTTATGTTGTTTCTCTTGTGTAGGTTATTAATGATATACCCCATGCTATTACTCCATACCGATCAACTGATAGTATTCTTGAGGAGATGACACATTTACCGAGGTAGGTTGGAGAGTTAGTGAAAATGGGTATTGTGAGAGAAGACATGAATTCGTGTGCTAATTATGAGGTCATAGTACCTAAGGAGGATGGGACAACGAGTTTGTTCATCGATTTTGAATTGATAAACAAGTATCATTATTCTTTTCTTTGTTTGGATAATAAATTTGATAAATTGCATAGTTCTTGTGTTTTGTCTAAATATAATGTTATTCCTTTGTTCGTATAATTTGATGATGAAGAAGTAAATGAATGAATATGCAGATATGTCTGCATTGAAATAAGATGTAAAGTCATTGAATAGATAATAGGAATATATGTACAAGGACTTAGACTGAAATAATCAAATATGTTAGGTTGATTTTACAGGAACAAAATAGTTGTGTAAAGTCCTTAAAAAGAATATGATGTACAAGGACTAAATATAGAAAGATCAAGCTTGTTAGGTTGATCTCATATGATGTAATAGATAGGCTTGTCTGATCGTAGATGTAAGACCCCAAATTATTATTAATGAAATTTAATTTTCTCTATTTATTATTTTGAAATAGTAAGGGTTGATTTGATTAATGTGGATAGTTATGGGTAAAATACGCAAATATTTCAAAATAAGCAAGTGGTTATAAAATATTCATTGTTGTCGGGGAATATTCGTTTGGTCGTGGAATATTCATCGAAAGGACGTGGAATTTAGTATAGGGGATCATGTATTGTTGTGAGTTGCTCAATGGAAGGGAGTTACAAGATTTGGGAAGAGTGGAAAGCTCAATCCATAATTTATTGGTCCATTTCAAATTCTTGACCGAGTAGGAAATGTAGCCTATAGACTCGCGTTACCTCCGAGTATGTCTCGTGTTCATAATGTGTTTCACATATCCGTGCTTCGTAAATATGTGAAAGACCCAAACCACGTTATAGAGTTAGAGCCAGGACGAGATAGTAGAAGACTTAACGTATCGAAGAGGTACTGTCAAGATCTTGGATAGGAAGGAGCATGTCCTACGACAAAGGTCATACCACAAGTTAAAGTTTTGTGGAGGAATCATGCTATAGAGGAAATGACACGGGAATTAGAAGCAGAAATGAAAGCGAGGTATGCTCACCTTTTGAAAACACAGTACGTCACGTCGATTTCGAGGGCGAAATTTCATAAGGAGGGAGGTTGTAAGACCCCAACTTATTATTAATGAAATTTAATTTTCTCTATTTATTATTTTGAAATAGTAAGGGTTGATTTGATTAATGTGGATAGTTATGGGTAAAATCATGAAATATTTCAAAATAAGCAAGTGGTTATAAAATATTCATTGTTTGTTGTCGGGGAATATTCGTTTGGTCGTGGAATATTCTTGCTATCGGGGAATATTAAATGCAATGGCCAGTGATCTTTTATGGGCCCCATAATGGAAAGCGATTGGATGAAGAAAATGACAAATATAAGTTGTTTAAAAATAACGGGCGTAGTTATTACAATTAATCTTTGTTAAAATACTAAATTGGTTAACACTGCGAAGACACCAGTATTGCACCAAATATTGATTCTTACGTAAGAAGGCACTACTCAATAATGGTTACTGATAATTCTTTATCAGGTATTTTATTTTATTGATTTAATAATTCTTTGCATTGATATTTTATATTGCTATTGTTTTGATAATTGTCATTACACGGTATTTTTATTATCGAAACAATAATTCATATTATCTAAATAATATTATTAGATAACATTATTGGCAATGTCTAGAAAGTTCATCTAAGGAGAGGTTTGGTCACCTAATTGCTGGCATGATGAAGGAGAAATTCTTATTGGAAAGCCCCTCTATCCTCACAAGGCGCTGGTTGTCGAGATTGTAATTACGTAATATTATTAAGTGAATAATTAATTATTGATTTATATGATGAGGAAAATATTGATTTTATGTGGATATAGATGGAGGAATTTTTAATGTGGCAATTGTTGAAAATTGAAATTTTATCTTTTACGATAAAATAATTCATTTAAATATATTATTATATTTTAATAATATAATAATTATGGTATTTTTACGATGAATGTGGGATATATGAGTATATGTGGAGGAGGAGTATTTTTGTTACCAAAAATATTTAAAGCATGTTTTATGTGTCTACCTCATTTCTTGACTGAAATTTGATTATAGCACGTAAAATCGCTTGGTTTGTGGATTTTGGTCAATTTACATTTGGAATTTGGAAAAACTTTCTTACGTAAAGTTGTAGAGAATTGAATTTCCTATTAAAAGTGGGCAAGTTTCGATTTTTTTTGACAAAAGGGCAATTTATTATGAATTATTGAAGTTAGAAGCTCAAAATAATTGATTTTTGGAAGTTTAAATTATTTTAAATTAGAAAACGTTTTTCTTACTTTTTTCTAGAAGGTGGCATGTGCTTATTAATTTGAAATCAGATTTCAAGAGTGGCATAGGAATTTTAATATATATATTTATATTTTATTAAATTTTCTACTTTGGTGTTTTAAGCATTTTCCTATAAATAGGATCTTGGGTTAGAATTGAAAATCACACTTTAAATGAAGTTTTCTCCTCTATATTATCGGCGTATTCTTGTGAGTATTTTGAGTATACTTTGAGTCTTTGTTGTTGCTATCTGATTGCAAGTTCAAGTCATAGCTTATATCAGGTGTTTCAACTAGAAATCTTGTCTTTCGAGGTAAGGGATATTATTTTAAAATGATATTATTTCTTCTAATATCATTATCTTGGAAGTATTGATCTGAACTTTTTAATCAAATTTGGAACTTTTTAGTGTAGGAGTTCTTATTCACGTATACGGCACTATTCACGATATCTGATCTTATTCATGAATCTGATCTTATTCATCGAAAAAGAAAATTTTCCTTTCGTCAAATATATCTATTCGGATACTAGCTTTGATTGTATCCATGTTTTGATCATTCTTGAATTTTACACCACTATGATTATTTATGAGATATTTTTGGACATGAAATAAATTTGAAATCTGAATCCTTAATATTTATTCTTTTGTTTTTCTTTGGATTCGTTTTCTTTGAAATATTTTCATCATCCTCGGTCCTAAATGATGATATTCTTGAATATCTTTGGCTGTAGTGCAAAGATGAATGATTTCTTGATGAATATCTTTGGCTCGTAGTGCAAAGATGAGCAGTGTTTAGATGAACATGACCGGTGATGAATATCTTTGGCTGTGGTGCAAAGAAGGAATATTTGATTCAAGATGAATATTGATTGATGTTACGAGAGGATAAAATAATGATGATGGACTGTTAAATTCATAGATATTAGTAGATTTCACCCTCTACGTAACTTTTCTATGAATTAATATTTTCCGCTGCAAATATTGATCTAAAACTTGTTGTTTAATGTATTCTCTCAGATTTTTCCCTGGTTAAGACTAACGATAATTTGTTGTATATTATCTTAGTCATAATATTCTTTACTGGGCTAGTTGAGCTCACCCTTTTCCTTTTTGTTCCATTTTTCTTCTCAAGAGGCAAGAATATAGCGAGTACGAGTCGGGGTATGGAATGAAGGTTTTAGAGAGAGTTGTTTAGTAGTCCTCACCATTCTTGTAAAATAATGTATCAATAAACGTGATGAGGATTTATTTGAGTATAGATATTGTCTAGAAGATAATATTTGTATTCAAACTCACAGCTTTTCTTGTTATAATAATAAAGTTGTAGTTGTTTACGTACCATGTATTGACAACTCGAGAATGGGTGATGTATACCTATTTTGGGGCGTCACGGTTGGTATCGAGCTTAGGGATATGATCTCTGGCGGAGATCGGGAATATAACTAGGAGGGAGGCGAGTAAATCCTTGCTAGTGTGTCCTACCTAAGCTTATTTTTTAGTTGGTCAATATATAGGGATATTATGTGATATATTGATTTCCTTAATTAACCTTTGTTTTATAGCGGTATTTTAGAATGTCGATTGAGAATATTAATGGTGGAAATGAGGACCAGTGGAGGCCTTTGTACTCACCAACGAGGAGAAGCGTGCAACAGTGGCAATGTTCCTCTGTGAAAAACACCTTGAGTAGATGATGAGCGAGGGATGTTTAGAAGCTTTTGCGATTCATGCAAAATCGCACGAAGAGACTCGTGTTCAAAATATAGGAGGAAATGATAGCAATTCACGGGTTGTCACAAAATAAGCGATTCAAAGAGTTGGGACCACGAGAATTTAAGGAAAGCGAGATCTATCATGGTGGAAACATGGGTCAAGCAAATTACCAAGATATTCGATGTCTTGGGATTCACGGAGAACAGAAGGTTCCATTAGCCACCTTTATGTTAAAAGTGGCGAGGCGGACTCTTGGTGGGAGTGCGTGAAGCGTACCATCCGGCCTTTTCGGTATGTCTTGGGAGACATTTTGAAACTATTTAATGACAAATACTTTCCTAAAGGTGTTCGTCGTATGAAGGAAGTGTAGTTTATTAGGCTGGAGCGAGAATAACATGGCGGTGTGTCTAATACGAGGCAAAGTTTGCGAGTTATCCAGTTTGCACCTCATTTGGTGGAGAATGAGGAGCGTTATGACGCGGATGTTTCTTAGAGGTTTGAAACGGCGATACGTCGATATCTCATTTCTTATAAATTTTCTCTCTATTAGGATGTTGTAAGCAGAGGCTCAATTATTAGGCGAGATATGAAAGTACGATCAATCGAGGACCACAACGAGGATAATCTAGGAGATAGCGATCAACAAAACAACAATAACCGACGGAGAAAGAAAAGAGCGGACAAAAATGGTAATCACTCTGGTGGTAATCATGGCCATGAAAATAGAAGAAGCGAGTCGAGGAGGAGATTTAAAAAGAGGAGATTTAACAACGACCATGTGTGAAGGCAGCGGTCTTGCGTGAGAATCTGGTTCAAGGAGGGAACGACCACCGGTCGTATGCTATAAATGCGGAAAAGAGGGACATATCAGTCAAAGCGCCCTACAGTTCAAGGTATGCTATAATTATGGAAAGGAAGGACATATTGCTCGAGATTATGCAGTAGCGAAACCTAGTTCAATGGGGACGGTGACTCAAAAGACCATCCCAAAAAGTCAAAGTCAGCAGTTCTGGAAGAAGCGTTTGTTGTGGTGGTCAAAATCGAGGAACCCAAGCGAGGTGATCACGGGTAAGCTATTTATAAATTCTTCGAAGTTTATACCTTACTTGATCTAAGTGCTACCCATTCATTTATCTCTCCTACTTGTACTCAACGTTTAAACTTGACTCCGGAGAAATTAGACTTTGACCTATCTGTGGAAACTCCGTTAGGAGAAACTTTCATCACATCCACTATTTATAAATCTTGTTTGATTCAAGTTGGCACTATCACCTTACCTGTTGACCTTATCTCTTTAAAGATACTTGCTTTTGATGTGATTTTAGGGATTGATTGGTTAACTACTCATCATGCCAAAATTATTGTTTTCGTAAGGTTGTTAGTTTTCATATTCCTAACCAACTGTTATGTATTTAATTCAACAACTAAACCATTAAAATCAATCATCATATCTAATCATAAAGCTATTCGTTTATTGAAAAGCAGGATGTCAAGCTTTCTTAGCCCATGTTATGGATTTGAATAAAGACACGTCAAATTTGAATAATATTCTGTTGTTATTGACTTTCACGATGTATTTCTGAAGAACTTCCCGGTCTACCCCGAGCGTGAAGTTGAATTCTTTATTGATCTTGAAACTGGTACAAAGCCCATTTCTAAAACCCCATATCGAATGGCTCCTATTGAACTTCGAGGAGTTAAAGGTTCAACTACGAGAATTGTTGGACATCGGTTTCATTCGTCTAATACATCTCCTTGGGGTGCTCTCTGTTTTATTCGTAAAAAGAAGAAAGAGCGGTAGTATGCGACTTTGTATTGACTATCGGGAATTGAACCATATCACCATCAAGAATAGGTATCCTCTACCTCGTATTGATGACTTGTTTGACCGATTGCAAGGCACAATTTTTTCAAAGATCGATCTTCGTTCGGATATCATCGGTGAAGATTAGGCGAGGATATTCCAAAGACTGCCTTTAGAACTCGGTACGAGCATTATGAATTCTTAGTCATGTCTTTCGGATTGACTAATGCTCCTGCGACTTTCATGGATATGATGAACCGAGTATTCAAGGAATATTTGGATCAGTTCGTTGTTGTCTTTATTGATGACATCCTCATATATTCCAAAAGTTGTGAAGATCATGAGCACCATTTGAAATTTGGTACTCCAAAGGCTTCGTGAAAACAAACTATATGCCAAATTGAAGAAATGCGAGTTCTGGCTTGAGGAAGTAGCATTCCTTAGGCACGTGGTGTCGAAACATGGAGTATCTGTGGACCCGACAAAGATTGAAGCAATACAAAGTTAGAACAGCAGAAGTCGGTGGCCAAGAAGCACGTAGCTACGGGCTTATTTGGTTATTATCGGAGATTCGTGAAAGGATTTTCTCGAATCGCTACTCCGATAACTCGGTGACTCGGAAAGATATAAAATTAGTATGGGCGAGGAATGCGAGAAGAGTTTCCAAGAGCTCAAGAGGAGACTCATTTTAAGACTGTTCTAACAATACCATCCGATGCGGATGGATTTGTTATTCACAACAATGCTTGAGCAAAGGGTTAGGATGTGTTCTCATGCAACATGGGAAAGTCATAGCCTATGCCTCATGATAACTTAAAGAATATGAGAGGAATTATCCTACTCATGATCTAGAGTTAGCGGCCGATCGTTTACGGCGCTTAAAGATATGGAGGCACTATCTATATTGGGAGAAAGTGGAGATATATTCAGACCATAAAAGCCTTAAATATTTTTTTCACTCAAAAAAAGAACTCAACATGCGACAATGACGTTGGCTCGAGCTATTGAAAGACTACGACCACACTATTCAATACCATCCTAGAAAAGCGAGCGTGGTAGGCGACGCGTTGAGTAGAAGATCATATCACGAACGAAAAGCGAGTGCGATGATGTCAAGTATACGCATAGAGCCAACTTTAATAGAAAAAGTTAAGGTTGCTTTCAAGCAATGGGCCGGAGTCGATGCGTATGAAGAAGAAAGTACAAGAAGGTATTATTAGGGCGAGAATTGATGAAGAAGGAATACTTGAGTCCCTCCGGACTTTGTGTCCCTAACGACTTTGATTTGAAGTACAAGATTATGATGGAGGCACATAATACACCATTTGCAATCCATCCTGGAAGTACCAAAATGTATCGTGATCTTCAACATACATTTTGGTGGAACAATATAAAGAGAGAGATTGCAAAGTTTATCTCAACGTGTTTAACTTGTCAACGTGTAAAGGCGGAGCATCTAGTACCTAAGGGTCCATTGCAACCACTTGAGATTCTGAAATGGAAGTGGGAACACATTACCATGGATTTCGTTACGGGTCTTCCTACGGTTTCTTAAGGCATCAATGCCATTTGGGTTATTGTTGATAGATTAACCAAGTCTGCTCATTTCTTGCCGATACGGGACTTATTCCCTTGAACGTCTTGCTAGTTTATATGTAAATGAGATTGTGAGGTTGCATGGCATGCCAGTATCCATAGTTTCGGATCGTGACCCAAGATTCACTTCAAGATTTTGGTTTAGCTTGCAAAAAGCTATGGGCACGGATTTCTGATTGGGTTCGGACATACCATCCTCAAAGCAGATGAGACAATCGAGAGGACTATTCAAACTCTTGAAGATATATTAAGACTTTGTGTCCTAGACTTCAAGGGAAGTTGGGATAAGTATTTACCATTGGTGGAATTCTCCTACAACAACAGTTATCAGGCAAGTATAGGTGTGGATCCATTTGAAGCATTATATGGACGAAAGTGTCGCTCTCCAATATGTTGGAATGAGATGGGTGAAGCAACATTGTTGGGACCCGAGTTAGTACGTATGACTACCAAAAAGATCCAAATGATTCGACAACGTATATAAACGGCACAAGATCGACAAAAGAGTTATGCGGATCTTCATCGAAAGGACGTGGAATTTAGTATAGGGGATCATGTATTATTGTGAGTTGCTCAATGGAAGGGAGTTACAAGATTTGGGAAGAGTGGAAAGCTCAATCCATAATTTATTGGTCCATTTCAAATTCTTGACCGAGTAGGAAATGTAGCCTATAGACTCGCGTTACCTCCGAGTATGTCTCGTGTTCATAATGTGTTTCACATATCTGTACTTCGTAAATATGTGAAAGACCCAAACCACGTTATAGAGTTAGAACCGGACGAGATAATAGAAGACTTAACGTCTGAAGAGGTACTGTCAAGATCTTGGATAGGAAGGAGCATGTCCTACACAAAGGTCATACCACAAGTTAAAGTTTTGTGGAGGAATCATCTTATAGAGGAAATGACACAGGAATTAGAAAGCGGAAATGAAAGCGAGGTATCCTCACCTTTTCAAACACACAGTCGTCACGTCAATTCGAGGACGAAATTTCATAAGGAGGGGAGGTTGTAAGACCCCAACTTATTATTAATGAAATTTAATTTTCTCTATTTATTATTTTGAAATAGTAAGGGTTGATTTGATTAATGTGGATAGTTATGGGTAAAATACGCAAATATTTCAAAATAAGCAAGTGGTTATAAAATATTCATTGTTGTCGGGGAATATTCGTTTGGTCGTGGAATATTCTTGCTGTCGGGGAATATTCGTACGACGGCGCAGTCTTTTGTGGGCCCCATAACGGAAAGCGATTGGATGAAGAAAATGACAAATATAAGTTGTTTAAAAATAACGGCGTAGTTATTCACAATTAATCTTTGTTAAAATACTAGGTGGTTAACACACACGAAGCATTACAGTATTGCACCAAATATTGATTTTACATAAGAAGGCACTACTCAATAATGGTTACGATAATTCTTTGTTTAAGTATTTTATTTTATTGATTTAATAATTGCTGCATTGATATTTTATATTGCTATTGTTTCAATAATTGTCATTACACAGTATTTTTTATTATCGAAACAATAATTCATATTATCTAAATAATATTATTAGATAACATTATTGGCAACGTCTAGAAAGTTCTGTCTAAGGAGAGGTTTGGTCACCTAATTGCGCGCCAGTAAGGAGAAATTCTTATTGGAAAGCCCCCTCTATCCTAGGAACTGCCTGGTTGTCAGTATTGTAATTCTGTAATATTATTCGTGAATAATTAATTATTGATTTATATGATGAGGAAAATATTGATTTTATGTGGATATAGATGGAGGAAATTTTTAATGTGGCAATTGTTGAAAATTGAAATTTTATCTTTTTCTGATAAAATAATTCATTTAAATATATTATTATATTTTAATAATATAATAATTATGGTATTTTTACGATGAATGTGGGATATATGAGTATATGTGGAGGAGGAGTATTTTTGTTACCAAAAATATTTAAAGCATGTTTTATGTGTCTACCTCATTTCTTGACTGAAATTTGATTATAGCCTGTAAAATCGCCCGTTTGTGGATTTTGGTCAATTTCTGTTTGGAATTTGGAAAAACTTTCTTCTGTAAAGTTGTAGAGAATTGAATTTCCTATTAAAAGTGGCAAGTTTCGAATTTTTTGACAAAAGGGCAATTTATTATGAATTATTGAAGTTCCGAAGCTCCGAAATAATTGATTTTTGGAAGTTTAAATTATTTTAAATTAGAAAAACGTTTTTTCTTACTTTTTCTAGAAGGTGGCATGTGCTTATTGAGCTGAAATCAGATTTCAAGAGTGGCATAGGAATTTTAATATATATATTTATATTTTATTAAATTTTCTACTTTGGTGTTTTAAGCATTTTCCTATAAATAGGATGCTTAGGTTAGAATTGAAAATCACACCAGAAACTGAAGTTTTCTCCCTCTATATTATCGAGCGTATTCTTGTGAGTATTTTGAGTATACTTTGAGTCTTTGTTGCTATATCTATTGCAAGTTCAAGTCATAGCTTATATCCAGGTGTTTCAACTAGAAGTATTGTCTTTCGAGGTAAGGGATATTATTTTAAAATGATATTATTTCTTCTAATATCATTATCCCGAAGTATTGATCTGAACTTTTTAATCAAATTTGGAACTTTTAGTGTCGGGGTTCTTATTCACGTATCGGACTATTCACGTATCTGATATTATTCATGAATACTGAGTCTTATTCATCGAAAAAAGAAAATTTTCCTTTTCGTCAAAATATCTATTCGGATACTAGCTTTGATTGTATCCATGTTTTGATCATTCTTGAATTTTACACCACTATGATTATTTATGAGATATTTTTGGACATGAAATAGGTGAAATACTGAATCCTTAATATTTATTCTTTTGTTTTCCTTTGGATTCGTTTTTCTTTGAAATATTTTTCATCATCCTCGGTCCTAAATGATGATATTCTTGAATATCTTTGGCACGTAGTGTAAAGATGAATGATTTCTTGATGAATATCTTTGGCTCGTAGTGCAAAAGATGAAGCAGTGTTTAGATGAACATGACGGTGATGAATATCTTTTGGCACGTGGTGCAAAGATGAATATTTGATTCAAGATGAATATTGATTGATGTTACAAGGATAAAATAATGATGATGGACTTTTAAAATTATAAATATTAAGTAGATTTCACCCTCTACGTAACTTTTCTATGAATTAATATTTTCGCTGCAAATATTGATCTAAAACTTGTTGTTTAATGTATTCTCTCAGATTTTTCCCTGGTTAAGACTAACGATAATTTGTTGTATATTATCTTAGTCATAATATTCTTTACTGGGCTAGTTGAGCTCACCCTTTTCCTTTTTGTTCCATTTTTCTTCTCAGGAGGCGAGAATATAACGAGTACGAGTCGGGGTATGGAATGAAGGTTTTAGAGAGAGTTGTTTAGTAGTCCTCACCATTTTTGTAAAATAATGTATCAATAAATGTGATGAGGATTTATTTGAGTATAGATATTGTCTAAAAGATAATATTTGTATTCAAACTCACAGTTTTACTGTTGTAATAATAAAGTTGTATTTGTTTCTGTACCATGTATTGACAACTCGGAATGGGTGATGTATACCTATTTTGGGGCGCTACCAGAGAGCTTTTTACACAAGTCATGCTAATTTTGCCAAGAAAGTAAAAGAGAATCATTATTCGCACTCGGAATCGAAAAAGATATTTCTTTGAAAGCATTACATACTAGAATCGTAGAGCAAGAATGGTGAGGACTACTAAACAACTCTCCTAGAACTTTCATTCCATAATTCTCGACTCATTACTTGCTATATTCTCGCATCCCGAGAAGAAAAATGGAACAAAAAGAAAAAGGTGAGCTCGACTAGCCTTCAAGTAAAGAATATTATGACTAAGATAATATACAACAAAATTATCGTTAGTCTTCAACAGGAAAAATATAATAGAATACAATAGACAACAAGTTTTAAATCAATATTCGCAATGAAATAATAATTCATTAGAAGAGTTAAGTAGAGAATGCAAACTACTATCTTCTATGTATGAATTTTAAAGTTCATAAATCTATTTTATATCCTGTAACATCAATCAATATATATCTCGAGATCAAATATTCATCCTTGCACTACTGTGCCGAGGACATTTCACCATTGGTCATGTTCATCTAAAACACTGCTCATCTTTTGCACTACGGGCCAAAGATATTCATCAGAAATCATTCATCTTTGCACTACAGGCCAAAGATATTCATCAGAAATCATTCATCTTTGCACTACGGGCCAAAGATATTCATCATAAATCATTCATGTTTGCACTACAGGCCAAAGATATTCAATAATATCATCATTTAAGACTGAGGATGATGAAAAATATTTTTTTAAAGAAACGAATCCAGTGAAACAAAATGACAAGGATTAAGGATTAAGGATTCGTACTTTGTTTTATCCACGTCCAAAAATACCTCAAAAATAATCATAGTGGTGTAAAATTCAAGAATGATCAAAACATGGATACAATCAAAGCTAGTATCCACAATAGATATTTTGGACGAAAAGAAAATTTTCATTTTTCGATGAATAGTCTTGCCAGTATTCGTGAGTAGGTCAGATATCGTGAATAGTGCAGTATCGTGAATAGTAACTCTGACACCAAACGCTCCAAATTTGATAAAAACTTCAGATCAATATTTCAAAGATAATGATATTGAAGAAATAATATCATTACTGAAAAATAATATCCTTACCTCGAAAGATCAAGATTTAGCGGAATCTTTGGATATAGACTATATCTTGAACTTTCACCAGTATAGCAATACTCAAAGTATACTCAAAATACTCACCGAATCAACTCGATAATATAGAGAGAAAACTTGATTTCGGTGTGATTTTCAATTCTAACCTAAGCACCTATTTATATAGGAAATTGCTTAGAACACCAAAGCGTAAAATTTAATAAAATATTAATATTTATAAAAATATTATACGTATTCTTTGAAATCTGAATCTCAAAGCAATTCACACATGCCAACCTTCTAGAAGAAAATAAAAAACGTTTTCTAATTTAAAATAATTTAAACTTCCAAAATTAATTAATTAAGAGCTTGAACTTCAATAATTCACAATAAATAGCCCTTTTATCAGAAAATTCGAATCTCATGAGTTTTTATAGGAAATCAAATTCTCTACAACTTTGCAGAAGAAAGTTTTTCTAAATTCCCAACAGAAATTGACCGAAATCCATAAACGGGTGATTTTAGAGGCTATAATCAAATTTCAGTCAATAAATGTGGTCCAATCGACATGTTTAACATGTTTTAAACATTTATTGCAACAAAAATACTCTTCCTCCTCAGATACTCATATATCCCACATTCGTTGTAAAAATATCACCATTATTATATTATTAAAATATAATATTATATATATATAAATGAATTATTTTATCGAGGAAAAGATAAAATTTTAATTTTCAACAATTGTCACATTAAAATTTTCTCCATCTATATCCACATAAAATCAATATTTTCCTCATCATATGAATCAATAATTAATTATTCACAAATAATATTACGTAATCACAATATTGACAACGAGCAGGTTCCAGTGAAAGAGGGGCTTTCAATAAGAATTTCTCCTCATCGGCGCCAGCAATTAGGTGACCAAACCTCTCCTTAGACAGAACTTTCTAGACATTGCCAATAATGTTATCTAATAATATTATTGAGGATAATATGAATTATTGTTTCGATAATGAAAAAATACGTGTAATGACAATTATTAAAACAACATTGAATATAAAATATCAACGCAACAATTATTGAATCAATAAAATAAAACACCGAATAAAGAATTATCGTAACCATTATTGAGTAGTGCCTTCTTACGTAAAGAGTCAATAATTGGTGCAATACCGCAGTATCTACCGATTCAACAACGCCAGACATCGTGTGTTTTAACCAACCGGGTATTCCAACAATTGTAAGCAGTAATAACTACGCCTGATTATTTTTAAACAACTTATATTTGTCATTTTCTTCCTCCAATCGCTTTACGTTATGGGGGCCACACATGGTCGCTACTTGGCCGCATTACGAATATTCCCCACAGCATTTAATATTCCACGACCAAACGAATAATATTCCAAACAACAATGAATATTTTATAACCACTTGCATATTTTGAAATATTTGCATATTTTACCCGTAGAATTATCCACATTAATCACATCAACCCTTACTATTTCAAAATAATAATTAGAGGAAATTAAATTTCATTTATTAATTATTTGGGATCTTACAACCTCCCTCCTTATGAAATTTCGTCCTCGAAATTGACGACGATACTGGTGTTTCAAAAGATGAGGATACCTCGCTTTCATTTCCGCTTCCAACTCCCGTGTCATTTCCTCTATAAGATGGTTTCTCCACAAGACTTTAACTTGTGGTATGACCTTCGCGGCGTAGGACATGCTCCTTCCTATCCAAGATCTTGACAGTACTTCCTCACACGTTAAGTCTTGGCTATCTCGTCGATTCTAACTCAATAACGTGATTCGGGTCTTTCACATATTTGAAGTACGAGATATGTGAAACACATTATGAACACGAGACATACTTGGAGGTAACGCGAGTCTATAGGCTACATTTCCTACTCGGTCAAGAATTTGAAATGGACCAATAAATCGTGGATTGAGCTTTCTCTCTTCCCGAATCTTGTAACTCCCTTCCATGGGGCAACACGCAATAATACATGATCCCCTATACTAAATTCCACATCCTTTTGATGAAGATCCGCATAACTCTTTTGTCGATCTTGTGCCGCTTTGTATATCGTTGTCGAATCATTTGGATCTATTCTAGTGAGTCATACGTCATTAACTTCGGGTCCCAACAATGTTGCTTCACCCACCTCATCCCAACATATCGAGAAGCGACACTTTCGTCCATATAATGCTTGAATGGGGCCACACCTATACTTGCTCGATAAGCTGTTGTTGTAGGAGAATTCCACCAATGGTAAATACTTATCCCAAGCGCGCCTTGAAGTCTCAGGACACGAGTCTTAATAAATCTTCAAGAGTTTGAATAGTCCTCTCTCGATTGTCCGTCTGTTTGAGGATGGTATGCGAATCGAATCTTAAACCGTACCCATAGCTTTTTGCAAGCTAACCCAAAATCTTGAAGTGAATCTTGGGTCACGATCCAAAACTATGGATCTTGGCATGCCATGCAATCTCACAATCTCATTTCGTACATTTGAGCAAGACGTTCAAGGAATAAGTCTCCAGATTGGCAAGAAATGAGCAGACTTGGTTAATCTATCAACAATAACCCAAATAGCATTTATGCCTTGAGAAACCGTGGAAGTCCCGTGAACTTGAAATCCATGGTAATGTGTTCCCACTTCCATTTCGGAATCTCAAGTGGTTGCAATGGTCCCTTAGGCACTTGATGTTCGCCTTTACACGTTGACAAGTTAAACATGTTGAGATAAACTTTGCAATCTCTCTCTTCATATTGTTCCACCAAAATGTATGTCGAAGATCACGATACATTTTAGTACTTCCGGATGGATTGCAAATGGTGTATTGTGTGCCTCCATCATAATCTTGTACTTCAAATCGTAATCGTTAGGAACACAAAGTGCAGAGTGGACTCAAGTATTCCTTCTTCATCAATTCTCGCTTAGGAATAGCTCCTTCTTGTACTTTCTTCTTCATATGCATCGGCTCCGGAATTCGGTGGCTTGAGCAACCTTAACTTTTTCTATTAAAGTTGGCTCTACGCGTATACTTGACATCATCGCACTTTCGTTCGTGATATGATCTTCTACTCAACGCGTCACTACCACGTTCGCTTTTCCGAGGATGGTATTGAATAGTGTGGTCGTAGTCTTTCAATAGCTCGAGCCAACGTCACGCCGCGATGTTAAGTTCTTTTGAGTGAAGAAATATTTAAGGCTTTTATGGTCCGAATATATCTCCACTTTCTCTATATAGATAGTGCCTCCGGATCTTTAGCATGAAACGATTGCCGCTAACTCTAGATCATGAGTAGGATAATTCCTCTCATATTCTTTAAGTTGTCGCGAGGCATAGGCTATGACTTTCCCCGCGTTGCATGAGAACACATCCTAACCCTTTGCCCGAAGCATTTGTAGATAACAAATCCATCCGAACCAGATGGTATTGTTAGAACAGGTTCCGAAATAAGTCTCCTTTTAAGCTCTTGGAAACTCTTCTCGCACTCTTCGCTCCAAACGAATTTTGTATCCTTCCGAGTTAGATGAGTTAACGGAGTAGCGATTCGAGAAAACCCTTCCACGAATCTCCGATAATAACCAATTTAAGCCCAAAAGCTACGTACTTTTCACCACCGACTTGGTTGCTCCCAACTTTGTATTGCTTCAATCTTGGCACGTCAACAGATACTCCATGTTTTGACACCACATGCCCAAGAAATGCTACTTCCTCAAGCCATAACTCGCATTTCTTTAACTTGGCATAAAGCTTGTTTTCACGAAGCCTTTGGAGTACCAGCTTCAAATGGTGCTCATGATCTTCACGGCTTTTGGAATATATGAGGATGTCATCAATAAAGACAACAACGAACTGATCCAAATACTCTTTGAATACTCGGTTCATCATATCCATGAAAGCCGCAGGAGCATTAGTCAATCCGAAAGACATAACTAAGAATTCATAATGCCCGTCATAGAAGTTCTAAAGCGGGTCTTTGGAATATCCTCGGTTCTAATCTTCGGTGATGATATCCGTAATCTAAGATCGATTTTTGAAAAGAATTGTGCTCCTTGCAATTTGGTCAAACAAGTCATCAATACGAGGTAGAGGATACCTATTCTTGATGGTGACATGGTTCAATTCCCGATAGTCAATACAAAGTCACATACTCCCGTCTTTCTTCTTTACAAATAAAACAGGAGCACCCAAGGAGATGTACTAGGACGAATGAAACCAATGTCCAACAACTCCTATAGTTGGACCTTTAACTCCTGAAGTTCAATAGGAGCCATTCGATATGGGGTTTTAGAAATGGGCTTTGTACCAGGTTCAAGGTCAATAAAGAATTCAACTTCACGTTCTGGGGGTAGACCGGGAAGTTCTTCAGGAAATACATCAGGAAAGTTAATAACAACAGGAATATTATTCAATTTTGACGTGTCTTTATTCAAATCCATAACATGGGCTAAGAAAGCTTGACATCCGTTTTTTAATAAACGAATAGCTTTATGATTAGATATGACAGTGATTGATTTTAATGGTTTAGTTGCTTGAATTGAACAACAAAGTTGTTTAGGAATATGAAAGCTAACAACCTTTTAAAACAATCAATTTTGGCATGATGAGTAGTTAACCAATCAATCCCTAAAATCACATCAAAAGCAAGTATCTTTAAAGAGATAAGGTCAACAAGTAAGATAAGGGTGCCAACATGGATTAGACAAGATTTATAAACAAAGTGGATGTGATGAAAGTTTCTCCTAACGGAGTTTCCACAGATAGGTCAAAGTCTAATTTCTCCGAGTCAAGTTTAAACGTTGAGCACAAGCAAGAGAGATAAATGAATGGGTAGCACCTAAGATTCTAGTAAAGTATAAACTTCACAAGAATTTATAAATAGCTTACCCGTGATCACCTCGTTTGGGTTCCTCACATTTTGACCGGTCGCCACAACAAACGCTTCTTCCGTGAATCGTTGACTTTGACTTTTTCCGGGACGATCTTTTGAGTCACCGTCCCCGTTAAACTAGGTTTCGCCACGTGCAATCTCGAAGCGATATGTCCTTCCTTTCCACAATTATAGCATACCAAGCTACTGTGGGCGGTTTGGACCGATATGTCCCTCTTTTCCGTGATTTATAGCATATAACCGGTGGTCGTTCTCCTCCCTTGGAACCGATTCTTTCCGCACTCGCTGTCGTCTTCACATGGTCGTTGTTGAATCTCCTCTTTTAAAATCTCCTCCGACTCGCTTCTTCTATTTTCATGGCCATGATTACCACCAGAGTGGTTACCATTTTGTCCGCCTTTTTCTTTCTCCTTGATTATTGTTGTTTTGTTGATCGCTATCTCCTGGATGATCCTCGATTGTGGTACCTCGGTTGACCAGTACTCGTTATCTCGCTTCTAACAATTGAGCCACATTAACAACATCCGAATAGAGAGAAAATTTATGAGAGATGAGATCTCGACGTATGCCGGGTTTCAAACCTCTCGTAAACATCCGCGTCATCGTTCCTCATTCTCCACCAAATGAGGTGCAAACACGGATAACTCGCAAATTTCGCCATCACCGAGACACCGCCATGTTATTCTCGCTCGATCTAATAAACTCCACTTCCTTCATATATTTAACACTTTCGTGAAAGTATTTGTCATTAAATAGTTTCAAACGTCTCCCAAGACATCATGCCGAAGCGGTGGATGGAGTGCGCTTTCACAGACTCCCACCAAGAGTACGCGCTCGCCACGGAACATAAAGGTGGCGAATGGAACCTTCATTCCTCTGTGCATCCCAAGACATCGAATATCTTGGTAATTTGCTTGACCCATGTTTACGCCATGATCGGATCGGCTTTCCCTTAAATTCGTGGTCCCAACTCTTTGAATCGCTTGGGTTGTGACAACCCGTGAATTGCTATCATTTCCTCCTATGTTTTGAACACGAGTCTCCTCGTCGATTTTGCATGAAGCGCAAAAAGCTTCTAAATATCCCCTCGTTCATCATCTCGCTTTCGATTGGGGTTGTTCACGGGAGGAACATTGCCACTGTTACGCTTCTCCTCGTTGGTGAGTACAAAGCGTCTCCACGGTCTCATTTTCATTGTTAATATTCTCATCGACATTCTCAAATCATCGTCATAAAACAAGGGTTAATTAAGGAAATCAATATATCACATAATATCCCTATATATCTTGACCAACTATCAAATAAGCTTAGGTAGGACACACTAGCGAAGGATTTTACTGCTCTCCCTCCTAGTTCTATTCCCGATCTCCGCCAGAGATCATATTCCTAAGCTCGATACCAACCTGTGACACCCCCAAAATAGGTCTACATCCCCATTCGAAGTTGTCAATATACAGATGCAGAAACAACTACAACTTTATTATTACAATAGTAAAGCTGTGAGTTTAAATACGAGATATTGCCATCTAGACAATATCCACATACAAATAAATCCTCATCATAATTATTGATACATTATTTTACAAAGAATGGTGAGGACTACTAAACAACTCTCCCTAGAACTTTCATTCCATACCCAGACTCGACTTTGCTATATTCTCGCATCCCGAGAAGAAAAATGGAACAAAAAGGAAAAGGGTGAGCTCGACTAGCCCAAGAAGAATATTATGACTAAGATAATATACAACAAAATTATCGTTAGTCTTCAACAGGAAAAATATAATAGAATACAATAGACAACAAGTTTTAAATCAATATTCGCAATGAAATAATAATTCATTAGAAGAGTTAAGTAGAGAATGCAAACTACTATCTTCTATGTATGAATTTTAAAGTTCATCGCTCTATTTTATCCTCGTAACATCAATCATATATATATCCGAGATCAAATATTCATCCTTGCACTATGAGCCAAGGACATTCACCGATTGGTCATGTTCATCTAAACACTGCTCATCTTTGCACTACGGGCCAAAGATATTCATCGAAATCATTCATCTTTGCACTCTGGGCCAAAGATATTCATCGAAATCATTCATCTTTGCACTACGGGCCAAAGATATTCATCATAAATCATTCATGTTTGCACTACGGGCCAAAGATATTCAATAATATCATCATTTAAGACCGAGGATGATGAAAAATTTTTTTAAAAAAGCGAATCCAAAGTGAAACAAAATGACAAGGATTAAGGATTAAGGATTAGTACTTTTGTTTTATCCACGTCCAAAAATACCTCAAAAATAATCATAGTGGTGTAAAATTCAAGAATGATCAAAACATGGATACAATCAAAGCTAGTATCCACAATAGATATTTCGAGACGAAAAGAAAATTTTCATTTTTCGATGAATAAGGCCGTATTATTCGTGAATAGTGTCGATATCGTGAATAAAGTCAGATATCGTGAATAGTAACTCCGACACCAAACGTTCCAAATTTGATAAAAACTTCAGATCAATATTTCAAAGATAATGATATTGAAGAAATAATATCATTCTGAAAAATAATATCCCTTACCTCAGAAAGATCAAGATTTAACCTGGAATATCGGATATAGACTATATCTTGAACTTTCACCGTATAGCAATACTCAAAGTATACTCAAAATACTCACCGAATACTCGATAATATAGAGAGAGAAAACTTGATTTACGGTGTGATTTTCAATTCTAACCTAAGCACCTATTTATAGGAAATCGCTTAGAACACAAAGCGTAAAATTTAATAAAATATTAATATTTATAAAAATATTATACGTATCCTTTGAAATCTGAATCTCAAAGAATTCACACATGTCAACCTTCTAGAAGAAAATAAAAAACGTTTTTCTAATTTAAAATAATTTAAACTTCCAAAAATTAATTATTTTGAGACTTGGAACTTCAATAATTCACAATAAATAGCCCTTTTATCAGAAAATTCGAATCTCTTGAGTTTTTATAGGAAATCCAATTCTCTACAACTTTGCAGAAGAAAGTTTTCTAAATTCCCAACAGAAATTGACCGAAATCCATAAGCGGGTGATTTTAGAGGCTATAATCAAATTTCGGTTAATAAATGGGGTCCATAGCATGTTTAACATGTTTTAAACATTTATTGCAACAAAAATACTCTTCCTCCTCAGTATACTCATATATCCCACACATTTGTAAAAATATCACCATTATTATATTATTAAAATATAATATATATATATATAAATGAATTATTTTATCGTAAAAAGATAAAATTTCAATTTTCAACAATTGTCACATTAAAATTTTCTCCATCTATATCCACATAAAATCAATATTTTCCTCATCATATGAATCAATAATTAATTATTCACAAATAATATTCTGTAATCACAATATTGACAACCGTGCAGGTTCCAGGAAAGAGGGGGCTTCAATAAGAATTTCTCCTCTTGGCGCCGCAATTAGGTGACCAAACCTCTCCTTAGACGTAACTTTCTAGACATTGCCAATAATGTTATCTAATAATATTATTAGGATAATATGAATTATTGTTTCGATAATGAAAATAATCTTTGTGTAATGACAATTATTAAAACAACAAAGAATATAAAATATCAACGCAACAATTATTGAATCAATAAAATAAAACACCGAACAATTAATAATTCTGTAACCATTATTGAGTAGTGCCTTCTTACGTAAGAGTCAATAATTGGTGCAATACCTGGTGCTACCGATTCAACAACAGCAGACATCGTGTTTTAACCACCGGGTATTCCACGGTAAGCAGTAATAACTACGTCGTTATTTTTAAACAACTTATATTTGTCATTTTCTTCCTCCAATAAGCTTTTTCGTTATGGGGCCCACACATGCATTTTGGCTGCGTCGCACGAATATTCCCCGACGGTCTTAATATTCCCACGACCAAACGAATATTCCAAACAACAATGAATATTTTATAACCACTTGCATATTTTGAAATATTTGCGTATTTTACCCGTAACTATCCACATTAATCACATCAACCCTTACTATTTCAAAATAATAATTAGAGGAAATTAAATTTCATTTATTAATTATTTGGGATCTTACAGGTAACCCTCATCGGTGTAAGAAATTATCGTGCCAGAGTATGTTGGGTAAAATCTAATTATGCACAACACGCAAGTATACGTGGTCAACAAGTAATAAAGTGATAAGTTGAGTATCGTTCCCACAGAGAATTATTTAATAAGAATTACCAATTACTAACCTATGACCAATTTAATCTTATTTAAACAAATGATTTAATAATTTAATTTAAAATAATTAAATAAACTATTACTAACTATCCCTAGAATAAAACAAGATATTGAAGACTTGAGATTACAATTTCACTTATTATTTCATTTAAATCGACACACTTCCTGTTAAGCCAAATTATTTATACTGGATTGTTAATCAAGAACACGAAAGTAAAACATAGCCATCTCTCAATGCACCATAATCATATCAAATCAAATCCACAGATGATAGAATCAATTTGAACACCCTAATTAACTAACCCACTATATCTCTATGTGAATTACAATTAAAAAGAGTTTAAGTTCAAGTTCTTATTAGACTACATATGGCGTAAAGGTATATCTCTATCCTAAACACGAATCATGAATTCCATCCATGCAGAAATAACAAACACATGTTATCATGATCAGATCTAAATCTATACTTCATCTCTCGAGTTCATATAGATTATCACGGTAATTGTTAGCTAGGCAATTAAGCAATTAAGAACAAATCATAATAGACAATCCAAATATAGCTAATAAGACTAACAAAGAAGCATATCAAAGTAAACTACACAATAAGATCCATAATAATCTCAAAATAGAGTTTAATTCATAATTGAACTAGAATCCATCATCCACAATTGATTAAGCATTAACAAGATACAAATAGATAAGAAAAGAAATTAGAATTGAGATAAACAAATATGCCTTCTCTTGCTTCCAATTTGATTCTCCAATGATAATCAATAGCTTCAATCTTCAATTCTAATCTAATCTAGGGTTCCTAATCTAAGAAAGAAAGCAAAGAATAAGTTAATAGAAATCTATCCCAAGAGGGATTTGATGGATTCTTAGAACTAGCCTCCCAATCCAAGTTAAACTCAAGTATTTATAGTTCTAATGGACATCCTAGCACCTATAAAATCGAAGATATCAACGAGATATACAACTTTCATTCTTTGAGGATTGACAAATGCGAATTGGATCAAGGCAGAAATCGGGCTTGAAATAGATGATATGTAAATGGCAAATATGACAACTCTTAGCTTTGATCTTCGTTGATAAAAAGGCCATAACTCTCGTATTTGAGCTCCGATTGGGATAATTCAAGATGTTCCGGAAAGCTAAGAAGTAGAGCTACCATAAAATCCAAGTTCCAAGACAAGAACATGCATCTAACTTGGTATTAAAAGTCCTTCAATATTCCCTTCTTGCATTTGCTTGCGTATTTTAGTCCAAAAGATGTCCGAATTGCTTTTCCTTGCTTCTTCATGCCAATGTCATGTCATAGCCTACAAAATAACATAAAATGTATGAAAAATAACTAAGAAACATGAATATAAGCAAATAATTCAAGTAACAGATACCTGATAAGTAGGTATAAAACCTACTTATCAAATACCCCCAAACTTAAACATTTGTTTGTCCTCAAGCAAAAACACAAAACAACAATGCTATGCAATGCAACTAATAAACATGCCTACAAATCTAACAGTAATGACAGAAACAAGTCTATTCAACCGGCCTTAGAGAAATCAAGTAAACATGATAATACATCATATCAAAACAAATCATTAACTTCTCAATCAATCATCAAATCTTATACTGTTATCACTAATATAGTGCGTGTGTGCTCCACAACAATGTTAACTGATATAAAATCAAATTTAACACATAACAAGTCTCTTCGAAGGCATCATACAGTGTAAACTCAAGAAATCCAAAAACAAGCTAGATCCAACTAAAATTAAACAATTACTAATATCGAGGGTCAACATGGGATACTTATGCTTCATTTTTGATATACGGGGGCTTTTTGCTCTCATTTCCCGTTTTATTCATTTTTTTATATATACACATAGCTATGCAATGTCTTATTCCCTTAGGCTTTTCAATGCTACCTTAACGAGCTTTCGACCAATGACTCCCAGACCATTAAGACCTTAGGGCGCTAGGTGTAAAGATAATCCCCTCGGGCTTACTTACTCAAGTAACAAAAACCACAAAACTAGACAAGCACACCACGATATTTATTAATACTTTTTTTTTGGTTTTTTTCTTTTTTCGTTTTTTTCTTTTTTTATAGCTTATATACCTTAAATATTCCCCCAAACTTAGGTTCTTTTCTAACTTTAGTCATCACTACTTATTCTTGTCATTCTTTCTTTCAAACTAGCATTATCCTTTAAAGTCCCATTATGTATCAATTTAAACTCAATCAATCAACAAGTTATTTTTACTGTGCTATCCTTATTATACTAGTTTCAAACAAAAAAAGACTCAATTCATAAAAAGAAATCACATCAAAGCTTTAATAGTCAGTACTATACTTGTCGACTCAATTCCAATCTCATCATTGGCCAAAACAAACTGTAAATATCAAACAGTTGGACTCATGCAAGATATACTAATTCCTCTATAAACATAGTAATATTTTTTTTAAGAAACTGAATGCAAAAACTAAATGTAACTATATGAACTACACTATAAATAACTAACTATATGCAATACGACACTAAAATTCTCCCCAAACTTAAAACAGACATTGTCCTCAATGGCTAAGATAGGAAAATTAAAAGAGAGGACTTCCCTGAAAATACAGCATGTTACTCCTTGTCTGCTAAGTCTAAAGAATAGGCCAGACACATTGGAATAAATCGGGAACCACACTTGAGTTGGACTTGACTAACATTGCAATTAAACAACTTTTAACGCCTGGGATTTTTGAGCGGTGCGGAAATTAAAAACCAACGTGGATATGAAATTGGGGATGGATGGGTTTAATGGGAATGGAAGTTGAAAAGGAGAATGAGAGGTAAGGATGGTGTAATGGGGGTTATACAGTATTAGAAGTGTAATGTGTATAGGAGAAGTGGAGAAGTTTCATGTATTAAGGAGAATTGGCTTTGTTCAAATCTGAAACACGCCGATTAAATCCGATTCGCTGCTCGAAATTCAGAAAGTAACGTGGTCCGCTACTGGGTATAGCCCTTGAGTAGCGCGCCCCGAGCTAGGCAAGTAGTGATTTGGATCGATAGCCGTGCGCTAGCGCTTAGTATAGCATTTTGTGGCGCATTGGCCTAAGCTAGGCGATCGATGTGAGGAGAAAGATAAACGCGTTCCACGATGTCGATCGATTGAAGTGGCATGATTTGCGTTGTGGTTATGATTTCTTCTTGAGATCTTAGCGCCGCTACCGGGTCTAGGCATTTAAGTAGCGATGATGCTGTATTTGCAGAAGACGATGTTACTGGAATCTGCTAGTGCGCTCCACGCTGATATTAGGTATTATGTAAATACGACCGAAATTTGTCTGACAGCGATGTTGCATGAATATTTTTCTTAAGTTATCTGCAACTCTTCTAAAGATGTAGTCAATATTCTATAAAAAAAACACATAATTAAACTTGATTATAAACTAAGATTTAAATAATAACTAAAAGAGAAATAGTTTAGAGCTTGGGTTGCCTCCCAAGTAGCGCTAGTTTTAACGTCGTAAGCCCGACTTTATCTGGTCAGAACTATCCAATTCCTCTTCGATAATTAAGTAACCTTCCATCCATCGGAAATAATATAGTTTTTGGTAGGTTCCCATTTGTGATGGCCAATGCATCAAAGTCACCTAGAATGCTTTATTTAGATAAGTGCCCAATTGAGAATGTTGAATAACTAGGTGCTTTGTCATCCGTTGAGTCTATGATTAGATTGGGGCTTTGAGGCTTGTCAAGCACAACAGGCTCTTCTTCTATCTTCTCCTCCTCATCCCACCATGGCTTTACATTTGTACTATCTCTCATGTCATAAAGAGCTTCGCCGAGGACATGACTACCAAGTGGGCAAGGTTTTGCAAATCTAACCGGGTCTTTGAACTTTGGTGAAGAAGGCACTTGGGGCATAAATAACATAGGCTCATCATCGTTGGTACCCACAGTTAATTCTTCGCTGACCTTGTTTTCATTATCCCCACTTGTCTCCTCTTTTTCAACATCTTGTGGCTCATCTAATTGTAGATTTGGCTCGGGCACTTCATTAATCTCGGAATCCTTGTCATAACACCAATTGTTTTGAGGACAGTTGTTCAAGGCTTTGAGCATTTGATCCACCTGGTTCTGCAAATTTTGAATTGATATCTTTTGATTCTGAATTGACCACTCTTGATTAATCCTCCTTTCCTCATTTGATGCTACGAACTTGGACAACAATTCCTCTAACCCTGAATTATCTGTCTTAGTTTTGGAATCCATGTGTTAAGGACCAAGGTTTGAAGTAATGATGAGTTGTTCCATCCGATTATTAAAATTTTGGGTTGACAGCTCTTGGTTAATCCTCATCTCCTCTAGGTTTGCTATGCCCTTCAATATTACATCCCTCAGATTTGGCTTTTCATCTTGCGGCAATGGAGGTGGACATGAAAATTCCGATGTATATGATGGATTTGGAGCGTAGTATTGGTCTTCATAATTGTAGCTCCATAACGAATCCGGGTGATACCCCCAAACTTGATGATAATTGGTGGGATAAGCATAATTATTGGGGTAATCACCGCCATACGGTACCGACTCAAAACTGTTAGTACATTGATGACTCGGATGATGTCCAGCACAATAATCACAAGTAACCGCCATAATTTGACGACATTGTGCTGCAAAAGCGTCCAACCTCCTCGAAAGTGTCTCAATCTGTGTTGATAATGCAGAAAGTGTCGCGAGTCCATCAATCTCTGCTCCCCTTGGTTGAATCATACTTGAATATGGCCTTTGATAATTGAATCCAGCCATGGTACCTAAAACGAGAGAAAAGTAAGAAGATAATAAAATAAAATAAAAAATAAAGAAAGAAAAAAAATGTTTAAATTAAGACTAATTTGATTGAAGCTAATATTGGCAAAAATATATTAAATTAATTCCCCGGCAACGGCGCCAAAAACTTGTTGGGTAAAATCTAATTACGCACAACACGCAAGTATACGTGGTCAACAAGTAAGAAAGTGATAAGTTGAGTATCATTCCCATAGAGAATTATTTAATAAGAATAACCAATTACTAACCTATGACCAATTTAATCTTATTTAAACAAATGATTTAATAATTTAATTTAAAATAATTAAATAAACTATTACTAACTATCCCTAGAATAAAACAAGATATTGAACTTGAGATTACAATTTCACTTATTTTTCATTTAAATCAACACACTTCCTGTTAAGCCAAATTATTTATACTAGATTGTTAATCAAGAACACGAAAGTAAAACATGGTCATCTCTCAATGCACCATACTCATATCAAATCAAATCCACAGATGATAGAATCAATTTGAACACCCTAATTAACTAACCCACTATATCTCTATGTGAATTACAATTAAAAAGAGTTTAAGTTCAAGTTCTTATTAGACTACATATGGCGTAAAAGGTATATCTCTATCCTAAACACAAATCATGAATTCCATCCATGCAGAAATAACAAACACATGCTATCATGATCAGATCTAAATCTATACTTCATCTCTCGAGTTCATATAGATTATCACGGTAATTGTTAGCTAGGCAATTAAGCAATTAAGAACAAATCATAATAGACAATCCAAATATAGCTAATAAGACTAACAAAGAAGTATATCAAAGTAAACTACACAATAAGATCCATAATAATCCCAAAATAGAGTTTAATTCATAATTGAACTAGAATCCATCATCCACAATTGATTAAGCATTAACAAGATACAAATAGATAAGAAAAGAAATTAGAATTGAGATAAACAAATATGCCTTCTCTTGCTTCCAATTTGATTCTCCAATGATAATCAATAGCTTCAATCTTCAATTCTAATCTAATCTAGGGTTCCTAATCTAAGAAAGAAAGCAAAGAATAAGTTAATAGAAATCTATCCCAAGAGGGATTTGATGGATTCTTAGAACTAGCCTCCCAATCCAAGTTAAACTCAAGTATTTATAGTTCTATTGGACACCCTAACAAGTTAGGCAACTAAGAATCCTATTCTAGCTCAAATTGGACATCAAATAACCCATTTTAACTCTTTTTCCGTCACGCTTTGCAAGGCTTCCTACCGTCTCCTTGTTATTCTGCGCGCCCAGCCTCTGAAGGTGGAGAAGTTTCGGTGGCTAGCGGCGCTTCTAGCACGGTCCGCGCTACTCTGTTTTCTGTTGCAACGTACTTTGGTAAAACAGGCATAACCTTTGATCCGCTTGGAGTTAAGGGGCCTTCCACCTATCAAATCGAAGATATCAACGAGATTACAACTTTCATTCTTTGAGGATTAACAAATTCGAATCGGATCAAGGCATAAATCGGGCTTGAAGTAGATGCTATGTAAATGTCAAACGTGACAACTCTTAACTTTGATCTTCGTTGATAAAAAGGCCATAACTCTTGCATCCGAACTCCGATTGGGATTATTCAAGATGTTCCGGAAAGCTAAGAAGTAGATCTACCATAAAATCTAAATTTCAAGCCAAGAACATGCATCCAACTTAGTATTAAAAGTCCTTCAATATTCCCTTCTTGCATTTGCTTGCGTATTTTTGTCCAAAAGATGTCCGAATTGCTTTCCCTTGCTTCTTCATGCCAATGTCATGTCATAGCCTACAAAATAACATAAAATGTATGAAAAGTAACTAAAAAACATGAATATAAGCAAATAATTCAAGTAGCAGATACCGGATAAGTAGGTATAAAACTTACTTATCAGAGTACAACCAATCCCTTCTGGAAGGTTGTACAGATACTGTCATAACTGAATCCAACACCTTACGCCTCTTCTTTCCAATCATCCTTCTAATCGATCCACTTATTATCACGTCAACCACTAGTTGCTTGTGTCTGTTCAGGTTATGGCTGATGGTTCTGCTCCTGATTGTTATTCTGCCTTACTCCCTGCAACGTACTAGACCAACTCTCCGTTCTGTACATTCTTTTCAATCAAATTCATTAAATTTCGATCATATTTTCTATACAAATAAATCAAAAAATTTGCGTATAATTTTTTTTATTATTATTAAAATAAATATGGGGAAATATGTGCCAAGATAATGTGTATATATTTATGTGATGAATATAAAATATATTTATTGCATGAATAATTGCAAATGATTTTATTTTAGAATTATTGATCATTATAAACTATATTCTTATAATAATTAATTATAATAGAAATGTTTTTATTAATTATTTTCATGAAAATATAATTATATATTATTTAAATAATACATGAAATGATTTTTAAAATTATTATAATAATTATTTTATTATAAGAATTTATGCTAGATTAATTAAGTTAATTATTTTAACTTCATTAATGATGTTATATATGGCAGATAAATCAAATATGGAATCCAAACCCTAATTTTGGATTTTGATCAAGGAATGAGAATATTAATATAATATTAATTATATTTTGATTTTTCAGTGCTATAAATATGTATGTGGACTGACAATGGTTGATCAGTTATGGTGTATTAAGTTAAACCCTAGTTGTACTATGGAAAACTGTGATCAGTTAGAAATTGTGTTAATGTGATTAATATCATGTATAGTAAAGTTTATTGCTAATTATGGAAAACCTAATTAGTAATTTAAAACCATAATATCTAGAACCCTAAATTGGTAATTAGAAACCCTAATTGTGATTTGGTAACCCCAATTATCAAAATTATAAACCCTAATTGCTAAATTAGCAAGGTTAATTATAATTAGTATATAATACCCTAATGTTCGTGTATAATGTAATTAGGAACCTAATCTAATTAAGGAAAACCCTAATTATAAATTTTAGAAACTAAAATTTTTATTTTTGTACAACCCTAATTGGAATTCCTATAAATGCTATGTGTTAAAGCTTAGGGTTAAACCCTAAGGGTTTGCCAATTTACAAGGTTGCCATTAAATTTGTGAACAAAAAGACTAAAATACCCTTTTATCATTTTTTTTTATTTAGTTTGCTTGCAAATCCTACCAAATTAAGAGTTGGTGACCAACTTTGTTGACATTGTGACTTATAATATCTAGCAAATCAGCTCTAGATCAGCCATACAATGCATTTAACACTTGTATATATAGATTGGAGAGAGAAAATAATTCATTTGCTAGCTCATTTTGCTCTAACAGCCAACCAAACTCTCTCAACCCAAACCCACGAATTTCATAAGTGTTTCAGTCCCCAATTCAAGCCCCACGAACATCTTTAACAAATCAGGAAGCTAGAATCAAAATTGTTCTTAGAAAGGTATAAAAACCCTGGCTATAATCTAATCTTGATCTGCATGTTAGATGTTAAAATTTTTTGTGTTAAACATGTTATATATAGTGTATAATGATGATCTGGGTTTCTAGATGTTAGATCTATAACATCTAGAGGCTTGAATTTGAAGATTTACAAAATCTGGAAAAGTTCATTTTGTATTCTGACAACCTAATGTCAGGCCTTATAACTCTATGATCTTTAATAAGTTTTGTGTTTTGAAAGTTGGTAGTTGTAGTCTGATATGTGCTCTTGGATCTGGGCTTGAAATCAGACTTAGATCATGTGTATATTGCAAGTTATGGAAGGTCAAACTGTGTTGACCGACCATGACTTGCAAAGTTTTTGGGTAACCCAGATGTTCCCAGAACTGTATGACAAGACTTTTGACGCCTCTAATTTTGTAATCTGTTGTTGTTTTGTTGTTGTTGTTGTTGTAATAGATTTGTAATATGGTATATGTACTACAGTTTAAAGCTTTTAGATCATTTAGATAACAAATATATTTAATGTAGTGACCGGTCAAACTAGCAGGGTCAAGCACAAAATCAGTTTTCTGGGTAACCCAGAAAACCTATGAACACTGATTTCGACATGCTTCAATTCTATGCGGATCTATTGATTCTATTGATGTTTTGTAATAGATCTCTTAAGTTACATGTTGGCTACATACTGAAATCTTAATATCACAAAAATGTTACACGATAAGCATGTAGTGGAAGCCCAAAGTAAGACCCACGATCTGTTCTTCATTTCTGGGTAACCCAGAAATGAATAACAGCCTCTGACAGCTATTTTGGGTACCCAGATCTCCTTTGTTATGCATGTTATGACTATGTTTGTTGTTAGATATTGTAGTATTACAGTAGGACTACAACATCAAACCATTATCTTGCCTGGATAACATTAAGATCAAGGTTTAAATTGTGGTCAAAGTAGCACCCTCGGAACTAGCATGAATGTTATGGGTTTTCATGAAGAACACCTATAGCGACGGTTCTATCGCTATAGGTGGTCTTTAGCGACAATTTATTTATAAAAATTATATTTTTATTATATAATTATAGAAAATTAGTTTTTAATTATTAAAAATACAAAATAAATTATTAAAAATTATTTTAAAATCTAAAAATTATTTTTTAATAAATTTCAAAAATATTTAATATTTTTGAAATATTAAAGGTATTTAATTTATTTAATTATTATACTAAATAAATTATTTAAAAATGATTTTAATACTTGAAAAATCATTTAAAATTATATCATGGAAAAAAAAATATTTTAAGTTATTTTTAATGACTTTTAATATTTTGTGATGAATTTCATTAATAAATTAATATTAATGATAATTTATTTATTTAATAAATGAATTAAATAAATAAATTAAAAATGTTTTTATTATATTAAAAATCATTTTAAATAAAAAAATAAGGTATTTAAAAATATTTTAAGTTATAAAATATAAATTTCAATATTTAAAGGTAAATTTCATTAATTAATTATTAATGATATTAAAGTTATTTAATAAATATATTAAATAATTTAGTTTAAAAATAATTTTAATATTATAAAAATCATTTTAAATGAAAATAAAGTGTTTAAAGATATTTTAAGTTATAAAATATAACTTTTAATATTTAAAGGATAATTTTATTAATAATTTAATATTAATGATATTAAATTTATTTAATAATTATATTAAATAAATGGTTTAAAAATGGTTTTATTAATTTAAAAAGGATATAAATGAATTAAAAATATTTTACGTTATACTTAATGACTTTTAATATTTTGAAGAATAGTACATTAATATTTAAATATTAATGGTAATTATTTAAAAATGATTTTAAATGTTTTAAAAATCATTTAAAGGTAATGTAAATGTTTTAAAAATATTTTGAGTTATTCTAAATAACTTTAATATTTTGGCAATGGTTTCATTAATAGTTTAATATTAATTAAATATTAATGATAATAGAATTGTTTAATATTTAAATCATTTAATAATGATTACAATGTTTGAAAATTTATGATAAATTATAATAAATGTTTAAAAATTATTATAAGTCATTTAAAACTAATATGACTGATACTTACAGATATTGAGTTATAGAATAGAGTCTTAGACTCGATAATTACCCGATAAAGCTGTCGGTATACCGACATGTTTCAGAAATTGATCTGGACTTAGATATTTTGATTGTATTAATGCTTGTTTGTGATTCAATGATTGTTGAATATGTGTAACAATGTGATTAAGTTATGTACTGACTGCAATAAGCAGTAGTATGTGCTACGATATGTTATTCTAATCAGTAAAATGATCTTATTACTGATAGGTTGTTATACGAAAGATAAAAACTAAGTTGCATATTTTAAGCAGCAGACTAGGCAAGTATCCTACCTTTGCATTTTCTTTATGCAATGGACATGAGTTAGAATATTTCAGAACTATATTATTATTATGCTAGATTATTAACCCATATTGTTATATATATATATATATATATATATATATATATATATCCGATCATTGATTATCAATGTGATAGTATATGGTAATTTAGATATATATTCTGTTCATTAATTTCTATATATGGTTATACAAGTGTCCCCACTTGGATAATCATGGTATTTAATCAAATGTTGATATACCTTTGTTAATTACCTGTATATATATATATGTTGAATTATAGATTATTGTTGAATAAGATAAAATCTTACTAATAGAAATGGGGCTTTAGCAACGATTTTTCAGACAACGACTTTATAAGTCGTTGCTAAAAGTGTATGTTTAGCAACGAAACTTGTCCTTCGTTGCAAATTGTGTCAGGCTTTCACTTTTTACAACGAAATTCATAAGTCGTTGCAAAAATTGGAAACAAAATTCGTTAGAAATTCATTGCAAAATTTCTAACCACTTGATTTCTCCTAATCGTAGGCAACGAAAGTTTTTTTATTGCTATATTTCGTTGCCTAATATGGACCACATTCATTGGCAACAATTTTTATTTTCGCTGCATATTTTATTCAACTTTTTGCAATGACTATTAAAATGTTACCTTAAATTAAGATAATCCCAATAAGAATGTTTTTGTAAGACCATATTCGGTATTTGGAGAATTATCAAAAAATATTCATATTTAATATTTAAAAATTATGTCCAAATGTGGAACATATTCGAACCTGTGACCTATCTTTTGGAACTTTGGTCATTTGACCGCTGGAGCAACACAAATTATCTATTAATATCTTGCAAGGATTAATATTTATATCAAAACATGAGATTTCCCCCATATATTCCTTTCTTCTCTTTCACTACATACTGTAAGGAATAAATATGTGAATGATATTCCTATTTATATATGATTTGATTATGCTATATATATGAATGAATATGCAAGTCTGCTGGCATTAAGAAAAACTGTAAAGTCCTTTGATAGATAATAGAAACATATGTACAAGGACTTAGAATGAATTGATCAAATGTGTTAGGTTGATCCTATATAAGCAAAATAGCTTTGTAAAGTCCTTAAAAAGAAATGATGTAAAAGGACTATAAATATAGAAAGATCAAGCATGTTAGGTTGATCTTATGATGTAATAGATAGGCTTGTCTGATCATCGAGTACTGCACCAAAAATCGTAGTCTGCCAGGAGAGTCAAGGATAACTCGAGAGCTATCGAGGCAAAATCGTAGTCTGCAAGATAATAGATCTCGGAGTTCGTAGACTGCCAGGAGAGACGAGGAAGGATCGTAGTGTGTCGAGTAGCACTTCCTCAGAGCCGTAGTCTACTGAGGAAGTCATGTTCAGAATCATAGAGATAGCCTGTCACGAGCCGACCGGTAGAGCATCTGCTTTGAAGTTAAGTCGAGAATCGTAGACTACACTTTGAGTCGTAGAAGTCTCATCGATGTCGGGTTAAGTCAAGAATCGTAGACTACACTTTGAGTCGTAGAGTCTCATCGATGTCGGAAGTTAAGTCAAGAATCGTAGACTACACTCGAGTCGTAGAGTCCATCGATCATATCGTAGAGGAGAGATCGTAGTCGAGCAAGATCGGATGAAGACAACAAGCATAACGGCGTAAATCGTAGAGTGTCAAGATCGATCTCGAGTCATAGTGTCTCGCACGGTAGAAGCTAAATCGTAGAGTGTAGAAAGCGAGACTTCAACAGATGTGCTCACAACGCCAAGGCAGAATCGTAGAGCTGATATGATTCTCAACAAATGAGCACTCCTCGAATATCCAAAGGAATGAAGCCTCTGGTTGATACTGCAAAGATACATCTCACCTGAAGGAAACCAAAGAGCACTCAACGAATGGCATGCAAGCTAATAGAAGATCTAAGCGTCAAACCAATCAGCATCCAGATTGAGTTGTGAAGCCATTCGAGATGAAGTCTTCCACAAGATGATCATAAGAAGACTTCAGTAGCTGACTAAGGAAAGTCAGCAGGTGCAGTAGCTGTCAAGTGGATGACAATGATCTTGGAAGTAACCAAGATCGTAGTGTTTCCTAAACTAAGAAGGAACTAATGGAGTACACATTGATATACTGGACAGCCTATAAAGAACAAGGCTAAAGTGATTAAGCATTGGGTCAGTCCATTGATGATAAGTGAACGGGAGATCACAAGAAGAAAGTGAGCTGGACACGCCACAAATCTGAAGTGTCTTGTTAGTCAGAAGGGGCCAGAGCAAGGAATCAAGCCATCAGTATCTGAGAACAGTCAAGGCAAATAGAAGTGATGAAGCACTGTACAAAAGAAGAAAGAAGTGTTCTACATCATAGATCAAGTGAACACTCTTTCAGATCGTAGTGTTAACTCTATATGTCAATACGACACTACGATCAGGTCCAAGAAGAAGTGCATCAGAATCGTAGAGTTCGAACAACTGAGGATTGAAGCATTAGCAACAGTTCAATCTGAAGAATGACATTTGGATAAAAGCTTATTGAGAGCATCGATGCAAAAGGACAACCTCTGATCGAGAAATCAGAAGGAGGAAATAAAGTTTTCAACATGCCCAAGACATTAAAGTGACATCTCTGATGGGATAGGTGAAACAGTAGACTGAAGTGTCAGAAAAGTATGACATGTCACATCTGCAGTCTACCTCAGTCAACTCGAGATCTGTGAAGATATTTGAATAGCTTTGAATAGCTACTTTCCAACGGAAGGATTGGGAAGAAGTATAAATCAGCAAGAGCTTCAAAGATCGAGGGTTGCTGGAGTTGCTGAGTTTGGAGAAATGGTGGACTGATTTAACCAACGTAAAATAGTGAGTGACCAATGAAGGTCCGAAGGCTCACTCTACGATCCACCAAGAATACTTAGAGACAGAAAAAGAAAGAAGTAGAAGTGAGAGTTCTATAATGTAGAAGTGAGAGTTCTACTACAAGAAGAGTGTTCGAATCTAGAGAAAAAAAAGAGCATCATGTCATCTTGATGTCCATCATGGGAAGACTCTAAGTACCAGAGAGAAGAGCTACGATCATCTTAGCAAGTCCATCATGAGAAGGTATCAAGTATCAATAAAGAAGATCACGCGATGGTGTCAAGCATGAGAAAGTTTCTAAGTACCTAGCGGAAGAGCTTTACGGTCATCTTAGAAACCCATCAGTATGCAACCATCAAGTATCAAGAAGAATGATCTTTAAAGGCGAGTTCATCGAGGATCATCGAAGTGGTTGAGTGGCCGAAGAAGTGAGCATCATGCAACACTCAACTGCACTTCAAGGATGATCACGCCAAGTTTGCCAATCTGAGAAGATGTTCAGAGCTTAAAGACATCTTAGCGACTCAAAGACCAACTCCAACAAATAAACAAACAACTCAACAACAAGAGAAGCGATTTCGAGGGTCCTTGTGTGGGAGGGACTAAGCGGTTACAAGCCTCTTTGGGCTCAAGAGTTCTAGGGAACTAGAGGAGTTCCAAGGTGGCGGCCTTGAAGAGTTCTT